>OX454334.1:37419566-38669566 GCA_949716465.1 Chalcosyrphus nemorum
GCGCATCAGACTATTCGCTCTGGCCGCTGTGTAGCATTCTTTAATTTTTGTTGGAGGAATACTAGTTTAATATTATTAAAATATTTTTTTTTTATCTTTAGCATCATTATCTTATTTATGACAAAATTATTATAACGATTAGTTTCTGCTACATAAACTAATTATTTGGACCTTATCCAATTTGAATATGACCTAAAACTTTACGTGCTAATTATCTTAAAAACGCAACTCTATGAAAACACAAATAGTTAAAATTAAACTAAGAATCACAAACAAAATAATTTCTGTATGTAATTAGTACATTATAAAGTATAAATAAAAATAAACTCTTAAAATTAAAACCGTCTTCATATCCTACAACTTATTTTATATTCATTAAATTGTATATGGCCGCGCCCACATTTTAGGGGCGTTTTTTTTAAGAACAGTTTTTCGTAGATTTTAATCATATAATATCAATCTTTAGAAGCAAACTTGAGTGTATGTTGAGATATTTAAAAAATCCGCCCACTACCACGCCCCTGTTTTGAATTAAATTCTCTTGGAGTAATTTTATAAGAAAAAACTTTATAAAATTTTAGGCAATTTTTTGAGGAAGTGGCTACATATTTTGGTATATAGGAAAGGAATAGCGCATCAGACTATTCGCTCTGGCCGCTGTGTAGCATTCTTTTAATTTTTGTTGGAGGAATACTAGTTTAATATTATTATAAACATTTTTTTTTTTATCTTTAGCATCATTATCTTATTTATGACAAAATTATTATAACGATTAGTTTCTGCTACATAAACTAATTATTTGGACCTTATCCAATTTGAATATGACCTAAAACTTTACGTGCTAATTATCTTAAAAACGCAACTCTATGAAAACACAAATAGTTAAAATTAAACTAAGAATCACAAACAAAATAATTTCTGGATGTAATTAGTACATTATAAAGTATAAATAAAAATAAACTCTTAATATTAAAACCGTCTTCATATCCTACAACTTATTTTATATTCATTAAATTGTATATGGCCCCGCCCACATTTTAGGGGCGTTTTTTTTTAAAAACAGTTTTTCGTAGATTTTAATCATATAATATCAATCTTTAGAAGCAAATTTGAGTATATGTTGAGATATTTAAAAGATCCGCCCACTACCACGCCCCTGTTTTGAATTAAAATTCTCTTGGAGTAATTTTATAAGAAAAAACTTTATAAAATTTTACTCAATTTTTTGAGGAAGTGGCTACATATTTTTGTATATAGGAAAGGAATAGCGCATCAGACTATTCGCTCTGGCCGCTGTGTAGCATTCTTTTAATTTTTGTTGGAGGAATACTAGTTTAATATTATTAAAATATTTTTTTTTTATCTTTAGCATCATTATCTTATTTATGACAAAATTATTATAACGATTAGTTTCTGCTACATAAACTAATTATTTGGACCTTATCCAATTTGAATATGACCTAAAACTTTACGTGCTAATTATCTTAAAAACGCAACTCTATGAAAACACAAATAGTTAAAATTAAACTAAGAATCACAAACAAAATAATTTCTGTATGTAATTAGTACATTATAAAGTATAAATAAAAATAAACTCTTAAAATTAAAACCGTCTTCATATCCTACAACTTATTTTATATTCATTAAATTGTATATGGCCGCGCCACATTTTAGGGGCGTTTTTTTAAGAACAGTTTTTCGTAGATTGTAATCATATAATATCAATCTTTAGAAGCAAACTTGAGTGTATGTTGAGATATTTAAAAAATCCGCCCACTACCACGCCCCTGTTTTGAATTAAAATTCTCTTGGAGTAATTTTATAAGAAAAAACTTTATATAAAATTTTAGGCAATTTTTTGAGGAAGTGGCTACATATTTTGGTATATAGGAAAGGAATAGCGCATCAGACTATTCGCTCTGGCCGCTGTGTAGCATTCTTTAATTTTGTTGGAGGAATACTAGTTTAATATTGTTAAAATATTTTTTTTTATCTTTAGCATCATTATCTTATTTATGACAAAATTATTATAACGATTAGTTTCTGCTACATAAACTAATTATTTGGACCTTATCCAATTTGAATATAACCTAAAACTTTACGTGCTAATTATCTTAAAAACGCAACTCTATGAAAACACAAATAGTTAAAATTAAACTAAGAATCACAAACAAAATAATTTCTGGATGTAATTAGTACATTATAAGGTATAAATAAAAATAAACTCTTAAATTAAAACCGTCTTCATATCCTACAACTTATTTTATATTCATTAAATTGTATATGGCCGCGCCCACATTTTAGGGGCGTTTTTTTTTAAAACAGTTTTTCGTAGATTTTAATCATATAATATCAATCTTTAGAAGCAAAATTGAGTATATGTTGAGATATTTAAAAATCCGCCCACTACCACGCCCCTGTTTTGAATTAAAATTCTCTTGGAGTAATTTTATAAGAAAAAACTTTATAAAATTTTAGGCAATTTTTGAGGAAGTGGCTACATATTTTGGTATATAGGAAAGGAATAGCGCATCAGACTATTCGCTCTGGCCGCTGTGTAGCATTCTTTTAATTTTTGTTGGAGGAATACTAGTTTAATATTATTAAAATATTTTTTTTTTATCTTTAGCATCATTATCTTATTTATGACAAAATTATTATAACGATTAGTTTCTGCTACATAAACTAATTATTTGGACCTTATCCAATTTGAATATAACCTAAAACTTTACGTGCTAATTATCTTAAAAACGCAACTCTATGAAAACACAAATAGTTAAAATTAAACTAAGAATCACAAACAAAACAATTTCTGGATGTAATTAGTACATTATAAGGTATAAATAAAAATAAACTCTTAAAATTAAAACCGTCTTCATATCCTACAACTTATTTTATATTCATTAAATTGTATATGGCCGCGCCCACATTTTAGGGGCGTTTTTTTTTTTAAAACAGTTTTTCGTAGATTTTAATCATATAATATCAATCTTTAGAAGCAAAATTGAGTATATGTTGAGATATTTAAAAAATCCGCCCACTACCACGCCCCTGTTTTGAATTAAAATTCTGTTGGAGTAATTTTATAAGAAAAAACTTTATAAAATTTTAGGCAATTTTTGAGGAAGTGGCTACATATTTTGGTATATAGGAAAGGAATAGCGCATCAGACTATTCGCTCTGGCCGCTGTGTAGCATTCTTTTAATTTTTGTTGGAGGAATACTAGTTTAATATTGTTAAAATATTTTTTTTTATCTTTAGCATCATTATCTTATTTATGACAAAATTATTATAACGATTAGTTTCTGCTACATAAACTAATTATTTGGACCTTATCCAATTTGAATATAACCTAAAACTTTACGTGCTAATTATCTTAAAAACGCAACTCTATGAAAACACAAATAGTTAAAATTAAACTAAGAATCACAAACAAAATAATTTCTGGATGTAATTAGTACATTATAAAGTATAAATAAAAATAAACTCTTAATATTAAAACCGTCTTCATATCCTACAACTTATTTTATATTCATTAAATTGTATATGGCCGCGCCCACATTTTAGGGGCGTTTTTTTTTTAAAAACAGTTTTTCGTAGATTTTAATCATATAATATCAATCTTTAGAAGCAAACTTGAGTATATGTTGAGATATTTAAAAAATCCGCCCACTACCACGCCCCTGTTTTGAATTAAAATTCTCTTGGAGTAATTTTATAAGAAAAAACTTTATAAAATTTTAGGCAATTTTTTGAGGAAGTGGCTACATATTTTGGTATATAGGAAAGGAATAGCGCATCAGACTATTCGCTCTGGCCGCTGTGTAGCATTCTTTTAATTTTTTTTGGAGGAATACTAGTTTAATATTATTAAAATATTTTTTTTTTTATCTTTAGCATCATTATCTTATTTATGACAAAATTATTATAACGATTAGTTTCTGCTACATAAACTAATTATTTGGACCTTATCCAATTCGAATATAACCTAAAACTTTACGTGCTAATTATCTTAAAAACGCAACTCTATTGAAAACACAAATAGTTAAAATTAAACTAAGAATCACAAACAAAATAATTTCTGGATGTAATTAGTACATTATAAAGTATAAATAAAAATAAACTCTTAAAATTAAAACCGTCTTCATATCGTACAACTTATTTTATATTCATTAAATTGTATATGGCCGCGCCCACATTTTAGGGGCGTTTTTTTTTAAAACAGTTTTTCGTAGATTTTAATCATATAATATCAATCTTTAGAACCAAACTTGAGTATATGTTGAGATATTTAAAAAATCCGCCCACTACCACGCCCCTGTTTTGAATTAAAATTCTCTTGGAGTAATTTTATAAAAAAAAACTTTATAAAATTTTAGGCAATTTTTTGAGGAAGTGGCTACATATTTTGGTATATAGGAAAGGAATAGCGCATCAGACTATTCGCTCTGGCCGCTGTGTAGCATTCTTTTAATTTTTGTTGGAGGAATACTAGTTTAATATTATTAAAAAAAATTTTTTTTATCTTTAGCATCATTATCTTATTTATGACAAAATTATTATAACGATTAGTTTCTGCTACATAAACTAATTATTTGGACCTTATCCAATTTGAATATAACCTAAAACTTTACGTGCTAATTATCTTAAAAACGCAACTCTATGAAAACACAAATAGTTAAAATTAAACTAAGAATCACAAACAAAATAATTTCTGGATGTAATTAGTACATTATAAAGTATAAATAAAAATAAACTCTTAAAATTAAAACCGTCTTCATATCCTACAACTTATTTTATATTCATTAAATTGTATATGGCCGCGCCCACATTTAAGGGGCGTTTTTTTTTTAAAACAGTTTTTCGTAGATTTTAATCATATAATATCAATCTTTAGAAGCAAAATTGAGTATATGTTGAGATATTTAAAAAATCCGCCCACTACCACGCCCCTGTTTTGAATTAAAATTCTGTTGGAGTAATTTTATAAGAAAAAACTTTATAAAATTTTAGGCAATTTTTTGAGGAAGTGGCTACATATTTTGGTATATAGGAAAGGAATAGCGCATCAGACTATTCGCTCTGGCCGCTGTGTAGCATTCTTTTAATTTTTGTTGGAGGAATACTAGTTTAATATTATTAAACATTTTTTTTTATCTTTAGCATCATTATCTTATTTATGACAAAATTATTATAACGATTAGTTTCTGCTACATAAACTAATTATTTGGACCTTATCCAATTTGAATATGACCTAAAACTTTACGTGCTAATTATCTTAAAAACGCAACTCTATGAAAACACAAATAGTTAAAATTAAACTAAGAATCACAAACAAAATAATTTCTGGATGTAATTAGTACATTATAAAGTATAAATAAAAATAAACTCTTAATATTAAAACCGTCTTCATATCCTACAACTTATTTTATATTCATTAAATTGTATATGGCCCCGCCCACATTTTAGGGGCGTTTTTTGTTTAAAAAGAGTTTTTCGTAGATTTTAATCATATAATATCAATCTTTAGAAGCAAATTTGAGTATATGTTGAGATATTTAAAAGATCCGCCCACTACCACGCCCCTGTTTTGAATTAAAATTCTCTTTGAGTAATTTTATAAGAAAAAACTTTATAAAATTTTAGGCAATTTTTTGAGGAAGTGGCTACATATTTTGGTATATAGGAAAGGAATAGCGCATCAGACTATTCGCTCTGGCCGCTGTGTAGCATTCTTTTAATTTTTTTTTGGAGGAATACTAGTTTAATATTATTAAAATATTTTTTTTTTATCTTTAGCATCATTATCTTATTTATGACAAAATTATTATAACGATTAGTTTCTGCTACATAAACTAATTATTTGGACCTTATCCAATTCGAATATAACCTAAAACTTTACGTGCTAATTATCTTAAAAACGCAACTCTATTCAAAACACAAATAGTTAAAATTAAACTAAGAATCACAAACAAAATAATTTCTGGATGTAATTAGTACATTATAAAGTATAAATAAAAATAAACTCTTAAAATTAAAACGGTCTTCATATCGTACAACTTATTTTATATTCATTAAATTGTATATGGCCGCGCCCAATTTTAGGGGCGTTTATTTTTAAAACAGTTTTTCGTAGATTTTAATCATATAATATCAATCTTTAGAAGCAAACTTGAGTATATGTTGAGATATTTAAAAAATCCGCCCACTACCACGCCCCTGTTTTGAATTAAAATTCTCTTGGAGTAATTTTATAAGAAAAAACTTTATAAAATTTAAGGCAATTTTTTGAGGAAGTGGCTACATATTTTGGTATATAGGAAAGGAATAGCGCATCAGACTATTCGCTCTGGCCGCTGTGTAGCATTCTTTTAATTTTTTTTGGAGGAATACTAGTTTAATATTATTAAAATATTTTTTTTTTATCTTTAGCATCATTATCTTATTTATGACAAAATTATTATAACGATTAGTTTCTGCTACATAAACTAATTATTTGGACCTTATCCAATTCGAATATAACCTAAAACTTTACGTGCTAATTATCTTAAAAACGCAACTCTATTGAAAACACAAATAGTTAAAATTAAACTAAGAATCACAAACAAAATAATTTCTGGATGTAATTAGTACATTATAAAGTATACATAAAAATAAACTCTTAAAATTAAAACCGTCTTCATATCGTACAACTTATTTTATATTCATTAAATTGTATATGGCCGCGCCCACATTTTAGGGGCGTTTTTTTTTTAAAACAGTTTTTCGTAGATTTTAATCATATAATATCAATCTTTAGAAGCAAAATTGAGTATATGTTGAGATATTTAAAAAATCCGCCCACTACTACGCCCCTGTTTTGAATTAAAATTCTCTTGGAGTAATTTTATAAGAAAAAACTTTATAAAATTTTAGGCAATTTTTTGAGGAAGTGGCTACATATTTTGGTATATAGGAAAGGAATAGCGCATCAGACTATTCGCTCTGGCCGCTGTGTAGCATTCTTTTAATTTTTGTTGGAGGAATACTAGTTTAATATTGTTAAAATATTTTTTTTTTATCTTTAGCATCATTATCTTATTTATGACAAAATTCTTATAACGATTAGTTTCTGCTACATAAACTAATTATTTGGACCTTATCCAATTTGAATATAACCTAAAACTTTACGTGCTAATTATCTTAAAAACGCAACTCTATGAAAACACAAATAGTTAAAATTAAACTAAGAATCACAAACAAAATAATTTCTGGATGTAATTAGTACATTATAAAGTATAAATAAAAATAAACTCTTAATATTAAAACCGTCTTCATATCCTACAACTTATTTTATATTCATTAAATTGTATATGGCCGCGCCCACATTTTAGGGGCGTTTTTTTTTAAAAACAGTTTTTCGTAGATTTTAATCATATAATATCAATCTTTAGAAGCAAACTTGAGTATATGTTGAGATATTTAAAAAATCCGCCCACTACCACGCCCCTGTTTTGAATTAAAATTCTCTTGGAGTAATTTTATAAGAAAAAACTTTATAAAATTTTAGGCAATTTTTTGAGGAAGTGGCTACATATTTTGGTATATAGGAAAGGAATAGCGCATCAGACTATTCGCTCTGGCCGCTGTGTAGCATTCTTTTAATTTTTGTTGGAGGAATACTAGTTTAATATTATTAAAATATATTTTTTTATCTTTAGCATCATTATCTTATTTATGACAAAATTATTATAACGATTAGTTTCTGCTACATAAACTAATTATTTGGACCTTATCCAATTTGAATATAACCTAAAACTTTACGTGCTAATTATCTTAAAAACGCAACTCTATGAAAACACAAATAGTTAAAATTAAACTAAGAATCACAAACAAAATAATTTCTGGATGTAATTAGTACATTATAAGGTATAAATAAAAATAAACTCTTAAAATTAAAACCGTCTTCATATCCTACAACTTATTTTATATTCATTAAATTGTATATGGCCGCGCCCACATTTTAGGGGCGTTTTTTTTTAAAACAGTTTTTCGTAGATTTTAATCATATAATATCAATCTTTAGAAGCAAAATTGAGTATATGTTGAGATATTTAAAAAATCCGCCCACTACCACGCCCCTGTTTTGAATTTTGGAGTAATTTTATAAGAAAAAACTTTATAAAATTTTAGGCAATTTTTTGAGGAAGTGGCTACATATTTTGGTATATAGGAAAGGAATAGCGCATCAGACTATTCGCTCTGGCCGCTGTGTAGCATTCTTTTAATTTTTGTTGGAGGAATACTAGTTTAATATTGTTAAAATATTTTTTTTTATCTTTAGCATCATTATCTTATTTATGACAAAATTATTATAACGATTAGTTTCTGCTACATAAACTAATTATTTGGACCTTATCCAATTCGAATATAACCTAAAACTTTACGTGCTAATTATCTTAAAAACGCAACTCTATTGAAAACACAAATAGTTAAAATTAAACTAAGAATCACAAACAAAATAATTTCTGGATGTAATTAGTACATTATAAAGTATAAATAAAAATAAACTCTTAAAATTAAAACCGTCTTCATATCGTACAACTTATTTTATATTCATTAAATTGTATATGGCCGCGCCCACATTTTAGGGGCGTTTTTTTTAAAACAGTTTTTCGTAGATTTTAATCATATAATATCAATCTTTAGAACCAAACTTGAGTATATGTTGAGATATTTAAAAAATCCGCCCACTACCACGCCCCTGTTTTGAATTAAAATTCTCTTGGAGTAATTTTATAAGAAAAAACTTTATAAAATTTTAGGCAATTTTTTGAGGAAGTGGCTACATATTTTGGTATATAGGAAAGGAATAGCGCATCAGACTATTCGCTCTGGCCGCTGTGTAGCATTCTTTTAATTTTTGTTAGAGGAATACTAGTTTAATATTATTAAAAAAAATTTTTTTTATCTTTAGCATCATTATCTTATTTATGACAAAATTATTATAACGATTAGTTTCTGCTACATAAACTAATTATTTGGACCTTATCCAATTTGAATATAACCTAAAACTTTACGTGCTAATTATCTTAAAAACGCAACTCTATGAAAACACAAATAGTTAAAATTAAACTAAGAATCACAAACAAAATAATTTCTGGATGTAATTAGTACATTATAAGGTATAAATAAAAATAAACTCTTAAAATTAAAACCGTCTTCATATCCTACAACTTATTTTATATTCATTAAATTGTATATGGCCGCGCCCACATTTTAGGGGCGTTTTTTTTTTAAAACAGTTTTTCGTAGATTTTAATCATATAATATCAATCTTTAGAAGCAAAATTGAGTATATGTTGAGATATTTAAAAAATCCGCCCACTACCACGCCCCTGTTTTGAATTAAAATTCTGTTGGAGTAATTTTATAAGAAAAAACTTTATAAAATTTTACGCAATTTTTTGAGGAAGTGGCTACATATTTTGGTATATAGGAAAGGAATAGCGCATCAGACTATTCGCTCTGGCCGCTGTGTAGCATTCTTTTAATTTTTGTTGGAGGAATACTAGTTTAATATTATTAAAATATTTTTTTTTTATCTTTAGCATCATTATCTTATTTATGACAAAATTATTATAACGATTAGTTTCTGCTACATAAACTAATTATTTGGACCTTATCCAATTTGAATATGACCTAAAACTTTACGTGCTAATTATCTTAAAAACGCAACTCTATGAAAACACAAATAGTTAAAATTAAACTAAGAATCACAAACAAAATAATTTCTGGATGTAATTAGTACATTATAAAGTATAAATAAAAATAAACTCTTAATATTAAAACCGTCTTCATATCCTACAACTTATTTTATATTCATTAAATTGTATATGGCCCCGCCCACATTTTAGGGGCGTTTTTTTTTAAAAACAGTTTTTCGTAGATTTTAATCATATAATATCAATCTTTAGAAGCAAACTTGAGTATATGTTGAGATATTTAAAAGATCCGCCCACTACCACGCCCCTGTTTTGAATTAAAATTCTCTTGGAGTAATTTTATAAGAAAAAACTTTATAAAATTTTAGGCAATTTTTTGAGGAAGTGGCTACATATTTTGGTATATAGGAAAGGAATAGCGCATCAGACTATTCGCTCTGGCCGCTGTGTAGCATTCTTTTAATTTTTTTTGGAGGAATACTAGTTTAATATTATTAAAATATTTTTTTTTTATCTTTAGCATCATTATCTTATTTATGACAAAATTATTATAACGATTAGTTTCTGCTACATAAACTAATTATTTGGACCTTATCCAATTCGAATATAACCTAAAACTTTACGTGCTAATTATCTTAAAAACGCAACTCTATTGAAAACACAAATAGTTAAAATTAAACTAAGAATCACAAACAAAATAATTTCTGGATGTAATTAGTACATTATAAAGTATAAATAAAAATAAACTCTTAAAATTAAAACCGTCTTCATATCGTACAACTTATTTTATATTCATTAAATTGTATATGGCCGCGCCCACACTACCACGCCCCTGTTTTGAATTAAAATTCTGTTGGAGTAATTTTATAAGAAAAAACTTTATAAAATGTTACTCAATTTTTTGAGGAAGTGGCTACATATTTTTGTATATAGGAAAGGAATAGCGCATCAGACTATTCGCTCTGGCCGCTGTGTAGCATTCTTTTAATTTTTGTTGGAGGAATACTAGTTTAATATTATTAAAATATTTTTTTTTTATCTTTAGCATCATTATCTTATTTATGACAAAATTATTATAACGATTAGTTTCTGCTACATAAACTAATTATTTGGACCTTATCCAATTTGAATATGACCTAAAACTTTACGTGCTAATTATCTTAAAAACGCAACTCTATGAAAACACAAATAGTTAAAATTAAACTAAGAATCACAAACAAAATAATTTCTGGATGTAATTAGTACATTATAAAGTATAAATAAAAATAAACTCTTAATATTAAAACCGTCTTCATATCCTACAACTTATTTTATATTCATTAAATTGTATATGGCCCCGCCCACATTTTAGGGGCGTTTTTTTTTTAAAAACAGTTTTTCGTAGATTTTAATCATATAATATCAATCTTTAGAAGCAAACTTGAGTATATGTTGAGATATTTAAAAGATCCGCCCACTACCACGCCCCTGTTTTGAATTAAAATTCTCTTGGAGTAATTTTATAAGAAAAAACTTTATAAAATTTTAGGCAATTTTTTGAGGAAGTGGCTACATATTTTGGTATATAGGAAAGGAATAGCGCATCAGACTATTCGCTCTGGCCGCTGTGTAGCATTCTTTTAATTTTTGTTGGAGGAATACTAGTTTAATATTGTTAAAATATTTTTTTTTATCTTTAGCATCATTATCTTATTTATGACAAAATTATTATAACGATTAGTTTCTGCTACATAAACTAATTATTTGGACCTTATCCAATTCGAATATAACCTAAAACTTTACGTGCTAATTATCTTAAAAACGCAACTCTATTGAAAACACAAATAGTTAAAATTAAACTAAGAATCACAAACAAAATAATTTCTGGATGTAATTAGTACATTATAAAGTATAAATAAAAATAAACTCTTAAAATTAAAACCGTCTTCATATCGTACAACTTATTTTATATTCATTAAATTGTATATGGCCGCGCCCACATTTTAGGGGCGTTTTTTTTAAAACAGTTTTTCGTAGATTTTAATCATATAATATCAATCTTTAGAACCAAACTTGAGTATATGTTGAGATATTTAAAAAATCCGCCCACTACCACGCCCCTGTTTTGAATTAAAATTCTCTTGGAGTAATTTTATAAGAAAAAACTTTATAAAATTTTAGGCAATTTTTTGAGGAAGTGGCTACATATTTTGGTATATAGGAAAGGAATAGCGCATCAGACTATTCGCTCTGGCCGCTGTGTAGCATTCTTTTAATTTTTGTTAGAGGAATACTAGTTTAATATTATTAAAAAAAATTTTTTTTATCTTTAGCATCATTATCTTATTTATGACAAAATTATTATAACGATTAGTTTCTGCTACATAAACTAATTATTTGGACCTTATCCAATTTGAATATAACCTAAAACTTTACGTGCTAATTATCTTAAAAACGCAACTCTATGAAAACACAAATAGTTAAAATTAAACTAAGAATCACAAACAAAATAATTTCTGGATGTAATTAGTACATTATAAGGTATAAATAAAAATAAACTCTTAAAATTAAAACCGTCTTCATATCCTACAACTTATTTTATATTCATTAAATTGTATATGGCCGCGCCCACATTTTAGGGGCGTTTTTTTTTTAAAACAGTTTTTCGTAGATTTTAATCATATAATATCAATCTTTAGAAGCAAAATTGAGTATATGTTGAGATATTTAAAAAATCCGCCCACTACCACGCCCCTGTTTTGAATTAAAATTCTGTTGGAGTAATTTTATAAGAAAAAACTTTATAAAATTTTACGCAATTTTTTGAGGAAGTGGCTACATATTTTGGTATATAGGAAAGGAATAGCGCATCAGACTATTCGCTCTGGCCGCTGTGTAGCATTCTTTTAATTTTTGTTGGAGGAATACTAGTTTAATATTATTAAAATATTTTTTTTTTATCTTTAGCATCATTATCTTATTTATGACAAAATTATTATAACGATTAGTTTCTGCTACATAAACTAATTATTTGGACCTTATCCAATTTGAATATGACCTAAAACTTTACGTGCTAATTATCTTAAAAACGCAACTCTATGAAAACACAAATAGTTAAAATTAAACTAAGAATCACAAACAAAATAATTTCTGGATGTAATTAGTACATTATAAAGTATAAATAAAAATAAACTCTTAATATTAAAACCGTCTTCATATCCTACAACTTATTTTATATTCATTAAATTGTATATGGCCCCGCCCACATTTTAGGGGCGTTTTTTTTTAAAAACAGTTTTTCGTAGATTTTAATCATATAATATCAATCTTTAGAAGCAAACTTGAGTATATGTTGAGATATTTAAAAGATCCGCCCACTACCACGCCCCTGTTTTGAATTAAAATTCTCTTGGAGTAATTTTATAAGAAAAAACTTTATAAAATTTTAGGCAATTTTTTGAGGAAGTGGCTACATATTTTGGTATATAGGAAAGGAATAGCGCATCAGACTATTCGCTCTGGCCGCTGTGTAGCATTCTTTTAATTTTTTTTGGAGGAATACTAGTTTAATATTATTAAAATATTTTTTTTTTATCTTTAGCATCATTATCTTATTTATGACAAAATTATTATAACGATTAGTTTCTGCTACATAAACTAATTATTTGGACCTTATCCAATTCGAATATAACCTAAAACTTTACGTGCTAATTATCTTAAAAACGCAACTCTATTGAAAACACAAATAGTTAAAATTAAACTAAGAATCACAAACAAAATAATTTCTGGATGTAATTAGTACATTATAAAGTATAAATAAAAATAAACTCTTAAAATTAAAACCGTCTTCATATCGTACAACTTATTTTATATTCATTAAATTGTATATGGCCGCGCCCACACTACCACGCCCCTGTTTTGAATTAAAATTCTGTTGGAGTAATTTTATAAGAAAAAACTTTATAAAATGTTACTCAATTTTTTGAGGAAGTGGCTACATATTTTTGTATATAGGAAAGGAATAGCGCATCAGACTATTCGCTCTGGCCGCTGTGTAGCATTCTTTTAATTTTTGTTGGAGGAATACTAGTTTAATATTATTAAAATATTTTTTTTTTATCTTTAGCATCATTATCTTATTTATGACAAAATTATTATAACGATTAGTTTCTGCTACATAAACTAATTATTTGGACCTTATCCAATTTGAATATGACCTAAAACTTTACGTGCTAATTATCTTAAAAACGCAACTCTATGAAAACACAAATAGTTAAAATTAAACTAAGAATCACAAACAAAATAATTTCTGGATGTAATTAGTACATTATAAAGTATAAATAAAAATAAACTCTTAATATTAAAACCGTCTTCATATCCTACAACTTATTTTATATTCATTAAATTGTATATGGCCCCGCCCACATTTTAGGGGCGTTTTTTTTTTAAAAACAGTTTTTCGTAGATTTTAATCATATAATATCAATCTTTAGAAGCAAACTTGAGTATATGTTGAGATATTTAAAAGATCCGCCCACTACCACGCCCCTGTTTTGAATTAAAATTCTCTTGGAGTAATTTTATAAGAAAAAACTTTATAAAATTTTAGGCAATTTTTTGAGGAAGTGGCTACATATTTTGGTATATAGGAAAGGAATAGCGCATCAGACTATTCGCTCTGGCCGCTGTGTAGCATTCTTTTAATTTTTTTTGGAGGAATACTAGTTTAATATTATTAAAATATTTTTTTTTTATCTTTAGCATCATTATCTTATTTATGGCAAAATTATTATAACGATTAGTTTCTGCTACATAAACTAATTATTTGGACCTTATCCAATTCGAATATAACCTAAAACTTTACGTGCTAATTATCTTAAAAACGCAACTCTATTGAAAACACAAATAGTTAAAATTAAACTAAGAATCACAAACAAAATAATTTCTGGATGTAATTAGTACATTATAAAGTATAAATAAAAATAAACTCTTAAAATTAAAACCGTCTTCATATCGTACAACTTATTTTATATTCATTAAATTGTATATGGCCGCGCCCACACTACCACGCCCCTGTTTTGAATTAAAATTCTGTTGGAGTAATTTTATAAGAAAAAACTTTATAAAATTTTACTCAATTTTTTGAGGAAGTGGCTACATATTTTTGTATATAGGAAAGGAATAGCGCATCAGACTATTCGCTCTGGCCGCTGTGTAGCATTCTTTTAATTTTTGTTGGAGGAATACTAGTTTAATATTATTAAAATATTTTTTTTTTATCTTTAGCATCATTATCTTATTTATGACAAAATTATTATAACGATTAGTTTCTGCTACATAAACTAATTATTTGGACCTTATCCAATTTGAATATAACCTAAAACTTTACGTGCTAATTATCTTAAAAACGCAACTCTATGAAAACACAAATAGTTAAAATTAAACTAAGAATCACAAACAAAATAATTTCTGTATGTAATTAGTACATTATAAAGTATAAATAAAAATAAACTCTTAAAATTAAAACCGTCTTCATATCCTACAACTTATTTTATATTCATTAAATTGTATATGGCCGCGCCCACATTTTAGGGGCGTTTTTTTTAAGAACAGTTTTTCGTAGATTTTAATCATATAATATCAATCTTTAGAAGCAAACTTGAGTGTATGTTGAGATATTTAAAAAATCCGCCCACTACCACGCCCCTGTTTTGAATTAAAATTCTCTTGGAGTAATTTTATAAGAAAAAACTTTATAAAATTTTAGGCAATTTTTTGAGGAAGTGGCTACATATTTTGGTATATAGGAAAGGAATAGCGCATCAGACTATTCGCTCTGGCCGCTGTGTAGCATTCTTTTAATTTTTGTTGGAGGAATACTAGTTTAATATTATTAAAATATATTTTTTTATCTCTAGCATCATTATCTTATTTATGACAAAATTATTATAACGATTAGTTTCTGCTACATAAACTAATTATTTGGACCTTATCCAATTTGAATATAACCTAAAACTTTACGTGCTAATTATCTTAAAAACGCAACTCTATGAAAACACAAATAGTTAAAATTAAACTAAGAATCACAAACAAAATAATTTCTGGATGTAATTAGTACATTATAAAGTATAAATAAAAATAAACTCTTAAAATTAAAACCGTCTTCATATCCTACAACTTATTTTATATTCATTAAATTGTATATGGCCGCGCCCACATTTTAGGGGCGTTTTTTTTAAGAACAGTTTTTCGTAGATTTTAATCATATAATATCAATCTTTAGAAGCAAACTTGAGTGTATGTTGAGATATTTAAAAAATCCGCCCACTACCACGCCCCTGTTTTGAATTAAAATTCTCTTGGAGTAATTTTATAAGAAAAAACTTTATAAAATTTTAGGTAATTTTTTGAGGAAGTGGCTACATATTTTGGTATATAGGAAAGGAATAGCGCATCAGACTATTCGCTCTGGCCGCTGTGTAGCATTCTTTTAATTTTTGTTGGAGGAATACTAGTTTAATATTGTTAAAATATTTTTTTTTTATCTTTAGCATCATTATCTTATTTATGACAAAATTATTATAACGATTAGTTTCTGCTACATAAACTAATTATTTGGACCTTATCCAATTTGAATATAACCTAAAACTTTACGTGCTAATTATCTTAAAAACGCAACTCTATGAAAACACAAATAGTTAAAATTAAACTAAGAATCACAAACAAAATAATTTCTGGACGTAATTAGTACATTATAAAGTATAAATAAAAATAAACTCTTAATATTAAAACCGTCTTCATATCCTACAACTTATTTTATATTCATTAAATTGTATATGGTCGCGCCCACATTTTAGATTTTAATCATATAATATCAATCTTTAGAAGCAAACTTGAGTATATGTTGAGATATTTAAAAAATCCGCCCACTACCACGCCCCTGTTTTGAATTAAAATTTTCTTGGAGTAATTTTATAAGAAAAAACTTTATAAAATTTTAGGCAATTTTTTCAGGAAGTGGCTACATATTTTGGTATATAGGAAAGGAATAGCGCATCAGACTATTCGCTCTGGCCGCTGTGTAGCATTCTTTTAATTTTTTTTGGAGGAATACTAGTTTAATATTATTAAAATATTTTTTTTTTATCTTTAGCATCATTATCTTATTTATGACAAAATTATTATAACGATTAGTTTCTGCTACATAAACTAATTATTTGGACCTTATCCAATTCGAATATAACCTAAAACTTTACGTGCTAATTATCTTAAAAACGCAACTCTATTGAAAACACAAATAGTTAAAATTAAACTAAGAATCACAAACAAAATAATTTCTGGATGTAATTAGTACATTATAAAGTATAAATAAAAATAAACTCTTAAAATTAAAACCGTCTTCATATCGTACAACTTGTTTTATATTCATTAAATTGTATATGGCCGCGCCCACATTTTAGGGGCGTTTTTTTTTAAAACAGTTTTTCGTAGATTTTAATCATATAATATCAATCTTTAGAACCAAACTTGAGTATATGTTGAGATATTTAAAAAATCCGCCCACTACCACGCCCCTGTTTTGAATTAAAATTCTCTTGGAGTAATTTTATAAGAAAAAACTTTATAAAATTTTAGGCAATTTTTTGAGGAAGTGGCTACATATTTTGGTATATAGGAAAGGAATAGCGCATCAGACTATTCGCTCTGGCCGCTGTGTAGCATTCTTTTAATTTTTGTTGGAGGAATACTAGTTTAATATTATTAAAATATTTTTTTTTATCTTTAGCATCATTATCTTATTTATGACAAAATTATTATAACGATTAGTTTCTGCTACATAAACTAATTATTTGGACCTTATCCAATTTGAATATAACCTAAAACTTTACGTGCTAATTATCTTAAAAACGCAACTCTATTGAAAACACAAATAGTTAAAATTAAACTAAGAATCACAAACAAAATAATTTCTGGATGTAATTAGTACATTATAAAGTATAAATAAAAATAAACTCTTAAAATTAAAACCGTCTTCATATCGTACAACTTATTTTATATTCATTAAATTGTATATGGCCGCGCCCACATTTTAGGGGCGTTTTTTTTTAAAACAGTTTTTCGTAGATTTTAATCATATAATATCAATCTTTAGAACCAAACTTGAGTATATGTTGAGATATTTAAAAAATCCGCCCACTACCACGCCCCTGTTTTGAATTAAAATTCTCTTGGAGTAATTTTATAAGAAAAAACTTTATAAAATTTTACGCAATTTTTTGAGGAAGTGGCTACATATTTTGGTATATAGGAAAGGAATAGCGCATCAGACTATTCGCTCTGGCCGCTGTGTAGCATTCTTTTAATTTTTGTTGGAGGAATACTAGTTTAATATTATTAAAATATTTTTTTTTTATCTTTAGCATCATTATCTTATTTATGACAAAATTATTATAACGATTAGTTTCTGCTACATAAACTAATTATTTGGACCTTATCCAATTTGAATATGACCTAAAACTTTACGTGCTAATTATCTTAAAAACGCAACTCTATGAAAACACAAATAGTTAAAATTAAACTAAGAATCACAAACAAAATAATTTCTGGATGTAATTAGTACATTATAAAGTATAAATAAAAATAAACTCTTAAAATTAAAACCGTCTTCATATCCTACAACTTATTTTATATTCATTAAATTGTATATGGCCCCGCCCACATTTTAGGGGCGTTTTTTTTAAAAACAGTTTTTCGTAGATTTTAATCATATAATATCAATCTTTAGAAGCAAACTTGAGTATATGTTGAGATATTTAAAAAATCCGCCCACTACCACGCCCCTGTTTTGAATTAAAATTCTCTTGGAGTAATTTTATAAGAAAAAACTTTATAAAATTTTAGGCAATTTTTTGAGGAAGTGGCTACATATTTTGGTATATAGGAAAGGAATAGCGCATCAGACTATTCGCTCTGGCCGCTGTGTAGCATTCTTTTAATTTTTGTTGGAGGAATACTAGTTTAATATTATTAAAATATTTTTTTTTTATCTTTAGCATCATTATCTTATTTATGACAAAATTATTATAACGATTAGTTTCTGCTACATAAACTAATTATTTGGACCTTATCCAATTTGAATATAACCTAAAACTTTACGTGCTAATTATCTTAAAAACGCAACTCTATGAAAACACAAATAGTTAAAATTAAACTAAGAGTCACAAACAAAATAATTTCTGGATGTAATTAGTACATTATAAAGTATAAATAAAAATAAACTCTTAAAATTAAAACCGTCTTCATATCGTACAACTTATTTTATATTCATTAAATTGTATATGGCCGCGCCCACATTTTAGGGGCGTTTTATTTTAAGAACAGTTTTTCGTAGATTTTAATCATATAATATCAATCTTTAGAACCAAACTTGAGTATATGTTGAGATATTTAAAAAATTCGCCCACTACCACGCCCCTGTTTTGAATTAAAATTCTGTTGGAGTAATTTTATAAGAAAAAACTTTATAAAATTTTACGCAATTTTTTGAGGAAGTGGCTACATATTTTGGTATATAGGAAAGGAATAGCGCATCAGACTATTCGCTCTGGCCGCTGTGTAGCATTCTTTTATTTTTTGTTGTAGGAATACTAGTTTAATATTATTAAAATATATTTTTTTAACTTTAGCATCATTATCTTATTTATGACAAAATTATTATAACGATTAGTTTCTGCTACATAAACTAATTATCTGGACCTTATCCAATTTGAATATAACCTAAAACTTTACGTGCTAATTATCTTAAAAACGCAACTCTATGAAAACACAAATAGTTAAAATTAAACTTAGAATCACAAACAAAATAGTTTCTGGATGTAATTAGTACATTATAAAGTATAAATAAAAATAAACTCTTAAAATTAAAACCGTCTTCATATCGTACAACTTATTTTATATTCATTAAATTGTATATGGCCGCGCCCACATTTTAGGGGCGTTTTTTTTTAAAACAGTTTTTCGTAGATTTTAATCATATAATATCAATCTTTAGAACCAAACTTGAGTATATGTTGAGATATTTAAAAAATCCGCCCACTACCACGCCCCTGTTTTGAATTAAAATTCTGTTGGAGTAATTTTATAAGAAAAAACTTTATAAAATTTTAGGCAATTTTTTGAGGAAGTGGCTACATATTTTGGTATATAGGAAAGGAATAGCGCATCAGACTATTCGCTCTGGCCGCTGTGTAGCATTCTTTTAATTTTTGTTGGAGGAATACTAGTTTAATATTATTAAAATATATTTTTTTATCTTTAGCATCATTATCTTATTTATGACAAAATTATTATAACGATTAGTTTCTGCTACATAAACTAATTATTTGGACCTTATCCAATTTGAATATAACCTAAAACTTTACGTGCTAATTATCTTAAAAACGCAACTCTATGAAAACACAAATAGTTAAAATTAAACTAAGAATCACAAACAAAATAATTTCTGGATGTAATTAGTACATTATAAAGTATAAATAAAAATAAACTCTTAAAATTAAAACCGTCTTCATATCCTACAACTTATTTTATATTCATTAAATTGTATATGGCCGCGCCCACATTTTAGGGGCGTTTTTTTTTTAAAACAGTTTTTCGTAGATTTTAATCATATAATATCAATCTTTAGAAGCAAAATTGAGTATATGTTGAGATATTTAAAAAATCCGCCCACTACCACGCCCCTGTTTTGAATTAAAATTCTGTTGGAGTAATTTTATAAGAAAAAACTTTATAAAATTTTACGCAATTTTTTGAGGAAGTGGCTACATATTTTGGTATATAGGAAAGGAATAGCGCATCAGACTATTCGCTCTGGCCACTGTGTAGCATTCTTTTAATTTTTTTTGGAGGAATACTAGTTTAATATTATTAAAATATTTTTTTTTTATCTTTAGCATCATTATCTTATTTATGGCAAAATTATTATAACTATTAGGTTCTGCTACATAAACTAATTATTTGGACCTTATCCAATTTGAATATAACCTAAAACTTAACGTGATTATTATTTTAAAAACGCAACACTATTGAAAACACAAATAGTTAAAATTAAACTAAGAATCACAAACAAAATAATTTCTGGATGTAATAAGTACATTATAAAGTATAAATAAAAATAAACTCTTAAAATTAAAACCGTCTTCATATCCTACAACTTATTTTATATTCATTAAATTGTATATGGCCGCGCCCACATTTTAGGGGCGTTTTTTTTAAGAACAGTTTTTCGTAGATTTTAATCATATAATATCAATCTTTAGAAGCAAACTTAAGTATATGTTGA
The DNA here is from genome assembly GCA_949716465.1 of Chalcosyrphus nemorum. Classification (NCBI taxonomy): domain Eukaryota; kingdom Metazoa; phylum Arthropoda; class Insecta; order Diptera; family Syrphidae; genus Chalcosyrphus; species Chalcosyrphus nemorum. The sequence goes on from OX454334.1 coordinate 37,440,592, forward strand.
GATATTTAAAAAATCCGCCCACTACCACGCCCCTGTTTTGAATTAAAATTCTCTTGGAGTAATTTTATAAGAAAAAACTTTATAAAATTTTACGCAATTTTTTGAGGAAGTGGCTACATATTTTGGTATATAGGAAAGGAATAGCGCATCAGACTATTCGCTCTGGCCGCTGTGTAGCATTCTTTTAATTTTTGTTGTAGGAATACTAGTTTAATATTATTAAAATATATTTTTTTATCTTTAGCATCATTATCTTATTTATGACAAAATTATTATAACGATTAGTTTCTGCTACATAAACTAATTATCTGGACCTTATCCAATTTGAATATAACCTAAAACTTTACGTGCTAATTATCTTAAAAACGCAACTCTATGAAAACACAAATAGTTAAAATTAAACTAAGAATCACAAACAAAATAATTTCTGGATGTAATTAGTACATTATAAAGTATAAATAAAAATAAACTCTTAAAATTAAAACCGTCTTCATATCCTACAACTTATTTTATATTCATTAAGTTGTATATGGCCGCGCCCACATTTTAGGGGCGTTTTTTTTTAAAAACAGTTTTTCGTAGATTTTAATCATATAATATCAATCTTTAGAAGCAAACTTGAGTATATGTTGAGATATTTAAAAAATCCGCCCACTACCACGCCCCTGTTTTGAATTAAAATTCTCTTGGAGTAATTTTATAAGAAAAAACTTTATAAAATTTTACGCAATTTTTTGAGGAAGTGGCTACATATTTTGGTATATAGGAAAGGAATAGCGCATCAGACTATTCGCTCTGACCGCTGTGTAGCATTCTTTTAATTTTTGTTGGAGGAATACTAGTTTAATATTATTAAAATATATTTTTTTATCTTTAGCATCATTATCTTATTTATGACAAAATTATTATAACGATTAGTTTCTGCTACATAAACTAATTATTTGGACCTTATCCAATTTGAATATAACCTAAAACTTTACGTGCTAATTATCTTAAAAACGCAACTCTATGAAAACACAAATAGTTAAAATTAAACTAAGAATCACAAACAAAATAATTTCTGTATGTAATTAGTACATTATAAAGTATAAATAAAAATAAACTCTTAAAATTAAAACCGTCTTCATATCCTACAACTTATTTTATATTCATTAAATTGTATATGGCCGCGCCCACATTTTAGGAGCGTTTTTTTTTTTAAACAGTTTTTCGTAGATTTTAATCATATAATATCAATCTTTAGAAGCAAAATTGAGTATATGTTGAGATATTTAAAAAATCCGCCCACTACCACGCCCCTGTTTTGAATTAAAATTCTCTTGGAGTAATTTTATAAGAAATAACTTTATAAAATTTTACGCAATTTTTTGAGGAAGTGGCTACATATTTTGGTATATAGGAAAGGAATAGCGCATCAGACTATTCGCTCTGACCGCTGTGTAGCATTCTTTTAATTTTTGTTGGAGGAATACTAGTTTAATATTATTAAAATATATTTTTTTATCTTTAGCATCATTATCTTATTTATGACAAAATTATTATAACGATTAGTTTCTGCTACATAAACTAATTATTTGGACCTTATCCAATTTGAATATAACCTAAAACTTTACGTGCTAATTATCTTAAAAACGCAACTCTATGAAAACACAAATAGTTAAAATTAAACTAAGAATCACAAACAAAATAATTTCTGTATGTAATTAGTACATTATAAAGTATAAATAAAAATAAACTCTTAAAATTAAAACCGTCTTCATATCGTACAACTTATTTTATATTCATTAAATTGTATATGGCCGCGCCCACATTTTAGGAGCGTTTTTTTTTTTAAACAGTTTTTCGTAGATTTTAATCATATAATATCAATCTTTAGAAACAAAATTGAGTATATGTTGAGATATTTAAAAAATCCGCCCACTACCACGCCCCTGTTTTGAATTAAAATTCTGTTGGAGTAATTTTATAAGAAAAAACTTTATAAAATTTTACGCAATTTTTTGAGGAAGTGGCTACATATTTTGGTATATAGGAAAGGAATAGCGCATCAGACTATTCGCTCTGGCCACTGTGTAGCATTCTTTTAATTTTTTTTGGAGGAATACTAGTTTAATATTATTAAAATATTTTTTTTTTATCTTTAGCATCATTATCTTATTTATGGCAAAATTATTATAACTATTAGGTTCTGCTACATAAACTAATTATTTGGACCTTATCCAATTTGAATATAACCTAAAACTTTACGTGATAATTATTTTAAAAACGCAACACTATTGAAAACACAAATAGTTAAAATTAAACTAAGAATCACAAACAAAATAATTTCTGGATGTAATTAGTACATTATAAAGTATAAATAAAAATAAACTCTTAAAATTAAAACCGTCTTCATATCCTACAACTTATTTTATATTCATTAAATTGTATATGGCCGCGCCCACATTTTAGGGGCGTTTTTTTTAAGAACAGTTTTTCGTAGATTTTAATCATATAATATCAATCTTTAGAAGCAAACTTAAGTATATGTTGAGATATTTAAAAAATCCGCCCACTACCACGCCCCTGTTTTGAATTAAAATTCTCTTGGAGTAATTTTATAAGAAAAAACTTTATAAAATTTTACGCAATTTTTTGAGGAAGTGGCTACATATTTTGGTATATAGGAAAGGAATAGCGCATCAGACTATTCGCTCTGGCCGCTGTGTAGCATTCTTTTAATTTTTGTTGTAGGAATACTAGTTTAATATTATTAAAATATATTTTTTTATCTTTAGCATCATTATCTTATTTATGACAAAATTATTATAACGATTAGTTTCTGCTACATAAACTAATTATCTGGACCTTATCCAATTTGAATATAACCTAAAACTTTACGTGCTAATTATCTTAAAAACGCAACTCTATGAAAACACAAATAGTTAAAATTAAACTAAGAATCACAAACAAAATAATTTCTGGATGTAATTAGTACATTATAAAGTATAAATAAAAATAAACTCTTAAAATTAAAACCGTCTTCATATCCTACAACTTATTTTATATTCATTAAGTTGTATATGGCCGCGCCCACATTTTAGGGGCGTTTTTTTTTAAAAACAGTTTTTCGTAGATTTTAATCATATAATATCAATCTTTAGAAGCAAACTTGAGTATATGTTGAGATATTTAAAAAATCCGCCCACTACCACGCCCCTGTTTTGAATTAAAATTCTCTTGGAGTAATTTTATAAGAAAAAACTTTATAAAATTTTACGCAATTTTTTGAGGAAGTGGCTACATATTTTGGTATATAGGAAAGGAATAGCGCATCAGACTTTTCGCTCTGACCGCTGTGTAGCATTCTTTTAATTTTTGTTGGAGGAATACTAGTTTAATATTATTAAAATATATTTTTTTATCTTTAGCATCATTATCTTATTTATGACAAAATTATTATAACGATTAGTTTCTGCTACATAAACTAATTATTTGGACCTTATCCAATTTGAATATAACCTAAAACTTTACGTGCTAATTATCTTAAAAACGCAACTCTATGAAAACACAAATAGTTAAAATTAAACTAAGAATCACAAACAAAATAATTTCTGTATGTAATTAGTACATTATAAAGTATAAATAAAAATAAACTCTTAAAATTAAAACCGTCTTCATATCCTACAACTTATTTTATATTCATTAAATTGTATATGGCCGCGCCCACATTTTAGGAGCTTTTTTTTTTTTAAATAGTTTTTCGTAGATTTTAATCATATAATATCAATCTTTAGAAGCAAAATTGAGTATATGTTGAGATATTTAAAAAATCCGCCCACTACCACGCCCCTGTTTTGAATTAAAATTCTCTTGGAGTAATTTTATAAGAAATAACTTTATAAAATTTTACGCAATTTTTTGAGGAAGTGGCTACATATTTTGGTATATAGGAAAGGAATAGCGCATCAGACTATTCGCTCTGACCGCTGTGTAGCATTCTTTTAATTTTTGTTGGAGGAATACTAGTTTAATATTATTAAAATATATTTTTTTATCTTTAGCATCATTATCTTATATATGACAAAATTATTATAACGATTAGTTTCTGCTACATAAACTAATTATTTGGACCTTATCCAATTTGAATATAACCTAAAACTTTACGTGCTAATTATCTTAAAAACGCAACTCTATGAAAACACAAATAGTTAAAATTAAACTAAGAATCACAAACAAAATAATTTCTGGATGTAATTAGTACATTATAAAGTATAAATAAAAATAAACTCTTAAAATTAAAACCGTCTTCATATCCTACAACTTATTTTATATTCATTAAATTGTATATGGCCGCGCCCACATTTTAGGAGCGTTTTTTTTTTTAAACAGTTTTTCGTAGATTTTAATCATATAATATCAATCTTTAGAAGCAAAATTGAGTATATGTTGAGATATTTAAAAAATCCGCCCACTACCACGCCCCTGTTTTGAATTAAAATTCTGTTGGAGTAATTTTATAAGAAAAAACTTTATAAAATTTTACGCAATTTTTTGAGGAAGTGGCTACATATTTTGGTATATAGGAAAGGAATAGCGCATCAGACTATTCGCTCTGGCCGCTGTGTAGCATTCTTTTAATTTTTGTTGTAGAAATACTAGTTTAATATTATTAAAATATATTTTTTTTATCTTTAGCATCATTATCTTATTTATGACAAAATTATTATAACGATTAGTTTCTGCTACATAAACTAATTATTTGGACCTTATCCAATTTGAATATAACCTAAAACTTTACGTGCTAATTATCTTAAAAACGCAACTCTATGAAAACACAAATAGTTAAAATTAAACTAAGAATCACAAACAAAATAATTTCTGTATGTAATTAGTACATTATAAAGTATAAATAAAAATAAACTCTTAATATTAAAACCGTCTTCTTATCCTACAACTTATTTTATATTCATTAAATTGTATATGGCCGCGCCCATATTTTAGGGGCGTTTTTTTTTAAAAACAGTTTTTCGTAGATTTTAATCATATAATATCAATCTTTAGAAGCAAACTTGAGTATATGTTGAGATATTTAAAAAATCCGCCCACTACCACGCCCCTGTTTTGAATTAAAATTCTCTTGGAGTAATTTTATAAGAAATAACTTTATAAAATTTTACGCAATTTTTTGAGGAAGTGGCTACATATTTTGGTATATAGCGCATCAGACTATTCGCTCTGGCCGCTGTGTAGCATTCTTTTAATTTTTGTTGGAGGAATACTAGTTTAATATTATTAAAATATATTTTTTTATCTTTAGCATCATTATCTTATTTATGACAAAATTATTATAACGATTAGTTTCTGCTACATAAACTAATTATTTGGACCTTATCCAATTTGAATATAACCTAAAACTTTACGTGCTAATTATCTTAAAAACGCAACTCTATGAAAACACAAATAGTTAAAATTAAACTAAGAATCACAAATCAATCTTTAGAAGCAAAATTGAGTATATGTTGAGATATTTAAAAAATCCGCCCACTACCACGCCCCTGTTTTGAATTAAAATTCTGTTGGAGTAATTTTATAAGAAAAAACTTTATAAAATTTTACGCAATTTTTTGAGGAAGTGGCTACATATTTTGGTATATAGGAAAGGAATAGCGCATCAGACTATTCGCTCTGGCCGCTGTGTAGCATTCTTTTAATTTTTGTTGTAGGAATACTAGTTTAATATTATTAAAATATATTTTTTTTATCTTTAGCATCATTATCTTATTTATGACAAAATTATTATAACGATTAGTTTCTGCTACATAAACTAATTATTTGGACCTTATCCAATTTGAATATAACCTAAAACTTTACGTGCTAATTATCTTAAAAACGCAACTCTATGAAAACACAAATAGTTAAAATTAAACTAAGAGTCACAAACAAAATAATTTCTGGATGTAATTAGTACATTATAAAGTATAAATAAAAATAAACTCTTAAAATTAAAACCGTCTTCATATCGTACAACTTATTTTATATTCATTAAATTGTATATGGCCGCGCCCACATTTTAGGGGCGTTTTATTTTAAGAACAGTTTTTCGTAGATTTTAATCATATAATATCAATCTTTAGAACCAAACTTGAGTATATGTTGAGATATTTAAAAAATCCGCCCACTACCACGCCCCTGTTTTGAATTAAAATTCTCTTGGAGTAATTTTATAAGAAATAACTTTATAAAATTTTACGCAATTTTTTGAGGAAGTGGCTACATATTTTGGTATATAGGAAAGGAATAGCGCATCAGACTATTCGCTCTGACCGCTGTGTAGCATTCTTTTAATTTTTGTTGGAGGAATACTAGTTTAATATTATTAAAATATATTTTTTTATCTTTAGCATCATTATTTTATTTATGACAAAATTATTATAACGATTAGTTGCTGCTACATAAACTAATTATTTGGACCTTATCCAATTTGAATATAACCTAAAACTTTACGTGCTAATTATCTTAAAAACGCAACTCTATGAAAACACAAATAGTTAAAATTAAACTAAGAATCACAAACAAAATAATTTCTGTATGTAATTAGTACATTATAAAGTATAAATAAAAATAAACTCTTAAAATTAAAACCGTCTTCATATCCTACAACTTATTTTATATTCATTAAATTGTATATGGCCGCGCCCACATTTTAGGAGCGTTTTTTTTTTTAAACAGTTTTTCGTAGATTTTAATCATATAATATCAATCTTTAGAAGCAAAATTGAGTATATGTTGAGATATTTAAAAAATCCGCCCACTACCACGCCCCTGTTTTGAATTAAAATTCTCTTGGAGTAATTTTATAAGAAATAACTTTATAAAATTTTACGCAATTTTTTGAGGAAGTGGCTACATATTTTGGTATATAGGAAAGGAATAGCGCATCAGACTATTCGCTCTGACCGCTGTGTAGCATTCTTTTAATTTTTGTTGGAGGAATACTAGTTTAATATTATTAAAATATATTTTTTTATCTTTAGCATCATTATCTTATTTATGACAAAATTATTATAACGATTAGTTTCTGCTACATAAACTAATTATTTGGACCTTATCCAATTTGAATATAACCTAAAACTTTACGTGCTAATTATCTTAAAAACGCAACTCTATGAAAACACAAATAGTTAAAATTAAACTAAGAATCACAAACAAAATAATTTCTGTATGTAATTAGTACATTATAAAGTATAAATAAAAATAAACTCTTAAAATTAAAACCGTCTTCATATCCTACAACTTATTTTATATTCATTAAATTGTATATGGCCGCGCCCACATTTTAGGAGCGTTTTTTTTTTTAAACAGTTTTTCGTAGATTTTAATCATATAATATCAATCTTTAGAAGCAAAATTGAGTATATGTTGAGATATTTAAAAAATCCGCCCACTACCACGCCCCTGTTTTGAATTAAAATTCTCTTGGAGTAATTTTATAAGAAAAAACTTTATAAAATTTTACGCAATTTTTTGAGGAAGTGGCTACATATTTTGGTATATAGGAAAGGAATAGCGCATCAGACTATTCGCTCTGGCCGCTGTGTAGCATTCTTTTAATTTTTGTTGTAGAAATACTAGTTTAATATTATTAAAATATATTTTTTTTATCTTTAGCATCATTATCTTATTTATGACAAAATTATTATAACGATTAGTTTCTGCTACATAAACTAATTATTTGGACCTTATCCAATTTGAATATAACCTAAAACTTTACGTGCTAATTATCTTAAAAACGCAACTCTATGAAAACACAAATAGTTAAAATTAAACTAAGAATCACAAACAAAATAATTTCTGTATGTAATTAGTACATTATAAAGTATAAATAAAAATAAACTCTTAAAATTAAAACCGTCTTCATATCCTACAACTTATTTTATATTCATTAAATTGTATATGGCCGCGCCCACATTTTAGGGGCGTTTTTTTTTAAAAACAGTTTTTCGTAGATTTTAATCATATAATATCAATCTTTAGAAGCAAACTTGAGTATATGTTGAGATATTTAAAAAATCCGCCCACTACCACGCCCCTGTTTTGAATTAAAATTCTCTTGGAGTAATTTTATAAGAAATAACTTTATAAAATTTTACGAAATTTTTTGAGGAAGTGGCTACATATTTTGGTATATAGCGCATCAGACTATTCGCTCTGGCCGCTGTGTAGCATTCTTTTAATTTTTGTTGGAGGAATACTAGTTTAATATTATTAAAATATATTTTTTTATCTTTAGCATCATTATCTTATTTATGACAAAATTATTATAACGATTAGTTTCTGCTACATAAACTAATTATTTGGACCTTATCTAATTTGAATATAACCTAAAACTTTACGTGCTAATTATCTTAAAAACGCAACTCTATGAAAACACAAATAGTTAAAATTAAACTAAGAATCACAAATCAATCTTTAGAAGCAAAATTGAGTATATGTTGAGATATTTAAAAAATCCGCCCACTACCACGCCCCTGTTTTGAATTAAAATTCTGTTGGAGTAATTTTATAAGAAAAAACTTTATAAAATTTTACGCAATTTTTTGAGGAAGTGGCTACATATTTTGGTATATAGGAAAGGAATAGCGCATCAGACTATTCGCTCTGGCCGCTGTGTAGCATTCTTTTAATTTTTGTTGTAGAAATACTAGTTTAATATTATTAAAATATATTTTTTTTATCTTTAGCATCATTATCTTATTTATGACAAAATTATTATAACGATTAGTTTCTGCTACATAAACTAATTATTTGGACCTTATCCAATTTGAATATAACCTAAAACTTTACGTGCTAATTATCTTAAAAACGCAACTCTATGAAAACACAAATAGTTAAAATTAAACTAAGAATCACAAACAAAATAATTTCTGTATGTAATTAGTACATTATAAAGTATAAATAAAAATAAACTCTTAATATTAAAACCGTCTTCATATCCTACAACTTATTTTATATTCATTAAATTGTATATGGCCGCGCCCACATTTTAGGGGCGTTTTTTTTTAAAAACAGTTTTTCGTAGATTTTAATCATATAATATCAATCTTTAGAAGCAAACTTGAGTATATGTTGAGATATTTAAAAAATCCGCCCACTACCACGCCCCTGTTTTGAATTAAAATTCTCTTGGAGTAATTTTATAAGAAATAACTTTATAAAATTTTACGCAATTTTTTGAGGAAGTGGCTAAATATTTTGGTATATAGCGCATCAGACTATTCGCTCTGGCCGCTGTGTAGCATTCTTTTAATTTTTGTTGGAGGAATACTAGTTTAATATTATTAAAATATATTTTTTTATCTTTAGCATCATTATCTTATTTATGACAAAATTATTATAACGATTAGTTTCTGCTACATAAACTAATTATTTGGACCTTATCCAATTTGAATATAACCTAAAACTTTACGTGCTAATTATCTTAAAAACGCAACTCTATGAAAACACAAATAGTTAAAATTAAACTAAGAATCACAAATCAATCTTTAGAAGCAAAATTGAGTATATGTTGAGATATTTAAAAAATCCGCCCACTACCACGCCCCTGTTTTGAATTAAAATTCTGTTGGAGTAATTTTATAAGAAAAACTTTATAAAATTTTACGCAATTTTTTGAGGAAGTGGCTACATATTTTGGTATATAGGAAAGGAATAGCGCATCAGACTATTCGCTCTGGCCGCTGTGTAGCATTCTTTTAATTTTTGTTGTAGGAATACTAGTTTAATATTATTAAAATATATTTTTTTTATCTTTAGCATCATTATCTTATTTATGACAAAATTATTATAACGATTAGTTTCTGCTACATAAACTAATTATTTGGACCTTATCCAATTTGAATATAACCTAAAACTTTACGTGCTAATTATCTTAAAAACGCAACTCTATGAAAACACAAATAGTTAAAATTAAACTAAGAGTCACAAACAAAATAATTTCTGGATGTAATTAGTACATTATAAAGTATAAATAAAAATAAACTCTTAAAATTAAAACCGTCTTCATATCGTACAACTTATTTTATGTTCATTAAATTGTATATGGCCGCGCCCACATTTTAGGGGCGTTTTATTTTAAGAACAGTTTTTCGTAGATTTTAATCATATAATATCAATCTTTAGAACCAAACTTGAGTATATGTTGAGATATTTAAAAAATTCGCCCACTACCACGCCCCTGTTTTGAATTAAAATTCTGTTGGAGTAATTTTATAAGAAAAAACTTTATAAAATTTTACGCAATTTTTTGAGGAAGTGGCTACATATTTTGGTATATAGGAAAGGAATAGCGCATCAGACTATTCGCTCTGGCCGCTGTGTAGCATTCTTTTAATTTTTGTTGGAGGAATACTAGTTTAATATTATTAAAATATATTTTTTTATCTTTAGCATCATTATCTTATTTATGACAAAATTATTATAACGATTAGTTTCTGCTACATAAACTAATTATTTGGACCTTATCCAATTTGAATATAACCTAAAACTTTACGTGCTAATTATCTTAAAAACGCAACTCTATGAAAACACAAATAGTTAAAATTAAACTAAGAATCACAAACAAAATAATTTCTGTATGTAATTAGTACATTATAAAGTATAAATAAAAATAAACTCTTAAAATTAAAACCGTCTTCATATCCTACAACTTATTTTATATTCATTAAATTGTATATGGCCGCGCCCACATTTTAGGAGCGTTTTTTTTTTTAAACAGTTTTTCGTAGATTTTAATCATATAATATCAATCTTTAGAAGCAAAATTGAGTATATGTTGAGATATTTAAAAAATCCGCCCACTACCACGCCCCTGTTTTGAATTAAAATTCTGTTGGAGTAATTTTATAAGAAAAAACTTTATAAAATTTTACGCAATTTTTTGAGGAACTGGCTACATATTTTGGTATATAGGAAAGGAATAGCGCATCAGCCTATTCGCTCTGGCCGCTGTGTAGCATTCTTTTAATTTTTGTTGGAGGAATACTAGTTTAATATTATTAAAATATATTTTTTTATCTTTAGCATCATTATCTTATTTATGACAAAATTATTATAACGATTAGTTTCTGCTACATAAACTAATTATTTGGACCTTATCCAATTTGAATATAACCTAAAACTTTACGTGCTAATTATCTTAAAAACGCAACTCTATGAAAACACAAATAGTTAAAATTAAACTAAGAATCACAAACAAAATAATTTCTGTATGTAACTAGTACATTATAAAGTATAAATAAAAATAAACTTTTAAAATTAAATTCATATCCTACAACTTATTTTATATTCATTAAATTGTATATGGCCGCGCCCACATTTTAGGGGCGTTTTTTTTTAAAAACAGTTTTTCGTAGATTTTAATCATATAATATCAATCTTTAGAAGCAAACTTGTGTATATGTTGAGATATTTAAAAAATCCGCCCACTACCACGCCCCTGTTTTGAATTAAAATTCTCTTGGAGTAATTTTATAAGAAAAAACTTTATAAAATTTTAGGCAATTTTTTGAGGAAGTGGCTACATATTTTGGTATATAGGAAAGGAATAGCGCATCAGACTATTCGCTCTGGCCGCTGTGTAGCATTCTTTTAATTTTTTTTTGAGGAATACTAGTTTAATATTATTAAAATATTTTTTTTTTATCTTTAGCATCATTATCTTATTTATGACAAAATTATTATAACGATTAGTTTCTGCTACATAAACTAATTATTTGGACCTTATCCAATTTGAATATAACCTAAAACTTTACGTGCTAATTATCTTAAAAACGCAACTCTATGAAAACACAAATAGTTAAAATTAAACTAAGAATCACAAACAAAATAATTTCTGTATGTAATTAGTATATTATAAAGTATAAATAAAAATAAACCCTTAAAATTAAAACCGTCTTCATATCCTACAACTTATTTTATATTCATTAAATTGTATATGGCCGCGCCCACATTTTAGGAGCGTTTGTTTTTTAAAACAGTTTTTCGTAGATTTTAATCATATAATATCAATCTTTAGAAGCAAAATTGAGTATATGTTGAGATATTTAAAAAATCCGCCCACTAACACGCCCCTGTTTTGAATTAAAATTCTCTTGGAGTAATTTTATAAGAAAAAACTTTATAAAATTTTAGGCAATTTTTTGAGGAAGTGGCTACATATTTTGGTATATAGGAAAGGAATAGCGCATCAGACTATTCGCTCTGGCCGCTGTGTAGCATTCTTATAATTTTTGTTGGAGGAATACTAGTTTAATATTATTAAAATATATTTTTTTATCTTTAGCATCATTATCTTATTTATGACAAAATTATTATAACGATTAGTTTCTGCTACATAAACTAATTATTTGGACCTTATCCAATTTGAATATAACCTAAAACTTTACGTGCTAATTAATATTATAATATATTATAATTAATATTAATATGAAAACGCAAATAGTTAAAATTAAACTAAGAATCACAAACAAAATAATTTCTGTATGTAATTAGTACATTATAAAGTATAAATAAAAATAAACTCTTAAAATTAAAACCGTCTTCATATCCTACAACTTATTTTATATTCATTAAATTGTATATGGCCGCGCCCACATTTTAGGGGCGTTTTTTTTAAAAACAGTTTTTCGTAGATTTTAATCATATAATATCAATCTTTAGAAGCAAACTTGAGTATATGTTGAGATATTTAAAACGCCCCTGTTTTGAATTAAAATTCTCTTGGAGTAATTTTATAAGAAAAAACTTTATAAAATTTTAGGCAATTTTTTGAGGAAGTGGCTACATATTTTGGTATATAGGAAAGGAATAGCGCATCAGACTATTCGCTCTGGCCGCTGTGTAGCATTCTTTTAATTTTTGTTGGAGGAATACTAGTTTAATATTGTTAAAATATTTTTTTTTTTATCTTTAGCATCATTATCTTATTTATGACAAAATTATTATAACGATTAGTTTCTGCTACATAAACTAATTATTTGGACCTTATCCAATTTGAATATAACCTAAAACTTTACGTGCTAATTATCTTAAAAACGCAACTCTATGAAAACACAAATAGTTAAAATTAAACTAAGAATCACAAACAAAATAATTTCTGGATGTAATTAGTGCATTATAAAGTATAAATAAAAATAAACTCTTAATATTAAAACCGTCTTCATATCCTACAACTTATTTTATATTCATTAATTTGTATATGGCCGCGCCCACATTTTAGGGGCGTTTTTTTTTTTAAAACAGTTTTTCGTAGATTTTAATCATATAATATCAATCTTTAGAAGCAAAATTGAGTATATGTTGAGATATTTAAAAAATCCGCCCACTACCACGCCCCTGTTTTGAATTAAAATTCTGTTGGAGTAATTTTATAAGAAAAAACTTTATAAAATTTTACGCAATTTTTTGAGGAAGTGGCTACATATTTTGGTATATAGGAAAGGAATAGCGCATCAGACTATTCGCTCTGGCCGCTGTGTAGCATTCTTTTAATTTTTGTTGGAGGAATACTAGTTTAATATTTTTAAAATATATTTTTTTATCTTTAGCATAATTATCTTATGACAAAATTATTATAACGATTAGTTTCTGCTACATAAACTAATTATTTGGACCTTATCCAATTTGAATATAACCTAAAACTTTACGCGCTAATTATCTTAAAAACGCAACTCTATGAAAACACAAATAGTTAAAATTAAACTAAGAATCACAAACAAAATAATTTCTGTATGTAATTAGTACATTATAAAGTATAAATAAAAATAAACTCTTAAAATTAAAACCGTCTTCATATCCTACAACTTATTTTATATTCATTAAATTGTATATGGCCGCGCCCACATTTTAGGGGTGTTTTTTTTTAAAAACAGTTTTTCGTAGATTTTAATCATATAATATCAATCTTTAGAAGCAAACTTGAGTATATGTTGAGATATTTAAAAAATTCGCCCACTACCACGCCCCTGTTTTGAATTAAAATTCTCTTGGAGTAATTTTATAAGAAAAAACTTTATAAAATTTTAGGCAATTTTTTGAGGAAGTGGCTACATATTTTGGTATATAGGAAAGGAATAGCGCATCAGACTATTCGCTCTGGCCGCTGTGTAGCATTCTTTTAATTTTTGTTGGAGGAATACTAGTTTAATATTATTAAAATATATTTTTTTATCTTTAGCATCATTATCTTATTTATGACAAAATTATTATAACGATTAGTTTCTGCTACATAAACTAATTATTTGGACCTTATCCAATTTGAATATAACCTGAAACTTTACGTGCTAATTATCTTAAAAACGCAACTCTATGAAAACACAAATAGTTAAAATTAAACTAAGAATCACAAACAAAATAATTTCTGTATGTAATTAGTACATTATAAAGTATAAATAAAAGTAAACTCTTAATATTAAAACCGTCTTCATATCCTACAACTTATTTTATATTCATTAAATTGTATATGACCGCGCCCACATTTTAGGGGCGTTTTTTTTTTTAAACAGTTTTTCGTAGATTTTAATCATATAATATCAATCTTTAGAAGCAAACTTGAGTATATGTTGAGATATTTAAAAAATCCGCCCACTACCACGCCCCTGTTTTGAATTAAAATTCTCTTGGAGTAATTTTATAAGAAAAAACTTTATAAAATTTTAGGCAATTTTTTGAGGAAGTGGCTACATATTTTGGTATATAGGAAAGGAATAGCGCATCAGACTATTCGCTCTGGCCGCTGTGTAGCATTCTTTTAATTTTTGTTGGAGGAATACTAGTTTAATATTATTAAAATATATTTTTTTATCTTTAGCATCATTATCTTATTTATGACAAAATTATTATAACGATTAGTTTCTGCTACATAAACTAATTATTTGGACCTTATCCAATTTGAATACAACTTAAAACTTTACGTGCTAATTATCTTAAAAACGCAACTCTATGAAAACACAAATAGTTAAAATTAAACTAAGAATCACAAACAAAATAATTTCTGTATGTAATTAGTACATTATAAAGTATAAATAAAAATAAACTCTTAAAATTAAAACCGTCTTCATATCCTACAACTTATTTTATATTCATTAAATTGTATATGGCCGCGCCCACATTTTAGGGGCGTTTTTTTTAAGAACAGTTTTTCGTAGATTTTAATCATATAATATCAATCTTTAGAAGCAAACTTGAGTATATGTTGAGATATTTAAAAAATCCGCCCACTACCACGCCCCTGTTTTGAATTAAAATTCTCTTGGAGTAATTTTATAAGAAAAAACTTTATAAAATTTTAGGCAATTTTTTGAGGAAGTGGCTACATATTTTGGTATATAGGAAAGGAATAGCGCATCAGACTATTCGCTCTGGCCGCTGTGTAGCATTCTTTTAATTTTTGTTGGAGGAATACTAGTTTAATATTATTAAAATATATTTTTTTATCTTTAGCATCATTATCTTATTTATGACAAAATTATTATAACGATTAGTTTCTGCTACATAAACTAATTATTTGGACCTTATCCAATTTGAATATAACCTGAAACTTTACGTGCTAATTATCTTAAAAACGCAACTCTATGAAAACACAAATAGTTAAAATTAAACTAAGAATCACAAACAAAATAATTTCTGTATGTAATTAGTACATTATAAAGTATAAATAAAAGTAAACTCTTAATATTAAAACCGTCTTCATATCCTACAACTTATTTTATATTCATTAAATTGTATATGACCGCGCCCACATTTTAGGGGCGTTTTTTTTTTTAAACAGTTTTTCGTAGATTTTAATCATATAATATCAATCTTTAGAAGCAAACTTGAGTATATGTTGAGATATTTAAAAAATCCGCCCACTACCACGCCCCTGTTTTGAATTAAAATTCTCTTGGAGTAATTTTATAAGAAAAAACTTTATAAAATTTTAGGCAATTTTTTGAGGAAGTGGCTACATATTTTGGTATATAGGAAAGGAATAGCGCATCAGACTATTCGCTCTGGCCGCTGTGTAGCATTCTTTTAATTTTTGTTGGAGGAATACTAGTTTAATATTATTAAAATATATTTTTTTATCTTTAGCATCATTATCTTATTTATGACAAAATTATTATAACGATTAGTTTCTGCTACATAAACTAATTATTTGGACCTTATCCAATTTGAATACAACTTAAAACTTTACGTGCTAATTATCTTAAAAACGCAACTCTATGAAAACACAAATAGTTAAAATTAAACTAAGAATCACAAACAAAATAATTTCTGTATGTAATTAGTACATTATAAAGTATAAATAAAAATAAACTCTTAAAATTAAAACCGTCTTCATATCCTACAACTTATTTTATATTCATTAAATTGTATATGGCCGCGCCCACATTTTAGGGGCGTTTTTTTTAAGAACAGTTTTTCGTAGATTTTAATCATATAATATCAATCTTTAGAAGCAAACTTGAGTATATGTTGAGATATTTAAAAAATCCGCCCACTACCACGCCCCTGTTTTGAATTAAAATTCTCTTGGAGTAATTTTATAAGAAAAAACTTTATAAAATTTTAGGCAATTTTTTGAGGAAGTGGCTACATATTTTGGTATATAGGAAAGGAATAGCGCATCAGACTATTCGCTCTGGCCGCTGTGTAGCATTCTTTTAATTTTTGTTGGAGGAATACTAGTTTAATATTATTAAAATATTTTTTTTTTATCTTTAGCATCATTATCTTATTTATGACAAAATTATTATAACGAATAGTTTCTGCTACATAAACTAATTATTTGGACCTTATCCAATTTGAATATAACCTAAAACTTTACGTGCTAATTATCTTAAAAACGCAACTCTATGAAAACACAAATAGTTAAAATTAAACTAAGAATCACAAACAAAATAATTTCTGGATGTAATTAGTACATTATAAAGTATAAATAAAAATAAACTCTTAAAATTAAAACCGTCTTCATATCCTACAACTTATTTTATATTCATTAAATTGTATATGGCCGCGCCCACATTTTAGGGGCGTTTTTTTTAAGAACAGTTTTTCGTAGATTTTAATCATATAATATCAATCTTTAGAAGCAAACTTGAGTATATGTTGAGATATTTAAAAAATCCGCCCACTACCACGCCCCTGTTTTGAATTAAAATTCTCTTGGAGTAATTTTATAAGAAAAAACTTTATAAAATTTTAGGCAATTTTTTGAGGAAGTGGCTACATATTTTGGTATATAGGAAAGGAATAGCGCATCAGACTATTCGCTCTGGCCGCTGTGTAGCATTCTTTTAATTTTTGTTGGAGGAATACTAGTTTAATATTATTAAAATATTTTTTTTTTATCTTTAGCATCATTATCTTATTTATGACAAAATTATTATAACGATTAGTTTCTGCTACATAAACTAATTATTTGGACCTTATCCAATTTGAATATAACCTAAAACTTTACGTGCTAATTATCTTAAAAACGCAACTCTATGAAAACACAAATAGTTAAAATTAAACTAAGAATCACAAACAAAATAATTTCTGTATGTAATTAGTACATTATAAAGTATAAATAAAAATAAACTCTTAAAATTAAAACCGTCTTCATATCCTACAACTTATTTTATATTCATTAAATTGTATATGGCCGCGCCCACATTTTAGGGGCGTTTTTTTTAAAAACAGTTTTTCGTAGATTTTAATCATATAATATCAATCTTTAGAAGCAAACTTGAGTATATGTTGAGATATTTAAAAAATTCGCCCACTACCACGCCCCTGTTTTGAATTAAAATTCTCTTGGAGTAATTTTATAAGAAAAAACTTTATAAAATTTTAGGCAATTTTTTGAGGAAGTGGCTACATATTTTGGTATATAGGAAAGGAATAGCGCATCAGACTATTCGCTCTGGCCGCTGTGTAGCATTCTTTTAATTTTTGTTGGAGGAATACTAGTTTAATATTATTAAAATATATTTTTTTATCTTTAGCATCATTATCTTATTTATGACAAAATTATTATAACGATTAGTTTCTGCTACATAAACTAATTATTTGGACCTTATCCAATTTGAATATAACCTAAAACTTTACGTGCTAATTATCTTAAAAACGCAACTCTATGAAAACACAAATAGTTAAAATTAAACTAAGAATCACAAACAAAATAATTTCTGTATGTAATTAGTACATTATAAAGTATAAATAAAAGTAAACTCTTAATATTAAAACCGTCTTCATATCCTACAACTTATTTTATATTCATTAAATTGTATATGACCGCGCCCACATTTTAGGGGCGTTTTTTTTTTAAAACAGTTTTTCGTAGATTTTAATCATATAATATCAATCTTTAGAAGCAAACTTGAGTATATGTTGAGATATTTAAAAAATCCGCCCACTACCACGCCCCTGTTTTGAATTAAAATTCTCTTGGAGTAATTTTATAAGAAAAAACTTTATAAAATTTTAGGCAATTTTTTGAGGAAGTGGCTACATATTTTGGTATATAGGAAAGGAATAGCGCATCAGACTATTCGCTCTGGCCGCTGTGTAGCATTATTTTAATTTTTGTTGGAGGAATACTAGTTTAATATTATTAAAATATATTTCTTTATCTTTAGCATCATTATCTTATTTATGACAAAATTATTATAACGATTAGTTTCTGCTACATAAACTATTTATTTGGACCTTATCCAATTTGAATATAACCTAAAACTTTATGTGCTAATTATCTTAAAAACGCAACTCTATGAAAACACAAATAGTTAAAATTAAACTAAGAATCACAAACAAAATAATTTCTGTATGTAATTAGTACATTATAAAGTATAAATAAAAATAAACTCTTAAAATTAAAACCGTCTTCATATACTACAACTTATTTTATATTCATTAAATTGTATATGGCCGCGCCCACATTTTAGGGGCGTTTTTTTTTTAAAACAGTTTTTCGCAGATTTTAAACATATAATATCAATCTTTAGAAGCAAACTTGAGTATATGTTGAGATATTTAAAAAATCCGCCCACTACCACGCCCCTGTTTTGAAATAAAATTCTCTTGGAGTAATATTATAAGAAAAAACTTTATAAAATTTTAGGCAATTTTTTGAGGAAGTGGCTACATATTTTGGTATATAGGAAAGGAATAGCGCATCAGACTATTCGCTCTGGCCGCTGTGTAGCATTCTTTTAATTTTTGTTGGAGGAATACTAGTTTAATATTATTAAAATATTTTTTTTTTATCTTTAGCATCATTATCTTATTTATGACAAAATTATTATAACGATTAGTTTCTGCTACATAAACTAATTATTTGGACCTTATCCAATTTGAATACAACCTAAAACTCTACGTGCTAATTATCTTAAAAACGCAACTCTATGAAAACACAAATAGTTAAAATTAAACTAAGAATCACAAACAAAATAATTTCTGTATGTAATTAGTACATTATAAAGTATAAATAAAAATAAACTCTTAAAATTAAAACCGTCTTCATATCCTACAACTTATTTTATATTCATTAAATTGTATATGGCCGCGCCCACATTTTAGGGGCGTTTTTTTTAAGAACAGTTTTTCGTAGATTTTAATCATATAATATCAATCTTTAGAAGCAAACTTGAGTATATGTTGAGATATTTAAAAAATCCGCCCACTACCACGCCCCTGTTTTGAATTAAAATTCTCTTGGAGTAATTTTATAAGAAAAAACTTTATAAAATTTTAGGCAATTTTTTGAGGAAGTGGCTACATATTTTGGTATATAGGAAAGGAATAGCGCATCAGACTATTCGCTCTGGCCGCTGTGTAGCATTCTTTTAATTTTTGTTGGAGGAATACTAGTTTAATATTATTAAAATATTTTTTTTTATCTTTAGCATCATTATCTTATTTATGACAAAATTATTATAACGATTAGTTTCTGCTACATAAACTAATTATTTGGACCTTATCCAATTTGAATATAACCTAAAACTTTACGTGCTAATTATCTTAAAAACGCAACTCTATGAAAACACAAATAGTTAAAATTAAACTAAGAATCACAAACAAAATAATTTCTGGATGTAATTAGTACATTATAAAGTATAAATAAAAATAAACTCTTAAAATTAAAACCGTCTTCATATCCTACAACTTATTTTATATTCATTAAATTGTATATGGCCGCGCCCACATTTTAGGGGCGTTTTTTTAAGAACAGTTTTTCGTAGATTTTAATCATATAATATCAATCTTTAGAAGCAAACTTGAGTATATGTTGAGATATTTAAAAAATCCGCCCACTACCACGCCCCTGTTTTGAATTAAAATTCTCTTGGAGTAATTTTATAAGAAAAAACTTTATAAAATTTTAGGCAATTTTTTGAGGAAGTGGCTACATATTTTGGTATATAGGAAAGGAATAGCGCATCAGACTATTCGCTCTGGCCGCTGTGTAGCATTCTTTTAATTTTTGTTGGAGGAATACTAGTTTAATATTATTAAAATATTTTTTTTTTATCTTTAGCATCATTATCTTATTTATGACAAAATTATTATAACGATTAGTTTCTGCTACATAAACTAATTATTTGGACCTTATCCAATTTGAATATAACCTAAAACTTTACGTGCTAATTATCTTAAAAACGCAACTCTATGAAAACACAAATAGTTAAAATTAAACTAAGAATCACAAACAAAATAATTTCTGGATGTAATTAGTACATTATAAAGTATAAATAAAAATAAACTCTTAATATTAAAACCGTCTTCATATCCTACAACTTATTTTATATTCATTAAATTGTATATGGCCGCGCCCACATTTTAGGGGCGTTTTTTTTTAAAAACAGTTTTTCCTAGATTTTAATCATATAATATCAATCTTTAGAAGCAAACTTGAGTATATGTTGAGATATTTAAAAAATCCGCCCACTACCACGCCCCTGTTTTGAATTAAAATTCTCTTGGAGTAATTTTATAAGAAAAAACTTTATAAAATTTTAGGCAATTTTTTGAGGAAGTGGCTACATATTTTGGTATATAGGAAAGGAATAGCGCATCAGACTATTCGCTCTGGCCGCTGTGTAGCATTCTTTTAATTTTTTTTGGAGGAATACTAGTTTAATATTATTAAAATTTTTTTTTTTTATCTTTAGCATCATTATCTTATTTATGACAAAATTATTATAACGATTAGTTTCTGCTACATAAACTAATTATTTGGACCTTATCCAATTCGAATATAACCTAAAACTTTACGTGCTAATTATCTTAAAAACGCAACTCTATTGAAAACACAAATAGTTAAAATTAAACTAAGAATCACAAACAAAATAATTTCTGGATGTAATTAGTACATTATAAAGTATAAATAAAAATAAACTCCTAAAATTAAAACCGTCTTCATATCCTACAACTTATTTTATATTCATTAAATTGTATATGGCCGCGCCCACATTTTAGGGGCGTTTTTTTTTAAAAACAGTTTTTCGTAGATTTTAATCATATAATATCAATCTTTAGAAGCAAACTTGAGTATATGTTGAGATATTTAAAAAATCCGCCCACTACCACGCCCCTGTTTTGAATTAAAATTCTCTTGGAGTAATTTTATAAGAAAAAACTTTATAAAATTTTAGGCAATTTTTTGAGGAAGTGGCTACATATTTTGGTATATAGGAAAGGAATAGCGCATCAGACTATTCGCTCTGGCCGCTGTGTAGCATTCTTTTAATTTTTGTTGGAGGAATACTAGTTTAATATTATTAAAATATATTTTTTTATCTTTAGCATCATTATCTTATTTATGACAAAATTATTATAACGATTAGTTTCTGCTACATAAACTAATTATTTGGACCTTATCCAATTTGAATATAACCTAAAACTTTACGTGCTAATTATCTTAAAAACGCAACTCTATGAAAACACAAATAGTTAAAATTAAACTAAGAATCACAAACAAAATAATTTCAGTATGTAATTAGTACATTATAAAGTATAAATAAAAATAAACTCTTAAAATTAAAACCGTCTTCATATCCTACAACTTATTTTATATTCATTAAATTGTATATGGCCGCGCCCACATTTTAGGGGCGTTTTTTTTTTAAAACAGTTTTTCGTAGATTTTAATCATATAATATCAATCTTTAGAAGCAAACTTGAGTATATGTTGAGATATTTAAAAAATCCGCCCACTACCACGCCCCTGTTTTGAATTAAAATTCTCTTGGAGTAATTTTATAAGAAAAAACTTTATAAAATTTTAGGCAATTTTTTGAGGAAGTGGCTACATATTTTGGTATATAGGAAAGGAATAGCGCATCAGACTATTCGCTCTGGCCGCTGTGTAGCATTCTTTTAATTTTTGTTGGAGGAATACTAGTTTAATATTATTAAAATATTTTTTTTTTATCTTTAGCATCATTATCTTATTTATGACAAAATTATTATAACGATTAGTTTCTGCTACATAAACTAATTATTTGGACCTTATCCAATTTGAATATAACCTAAAACTTTACGTGCTAATTATCTTAAAAACGCAACTCTATGAAAACACAAATAGTTAAAATTAAACTAAGAATCACAAACAAAATAATTTCTGGATGTAATTAGTGCATTATAAAGTATAAATAAAAATAAACTCTTAATATTAAAACCGTCTTCATATCCTACAACTTATTTTATATTCATTTATTTGTATATGGCCGCGCCCACATTTTAGGGGCGTTTTTTTTTAAAAACAGTTTTTCGTAGATTTTAATCATATAATATCAATCTTTAGAAGCAAAATTGAGTATATGTTGAGATATTTAAAAATTCCGCCCACTACCACGCCCCTGTTTTGAATTAAAATTCTGTTGGAGTAATTTTATAAGAAAAAACTTTATAAAATTTTACGCAATTTTTTGAGGAAGTGGCTA
Organism: Chalcosyrphus nemorum; assembly: GCA_949716465.1. Taxonomy (NCBI): domain Eukaryota; kingdom Metazoa; phylum Arthropoda; class Insecta; order Diptera; family Syrphidae; genus Chalcosyrphus; species Chalcosyrphus nemorum. The sequence goes on from OX454334.1 coordinate 37,463,541, forward strand.
CATATTTTGGTATATAGGAAAGGAATAGCGCATCAGACTATTCGCTCTGGCCGCTGTGTAGCATTCTTTTAATTTTTGTTGGAGGAATACTAGTTTAATATTTTTAAAATATATTTTTTTATCTTTAGCATAATTATCTTATGACAAAATTATTATAACGATTAGTTTCTGCTACATAAACTAATTATTTGGACCTTATCCAATTTGAATATAACCTAAAACTTTACGTGCTAATTATCTTAAAAACGCAACTCTATGAAAACACAAATAGTTAAAATTAAACTAAGAATCACAAACAAAATAATTTCTGTATGTAATTAGTACATTATAAAGTATAAATAAAAATAAACTCTTAAAATTAAAACCGTCTTCATATCCTACAACTTATTTTATATTCATTAAATTGTATATGGCCGCGCCCACATTTTAGGGGCGTTTTTTTTTAAAAACAGTTTTTCGTAGATTTTAATCATATAATATCAATCTTTAGAAGCAAACTTGAGTATATGTTGAGATATTTAAAAAATTCGCCCACTACCACGCCCCTGTTTTGAATTAAAATTCTCTTGGAGTAATTTTATAAGAAAAAACTTTATAAAATTTTAGGCAATTTTTTGAGGAAGTGGCTACATATTTTGGTATATAGGAAAGGAATAGCGCATCAGACTATTCGCTCTGGCCGCTGTGTAGCATTCTTTTAATTTTTGTTGGAGGAATACTAGTTTAATATTATTAAAATATATTTTTTTATCTTTAGCATCATTATCTTATTTATGACAAAATTATTATAACGATTAGTTTCTGCTACATAAACTAATTATTTGGACCTTATCCAATTTGAATATAACCTAAAACTTTACGTGCTAATTATCTTAAAAACGCAACTCTATGAAAACACAAATAGTTAAAATTAAACTAAGAATCACAAACAAAATAATTTCTGTATGTAATTAGTACATTATAAAGTATAAATAAAAGTAAACTCTTAATATTAAAACCGTCTTCATATCCTACAACTTATTTTATATTCATTAAATTGTATATGACCGCGCCCACATTTTAGGGGCGTTTTTTTTTTTAAACAGTTTTTCGTAGATTTTAATCATATAATATCAATCTTTAGAAGCGAACTTGAGTATATGTTGAGATATTTAAAAAATCCGCCCACTACCACGCCCCTGTTTTGAATTAAAATTCTCTTGGAGTAATTTTATAAGAAAAAACTTTATAAAATTTTAGGCAATTTTTTGAGGAAGTGGCTACATATTTTGGTATATAGGAAAGGAATAGCGCATCAGACTATTCGCTCTGGCCGCTGTGTAGCATTCTTTTAATTTTTGTTGGAGGAATACTAGTTTAATATTATTAAAATATATTTTTTTATCTTTAGCATCATTATCTTATTTATGACAAAATTATTATAACGATTAGTTTCTGCTACATAAACTAATTATTTGGACCTTATCCAATTTGAATACAACTTAAAACTTTACGTGCTAATTATCTTAAAAACGCAACTCTATGAAAACACAAATAGTTAAAATTAAACTAAGAATCACAAACAAAATAATTTCTGTATGTAATTAGTACATTATAAAGTATAAATAAAAATAAACTCTTAAAATTAAAACCGTCTTCATATCCTACAACTTATTTTATATTCATTAAATTGTATATGGCCGCGCCCACATTTTAGGGGCGTTTTTTTTAAGAACAGTTTTTCGTAGATTTTAATCATATAATATCAATCTTTAGAAGCAAACTTGAGTATATGTTGAGATATTTAAAAAATCCGCCCACTACCACGCCCCTGTTTTGAATTAAAATTCTCTTGGAGTAATTTTATAAGAAAAAACTTTATAAAATTTTAGGCAATTTTTTGAGGAAGTGGCTACATATTTTGGTATATAGGAAAGGAATAGCGCATCAGACTATTCGCTCTGGCCGCTGTGTAGCATTCTTTTAATTTTTGTTGGAGGAATACTAGTTTAATATTATTAAAATATTTTTTTTTATCTTTAGCATCATTATCTTATTTATGACAAAATTATTATAACGAATAGTTTCTGCTACATAAACTAATTATTTGGACCTTATCCAATTTGAATATAACCTAAAACTTTACGTGCTAATTATCTTAAAAACGCAACTCTATGAAAACACAAATAGTTAAAATTAAACTAAGAATCACAAACAAAATAATTTCTGGATGTAATTAGTACATTATAAAGTATAAATAAAAATAAACTCTTAAAATTAAAACCGTCTTCATATCCTACAACTTATTTTATATTCATTAAATTGTATATGGCCGCGCCCACATTTTAGGGGCGTTTTTTTTAAGAACAGTTTTTCGTAGATTTTAATCATATAATATCAATCTTTAGAAGCAAACTTGAGTATATGTTGAGATATTTAAAAAATCCGCCCACTACCACGCCCCTGTTTTGAATTAAAATTCTCTTGGAGTAATTTTATAAGAAAAAACTTTATAAAATTTTAGGCAATTTTTTGAGGAAGTGGCTACATATTTTGGTATATAGGAAAGGAATAGCGCATCAGACTATTCGCTCTGGCCGCTGTGTAGCATTCTTTTAATTTTTGTTGGAGGAATACTAGTTTAATATTATTAAAATATTTTTTTTTTATCTTTAGCATCATTATCTTATTTATGACAAAATTATTATAACGATTAGTTTCTGCTACATAAACTAATTATTTGGACCTTATCCAATTTGAATATAACCTAAAACTTTACGTGCTAATTATCTTAAAAACGCAACTCTATGAAAACACAAATAGTTAAAATTAAACTAAGAATCACAAACAAAATAATTTCTGTATGTAATTAGTACATTATAAAGTATAAATAAAAATAAACTCTTAAAATTAAAACCGTCTTCATATCCTACAACTTATTTTATATTCATTAAATTGTATATGGCCGCGCCCACATTTTAGGGGCGTTTTTTTTTAAAAACAGTTTTTCGTAGATTTTAATCATATAATATCAATCTTTAGAAGCAAACTTGAGTATATGTTGAGATATTTAAAAAATTCGCCCACTACCACGCCCCTGTTTTGAATTAAAATTCTCTTGGAGTAATTTTATAAGAAAAAACTTTATAAAATTTTAGGCAATTTTTTGAGGAAGTGGCTACATATTTTGGTATATAGGAAAGGAATAGCGCATCAGACTATTCGCTCTGGCCGCTGTGTAGCATTCTTTTAATTTTTGTTGGAGGAATACTAGTTTAATATTATTAAAATATATTTTTTTATCTTTAGCATCATTATCTTATTTATGACAAAATTATTATAACGATTAGTTTCTGCTACATAAACTAATTATTTGGACCTTATCCAATTTGAATATAACCTAAAACTTTACGTGCTAATTATCTTAAAAACGCAACTCTATGAAAACACAAATAGTTAAAATTAAACTAAGAATCACAAACAAAATAATTTCTGTATGTAATTAGTACATTATAAAGTATAAATAAAAGTAAACTCTTAATATTAAAACCGTCTTCATATCCTACAACTTATTTTATATTCATTAAATTGTATATGACCGCGCCCACATTTTAGGGGCGTTTTTTTTTTAAAACAGTTTTTCGTAGATTTTAATCATATAATATCAATCTTTAGAAGCAAACTTGAGTATATGTTGAGATATTTAAAAAATCCGCCCACTACCACGCCCCTGTTTTGAATTAAAATTCTCTTGGAGTAATTTTATAAGAAAAAACTTTATAAAATTTTAGGCAATTTTTTGAGGAAGTGGCTACATATTTTGGTATATAGGAAAGGAATAGCGCATCAGACTATTCGCTCTGGCCGCTGTGTAGCATTATTTTAATTTTTGTTGGAGGAATACTAGTTTAATATTATTAAAATATATTTCTTTATCTTTAGCATCATTATCTTATTTATGACAAAATTATTATAACGATTAGTTTCTGCTACATAAACTAATTATTTGGACCTTATCCAATTTGAATATAACCTAAAACTTTATGTGCTAATTATCTTAAAAACGCAACTCTATGAAAACACAAATAGTTAAAATTAAACTAAGAATCACAAACAAAATAATTTCTGTATGTAATTAGTACATTATAAAGTATAAATAAAAATAAACTCTTAAAATTAAAACCGTCTTCATATACTACAACTTATTTTATATTCATTAAATTGTATATGGCCGCGCCCACATTTTAGGGGCGTTTTTTTTTTTAAAACAGTTTTTCGCAGATTTTAAACATATAATATCAATCTTTAGAAGCAAACTTGAGTATATGTTGAGATATTTAAAAAATCCGCCCACTACCACGCCCCTGTTTTGAAATAAAATTCTCTTGGAGTAATATTATAAGAAAAAACTTTATAAAATTTTAGGCAATTTTTTGAGGAAGTGGCTACATATTTTGGTATATAGGAAAGGAATAGCGCATCAGACTATTCGCTCTGGCCGCTGTGTAGCATTCTTTTAATTTTTGTTGGAGGAATACTAGTTTAATATTATTAAAATATTTTTTTTTTATCTTTAGCATCATTATCTTATTTATGACAAAATTATTATAACGATTAGTTTCTGCTACATAAACTAATTATTTGGACCTTATCCAATTTGAATACAACCTAAAACTCTACGTGCTAATTATCTTAAAAACGCAAATCTATGAAAACACAAATAGTTAAAATTAAACTAAGAATCACAAACAAAATAATTTCTGTATGTAATTAGTACATTATAAAGTATAAATAAAAATAAACTCTTAAAATTAAAACCGTCTTCATATCCTACAACTTATTTTATATTCATTAAATTGTATATGGCCGCGCCCACATTTTAGGGGCGTTTTTTTTAAGAACAGTTTTTCGTAGATTTTAATCATATAATATCAATCTTTAGAAGCAAACTTGAGTATATGTTGAGATATTTAAAAAATCCGCCCACTACCACGCCCCTGTTTTGAATTAAAATTCTCTTGGAGTAATTTTATAAGAAAAAACTTTATAAAATTTTAGGCAATTTTTTGAGGAAGTGGCTACATATTTTGGTATATAGGAAAGGAATAGCGCATCAGACTATTCGCTCTGGCCGCTGTGTAGCATTCTTTTAATTTTTGTTGGAGGAATACTAGTTTAATATTATTAAAATATTTTTTTTTTATCTTTAGCATCATTATCTTATTTATGACAAAATTATTATAACGATTAGTTTCTGCTACATAAACTAATTATTTGGACCTTATCCAATTTGAATATAACCTAAAACTTTACGTGCTAATTATCTTAAAAACGCAACTCTATGAAAACACAAATAGTTAAAATTAAACTAAGAATCACAAACAAAATAATTTCTGGATGTAATTAGTACATTATAAAGTATAAATAAAAATAAACTCTTAAAATTAAAACCGTCTTCATATCCTACAACTTATTTTATATTCATTAAATTGTATATGGCCGCGCCCACATTTTAGGGGCGTTTTTTTAAGAACAGTTTTTCGTAGATTTTAATCATATAATATCAATCTTTAGAAGCAAACTTGAGTATATGTTGAGATATTTAAAAAATCCGCCCACTACCACGCCCCTGTTTTGAATTAAAATTCTCTTGGAGTAATTTTATAAGAAAAAACTTTATAAAATTTTAGGCAATTTTTTGAGGAAGTGGCTACATATTTTGGTATATAGGAAAGGAATAGCGCATCAGACTATTCGCTCTGGCCGCTGTGTAGCATTCTTTTAATTTTTGTTGGAGGAATACTAGTTTAATATTATTAAAATATATTTTTTTATCTTTAGCATCATTATCTTATTTATGACAAAATTATTATAACGATTAGTTTCTGCTACATAAACTAATTATTTGGACCTTATCCAATTTGAATATAACCTAAAACTTTACGTGCTAATTATCTTAAAAACGCAACTCTATGAAAACACAAATAGTTAAAATTAAACTAAGAATCACAAACAAAATAATTTCTGTATGTAATTAGTACATTATAAAGTATAAATAAAAGTAAACTCTTAATATTAAAACCGTCTTCATATCCTACAACTTATTTTATATTCATTAAATTGTATATGACCGCGCCCACATTTTAGTGGCGTTTTTTTTTTAAAACAGTTTTTCGTAGATTTTAATCATATAATATCAATCTTTAGAAGCAAACTTGAGTATATGTTGAGATATTTAAAAAATCCGCCCACTACCACGCCCCTGTTTTGAATTAAAATTCTCTTGGAGTAATTTTATAAGAAAAAACTTTATAAAATTTTAGGCAATTTTTTGAGGAAGTGGCTACATATTTTGGTATATAGGAAAGGAATAGCGCATCAGACTATTTGCTCTGGCCGCTGTGTAGCATTATTTTAATTTTTGTTGGAGGAATACTAGTTTAATATTATTAAAATATATTTCTTTATCTTTTGCATCATTATCTTATTTATGACAAAATTATTATAACGATTAGTTTCTGCTACATAAACTAATTATTTGGACCTTATCCAATTTGAATATAACCTAAAACTTTATGTGCTAATTATCTTAAAAACGCAACTCTATGAAAACACAAATAGTTAAAATTAAACTAAGAATCACAAACAAAATAATTTCTGTATGTAATTAGTACATTATAAAGTATAAATAAAAATAAACTCTTAAAATTAAAACCGTCTTCATATACTACAACTTATTTTATATTCATTAAATTGTATATGGCCGCGCCCACATTTTAGGGGCGTTTTTTTTTTAAAACAGTTTTTCGCAGATTTTAAACATATAATATCAATCTTTAGAAGCAAACTTGAGTATATGTTGAGATATTTAAAAAATCCGCCCACTACCACGCCCCTGTTTTGAAATAAAATTCTCTTGGAGTAATATTATAAGAAAAAACTTTATAAAATTTTAGGCAATTTTTTGAGGAAGTGGCTACATATTTTGGTATATAGGAAAGGAATAGCGCATCAGACTATTCGCTCTGGCCGCTGTGTAGCATTCTTTTAATTTTTGTTGGAGGAATACTAGTTTAATATTATTAAAATATTTTTTTTTTATCTTTAGCATCATTATCTTATTTATGACAAAATTATTATAACGATTAGTTTCTGCTACATAAACTAATTATTTGGACCTTATCCAATTTGAATACAACCTAAAACTCTACGTGCTAATTATCTTAAAAACGCAAATCTATGAAAACACAAATAGTTAAAATTAAACTAAGAATCACAAACAAAATAATTTCTGGATGTAATTAGTACATTATAAAGTATAAATAAAAATAAACTCTTAAAATTAAAACCGTCTTCATATCCTACAACTTATTTTATATTCATTAAATTGTATATGGCCGCGCCCACATTTTAGGGGCGTTTTTTTAAGAACAGTTTTTCGTAGATTTTAATCATATAATATCAATCTTTAGAAGCAAACTTGAGTATATGTTGAGATATTTAAAAAATCCGCCCACTACCACGCCCCTGTTTTGAATTAAAATTCTCTTGGAGTAATTTTATAAGAAAAAACTTTATAAAATTTTAGGCAATTTTTTGAGGAAGTGGCTACATATTTTGGTATATAGGAAAGGAATAGCGCATCAGACTATTCGCTCTGGCCGCTGTGTAGCATTCTTTTAATTTTTGTTGGAGGAATACTAGTTTAATATTATTAAAATATTTTTTTTTTATCTTTAGCATCATTATCTTATTTATGACAAAATTATTATAACGATTAGTTTCTGCTACATAAACTAATTATTTGGACCTTATCCAATTTGAATATAACCTAAAACTTTACGTGCTAATTATCTTAAAAACGCAACTCTATGAAAACACAAATAGTTAAAATTAAACTAAGAATCACAAACAAAATAATTTCTGGATGTAATTAGTACATTATAAAGTATAAATAAAAATAAACTCTTAATATTAAAACCGTCTTCATATCCTACAACTTATTTTATATTCATTAAATTGTATATGGCCGCGCCCACATTTTAGGGGCGTTTTTTTTTAAAAACAGTTTTTCGTAGATTTTAATCATATAATATCAATCTTTAGAAGCAAACTTGAGTATATGTTGAGATATTTAAAAAATCCGCCCACTACCACGCCCCTGTTTTGAATTAAAATTCTCTTGGAGTAATTTTATAAGAAAAAACTTTATAAAATTTTAGGCAATTTTTTGAGGAAGTGGCTACATATTTTGGTATATAGGAAAGGAATAGCGCATCAGACTATTCGCTCTGGCCGCTGTGTAGCATTCTTTTAATTTTTGTTGGAGGAATACTAGTTTAATATTATTAAAATATATTTTTTTATCTTTAGCATCATTATCTTATTTATGACAAAATTATTATAACGATTAGTTTCTGCTACATAAACTAATTATTTGGACCTTATCCAATTTGAATATAACCTAAAACTTTACGTGCTAATTATCTTAAAAACGCAACTCTATGAAAACACAAATAGTTAAAATTAAACTAAGAATCACAAACAAAATAATTTCAGTATGTAATTAGTACATTATAAAGTATAAATAAAAATAAACTCTTAAAATTAAAACCGTCTTCATATCCTACAACTTATTTTATATTCATTAAATTGTATATGGCCGCGCCCACATTTTAGGGGCGTTTTTTTTTTAAAACAGTTTTTCGTAGATTTTAATCATATAATATCAATCTTTAGAAGCAAAATTGAGTATATGTTGAGATATTTAAAAAATCCGCCCACTACCACGCCCCTGTTTTGAATTAAAATTCTCTTGGAGTAATTTTATAAGAAAAAACTTTATAAAATTTTAGGCAATTTTTTGAGGAAGTGGCTACATATTTTGGTATATAGGAAAGGAATAGCGCATCAGACTATTCGCTCTGGCCGCTGTGTAGCATTCTTTTAATTTTTGTTGGAGGAATACTAGTTTAATATTATTAAAATATTTTTTTTTATCTTTAGCATCATTATCTTATTTATGACAAAATTATTATAACGATTAGTTTCTGCTACATAAACTAATTATTTAGACCTTATCCAATTTGAATATAACCTAAAACTTTACGTGCTAATTATCTTAAAAACGCAACTCTATGAAAACACAAATAGTTAAAATTAAACTAAGAATCACAAACAAAATAATTTCTGTATGTAATTAGTACATTATAAAGTATAAATAAAAGTAAACTCTTAATATTAAAACCGTCTTCATATCCTACAACTTATTTTATATTCATTAAATTGTATATGACCGCGCCCACATTTTAGGGGCGTTTTTTTTTTAAAACAGTTTTTCGTAGATTTTAATCATATAATATCAATCTTTAGAAGCAAACTTGAGTATATGTTGAGATATTTAAAAAATCCGCCCACTACCACGCCCCTGTTTTGAATTAAAATTCTCTTGGAGTAATTTTATAAGAAAAAACTTTATAAAATTTTAGGCAATTTTTTGAGGAAGTGGCTACATATTTTGGTATATAGGAAAGGAATAGCGCATCAGACTATTCGCTCTGGCCGCTGTGTAGCATTATTTTAATTTTTGTTGGAGGAATACTAGTTTAATATTATTAAAATATATTTCTTTATCTTTTGCATCATTATCTTATTTATGACAAAATTATTATAACGATTAGTTTCTGCTACATAAACTAATTATTTGGACCTTATCCAATTTGAATATAACCTAAAACTTTATGTGCTAATTATCTTAAAAACGCAACTCTATGAAAACACAAATAGTTAAAATTAAACTAAGAATCACAAACAAAATAATTTCTGTATGTAATTAGTACATTATAAAGTATAAATAAAAATAAACTCTTAAAATTAAAACCGTCTTCATATACTACAACTTATTTTATATTCATTAAATTGTATATGGCCGCGCCCACATTTTAGGGGCGTTTTTTTTTTAAAACAGTTTTTCGCAGATTTTAAACATATAATATCAATCTTTAGAAGCAAACTTGAGTATATGTTGAGATATTTAAAAAATCCGCCCACTACCACGCCCCTGTTTTGAAATAAAATTCTCTTGGAGTAATATTATAAGAAAAAACTTTATAAAATTTTAGGCAATTTTTTGAGGAAGTGGCTACATATTTTGGTATATAGGAAAGGAATAGCGCATCAGACTATTCGCTCTGGCCGCTGTGTAGCATTCTTTTAATTTTTGTTGGAGGAATACTAGTTTAATATTATTAAAATATTTTTTTTTTATCTTTAGCATCATTATCTTATTTATGACAAAATTATTATAACGATTAGTTTCTGCTACATAAACTAATTATTTGGACCTTATCCAATTTGAATACAACCTAAAACTCTACGTGCTAATTATCTTAAAAACGCAAATCTATGAAAACACAAATAGTTAAAATTAAACTAAGAATCATAAACAAAATAATTTCTGGATGTAATTAGTACATTATAAAGTATAAATAAAAATAAACTCTTAAAATTAAAACCGTCTTCATATCCTACAACTTATTTTATATTCATTAAATTGTATATGGCCGCGCCCACATTTTAGGGGCGTTTTTTTTTTAAAACAGTTTTTCGTAGATTTTAATCATATAATATCAATCTTTAGAAGCAAACTTGAGTATATGTTGAGATATTTAAAAAATCCGCCCACTACCACGCCCCTGTTTTGAATTAAAATTCTCTTGGAGTAATTTTATAAGAAAAAACTTTATAAAATTTTAGGCAATTTTTTGAGGAAGTGGCTACATATTTTGGTATATAGGAAAGGAATAGCGCATCAGACTATTCGCTCTGGCCGCTGTGTAGCATTCTTTTAATTTTTGTTGGAGGAATACTAGTTTAATATTATTAAAATATTTTTTTTTTATCTTTAGCATCATTATCTTATTTATGACAAAATTATTATAACGATTAGTTTCTGCTACATAAACTAATTATTTGGACCTTATCCAATTTGAATATAACCTAAAACTTTACGTGCTAATTATCTTAAAAACGCAACTCTATGAAAACACAAATAGTTAAAATTAAACTAAGAATCACAAACAAAATAATTTCTGGATGTAATTAGTACATTATAAAGTATAAATAAAAATAAACTCTTAATATTAAAACCGTCTTCATATCCTACAACTTATTTTATATTCATTAAATTGTATATGGCCGCGCCCACATTTTAGGGGCGTTTTTTTTTAAAAACAGTTTTTCGTAGATTTTAATCATATAATATCAATCTTTAGAAGCAAACTTGAGTATATGTTGAGATATTTAAAAAATCCGCCCACTACCACGCCCCTGTTTTGAATTAAAATTCTCTTGGAGTAATTTTATAAGAAAAAACTTTATAAAATTTTAGGCAATTTTTTGAGGAAGTGGCTACATATTTTGGTATATAGGAAAGGAATAGCGCATCAGACTATTCGCTCTGGCCGCTGTGTAGCATTCTTTTAATTTTTTTTGGAGGAATACTAGTTTAATATTATTAAAATATTTTTTTTTTATCTTTAGCATCATTATCTTATTTATGACAAAATTATTATAACGATTAGTTTCTGCTACATAAACTAATTATTTGGACCTTATCCAATTCGAATATAACCTAAAACTTTACGTGCTAATTATCTTAAAAACGCAACTCTATTGAAAACACAAATAGTTAAAATTAAACTAAGAATCACAAACAAAATAATTTCTGGATGTAATTAGTACATTATAAAGTATAAATAAAAATAAACTCCTAAAATTAAAACCGTCTTCATATCCTACAACTTATTTTATATTCATTAAATTGTATATGGCCGCGCCCACATTTTAGGGGCGTTTTTTTTTAAAAACAGTTTTTCGTAGATTTTAATCATATAATATCAATCTTTAGAAGCAAACTTGAGTATATGTTGAGATATTTAAAAAATCCGCCCACTACCACGCCCCTGTTTTGAATTAAAATTCTCTTGGAGTAATTTTATAAGAAAAAACTTTATAAAATTTTAGGCAATTTTTTGAGGAAGTGGCTACATATTTTGGTATATAGGAAAGGAATAGCGCATCAGACTATTCGCTCTGGCCGCTGTGTAGCATTCTTTTAATTTTTGTTGGAGGAATACTAGTTTAATATTATTAAAATATATTTTTTTATCTTTAGCATCATTATCTTATTTATGACAAAATTATTATAACGATTAGTTTCTGCTACATAAACTAATTATTTGGACCTTATCCAATTTGAATATAACCTAAAACTTTACGTGCTAATTATCTTAAAAACGCAACTCTATGAAAACACAAATAGTTAAAATTAAACTAAGAATCACAAACAAAATAATTTCAGTATGTAATTAGTACATTATAAAGTATAAATAAAAATAAACTCTTAAAATTAAAACCGTCTTCATATCCTACAACTTATTTTATATTCATTAAATTGTATATGGCCGCGCCCACATTTTAGGGGCGTTTTTTTTTTAAAACAGTTTTTCGTAGATTTTAATCATATAATATCAATCTTTAGAAGCAAACTTGAGTATATGTTGAGATATTTAAAAAATCCGCCCACTACCACGCCCCTGTTTTGAATTAAAATTCTCTTGGAGTAATTTTATAAGAAAAAACTTTATAAAATTTTAGGCAATTTTTTGAGGAAGTGGCTACATATTTTGGTATATAGGAAAGGAATAGCGCATCAGACTATTCGCTCTGGCCGCTGTGTAGCATTCTTTTAATTTTTGTTGGAGGAATACTAGTTTAATATTATTAAAATATTTTTTTTTATCTTTAGCATCATTATCTTATTTATGACAAAATTATTATAACGATTAGTTTCTGCTACATAAACTAATTATTTAGACCTTATCCAATTTGAATATAACCTAAAACTTTACGTGCTAATTATCTTAAAAACGCAACTCTATGAAAACACAAATAGTTAAAATTAAACTAAGAATCACAAACAAAATAATTTCTGTATGTAATTAGTACATTATAAAGTATAAATAAAAATAAACTCTTAAAATTAAAACCGTCTTCATATCCTACAACTTATTTTATATTCATTAAATTGTATATGGCCGCGCCCACATTTTAGGGGCGTTTTTTTTTTTTAAAACAGTTTTTCGTAGATTTTAATCATATAATATCAATCTTTAGAAGCAAACTTGAGTATATGTTGAGATATTTAAAAAATCCGCCCACTACCACGCCCCTGTTTTGAATTAAAATTCTCTTGGAGTAATTTTATAAGAAAAAACTTTATAAAATTTTAGGCAATTTTTTGAGGAAGTGGCTACATATTTTGGTATATAGGAAAGGAATAGCGCATCAGACTATTCGCTCTGGCCGCTGTGTAGCATTCTTTTAATTTTTTTTGGAGGAATACTAGTTTAATATTATTAAAATATTTTTTTTTTATCTTTAGCATCATTATCTTATTTATGACAAAATTATTATAACGATTAGTTTCTGCTACATAAACTAATTATTTGGACCTTATCCAATTTGAATACAACCTAAAACTCTACGTGCTAATTATCTTAAAAACGCAAATCTATGAAAACACAAATAGTTAAAATTAAACTAAGAATCACAAACAAAATAATTTCTGGATGTAATTAGTACATTATAAAGTATAAATAAAAATAAACTCTTAAAATTAAAACCGTCTTCATATCCTACAACTTATTTTATATTCATTAAATTGTATATGGCCGCGCCCACATTTTAGGGGCGTTTTTTTAAGAACAGTTTTTCGTAGATTTTAATCATATAATATCAATCTTTAGAAGCAAACTTGAGTATATGTTGAGATATTTAAAAAATCCGCCCACTACCACGCCCCTGTTTTGAATTAAAATTCTCTTGGAGTAATTTTATAAGAAAAAACTTTATAAAATTTTAGGCAATTTTTTGAGGAAGTGGCTACATATTTTGGTATATAGGAAAGGAATAGCGCATCAGACTATTCGCTCTGGCCGCTGTGTAGCATTCTTTTAATTTTTGTTGGAGGAATACTAGTTTAATATTATTAAAATATTTTTTTTTTATCTTTAGCATCATTATCTTATTTATGACAAAATTATTATAACGATTAGTTTCTGCTACATAAACTAATTATTTGGACCTTATCCAATTTGAATATAACCTAAAACTTTACGTGCTAATTATCTTAAAAACGCAACTCTATGAAAACACAAATAGTTAAAATTAAACTAAGAATCACAAACAAAATAATTTCTGGATGTAATTAGTACATTATAAAGTATAAATAAAAATAAACTCTTAATATTAAAACCGTCTTCATATCCTACAACTTATTTTATATTCATTAAATTGTATATGGCCGCGCCCACATTTTAGGGGCGTTTTTTTTTAAAAACAGTTTTTCGTAGATTTTAATCATATAATATCAATCTTTAGAAGCAAACTTGAGTATATGTTGAGATATTTAAAAAATCCGCCCACTACCACGCCCCTGTTTTGAATTAAAATTCTCTTGGAGTAATTTTATAAGAAAAAACTTTATAAAATTTTAGGCAATTTTTTGAGGAAGTGGCTACATATTTTGGTATATAGGAAAGGAATAGCGCATCAGACTATTCGCTCTGGCCGCTGTGTAGCATTCTTTTAATTTTTGTTGGAGGAATACTAGTTTAATATTATTAAAATATATTTTTTTATCTTTAGCATCATTATCTTATTTATGACAAAATTATTATAACGATTAGTTTCTGCTACATAAACTAATTATTTGGACCTTATCCAATTTGAATATAACCTAAAACTTTACGTGCTAATTATCTTAAAAACGCAACTCTATGAAAACACAAATAGTTAAAATTAAACTAAGAATCACAAACAAAATAATTTCAGTATGTAATTAGTACATTATAAAGTATAAATAAAAATAAACTCTTAAAATTAAAACCGTCTTCATATCCTACAACTTATTTTATATTCATTAAATTGTATATGGCCGCGCCCACATTTTAGGGGCGTTTTTTTTTTAAAACAGTTTTTCGTAGATTTTAATCATATAATATCAATCTTTAGAAGCAAAATTGAGTATATGTTGAGATATTTAAAAAATCCGCCCACTACCACGCCCCTGTTTTGAATTAAAATTCTCTTGGAGTAATTTTATAAGAAAAAACTTTATAAAATTTTAGGCAATTTTTTGAGGAAGTGGCTACATATTTTGGTATATAGGAAAGGAATAGCGCATCAGACTATTCGCTCTGGCCGCTGTGTAGCATTCTTTTAATTTTTGTTGGAGGAATACTAGTTTAATATTATTAAAATATTTTTTTTTATCTTTAGCATCATTATCTTATTTATGACAAAATTATTATAACGATTAGTTTCTGCTACATAAACTAATTATTTAGACCTTATCCAATTTGAATATAACCTAAAACTTTACGTGCTAATTATCTTAAAAACGCAACTCTATGAAAACACAAATAGTTAAAATTAAACTAAGAATCACAAACAAAATAATTTCTGTATGTAATTAGTACATTATAAAGTATAAATAAAAGTAAACTCTTAATATTAAAACCGTCTTCATATCCTACAACTTATTTTATATTCATTAAATTGTATATGACCGCGCCCACATTTTAGGGGCGTTTTTTTTTTAAAACAGTTTTTCGTAGATTTTAATCATATAATATCAATCTTTAGAAGCAAACTTGAGTATATGTTGAGATATTTAAAAAATCCGCCCACTACCACGCCCCTGTTTTGAATTAAAATTCTCTTGGAGTAATTTTATAAGAAAAAACTTTATAAAATTTTAGGCAATTTTTTGAGGAAGTGGCTACATATTTTGGTATATAGGAAAGGAATAGCGCATCAGACTATTCGCTCTGGCCGCTGTGTAGCATTATTTTAATTTTTGTTGGAGGAATACTAGTTTAATATTATTAAAATATATTTCTTTATCTTTTGCATCATTATCTTATTTATGACAAAATTATTATAACGATTAGTTTCTGCTACATAAACTAATTATTTGGACCTTATCCAAT
Organism: Chalcosyrphus nemorum; assembly: GCA_949716465.1. NCBI lineage: Eukaryota > Metazoa > Arthropoda > Insecta > Diptera > Syrphidae > Chalcosyrphus > Chalcosyrphus nemorum. Next base: position 37,479,575 of record OX454334.1, read on the forward strand.
TTGAATATAACCTAAAACTTTATGTGCTAATTATCTTAAAAACGCAACTCTATGAAAACACAAATAGTTAAAATTAAACTAAGAATCACAAACAAAATAATTTCTGTATGTAATTAGTACATTATAAAGTATAAATAAAAATAAACTCTTAAAATTAAAACCGTCTTCATATACTACAACTTATTTTATATTCATTAAATTGTATATGGCCGCGCCCACATTTTAGGGGCGTTTTTTTTTTAAAACAGTTTTTCGCAGATTTTAAACATATAATATCAATCTTTAGAAGCAAACTTGAGTATATGTTGAGATATTTAAAAAATCCGCCCACTACCACGCCCCTGTTTTGAAATAAAATTCTCTTGGAGTAATATTATAAGAAAAAACTTTATAAAATTTTAGGCAATTTTTTGAGGAAGTGGCTACATATTTTGGTATATAGGAAAGGAATAGCGCATCAGACTATTCGCTCTGGCCGCTGTGTAGCATTCTTTTAATTTTTGTTGGAGGAATACTAGTTTAATATTATTAAAATATTTTTTTTTTATCTTTAGCATCATTATCTTATTTATGACAAAATTATTATAACGATTAGTTTCTGCTACATAAACTAATTATTTGGACCTTATCCAATTTGAATACAACCTAAAACTCTACGTGCTAATTATCTTAAAAACGCAAATCTATGAAAACACAAATAGTTAAAATTAAACTAAGAATCATAAACAAAATAATTTCTGGATGTAATTAGTACATTATAAAGTATAAATAAAAATAAACTCTTAAAATTAAAACCGTCTTCATATCCTACAACTTATTTTATATTCATTAAATTGTATATGGCCGCGCCCACATTTTAGGGGCGTTTTTTTTTTAAAACAGTTTTTCGTAGATTTTAATCATATAATATCAATCTTTAGAAGCAAACTTGAGTATATGTTGAGATATTTAAAAAATCCGCCCACTACCACGCCCCTGTTTTGAATTAAAATTCTCTTGGAGTAATTTTATAAGAAAAAACTTTATAAAATTTTAGGCAATTTTTTGAGGAAGTGGCTACATATTTTGGTATATAGGAAAGGAATAGCGCATCAGACTATTCGCTCTGGCCGCTGTGTAGCATTCTTTCAATTTTTGTTGGAGGAATACTAGTTTAATATTATTAAAATATATTTTTTTATCTTTAGCATCATTATCTTATTTATGACAAAATTATTATAACGATTAGTTTCTGCTACATAAACTAATTATTTGGACCTTATCCAATTTGAATATAACCTAAAACTTTACGTGCTAATTATCTTAAAAACGCAACTCTATGAAAACACAAATAGTTAAAATTAAACTAAGAATCACAAACAAAATAATTTCTGGATGTAATTAGTACATTATAAAGTATAAATAAAAATAAACTCTTAATATTAAAACCGTCTTCATATCCTACAACTTATTTTAAATTCATTAATTTGTATATGGCCGCGCCCACATTTTAGGGGCGTTTTTTTTTTAAAACAGTTTTTCGTAGATTTTAATCATATAATATCAATCTTTAGAAGCAAAATTGAGTATATGTTAAGATATTTAAAAAATCCGCCCACTACCACGCCCCTGTTTTGAATTAAAATTCTGTTGGAGTAATTTTATAAGAAAAAACTTTATAAAATTTTACGCAATTTTTTGAGGAAGTGGCTACATATTTTGGTATATAGGAAAGGAATAGCGCATCAGACTATTCGCTCTGGCCGCTGTGTAGCATTCTTTTAATTTTTGTTGGAGGAATACTAGTTTAATATTTTTAAAATATATTTTTTTATCTTTAGCATAATTATCTTATGACAAAATTATTATAACGATTAGTTTCTGCTACATAAACTAATTATTTGGACCTTATCCAATTTGAATATAACCTAAAACTTTACGTGCTAATTATCTTAAAAACGCAACTCTATGAAAACACAAATAGTTAAAATTAAACTAAGATTCACAAACAAAATAATTTCTGTATGTAATTAGTACATTATAAAGTATAAATAAAAATAAACTCTTAATATTAAAACCGTCTTCATATCCTACAACTTATTTTATATTCATTAAATTGTATATGGCCGCGCCCACATTTTAGGGACGTTTTTTTTTAAAAACAGTTTTTCGTAGATTTTAATCATATAATATCAATCTTTAGAAGCAAACTTGGGTATATGTTGAGATATTTAAAAAATTCGCCCACTACCACGCCCCTGTTTTGAATTAAAATTCTCTTGGAGTAATTTTATAAGAAAAAACTTTATAAAATTTTAGGCAATTTTTTGAGGAAGTGGCTACATATTTTGGTATATAGGAAAGGAATAGCGCATCAGACTATTCGCTCTGGCCGCTGTGTAGCATTCTTTTAATTTTTGTTGGAGGAATACTAGTTTAATATTATTAAAATATATTTTTTTATCTTTAGCATCATTATCTTATTTATGACAAAATTATTATAACGATTAGTTTCTGCTACATAAACTAATTATTTGGACCTTATCCAATTTGAATATAACCTGAAACTTTACGTGCTAATTATCTTAAAACGCAACTCTATGAAAACACAAATAGTTAAAATTAAACTAAGAATCACAAACAAAATAATTTCTGTATGTAATTAGTACATTATAAAGTATAAATAAAAGTAAACTCTTAATATTAAAACCGTCTTCATATCCTACAACTTATTTTATATTCATTAAATTGTATATGACCGCGCCCACATTTTAGGGGCGTTTTTTTTTTTAAAACAGTTTTTCGTAGATTTTAATCATATAATATCAATCTTTAGAAGCAAACTTGAGTATATGTTGAGATATTTAAAAAATCCGCCCACTACCACGCCCCTGTTTTGAATTAAAATTCTCTTGGAGTAATTTTATAAGAAAAAACTTTATAAAATTTTAGGCAATTTTTTGAGGAAGTGGCTACATATTTTGGTATATAGGAAAGGAATAGCGCATCAGACTATTCGCTCTGGCCGCTGTGTAGCATTCTTTTAATTTTTGTTGGAGGAATACTAGTTTAATATTATTAAAATATATTTCTTTATCTTTAGCATCATTATCTTATTTATGACAAAATTATTATAACGAATAGTTTCTGCTACATAAACTAATTATTTGGACCTTATCCAATTTGAATATAACCTAAAACTTTACGTGCTAATTATCTTAAAAACGCAACTCTATGAAAACACAAATAGTTAAAATTAAACTAAGAATCACAAACAAAATAATTTCTGTATGTAATTAGTACATTATAAAGTATAAATAAAAATAAACTCTTAAAATTAAAACCGTCTTCATATACTACAACTTATTTTATATTCATTAAATTGTATATGGCCGCGCCCACATTTTAGGGGCGTTTTTTTTTTTAAAACAGTTTTTCGCAGATTTTAATCATATAATATCAATCTTTAGAAGCACACTTGAGTATATGTTGAGATATTTAAAAAATCCGCCCACTACCACGCCCCTGTTTTGAAATAAAATTCTCTTGGAGTAATTTTATAAGAAAAAACTTTATAAAATTTTAGGCAATTTTTTGAGGAAGTGGCTACATATTTTGGTATATAGGAAAGGAATAGCGCATCAGACTATTCGCTCTGGCCGCTGTGTAGCATTCTTTTAATTTTTGTTGGAGGAATACTAGTTTAATATTATTAAAATTTTTTTTTTTTTCTTTAGCATCATTATCTTATTTATGACAAAATTATTATAACGATTAGTTTCTGCTACATAAACTAATTATTTGGACCTTATCCAATTTGAATACAACCTAAAACTTTACGTGCTAATTATCTTAAAAACGCAACTCTATGAAAACACAAATAGTTAAAATTAAACTAAGAATCACAAACAAAATAATTTCTGTATGTAATTAGTACATTATAAAGTATAAATAAAAATAAACTCTTAAAATTAAAACCGTCTTCATATCCTACAACTTATTTTATATTCATTAAATTGTATATGGCCGCGCCCACATTTTAGGGGCGTTTTTTTAAGAACAGTTTTTCGTAGATTTTAATCATATAATATCAATCTTTAGAAGCAAACTTGAGTATATGTTGAGATATTTAAAAAATCCGCCCACTACCACGCCCCTGTTTTGAATTAAAATTCTCTTGGAGTAATTTTATAAGAAAAAACTTTATAAAATTTTAGGCAATTTTTTGAGGAAGTGGCTACATATTTTGGTATATAGGAAAGGAATAGCGCATCAGACTATTCGCTCTGGCCGCTGTGTAGCATTCTTTTAATTTTTGTTGGAGGAATACTAGTTTAATATTATTAAAATATTTTTTTTTTATCTTTAGCATCATTATCTTATTTATGACAAAATTATTATAACGATTAGTTTCTGCTACATAAACTAATTATTTGGACCTTATCCAATTTGAATACAACCTAAAACTTTACGTGCTAATTATCTTAAAAACGCAACTCTATGAAAACACAAATAGTTAAAATTAAACTAAGAATCACAAACAAAATAATTTCTGTATGTAATTAGTACATTATAAAGTATAAATAAAAATAAACTCTTAAAATTAAAACCGTCTTCATATCCTACAACTTATTTTATATTCATTAAATTGTATATGGCCGCGCCCACATTTTGGGGGCGTTTTTTTTAAGAACAGTTTTTCGTAGATTTTAATCATATAATATCAATCTTTAGAAGCAAACTTGAGTATATGTTGAGATATTTAAAAAATCCGCCCACTACCACGCCCCTGTTTTGAATTAAAATTCTCTTGGAGTAATTTTATAAGAAAAAACTTTATAAAATTTTAGGCAATTTTTTGAGGAAGTGGCTACATATTTTGGTATATAGGAAAGGAATAGCGCATCAGACTATTCGCTCTGGCCGCTGTGTAGCATTCTTTTAATTTTTGTTGGAGGAATACTAGTTTAATATTATTAAAATATTTTTTTTTTATCTTTAGCATCATTATCTTATTTATGACAAAATTATTATAACGATTAGTTTCTGCTACATAAACTAATTATTTGGACCTTATCCAATTTGAATATAACCTAAAACTTTACGTGCTAATTATCTTAAAAACGCAACTCTATGAAAACACAAATAGTTAAAATTAAACTAAGAATCACAAACAAAATAATTTCTGTATGTAATTAGTACATTATAAAGTATAAATAAAAGTAAACTCTTAATATTAAAACCGTCTTCATATCCTACAACTTATTTTATATTCATTAAATTGTATATGACCGCGCCCACATTTTAGGGGCGTTTTTTTTTTAAAACAGTTTTTCGTAGATTTTAATCATATAATATCAATCTTTAGAAGCAAACTTGAGTATATGTTGAGATATTTAAAAAATCCGCCCACTACCACGCCCCTGTTTTGAATTAAAATTCTCTTGGAGTAATTTTATAAGAAAAAACTTTATAAAATTTTAGGCAATTTTTTGAGGAAGTGGCTACATATTTTGGTATATAGGAAAGGAATAGCGCATCAGACTATTCGCTCTGGCCGCTGTGTAGCATTCTTTTAATTTTTGTTGGAGGAATATTAGTTTAATATTATTAAAATATTTTTTTTTTTATCTTTAGCATCATTATCTTATTTATGACAAAATTATTATAACGATTAGTTTCTGCTACATAAACTAATTATTTGGACCTTATCCAATTTGAATATAACCTAAAACTTTACGTGCTAATTATCTTAAAAACGCAACTCTATGAAAACACAAATAGTTAAAATTAAACTAAGAATCACAAACAAAATAATTTCTGTATGTAATTAGTACATTATAAAGTATAAATAAAAGTAAACTCTTAATATTAAAACCGTCTTCATATCCTACAACTTATTTTATATTCATTAAATTGTACATGACCGCGCCCACATTTTAGGGGCGTTTTTTTTTTAAAACAGTTTTTCGTAGATTTTAATCATATAATATCAATCTTTAGAAGCAAACTTGAGTATATGTTGAGATATTTAAAAAATCCGCCCACTACCACGCCCCTGTTTTGAATTAAAATTCTCTTGGAGTAATTTTATAAGAAAAAACTTTATAAAATTTTAGGCAATTTTTTGAGGAAGTGGCTACATATTTTGGTATATAGGAAAGGAATAGCGCATCAGACTATTCGCTCTGGCCGCTGTGTAGCATTCTTTTAATTTTTGTTGGAGGAATACTAGTTTAATATTATTAAAATATATTTCTTTATCTTTAGCATCATTATCTTATTTATGACAAAATTATTATAACGAATAGTTTCTGCTACATAAACTAATTATTTGGACCTTATCCAATTTGAATATAACCTAAAACTTTACGTGCTAATTATCTTAAAAACGCAACTCTATGAAAACACAAATAGTTAAAATTAAACAAAGAATCACAAACAAAATAATTTCTGTATGTAATTAGTACATTATAAAGTATAAATAAAAATAAACTCTTAAAATTAAAACCGTCTTCATATCCTACAACTTATTTTATATTCATTAAATTGTATATGGCCGCGCCCACATTTTAGGGGCGTTTTTTTTAAGAACAGTTTTTCGTAGATTTTAATCATATAATATCAATCTTTAGAAGCAAACTTGAGTATATGTTGAGATATTTAAAAAATCCGCCCACTACCACGCCCCTGTTTTGAATTAAAATTCTCTTGGAGTAATTTTATAAGAAAAAACTTTATAAAATTTTAGGCAATTTTTTGAGGAAGTGGCTACATATTTTGGTATATAGGAAAGGAATAGCGCATCAGACTATTCGCTCTGGCCGCTGTGTAGCATTCTTTTAATTTTTGTTGGAGGAATACTAGTTTAATATTATTAAAATATTTTTTTTTTATCTTTAGCATCATTATCTTATTTATGACAAAATTATTATAACGATTAGTTTCTGCTACATAAACTAATTATTTGGACCTTATCCAATTTGAATATAACCTAAAACTTTACGTGCTAATTATCTTAAAAACGCAACTCTATGAAAACACAAATAGTTAAAATTAAACTAAGAATCACAAACAAAATAATTTCTGGATGTAATTAGTACATTATAAAGTATAAATAAAAATAAACTCTTAAAATTAAAACCGTCTTCATATCCTACAACTTATTTTATATTCATTAAATTGTATATGGCCGCGCCCACATTTTAGGGGCGTTTTTTTTAAGAACAGTTTTTCGTAGATTTTAATCATATAATATCAATCTTTAGAAGCAAACTTGAGTATATGTTGAGATATTTAAAAAATCCGCCCACTACCACGCCCCTGTTTTGAATTAAAATTCTCTTGGAGTAATTTTATAAGAAAAAACTTTATAAAATTTTAGGCAATTTTTTGAGGAAGTGGCTACATATTTTGGTATATAGGAAAGGAATAGCCCATCAGACTATTCGCTCTGGCCGCTGTGTAGCATTCTTTTAATTTTTGTTGGAGGAATACTAGTTTAATATTATTAAAATATTTTTTTTTTATCTTTAGCATCATTATCTTATTTATGACAAAATTATTATAACGATTAGTTACTGCTACATAAACTAATTATTTGGACCTTATCCAATTTGAATATAACCTAAAACTTTACGTGCTAATTATCTTAAAAACGCAACTCTATGAAAACACAAATAGTTAAAATTAAACTAAGAATCACAAACAAAATAATTTCTGGATGTAATTAGTACGTTATAAAGTATAAATAAAAATAAACTCTTAATATTAAAACCGTCTTCATATCCTACAACTTATTTTATATTCATTAAATTGTATATGGCCGCGCCCACATTTTAGGGGCGTTTTTTTTTTAAAACAGTTTTTCGTAGATTTTAATCATATAATATCAATCTTTAGAAGCAAACTTGAGTATATGTTGAGATATTTAAAAAATCCGCCCACTACCACGCCCCTGTTTTGAATTAAAATTCTCTTGGAGTAATTTTATAAGAAAAAACTTTATAAAATTTTAGGCAATTTTTTGAGGAAGTGGCTACATATTTTGGTATATAGGAAAGGAATAGCGCATCAGACTATTCGCTCTGGCCGCTGTGTAGCATTCTTTTAATTTTTGTTGGAGGAATACTAGTTTAATATTATTAAAATATTTTTTTTTTATCTTTAGCATCATTATCTTATTTATGACAAAATTATTATAACGATTAGTTTCTGCTACATAAACTAATTATTTGGACCTTATCCAATTTGAATATAACCTAAAACTTTACGTGCTAATTATCTTAAAAACGCAACTCTATGAAAACACAAATAGTTAAAATTAAACTAAGAATCACAAACAAAATAATTTCTGTATGTAATTAGTACATTATAAAGTATAAATAAAAGTAAACTCTTAATATTAAAACCGTCTTCATATCCTACAACTTATTTTATATTCATTAAATTGTATATGGCCGCGCCCACATTTTAGGGGCGTTTTTTTTTTAAAACAGTTTTTCGCAGATTTTAATCATATAATATCAATCTTTAGAAGCAAACTTGAGTATATGTTGAGATATTTAAAAAATCCGCCCACTACCACGCCCCTGTTTTGAAATAAAATTCTCTTGGAGTAATTTTATAAGAAAAAACTTTATAAAATTTTAGGCAATTTTTTGAGGAAGTGGCTACATATTTTGGTATATAGGAAAGGAATAGCGCATCAGACTATTCGCTCTGGCCGCTGTGTAGCATTCTTTTAATTTTTGTTGGAGGAATACTAGTTTAATATTATTAAAATATTTTTTTTTTATCTTTAGCATCATTATCTTATTTATGACAAAATTATTATAACGATTAGTTTCTGCTACATAAACTAATTATTTGGACCTTATCCAATTTGAATACAACCTAAAACTTTACGTGCTAATTATCTTAAAAACGCAACTCTATGAAAACACAAATAGTTAAAATTAAACAAAGAATCACAAACAAAATAATTTCTGTATGTAATTAGTACATTATAAAGTATAAATAAAAATAAACTCTTAAAATTAAAACCGTCTTCATATCCTACAACTTATTTTATATTCATTAAATTGTATATGGCCGCGCCCACATTTTAGGGGCGTTTTTTTTAAGAACAGTTTTTCGTAGATTTTAATCATATAATATCAATCTTTAGAAGCAAACTTGAGTATATGTTGAGATATTTAAAAAATCCGCCCACTACCACGCCCCTGTTTTGAATTAAAATTCTCTTGGAGTAATTTTATAAGAAAAAACTTTATAAAATTTTAGGCAATTTTTTGAGGAAGTGGCTACATATTTTGGTATATAGGAAAGGAATAGCGCATCAGACTATTCGCTCTGGCCGCTGTGTAGCATTCTTTTAATTTTTGTTGGAGGAATACTAGTTTAATATTATTAAAATATTTTTTTTTTATCTTTAGCATCATTATCTTATTTATGACAAAATTATTATAACGATTAGTTTCTGCTACATAAACTAATTATTTGGACCTTATCCAATTTGAATATAACCTAAAACTTTACGTGCTAATTATCTTAAAAACGCAACTCTATGAAAACACAAATAGTTAAAATTAAACTAAGAATCACAAACAAAATAATTTCTGTATGTAATTAGTACATTATAAAGTATAAATAAAAATAAACTCTTAAAATTAAAACCGTCTTCATATCCTACAACTTATTTTATATTCATTAAATTGTATATGGCCGCGCCCACATTTTAGGGGCGTTTTTTTTTTAAAACAGTTTTTCGTAGATTTTAATCATATAATATCAATCTTTAGAAGCAAACTTGAGTATATGTTGAGATATTTAAAAAATCCGCCCACTACCACGCCCCTGTTTTGAATTAAAATTGTCTTGGAGTAATTTTATAAGAAAAAACTTTATAAAATTTTAGGCAATTTTTTGAGGAAGTGGCTACATATTTTGGTATATAGGAAAGGAATAGCGCATCAGACTATTCGCTCTGGCCGCTGTGTAGCAATCTTTTAATTTTTGTTGGAGGAATACTAGTTTAATATTATTAAAATATTTTTTTTTTTATCTTTAGCATCATTATCTTATTAATGACAAAATTATTATAACGATTAGTTTCTGCTACATAAACTAATTATTTAGACCTTATCCAATTTGAATATAACCTAAAACTTTACGTGCTAATTATCTTAAAAACGCAACTCTATGAAAACACAAATAGTTAAAATTAAACTAAGAATCACAAACAAAATAATTTCTGGATGTAATTAGTACATTATAAAGTATAAATAAAAATAAACTCTTAAAATTAAAACCGTCTTCATATCCTACAACTTATTTTATATTCATTAAATTGTATATGGCCGCGCCCACATTTTAGGGGCGTTTTTTTTTTTTAAAACAGTTTTTCGTAGATTTTAATCATATAATATCAATCTTTAGAAGCAAACTTGAGTATATGTTGAGATATTTAAAAAATCCGCCCACTACCACGCCCCTGTTTTGAATTAAAATTCTCTTGGAGTAATTTTATAAGAAAAAACTTTATAAAATTTTAGGCAATTTTTTGAGGAAGTGGCTACATATTTTGGTATATAGGAAAGGAATAGCGCATCAGACTATTCGCTCTGGCCGCTGTGTAGCATTCTTTTAATTTTTGTTGGAGGAATACTAGTTTAATATTATTAAAATATTTTTTTTTTATCTTTAGCATCATTATCTTATTTATGACAAAATTATTATAACGATTCGTTTCTGCTACATAAACTAATTATTTGGACCTTATCCAATTTGAATATAACCTAAAACTTTACGTGCTAATTATCTTAAAAACGCAACTCTATGAAAACACAAATAGTTAAAATTAAACTAAGAATCACAAACAAAATAATTTCTGGATGTAATTAGTACATTATAAAGTATAAATAAAAATAAACTCTTAATATTAAAACCGTCTTCATATCCTACAACTTATTTTATATTCATTAAATTGTATATGGCCGCGCCCACATTTTAGGGGCGTTTTTTTTTAAAAACAGTTTTTCGTAGATTTTAATCATATAATATCAATCTTTAGAAGCAAACTTGAGTATATGTTGAGATATTTAAAAAATCCGCCCACTACCACGCCCCTGTTTTGAATTAAAATTCTCTTGGAGTAATTTTATAAGAAAAAACTTTATAAAATTTTAGGCAATTTTTTGAGGAAGTGGCTACATATTTTGGTATATAGGAAAGGAATAGCGCATCAGACTATTCGCTCTGGCCGCTGTGTAGCATTCTTTTAATTTTTTTTGGAGGAATACTAGTTTAATATTATTAAAATATTTTTTTTTTATCTTTAGCATCATTATCTTATTTATGACAAAATTATTATAACGATTAGTTTCTGCTACATAAACTAATTATTTGGACCTTATCCAATTCGAATATAACCTAAAACTTTACGTGCTAATTATCTTAAAAACGCAACTCTATTGAAAACACAAATAGTTAAAATTAAACTAAGAATCACAAACAAAATAATTTCTGGATGTAATTAGTACATTATAAAGTATAAATAAAAATAAACTCTTAAAATTAAAACCGTCTTCATATCGTACAACTTATTTTATATTCATTAAATTGTATATGGCCGCGCCCACATTTTAGGGGCGTTTTTTTTTAAAACAGTTTTTCGTAGATTTTAATCATATAATATCAATCTTTAGAAGCAAACTTGAGTATATGTTGAGATATTTAAAAAATCCGCCCACTACCACGCCCCTGTTTTGAATTAAAATTCTCTTGGAGTAATTTTATAAGAAAAAACTTTATAAAATTTTACGCAATTTTTTGAGGAAGTGGCTACATATTTTGGTATATAGGAAAGGAATAGCGCATCAGACTATTCGCTCTGGCCGCTGTGTAGCATTCTTTTAATTTTTGTTGGAGGAATACTAGTTTAATATTATTAAAATATTTTTTTTTTATCTTTAGCATCATTATCTTATTTATGACAAAATTATTATAACTATTAGTTTCTGCTACATAAACTAATTATTTGGACCTTATCCAATTTGAATATAACCTAAAACTTTACGTGCTAATTATCTTAAAAACGCAACTCTATTGAAAACACAAATAGTTAAAATTAAACTAAGAATCACAAACAAAATAATTTCTGGATGTAATTAGTACATTATAAAGTATAAATAAAAATAAACTCTTAAAATTAAAACCGTCTTCATATCCTACAACTTATTTTATATTCATTAAATTGTATATGGCCGCGCCCACATTTTAGGGGCGTTTTTTTTTAAAAACAGTTTTTCGTAGATTTTAATCATATAATATCAATCTTTAGAAGCAAACTTGAGTATATGTTGAGATATTTAAAAAATCCGCCCACTACCACGCCCCTGTTTTGAATTAAAATTCTCTTGGAGTAATTTTATAAGAAAAAACTTTATAAAATTTTAGGCAATTTTTTGAGGAAGTGGCTACATATTTTGGTATATAGGAAAGGAATAGCGCATCAGACTATTCGCTCTGGCCGCTGTGTAGCATTCTTTTGATTTTTGTTGGAGGAATACTAGTTTAATATTATTAAAATATTTTTTTTTTATCTTTAGCATCATTATCTTATTAATGACAAAATTATTATAACGATTAGTTTCTGCTACATAAACTAATTATTTAGACCTTATCCAATTTGAATATAACCTAAAACTTTACGTGCTAATTATCTTAAAAACGCAACTCTATGAAAACACAAATAGTTAAAATTAAACTAAGAATCACAAACAAAATAATTTCTGGATGTAATTAGTACATTATAAAGTATAAATAAAAATAAACTCTTAAAATTAAAACCGTCTTCATATCCTACAACTTATTTTATATTCATTAAATTGTATATGGCCGCGCCCACATTTTAGGGGCGTTTTATTTTTAAAACAGTTTTTCGTAGATTTTAATCATATAATATCAATCTTTAGAAGCAAACTTGAGTATATGTTGAGATATTTAAAAAATCCGCCCACTACCACGCCCCTGTTTTGAATTAAAATTCTCTTGGAGTAATTTTATAAGAAAAAACTTTATAAAATTTTAGGCAATTTTTTGAGGAAGTGGCTACATATTTTGGTATATAGGAAAGGAATAGCGCATCAGACTATTCGCTCTGGCCGCTGTGTAGCATTCTTTTAATTTTTGTTGGAGGAATACTAGTTTAATATTATTAAAATATTTTTTTTTTATCTTTAGCATCATTATCTTATTTATGACAAAATTATTATAACGATTCGTTTCTGCTACATAAACTAATTATTTGGACCTTATCCAATTTGAATATAACCTAAAACTTTACGTGCTAATTATCTTAAAAACGCAACTCTATGAAAACACAAATAGTTAAAATTAAACTAAGAATCACAAACAAAATAATTTCTGGATGTAATTAGTACATTATAAAGTATAAATAAAAATAAACTCTTAATATTAAAACCGTCTTCATATCCTACAACTTATTTTATATTCATTAAATTGTATATGGCCGCGCCCACATTTTAGGGGCGTTTTTTTTTAAAAACAGTTTTTCGTAGATTTTAATCATATAATATCAATCTTTAGAAGCAAACTGAGTATATGTTGAGATATTTAAAAAATCCGCCCACTACCACGCCCCTGTTTTGAATTAAAATTCTCTTGGAGTAATTTTATAAGAAAAAACTTTATAAAATTTTAGGCAATTTTTTGAGGAAGTGGCTACATATTTTGGTATATAGGAAAGGAATAGCGCATCAGACTATTCGCTCTGGCCGCTGTGTAGCATTCTTTTAATTTTTTTTGGAGGAATACTAGTTTAATATTATTAAAATATTTTTTTTTTATCTTTAGCATCATTATCTTATTTATGACAAAATTATTATAACGATTAGTTTCTGCTACATAAACTAATTATTTGGACCTTATCCAATTCGAATATAACCTAAAACTTTACGTGCTAATTATCTTAAAAACGCAACTCTATTGAAAACACAAATAGTTAAAATTAAACTAAGAATCACAAACAAAATAATTTCTGGATGTAATTAGTACATTATAAAGTATAAATAAAAATAAACTCTTAAAATTAAAACCGTCTTCATATCGTACAACTTATTTTATATTCATTAAATTGTATATGGCCGCGCCCACATTTTAGGGGCGTTTTTTTTTAAAACAGTTTTTCGTAGATTTTAATCATATAATATCAATCTTTAGAAGCAAACTTGAGTATATGTTGAGATATTTAAAAAATCCGCCCACTACCACGCCCCTGTTTTGAATTAAAATTCTCTTGGAGTAATTTTATAAGAAAAAACTTTATAAAATTTTACGCAATTTTTTGAGGAAGTGGCTACATATTTTGGTATATAGGAAAGGAATAGCGCATCAGACTATTCGCTCTGGCCGCTGTGTAGCATTCTTTTAATTTTTGTTGGAGGAATACTAGTTTAATATTATTAAAATATTTTTTTTTTATCTTTAGCATCATTATCTTATTTATGACAAAATTATTATAACTATTAGTTTCTGCTACATAAACTAATTATTTGGACCTTATCCAATTTGAATATAACCTAAAACTTTACGTGCTAATTATCTTAAAAACGCAACTCTATTGAAAACACAAATAGTTAAAATTAAACTAAGAATCAAACAAAATAATTTCTGGATGTAATTAGTACATTATAAAGTATAAATAAAAATAAACTCTTAAAATTAAAACCGTCTTCATATCCTACAACTTATTTTATATTCATTAAATTGTATATGGCCGCGCCCACATTTTAGGGGCGTTTTTTTTTAAAAACAGTTTTTCGTAGATTTTAATCATATAATATCAATCTTTAGAAGCAAAATTGAGTATATGTTGAGATATTTAAAAAATCCGCCCACTACCACGCCCCTGTTTTGAATTAAAATTCTCTTGGAGTAATTTTATAAGAAAAAACTTTATAAAATTTTAGGCAATTCTTTGAGGAAGTGGCTACATATTTTGGTATACAGGAAAGGAATAGCGCATCAGACTATTCGCTCTGGCCGCTGTGTAGCATTCTTTTTTTTTTTTTTGGAGGAATACTAGTTTAATATTATTAAAATATTTTTTTTTTTATCTTTAGCATCATTATCTTATTTATGACAAAATTATTATAACGATTAGTTTCTGCGACATAAACTAATTATTTGGACCTTATCCAATTTGAATATAACCTAAAACTTTACGTGCTAATTATCTTAAAAACGCAACTCTATGAAAACACAAATAGTTAAAATTAAACTAAGAATCACAAACAAAATAATTTCTGGATGTAATTAGTACATTATAAAGTATAAATAAAAATAAACTCTTAAAATTAAAACCGTCTTCATATCCTACAACTTATTTTATATTCATTAAATTGTATATGGCCGCGCCCACATTTTAGGGGCGTTTTTTTTTAAAAACAGTTTTTCGTAGATTTTAATCATATAATATCAATCTTTAGAAGCAAACTTGAGTATATGTTGAGATATTTAAAAAATCCGCCCACTACCACGCCCCTGTTTTGAATTAAAATTCTCTTGGAGTAATTTTATAAGAAAAAACTTTATAAAATTTTAGGCAAATTTTTGAGGAAGTGGCTACATATTTTGGTATATAGGAAAGGAATAGCGCATCAGACTATTCGCTCTGGCCGCTGTGTAGCATTCTTTTAATTTTTGTTGGAGGAATACTAGTTTAATATTATTAAAATATTTTTTTTTATCTTTAGCATCATTATCTTATTTATGACAAAATTATTATAACGATTAGTCTCTGCTACATAAACTAATTATTTGGACCTTATCCAATTTGAATATAACCTAAAACTTTACGTGCTAATTATCTTAAAAACGCAACTCTATGAAAACACAAATAGTTAAAATTAAACTAAGAATCACAAACAAAATAATTTCTGGATGTAATTAGTACATTATAAAGTATAAATAAAAATAAACTCTTAAAATTAAAACCGTCTTCATATCCTACAACTTATTTTATATTCATTAAATTGTATATGGCCGCGCCCACATTTTAGGGGCGTTTTTTTTTAAAAACAGTTTTTCGTAGATTTTAATCATATAATATCAATCTTTAGAAGCAAACTTGAGTATATGTTGAGATATTTAAAAAATCCGCCCACTACCACGCCCCTGTTTTGAATTAAAATTCTCTTGGAGTAATTTTATAAGAAAAAACTTTATAAAATTTTAGGCAATTTTTTGAGGAAGTGGCTACATATTTTGGTATATAGGAAGGGAATAGCGCATCAGACTAATCACTCTGGCCGCTGTGTAGCATTCTTTTAATTTTTGTTGGAGGAATACTAGTTTAATATTATTAAAATATATTTTTTTATCTTTAGCATCATTATCTTATTTATGACAAAATTATTATAACGATTAGTTTCTGCTACATAAACTAATTATTTGGACCTTATCCAATTTGAATATAACCTAAAACTTTACGTGCTAATTAATATTATAATATATATTAATTAATATTAATATGAAAACGCAAATAGTTAAAATTAAACTAAGAATCACAAACAAAATAATTTCTGTATGTAATTAGTACATTGTAAAGTATAAATAAAAATAAACTCTTAAAATTAAAACCGTCTTCATATCCTACAACTTACTTTATATTCATTAAATTGTATATGGCCGCGCCCACATTTTAGGGGCGTTTTTTTTTAAAAACTGTTTTTCGTAGATTTTAATCATATAATATCAATCTTTAGAAGCAAACTTGAGTATATGTTGAGATATTTAAAAAATCCGCCCACTACCACGCCTCTGTTTTGAATTAAAATTCTCTTGGAGTAATTTTATAATTATCTTAAAAACGCAACTCTATTGAAAACACAAATAGTTAAAATTAAACTATGAATCACAAACAAAATAATTTCTGGATGTAATTAGTACATTATAAAGTATAAATAAAAATAAACTCTTAAAATTAAAACCGTCTTCATATCCTACAACTTATTTTATATTCATTAAATTGTATATGGCCGCGCCCACATTTTAGGGGCGTTTTTTTTTAAAAACAGTTTTTCGTAGATTTTAATCATATAATATCAATCTTTAGAAGCAAACTTGAGTATATGTTGAGATATTTAAAAAATCCGCCCACTACCACGCCTCTGTTTTGAATTAAAATTCTCTTGGAGTAATTTTATAAGAAAAAACTTTATAAAATTTTAGGCAATTTTTTGAGGAAGTGGCTACATATTTTGGTATATAGGAAAGGAATAGCGCATCAGACCATTCGCTCTGGCGGCTGTGTAGCATTCTTTTAATTTTTGTTGGAGGAATACTAGTTTAATATTATTAAAATATTTTTTTTTATCTTTAGCATCATTATCTTATTTATGACAAAATTATTATAACGATTAGTCTCTGCTACATAAACTAATTATTTGGACCTTATCCAATTTGAATATAACCTAAAACTTTACGTGCTAATTATCTTAAAAACGCAACTCTATGAAAACACAAATAGTTAAAATTAAACTAAGAATCACACACAAAATAATTTCTGGATGTAATTAGTACATTATAAAGTATAAATAAAAATAAACTCTTAAAATTAAAACCGTCTTCATATCCTACAACTTATTTTATATTCATTAAATTGTATATGGCCGCGCCCACATTTTAGGGGCGTTTTTTTTTTAAAACAGTTTTTCGTAGATTTTAATCATATAATATCAATCTTTAGAAGCAAACTTGAGTATATGTTGAGATATTTAAAAAATCCGGCCACTACCACGCCCCTGTTTTGAATTAAAATTCTCTTGGAGTAATTTTATAAGAAAAAACTTTATAAAATTTTAGGCAATTTTTTGAGGAAGTGGCTACATATTTTGGTATATAGGAAAGGAATAGCGCATCAGACTATTCGCTCTGGCCGCTGTGTAGCATTCTTTTAATTTTTGTTGGAGGAATACTAGTTTAATATTATTAAAATATATTTTTTTATCTCTAGCATCATTATCTTATTTATGACAAAATTATTATAACGATTAGTTTCTGCTACATAAACTAATTATTTGGACCTTATCCAATTCGAATATAACCTAAAACTTTACGTGCTAATTAATATTATAATATATATTAATTAATATTAATATGAAAACGCAAATAGTTAGAATTAAACTAAGAATCACAAACAAAATAATTTCTGTATGTAATTAGTACATTATAAAGTATAAATAAAAATAAACTCTTAAAATTAAAACCGTCTTCATATCCTACAACTTACTTTATATTCATTAAATTGTATATGGCCGCGCCCACATTTTAGGGGCGTTTTTTTTTTAAAACAGTTTTTCGTAGATTTTAATCATATAATATCAATCTTTAGAAGCAAACTTGAGTATATGTTGAGATATTTAAAAAATCCGCCCACTACCACGCCCCTGTTTTGAATTAAAATTCTCTTGGAGTAATTTTATAAGAAAAAACTTTATAAAATTTTAGGCAATTTTTTGAGGAAGTGGCTACATATTTTGGTATATAGGAAAGGAATAGCGCATCAGACTATTCGCTCTGGCCGCTGTGTAGCATTCTTTTAATTTTTGTTGGAAGAATACTAGTTTAATATTATTAAAATATATTTTTTTATCTTTAGCATCATTATCTTATTTATGACAAAATTATTATAACGATTAGTTTCTGCTACATAAACTAATTATTTGGACCTTATCCAATTTGAATATAACCTAAAACTTTACGTGCTAATTAATATTATAATATATATTAATTAATATTAATATGAAAACGCAAATAGTTAAAATTAAACTAAGAATCACAAACAAAATAATTTCTGTATGTAATTAGTACATTATAAAGTATAAATAAAAATAAACTCTTAAAATTAAAACCGTCTTCATATCCTTCAACTTACTTTATATTCATTAAATTGTATATGGCCGCGCCCACATTTTAGGGGCGTTTTTTTTTAAAAACAGTTTTTCGTAGATTTTAATCATATAATATCAATCTTTAGAAGCAAACTTGAGTATATGTTGAGATATTTAAAAAATCCGCCCACTACCACGCCTCTGTTTTGAATTAAAATTCTCTTGGAGTAATTTTATAAGATAAAACTTTATAAAATTTTACGCAATTTTTTGAGGAAGTGGCTACATATTTTGGTATATAGGAAAGGAATAGCGCATCAGACTATTCGCTCTGGCCGCTGTGTAGCATTCTTTTAATTTTTGTTGGAGGAATACTAGTTTAATATTATTAAAATATATTTTTTTATCTTTAGCATCATTATTTTATTTATGACAAAATTATTATAACGATTAGTTTCTGCTACATAAACTAATTATTTGGACCTTATCCAATTTGAATATAACCTAAAACTTTACGTGCTAATTATCTTAAAAACGCAACTCTATTGAAAACACAAATAGTTAAAATTAAACTATGAATCACAAACAAAATAATTTCTGGATGTAATTAGTACATTATAAAGTATAAATAAAAATAAACTCTTAAAATTAAAACCGTCTTCATATCCTACAACTTATTTTATATTCATTAAATTGTATATGGCCGCGCCCACATTTTAGGGGCGTTTTTTTTTTAAAAACAGTTTTTCGTAGATTTTAATCATATAATATCAATCTTTAGAAGCAAACTTGAGTATATGTTGAGATATTCAAAAAATCCGCCCACTACCACGCCCCTGTTTTGAATTAAAATTCTCTTGGAGTAATTTTATAAGAAAAAACTTTATAAAATTTTACGCAATTTTTTGAGGAAGTGGCTACATATTTTGGTATATAGGAAAGGAATAGCGCATCAGACTATTCGCTCTGGCCGCTGTGTAGCATTCTTTTAATTTTTGTTGGAGGAATACTAGTTTAATATTATTAAAATATATTTTTTTATCTCTAGCATCATTATCTTATTTATGACAAAATTATTATAACGATTAGTTTCTGCTACATAAACTAATTATTTGGACCTTATCCAATTCGAATATAACCTAAAACTTTACGTGCTAATTAATATTATAATATATATTAATTAATATTAATATGAAAACACAAATAGTTAAAATTAAACTAAGAATCACAAACAAAATAATTTCTGGATGTAATTAGTACATTATAAAGTATAAATAAAAATAAACTCTTAAAATTAAAACCGTCTTCATATCCTACAAATTATTTTATATTCATTAAATTGTATATGGCCGCGCCCACATTTTAGGGGCGTTTTTTTTTTAAAACAGTTTTTCGTAGATTTTAATCATATAATATCAATCTTTAGAAGCAAACTTGAGTATATGTTGAGATATTTAAAAAATCCGCCCACTACCACGCCCCTGTTTTGAATTAAAATTCTCTTGGAGTAATTTTATAAGAAAAAACTTTATAAAATTTTAGGCAATTTTTTGAGGAAGTGGCTACATAGTTTGGTATATAGGAAAGGAATAGCGCATCAGACTATTCGCTCTGGCCGCTGTGTAGCATTCTTTTAATTTTTGTTGGAGGAATACTAGTTTAATATTATTAAAATATTTTTTTTTATCTTTAGCATCATTATCTTATTTATGACAAAATTATTATAACGATTAGTCTCTGCTACATAAACTAATTATTTGGACCTTATCCAATTTGAATATAACCTAAAACTTTACGTGCTAATTATCTTAAAAACGCAACTCTATGAAAACACAAATAGTTAAAATTAAACTAAGAATCACAAACAAAGTAATTTCTGGATGTAATTAGTACATTATAAAGTATAAATAAAAATAAACTCTTAAAATTAAAACCGTCTTCATATCCTACAACTTATTTTATATTCATTAAATTGTGTATGGCCGCGCCCACATTTTAGGGGCGCTTTTTTTTAAAACAGTTTTTCGTAGATTTTAATCATATAATATCAATCTTTAGAAGCAAACTTGAGTATATGTTGAGATATTTAAAAAATCCGCCCACTACCACGCCCCTGTTTTGAATTAAAATTCTCTTGGAGTAATTTTATAAGAAAAAACTTTATAAAATTTTAGGCAATTTTTTGAGGAAGTGGCTACATATTTTGGTATATAGGAAAGGAATAGCGCATCAGACTATTCGCTCTGGCCGCTGTGTAGCATTCTTTTAATTTTTGTTGGAGGAATACTAGTTTAATATTATTAAAATATATTTTTTTATCTCTAGCATCATTATCTTATTTATGACAAAATTATTATAACGATTAGTTTCTGCTACATAAACTAATTATTTGGACCTTATCCAATTCGAATATAACCTAAAACTTTACGTGCTAATTATCTTAAAAACGCAACTCTATGAAAACACAAATAGTTAAAATTAAACTAAGAATCACAAACAAAATAATTTCTGGATGTAATTAGTACATTATAAAGTATAAATAAAAATAAACTCTTAAAATTAAAACCGTCTTCATATCCTACAACTTATTTTATATTCATTAAATTGTATATGGCCGCGCCCACATTTTAGGGGCGTTTTTTTTTTAAAAACAGTTTTTCGTAGATTTTAATCATATAATATCAATCTTTAGAAGCAAACTTGAGTATATGTTGAGATATTTAAAAAATCCGCCCACTACCACGCCCCTGTTTTGAATTAAAATTCTCTTGGAGTAATTTTATAAAAAAAAACTTTATAAAATTTTAGGCAATTTTTTGAGGAAGTGGCTACATATTTTGGTATATAGGAAAGGAATAGCGCATTGGCCGCTGTGTAGCATTCTTTTAATTTTTGTTGGAGGAATACTAGTTTAATATTATTAAAATATTTTTTTTTATCTTTAGCATCATTATCTTATTTATGACAAAATTATTATAACGATTAGTTTCTGCTACATAAACTAATTATTTGGACCTTATCCAATTTGAATATAACCTAAAACTTTACGTGCTAATTATCTTAAAAACGCAACTCTATGAAAACACAAATAGTTAAAATTAAACTAAGAATCACAAACAAAATAATTTCTGGATGTAATTAGTACATTATAAAGTATTAATAAAAATAAACTCTTAAAATTAAAACCGTCTTCATATCCTACAACTTATTTTATATTCATTAAATTGTATATGGCCGCGCCCACATTTTAGGGGCGTTTTTTTTTTAAAAACAGTTTTTCGTAGATTTTAATCATATAATATCAATCTTTAGAAGCAAACTTGAGTATATGTTGAGATATTTAAAAAATCCGCCCACTACCACGCCCCTGTTTTGAATTAAAATTCTCTTGGAGTAATTTTATAAGAAAAAACTTTATAAAATTTTAGGCAATTTTTTGAGGAAGTGGCTACATATTTTGGTATATAGGAAAGGAATAGCGCATCAGACTATTCGCTCTGGCCGCTGTGTAGCATTCTTTTAATTTTTGTTGGAGGAATACTAGTTTAATATTATTAAAATATTTTTTTTTATCTTTAGCATCATTATCTTATTTATGACAAAATTATTATAACGATTAGTCTCTGCTACATAAACTAATTATTTGGACCTTATCCAATTTGAATATAACCTAAAACTTTACGTGCTAATTATCTTAAAAACGCAACTCTATGAAAACACAAATAGTTAAAATTAAACTAAGAATCACAAACAAAATAATTTCTGGATGTAATTAGTACATTATAAAGTATAAATAAAAATAAACTCTTAAAATTAAAACCGTCTTCATATCCTACAACTTATTTTATATTCATTAAATTGTATATGGCCGCGCCCACATTTTAGGGGCGTTTTTTTTTTAAAACAGTTTTTCGTAGATTTTAATCATATAATATCAATCTTTAGAAGCAAACTTGAGTATATGTTGAGATATTTAAAAAATCCGCCCACTACTTCTCTTGGAGTAATTTTATAAGAAAAAACTTTATAAAATTTTAGGCAATTTTTTGAGGAAGTGGCTACATATTTTGGTATATAGGAAAGGAATAGCGCATCAGACTATTCGCTCTGGCCGCTGTGTAGCATTCTTTTAATTTTTGTTGGAGGAATACTAGTTTAATATTATTAAAATATATTTTTTTTATCTTTAGCATCATTATCTTATTTATGAGAAAATTATTATGACGATTAGTTTCTGCTACATAAGCTAATTATTTGGACCTTATCCAATTTGAATATAACCTAAAACTTTACGTGCTAATTATCTTAAAAACGCAACTGTATGAAAACACAAATAGTTAAAATTAAACTAAGAATCACAAACAAAATAATTTCTGGATGTAATTAGTACATTATAAAGTATAAATAAAAATAAACTCTTAAAATTAAAACCGTCTTCATATCCTACAACTTATTTTATATTCATTAAATTGTATATGGCCGCGCCCACATTTTAGGGGCGTTTTTTTTTAAAAACAGTTTTTCGTAGATTTTAATCATATAATATCAATCTTTAGAAGCAAACTTGAGTATATGTTGAGATATTTAAAAAATCCGCCCACTACCACGCCCCTGTTTTGAATTAAAATTCTCTTGGAGTAATTTTATAAGAAAAAACTTTATAAAATTTTAGGCAAATTTTTGAGGAAGTGGCTACATATTTTGGTATATAGGAAAGGAATAGCGCATCAGACTATTCGCTCTGGCCGCTGTGTAGCATTCTTTTAATTTTTGTTGGAGGAATACTAGTTTAATATTATTAAAATATTTTTTTTTATCTTTAGCATCATTATCTTATTTATGACAAAATTATTATAACGATTAGTCTCTGCTACATAAACTAATTATTTGGACCTTATCCAATTTGAATATAACCTAAAACTTTACGTGCTAATTATCTTAAAAACGCAACTCTATGAAAACACAAATAGTTAAAATTAAACTAAGAATCACAAACAAAATAATTTCTGGATGTAATTAGTACATTATAAAGTATAAATAAAAATAAACTCTTAAAATTAAAACCGTCTTCATATCCTACAACTTATTTTATATTCATTAAATTGTATATGGCCGCGCCCACATTTTAGGGGCGTTTTTTTTTAAAAACAGTTTTTCGTAGATTTTAATCATATAATATCAATCTTTAGAAGCAAACTTGAGTATATGTTGAGATATTTAAAAAATCCGCCCACTACCACGCCCCTGTTTAGAATTAAAATTCTCTTGGAGTAATTTTATAAGAAAAAACTTTATAAAATTTTAGGCAATTTTTTGAGGAAGTGGCTACATATTTTGGTATATAGGAAGGGAATAGCGCATCAGACTAATCACTCTGGCCGCTGTGTAGCATTCTTTTAATTTTTGTTGGAGGAATACTAGTTTAATATTATTAAAATATATTTTTTTATCTTTAGCATCATTATCTTATTTATGACAAAATTATTATAACGATTAGTTTCTGCT
The DNA here is from genome assembly GCA_949716465.1 of Chalcosyrphus nemorum. Lineage (NCBI taxonomy): Eukaryota > Metazoa > Arthropoda > Insecta > Diptera > Syrphidae > Chalcosyrphus > Chalcosyrphus nemorum. Next base: position 37,503,976 of record OX454334.1, read on the forward strand.
ACATAAACTAATTATTTGGACCTTATCCAATTTGAATATAACCTAAAACTTTACGTGCTAATTAATATTATAATATATATTAATTAATATTAATATGAAAACGCAAATAGTTAAAATTAAACTAAGAATCACAAACAAAATAATTTCTGTATGTAATTAGTACATTGTAAAGTATAAATAAAAATAAACTCTTAAAATTAAAACCGTCTTCATATCCTACAACTTACTTTATATTCATTAAATTGTATATGGCCGCGCCCACATTTTAGGGGCGTTTTTTTTTAAAAACTGTTTTTCGTAGATTTTAATCATATAATATCAATCTTTAGAAGCAAACTTGAGTATATGTTGAGATATTTAAAAAATCCGCCCACTACCACGCCTCTGTTTTGAATTAAAATTCTCTTGGAGTAATTTTATAATTATCTTAAAAACGCAACTCTATTGAAAACACAAATAGTTAAAATTAAACTATGAATCACAAACAAAATAATTTCTGGATGTAATTAGTACATTATAAAGTATAAATAAAAATAAACTCTTAAAATTAAAACCGTCTTCATATCCTACAACTTATTTTATATTCATTAAATTGTATATGGCCGCGCCCACATTATAGGGGCGTTTTTTTTTAAAAACAGTTTTTCGTAGATTTTAATCATATAATATCAATCTTTAGAAGCAAACTTGAGTATATGTTGAGATATTTAAAAAATCCGCCCACTACCACGCCTCTGTTTTGAATTAAAATTCTCTTGGAGTAATTTTATAAGAAAAAACTTTATAAAATTTTAGGCAATTTTTTGAGGAAGTGGCTACATATTTTGGTATATAGGAAAGGAATAGCGCATCAGACCATTCGCTCTGGCGGCTGTGTAGCATTCTTTTAATTTTTGTTGGAGGAATACTAGTTTAATATTATTAAAATATTTTTTTTTATCTTTAGCATCATTATCTTATTTATGACAAAATTATTATAACGATTAGTCTCTGCTACATAAACTAATTATTTGGACCTTATCCAATTTGAATATAACCTAAAACTTTACGTGCTAATTATCTTAAAAACGCAACTCTATGAAAACACAAATAGTTAAAATTAAACTAAGAATCACACACAAAATAATTTCTGGATGTAATTAGTACATTATAAAGTATAAATAAAAATAAACTCTTAAAATTAAAACCGTCTTCATATCCTACAACTTATTTTATATTCATTAAATTGTATATGGCCGCGCCCACATTTTAGGGGCGTTTTTTTTTTAAAACAGTTTTTCGTAGATTTTAATCATATAATATCAATCTTTAGAAGCAAACTTGAGTATATGTTGAGATATTTAAAAAATCCGGCCACTACCACGCCCCTGTTTTGAATTAAAATTCTCTTGGAGTAATTTTATAAGAAAAAACTTTATAAAATTTTAGGCAATTTTTTGAGGAAGTGGCTACATATTTTGGTATATAGGAAAGGAATAGCGCATCAGACTATTCGCTCTGGCCGCTGTGTAGCATTCTTTTAATTTTTGTTGGAGGAATACTAGTTTAATATTATTAAAATATATTTTTTTATCTCTAGCATCATTATCTTATTTATGACAAAATTATTATAACGATTAGTTTCTGCTACATAAACTAATTATTTGGACCTTATCCAATTCGAATATAACCTAAAACTTTACGTGCTAATTAATATTATAATATATATTAATTAATATTAATATGAAAACGCAAATAGTTAGAATTAAACTAAGAATCACAAACAAAATAATTTCTGTATGTAATTAGTACATTATAAAGTATAAATAAAAATAAACTCTTAAAATTAAAACCGTCTTCATATCCTACAACTTACTTTATATTCATTAAATTGTATATGGCCGCGCCCACATTTTAGGGGCGTTTTTTTTTTAAAACAGTTTTTCGTAGATTTTAATCATATAATATCAATCTTTAGAAGCAAACTTGAGTATATGTTGAGATATTTAAAAAATCCGCCCACTACCACGCCCCTGTTTTGAATTAAAATTCTCTTGGAGTAATTTTATAAGAAAAAACTTTATAAAATTTTAGGCAATTTTTTGAGGAAGTGGCTACATATTTTGGTATATAGGAAAGGAATAGCGCATCAGACTATTCGCTCTGGCCGCTGTGTAGCATTCTTTTAATTTTTGTTGGAAGAATACTAGTTTAATATTATTAAAATATATTTTTTTATCTTTAGCATCATTATCTTATTTATGACAAAATTATTATAACGATTAGTTTCTGCTACATAAACTAATTATTTGGACCTTATCCAATTTGAATATAACCTAAAACTTTACGTGCTAATTAATATTATAATATATATTAATTAATATTAATATGAAAACGCAAATAGTTAAAATTAAACTAAGAATCACAAACAAAATAATTTCTGTATGTAATTAGTACATTATAAAGTATAAATAAAAATAAACTCTTAAAATTAAAACCGTCTTCATATCCTTCAACTTACTTTATATTCATTAAATTGTATATGGCCGCGCCCACATTTTAGGGGCGTTTTTTTTTAAAAACAGTTTTTCGTAGATTTTAATCATATAATATCAATCTTTAGAAGCAAACTTGAGTATATGTTGAGATATTTAAAAAATCCGCCCACTACCACGCCTCTGTTTTGAATTAAAATTCTCTTGGAGTAATTTTATAAGATAAAACTTTATAAAATTTTACGCAATTTTTTGAGGAAGTGGCTACATATTTTGGTATATAGGAAAGGAATAGCGCATCAGACTATTCGCTCTGGCCGCTGTGTAGCATTCTTTTAATTTTTGTTGGAGGAATACTAGTTTAATATTATTAAAATATATTTTTTTATCTTTAGCATCATTATTTTATTTATGACAAAATTATTATAACGATTAGTTTCTGCTACATAAACTAATTATTTGGACCTTATCCAATTTGAATATAACCTAAAACTTTACGTGCTAATTATCTTAAAAACGCAACTCTATTGAAAACACAAATAGTTAAAATTAAACTATGAATCACAAACAAAATAATTTCTGGATGTAATTAGTACATTATAAAGTATAAATAAAAATAAACTCTTAAAATTAAAACCGTCTTCATATCCTACAACTTATTTTATATTCATTAAATTGTATATGGCCGCGCCCACATTTTAGGGGCGTTTTTTTTTAAAAACAGTTTTTCGTAGATTTTAATCATATAATATCAATCTTTAGAAGCAAACTTGAGTATATGTTGAGATATTCAAAAAATCCGCCCACTACCACGCCCCTGTTTTGAATTAAAATTCTCTTGGAGTAATTTTATAAGAAAAAACTTTATAAAATTTTACGCAATTTTTTGAGGAAGTGGCTACATATTTTGGTATATAGGAAAGGAATAGCGCATCAGACTATTCGCTCTGGCCGCTGTGTAGCATTCTTTTAATTTTTGTTGGAGGAATACTAGTTTAATATTATTAAAATATATTTTTTTATCTCTAGCATCATTATCTTATTTATGACAAAATTATTATAACGATTAGTTTCTGCTACATAAACTAATTATTTGGACCTTATCCAATTCGAATATAACCTAAAACTTTACGTGCTAATTAATATTATAATATATATTAATTAATATTAATATGAAAACACAAATAGTTAAAATTAAACTAAGAATCACAAACAAAATAATTTCTGGATGTAATTAGTACATTATAAAGTATAAATAAAAATAAACTCTTAAAATTAAAACCGTCTTCATATCCTACAAATTATTTTATATTCATTAAATTGTATATGGACGCGCCCACATTTTAGGGGCGTTTTTTTTTTAAAACAGTTTTTCGTAGATTTTAATCATATAATATCAATCTTTAGAAGCAAACTTGAGTATATGTTGAGATATTTAAAAAATCCGCCCACTACCACGCCCCTGTTTTGAATTAAAATTCTCTTGGAGTAATTTTATAAGAAAAAACTTTATAAAATTTTAGGCAATTTTTTGAGGAAGTGGCTACATAGTTTGGTATATAGGAAAGGAATAGCGCATCAGACTATTCGCTCTGGCCGCTGTGTAGCATTCTTTTAATTTTTGTTGGAGGAATACTAGTTTAATATTATTAAAATATTTTTTTTTATCTTTAGCATCATTATCTTATTTATGACAAAATTATTATAACGATTAGTCTCTGCTACATAAACTAATTATTTGGACCTTATCCAATTTGAATATAACCTAAAACTTTACGTGCTAATTATCTTAAAAACGCAACTCTATGAAAACACAAATAGTTAAAATTAAACTAAGAATCACAAACAAAATAATTTCTGGATGTAATTAGTACATTATAAAGTATAAATAAAAATAAACTCTTAAAATTAAAACCGTCTTCATATCCTACAACTTATTTTATATTCATTAAATTGTATATGGCCGCGCCCACATTTTAGGGGCGTTTTTTTTTTAAAACAGTTTTTCGTAGATTTTAATCATATAATATCAATCTTTAGAAGCAAACTTGAGTATATGTTGAGATATTTAAAAAATCCGCCCACTACCACGCCCCTGTTTTGAATTAAAATTCTCTTGGAGTAATTTTATAAGAAAAAACTTTATAAAATTTTAGGCAATTTTTTGAGGAAGTGGCTACATAGTTTGGTATATAGGAAAGGAATAGCGCATCAGACTATTCGCTCTGGCCGCTGTGTAGCATTCTTTTAATTTTTGTTGGAGGAATACTAGTTTAATATTATTAAAATATTTTTTTTTATCTTTAGCATCATTATCTTATTTATGACAAAATTATTATAACGATTAGTCTCTGCTACATAAACTAATTATTTGGACCTTATCCAATTTGAATATAACCTAAAACTTTACGTGCTAATTATCTTAAAAACGCAACTCTATGAAAACACAAATAGTTAAAATTAAACTAAGAATCACAAACAAAGTAATTTCTGGATGTAATTAGTACATTATAAAGTATAAATAAAAATAAACTCTTAAAATTAAAACCGTCTTCATATCCTACAACTTATTTTATATTCATTAAATTGTGTATGGCCGCGCCCACATTTTAGGGGCGCTTTTTTTTAAAACAGTTTTTCGTAGATTTTAATCATATAATATCAATCTTTAGAAGCAAACTTGAGTATATGTTGAGATATTTAAAAAATCCGCCCACTACCACGCCCCTGTTTTGAATTAAAATTCTCTTGGAGTAATTTTATAAGAAAAAACTTTATAAAATTTTAGGCAATTTTTTGAGGAAGTGGCTACATATTTTGGTATATAGGAAAGGAATAGCGCATCAGACTATTCGCTCTGGCCGCTGTGTAGCATTCTTTTAATTTTTGTTGGAGGAATACTAGTTTAATATTATTAAAATATATTTTTTTATCTCTAGCATCATTATCTTATTTATGACAAAATTATTATAACGATTAGTTTCTGCTACATAAACTAATTATTTGGACCTTATCCAATTCGAATATAACCTAAAACTTTACGTGCTAATTATCTTAAAAACGCAACTCTATGAAAACACAAATAGTTAAAATTAAACTAAGAATCACAAACAAAATAATTTCTGGATGTAATTAGTACATTATAAAGTATAAATAAAAATAAACTCTTAAAATTAAAACCGTCTTCATATCCTACAACTTATTTTATATTCATTAAATTGTATATGGCCGCGCCCACATTTTAGGGGCGTTTTTTTTTTAAAAACAGTTTTTCGTAGATTTTAATCATATAATATCAATCTTTAGAAGCAAACTTGAGTATATGTTGAGATATTTAAAAAATCCGCCCACTACCACGCCCCTGTTTTGAATTAAAATTCTCTTGGAGTAATTTTATAAAAAAAAACTTTATAAAATTTTAGGCAATTTTTTGAGGAAGTGGCTACATATTTTGGTATATAGGAAAGGAATAGCGCATTGGCCGCTGTGTAGCATTCTTTTAATTTTTGTTGGAGGAATACTAGTTTAATATTATTAAAATATTTTTTTTTATCTTTAGCATCATTATCTTATTTATGACAAAATTATTATAACGATTAGTTTCTGCTACATAAACTAATTATTTGGACCTTATCCAATTTGAATATAACCTAAAACTTTACGTGCTAATTATCTTAAAAACGCAACTCTATGAAAACACAAATAGTTAAAATTAAACTAAGAATCACAAACAAAATAATTTCTGGATGTAATTAGTACATTATAAAGTATTAATAAAAATAAACTCTTAAAATTAAAACCGTCTTCATATCCTACAACTTATTTTATATTCATTAAATTGTATATGGCCGCGCCCACATTTTAGGGGCGTTTTTTTTTTAAAAACAGTTTTTCGTAGATTTTAATCATATAATATCAATCTTTAGAAGCAAACTTGAGTATATGTTGAGATATTTAAAAAATCCGCCCACTACCACGCCCCTGTTTTGAATTAAAATTCTCTTGGAGTAATTTTATAAGAAAAAACTTTATAAAATTTTAGGCAATTTTTTGAGGAAGTGGCTACATATTTTGGTATATAGGAAAGGAATAGCGCATCAGACTATTCGCTCTGGCCGCTGTGTAGCATTCTTTTAATTTTTGTTGGAGGAATACTAGTTTAATATTATTAAAATATTTTTTTTTATCTTTAGCATCATTATCTTATTTATGACAAAATTATTATAACGATTAGTCTCTGCTACATAAACTAATTATTTGGACCTTATCCAATTTGAATATAACCTAAAACTTTACGTGCTAATTATCTTAAAAACGCAACTCTATGAAAACACAAATAGTTAAAATTAAACTAAGAATCACAAACAAAATAATTTCTGGATGTAATTAGTACATTATAAAGTATAAATAAAAATAAACTCTTAAAATTAAAACCGTCTTCATATCCTACAACTTATTTTATATTCATTAAATTGTATATGGCCGCGCCCACATTTTAGGGGCGTTTTTTTTTTAAAACAGTTTTTCGTAGATTTTAATCATATAATATCAATCTTTAGAAGCAAACTTGAGTATATGTTGAGATATTTAAAAAATCCGCCCACTACTTCTCTTGGAGTAATTTTATAAGAAAAAACTTTATAAAATTTTAGGCAATTTTTTGAGGAAGTGGCTACATATTTTGGTATATAGGAAAGGAATAGCGCATCAGACTATTCGCTCTGGCCGCTGTGTAGCATTCTTTTAATTTTTGTTGGAGGAATACTAGTTTAATATTATTAAAATATATTTTTTTTATCTTTAGCATCATTATCTTATTTATGAGAAAATTATTATGACGATTAGTTTCTGCTACATAAGCTAATTATTTGGACCTTATCCAATTTGAATATAACCTAAAACTTTACGTGCTAATTATCTTAAAAACGCAACTGTATGAAAACACAAATAGTTAAAATTAAACTAAGAATCACAAACAAAATAATTTCTGTATGTAATTAGTACATTATAAAGTATAAATAAAAATAAACTCTTAAAATTAAAACCGTCTTCATATCCTACAACTTATTTTATATTCATTAAATTGTATATGGCCGCGCCCACATTTTAGGGGCGTTTTTTTTTAAAAACAGTTTTTCGTAGATTTTAATCATATAATATCAATCTTTAGAAGCAAAATTGAGTATATGTTGAGATATTTAAAAAATCCGCCCACTACCACGCCCCTGTTTTGAATTAAAATTCTCTTGGAGTAATTTTATAAGAAAAAACTTTATAAAATTTTAGGCAATTTTTTGAGGAAGTGGCTACATATTTTGGTATATAGGAAAGGAATAGCGCATCAGACTATTCGCTCTGGCCGCTGTGTAGCATTCTTTTAATTTTTGTTGGAGGAATACTAGTTTAATATTATTAAAATATATTTTTTTATCTCTAGCATCATTATCTTATTTATGACAAAATTATTATAACGATTAGTTTCTGCTACATAAACTAATTATTTGGACCTTATCCAATTCGAATATAACCTAAAACTTTACGTGCTAATTATCTTAAAAACGCAACTCTATGAAAACACAAATAGTTAAAATTAAACTAAGAATCACAAACAAAATAATTTCTGTATGTAATTAGTACATTATAAAGTATAAATAAAAATAAACTCTTAATATTAAAACCGTCTTCATATCCTACAACTTATTTTATATTCATTAAATTGTATATGGCCGCGCCCACATTTTAGGGGCGTTTTTTTTTTAAAAACAGTTTTTCGTAGATTTTAATCATATAATATCAATCTTTAGAAGCAAACTTGAGTATATGTTGAGATATTTAAAAAATCCGCCCACTACCACGCCCCTGTTTTGAATTAAAATTCTCTTGGAGTAATTTTATAAGAAAAAACTTTATAAAATTTTAGGCAATTTTTTGAGGAAGTGGCTACATATTTTGGTATATAGGAAAGGAATAGCGCATCAGACTATTCGCTCTGGCCGCTGTGTAGCATTCTTTTAATTTTTGTTGGAGGAATACTAGTTTAATATTATTAAAATATTTTTTTTTATCTTTAGCATCATTATCTTATTTATGACAAAATTATTATAACGATTAGTCTCTGCTACATAAACTAATTATTTGGACCTTATCCAATTTGAATATAACCTAAAACTTTACGTGCTAATTAATATTATAATATATATTAATTAATATTAATATGAAAACGCAAATAGTTAAAATTAAACTAAGAATCACAAACAAAATAATTTCTGTATGTAATTAGTACATTATAAAGTATAAATAAAAATAAACTCTTAAAATTAAAACCGTCTTCATATCCTACAACTTACTTTATATTCATTAAATTGTATATGGCCGCGCCCACATTTTAGGGGCGTTTTTTTTTAAAAACAGTTTTTCGTAGATTTTAATCATATAATATCAATCTTTAGAAGCAAACTTGAGTATATGTTGAGATATTTAAAAAATCCGCCCACTACCACGCCCCTGTTTTGAATTAAAATTCTCTTGGAGTAATTTTATAAGATAAAACTTTATAAAATTTTACGCAATTTTTTGAGGAAGTGGCTACATATTTTGGTATATAGGAAAGGAATAGCGCATCAGACTATTCGCTCTGGCCGCTGTGTAGTATTCTTTTAATTTTTGTTGGAGGAATACTAGTTTAATATTATTAAAATATATTTTTTTATCTTTAGCATCATTATTTTATTTATGACAAAATTATTATAACGATTAGTTTCTGCTACATAAACTAATTATTTGGACCTTATCCAATTTGAATATAACCTAAAACTTTACGTGCTAATTATCTTAAAAACGCAACTCTATTGAAAAAACAAATAGTTAAAATTAAACTAAGAATCACAAACAAAATAATTTCTGGATGTAATTAGTACATTATAAAGTATAAATAAAAATAAACTCTTAAAATTAAAACCGTCTTCATATCCTACAACTTATTTTATATTCATTAAATTGTATATGGCCGCGCCCACATTTTGGGGGCGTTTTTTTTTTAAAAACAGTTTTTCGTAGATTTTAATCATATAATATCAATCTTTAGAAGCAAACTTGAGTATATGTTGAGATATTTAAAAAATCCGCCCACTACCACGCCCCTGTTTTGAATTAAAATTCTCTTGGAGTAATTTTATAAGAAAAAACTTTATAAAATTTTACGCAATTTTTTGAGGAAGTGGCTACATATTTTGGTATATAGGAAAGGAATAGCGCATCAGACTATTCGCTCTGGCCGCTGTGTAGCATTCTTTTAATTTTTGTTGGAGGAATACTAGTTTAATATTATTAAAATATATTTTTTTATCTCTAGCATCATTATCTTATTTATGACAAAATTATTATAACGATTAGTTTCTGCTACATAAACTAATTATTTGGACCTTATCCAATTCGAATATAACCTAAAACTTTACGTGCTAATTAATATTATAATATATATTAATTAATATTAATATGAAAACGCAAATAGTTAAAATTAAACTAAGAATCACAAACAAAATAATTTCTGTATGTAATTAGTACATTATAAAGTATAAATAAAAATAAACTCTTAAAATTAAAACCGTCTTCATATCCTACAACTTACTTTATATTCATTAAATTGTATATGGCCGCGCCCACATTTTAGGGGCGTTTTTTTTTAAAACAGTTTTTCGTAGATTTTAATCATATAATATCAATCTTTAGAAGCAAACTTGAGTATATGTTGAGATATTTAAAAAATCCGCCCACTACCACGCCCCTGTTTTGAATTAAAATTCTCTTGGAGTAATTTTATAAGAAAAAACTTTATAAAATTTTAGGAAATTTTTTGAGGAAGTGGCTACATATTTTGGTATATAGGAAAGGAATAGCGCATCAGACTATTCGCTCTGGCCGCTGTGTAGCATTCTTTTAATTTTTGTTGGAGGAATACTAGTTTAATATTATTAAAATATTTTTTTTTATCTTTAGCATCATTATCTTATTTATGACAAAATTATTATAACGATTAGTCTCTGCTACATAAACTAATTATTTGGACCTTATCCAATTTGAATATAACCTAAAACTTTACGTGCTAATTATCTTAAAAACGCAACTCTATGAAAACACAAATAGTTAAAATTAAACTAAGAATCACAAACAAAATAATTTCTGGATGTAATTAGTATATTATAAAGTATAAATAAAAATAAACTCTTAAAATTAAAACCGTCTTGATATCCTACAAATTATTTTATATTCATTAAATTGTATATGGCCGCGCCCACATTTTAGGGGCGTTTTTTTTTTAAAACAGTTTTTCGTAGATTTTAATCATATAATATCAATCTTTAGAAGCAAACTTGAGTATATGTTGAGATATTTAAAAACTCCGCCCACTACCACGCCCTTGTTTTGAATTAAAATTCTCTTGGAGTAATTTTATAAGAAAAAACTTTATAAAATTTTACGCAATTTTTTGAGGAAGTATCTACATATTTTGGTATATAGGAAAGGAATAGCGCATCAGACTATTCGCTCTGGCCGCTGTGTAGCATTCTTTTAATTTTTGTTGGAGGAATACTAGTTTAATATTATTAAAATATTTTTTTTTATCTTTAGCATCATTATCTTATTTATGACAAAATTATTATAACGATTAGTCTCTGCTACATAAACTAATTATTTGGACCTTATCCAATTTGAATATAACCTAAAACTTTACGTGCTAATTATCTTAAAAACGCAACTCTATGAAAACACAAATAGTTAAAATTAAACTAAGAACACAAACAAAATAATTTCTGGATGTAATTAGTACATTATAAAGTATAAATAAAAATAAACTCTTAAAATTAAAACCGTCTTCATATCCTACAACTTATTTTATATTCATTAAATTGTATATGGCCGCGCCCACATTTTAGGGGCGTTTTTTTTTTAAAACAGTTTTTCGTAGATTTTAATCATATAATATCAATCTTTAGAAGCAAACTTGAGTATATGTTGAGATATTTAAAAAATCCGCCCACTACTTCTCTTGGAGTAATTTTATAAGAAAAAACTTTATAAAATTTTAGGCAATTTTTTGAGGAAGTGGCTACATATTTTGGTATATAGGAAAGGAATAGCGCATCAGACTATTCGCTCTGGCCGCTGTGTAGCATTCTTTTAATTTTTGTTGGAGGAATACTAGTTTAATATTATTAAAATATATTTTTTTATCTCTAGCATCATTATCTTATATATGACAAAATTATTATAACGATTAGTTTCTGCTACATAAACTAATTATTTGGACCTTATCCAATTCGAATATAACCTAAAACTTTACGTGCTAATTATCTTAAAAACGCAACTCTATGAAAACACAAATAGTTAAAATTAAACTAAGAATCACAAACAAAATAATTTCTGGATGTAATTAGTACATTATAAAGTATAAATAAAAATAAACTCTTAAAATTAAAACCGTCTTCATATCCTACAACTTATTTTATATTCATTAAATTGTATATGGCCGCGCCCACATTTTAGGGGCGTTTTTTTTTTAAAACAGTTTTTCGTAGATTTTAATCATATAATATCAATCTTTAGAAGCAAACTTGAGTATATGTTGAGATATTTAAAAAATCCGCCCACTACCACGCCCCTGTTTTGAATTAAAATTCTCTTGGAGTAATTTTATAAGAAAAAACTTTATACAATTTTAGGCAATTTTTTGAGGAAGTGGCTACATATTTTGGTATATAGGAAAGGAATAGCGCATCAGACTATTCGCTCTGGCCGCTGTGTAGCATTCTTTTAATTTTTGTTGGAGGAATACTAGTTTAATATTATTAAAATATTTTTTTTTATCTTTAGCATCATTATCTTATTTATGACAAAATTATTATAACGATTAGTCTCTGCTACATAAACTAATTATTTGGACCTTATCCAATTTGAATATAACCTAAAACTTTACGTGCTAATTATCTTAAAAACGCAACTCTATGAAAACACAAATAGTTAAAATTAAACTAAGAATCACAAACAAAATAATTTCTGGATGTAATTAGTACATTATAAAGTATTAATAAAAATAAACTCTTAAAATTAAAACCGTCTTCATATCCTACAACTTATTTTATATTCATTAAATTGTATATGGCCGCGCCCACATTTTAGGGGCGTTTTTTTTTTAAAAACAGTTTTTCGTAGATTTTAATCATATAATATCAATCTTTAGAAGCAAACTTGAGTATATGTTGAGATATTTAAAAAATCCGCCCACTACCACGCCCCTGTTTTGAATTAAAATTCTCTTGGAGTAATTTTATAAGAAAAAACTTTATAAAATTTTAGGCAATTTTTTGAGGAAGTGGCTACATATTTTGGTATATAGGAAAGGAATAGCGCATCAGACTATTCGCTCTGGCCGCTGTGTAGCATTCTTTTAATTTTTGTTGGAGGAATACTAGTTTAATATTATTAAAATATTTTTTTTTATCTTTAGCATCATTATCTTATTTATGACAAAATTATTATAACGATTAGTCTCTGCTACATAAACTAATTATTTGGACCTTATCCAATTTGAATATAACCTAAAACTTTACGTGCTAATTATCTTAAAAACGCAACTGTATGAAAACACAAATAGTTAAAATTAAACTAAGAATCACAAACAAAATAATTTCTGTATGTAATTAGTACATTATAAAGTATAAATAAAAATAAACTCTTAAAATTAAAACCGTCTTCATATCCTACAACTTATTTTATATTCATTAAATTGTATATGGCCGCGCCCACATTTTAGGGGCGTTTTTTTTTTAAAACAGTTTTTCGTAGATTTTAATCATATAATATCAATCTTTAGAAGCAAACTTGAGTATATGTTGAGATATTTAAAAAATCCGCCAACTACCACGCCCCTGTTTTGAATTAAAATTCTCTTGGAGTAATTTTATAAGAAAAAACTTTATAAAATTTTAGGCAATTTTTTGAGGAAGTGGCTACATATTTTGGTATATAGGAAAGGAATAGCGCATCAGACTATTCGCTCTGGCCGCTGTGTAGCATTCTTTTAATTTTTGTTGGAGGAATACTAGTTTAATATTATTAAAATATATTTTTTTATCTTTAGCATCATTATCTTATTTATGACAAAATTATTATAACGATTAGTTTCTGCTACATAAACTAATTATTTGGACCTTATCCAATTTGAATATAACCTAAAACTTTACGTGCTAATTATCTTAAAAACGCAACTCTATGAAAACACAAATAGTTAAAATTAAACTAAGAATCACAAACAAAATAATTTCTAGATGTAATTAGTACATTATAAAGTATAAATAAAAATAAACTCTTAAAATTAAAACCGTCTTCATATCCTACAACTTACTTTATATTCATTAAATTGTATATGGCCGCGCCCACATTTTAGGGGCGTTTTTTTTTTAAAACAGTTTTTCGTAGATTTGAATCATATAATATCAATCTTTAGAAGCAAACTTGAGTATATGTTGAGATATTTAAAAAATCCGCCCACTACCACGCCCCTGTTTTGAATTAAAATTCTCTTGGAGTAATTTTATAAGAAAAAACTTTATAAAATTTTAGGCAATTTTTTGAGGAAGTGGCTACATATTTTGGTATATAGGAAAGGAATAGCGCATCAGACTATTCGCTCTGGCCGCTGTGTAGCATTCTTTTAATTTTTGTTGGAGGAATACTAGTTTAATATTATTAAAATATATTTTTTTATCTTTAGCATCATTATCTTATTTATGACAAAATTATTATAACGATTAGTTTCTGCTACATAAACTAATTATTTGGACCTTATCCAATTTGAATATAACCTAAAACTTTACGTGCTAATTATCTTAAAAACGCAACTCTATTGAAAACACAAATAGTTAAAATTAAACTAAGAATCACAAACAAAATAATTTCTGGATGTAATTAGTACATTATAAAGTATAAATAAAAATAAACTCTTAAAATTAAAACCGTCTTCATATCCTACAACTTACTTTATATTCATTAAATTGTATATGGCCGCGCCCACATTTTAGGGGCGTTTTTTTTTTAAAACAGTTTTTCGTAGATTTTAATCATATAATATCAATCGTTAGAAGCAAACTTGAGTATATGTTGGATATTTAAAAAATCCGCCCACTACCACGCCCCTGTTTTGAATTAAAATTCTCTTGGAGTAATTTTATAAGAAAAAACTTTATAAAATTTTAGGCAATTTTTTGAGGAAGTGGCTACATATTTTACATCAGACTATTCGCTCTGGCCGCTGTGTAGCATTCTTTTAATTTTTGTTGGAGGAATACTAGTTTAATATTATTAAAATATATTTTTTTATCTCTAGCATCATTATCTTATTTATGACAAAATTATTATAACGATTAGTTTCTGCTACATAAACTAATTATTTGGACCTTATCCAATTTGAATATAACCTAAAACTTTACGTGCTAATTAATATTATAATATATATTAATTAATATTAATATGCAAACGCAAATAGTTAAAATTAAACTAAGAATCACAAACAAAATAATTTCTGTATGTAATTAGTACATTATAAAGTATAAATAAAAATAGACTCTTAAAATTAAAACCGTCTTCATATCCTACAACTTACTTTATATTCATTAAATTGTATATGGCCGCGCCCACATTTTAGGGGCGTTTTTTTTTTAAAACAGTTTTTCGTAGATTTTAATCATATAATATCAATCTTTAGAAGCAAACTTGAGTATATGTTGAGATATTTAAAAAATCCGCCCACTACCACGCCCCTGTTTTGAATTAAAATTCTCTTGGAGTAATTTTATAAGAAAAAACTTTATAAAATTTTAGGCAATTTTTTGAGGAAGTGGCTACATATTTTGGTATATAGGAAAGGAATAGCGCATCAGACTATTCGCTCTGGCCGCTGTGTAGCATTCTTTTAATTTTTGTTGGAGGAATACTAGTTTAATATTATTAAAATATTTGTTTTTATCTTTAGCATCATTATCTTATTTATGACAAAATTATTATAACGATTAGTCTCTGCTACATAAACTAATTATTTGGACCTTATCCAATTTGAATATAACCTAAAACTTTACGTGCTAATTATCTTAAAAACGCAACTCTATGAAAACACAAATAGTTAAAATTAAACTAAGAATCACAAACAAAATAATTTCTGGATGTAATTAGTACATTATAAAGTATAAATAAAAATAAACTCTTAAAATTAAAACCGTCTTCGTATCCTACAAATTATTTTATATTCATTAAATTGTATATGGCCGCGCCCACATTTTAGGGGCGTTTTTTTTTTAAAACAGTTTTTCGTAGATTTTAATCATATAATATCAATCTTTAGAAGCAAACTTGAGTATATGTTGAGATATTTAAAAACTCCGCCCACTACCACGCCCTTGTTTTGAATTAAAATTCTCTTGGAGTAATTTTATGAGAAAAAACTTTATAAAATTTTACGCAATTTTTTGAGGAAGTGGCTACATATTTTGGTATATAGGAAAGGAATAGCGCATCAGACTATTCGCTCTGGCCGCTGTGTAGCATTCTTTTAATTTTTGTTGGAGGAATACTAGTTTAATATTATTAAAATATTTTTTTTTATCTTTAGCATCATTATCTTATTTATGACAAAATTATTATAACGATTAGTCTCTGCTATATAAACTAATTATTTGGACCTTATCCAATTTGAATATAACCTAAAACTTTACGTGCTAATTATCTTAAAAACGCAACTCTATGAAAACACAAATAGTTAAAATTAAACTAAGAATCACAAACAAAATAATTTCTGGATGTAATTAGTACATTATAAAGTATAAATAAAAATAAACTCTTAAAATTAAAACCGTCTTCATATCCTACAACTTATTTTATATTCATTAAATTGTATATGGCCGCGCCCACATTTTAGGGGCGTTTTTTTTTTAAAACAGTTTTTCGTAGATTTTAATCATATAATATCAATCTTTAGAAGCAAACTTGAGTATATGTTGAGATATTTAAAAAATCCGCCCACTACCACGCCCCTGTTTTGAATTAAAATTCTCTTGGAGTAATTTTATAAGAAAAAACTTTATAAAATTTGAGGCAATTTTTTGAGGAAGTGGCTACATATTTTGGTATATAGGAAAGGAATAGCGCATCAGACTATTCGCTCTGGCCGCTGTGTAGCATTCTTTTAATTTTTGTTGGAGGAATACTAGTTTAATATTATTAAAATATATTTTTTTATCTTTAGCATCATTATCTTATTTATGACAAAATTATTATAACGATTAGTTTCTGCTACATAAACTAATTATTTGGACCTTATCCAATTCGAATATAACCTAAAACTTTACGTGCTAATTATCTTAAAAACGCAACTCTATGAAAACACAAATAGTTAAAATTAAACTAAGAATCACAAACAAAATAATTTCTGGATGTAATTAGTACATTATAAAGTATAAATAAAAATAAACTCTTAAAATTAAAACCGTCTTCATATCCTACAACTTATTTTATATTCATTAAATTGTATATGGCCGCGCCCACATTTTAGGGGCGTTTTTTTTTAAAAACAGTTTTTCGTAGATTTTAATCATATAATATCAATCTTTAGAAGCAAACTTGAGTATATGTTGAGATATTTAAAAAATCCGCCCACTACCACGCCCCTGTTTTGAATTAAAATTCTCTTGGAGTAATTTTATAAGAAAAAACTTTATACAATTTTAGGCAATTTTTTGAGGAAGTGGCTACATATTTTGGTATATAGGAAAGGAATAGCGCATCAGACTATTCGCTCTGGCCGCTGTGTAGCATTCTTTTAATTTTTGTTGGAGGAATACTAGTTTAATATTATTAAAATATTTTTTTTTATCTTTAGCATCATTATCTTATTTATGACAAAATTATTATAACGATTAGTCTCTGCTACATAAACTAATTATTTGGACCTTATCCAATTTGAATATAACCTAAAACTTTACGTGCTAATTATCTTAAAAACGCAACTCTATGAAAACACAAATAGTTAAAATTAAAATAAAAATCACAAACAAAATAATTTCTGGATGTAATTAGTACATTATAAAGTATAAATAAAAATAAACTCTTAAAATTAAAACCGTCTTCATATCCTACAACTTATTTTATATTCATTAAATTGTATATGGCCGCGCCCACATTTTAGGGGCGTTTTTTTTTAAAAACAGTTTTTCGTAGATTTTAATCATATAATATCAATCTTTAGAAGCAAACTTGAGTATATGTTGAGATATTTAAAAAATCCGCCCACTACCACGCCCCTGTTTATACCCTATCCTAAGGGTATATTAAGTTTGATACATAGTTTGTAACATAGAGAAATATTGAAGATAGACCACATAAAGTATATATATAAATGATCAGCATCACTAGCCGAGTCGATTGAGCTATGTCCGTCCGTCCGTCCGTCTGTCACCTGTTTTTGGGCCTTAAATTTTGAGCTAGGACAATGAAATTTTGTATACGAAGTCCTTGTATATCGGGACAGAACAAGTGTAAAAATTTTTAAAATCCGCCCACTGACACGCCCACTTTTCAAAAAAATCACCTTTTTTCACTATTTTCATATGAAACTCGAAAAAACTTACTTGAGCAAATATGTAGATATCCACTTAATCTACAAATCGTCTATACATTGTATATGGCCACGCCCACTTTTTAGGGGCGTTTACTTCAAAAATTAGTTTTCGAGTAAAAATATTAGTTTATAGGGCAAAATAGAAAATTTTGTGAATACATTTTCCACCGCCCATTCAAACGACCAAATAAGATAGGGATAGGGTATCATACGATCCGCCCCAAGCGGATTGTAGCATTTTTCACTGGTTTGAACTAAAATTCTCTTGGAGTAATTTTATAAGAAAAAACTTTATAAAATTTTAGGCAATTTTTTGAGGAAGTGGCTACATATTTTGGTATATAGGAAAGGAATAGCGCATCAGACTATTCGCTCTGGCCGCTGTGTAGCATTCTTTTAATTTTTGTTGGAGGAATACTAGTTTAATATTATTAAAATATATTTTTTTATCTTTAGCATCATTATCTTATTTATGACAAAATTATTATAACGATTAGTTTCTGCTACATAAACTAATTATTTGGACCTTATCCAATTTGAATATAACCTAAAACTTTACGTGCTAATTAATATTAGAATATATATTAATTAATATTAATATGAAAACGCAAATAGTTAAAATTAAACTAAGAATCACAAACAAAATAATTTCTGTATGTAATTAGTACATTATAAAGTATAAATAAAAATAAACTCTTAAAATTAAAACCGTCTTCATATCCTACAACTTACTTTATATTCATTAAATTTTTGAGGAAGTGGCTACATATTTTGGTATATAGGAAAGGAATAGCGCATCAGACTATTCGCTCTGGCCGCTGTGTAGCATTCTTTTAATTTTTGTTGGAGGAATACTAGTTTAATATTATTAAAATATATTTTTTTATCTTTAGCATCATTATCTTATTTATGACAAAATTATTATAACGATTAGTTTCTGCTACATAAACTAATTATTTGGACCTTATCCAATTTGAATATAACCTAAAACTTTACGTGCTAATTATCTTAAAAACGCAACTCTATTGAAAACACAAATAGTTAAAATTAAACTAAGAATCACAAACAAAATAATTTCTGGATGTAATTAGTACATTATAAAGTATAAATAAAAATAAACTCTTAAAATTAAAACCGTCTTCATATCCTACAACTTATTTTATATTCATTAAATTGTATATGGCCGCGCCCACATTTTAGGGGCGTTTTTTTTTTTTAAAACAGTTTTTCGTAGATTTTAATCATATAATATCAATCTTTAGAAGCAAACTTGAGTATATGTTGGATATTTAAAAAATCCGCCCACTACCACGCCCCTGTTTTGAATTAAAATTCTCTTGGAGTAATTTTATAAGAAAAAACTTTATAAAATTTTAGGCAATTTTTTGAGGAAGTGGCTACATATTTTGGTATATAGGAAAGGAATAGCGCATCAGACTATTCGCTCTGGCCGCTGTGTAGCATTCTTTTAATTTTTGTTGGAGGAATACTAGTTTAATATTATTAAAATATATTTTTTTATCTCTAGCATCATTATCTTATTTATGACAAAATTATTATAACGATTAGTTTCTGCTACATAAACTAATTATTTGGACCTTATCCAATTTGAATATAACCTAAAACTTTACGTGCTAATTAATATTATAATATATATTAATTAATATTAATATGCAAACGCAAATAGTTAAAATTAAACTAAGAATCACAAACAAAATAATTTCTGTATGTAATTAGTACATTATAAAGTATAAATAAAAATAAACTCTTAAAATTAAAACCGTCTTCATATCCTACAACTTACTTTATATTCATTAAATTGTATATGGCCGCGCCCACATTTTAGGGGCGTTTTTTTTTTTAAAACAGTTTTTCGTAGATTTTAATCATATAATATCAATCTTTAGAAGCAAACTTGAGTATATGTTGAGATATTTAAAAAATCCGCCCACTACCACGCCCCTGTTTTGAATTAAAATTCTCTTGGAGTAATTTTATAAGAAAAAACTTTATAAAATTTTAGGCAATTTTTTGAGGAAGTGGCTACATATTTTGGTATATAGGAAAGGAATAGCGCATCAGACTATTCGCTCTGGCCGCTGTGTAGCATTCTTTTAATTTTTGTTGGAGGAATACTAGTTTAATATTATTAAAATATTTGTTTTTATCTTTAGCATCATTATCTTATTTATGACAAAATTATTATAACGATTAGTCTCTGCTACATAAACTAATTATTTGGACCTTATCCAATTTGAATATAACCTAAAACTTTACGTGCTAATTAATATTATAATATATATTAATTAATATTAATATGAAAACGCAAATAGTTAAAATTAAACTAAGAATCACAAACAAAATAATTTCTGTATGTAATTAGTACATTATAAAGTATAAATAAAAATAAACTCTTAAAATTAGAACCGTCTTCATATCCTACAACTTATTTTATATTCATTAAATTGTATATGGCCGCGCCCACATTTTAGGGGCGTTTTTTTTTTAAAAACAGTTTTTCGTAGATTTTAATCATATAATATCAATCTTTAGAAGCAAACTTGAGTATATGTTGAGATATTTAAAAAATCCGCCCACTACCACGCCCCTGTTTTGAATTAAAATTCTCTTGGAGTAATTTTATAAGAAAAAACTTTATAAAATTTTAGGCAATTTTTTGAGGAAGTGGCTACATATTTTGGTATATAGGAAAGGAATAGCGCATCAGACTATTCGCTCTGGCCGCTGTGTAGCATTCTTTTAATTTTTGTTGGAGGATTACTAGTTTAATATTATTAAAATATTTTTTTTTTATCTTTAGCATCATTATCTTATTTATGACAAAATTATTATAACGATTAGTCTCTGCTACATAAACTAATTATTTGGACCTTATCCAATTCGAATATAACCTAAAACTTTACGTGCTAATTATCTTAAAAACGCAACTCTATGAAAACACAAATAGTTAAAATTAAACTAAGAATCACAAACAAAATAATTTCTGGATGTAATTAGTACATTATAAAGTATAAATAAAAATAAACTCTTAAAATTAAAACCGTCTTCATATCCTACAACTTACTTTATATTCATTAAATTGTATATGGCCGCGCCCACATTTTAGGGGCGTTTTTTTTTTAAAACAGTTTTTCGTAGATTTGAATCATATAATATCAATCTTTAGAAGCAAACTTGAGTATATGTTGAGATATTTAAAAAATCCGCCCACTACCACGCCCCTGTTTTGAATTAAAATTCTCTTGGAGTAATTTTATAAGATAAAACTTTATAAAATTTTACGCAATTTTTTGAGGAAGTGGCTACATATTTTGGTATATAGGAAAGGAATAGCGCATCAGACTATTCGCTCTGGCCGCTGTGTAGCATTCTTTTAATTTTTGTTGGAGGAATACTAGTTTAATATTATTAAAATATATTTTTTTATCTTTAGCATCATTAGCTTATTTATGACAAAATTATTATAACGATTAGTTTCTGCTACATAAACTAATTATTTGGACCTTATCCAATTTGAATATAACCTAAAACTTTACGTGCTAATTATCTTAAAAACGCAACTCTATTGAAAACACAAATAGTTAAAATTAAACTAAGAATCACAAACAAAATAATTTCTGGATGTAATTAGTACATTATAAAGTATAAATAAAAATAAACTCTTAAAATTAAAACCGTCTTCATATCCTACAACTTATTTTATATTCATTAAATTGTATATGGCCGCGCCCACATTTTAGGGGCGTTTTTTTTTTTAAAACAGTTTTTCGTAGATTTTAATCATATAATATCAATCTTTAGAAGCAAACTTGAGTATATGTTGGATATTTAAAAAATCCGCCCACTACCACGCCCCTGTTTTGAATTAAAATTCTCTTGGAGTAATTTTATAAGAAAAAACTTTATAAAATTTAAGGCAATTTTTTGAGGAAGTGGCTACATATTTTGGTATATAGGAAAGGAATAGCGCATCAGACTATTCGCTCTGGCCGCTGTGTAGCATTCTTTTAATTTTTGTTGGAGGAATACTAGTTTAATATTATTAAAATATATTTTTTTATCTCTAGCATCATTATCTTATTTATGACAAAATTATTATAACGATTAGTTTCTGCTACATAAACTAATTATTTGGACCTTATCCAATTTGAATATAACCTAAAACTTTACGTGCTAATTAATATTATAATATATATTAATTAATATTAATATGCAAACGCAAATAGTTAAAATTAAACTAAGAATCACAAACAAAATAATTTCTGTATGTAATTAGTACATTATAAAGTATAAATAAAAATAAACTCTTAAAATTAAAACCGTCTTCATATCCTACAACTTACTTTATATTCATTAAATTGTATATGGCCGCGGACACATTTTAGGGGCGTTTTTTTTTAAAAACAGTTTTTCGTAGATTTTAATCATATAATATCAATCTTTAGAAGCAAACTTGAGTATATGTTGAGATATTTAAAAAATCCGCCCACTACCACGCCCCTGTTTTGAATTAAAATTCTCTTGGAGTAATTTTATAAGAAAAAACTTTATAAAATTTTAGGCAATTTTTTGAGGAAGTGGCTACATATTTTGGTATATAGGAAAGGAATAGCGCATCAGACTATTCGCTCTGGCCGCTGTGTAGCATTCTTTTAATTTTTGTTGGAGGAATACTAGTTTAATATTATTAAAATATATTTTTTTATCTCTAGCATCATTATCTTATTTATGACAAAATTATTATAACGATTAGTTTCTGCTACATAAACTAATTATTTGGACCTTATCCAATTTGAATATAACCTAAAACTTTACGTGCTAATTAATATTATAATATATATTAATTAATATTAATATGCAAACGCAAATAGTTAAAATTAAACTAAGAATCACAAACAAAATAATTTCTGTATGTAATTAGTACATTATAAAGTATAAATAAAAATAAACTCTTAAAATTAAAACCGTCTTCATATCCTACAACTTACTTTATATTCATTAAATTGTATATGGCCGCGCCCACATTTTAGGGGCGTTTTTTTTTAAAAACAGTTTTTCGTAGATTTTAATCATATAATATCAATCTTTAGAAGCAAACTTGAGTATATGTTGAGATATTTAAAAAATCCGCCCACTACCACGCCCTTGTTTTGAATTAAAATTCTCTTGGAGTAATTTTATAAGAAAAAACTTTATAAAATTTTACGCAATTTTTTGAGGAAGTGGCTACATATTTTGGTATATAGGAAAGGAATAGCGCATCAGACTATTCGCTCTGGCCGCTGTGTAGCATTCTTTTAATTTTTGTTGGAGGAATACTAGTTTAATATTATTAAAATATTTTTTTTATCTTTAGCATCATTATCTTATTTATGACAAAATTATTATAACGATTAGTCTCTGCTACATAAACTAATTATTTGGACCTTATCCAATTTGAATATAACCTAAAACTTTACGTGCTAATTATCTTAAAAACGCAACTCTATGAAAACACAAATAGTTAAAATTAAACTAAGAATCACAAACAAAATAATTTCTGTATGTAATTAGTACATTATAAAGTATAAATAAAAATAAACTCTTAAAATTAAAACCGTCTTCATATCCTACAAATTATTTTATATTCATTAAATTGTATATGGCCGCGCCCACATTTTAGGGGCGTTTTTTTTTTAAAAACAGTTTTTCGTAGATTTTAATCATATAATATCAATCTTTAGAAGCAAACTTGAGTATATGTTGAGATATTTAAAAAATCCGCCCACTACCACGCCCTTGTTTTGAATTAAAATTCTCTTGGAGTAATTTTATAAGAAAAAACTTTATAAAATTTTACGCAATTTTTTGAGGAAGTGGCTACATATTTTGGTATATAGGAAAGGAATAGCGCATCAGACTATTCGCTCTGGCCGCTGTGTAGCATTCTTTTAATTTTTGTTGGAGGAATACTAGTTTAATATTATTAAAATATTTTTTTTATCTTTAGCATCATTATCTTATTTATGACAAAATTATTATAACGATTAGTCTCTGCTACATAAACTAATTATTTGGACCTTATCCAATTTGAATATAACCTAAAACTTTACGTGCTAATTATCTTAAAAACGCAACTCTATGAAAACACAAATAGTTAAAATTAAACTAAGAATCACAAACAAAATAATTTCTGGATGTAATTAGTACATTATAAAGTATAAATAAAAATAAACTCTTAAAATTAAAACCGTCTTCATATCCTACAACTTATTTTATATTCATTAAATTGTATATGGCCGCGCCCACATTTTAGGGGCGTTTTTTTTTTAAAACAGTTTTTCGTAGATTTTAATCATATAATATCAATCTTTAGAAGCAAACTTGAGTATATGTTGAGATATTTAAAAAATCCGCCCACTACCACGCCCCTGTTTTGAATTAAAATTCTCTTGGAGTAATTTTATAAGAAAAAACTTTATAAAATTTTAGGCAATTTTTTGAGGAAGTGGCTACATATTTTGGTATATAGGAAAGGAATAGCGCATCAGACTATTCGCTCTGGCCGCTGTGTAGCATTCTTTTAATTTTTGTTGGAGGAATACTAGTTTAATATTATTAAAATATATTTTTTTATCTCTAGCATCATTATCTTATTTATGACAAAATTATTATAACGATTAGTTTCTGCTACATAAACTAATTATTTGGACCTTATCCAATTCGAATATAACCTAAAACTTTACGTGCTAATTATCTTAAAAACGCAACTCTATGAAAACACAAATAGTTAAAATTAAACTAAGAATCACAAACAAAATAATTTCTATATGTAATTAGTACATTATAAAGTATAAATAAAAATAAACTCTTAAAATTAAAACCGTCTTCATATCCTACAACTTATTTTATATTCATTAAATTGTATATGGCCGCGCCCACATTTTAGGGGCGTTTTTTTTTAAAAACAGTTTTTCGTAGATTTTAATCATATAATATCAATCTTTAGAAGCAAACTTGAGTATATGTTGAGATATTTAAAAAATCCGCCCACTACCACGCCCCTGTTTTGAATTAAAATTCTCTTGGAGTAATTTTATAAGAAAAAACTTTATAAAATTTTAGGCAATTTTTTGAGGAAGTGGCTACATATTTTGGTATATAGGAAAGGAATAGCGCATCAGACTATTCGCTCTGGCCGCTGTGTAGCATTCTTTTAATTTTTGTTGGAGGAATACTAGTTTAATATTATTAAAATATATTTTTTTATCTCTAGCATCATTATCTTATTTATGACAAAATTATTATAACGATTAGTTTCTGCTACATAAACTAATTATTTGGACCTTATCCAATTCGAATATAACCTAAAACTTTACGTGCTAATTATCTTAAAAACGCAACTCTATGAAAACACAAATAGTTAAAATTAAACTAAGAATCACAAACAAAATAATTTCTGTATGTAATTAGTACATTATAAAGTATAAATAAAAATAAACTCTTAAAATTAAAACCGTCTTCATATCCTACAACTTATTTTATATTCATTAAATTGTATATGGCCGCGCCCACATTTTAGGGGCGTTTTTTTTTAAAAACAGTTTTTCGTAGATTTTAATCATATAATATCAATCGTTAGAAGCAAACTTGAGTATATGTTGAGATATTTAAAAAATCCGCCCCACTACCACGCCCCTGTTTTGAATTAAAATTCTCTTGGAGTAATTTTATAAGAAAAAACTTTATAAAATTTTAGGCAATTTTTTGAGGAAGTGGCTACATATTTTGGTATATAGGAAAGGAATAGCGCATCAGACTATTCGCTCTGGCCGCTGTGTAGCATTCTTTTAATTTTTGTTGGAGGAATACTAGTTTAATATTATTAAAATATTTTTTTTTATCTTTAGCATCATTATCTTATTTATGACAAAATTATTATAACGATTAGTCTCTGCTACATAAACTAATTATTTGGACCTTATCCAATTTGAATATAACCTAAAACTTTACGTGCTAATTATCTTAAAAACGCAACTCTATGAAAACACAAATAGTTAAAATTAAACTAAGAATCACAAACAAAATAATTTCTGGATGTAATTAGTACATTATAAAGTATAAATAAAAATAAACTCTTAAAATTAAAACCGTCTTCATATCCTACAACTTATTTTATATTCATTAAATTGTATATGGCCGCGCCCACATTTTAGGGGCGTTTTTTTTTAAAAACAGTTTTTCGTAGATTTTAATCATATAATATCAATCTTTAGAAGCAAACTTGAGTATATGTTGAGATATTTAAAAAATCCGCCCACTACCACGCCCCTGTTTTGAATTAAAATTCTCTTGGAGTAATTTTATAAGAAAAAACTTTATAAAATTTTAGGCAATTTTTTGAGGAAGTGGCTACATATTTTGGTATATAGGAAAGGAATAGCGCATCAGACTATTCGGTCTGGCCGCTGTGTAGCATTCTTTTAATTTTTGTTGGAGGAATACTAGTTTAATATTATTAAAATATTTTTTTTATCTTTAGCATCATTATCTTATTTATGACAAAATTGTTATAACGATTAGTCTCTGCTACATAAACTAATTATTTGGACCTTATCCAATTTGAATATAACGCCCACATTTTAGGGGCGTTTTTTTTTTTAAAACAGTTTTTCGTAGATTTTAATCATATAATATCAATCGTTAGAAGCAAACTTGAGTATATGTTGAGATATTTAAAAAATCCGCCCCACTACCACGCCCCTGTTTTGAATTAAAATTCTCTTGGAGTAATTTTATAAGAAAAAACTTTATAAAATTTTAGGCAATTTTTTGAGGAAGTGGCTACATATTTTGGTATATAGGAAAGGAATAGCGCATCAGACTATTCGCTCTGGCCGCTGTGTAGCATTCTTTTAATTTTTGTTGGAGGAATACTAGTTTAATATTATTAAAATATATTTTTTTATCTCTAGCATCATTATCTTATTTATGACAAAATTATTATAACGATTAGTTTCTGCTACATAAACTAATTATTTGGACCTTATCCAATTCGAATATAACCTAAAACTTTACGTGCTAATTATCTTAAAAACGCAACTCTATGAAAACACAAATAGTTAAAATTAAACTAAGAATCACAAACAAAATAATTTCTGGATGTAATTAGTACATTATAAAGTATAAACAAAAATAAACTCTTAAAATTAAAACCGTCTTCATATTCTACAACTTATTTTATATTCATTAAATTGTATATGGCCGCGCCCACATTTTAGGGGCGTTTTTTTTTAAAAACAGTTTTTCGTAGATTTTAATCATATAATATCAATCTTTAGAAGCAAACTTGAGTATATGTTGAGATATTTAAAAAATCCGCCCACTACCACGCCCCTGTTTTGAATTAAAGTTCTCTTGTAGTAATTTTATAAGAAAAAACTTTATAAAATTTTAGGCAATTTTTTGAGGAAGTGGCTACATATTTTGGTATATAGGAAAGGAATAGCGCATCAGACTATTCGCTCTGGCCGCTGTGTAGCATTCTTTTAATTTTTGTTGGAGGAATACTAGTTTAATATTATTAAAACATATTTTTTTATCTTTAGCATCATTATCTTATTTATGACAAAATTATTATAACGATTAGTTTCTGCTACATAAACTAATTGTTTGGACCTTATCCAATTTGAATATAACCTAAAACTTTACGTGCTAATTATCTTAAAAACGCAACTCTATTGAAAACACAAATAGTTAAAATTAAACTAAGAATCACAAACAAAATAATTTCTGGATGTAATTAGTACATTATAAAGTATAAATAAAAATAAACTCTTAAAATTAAAACCGTCTTCATATCCTACAACTTATTTTATATTCATTAAATTGTATATGGCCGCGCCCACATTTTAGGGGCGTTTTTTTTTAAAAACAGTTTTTCGTAGATTTTAATCATATAATATCAATCTTTAGAAGCAAACTTGAGTATATGTTGAGATATTTAAAAAATCCGCCCACTACCACGCCCCTGTTTTGAATTAAAATTCTCTTGGAGTAATTTTATAAGAAAAAACTTTATAAAATTTTAGGCAATTTTTTGAGGAAGTGGCTACATATTTTGGTATATAGGAAAGGAATAGCGCATCAGACTATTCGCTCTGGCCGCTGTGTAGCATTCTTTTAATTTTTGTTGGAGGAATACTAGTTCAATATTATTAAAATATATTTTTTTATCTTAAGCATCATTATCTTATTTATGACAAAATTATTATAACGATTAGTTTTTGCTACATAAACTAATTATTTGGACATTATCCAATTTGAATATAACCTAAAACTTTACGTGCTAATTAATATTATAATATATATTAATTAATATTAATATGAAAACGCAAATAGTTAAAATTAAACTAAGAATCACAAACAAAATAGTTTCTGTATGTAATTAGTACATTATAAAGTATAAATAAAAATAAACTCTTAAAATTAAAACCGTCTTCATATCCTACAACTTATTTTATATTCATTAAATTGTATATGGCCGTGCCCACATTTTAGGGGCGTTTTTTTTTTAAAACAGTTTTTCGTAGATTTTAATCATATAATATCAATCTTTAGAAGCAAACTTGAGTATATGTTGAGATATTTAAAAAATCCGCCCACTACCACGCCCCTGTTTTGAATTAAAATTCTCTTGGAGTAATTTTATAAGAAAAAACTTTATAAAATTTTAGGCAATTTTTTGAGGAAGTGGCTACATATTTTGGTATATAGGAAAGGAATAGCGCATCAGACTATTCGCTCTGGCCGCTGTGTAGCATTCTTTTAATTTTTGTTGGAGGAATACTAGTTTAATATTATTAAAATATATTTTTTTATCTCTAGCATCATTATCTTATTTATGACAAAATTATTATAACGATTAGTTTCTGCTACATAAACTAATTATTTGGACCTTATCCAATTTGAATATAACCTAAAACTTTACGTGCTAATTAATATTATAATATATATTAATTAATATTAATATGCAAACGCAAATAGTTAAAATTAAACTAAGAATCACAAACAAAATAATTTCTGTATGTAATTAGTACATTATAAAGTATAAATAAAAATAAACTCTTAAAATTAAAACCGTCTTCATATCCTACAACTTACTTTATATTCATTAAATTGTATATGGCCGCGCCCACATTTTAGGGGCGTTTTTTTTTTTAAAACAGTTTTTCGTAGATTTTAATCATATAATATCAATCTTTAGAAGCAAACTTGAGTATATGTTGAGATATTTAAAAAATCCGCCCACTACCACGCCCCTGTTTTGAATTAAAATTCTCTTGGAGTAATTTTATAAGAAAAAACTTTATAAAATTTTAGGCAATTTTTTGAGGAAGTGGCTACATATTTTGGTATATAGGAAAGGAATAGCGCATCAGACTATTCGCTCTGGCCGCTGTGTAGCATTCTTTTAATTTTTGTTGGAGGAATACTAGTTTAATATTATTAAAATATTTGTTTTTATCTTTAGCATCATTATCTTATTTATGACAAAATTATTATAACGATTAGTCTCTGCTACATAAACTAATTATTTGGACCTTATCCAATTTGAATATAACCTAAAACTTTACGTGCTAATTAATATTATAATATATATTAATTAATATTAATATGAAAACGCAAATAGTTAAAATTAAACTAAGAATCACAAACAAAATAATTTCTGTATGTAATTAGTACATTATAAAGTATAAATAAAAATAAACTCTTAAAATTAGAACCGTCTTCATATCCTACAACTTATTTTATATTCATTAAATTGTATATGGCCGCGCCCACATTTTAGGGGCGTTTTTTTTTAAAAACAGTTTTTCGTAGATTTTAATCATATAATATCAATCTTTAGAAGCAAACTTGAGTATATGTTGAGATATTTAAAAAATCCGCCCACTACCACGCCCCTGTTTTGAATTAAAATTCTCTTGGAGTAATTTTATAAGAAAAAACTTTATAAAATTTTAGGCAATTTTTTGAGGAAGTGGCTACATATTTTGGTATATAGGAAAGGAATAGCGCATCAGACTATTCGCTCTGGCCGCTGTGTAGCATTCTTTTAATTTTTGTTGGAGGATTACTAGTTTAATATTATTAAAATATTTTTTTTTTATCTTTAGCATCATTATCTTATTTATGACAAAATTATTATAACGATTAGTCTCTGCTACATAAACTAATTATTTGGACCTTATCCAATTTGAATATAACCTAAAACTTTACGTGCTAATTATCTTAAAAACGCAACTCTATGAAAACACAAATAGTTAAAATTAAACTAAGAATCACAAACAAAATAATTTCTGGATGTAATTAGTACATTATAAAGTATAAATAAAAATAAACTCTTAAAATTAAAACCGTCTTCATATCCTACAACTTACTTTATATTCATTAAATTGTATATGGCCGCGCCCACATTTTAGGGGCGTTTTTTTTTTAAAACAGTTTTTCGTAGATTTGAATCATATAATATCAATCTTTAGAAGCAAACTTGAGTATATGTTGAGATATTTAAAAAATCCGCCCACTACCACGCCCCTGTTTTGAATTAAAATTCTCTTGGAGTAATTTTATAAGATAAAACTTTATAAAATTTTACGCAATTTTTTGAGGAAGTGGCTACATATTTTGGTATATAGGAAAGGAATAGCGCATCAGACTATTCGCTCTGGCCGCTGTGTAGCATTCTTTTAATTTTTGTTGGAGGAATACTAGTTTAATATTATTAAAATATATTTTTTTATCTTTAGCATCATTAGCTTATTTATGACAAAATTATTATAACGATTAGTTTCTGCTACATAAACTAATTATTTGGACCTTATCCAATTTGAATATAACCTAAAACTTTACGTGCTAATTATCTTAAAAACGCAACTCTATTGAAAACACAAATAGTTAAAATTAAACTAAGAATCACAAACAAAATAATTTCTGGATGTAATTAGTACATTATAAAGTATAAATAAAAATAAACTCTTAAAATTAAAACCGTCTTCATATCCTACAACTTATTTTATATTCATTAAATTGTATATGGCCGCGCCCACATTTTAGGGGCGTTTTTTTTTTTAAAACAGTTTTTCGTAGATTTTAATCATATAATATCAATCTTTAGAAGCAAACTTGAGTATATGTTGGATATTTAAAAAATCCGCCCACTACCACGCCCCTGTTTTGAATTAAAATTCTCTTGGAGTAATTTTATAAGAAAAAACTTTATAAAATTTAAGGCAATTTTTTGAGGAAGTGGCTACATATTTTGGTATATAGGAAAGGAATAGCGCATCAGACTATTCGCTCTGGCCGCTGTGTAGCATTCTTTTAATTTTTGTTGGAGGAATACTAGTTTAATATTATTAAAATATATTTTTTTATCTCTAGCATCATTATCTTATTTATGACAAAATTATTATAACGATTAGTTTCTGCTACATAAACTAATTATTTGGACCTTATCCAATTTGAATATAACCTAAAACTTTACGTGCTAATTAATATTATAATATATATTAATTAATATTAATATGCAAACGCAAATAGTTAAAATTAAACTAAGAATCACAAACAAAATAATTTCTGTATGTAATTAGTACATTATAAAGTATAAATAAAAATAAACTCTTAAAATTAAAACCGTCTTCATATCCTACAACTTACTTTATATTCATTAAATTGTATATGGCCGCGGACACATTTTAGGGGCGTTTTTTTTTAAAAACAGTTTTTCGTAGATTTTAATCATATAATATCAATCTTTAGAAGCAAACTTGAGTATATGTTGAGATATTTAAAAAATCCGCCCACTACCACGCCCC
The DNA here is from genome assembly GCA_949716465.1 of Chalcosyrphus nemorum. NCBI lineage: Eukaryota > Metazoa > Arthropoda > Insecta > Diptera > Syrphidae > Chalcosyrphus > Chalcosyrphus nemorum. Next base: position 37,535,994 of record OX454334.1, read on the forward strand.
TGTTTTGAATTAAAATTCTCTTGGAGTAATTTTATAAGAAAAAACTTTATAAAATTTTAGGCAATTTTTTGAGGAAGTGGCTACATATTTTGGTATATAGGAAAGGAATAGCGCATCAGACTATTCGCTCTGGCCGCTGTGTAGCATTCTTTTAATTTTTGTTGGAGGAATACTAGTTTAATATTATTAAAATATATTTTTTTATCTCTAGCATCATTATCTTATTTATGACAAAATTATTATAACGATTAGTTTCTGCTACATAAACTAATTATTTGGACCTTATCCAATTTGAATATAACCTAAAACTTTACGTGCTAATTAATATTATAATATATATTAATTAATATTAATATGCAAACGCAAATAGTTAAAATTAAACTAAGAATCACAAACAAAATAATTTCTGTATGTAATTAGTACATTATAAAGTATAAATAAAAATAAACTCTTAAAATTAAAACCGTCTTCATATCCTACAACTTACTTTATATTCATTAAATTGTATATGGCCGCGCCCACATTTTAGGGGCGTTTTTTTTTAAAAACAGTTTTTCGTAGATTTTAATCATATAATATCAATCTTTAGAAGCAAACTTGAGTATATGTTGAGATATTTAAAAAATCCGCCCACTACCACGCCCTTGTTTTGAATTAAAATTCTCTTGGAGTAATTTTATAAGAAAAAACTTTATAAAATTTTACGCAATTTTTTGAGGAAGTGGCTACATATTTTGGTATATAGGAAAGGAATAGCGCATCAGACTATTCGCTCTGGCCGCTGTGTAGCATTCTTTTAATTTTTGTTGGAGGAATACTAGTTTAATATTATTAAAATATTTTTTTTATCTTTAGCATCATTATCTTATTTATGACAAAATTATTATAACGATTAGTCTCTGCTACATAAACTAATTATTTGGACCTTATCCAATTTGAATATAACCTAAAACTTTACGTGCTAATTATCTTAAAAACGCAACTCTATGAAAACACAAATAGTTAAAATTAAACTAAGAATCACAAACAAAATAATTTCTGTATGTAATTAGTACATTATAAAGTATAAATAAAAATAAACTCTTAAAATTAAAACCGTCTTCATATCCTACAAATTATTTTATATTCATTAAATTGTATATGGCCGCGCCCACATTTTAGGGGCGTTTTTTTTTTAAAAACAGTTTTTCGTAGATTTTAATCATATAATATCAATCTTTAGAAGCAAACTTGAGTATATGTTGAGATATTTAAAAAATCCGCCCACTACCACGCCCTTGTTTTGAATTAAAATTCTCTTGGAGTAATTTTATAAGAAAAAACTTTATAAAATTTTACGCAATTTTTTGAGGAAGTGGCTACATATTTTGGTATATAGGAAAGGAATAGCGCATCAGACTATTCGCTCTGGCCGCTGTGTAGCATTCTTTTAATTTTTGTTGGAGGAATACTAGTTTAATATTATTAAAATATTTTTTTTATCTTTAGCATCATTATCTTATTTATGACAAAATTATTATAACGATTAGTCTCTGCTACATAAACTAATTATTTGGACCTTATCCAATTTGAATATAACCTAAAACTTTACGTGCTAATTATCTTAAAAACGCAACTCTATGAAAACACAAATAGTTAAAATTAAACTAAGAATCACAAACAAAATAATTTCTGGATGTAATTAGTACATTATAAAGTATAAATAAAAATAAACTCTTAAAATTAAAACCGTCTTCATATCCTACAACTTATTTTATATTCATTAAATTGTATATGGCCGCGCCCACATTTTAGGGGCGTTTTTTTTTTAAAACAGTTTTTCGTAGATTTTAATCATATAATATCAATCTTTAGAAGCAAACTTGAGTATATGTTGAGATATTTAAAAAATCCGCCCACTACCACGCCCCTGTTTTGAATTAAAATTCTCTTGGAGTAATTTTATAAGAAAAAACTTTATAAAATTTTAGGCAATTTTTTGAGGAAGTGGCTACATATTTTGGTATATAGGAAAGGAATAGCGCATCAGACTATTCGCTCTGGCCGCTGTGTAGCATTCTTTTAATTTTTGTTGGAGGAATACTAGTTTAATATTATTAAAATATATTTTTTTATCTCTAGCATCATTATCTTATTTATGACAAAATTATTATAACGATTAGTTTCTGCTACATAAACTAATTATTTGGACCTTATCCAATTCGAATATAACCTAAAACTTTACGTGCTAATTATCTTAAAAACGCAACTCTATGAAAACACAAATAGTTAAAATTAAACTAAGAATCACAAACAAAATAATTTCTATATGTAATTAGTACATTATAAAGTATAAATAAAAATAAACTCTTAAAATTAAAACCGTCTTCATATCCTACAACTTATTTTATATTCATTAAATTGTATATGGCCGCGCCCACATTTTAGGGGCGTTTTTTTTTAAAAACAGTTTTTCGTAGATTTTAATCATATAATATCAATCTTTAGAAGCAAACTTGAGTATATGTTGAGATATTTAAAAAATCCGCCCACTACCACGCCCCTGTTTTGAATTAAAATTCTCTTGGAGTAATTTTATAAGAAAAAACTTTATAAAATTTTAGGCAATTTTTTGAGGAAGTGGCTACATATTTTGGTATATAGGAAAGGAATAGCGCATCAGACTATTCGCTCTGGCCGCTGTGTAGCATTCTTTTAATTTTTGTTGGAGGAATACTAGTTTAATATTATTAAAATATATTTTTTTATCTCTAGCATCATTATCTTATTTATGACAAAATTATTATAACGATTAGTTTCTGCTACATAAACTAATTATTTGGACCTTATCCAATTCGAATATAACCTAAAACTTTACGTGCTAATTATCTTAAAAACGCAACTCTATGAAAACACAAATAGTTAAAATTAAACTAAGAATCACAAACAAAATAATTTCTGTATGTAATTAGTACATTATAAAGTATAAATAAAAATAAACTCTTAAAATTAAAACCGTCTTCATATCCTACAACTTATTTTATATTCATTAAATTGTATATGGCCGCGCCCACATTTTAGGGGCGTTTTTTTTTAAAAACAGTTTTTCGTAGATTTTAATCATATAATATCAATCGTTAGAAGCAAACTTGAGTATATGTTGAGATATTTAAAAAATCCGCCCCACTACCACGCCCCTGTTTTGAATTAAAATTCTCTTGGAGTAATTTTATAAGAAAAAACTTTATAAAATTTTAGGCAATTTTTTGAGGAAGTGGCTACATATTTTGGTATATAGGAAAGGAATAGCGCATCAGACTATTCGCTCTGGCCGCTGTGTAGCATTCTTTTAATTTTTGTTGGAGGAATACTAGTTTAATATTATTAAAATATTTTTTTTTATCTTTAGCATCATTATCTTATTTATGACAAAATTATTATAACGATTAGTCTCTGCTACATAAACTAATTATTTGGACCTTATCCAATTTGAATATAACCTAAAACTTTACGTGCTAATTATCTTAAAAACGCAACTCTATGAAAACACAAATAGTTAAAATTAAACTAAGAATCACAAACAAAATAATTTCTGGATGTAATTAGTACATTATAAAGTATAAATAAAAATAAACTCTTAAAATTAAAACCGTCTTCATATCCTACAACTTATTTTATATTCATTAAATTGTATATGGCCGCGCCCACATTTTAGGGGCGTTTTTTTTTAAAAACAGTTTTTCGTAGATTTTAATCATATAATATCAATCTTTAGAAGCAAACTTGAGTATATGTTGAGATATTTAAAAAATCCGCCCACTACCACGCCCCTGTTTTGAATTAAAATTCTCTTGGAGTAATTTTATAAGAAAAAACTTTATAAAATTTTAGGCAATTTTTTGAGGAAGTGGCTACATATTTTGGTATATAGGAAAGGAATAGCGCATCAGACTATTCGGTCTGGCCGCTGTGTAGCATTCTTTTAATTTTTGTTGGAGGAATACTAGTTTAATATTATTAAAATATTTTTTTTATCTTTAGCATCATTATCTTATTTATGACAAAATTATTATAACGATTAGTCTCTGCTACATAAACTAATTATTTGGACCTTATCCAATTTGAATATAACGCCCACATTTTAGGGGCGTTTTTTTTTTTAAAACAGTTTTTCGTAGATTTTAATCATATAATATCAATCGTTAGAAGCAAACTTGAGTATATGTTGAGATATTTAAAAAATCCGCCCCACTACCACGCCCCTGTTTTGAATTAAAATTCTCTTGGAGTAATTTTATAAGAAAAAACTTTATAAAATTTTAGGCAATTTTTTGAGGAAGTGGCTACATATTTTGGTATATAGGAAAGGAATAGCGCATCAGACTATTCGCTCTGGCCGCTGTGTAGCATTCTTTTAATTTTTGTTGGAGGAATACTAGTTTAATATTATTAAAATATATTTTTTTATCTCTAGCATCATTATCTTATTTATGACAAAATTATTATAACGATTAGTTTCTGCTACATAAACTAATTATTTGGACCTTATCCAATTCGAATATAACCTAAAACTTTACGTGCTAATTATCTTAAAAACGCAACTCTATGAAAACACAAATAGTTAAAATTAAACTAAGAATCACAAACAAAATAATTTCTGGATGTAATTAGTACATTATAAAGTATAAACAAAAATAAACTCTTAAAATTAAAACCGTCTTCATATTCTACAACTTATTTTATATTCATTAAATTGTATATGGCCGCGCCCACATTTTAGGGGCGTTTTTTTTTAAAAACAGTTTTTCGTAGATTTTAATCATATAATATCAATCTTTAGAAGCAAACTTGAGTATATGTTGAGATATTTAAAAAATCCGCCCACTACCACGCCCCTGTTTTGAATTAAAGTTCTCTTGTAGTAATTTTATAAGAAAAAACTTTATAAAATTTTAGGCAATTTTTTGAGGAAGTGGCTACATATTTTGGTATATAGGAAAGGAATAGCGCATCAGACTATTCGCTCTGGCCGCTGTGTAGCATTCTTTTAATTTTTGTTGGAGGAATACTAGTTTAATATTATTAAAACATATTTTTTTATCTTTAGCATCATTATCTTATTTATGACAAAATTATTATAACGATTAGTTTCTGCTACATAAACTAATTGTTTGGACCTTATCCAATTTGAATATAACCTAAAACTTTACGTGCTAATTATCTTAAAAACGCAACTCTATTGAAAACACAAATAGTTAAAATTAAACTAAGAATCACAAACAAAATAATTTCTGGATGTAATTAGTACATTATAAAGTATAAATAAAAATAAACTCTTAAAATTAAAACCGTCTTCATATCCTACAACTTATTTTATATTCATTAAATTGTATATGGCCGCGCCCACATTTTAGGGGCGTTTTTTTTTAAAAACAGTTTTTCGTAGATTTTAATCATATAATATCAATCTTTAGAAGCAAACTTGAGTATATGTTGAGATATTTAAAAAATCCGCCCACTACCACGCCCCTGTTTTGAATTAAAATTCTCTTGGAGTAATTTTATAAGAAAAAACTTTATAAAATTTTAGGCAATTTTTTGAGGAAGTGGCTACATATTTTGGTATATAGGAAAGGAATAGCGCATCAGACTATTCGCTCTGGCCGCTGTGTAGCATTCTTTTAATTTTTGTTGGAGGAATACTAGTTCAATATTATTAAAATATATTTTTTTATCTTAAGCATCATTATCTTATTTATGACAAAATTATTATAACGATTAGTTTTTGCTACATAAACTAATTATTTGGACATTATCCAATTTGAATATAACCTAAAACTTTACGTGCTAATTAATATTATAATATATATTAATTAATATTAATATGAAAACGCAAATAGTTAAAATTAAACTAAGAATCACAAACAAAATAGTTTCTGTATGTAATTAGTACATTATAAAGTATAAATAAAAATAAACTCTTAAAATTAAAACCGTCTTCATATCCTACAACTTATTTTATATTCATTAAATTGTATATGGCCGTGCCCACATTTTAGGGGCGTTTTTTTTTTTAAAACAGTTTTTCGTAGATTTTAATCATATAATATCAATCTTTAGAAGCAAACTTGAGTATATGTTGAGATATTTAAAAAATCCGCCCACTACCACGCCCCTGTTTTGAATTAAAATTCTCTTGGAGTAATTTTATAAGAAAAAACTTTATAAAATTTTAGGCAATTTTTTGAGGAAGTGGCTACATATTTTGGTATATAGGAAAGGAATAGCGCATCAGACTATTCGCTCTGGCCGCTGTGTACCATTCTTTTAATTTTTGTTGGAGGAATACTAGTTTAATATTATTAAAATATTTTTTTTTATCTTTAGCATCATTATCTTATTTATGACAAAATTATTATAACGATTAGTCTCTGCTACATAAACTAATTATTTGGACCTTATCCAATTTGAATATAACCTAAAACTTTACGTGCTAATTATCTTAAAAACGCAACTCTATGAAAACGCAAATAGTTAAAATTAAACTAAGAATCACAAACAAAATAATTTCTGTATGTAATTAGTACATTATAAAGTATAAATAAAAATAAACTCTTAAAATTAAAACCGTCTTCATATCCTACAAATTATTTTATATTCATTAAATTGTATATGGCCGCGCCCACATTTTAGGGGCGTTTTTTTTTTTAAAACAGTTTTTCGTAGATTTTAATCATATAATATCAATCTTTAGAAGCAAACTTGAGTATATGTTGAGATATTTAAAAAATCCGCCCACTACCACGCCCCTGTTTTGAATTAAAATTCTCTTGGAGTAATTTTATAAGAAAAAACTTTATAAAATTTTAGGCAATTTTTTGAGGAAGTGGCTACATATTTTGGTATATAGGAAAGGAATAGCGCATCAGACTATTCGCTCTGGCCGCTGTGTAGCATTCTTTTAATTTTTGTTGGAGGAATACTAGTTTAATATTATTAAAATATATTTTTTTATCTTTAGCATCATTATCTTATTTATGACAAAATTATTATAACGATTAGTTTCTGCTACATAAACTAATTATTTGGACCTTATACAATTTGAATATAACCTAAAACTTTACGTGCTAATTATCTTAAAAACGCAACTCTATGAAAACACAAATAGTTAAAATGAAACTAAGAATCACAAACAAAATAATTTCTGGATGTAATTAGTACATTATAAAGTATAAATAAAAATAAACTCTTAAAATAAAACCGTCTTCATATCCTACAACTTATTTTATATTCATTAAATTGTATATGGCCGCGCCCACATTTTAGGGGCGTTTTTTTTTTAAAACAGTTTTTCGTAGATTTTAATCATATAATATCAATCTTTAGAAGCAAACTTGAGTATATGTTGAGATATTTAAAAAATCCGCCCACTACCACGCCCCTGTTTTGAATTAAAATTCTCTTGGAGTAATTTTATAAGAAAAAACTTTATAAAATTTTAGGCAATTTTTTGAGGAAGTGGCTACATATTTTGGTATATAGGAAAGGAATAGCGCATCAGACTATTCGCTCTGGCCGCTGTGTAGCATTCTTTTAATTTTTGTTGGAGGAATACTAGTTTAATATTATTAAAATATATTTTTTTATCTCTAGCATCATTATCTTATTTATGACAAAATTATTATAACGATTAGTTTCTGCTACATAAACTAATTATTTGGACCTTATCCAATTCGAATATAACCTAAAACTTTACGTGCTAATTATCTTAAAAACGCAACTCTATGAAAACACAAATAGTTAAAATTAAACTAAGAATCACAAACAAAATAATTTCTGTATGTAATTAGTACATTATAAAGTATAAATAAAAATAAACTCTTAAAATTAAAACCGTCTTCATATCCTACAACTTATTTTATATTCATTAAATTGTATATGGCCGCGCCCACATTTTAGGGGCGTTTTTTTTTAAAAACAGTTTTTCGTAGATTTTAATCATATAATATCAATCTTTAGAAGCAAACTTGAGTATATGTTAAGATATTTAAAAAATCCGCCCCACTACCACGCCCCTGTTTTGAATTAAAATTCTCTTGGAGTAATTTTATAAGAAAAAACTTTATAAAATTTTAGGCAATTTTTTGAGGAAGTGGCTACATATTTTGGTATATAGGAAAGGAATAGCGCATCAGACTATTCGCTCTGGCCGCTGTGTAGCATTCTTTTAATTTTTGTTGGAGGAATACTAGTTTAATATTATTAAAATATATTTTTTTATCTTTAGCATCATTATCTTATTTATGACAAAATTATTATAACGATTAGTTTCTGCTACATAAACTAATTATTTGGACCTTATCCAATTTGAATATAACCTAAAACTTTACGTGCTAATTATCTTAAAAACGCAACTCTATGAAAACACAAATAGTTAAAATTAAACTAAGAATCACAAACAAAATAATTTCTGGATGTAATTAGTACATTATAAAGTATAAATAAAAATAAACTCTTAAAATTAAAACCGTCTTCATATCCTACAACTTATTTTATATTCATTAAATTGTATATGGCCGCGCCCACATTTTAGGGGCGTTTTTTTTTAAAAACAGTTTTTCGTAGATTTTAATCATATAATATCAATCTTTAGAAGCAAACTTGAGTATATGTTGAGATATTTAAAAAATTCGCCCACTACCACGCCCCTGTTTTGAATTAAAATTCTCTTGGAGTAATTTTATAAGAAAAAACTTTATAAAATTTTAGGCAATTTTTTGAGGAAGTGGCTACATATTTTGGTATATAGGAAAGGAATAGCGCATCAGACTATTCGCTCTGGCCGCTGTGTAGCATTCTTTTAATTTTTGTTGGAGGAATACTAGTTTAATATTATTAAAATATTTTTTTTATCTTTAGCATCATTATCTTATTTATGACAAAATTATTATAACGATTAGTCTCTGCTACATAAACTAATTATTTGGACCTTATCCAATTTGAATATAACGCCCACATTTTAGGGGCGTTTTTTTTTTTAAAACAGTTTTTCGTAGATTTTAATCATATAATATCAATCGTTAGAAGCAAACTTGAGTATATGTTGAGATATTTAAAAAATCCGCCCCACTACCACGCCCCTGTTTTGAATTAAAATTCTCTTGGAGTAATTTTATAAGAAAAAACTTTATAAAATTTTAGGCAATTTTTTGAGGAAGTGGCTACATATTTTGGTATATAGGAAAGGAATAGCGCATCAGACTATTCGCTCTGGCCGCTGTGTAGCATTCTTTTAATTTTTGTTGGAGGAATACTAGTTTAATATTATTAAAATATTTTTTTTTATCTTTAGCATCATTATCTTATTTATGACAAAATTATTATAACGATTAGTCTCTGCTACATAAACTAATTATTTGGACCTTATCCAATTTGAATATAACCTAAAACTTTACGTGCTAATTATCTTAAAAACGCAACTCTATGAAAACACAAATAGTTAAAATTAAACTAAGAATCACAAACAAAATAATTTCTGGATGTAATTAGTACATTATAAAGTATAAATAAAAATAAACTCTTAAAATTAAAACCGTCTTCATATCCTACAACTTATTTTATATTCATTAAATTGTATATGGCCGCGCCCACATTTTAGGGGCGTTTTTTTTTTAAAACAGTTTTTCGTAGATTTTAATCATATAATATCAATCTTTAGAAGCAAACTTGAGTATATGTTGAGATATTTAAAAAATCCGCCCACTACCACGCCCCTGTTTTGAATTAAAATTCTCTTGGAGTAATTTTATAAGAAAAAACTTTATAAAATTTTAGGCAATTTTTTGAGGAAGTGGCTACATAATTTGGTATATAGGAAAGGAATAGCGCATCAGACTATTCGCTCTGGCCGCTGTGTAGCATTCTTTTAATTTTTGTTGGACGAATACTAGTTTAATATTATTAAAATATATTTTTTTATCTCTAGCATCATTATCTTATTTATGACAAAATTATTATAACGATTAGTTTCTGCTACATAAACTAATTATTTGGACCTTATCCAATTCGAATATAACCTAAAACTTTACGTGCTAATTATCTTAAAAACGCAACTCTATGAAAACACAAATAGTTAAAATTAAACTAAGAATCACAAACAAAATAATTTCTGGATGTAATTAGTACATTATAAAGTATAAACAAAAATAAACTCTTAAAATTAAAACCGTCTTCATATTCTACAACTTATTTTATATTCATTAAATTGTATATGGCCGCGCCCACATTTTAGGGGCGTTTTTTTTTAAAAACAGTTTTTCGTAGATTTTAATCATATAATATCAATCTTTAGAAGCAAACTTGAGTATATGTTGAGATATTTAAAAAATCCGCCCACTACCACGCCCCTGTTTTGAATTAAAGTTCTCTTGTAGTAATTTTATAAGAAAAAACTTTATAAAATTTTAGGCAATTTTTTGAGGAAGTGGCTACATATTTTGGTATATAGGAAAGGAATAGCGCATCAGACTATTCGCTCTGGCCGCTGTGTAGCATTCTTTTAATTTTTGTTGGAGGAACTAGTTTAATATTATTAAAATATTTTTTTTTATCTTTAGCATCATTATCTTATTTATGACAAAATTATTATAACGATTAGTCTCTGCTACATAAACTAATTATTTGGACCTTATCCAATTTGAATATAACCTAAAACTTTACGTGCTAATTAATATTATAATATATATTAATTAATATTAATATGAAAACGCAAATAGTTAAAATTAAACTAAGAATCACAAACAAAATAATTTCTGTATGTAATTAGTACATTATAAAGTATAAATAAAAATAAACTCTTAAAATTAAAACCGTCTTCATATCCTACAACTTATTTTATATTCATTAAATTGTATATGGCCGCGCCCACATTTAAGGGGCGTTTTTTTTTAAAAACAGTTTTTCGTAGATTTTAATCATATAATATCAATCTTTAGAAGCAAACTTGAGTATATGTTGAGATATTTAAAAAATCCGCCCACTACCACGCCCTTGTTTTGAATTAAAATACTCTTGGAGTAATTTTATAAGAAAAAACTTTATAAAATTTTACGCAATTTTTTGAGGAAGTGGCTACATATTTTGGTATATAGGAAAGGAATAGCGCATCAGACTATTCGCTCTGGCCGCTGTGTAGCATTCTTTTAATTTTTGTTGGAGGAATACTAGTTTAATATTATTAAAATATTTTTTTTTATCTTTAGCATCATTATCTTATTTATGACAAAATTATTATAACGATTAGTCTCTGCTACATAAACTAATTATTTGGACCTTATCCAATTTGAATATAACCTAAAACTTTACGTGCTAATTATCTTAAAAACGCAACTCTATGAAAACACAAATAGTTAAAATTAAACTAAGAATCACAAACAAAATAATTTCTGGATGTAATTAGTACATTATAAAGTATAAATAAAAATAAACTCTTACAATTAAAACCGTCTTCATATCCTACAACTTATTTTATATTCATTAAATTGTATATGGCCGCGCCCACATTTTAGGGGCGTTTTTTTTTTAAAACAGTTTTTCGTAGATTTTAATCATATAATATCAATCTTTAGAAGCAAACTTGAGTATATGTTGAGATATTTAAAAAATCCGCCCACTACCACGCCCCTGTTTTGAATTAAAATTCTCTTGGAGTAATTTTATAAGAAAAAACTTTATAAAATTTTAGGCAATTTTTTGAGGAAGTGGCTACATAATTTGGTATATAGGAAAGGAATAGCGCATCAGACTATTCACTCTGGCCGCTGTGTAGCATTCTTTTAATTTTTGTTGGACGAATACTAGTTTAATATTATTAAAATATATTTTTTTATCTCTAGCATCATTATCTTATTTATGACAAAATTATTATAACGATTAGTTTCTGCTACATAAACTAATTATTTGGACCTTATCCAATTCGAATATAACCTAAAACTTTACGTGCTAATTATCTTAAAAACGCAACTCTATGAAAACACAAATAGTTAAAATTAAACTAAGAATCACAAACAAAATAATTTCTGGATGTAATTAGTACATTATAAAGTATAAACAAAAATAAACTCTTAAAATTAAAACCGTCTTCATATTCTACAACTTATTTTATATTCATTAAATTGTATATGGCCGCGCCCACATTTTAGGGGCGTTTTTTTTTAAAAACAGTTTTTCGTAGATTTTAATCATATAATATCAATCTTTAGAAGCAAACTTGAGTATATGTTGAGATATTTAAAAAATCCGCCCACTACCACGCCCCTGTTTTGAATTAAAGTTCTCTTGTAGTAATTTTATAAGAAAAAACTTTATAAAATTTTAGGCAATTTTTTGAGGAAGTGGCTACATATTTTGGTATATAGGAAAGGAATAGCGCATCAGACTATTCGCTCTGGCCGCTGTGTAGCATTCTTTTAATTTTTGTTGGAGGAACTAGTTTAATATTATTAAAATATTTTTTTTTATCTTTAGCATCATTATCTTATTTATGACAAAATTATTATAACGATTAGTCTCTGCTACATAAACTAATTATTTGGACCTTATCCAATTTGAATATAACCTAAAACTTTACGTGCTAATTAATATTATAATATATATTAATTAATATTAATATGAAAACGCAAATAGTTAAAATTAAACTAAGAATCACAAACAAAATAATTTCTGTATGTAATTAGTACATTATAAAGTATAAATAAAAATAAACTCTTAAAATTAAAACCGTCTTCATATCCTACAACTTATTTTATATTCATTAAATTGTATATGGCCGCGCCCACATTTAAGGGGCGTTTTTTTTTAAAAACAGTTTTTCGTAGATTTTAATCATATAATATCAATCTTTAGAAGCAAACTTGAGTATATGTTGAGATATTTAAAAAATCCGCCCACTACCACGCCCTTGTTTTGAATTAAAATACTCTTGGAGTAATTTTATAAGAAAAAACTTTATAAAATTTTACGCAATTTTTTGAGGAAGTGGCTACATATTTTGGTATATAGGAAAGGAATAGCGCATCAGACTATTCGCTCTGGCCGCTGTGTAGCATTCTTTTAATTTTTGTTGGAGGAATACTAGTTTAATATTATTAAAATATTTTTTTTTATCTTTAGCATCATTATCTTATTTATGACAAAATTATTATAACGATTAGTCTCTGCTACATAAACTAATTATTTGGACCTTATCCAATTTGAATATAACCTAAAACTTTACGTGCTAATTATCTTAAAAACGCAACTCTATGAAAACACAAATAGTTAAAATTAAACTAAGAATCACAAACAAAATAATTTCTGGATGTAATTAGTACATTATAAAGTATAAATAAAAATAAACTCTTACAATTAAAACCGTCTTCATATCCTACAACTTATTTTATATTCATTAAATTGTATATGGCCGCGCCCACATTTTAGGGGCGTTTTTTTTTTTTAAAACAGTTTTTCGTAGATTTTAATCATATAATATCAATCTTTAGAAGCAAACTTGAGTATATGTTGAGATATTTAAAAAATCCGCCCACTACCACGCCCCTGTTTTGAATTAAAATTCTCTTGGAGTAATTTTATAAGAAAAAACTTTATAAAATTTTACGCAATTTTTTGAGGAAGTGGCTACATATTTTGGTATATAGGAAAGGAATAGCGCATCAGACTATTCGCTCTGGCCGCTGTGTACCATTCTTTTAATTTTTGTTGGAGGAATACTAGTTTAATATTATTAAAATATTTTTTTTTATCTTTAGCATCATTATCTTATTTATGACAAAATTATTATAACGATTAGTCTCTGCTACATAAACTAATTATTTGGACCTTATCCAATTTGAATATAACCTAAAACTTTACGTGCTAATTATCTTAAAAACGCAACTCTATGAAAACGCAAATAGTTAAAATTAAACTAAGAATCACAAACAAAATAATTTCTGTATGTAATTAGTACATTATAAAGTATAAATAAAAATAAACTCTTAAAATTAAAACCGTCTTCATATCCTACAAATTATTTTATATTCATTAAATTGTATATGGCCGCGCCCACATTTTAGGGGCGTTTTTTTTTTTAAAACAGTTTTTCGTAGATTTTAATCATATAATATCAATCTTTAGAAGCAAACTTGAGTATATGTTGAGATATTTAAAAAATCCGCCCACTACCACGCCCCTGTTTTGAATTAAAATTCTCTTGGAGTAATTTTATAAGAAAAAACTTTATAAAATTTTACGCAATTTTTTGAGGAAGTGGCTACATATTTTGGTATATAGGAAAGGAACAGCGCATCAGACTATTCGCTCTGGCCGCTGTGTAGCATTCTTTTAATTTTTGTTGGAGGAACTAGTTTAATATTATTAAAATATTTTTTTTTATCTTTAGCATCATTATCTTATTTATGACAAAATTATTATAACGATTAGTCTCTGCTACATAAACTAATTATTTGGACCTTATCCAATTTGAATATAACCTAAAACTTTACGTGCTAATTAATATTATAATATATATATTATTTAATATTAATATGAAAACGCAAATAGTTAAAATTAAACTAAGAATCACAAACAAAATAATTTCTGGATGTAATTAGTACATTATAAAGTATAAATAAAAATAAACTCTTAAAATTAAAACCGTCTTCATATCCTACAACTTATTTTATATTCATTAAATTGTATATGGCCGCGCCCACATTTTAGGGGCGTTTTTTTTTAAAAACAGTTTTTCGTAGATTTTAATCATATAATATCAATCTTTAGAAGCAAACTTGAGTATATGTTGAGATATTTAAAAAATCCGCCCACTACCACGCCCTTGTTTTGAATTAAAATTCTCTTGGAGTAATTTTATAAGAAAAAACTTTATAAAATTTTACGCAATTTTTTGAGGAAGTGGCTACATATTTTGGTATATAGGAAAGGAATAGCGCATCAGACTATTCGCTCTGGCCGCTGTGTAGCATTCTTTTAATTTTTGTTGGAGGAATACTAGTTTAATATTATTAAAATATTTTTTTTTATCTTTAGCATCATTATCTTATTTATGACAAAATTATTATAACGATTAGTCTCTGCTACATAAACTAATTATTTGGACCTTATCCAATTTGAATATAACCTAAAACTTTACGTGCTAATTATCTTAAAACGCAACTCTATGAAAACACAAATAGTTAAAATTAAACTAAGAATCACAAACAAAATAATTTCTGTATGTAATTAGTACATTATAAAGTATAAATAAAAATAAACTCTTAAAATTAAAACCGTCTTCATATCCTACAACTTATTTTATATTCATTAAATTGTATATGGCCGCGCCCACATTTTAGGGGCGTTTTTTTTTTTAAAACAGTTTTTCGTAGATTTTAATCATATAATATCAATCTTTAGAAGCAAACTTGAGTATATGTTGAGATATTTAAAAAATCCGCCCACTACCACGCCCCTGTTTTGAATTAAAATTCTCTTGGAGTAATTTTATAAGAAAAAACTTTATAAAATTTTAGGCAATTTTTTGAGGAAGTGGCTACATATTTTGGTATATAGGAAAGGAATAGCGCATCAGACTATTCGCTCTGGCCGCTGTGTAGCATTCTTTTAATTTTTGTTGGAGGAATACTAGTTTAATATTATTAAAATATTTGTTTTTATCTTTAGCATCATTATCTTATTTATGACAAAATTATTATAAATAGGAAAGGAATAGCGCATCAGACTATTCGCTCTGGCCGCTGTGTAGCATTCTTTTAATTTTTGTTGAAGGAATACTAGTTTAATATTATTAAAATATTTTTTTTTATCTTTAGCATCATTATCTTATTTATGACAAAATTATTATAACGATTAGTCTCTGCTACATAAACTAATTATTTGGACCTTATCCAATTTGAATATAACCTAAAACTTTACGTGCTAATTAATATTATAATATATATTAATTAATATTAATATGAAAACGCAAATAGTTAAAATTAAACTAAGAATCACAAACAAAATAATTTCTGTATGTAATTAGTACATTATAAAGTATAAATAAAAATAAACTCTTAAAATTAAAACCGTCTTCATATCCTACAAATTATTTTATATTCATTAAATTGTATATGGCCGCGCCCACATTTTAGGGGCGTTTTTTTTTAAAAACAGTTTTTCGTAGATTTTAATCATATAATATCAATCTTTAGAAGCAAACTTGAGTATATGTTGAGATATTTAAAAAATCCGCCCACTACCACGCCCCTGTTTTGAATTAAAATTCTCTTGGAGTAATTTTATAAGAAAAAACTTTATAAAATTTTAGGCAATTTTTTGAGGAAGTGGCTACATATTTTGGTATATAGGAAAGGAATAGCGCATCAGACTATTCGCTCTGGCCGCTGTGTAGCATTCTTTTAATTTTTGTTGGAGGAATACTAGTTTAATATTATTAAAATATTTGTTTTGATCTTTAGCATCATTATCTTATTTATGACAAAATTATTATAACGATTAGTCTCTGCTACATAAACTAATTATTTGGACCTTATCCAATTTGAATATAACCTAAAACTTTACGTGCTAATTATCTTAAAAACGCAACTCTATGAAAACACAAATAGTTAAAATTAAACTAAGAATCACAAACAAAATAATTTCTGTATGTAATTAGTACATTATAAAGTATAAATAAAAATAAACTCTTAAAATTAAAACCGTCTTCATATCCTACAAATTATTTTATATTCATTAAATTGTATATGGCCGCGCCCACATTTTAGGGGCGTTTTTTTTTAAAAACAGTTTTTCGTAGATTTTAATCATATAATATCAATCTTTAGAAGCAAACTTGAGTATATGTTGAGATATTTAAAAAATCCGCCCACTACCACGCCCCTGTTTTGAATTAAAATTCTCTTGGAGTAATTTTATAAGAAAAAACTTTATAAAATTTTACGCAATTTTTTGAGGAAGTGGCTACATATTTTGGTATATAGGAAAGGAATAGCGCATCAGACTATTCGCTCTGGCCGCTGTGTAGCATTCTTTTAATTTTTGTTGGAGGAATACTAGTTTAATATTATTAAAATATATTTTTTTATCTTTAGCATCATTATCTTATTTATGACAAAATTATTATAACGATTAGTTTCTGCTACATAAACTAATTATTTAGACCTTATCCAATTTGAATATAACCTAAAACTTTACGTGCTAATTAATATTATAATATATCCAATTTGAATATAACCTAAAACTTTACGTGCTAATTAATATTATAATATATATTAATTAATATTAATATGAAAACGCAAATAGTTAAAATTAAACTAAGAATCACAAACAAAATAATTTCTGGATGTAATTAGTACATTATAAAGTATAAATAAAAATAAACTCTTAAAATTAAAACCGTCTTCATATCCTACAACTTACTTTATATTCATTAAATTGTATATGGCCGCGCCCACATTTTATAGGCGTTTTTTTTTAAAAACAGTTTTTCGTAGATTTTAATCATATAATATCAATCTTTAGAAGCAAACTTGAGTATATGTTGAGATATTTAAAAAATCCGCCCACTACTACGCCCCTGTTTTGAATTAAAATTCTCTTGGAGTAATTTTATAAGAAAAAACTTTATAAAATTTTAGGCAATTTTTTGAGGAAGTGGCTACATATTTTGGTATATAGGAAAGGAATAGAGCATCAGACTATTCGCTCTGGCCGCTGTGTAGCATTCTTTTAATTTTTGTTGGAGGAATACTAGTTTAATATTATTAAAATATTTTTTTTTATCTTTAGCATCATTATCTTATTTATGACAAAATTATTATAACGATTAGTTTCTGCTACATAAACTAATTATTTGGACCTTATCCAATTTGAATATAACCTAAAACTTTACGTGCTAATTATCTTAAAAACGCAACTCTATGAAAACACAAATAGTTAAAATTAAACTAAGAATCACAAACAAAATAATTTCTGTATGTAATTAGTACATTATAAAGTATAAATAAAAATAAACTCTTAAAATTAAAACCGTCTTCATATCCTACAACTTATTTTATATTCATTAAATTGTATATGGCCGCGCCCACATTTTAGGGGCGTTTTTTTTTAAAAACAGATTTTCGTAGATTTTAATCATATAATATCAATCTTTAGAAGCAAACTTGAGTATATGTTGAGATATTTAAAAAATCCGCCCACTACCACGCCCCTGTTTTGAATTAAAATTCTCTTGGATAATTTTATAAGAAAAAACTTTATAAAATTTTACGCAATTTTTTGAGGAAGTGGCTACATATTTTGGTATATAGGAAAGGAATAGCGCATCAGACTATTCGCTCTGGCCGCTGTGTAGCATTCTTTTAATTTTTGTTGGAGGAATACTAGTTTAATATTATTAAAATATATTTTTTTATCTTTAGCATCATTATCTTATTTATGACAAAATTATTATAACGATTAGTTTCTGCTACATAAACTAATTATTTGGACCTTATCCAATTTGAATATAACCTAAAACTTTACGTGCTAATTAATATTATAATATATATTAATTAATATTAATATGAAAACGCAAATAGTTAAAATTAAACTAAGAATCACAAACAAAATAATTTCTGTATGTAATTAGTACATTGTAAAGTATAAATAAAAATAAACTCTTAAAATTAAAACCGTCTTCATATCCTACAACTTACTTTATATTCATTAAATTGTATATGGCCGCGCCCACATTTTAGGGGCGTTTTTTTTTAAAAACAGTTTTTCGTAGATTTTAATCATATAATATCAATCTTTAGAAGCAAACTTGAGTATATGTTGAGATATTTAAAAAATCCGCCCACTACCACGCCCCTGTTTTGAATTAAAATTCTCTTGGAGTAATTTTATAAGAAAAAACTTTATAAAATTTTAGGCAATTTTTTGAGGAAGTGGCTCAATATTTTGGTATATAGGAAAGGAATAGCGCATCAGACTATTTGCTCTGGCCGCTGTGTAGCATTCTTTTAATTTTTGTTGGAGGAATACTAGTTTAATATTATTAAAATATTTTTTTTTTATCTTTAGCATCATTATCTTATTTATGACAAAATTATTATAACGATTAGTCTCTGCTACATAAACTAATTATTTGGACATTATCCAATTTGAATATAACCTAAAACTTTACGTGCTAATTATCTTAAAAACGCAACTCTATGAAAACACAAATAGTTAAAATTAAACTAAGAATCACAAACAAAATAATTTCTGTATGTAATTAGTACATTATAAAGTATAAATAAAAATAAACTCTTAAAATTAAAACCGTCTTCATATCCTACAACTTACTTTATATTCATTAAATTGTATATGGCCGCGCCCACATTTTAGGGGCGTTTTTTTTTAAAAACAGTTTTTCGTAGATTTTAATCATATAATATCAATCTTTAGAAGCAAACTTGAGTATATGTTGAGATATTTAAAAAATCCGCCCACTACCACGCCCCTGTTTTGAATTAAAATTCTCTTGGAGTAATTTTATAAGAAAAAACTTTATAAAATTTTAGGCAATTTTTTGAGGAAGTGGCTACATATTTTGGTATATAGGAAAGGAATAGCGCATCAGACTATTCGCTCTGGCCGCTGTGTAGCATTCTTTTAATTTTTGTTGGAGGAATACTAGTTTAATATTATTAAAATATTTTTTTTTATCTTTAGCATCATTATCTTATTTATGACAAAATTATTATAACGATTAGTCTCTGCTACATAGACTAATTATTTGGACCTTATCCAATTTGAATATAACCTAAAACTTTACGTGCTAATTATCTTAAAAACGCAACTCTATGAAAACACAAATAGTTAAAATTAAACTAAGAATCACAAACAAAATAATTTCTGTATGTAATTAGTACATTATAAAGTATAAATGAAAATAAACTCTTAAAATTAAAACCGTCTTCATATCCTACAAATTATTTTATATTCATTAAATTGTATATGGCCGCGCCCACATTTTAGGGGCGTTTTTTTTTAAAAACAGTTTTTCGTAGATTTTAATCATATAATATCAATCTTTAGAAGCAAACTTGAGTATATGTTGAGATATTTAAAAAATCCGCCCACTACCACGCCCCTGTTTTGAATTAAAATTCTCTTGGAGTAATTTTATAAGAAAAAACTTTATAAAATTTTAGGCAATTTTTTGAGGAAGTGGCTACATATTTTGGTATATAGGAAAGGAATAGCGCATCAGACTATTCGCTCTGGCCGCTGTGTAGCATTCTTTTAATTTTTGTTGGAGGAATACTAGTTTAATATTATTAAAATATTTTTTTTTATCTTTAGCATCATTATCTTATTTATGACAAAATTATTATAACGATTAGTCTCTGCTACATAAACTAATTATTTGGACCTTATCCAATTTGAATATAACCTAAAACTTTACGTGCTAATTATCTTAAAAACGCAACTCTATGAAAACACAAATAGTTAAAATTAAACTAAGAATCACAAACAAAATAATTTCTGTATGTAATTAGTACATTATAAAGTATAAATAAAAATAAACTCTTAAAATTAAAACCGTCTTCATATCCTACAAATTATTACAAATTAATTGTATATGGCCGCGCCCACATTTTAGGGGCGTTTTTTTTTAAAAAACAGTTTTTCGTAGATTTTAATCATATAATATCAATCTTTAGAAGCAAACTTGGGTATATGTTGAGATATTTAAAAAATCCGCCCACTACCACGCCCCTGTTTTGAATTAAAATTCTCTTGGAGTAATTTTATAAGAAAAACCTTTATAAAATTTTACGCAATTTTTTGAGGAAGTGGCTACATATTTTGGTATATAGGAAAGGAATAGCGCATCAGACTATTCGCTCTGGCCGCTGTGTAGCATTCTTTTAATTTTTGTTGGAGGAATACTAGTTTAATATTATTAAAATAGATTTTTTTATCTTTAGCATCATTATCTTATTTATGACAAAATTATTATAACGATTAGTTTCTGCTACATAAACTAATTATTTGGACCTTATCCAATTTGAATATAACCTAAAACTTTACGTGCTAATTATCTTAAAAACGCAACTCTATGAAAACGCAAATAGTTAAAATTAAACTAAGAATCACAAACAAAATAATTTCTGTATGTAATTAGTACATTATAAAGTATAAATAAAAATAAACTCTTAAAATTAAAACCGTCTTAATATCCTACAACTTATTTTATATTCATTAAATTGTATATGGCCGCGCCCACATTTTAGGGGCGTTTTTTTTTTAAAAAACAGTTTTTCGTAGATTTTAATCATATAATATCAATCTTTAGAAGCAAACTTGAGTATATGTTGAGATATTTAAAAAATCCGCCCACTACCACGCCCCTGTTTTGAATTAAAATTCTCTTGGAGTAATTTTATAAGAAAAAACTTTATAAAATTTTAGGCAATTTTTTGAGGAAGTGGCTACATATTTTGGTATATAGGAAAGGAATAGCGCATCAGACTATTCGCTCTGGCCGCTGTGTAGCATTCTTTTAATTTTTGTTGGAGGAATACTAGTTTAATATTATTAAAATATTTTTTTTTATCTTTAGCATCATTATCTTATTTATGACAAAATTATTATAACGATTAGTCTCTGCTACATAAACTAATTATTTGGACCTTATCCAATTTGAATATAACCTAAAACTTTACGTGCTAATTATCTTAAAAACGCAACTCTATGAAAACACAAATAGTTAAAATTAAACTAAGAATCACAAACAAAATAATTTCTGGATGTAATTAGTACATTATAAAGTATAAATAAAAATAAACTCTTAAAATTAAAACCGTCTTCATATCCTACAACTTATTTTATATTCATTAAATTGTATATGGCCGCGCCCACATTTAAGGGGAGTTTTTTTTTAAAAACAGTTTTTCGTAGATTTTTATCATATAATATCAATCTTTAGAAGCAAACTTGAGTATATGTTGAGATATTTAAAAAATCCGCCCACTACCACGCCCCTGTTTTGAATTAAAATTCTCTTGGAGTAATTTTATAAGAAAAAACTTTATAAAATTTTAGGCAATTTTTTGAGGAAGTGGCTACATATTTTGGTATATAGGAAAGGAATAGCGCATCAGACTATTCGCTCTGGCCGCTGTGTAGCATTCTTTTAATTTTTGTTGGAGGAATAGTAGTTTAATATTATTAAAATATTTTTTTTTACCTTTAGCATCATTATCTTATTTATGACAAAATTATTATAACGATTAGTCTCTGCTATATAAACTAATTATTTGGACCTTATCCAATTTGAATATAACCTAAAACTTTACGTGCTAATTATCTTAAAAACGCAACTCTATGAAAACACAAATAGTTAAAATTAAACTAAGAATCACAAACAAAATAATTTCTGTATGTAATTAGTACATTATAAAGTATAAATAAAAATAAACTCTTAAAATTAAAACCGTCTTCATATCCTACAACTTATTTTATATTCATTAAATTGTATATGGCCGCGCCCACATTTTAGGGGCGTTTTTTTTTAAAAACAGTTTTTCGTAGATTTTAATCATATAATATCAATCTTTAGAAGCAAACTTGAGTATATGTTGAGATATTTAAAAAATCCGCCCACTACCACGCCCCTGTTTTGAATTAAAATTCTCTTGGAGTAATTTTATAAGAAAAAACTTTATAAAATTTTACGCAATTTTTTGAGGAAGTGGCTACATATTTTGGTATGTAGGAAAGGAATAGCGCATCAGACTATTCGCTCTGGCCGCTGTGTAGCATTCTTTTAATTTTTGTTGGAGGAATACTAGTTTAATATTATTAAAATATTTTTTTTTATCTTTAGCATCATTATCTTATTTATGACAAAATTATTATAACGATTAGTCTCTGCTACATAAACTAATTATTTGGACCTTATCCAATTTGAATATAACCTAAAACTTTACGTGCAATTATCTTAAAAACGCAACTCTATGAAAACACAAATAGTTAAAATTAAACTAAGAATCACAAACAAAATAATTTCTGTATGTAATTAGTACATTATAAAGTATAAATAAAAATAAACTCTTAAAATTAAAACCGTCTTCATAACCTACAAATTATTTTATATTCATTAAATTGTATATGGCCGCGCCCACATTTTAGGGGCGTTTTTTTTAAAAACAGTTTTTCGTAGATTTTAATCATATAATATAATCTAATCTTTAGAAGCAAACTTGAGTATATGTTGAGATATTTAAAAAATCCGCCCACTACCACGCCCCTGTTTTGAATTAAAATTCTCTTGGAGTAATTTTATAAGAAAAAACTTTATAAAATTTTAGGCAATTTTTTGAGGAAGTGGCTACATATTTTGGTATATAGGAAAGGAATAGCGCATCAGACTATTCGCTCTGGCCGCTGTGTAGCATTCTTTTAATTTTTGTTGGAGGAATACTAGTTTAATATTATTAAAATATATTTTTTTATCTTTAGCATCATTATCTTATTTATGACAAAATTATTATAACGATTAGTTTCTGCCACATAAACTAATTATTTGGACCTTATCCAATTTGAATATAACCTAAAACTTTACGTGCTAATTATCTTAAAAACGCAACTCTATGAAAACGCAAATAGTTAAAATTAAACTAAGAATCACAAACAAAATAATTTCTGGATGTAATTAGTACATTATAAAGTATAAATAAAAATAAACTCTTAAAATTAAAACCGTCTTCATATCCTACAACTTATTTTATATTCATTAAATTGTATATGGCCGCGCCCACATTTTAGGGGCGTTTTTTTTTAAAAACAGTTTTTCGTAGATTTTAATCATATAATATCAATCTTTAGAAGCAAACTTGAGTATATGTTGAGATATTTAAAAAATCCGCCCACTACCACGCCCCTGTTTTGAATTAAAATTCTCTTGGAGTAATTTTATAAGAAAAAACTTTATAAAATTTTACGCAATTTTTTGAGGAAGTGGCTACATATTTTGGTATGTAGGAAAGGAATAGCGCATCAGACTATTCGCTCTGGCCGCTGTGTAGCATTCTTTTAATTTTTGTTGGAGGAATACTAGTTTAATATTATTAAAATATTTTTTTTTATCTTTAGCATCATTATCTTATTTATGACAAAATTATTATAACGATACGTCTCTGCTACATAAACTAATTATTTGGACCTTATCCAATTTGAATATAACCTAAAACTTTACGTGCTAATTATCTTAAAAACGCAACTCTATGAAAACACAAATAGTTAAAATTAAACTAAGAATCACAAACAAAATAATTTCTGTATGTAATTAGTACATTATAAAGTATAAATAAAAATAAACTCTTAAAATTAAAACCGTCTTCATATCCTACAAATTATTACAAATTAATTGTATATGGCCGCGCTAACATTTTAGGGGCGTATTTTTTTAAAAACAGTTTTTCGTAGATTTTAATCATATAATATCAATCTTTAGAAGCAAACTTGAGTATATGTTGAGATATTTAAAAAATCCGCCCACTACCACGCCCCTGTTTTGAATTAAAATCCTCTTGGAGTAATTTTATAAGAAAAACCTTTATAAAATTTTACGCAATTTTTTGAGGAAGTGGCTACATATTTTGGTATATAGGAAAGGAATAGCGCATCAGACTATTCGCTCTGGCCGCTGTGTACCATTCTTTTAATTTTTGTTGGAGGAATACTAGTTTAATATTATTAAAATATATTTTTTTATCTTTAGCATCATTATCTTATTTATGACAAAATTATTATAACGATTAGTTTCTGCTACATAAACTAATTATTTGGACCTTATCCAATTTGAATATAACCTAAAACTTTACGTGCTAATTATCTTAAAAACGCAACTCTATGAAAACGCAAATAGTTAAAATTAAACTAAGAATCACAAACAAAATAATTTCTGTATGTAATTAGTACATTATAAAGTATAAATAAAAATAAACTCTTAAAATTAAAACCGTCTTAATATCCTACAACTTATTTTATATTCATTAAATTGTATATGGCCGCGTCCACATTTTAGGGGCGTTTTTTTTTTAAAAACAGTTTTTCGTAGATTTTAATCATATAATATCAATCTTTAGAAGCAAACTTGAGTATATGTTGAGATATTTAAAAAATCCGGCCACTACCACGCCCCTGTTTTGAATTAAAATTCTCTTGGAGTAATTTTATAAGAAAAAACTTTATAAAATTTTAGGCAATTTTTTGAGGAAGTGGCTACATATTTTGGTATATAGGAAAGGAATAGCGCATCAGACTATTCGCTCTGGCCGCTGTGTAGCATTCTTTTAATTTTTGTTGGAGGAATACTAGTTTAATATTATTAAAATATTTTTTTTTATCTTTAGCATCATTATCTTATTTATGACAAAATTATTATAACGATTAGTCTCTGCTACATAAACTAATTATTTGGACCTTATCCAATTTGAATATAACCTAAAACTTTACGTGCTAATTATCTTAAAAACGCAACTCTATGAAAACACAAATAGTTAAAATTAAACTAAGAATCACAAACAAAATAATTTCTGTATGTAATTAGTACATTATAAAGTATAAATAAAAATAAACTCTTAAAATTAAAACCGTCTTCATATCCTACAACTTATTTTATATTCATTAAATTGTATATGGCCGCGCCCACATTTTAGGGGCGTTTTTTTTTAAAAACAGTTTTTCGTAGATTTTAATCATATAATATCAATCTTTAGAAGCAAACTTGAGTATATGTTGAGATATTTAAAAAATCCGCCCACTACCACGCCCCTGTTTTGAATTAAAATTCTCTTGGAGTAATTTTATAAGAAAAAACTTTATAAAATTTTAGGCAATTTTTTGAGGAAGTGGCTACATATTTTGGTATATAGGAAAGGAATAGCGCATCAGACTATTCGCTCTGGCCGCTGTGTAGCATTCTTTTAATTTTTGTTGGAGGAATACTAGTTTAATATTATTAAAATATTTTTTTTTATCTTTAGCATCATTATCTTATTTATGACAAAATTATTATAACGATTAGTCTCTGCTACATAAACTAATTATTTGGACCTTATCCAATTTGAATATAACCTAAAACTTTACGTGCTAATTATCTTAAAAACGCAACTCTATGAAAACACAAATAGTTAAAATTAAACTAAGAATCACAAACAAAATAATTTCTGTATGTAATTAGTACATTATAAAGTATAAATAAAAATAAACTCTTAAAATTAAAACCGTCTTCATATCCTACAACTTATTTTATATTCATTAAATTGTATATGGCCGCGCCCACATTTTAGGGGCGTTTTTTTTTTAAAACAGTTTTTCGTAGATTTTTATCATATAATATCAATCTTTAGAAGCAAAGTTGAGTATATGTTGAGATATTTAAAAAATCCGCCCACTACCACGCCCCTGTTTTGAATTAAAATTCTCTTGGAGTAATTTTATAAGAAAAAACTTTATAAAATTTTAGGCAATTTTTTGAGGAAGTGGCTACATATTTTGGTATATAGGAAAGGAATAGCGCATCAGACTATTCGCTCTGGCCGCTGTGTAGCATTCTTTTAATTTTTGTTGGAGGAATAGTAGTTTAATATTATTAAAATATTTTTTTTTACCTTTAGCATCATTATCTTATTTATGACAAAATTATTATAACGATTAGTCTCTGCTACATAAACTAATTATTTGGACCTTATCCAATTTGAATATAACCTAAAACTTTACGTGCTAATTATCTTAAAAACGCAACTCTATGAAAACACAAATAGTTAAAATTAAACTAAGAATCACAAACAAAATAATTTCTGGATGTAATTAGTACATTATAAAGTATAAATAAAAATAAACTCTTAAAATTAAAACCGTCTTCATATCCTACAACTTATTTTATATTCATTAAATTGTATATGGCCGCGCCCACATTTTAGGGCCGCTTTTTTTTAAAAACAGTTTTTCGTAGATTTTAATCATATAATATCAATCTTTAGAAGCAAACTTGAGTATATGTTGAGATATTTAAAAAATCCGCCCACTACCACGCCCCTGTTTTGAATTAAAATTCTCTTGGAGTAATTTTATAAGAAAAAACTTTATAAAATTTTACGCAATTTTTTGAGGAAGTGGCTACATATTTTGGTATGTAGGAAAGGAATAGCGCATCAGACTATTCGCTCTGGCCGCTGTGTAGCATTCTTTTAATTTTTGTTGGAGGAATACTAGTTTAATATTATTAAAATATTTTTTTATCTTTAGCATCATTATCTTATTTATGACAAAATTATTATAACGATTAGTCTCTGCTACATAAACTAATTATTTGGACCTTATCCAATTTGAATATAACCTAAAACTTTACGTGCTAATTATCTTAAAAACGCAACTCTATGAAAACACAAATAGTTAAAATTAAACTAAGAATCACAAACAAAATAATTTCTGTATGTAATTAGTACATTATAAAGTATAAATAAAAATAAACTCTTAAAATTAAAACCGTCTTCATAACCTACAAATTATTTTATATTCATTAAATTGTATATGGCCGCGCCCACATTTTAGGGGCGTTTTTTTTTAAAAACAGTTTTTCGTAGATTTTAATCATATAATATCAATCTTTAGAAGCAAACTTGAGTATATGTTGAGATATTTAAAAAATCCGCCCACTACCACGCCCCTGTTTTAAATTAAAATTCTCTTGGAGTAATTTTATAAGAAAAAACTTTATAAAATTTTACGCAATTTTTTGAGGAAGTGGCTACATATTTTGGTATATAGGAAAGGAATAAGCGCATCAGACTATTCGCTCTGGCCGCTGTGTAGCATTCTTTTAATTTTTGTTGGAGGAATACTAGTTTAATATTATTAAAATATATTTTTTTATCTTTAGCATCATTATCTTATTTATGAAAAAATTATTATAACGATTAGTTTCTGCTACATAAACTAATTATTTGGACCTTATCCAATTTGAATATAACCTAAAACTTTACGTGCTAATTATCTTAAAAACGCAACTCTATTGAAAACACAAATAGTTAAAATTAAACTAAGAATCACAAACAAAATAATTTCTGTATGTAATTAGTACATTATAAAGTATAAATAAAAATAAACTCTTAAAATTAAAACCGTCTTAATATCCTACAACTTATTTTATATTCATTAAATTGTATATGGCCGCGCCCACATTTTAGGGGCGTTTTTTTTTTTAAAACAGTTTTTCGTAGATTTTAATCATATAATATCAATCTTTAGAAGCAAACTTGAGTATATGTTGAGATATTTAAAAAATCCGCCCACTACCACGCCCCTGTTTTGAATTAAAATTCTCTTGGAGTAATTTTATAAGAAAAAACTTTATAAAATTTTAGGCAATTTTTTGAGGAAGTGGCTACATATTTTGGTATATAGGAAAGGAATAGCGCATCAGACTATTCGCTCTGGCCGCTGTGTAGCATTCTTTTAATTTTTGTTGGAGGAATACTAGTTTAATATTATTAAAATATTTTTTTTTATCTTTAGCATCATTATCTTATTTATGACAAAATTATTATAACGATTAGTCTCTGCTACATAAACTAATTATTTGGACCTTATCCAATTTGAATATAACCTAAAACTTTACGTGCTAATTATCTTAAAAACGCAACTCTATGAAAACACAAATAGTTAAAATTAAACTAAGAATCACAAACAAAATAATTTCTGTATGTAATTAGTACATTATAAAGTATAAATAAAAATAAACTCTTAAAATTAAAACCGTCTTCATATCCTACAACTTATTTTATATTCATTAAATTGTATATGGCCGCGCCCACATTTTAGGGGCGTTTTTTTTTTAAAAACAGTTTTTCGTAGATTTTTATCATATAATATCAATCTTTAGAAGCAAAGTTGAGTATATGTTGAGATATTTAAAAAATCCGCCCACTACCACGCCCCTGTTTTGAATTAAAATTCTCTTGGAGTAATTTTATAAGAAAAAACTTTATAAAATTTTAGGCAATTTTTTGAGGAAGTGGCTACATATTTTGGTATATAGGAAAGGAATAGCGCATCAGACTATTCGCTCTGGCCGCTGTGTAGCATTTTTTTAATTTTTGTTGGAGGAATAGTAGTTTAATATTATTAAAATATTTTTTTTTACCTTTAGCATCATTATCTTATTTATGACAAAATTATTATAACGATTAGTCTCTGCTACATAAACTAATTATTTGGACCTTATCCAATTTGAATATAACCTAAAACTTTACGTGCTAATTATCTTAAAAACGCAACTCTATGAAAACACAAATAGTTAAAATTAAACTAAGAATCACAAACAAAATAATTTCTGGATGTAATTAGTACATTATAAAGTATAAATAAAAATAAACTCTTAAAATTAAAACCGTCTTCATATCCTACAACTTATTTTATATTCATTAAATTGTATATGGCCGCGCCCACATTTTAGGGCCGTTTTTTTTTAAAAACAGTTTTTCGTAGATTTTAATCATATAATATCAATCTTTAGAAGCAAACTTGAGTATATGTTGAGATATTTAAAAAATCCGCCCACTACCACGCCCCTGTTTTGAATTAAAATTCTCTTGGAGTAATTTTATAAGAAAAAACTTTATAAAATTTTACGCAATTTTTTGAGGAAGTGGCTACATATTTTGGTATGTAGGAAATGAATAGCGCATCAGACTATTCGCTCTGGCCGCTGTGTAGCATTCTTTTAATTTTTGTTGGAGGAATACTAGTTTAATATTATTAAAATATTTTTTTATCTTTAGCATCATTATCTTATTTATGACAAAATTATTATAACGATTAGTCTCTGGACCTTATCCAATTTGAATATAACCTAAAACTTTACGTGCTAATTATCTTAAAAACGCAACTCTATGAAAACACAAATAGTTAAAATTAAACTAAGAATCACAAACAAAATAATTTCTGTATGTAATTAGTACATTATAAAGTATAAATAAAAATAAACTCTTAAAATTAAAACCGTCTTCATAACCTACAAATTATTTTATATTCATTAAATTGTATATGGCCGCGCCCACATTTTAGGGGCGTTTTTTTTTAAAAACAGTTTTTCGTAGATTTTAATCATATAATATCAATCTTTAGAAGCAAACTTGAGTATATGTTGAGATATTTAAAAAATCCGCCCACTACCACGCCCCTGTTTTAAATTAAAATTCTCTTGGAGTAATTTTATAAGAAAAAACTTTATAAAATTTTACGCAATTTTTTGAGGAAGTGGCTACATATTTTGGTATATAGGAAAGGAATAAGCGCATCAGACTATTCGCTCTGGCCGCTGTGTAGCATTCTTTTAATTTTTGTTGGAGGAATACTAGTTTAATATTATTAAAATATATTTTTTTATCTTTAGCATCATTATCTTATTTATGAAAAAATTATTATAACGATTAGTTTCTGCTACATAAACTAATTATTTGGACCTTATCCAATTTGAATATAACCTAAAACTTTACGTGCTAATTATCTTAAAAACGCAACTCTATTGAAAACACAAATAGTTAAAATTAAACTAAGAATCACAAACAAAATAATTTCTGGATGTAATTAGTACATTATAAAGTATAAATAAAAATAAACTCTTAAAATTAAAACCGTCTTCATATCCTACAACTTATTTTATATTCATTAAATTGCATTTTAGGGGCGTTTTTTTTTAAAAACAGTTTTTCGTAGATTTTAATCATATAATATCAATCTTTAGAAGCAAACTTGAGTATATGTTGAGATATTTAAAAAATCCGCCCACTACCACGCCCCTGTTTTGAATTAAAATTCTCTTGGAGTAATTTTATAAGAAAAAACTTTATAAAATTTTAGGCAATTTTTTGAGGAAGTGGCTACATATTTTGGTATATAGGAAAGGAATAGCGCATCAGACTATTCGCTCTGGCCGCTGTGTAGCATTCTTTTAATTTTTGTTATAGGAATACTAGTTTAATATTATTAAAATATTTTTTTTTATCTTTAGCATCATTATCTTATTTATGACAAAATTATTATAACGATTAGTCTCTGCTACATAAACTAATTATTTGGACCTTATCCAATTTGAATATAACCTAAAACTTTAAGTGCTAATTATCTTAAAAACGCAACTCTATGAAAACACAAATAGTTAAAATTAAACTAAGAATCACAAACAAAATAATTTCTGTATGTAATTAGTACATTATAAAGTATAAATAAAAATAAACTCTTAAAATTAAAACCGTCTTCATATCCTACAAATTATTACAAATTAATTGTATATGGCCGCGCCCACATTTTAGGGGCGTTTTTTTTTTAAAACAGTTTTTCGTAGATTTTAATCATATAATATCAATCTTTAGAAGCAAACTTGAGTAAATGTTGAGATATTTAAAAAATCCGCCCACTACCACGCCCCTGTTTTGAATTAAAATTCTCTTGGAGTAATTTTATAAGAAAAACCTTTATAAAATTTTACGCAATTTTTTGAGGAAGTGGCTACATATTTTGGTATATAGGAAAGGAATAGCGCATCAGACTATTCGCTCTGGCCGCTGTGTAGCATTCTTTTAATTTTTGTTGGAGGAATACTAGTTTAATATTATTAAAATATATTTTTTTATCTTTAGCATCATTATCTTATTTATGACAAAATTATTATAACGATTAGTTTCTGCTACATAAACTAATTATTTGGACCTTATCCAATTTGAATATAACCTAAAACTTTACGTGCTAATTATCTTAAAAACGCAACTCTATGAAAACGCAAATAGTTAAAATTAAACTAAGAATCACAAACAAAATAATTTCTGTATGTAATTAGTACATTATAAAGTATAAATAAAAATAAACTCTTAAAATTAAAACCGTCTTCATATCCTACAACTTATTTTATATTCATTAAATTGTATATGGCCGCGCCCACATTTTAGGGACGTTTTTTTTTTAAAACTGTTTTTCGTAGATTTTAATCATATAATATCAATCTTTAGAAGCAAACTTGAGTATATGTTGAGATATTTAAAAAACCGCCCACTACCACGCCCCTGTTTTGAATTAAAATTCTCTTGGAGAAATTTTATAAGAAAAAACTTTAAAAAATTTTAGGCAATTTTTTGAGGAAGTGGCTACATATTTTGGTATATAGTAAAGGAATAGCGCATCAGACTATTCGCTCTGGCCGCTGTGTAGCATTCTTTTAATTTTTGTTGGAGGAATAGTAGTTTAATATTATTAAAATATTTTTTTTTTATCTTTAGCATCATTATCTTATTTATGACAAAATTATTATAACGATTAGTTTCTGCTACATAAACTAATTATTTGGACCTTATCCAATTTGAATATAACCTAAAACTTTACGTGCTAATTATCTTAAAAACGCAACTCTATGAAAACACAAATAGTTAAAATTAAACTAAGAATCACAAACAAAATAATTTCTGGATGTAATTAGTACATTATAAAGTATAAATAAAAATAAACTCTTAAAATTAAAACCGTCTTCATATCCTACAACTTATTTTATATTCATTAAATTGTATATGGCCGCGCCCACATTTTAGGGGCGTTTTTTTTTAAAAAACAGTTTTTCGTAGATTTTAATCATATAATATCAATCTTTAGAAGCAAAATTGAGTATATGTTGAGATATTTAAAAAATCCGCCCACTACCACGCCCCTGTTTTGAATTAAAATTCTCTTGGAGTAATTTTATAAGAAAAAAATTTATAAAATTTTACGCAATTTTTTGAGGAAGTGGCTACATATTTTGGTATGTAGGAAAGGAATAGCGCATCAGACTATTCGCTCTGGCCGCTGTGTAGCATTCTTTTAATTTTTGTTGGAGGAATACTAGTTTAATATTATTAAAATATATTTTTTTATCTTTAGCATCATTATCTTATTTATGACAAAATTATTATAACGATTAGTTTCTGCTACATAAACTAATTATTTGGACCTTATCCAATTTGAATATAACCTAAAACTTTACGTGCTAATTATCTTAAAAACGCAACTCTATGAAAACGCAAATAGTTAAAATTAAACTAAGAATCACAAACAAAATAATTTCTGTATGTAATTAGTACATTATAAAGTATAAATAAAAATAGACTCTTAAAATTAAAACCGTCTTAATATCCTACAACTTATTTTATATTCATTAAATTGTATATGGCCGCGCCCACATTTTAGGGGCGTTTTTTTTTAAAAACAGTTTTTCGTAGATTTTAATCATATAATATCAATCTTTAGAAGCAAACTTGAGTATATGTTGAGATATTTAAAAAATCCGCCCACTACCACGCCCCTGTTTTGAATTAAAATTCTCTTGGAGTAATTTTATAAGAAAAAACTTTATAAAATTTTAGGCAATTTTTTGAGGAAGTGGCTACATATTTTGGTATATAGGAAAGGAATAGCGCATCAGACTATTCGCTCTGGCCGCTGTGTAGCATTCTTTTAATTTTTGTTGGAGGAATACTAGTTTAATATTATTAAAATATTTTTTTTTATCTTTAGCATCATTATCTTATTTATGACAAAATTATTATAACGATTAGTCTCTGCTACATAAACATATGCTATATAACCTAAAACTTTACGTGCTAATTATCTTAAAAACGCAACTCTATGAAAACACAAATAGTTAAAATTAAACTAAGAATCACAAACAAAATAATTTCTGTATGTAATTAGTACATTATAAAGTATAAATAAAAATAAACTCTTAAAATTAAAACCGTCTTCATATCCTACAACTTATTTTATATTCATTAAATTGTATATGGCCGCGCCCACATTTTAGGGGCGTTTTTTTTTAAAAACAGTTTTTCGTAGATTTTAATCATATAATATCAATCTTTAGAAGCAAACTTGAGAATATGTTGAGATATTTAAAAAATCCGCCCACTACCACGCCCCTGTTTTGAATTAAAATTCTCTTGGAGTAATTTTATAAGAAAAAACTTTATAAAATTTTACGCAATTTTTTGAGGAAGTGGCTACATATTTTGGTATATAGGAAAGGAATAGCGCATCAGACTATTCGCTCTGGCCGCTGTGTAGCATTCTTTTAATTTTTGTTGGAGGAATAGTAGTTTAATATTATTAAAATATTTTTTTTTATCTTTAGCATCATTATCTTATTTATGACAAAATTATTATAACGATTAGTTTCTGCTACATAAACTAATTATTTGGACCTTATCCAATTTGAATATAACCTAAAACTTTAAGTGCTAATTATCTTAAAAACGCAACTCTATGAAAACACAAATAGTTAAAATTAAACTAAGAATCACAAACAAAATAATTTCTGGATGTAATTAGTACATTATAAAGTATAAATAAAAATAAACTCTGAAAATTAAAACCGTCTTCATATCCTACAACTTATTTTATATTCATTAAATTGTATATGGCCGCGCCCACATTTTAGGGGCGTTTTTTTTTAAAAACAGTTTTTCGTAGATTTTAATCATATAATATCAATCTTTAGAAGCAAAATTGAGTATATGTTGAGATATTTAAAAAATCCGCCCACTACCACGCCCCTGTTTTGAATTAAAATTCTCTTGGAGTAATTTTATAAGAAAAAACTTTATAAAATTTTACGCAATTTTTTGAGGAAGTGGCTACATATTTTGGTATGTAGGAAAGGAATAGCGCATCAGACTATTCGCTCTGGCCGCTGTGTAGCATTCTTTTAATTTTTGTTGGAGGAATACTAGTTTAATATTATTAAAATATATATTTTTATCTCTAGCATCATTATCTTATTTATGACAAAATTATTATAACGATTAGTTTCTGCTACATAAACTAATTATTTGGACATTATCCAATTCGAATATAACCTAAAACTTTACGTGCTAATTATCTTAAAAACGCAACTCTATGAAAACACAAATAGTTAAAATTAAACTAAGAATCACAAACAAAATAATTTCTGGATGTAATTAGTACATTATAAAGTATAAATAAAAATAAACTCTTAAAATTAAAACCGTCTTCATATCCTACAACTTATTTTATATTCATTAAACTGTATATGGCCGCGCCCACATTTTAGGGGCGTTTTTTTTTTAAAACAGTTTTTCGTAGATTTTAATCATATAATATCAATCTTTAGAAGCAAACTTGAGTATATGTTGAGATATTTAAAAAATCCGCCCACTACCACGCCCCTGTTTTAAATTAAAATTCTCTTGGAGTAATTTTATAAGAAAAAACTTTGAGGAATTTTTTGAGGAAGTGGCTACATATTTTGGTATATAGGAAAGGAATAGCGCATCAGACTATTCGCTCTGGCCGCTGTGTAGCATTCTTTTAATTTTTGTTGGAGGAATACTAGTTTAATATTATTAAAATATTTTTTTTTATCTTTAGCATCATTATCTTATTCATGACAAAATTATTATAACGATTAGTCTCTGCTACATAAACTAATTATTTGGACCTTATCCAATTTTAATATAACCTAAAACTTTACGTGCTAATTATCTTAAAAACGCAACTCTATGAAAACACAAATAGTTAAAATTAAACTAAGAATCACAAACAAAATAATTTCTGGATGTAATTAGTACATTATAAAGTATAAATAAAAATAAACTCTTAAAATTAAAACCGTCTTCATATCCTACAACTTATTTTATATTCATTAAATTGTATATGGCCGCGCCCACATTTTAGGGGCGTTTTTTTTTTTAAAAACAGTTTTTCGTAGATTTTAATCATATAATATCAATCTTTAGAAGCAAACTTGAGTATATGTTGAGTTATTTAAAAAATCCGCCCACTACCACGCCCCTGTTTTGAATTAAAATTCTCTTGGAGTAATTTTATAAGAAAAAACTTTATAAAATTTTACGCAATTTTTTGAGGAAGTGGCTACATATTTTGGTATATAGGAAAGGAATAGCGCATCAGACTATTCGCTCTGGCCGCTGTGTAGCATTCTTTTAAATTTAGTTGGAGGAATACTAGTTTAATATTATTAAAATATTTTTTTTTATCTTTAGCATCATTAACTTATTTATGACAAAATTATTATAACGATTAGTTTCTGCTACATAAAC
Organism: Chalcosyrphus nemorum; assembly: GCA_949716465.1. Classification (NCBI taxonomy): domain Eukaryota; kingdom Metazoa; phylum Arthropoda; class Insecta; order Diptera; family Syrphidae; genus Chalcosyrphus; species Chalcosyrphus nemorum. The sequence goes on from OX454334.1 coordinate 37,572,170, forward strand.
TAATTATTTGGACCTTATCCAATTTGAATATAACCTAAAACTTTAAGTGCTAATTATCTTAAAAACGCAACTCTATGAAAACACAAATAGTTAAAATTAAACTAAGAATCACAAACAAAATAATTTCTGGATGTAATTAGTACATTATAAAGTATAAATAAAAATAAACTCTGAAAATTAAAACCGTCTTCATATCCTACAACTTATTTTATATTCATTAAATTGTATATGGCCGCGCCCACATTTTAGGGGCGTTTTTTTTTAAAAACAGTTTTTCGTAGATTTTAATCATATAATATCAATCTTTAGAAGCAAAATTGAGTATATGTTGAGATATTTAAAAAATCCGCCCACTACCACGCCCCTGTTTTGAATTAAAATTCTCTTGGAGTAATTTTATAAGAAAAAACTTTATAAAATTTTACGCAATTTTTTGAGGAAGTGGCTACATATTTTGGTATGTAGGAAAGGAATAGCGCATCAGACTATTCGCTCTGGCCGCTGTGTAGCATTCTTTTAATTTTTGTTGGAGGAATACTAGTTTAATATTATTAAAATATATATTTTTATCTCTAGCATCATTATCTTATTTATGACAAAATTATTATAACGATTAGTTTCTGCTACATAAACTAATTATTTGGACCTTATCCAATTCGAATATAACCTAAAACTTTACGTGCTAATTATCTTAAAAACGCAACTCTATGAAAACACAAATAGTTAAAATTAAACTAAGAATCACAAACAAAATAATTTCTGGATGTAATTAGTACATTATAAAGTATAAATAAAAATAAACTCTTAAAATTAAAACCGTCTTAATATCCTACAACTTATTTTATATTCATTAAATTGTATATGGCCGCGCCCACATTTTAGGGGCGTTTTTTTTTAAAAACAGTTTTTCGTAGATTTTAATCATATAATATCAATCTTTAGAAGCAAACTTGAGTATATGTTGAGATATTTAAAAAATCCGCCCACTACCACGCCCCTGTTTTAAATTAAAATTCTCTTGGAGTAATTTTATAAGAAAAAACTTTATAAAATTTTAGGCAATTTTTTGAGGAAGTGGCTACATATTTTGGTATATAGGAAAGGAATAGCGCATCAGACTAATCGCTCTGGCCGCTGTGTAGCATTCTTTTAATTTTTGTTGGAGGAATACTAGTTTAATATTATTAAAATATATTTTTTTATCCTAGCATCATTATCTTATTTATGACAAAATTATTATAACGATTAGTTTCTGCTACATAAACTAATTATTTGGACATTATCCAATTCGAATATAACCTAAAACTTTACGTGCTAATTATCTTAAAAACGCAACTCTATGAAAACACAAATAGTTAAAATTAAACTAAGAATCACAAATAAAATAATTTCTGGATGTAATTAGTACATTATAAAGTATAAATAAAAATAAACTCTTAAAATTAAAACCGTCTTCATATCCTACAACTTATTTTATATTCATTAAATTGTATATGGCCGCGCCCACATTTTAGGGGCGTTTTTTTTTTAAAACAGTTTTTCGTAGATTTTAATCATATAATATCAATCTTTAGAAGCAAACTTGAGTATATGTTGAGATATTTAAAAAATCCGCCCACTACCACGCCCCTGTTTTAAATTAAAATTCTCTTGGAGTAATTTTATAAGAAAAAACTTTGAGGAATTTTTTGAGGAAGTGGCTACATATTTTGGTATATAGGAAAGGAATAGCGCATCAGACTATTCGCTCTGGCCGCTGTGTAGCATTCTTTTAATTTTTGTTGGAGGAATACTAGTTTAATATTATTAAAATATTTTTTTTATCTTTAGCATCATTATCTTATTTATGACAAAATTATTATAACGATTAGTCTCTGCTACATAAACTAATTATTTGGACCTTATCCAATTTGAATATAACCTAAAACTTTACGTGCTAATTATCTTAAAAACGCAACTCTATGAAAACACAAATAGTTAAAATTAAACTAAGAATCACAAACAAAATAATTTCTGGATGTAATTAGTACATTATAAAGTATAAATAAAAATAAACTCTTAAAATTAAAACCGTCTTCATATCCTACAACTTATTTTATATTCATTAAATTGTATATGGCCGCGCCCACATTTTAGGGGCGTTTTTTTTTTTAAAAACAGTTTTTCGTAGATTTTAATCATATAATATCAATCTTTAGAAGCAAACTTGAGTATATGTTGAGTTATTTAAAAAATCCGCCCACTACCACGCCCCTGTTTTGAATTAAAATTCTCTTGGAGTAATTTTATAAGAAAAAACTTTATAAAATTTTACGCAATTTTTTGAGGAAGTGGCTACATATTTTGGTATATAGGAAAGGAATAGCGCATCAGACTATTCGCTCTGGCCGCTGTGTAGCATTCTTTTAAATTTAGTTGGAGGAATACTAGTTTAATATTATTAAAATATTTTTTTTTATCTTTAGCATCATTAACTTATTTATGACAAAATTATTATAACGATTAGTTTCTGCTACATAAACTAATTATTTGGACCTTATCCAATTTGAATATAACCTAAAACTTTACGTGCTAATTATCTTAAAAACGCAACTCTATGAAAACGCAAATAGTTAAAATTAAACTAAGAATCACAAACAAAATAATTTCTGTATGTAATTAGTACATTATAAAGTATAAATAAAAATAAACTCTTAAAATTAAAACCGTCTTCATATCCTACAACTTATTTTATATTCATTAAATTGTATATGGCCGCGCCCACATTTTAGGGGCGTTTTTTTTTAAAAACAGTTTTTCGTAGATTTTAATCATATAATATCAATCTTTAGAAGCAAACTTGAGTATATGTTGAGATATTTAAAAAATCCGCCCACTACCACGCCCCTGTTTTGAATTAAAATTCTCTTAGAGTAATTTTATAAGAAAAAACTTTATAAAATTTTAGGCAGTTTTTTGAGGAAGTGGCTACATATTTTGGTATATAGGAAAGGAATAGCGCATCAGACTATTCGCTCTGGCCGCTGTGTAGCATTCTTTTAATTTTTGTTGGAGGAATACTAGTTTAATATTATTAAAATATTTTTTTTTATCTTTAGCATCATTATCTTATTTATGACAAAATTATTATAACGATTAGTCTCTGCTACATAAACTAATTATTTGGACCTTATCCAATTTGAATATAACCTAAAACTTTACGTGCTAATTATCTTAAAAACGCAACTCTATGAAAACACAAATAGTTAAAATTATACTAAGAATCACAAACAAAATAATTTCTGGATGTAATTAGTACATTATAAAGTATAAATAAAAATAAACTCTTAAAATTAAAACCGTCTTCATATCCTACAACTTATTTAATATTCATTAAATTGTATATGGCCGCGCCCACATTTTAGGGGCGTTTTTTTTTAAAAACAGTTTTTCGTAGATTTTAATCATATAATATCAATCTTTAGAAGCAAACTTGAGTATATGTTGAGATATTTAAAAAATCCGCCCACTACCACGCCCCTGTTTTGAATTAAAATTCTCTTGGAGTAATTTTATAAGAAAAAACTTTATAAAATTTTACGCAATTTTTTGAGGAAGTGGCTACATATTTTGGTATATAGGTAAGGAATAGCGCATCAGACTATTCGCTCTGGCCGCTGTGTAGCATTCTTTTAATTTTTGTTGGAGGAATAGTAGTTTAATATTATTAACGATTAGTTTCTGCTACATAAACTAATTATTTGGACCTTATCCAATTTGAATATAACCTAAAACTTTACGTGCTAATTATCTTAAAAACGCAACTCTATGAAAACACAAATAGTTAAAATTAAACTAAGAATCACAAACAAAATAATTTCTGGATGTAATTAGTACATTATAAAATATAAATAAAAATAAACTCTTAATATTAAAACCGTCTTCAAATCCTACAACTTATTTTATATTCATTAAATTGTATATGGCCGCGCCCACATTTTAGGGGCGTTTTTTTTTAAAAACAGTTTTTCGTAGATTTTAATCATATAATATCAATCTTTAGAAGCAAACTTGAGTATATGTTGAGATATTTAAAAAATCCGCCCACTACCACGCCCCTGTTTTGAATTAAAATTCTCTTGGAGTAATTTTATAAGAAAAAACTTTATAAAATTTTAGGCAATTTTTCGAGGAAGTGGCTACATATTTTGGTATATAGGAAAGGAATAGCGCATCAGACTATTCGCTCTGGCCGCTGTGTAGCATTCTTTTAATTTTTGTTGGAGGAATACTAGTTTAATATTATTAAAATATTTTTTTTTATCTTTAGCATCATTATCTTATTTATGACAAAATTATTATAACGATTAGTTTCTGCTACATAAACTAATTATTTGGACCTTATCCAATTCGAATATAACCTAAAACTTTACGTGCTAATTATCTTAAAAACGCAACTCTATGAAAACACAAATAGTTAAAATTAAACTAAGAATCACAAACAAAATAATTTCTGGATGTAATTAGTACATTATAAAGTATAAATAAAAATAAACTCTTAAAATTAAAACCGTCTTCATATCCTACAACTTATTTTATATTCATTAAATTGTATATGGCCGCGCCCACATTTTAGGGGCGTTTTTTTTTAAAAACAGTTTTTCGTAGATTTTAATCATATAATATCAATCTTTAGAAGCAAACTTGAGTATATGTTGAGATATTTAAAAAATCCGCCCACTACCACGCCCCTGTTTTGAATTAAAATTCTCTTGGAGTAATTTTATAAGAAAAAACTTTATAAAATTTTACGCAATTTTTTGAGGAAGTGGCTACATATTTTGGTATATAGGAAAGAAATAGCGCATCAGACTATTCGCTCTGGCCGCTGTGTAGCATTCTTTTAATTTTTGTTGGAGGAATACTAGTTTAATATTATTAAAATATTTTTTTTTATCTCTAGCATCATTATCTTATTTATGACAAAATTATTATAACGATTAGTCTCTGCTACATAAACTAATTATTTGGACCTTATCCAATTTGAATATTACCTAGAACTTTACGTGCTAATTATCTTAAAAACGCAACTCTATGAAAACACAAATAGTTAAAATGAAACTAAGAATCACAAACAAAATAATTTCTGGATGTAATTAGTACATTATAAAGTATAAATAAAAATAAACTCTTAAAATTAAAACCGTCTTCATATCCTACAACTTATTTTGTATTCATTAAATTGTATATGGCCACGCCCACATTTTAGGGGCGTTTTTTTTTAAAAACAGTTTTTCGTAGATTTTAATCATATAATATCAATCTTTAGAAGCAAACTTGAGTATATGTTTAGATATTTAAAAAATCCGCCCACTACCACGCCCCTGTTTTGAATTAAAATTCTCTTGGAGTAATTTTATAAGAAAAAACTTTAAAAAATTTTACGCAATTTTTTGAGGAAGTGGCTACATATTTTGGTATATAGTAAAGGAATAGCGCATCAGACTATTCGCTCTGGCCGCTGTGCAGCATTCTTTTAATTTTTGTTGGAGGAATACTAGTTTAATATTATTAAAACATATTTTTTTATCCTAGCATCATTATCTTATTTATGACAAAATTATTATAACGATTAGTTTCTGCTACATAAACTAATTATTTGGACCTTATCCAATTTGAATATAACCTAAAACTTTACGTGCTAATTATCTTAAAAACGCAACTCTATGAAAACACAAATAGTTAAAATTAAACTAAGAATCACAAACAAAATAATTTCTGGATGTAATTAGTACATTATAAAGTATAAATAAAAATAAACTCTTAAAATTAAAACCGTCTTCATATCCTACAACTTATTTTATATTCATTAAATTGTATATGGCCGCGCCCACATTTTAGGGGCGTTTTTTTTTAAAAACAGTTTTTCGTAGATTTTAATCATATAATATCAATCTTTAGAAGCAAACTTGAGTATATGTTGAGATATTTAAAAAATCCGCCCACTACCACGCCCCTGTTTTGAATTAAAATTCTCTTGGAGTAATTTTATAAGAAAAAACTTTATAAAATTTTACGCATTTTTTTGAGGAAGTGGCTACATATTTTGGTATATAGGAAAGGAATAGCGCATCAGACTATTCGCTCTGGCCGCTGTGCAGCATTCTTTTAATTTTTGTTGGAGGAATACTAGTTTAATATTATTAAAATATATTTTTTTATCTCTAGCATCATTATCTTATTTATGACAAAATTATTATAACGACTAGTTTCTGCTACATAAACTAATTATTTGGACCTTATCCAATTCGAATATAACCTAAAACTTTACGTGCTAATTATCTTAAAAACGCAACTCTATGAAAACACAAATAGTTAAAATTAAACTAAGAATCACAAACAAAATAATTTCTGGATGTAATTAGTACATTATAAAGTTTAAATAAAAATAAACTCTTAAAATTAAAACCGTCTTCATATCCTACAACTTATTTTATATTCATTAAATTGTATATGGCCGCGCCCACATTTTAGTGGCGTTTTTTTTTAAAAACAGTTTTTCGTAGATTTTAATCATATAATATCAATCTTTAGAAGCAAACTTGAGTACATGTTGAGATATTTAAAAAATCCGCCCACTACCACGCCCCTGTTTTGAATTAAAATTCTCTTGGAGTAATTTTATAAGAAAAAACTTTATAAAATTTTAGGCAATTTTTTGAGGAAGTGGCTACATATTTTGGTATATAGGAAAGGAATAGCGCATCAGACTATTCGCTCTGGCCGCTGTGTAGCATTCTTTTAATTTTTGTTGGAGGAATACTAGTTTAATATTATTAAAATATTTTTTTTTATCTTTAGCATCATTATCTTATTTATGACAAAATTATTAAACCGATTAGTCTCTGCTACATAAACTAATTATTTGGACCTTATCCAATTTGAATATAACCTGAGGAATACTAGTTTAATATTATTAAAATATATATTTTTATCTCTAGCATCATTATCTTATTTATGACAAAATTATTATAACGATTAGTTTCTGCTACATAAACTAATTATTTGGACATTATCCAATTCGAATATAACCTAAAACTTTACGTGCTAATTATCTTAAAAACGCAACTCTATGAAAACACAAATAGTTAAAATTAAACTAAGAATCACAAACAAAATAATTTCTGGATGTAATTAGTACATTATAAAGTATAAATAAAAATAAACTCTTAAAATTAAAACCGTCTTCATATCCTACAACTTATTTTATATTCATTAAACTGTATATGGCCGCGCCCACATTTTAGGGGCGTTTTTTTTTTAAAACAGTTTTTCGTAGATTTTAATCATATAATATCAATCTTTAGAAGCAAACTTGAGTATATGTTGAGATATTTAAAAAATCCGCCCACTACCACGCCCCTGTTTTAAATTAAAATTCTCTTGGAGTAATTTTATAAGAAAAAACTTTGAGGAATTTTTTGAGGAAGTGGCTACATATTTTGGTATATAGGAAAGGAATAGCGCATCAGACTATTCGCTCTGGCCGCTGTGTAGCATTCTTTTAATTTTTGTTGGAGGAATACTAGTTTAATATTATTAAAATATTTTTTTTTATCTTTAGCATCATTATCTTATTCATGACAAAATTATTATAACGATTAGTCTCTGCTACATAAACTAATTATTTGGACCTTATCCAATTTTAATATAACCTAAAACTTTACGTGCTAATTATCTTAAAAACGCAACTCTATGAAAACACAAATAGTTAAAATTAAACTAAGAATCACAAACAAAATAATTTCTGGATGTAATTAGTACATTATAAAGTATAAATAAAAATAAACTCTTAAAATTAAAACCGTCTTCATATCCTACAACTTATTTTATATTCATTAAATTGTATATGGCCGCGCCCACATTTTAGGGGCGTTTTTTTTTTTAAAAACAGTTTTTCGTAGATTTTAATCATATAATATCAATCTTTAGAAGCAAACTTGAGTATATGTTGAGTTATTTAAAAAATCCGCCCACTACCACGCCCCTGTTTTGAATTAAAATTCTCTTGGAGTAATTTTATAAGAAAAAACTTTATAAAATTTTACGCAATTTTTTGAGGAAGTGGCTACATATTTTGGTATATAGGAAAGGAATAGCGCATCAGACTATTCGCTCTGGCCGCTGTGTAGCATTCTTTTAAATTTAGTTGGAGGAATACTAGTTTAATATTATTAAAATATTTTTTTTTATCTTTAGCATCATTAACTTATTTATGACAAAATTATTATAACGATTAGTTTCTGCTACATAAACTAATTATTTGGACCTTATCCAATTTGAATATAACCTAAAACTTTAAGTGCTAATTATCTTAAAAACGCAACTCTATGAAAACACAAATAGTTAAAATTAAACTAAGAATCACAAACAAAATAATTTCTGGATGTAATTAGTACATTATAAAGTATAAATAAAAATAAACTCTGAAAATTAAAACCGTCTTCATATCCTACAACTTATTTTATATTCATTAAATTGTATATGGCCGCGCCCACATTTTAGGGGCGTTTTTTTTTAAAAACAGTTTTTCGTAGATTTTAATCATATAATATCAATCTTTAGAAGCAAAATTGAGTATATGTTGAGATATTTAAAAAATCCGCCCACTACCACGCCCCTGTTTTGAATTAAAATTCTCTTGGAGTAATTTTATAAGAAAAAACTTTATAAAATTTTACGCAATTTTTTGAGGAAGTGGCTACATATTTTGGTATGTAGGAAAGGAATAGCGCATCAGACTATTCGCTCTGGCCGCTGTGTAGCATTCTTTTAATTTTTGTTGGAGGAATACTAGTTTAATATTATTAAAATATATATTTTTATCTCTAGCATCATTATCTTATTTATGACAAAATTATTATAACGATTAGTTTCTGCTACATAAACTAATTATTTGGACCTTATCCAATTCGAATATAACCTAAAACTTTACGTGCTAATTATCTTAAAAACGCAACTCTATGAAAACACAAATAGTTAAAATTAAACTAAGAATCACAAACAAAATAATTTCTGGATGTAATTAGTACATTATAAAGTATAAATAAAAATAAACTCTTAAAATTAAAACCGTCTTAATATCCTACAACTTATTTTATATTCATTAAATTGTATATGGCCGCGCCCACATTTTAGGGGCGTTTTTTTTTAAAAACAGTTTTTCGTAGATTTTAATCATATAATATCAATCTTTAGAAGCAAACTTGAGTATATGTTGAGATATTTAAAAAATCCGCCCACTACCACGCCCCTGTTTTAAATTAAAATTCTCTTGGAGTAATTTTATAAGAAAAAACTTTATAAAATTTTAGGCAATTTTTTGAGGAAGTGGCTACATATTTTGGTATATAGGAAAGGAATAGCGCATCAGACTAATCGCTCTGGCCGCTGTGTAGCATTCTTTTAATTTTTGTTGGAGGAATACTAGTTTAATATTATTAAAATATATTTTTTTATCCTAGCATCATTATCTTATTTATGACAAAATTATTATAACGATTAGTTTCTGCTACATAAACTAATTATTTGGACATTATCCAATTCGAATATAACCTAAAACTTTACGTGCTAATTATCTTAAAAACGCAACTCTATGAAAACACAAATAGTTAAAATTAAACTAAGAATCACAAATAAAATAATTTCTGGATGTAATTAGTACATTATAAAGTATAAATAAAAATAAACTCTTAAAATTAAAACCGTCTTCATATCCTACAACTTATTTTATATTCATTAAATTGTATATGGCCGCGCCCACATTTTAGGGGCGTTTTTTTTTTAAAACAGTTTTTCGTAGATTTTAATCATATAATATCAATCTTTAGAAGCAAACTTGAGTATATGTTGAGATATTTAAAAAATCCGCCCACTACCACGCCCCTGTTTTAAATTAAAATTCTCTTGGAGTAATTTTATAAGAAAAAACTTTGAGGAATTTTTTGAGGAAGTGGCTACATATTTTGGTATATAGGAAAGGAATAGCGCATCAGACTATTCGCTCTGGCCGCTGTGTAGCATTCTTTTAATTTTTGTTGGAGGAATACTAGTTTAATATTATTAAAATATTTTTTTTATCTTTAGCATCATTATCTTATTTATGACAAAATTATTATAACGATTAGTCTCTGCTACATAAACTAATTATTTGGACCTTATCCAATTTGAATATAACCTAAAACTTTACGTGCTAATTATCTTAAAAACGCAACTCTATGAAAACACAAATAGTTAAAATTAAACTAAGAATCACAAACAAAATAATTTCTGGATGTAATTAGTACATTATAAAGTATAAATAAAAATAAACTCTTAAAATTAAAACCGTCTTCATATCCTACAACTTATTTTATATTCATTAAATTGTATATGGCCGCGCCCACATTTTAGGGGCGTTTTTTTTTTTAAAAACAGTTTTTCGTAGATTTTAATCATATAATATCAATCTTTAGAAGCAAACTTGAGTATATGTTGAGTTATTTAAAAAATCCGCCCACTACCACGCCCCTGTTTTGAATTAAAATTCTCTTGGAGTAATTTTATAAGAAAAAACTTTATAAAATTTTACGCAATTTTTTGAGGAAGTGGCTACATATTTTGGTATATAGGAAAGGAATAGCGCATCAGACTATTCGCTCTGGCCGCTGTGTAGCATTCTTTTAAATTTAGTTGGAGGAATACTAGTTTAATATTATTAAAATATTTTTTTTTATCTTTAGCATCATTAACTTATTTATGACAAAATTATTATAACGATTAGTTTCTGCTACATAAACTAATTATTTGGACCTTATCCAATTTGAATATAACCTAAAACTTTACGTGCTAATTATCTTAAAAACGCAACTCTATGAAAACGCAAATAGTTAAAATTAAACTAAGAATCACAAACAAAATAATTTCTGTATGTAATTAGTACATTATAAAGTATAAATAAAAATAAACTCTTAAAATTAAAACCGTCTTCATATCCTACAACTTATTTTATATTCATTAAATTGTATATGGCCGCGCCCACATTTTAGGGGCGTTTTTTTTTAAAAACAGTTTTTCGTAGATTTTAATCATATAATATCAATCTTTAGAAGCAAACTTGAGTATATGTTGAGATATTTAAAAAATCCGCCCACTACCACGCCCCTGTTTTGAATTAAAATTCTCTTAGAGTAATTTTATAAGAAAAAACTTTATAAAATTTTAGGCAGTTTTTTGAGGAAGTGGCTACATATTTTGGTATATAGGAAAGGAATAGCGCATCAGACTATTCGCTCTGGCCGCTGTGTAGCATTCTTTTAATTTTTGTTGGAGGAATACTAGTTTAATATTATTAAAATATTTTTTTTTATCTTTAGCATCATTATCTTATTTATGACAAAATTATTATAACGATTAGTCTCTGCTACATAAACTAATTATTTGGACCTTATCCAATTTGAATATAACCTAAAACTTTACGTGCTAATTATCTTAAAAACGCAACTCTATGAAAACACAAATAGTTAAAATTATACTAAGAATCACAAACAAAATAATTTCTGGATGTAATTAGTACATTATAAAGTATAAATAAAAATAAACTCTTAAAATTAAAACCGTCTTCATATCCTACAACTTATTTAATATTCATTAAATTGTATATGGCCGCGCCCACATTTTAGGGGCGTTTTTTTTTAAAAACAGTTTTTCGTAGATTTTAATCATATAATATCAATCTTTAGAAGCAAACTTGAGTATATGTTGAGATATTTAAAAAATCCGCCCACTACCACGCCCCTGTTTTGAATTAAAATTCTCTTGGAGTAATTTTATAAGAAAAAACTTTATAAAATTTTACGCAATTTTTTGAGGAAGTGGCTACATATTTTGGTATATAGGTAAGGAATAGCGCATCAGACTATTCGCTCTGGCCGCTGTGTAGCATTCTTTTAATTTTTGTTGGAGGAATAGTAGTTTAATATTATTAACGATTAGTTTCTGCTACATAAACTAATTATTTGGACCTTATCCAATTTGAATATAACCTAAAACTTTACGTGCTAATTATCTTAAAAACGCAACTCTATGAAAACACAAATAGTTAAAATTAAACTAAGAATCACAAACAAAATAATTTCTGGATGTAATTAGTACATTATAAAATATAAATAAAAATAAACTCTTAATATTAAAACCGTCTTCAAATCCTACAACTTATTTTATATTCATTAAATTGTATATGGCCGCGCCCACATTTTAGGGGCGTTTTTTTTTAAAAACAGTTTTTCGTAGATTTTAATCATATAATATCAATCTTTAGAAGCAAACTTGAGTATATGTTGAGATATTTAAAAAATCCGCCCACTACCACGCCCCTGTTTTGAATTAAAATTCTCTTGGAGTAATTTTATAAGAAAAAACTTTATAAAATTTTAGGCAATTTTTCGAGGAAGTGGCTACATATTTTGGTATATAGGAAAGGAATAGCGCATCAGACTATTCGCTCTGGCCGCTGTGTAGCATTCTTTTAATTTTTGTTGGAGGAATACTAGTTTAATATTATTAAAATATTTTTTTTTATCTTTAGCATCATTATCTTATTTATGACAAAATTATTATAACGATTAGTTTCTGCTACATAAACTAATTATTTGGACCTTATCCAATTCGAATATAACCTAAAACTTTACGTGCTAATTATCTTAAAAACGCAACTCTATGAAAACACAAATAGTTAAAATTAAACTAAGAATCACAAACAAAATAATTTCTGGATGTAATTAGTACATTATAAAGTATAAATAAAAATAAACTCTTAAAATTAAAACCGTCTTCATATCCTACAACTTATTTTATATTCATTAAATTGTATATGGCCGCGCCCACATTTTAGGGGCGTTTTTTTTTAAAAACAGTTTTTCGTAGATTTTAATCATATAATATCAATCTTTAGAAGCAAACTTGAGTATATGTTGAGATATTTAAAAAATCCGCCCACTACCACGCCCCTGTTTTGAATTAAAATTCTCTTGGAGTAATTTTATAAGAAAAAACTTTATAAAATTTTACGCAATTTTTTGAGGAAGTGGCTACATATTTTGGTATATAGGAAAGAAATAGCGCATCAGACTATTCGCTCTGGCCGCTGTGTAGCATTCTTTTAATTTTTGTTGGAGGAATACTAGTTTAATATTATTAAAATATTTTTTTTTATCTCTAGCATCATTATCTTATTTATGACAAAATTATTATAACGATTAGTCTCTGCTACATAAACTAATTATTTGGACCTTATCCAATTTGAATATTACCTAGAACTTTACGTGCTAATTATCTTAAAAACGCAACTCTATGAAAACACAAATAGTTAAAATGAAACTAAGAATCACAAACAAAATAATTTCTGGATGTAATTAGTACATTATAAAGTATAAATAAAAATAAACTCTTAAAATTAAAACCGTCTTCATATCCTACAACTTATTTTGTATTCATTAAATTGTATATGGCCGCGCCCACATTTTAGGGGCGTTTTTTTTTAAAAACAGTTTTTCGTAGATTTTAATCATATAATATCAATCTTTAGAAGCAAACTTGAGTATATGTTTAGATATTTAAAAAATCCGCCCACTACCACGCCCCTGTTTTGAATTAAAATTCTCTTGGAGTAATTTTATAAGAAAAAACTTTAAAAAATTTTACGCAATTTTTTGAGGAAGTGGCTACATATTTTGGTATATAGTAAAGGAATAGCGCATCAGACTATTCGCTCTGGCCGCTGTGCAGCATTCTTTTAATTTTTGTTGGAGGAATACTAGTTTAATATTATTAAAACATATTTTTTTATCCTAGCATCATTATCTTATTTATGACAAAATTATTATAACGATTAGTTTCTGCTACATAAACTAATTATTTGGACCTTATCCAATTTGAATATAACCTAAAACTTTACGTGCTAATTATCTTAAAAACGCAACTCTATGAAAACACAAATAGTTAAAATTAAACTAAGAATCACAAACAAAATAATTTCTGGATGTAATTAGTACATTATAAAGTATAAATAAAAATAAACTCTTAAAATTAAAACCGTCTTCATATCCTACAACTTATTTTATATTCATTAAATTGTATATGGCCGCGCCCACATTTTAGGGGCGTTTTTTTTTAAAAACAGTTTTTCGTAGATTTTAATCATATAATATCAATCTTTAGAAGCAAACTTGAGTATATGTTGAGATATTTAAAAAATCCGCCCACTACCACGCCCCTGTTTTGAATTAAAATTCTCTTGGAGTAATTTTATAAGAAAAAACTTTATAAAATTTTACGCATTTTTTTGAGGAAGTGGCTACATATTTTGGTATATAGGAAAGGAATAGCGCATCAGACTATTCGCTCTGGCCGCTGTGCAGCATTCTTTTAATTTTTGTTGGAGGAATACTAGTTTAATATTATTAAAATATATTTTTTTATCTCTAGCATCATTATCTTATTTATGACAAAATTATTATAACGACTAGTTTCTGCTACATAAACTAATTATTTGGACCTTATCCAATTCGAATATAACCTAAAACTTTACGTGCTAATTATCTTAAAAACGCAACTCTATGAAAACACAAATAGTTAAAATTAAACTAAGAATCACAAACAAAATAATTTCTGGATGTAATTAGTACATTATAAAGTTTAAATAAAAATAAACTCTTAAAATTAAAACCGTCTTCATATCCTACAACTTATTTTATATTCATTAAATTGTATATGGCCGCGCCCACATTTTAGTGGCGTTTTTTTTTAAAAACAGTTTTTCGTAGATTTTAATCATATAATATCAATCTTTAGAAGCAAACTTGAGTACATGTTGAGATATTTAAAAAATCCGCCCACTACCACGCCCCTGTTTTGAATTAAAATTCTCTTGGAGTAATTTTATAAGAAAAAACTTTATAAAATTTTAGGCAATTTTTTGAGGAAGTGGCTACATATTTTGGTATATAGGAAAGGAATAGCGCATCAGACTATTCGCTCTGGCCGCTGTGTAGCATTCTTTTAATTTTTGTTGGAGGAATACTAGTTTAATATTATTAAAATATTTTTTTTTATCTTTAGCATCATTATCTTATTTATGACAAAATTATTAAACCGATTAGTCTCTGCTACATAAACTAATTATTTGGACCTTATCCAATTTGA
Source organism: Chalcosyrphus nemorum (assembly GCA_949716465.1). NCBI lineage: Eukaryota > Metazoa > Arthropoda > Insecta > Diptera > Syrphidae > Chalcosyrphus > Chalcosyrphus nemorum. The sequence goes on from OX454334.1 coordinate 37,587,389, forward strand.
ATATAACCTAAAACTTTACGTGCTAATTATCTTAAAAACGCAACTCTATGAAAACACAAATAGTTAAAATTAAACTAAGAATCACAAACAAAATAATTTCTGGATGTAATTAGTACATTATAAAGTATAAATAAAAATAAACTCTTAAAATTAAAACCGTCTTCATATCCTACAACTTATTTTATATTCATTAAATTGTATATGGCCGCGCCCACATTTTAGGGGCGTTTTTTTTTTAAAAACAGTTTTTCGTAGATTTTAATCATATAATATCAATCTTTAGAAGCAAACTTGAGTATATGTTGAGATATTTAAAAAATCCGCCCACTACCACGCCCCTGTTTTGAATTAAAATTCTCTTGGAGTAATTTTATAAGAAAAAACTTTATAAAATTTTACGCAATTTTTTGAGGAAGTGGCTACATATTTTGGTATATAGGAAAGGAATAGCGCATCAGACTATTCGCTCTGGCCGCTGTGTAGCATACTTTTAATTTTTGTTGGAGGAATACTAGTTTAATATTATTAAAATATATTTTTTTATCTCTAGCATCATTATCTTATTTATGACAAAATTATTATAACGATTAGTTTCTGCTACATAAACTAATTATTTGGACCTTATCCAATTCGAATATAACCTAAAACTTTACGTGCTAATTATCTTAAAAACGCAACTCTATGAAAACACAAATAGTTAAAATTAAACTAAGAATCACAAACAAAATAATTTCTGGATGTAATTAGTACATTATAAAGTATAAATAAAAATTAACTCTTAAAATTAAAACCGTCTTCATATCCTACAACTTATTTTATATTCATTAAATTGTATATGGCCGCGCCCACATTTTAGGGGCGTTTTTTTTTAAAAACAGTTTTTCGTAGATTTTAATCATATAATATCAATCTTTAGAAGCAAACTTGAGTATATGTTGAGATATTTAAATAATCCGCCCACTACCACGCCCCTGTTTTGAATTAAAATTTTCTTGGAGTAATTTTATAAGAAAAAACTTTATAAAATTTTAGGCAATTTTTTGAGGAAGTGGCTACATATTTTGGTATATAGGAAAGGAATAGCGCATCAGACTATTCGCTCTGGCCGCTGTGTAGCATTCTTTTAATTTTTGTTGGAGGAATACTAGTTTAATATTATTAAAATATTTTTTTTTATCTTTAGCATCATTATCTTATTCATGACAAAATTATTATAACGATTAGTCTCTGCTACATAAACTAATTATTTGGACCTTATCCAATTTGAATATAACCTAAAACTTTACGTGCTAATTATCTTAAAAACGCAACTCTATGAAAACACAAATAGTTAAAATTAAACTAAGAATCACAAACAAAATAATTTCTGGATGTAATTAGTGCATTATAAAGTATAAATAAAAATAAACTCTTAAAATTAAAACCGTCTTCATATCCTACAACTTATTTTATATTCATTAAATTGTATATGGCCGCGCCCACATTTTAGGGGCGTTTTTTTTTTAAAACAGTTTTTCGTAGATTTTAATCATATAATATCAATCTTTAGAAGCAAACTTGAGTATATGTTGAGATATTTAAAAAATCCGCCCACTACCACGCCCCTGTTTTGAATTAAAATTCTCTTGGAGTAATTTTATAAGAAAAAACTTTATAAAATTTTAGGCAATTTTTTGAGGAAGTGGCTACATATTTTGGTATATAGGAAAGGAATAGCGCATCAGACTATTCGCTCTGGCCGCTGTGTAGCATTCTTTTAATTTTTGTTGGAGGAATACTAGTTTAATATTATTAAAATATTTTTTTTTTATCTTTAGCATCATTATCTTATTTATGACAAAATTATTATAACGATTAGTCTCTGCTACATAAACTAATTATTTGGACCTTATCCAATTTGAATATAACCTAAAACTTTACGTGCTAATTATCTTAAAACGCAACTCTATGAAAACACAAATAGTTAAAATTAAACTAAGAATCACAAACAAAATAATTTCTGGATGTAATTAGTACATTATAAAGTATAAATAAAAATAAACTCTTAAAATTAAAACCGTCTTCATATCCTACAACTTATTTTATATTCATTAAATTGTATATGGCCGCGCCCACATTTTAGGGGCGTTTTTTTTTTAAAAACAGTTTTTCGTAGATTTTAATCATATAATATCAATCTTTAGAAGCAAACTTGAGTATATGTTGAGATATTTAAAAAATCCGCCCACTACCACGCCCCTGTTTTGAATTAAAATTCTCTTGGAGTAATTTTATAAGAAAAAACTTTATAAAATTTTACGCAATTTTTTGAGGAAGTGACTACATATTTTGGTATATAGGAAAGGAATAGCGCATCAGACTATTCGCTCTGGCCGCTGTGTAGCATACTTTTAATTTTTGTTGGAGGAATACTAGTTTAATATTATTAAAATATATTTTTTTATCTCTAGCATCATTATCTTATTTATGACAAAATTATTATAACGATTAGTTTCTGCTACATAAACTAATTATTTGGACCTTATCCAATTCGAATATAACCTAAAACTTTACGTGCTAATTATCTTAAAAACGCAACTCTATGAAAACACAAATAGTTAAAATTAAACTAAGAATCACAAACAAAATAATTTCTGGATGTAATTAGTACATTACAAAGTATAAATAAAAATTAACTCTTAAAATTAAAACCGTCTTCATATCCTACAACTTATTTTATATTCATTAAATTGTATATGGCCGCGCCCACATTTTAGGGGCGTTTTTTTTTAAAAACAGTTTTTCGTAGATTTTAATCATATAATATCAATCTTTAGAAGCAAACTTGAGTATATGTTGAGATATTTAAATAATCCGCCCACTACCACGCCCCTGTTTTGAATTAAAATTTTCTTGGAGTAATTTTATAAGAAAAAACTTTATAAAATTTTAGGCAATTTTTTGAGGAAGTGGCTACATATTTTGGTATATAGGAAAGGAATAGCGCATCAGACTATTCGCTCTGGCCGCTGTGTAGCATTCTTTTAATTTTTGTTGGAGGAATACTAGTTTAATATTATTAAAATATATTTTTTTATCCTAGCATCATTATCTTATTTATGACAAAATTATTATAACGATTAGTTTCTGCTACATAAACTAATTATTTGGACCTTATCCAATTCGAATATAACCTAAAACTTTACGTGCTAATTATCTTAAAAACACAACTCTATGAAAACACAAATAGTTAAAATTAAACTAAGAAGCACAAACAAAATAATTTCTGGATGTAATTAGTACATTATAAAGTATAAATAAAAATAAACTCTTAAAATTAAAACCGTCTTCATATCCTACAACTTATTTTATATTCATTAAATTGTATATGGCCGCGCCCACATTTTAGGGGCGTTTTTTTTTTAAAACAGTTTTTCGTAGATTTTAATCATATAATATCAATCTTTAGAAGCAAACTTGAGTATATGTTGAGATATTTAAAAAATCCGCCCACTACCACGCCCCTGTTTTGAATTAAAATTCTCTTGGAGTAATTGTATAAGAAAAAACTTTATAAAAATTTTAGGCAATTCTTTGAGGAAGTGGCTACATATTTTGGTTTATAGGAAAGGAATAGCGCATCAGACTATTCGCTCTGGCCGCTGTGTAGCATTCTTTTAATTTTTGTTGGAGGAATACTAGTTTAATATTATTAAAATATTTTTTTTTTATCTTTAGCATCATTATCTTATTTATGACAAAATTATTATAACGATTAGTCTCTGCTACATAAACTAATTATTTGGACCTTATCCAATTTGAATATAACCTAAAACTTAACGTGCTAATTATCTTAAAAACGCAACTCTATGAAAACACAAATAGTTAAAATTAAACTAAGAATCACAAACAAAATAATTTCTGGATGTAATTAGTACATTATAAAGTATAAATAAAAATAAACTCTTAAAATTAAAACCGTCTTCATATCCTACAACTTATTTTATATTCATTAAATTGTATATGGCCGCGCCCACATTTTAGGGGCGTTTTTTTTTAAAAAACAGTTTTTCGTAGATTTTAATCATATAATATCAATCTTTAGAAGCAAACTTGAGTATATGTTGAGATATTTAAAAAATCCGCCCACTACCACGCCCCTGTTTTGAATTAAAATTCTCTTGGAGTAATTTTATAAGAAAAAACTTTAAAAAATTTTAGGCAATTTTTTGAGGAAGTGGCTACATATTTTGGTATATAGTAAAGGAATAGCGCATCAGACTATTCGCTCTGGCCGCTGTGCAGCATTCTTTTAATTTTTGTTGGAGGAATACTAGTTTAATATTATTAAAACATATTTTTTATCCTAGCATCATTATCTTATTTATGACAAAATTATTATAACGATTAGTTTCTGCTACATAAACTAATTATTTGGACCTTATCCAATTCGAATATAACCTAAAACTTTACGTGCTAATTATCTTAAAAACGCAACTCTATGAAAACACAAATAGTTAAAATTAAACTAAGAATCACAAACAAAATAATTTCTGGATGTAATTAGTACATTATAAAGTATAAATAAAAATAAACTCTTAAAATTAAAACCGTCTTCATATCCTACAACTTATTTTATATTCATTAAATTGTATATGGCCGCGCCCACATTTTAGGGGCGTTTTTTTTTAAAAACAGTTTTTCGTAGATTTTAATCATATAATATCAATCTTTAGAAGCAAACTTGAGTATATGTTGAGATATTTAAAAAATCCGCCCACTACCACGCCCCTGTTTTGAATTAAAATTCTCTTGGAGTAATTTTATAAGAAAAAACTTTATAAAATTTTAGGCATTTTTTTGAGGAAGTGGCTACATATTTTGGTATATAGGAAAGGAATAGCGCATCAGACTATTCGCTCTGGCCGCTGTGTAGCATTCTTTTAATTTTTGTTGGAGGAATACTAGTTTAATATTATTAAAATATTTTTTTTTATCTTTAGCATCATTATCTTATTCATGACAAAATTATTATAACGATTAGTCTCTGCTACATAAACTAATTATTTGGACCTTATCCAATTTGAATATAACCTAAAACTTTACGTGCTAATTATCTTAAAAACGCAACTCTATGAAAACACAAATAGTTAAAATTAAACTAAGAATCACAAACAAAATAATTTCTGGATGTAATTAGTGCATTATAAAGTATAAATAAAAATAAACTCTTAAAATTAAAACCGTCTTCATATCCTACAACTTATTTTATATTCATTAAATTGTATATGGCCGCGCCCACATTTTAGGGGCGTTTTTTTTTTAAAAACAGTTTTTCGTAGATTTTAATCATATAATATCAATCTTTAGAAGCAAACTTGAGTATATGTTGAGATATTTAAAAAATCCGCCCACTACCACGCCCCTGTTTTGAATTAAAATTCTCTTGGAGTAATTTTATAAGAAAAAACTTTATAAAATTTTACGCAATTTTTTGAGGAAGTGGCTACATATTTTGGTATATAGGAAAGGAATAGCGCATCAGACTATTCGCTCTGGCCGCTGTGTAGCATACTTTTAATTTTTGTTGGAGGAATACTAGTTTAATATTATTAAAATATATTTTTTTATCTCTAGCATCATTATCTTATTTATGACAAAATTATTATAACGATTAGTTTCTGCTACATAAACTAATTATTTGGACCTTATCCAATTCGAATATAACCTAAAACTTTACGTGCTAATTATCTTAAAAACGCAACTCTATGAAAACACAAATAGTTAAAATTAAACTAAGAATCACAAACAAAATAATTTCTGGATGTAATTAGTACATTACAAAGTATAAATAAAAATTAACTCTTAAAATTAAAACCGTCTTCATATCCTACAACTTATTTTATATTCATTAAATTGTATATGGCCGCGCCCACATTTTAGGGGCGTTTTTTTTTAAAAACAGTTTTTCGTAGATTTTAATCATATAATATCAATCTTTAGAAGCAAACTTGAGTATATGTTGAGATATTTAAATAATCCGCCCACTACCACGCCCCTGTTTTGAATTAAAATTTTCTTGGAGTAATTTTATAAGAAAAAACTTTATAAAATTTTAGGCAATTTTTTGAGGAAGTGGCTACATATTTTGGTATATAGGAAAGGAATAGCGCATCAGACTATTCGCTCTGGCCGCTGTGTAGCATTCTTTTAATTTTTGTTGGAGGAATACTAGTTTAATATTATTAAAATATATTTTTTTATCCTAGCATCATTATCTTATTTATGACAAAATTATTATAACGATTAGTTTCTGCTACATAAACTAATTATTTGGACCTTATCCAATTCGAATATAACCTAAAACTTTACGTGCTAATTATCTTAAAAACACAACTCTATGAAAACACAAATAGTTAAAATTAAACTAAGAAGCACAAACAAAATAATTTCTGGATGTAATTAGTACATTATAAAGTATAAATAAAAATAAACTCTTAAAATTAAAACCGTCTTCATATCCTACAACTTATTTTATATTCATTAAATTGTATATGGCCGCGCCCACATTTTAGGGGCGTTTTTTTTTTAAAACAGTTTTTCGTAGATTTTAATCATATAATATCAATCTTTAGAAGCAAACTTGAGTATATGTTGAGATATTTAAAAAATCCGCCCACTACCACGCCCCTGTTTTGAATTAAAATTCTCTTGGAGTAATTGTATAAGAAAAAACTTTATAAAAATTTTAGGCAATTCTTTGAGGAAGTGGCTACATATTTTGGTTTATAGGAAAGGAATAGCGCATCAGACTATTCGCTCTGGCCGCTGTGTAGCATTCTTTTAATTTTTGTTGGAGGAATACTAGTTTAATATTATTAAAATATTTTTTTTTATCTTTAGCATCATTATCTTATTTATGACAAAATTATTATAACGATTAGTCTCTGCTACATAAACTAATTATTTGGACCTTATCCAATTTGAATATAACCTAAAACTTAACGTGCTAATTATCTTAAAAACGCAACTCTATGAAAACACAAATAGTTAAAATTAAACTAAGAATCACAAACAAAATAATTTCTGGATGTAATTAGTACATTATAAAGTATAAATAAAAATAAACTCTTAAAATTAAAACCGTCTTCATATCCTACAACTTATTTTATATTCATTAAATTGTATATGGCCGCGCCCACATTTTAGGGGCGTTTTTTTTTAAAAAACAGTTTTTCGTAGATTTTAATCATATAATATCAATCTTTAGAAGCAAACTTGAGTATATGTTGAGATATTTAAAAAATCCGCCCACTACCACGCCCCTGTTTTGAATTAAAATTCTCTTGGAGTAATTTTATAAGAAAAAACTTTAAAAAATTTTAGGCAATTTTTTGAGGAAGTGGCTACATATTTTGGTATATAGTAAAGGAATAGCGCATCAGACTATTCGCTCTGGCCGCTGTGCAGCATTCTTTTAATTTTTGTTGGAGGAATACTAGTTTAATATTATTAAAACATATTTTTTATCCTAGCATCATTATCTTATTTATGACAAAATTATTATAACGATTAGTTTCTGCTACATAAACTAATTATTTGGACCTTATCCAATTCGAATATAACCTAAAACTTTACGTGCTAATTATCTTAAAAACGCAACTCTATGAAAACACAAATAGTTAAAATTAAACTAAGAATCACAAACAAAATAATTTCTGGATGTAATTAGTACATTATAAAGTATAAATAAAAATAAACTCTTAAAATTAAAACCGTCTTCATATCCTACAACTTATTTTATATTCATTAAATTGTATATGGCCGCGCCCACATTTTAGGGGCGTTTTTTTTTAAAAACAGTTTTTCGTAGATTTTAATCATATAATATCAATCTTTAGAAGCAAACTTGAGTATATGTTGAGATATTTAAAAAATCCGCCCACTACCACGCCCCTGTTTTGAATTAAAATTCTCTTGGAGTAATTTTATAAGAAAAAACTTTATAAAATTTTAGGCATTTTTTTGAGGAAGTGGCTACATATTTTGGTATATAGGAAAGGAATAGCGCATCAGACTATTCGCTCTGGCCGCTGTGCAGCATTCTTTTAATTTTTGTTGGAGGAATACTAGTTTAATATTATTAAAATATATTTTTTTATCTCTAGCATCATTATCTTATTTATGACAAAATTATTATAACGACTAGTTTCTGCTACATAAACTAATTATTTGGACCTTATCCAATTCGAATATAACCTAAAACTTTACGTGCTAATTATATTAAAAACGCAACTCTATGAAAACACAAATAGTTAAAATTAAACTAAGAATCACAAACAAAATAATTTCTGGATGGAATTATTACATTATAAAGTATAAATAAAAATAAACTCTTAAAATTAAAACCGTCTTCATATCCTACAACTTATTTTATATTCATTAAATTGTATATGGCCGCGCCCACTTTTTAGTGGCGTTTTTTTTTAAAAACAGTTTTTCGTAGATTTTAATCATATAATATCAATCTTTAGAAGCAAACTTGAGTACATGTTGAGATATTTAAAAAATCCGCCCACTACCACGCCCCTGTTTTGAATTAAAATTCTCTTGGAGTAATTTTATAAGAAAAAACTTTATAAAATTTTAGGCAATTTTTTGAGGAAGTGGCTACATATTTTGGTATATAGGAAAGGAATAGCGCATCAGACTATTCGCTCTGGCCGCTGTGTAGCATTCTTTTAATTTTTGTTGGAGGAATACTAGTTTAATATTATTAAAATATTTTTTTTTATCTTTAGCATCATTATCTTATTTATGACAAAATTATTAAACCGATTAGTCTCTGCTACATAAACTAATTATTTGGACCTTATCCAATTTGAATATAACCTAAAACTTTACGTGCTAATTATCTTAAAAACGCAACTCTATGAAAACACAAATAGTTAAAATTAAACTAAGAATCACAAACAAAATAATTTCTGGATGTAATTAGTACATTATAAAGTATAAATAAAAATAAACTCTTAAAATTAAAACCGTCTTCATATCCTACAACTTATTTTATATTCATTAAATTGTATATGGCCGCGCCCACATTTTAGGGGCGTTTTTTTTTTTAAAACAGTTTTTCGTAGATTTTAATCATTTAATATCAATCTTTAGAAGCAAACTTGAGTATATGTTGAGATATTTAAAAAATCCGCCCACTACCACGCCCCTGTTTTGAATTAAAATTCTCTTGGAGTAATTTTATAAGAAAAAACTTTATAAAATTTTACGCAATTTTTTGAGGAAGTGGCTACATATTTTGGTATATAGGAAAGGAATAGCGCATCAGACTATTCGCTCTGGCCGCTGTGTAGCATACTTTTAATTTTTGTTGGAGGAATACTAGTTTAATATTATTAAAATATATTTTTTTATCTCTAGCATCATTATCTTATTTATGACAAAATTATTATAACGATTAGTTTCTGCTACATAAACTAATTATTTGGACCTTATCCAATTCGAATATAACCTAAAACTTTACGTGCTAATTATCTTAAAAACGCAACTCTATGAAAACACAAATAGTTAAAATTAAACTAAGAATCACAAACAAAATAATTTCTGGATGTAATTAGTACATTATAAAGTATAAATAAAAATTAACTCTTAAAATTAAAACCGTCTTCATATCCTACAACTTATTTTATATTCATTAAATTGTATATGGCCGCGCCCACATTTTAGGGGCGTTTTTTTTTACAAACAGTTTTTCGTAGATTTTAATCATATAATATCAATCTTTAGAAGCAAACTTGAGTATATGTTGAGATATTTAAAAAATCCGCCCACTACCACGCCCCTGTTTTGAATTAAAATTTTCTTGGAGTAATTTTATAAGAAAAAACTTTATAAAATTTTAGGCAATTTTTTGAGGAAGTGGCTACATATTTTGGTATATAGGAAAGGAATAGCGCATCAGACTATTCGCTCTGGCCGCTGTGTAGCATTCTTTTAATTTTTGTTGGAGGAATACTAGTTTAATATTATTAAAATATTTTTTTTTATCTTTAGCATCATTATCTTATTCATGACAAAATTATTATAACGATTAGTCTCTGCTACATAAACTAATTATTTGGACCTTATCCAATTTGAATATAACCTAAAACTTTACGTGCTAATTATCTTAAAAACGCAACTCTATGAAAACACAAATAGTTAAAATTAAACTAAGAATCACAAACAAAATAATTTCTGGATGTAATTAGTGCATTATAAAGTATAAATAAAAATAAACTCTTAAAATTAAAACCGTCTTCATATCCTACAACTTATTTTATATTCATTAAATTGTATATGGCCGCGCCCACATTTTAGGGGCGTTTTTTTTTTAAAACAGTTTTTCGTAGATTTTAATCATATAATATCAATCTTTAGAAGCAAACTTGAGTATATGTTGAGATATTTAAAAAATCCGCCCACTACCACGCCCCTGTTTTGAATTAAAATTCTCTTGGAGTAATTTTATAAGAAAAAACTTTATAAAATTTTAGGCAATTTTTTGAGGAAGTGGCTACATATTTTGGTATATAGGAAAGGAATAGCGCATCAGACTATTCGCTCTGGCCGCTGTGTAGCATTCTTTTAATTTTTGTTGGAGGAATACTAGTTTAATATTATTAAAATATTTTTTTTTATCTTTAGCATCATTATCTTATTCATGACAAAATTATTATAACGATTAGTTTCTGCTACATAAACTAATTATTTGGACCTTATCCAATTCGAATATAACCTAAAACTTTACGTGCTAATTATCTTAAAAACGCAACTCTATGAAAACACAAATAGTTAAAATTAAACTAAGAATCACAAACAAAATAATTTCTGGATGTAATTAGTACATTATAAAGTATAAATAAAAATAAACTCTTAAAATTAAAACCGTCTTCATATCCTACAACTTATTTTATATTCATTAAATTGTATATGGCCGCGCCCACATTTTAGGGGCGTTTTTTTTTTAAAAACAGTTTTTCGTAGATTTTAATCATATAATATCAATCTTTAGAAGCAAAATTGAGTATATGTTGAGATATTTAAAAAATCCGCCCACTACCACGCCCCTGTTTTGAATTAAAATTCTCTTGGAGTAATTTTATAAAAAAAAACTTTATAAAATTTTACGCAATTTTTTGAGGAAGTGGCTACATATTTTGGTATATAGGAAAGGAATAGCGCATCAGACTATTCGCTCTGGCCGCTGTGTAGCATACTTTTAATTTTTGTTGGAGGAATACTAGTTTAATATTATTAAAATATATTTTTTTATCTCTAGCATCATTATCTTATTTATGACAAAATTATTATAACGATTAGTTTCTGCTACATAAACTAATTATTTGGACCTTATCCAATTCGAATATAACCTAAAACTTTACGTGCTAATTATCTTAAAAACGCAACTCTATGAAAACACAAATAGTTAAAATTAAACTAAGAATCACAAACAAAATAATTTCTGGATGTAATTAGTACATTATAAAGTATAAATAAAAATAAACTCTTAAAATTAAAACCGTCTTCATATCCTACAACTTATTTTATATTCATTAAATTGTATATGGCCGCGCCAACTTTTTAGGGGCGTTTTTTTTTAAAAACAGTTTTTCGTAGATTTTAATCATATAATATCAATCTTTAGAAGCAAACTTGAGTATATGTTGAGATATTTAAAAAATCCGCCCACTACCACGCCCCTGTTTTGAATTAAAATTCTCTTGGAGTAATTTTATAAGAAAAAACTTTATAAAATTTTAGGCAATTTTTTGAGGAAGTGGCTACATATTTTGGTATATAGGAAAGGAATAGCGCATCAGACTATTCGCTCTGGCCGCTGTGTAGCATTCTTTTAATTTTTGTTGGAGGAATACTAGTTTAATATTATTAAAATATATTTTTTTATAATAGCATCATTATCTTATTTATGACAAAATTATTATAACGATTAGTTTCTGCTACATAAACTAATTATTTGGACCTTATCCAATTCGAATATAACCTAAAACTTTACGTGCTAATTATCTTAAAAACACAACTCTATGAAAACACAAATAGTTAAAATTAAACTAAGAAGCACAAACAAAATAATTTCTGGATGTAATTAGTACATTATAAAGTATAAATAAAAATAAACTCTTAAAATTAAAACCGTCTTCATATCCTACAACTTATTTTATATTCATTAAATTGTATATGGCCGCGCCCACATTTTAGGGGCGTTTTTTTTTTAAAACAGTTTTTCGTAGATTTTAATCATATAATATCAATCTTTAGAAGCAAACTTGAGTATATGTTGAGATATTTAAAAAATCCGCCCACTACCACGCCCCTGTTTTGAATTAAAATTCTCTTGGAGTAATTGTATAAGAAAAAACTTTATAAAATTTTAGGCAATTTTTTGAGGAAGTGGCTACATATTTTGGTTTATAGGAAAGGAATAGCGCATCAGACTATTCGCTCTGGCCGCTGTGTAGCATTCTTTTAATTTTTGTTGGAGGAATACTAGTTTAATATTATTAAAATATTTTTTTTTATCTTTAGCATCATTATCTTATTTATGACAAAATTATTATAACGATTAGTCTCTGCTACATAAACTAATTATTTGGACCTTATCCAATTTGAATATAACCTAAAACTTAACGTGCTAATTATCTTAAAAACGCAACTCTATGAAAACACAAATAGTTAAAATTAAACTAAGAATCACAAACAAAATAATTTCTGTATGTAATTAGTACATTATAAAGTATAAATAAAAATAAACTCTTAAAATTAAAACCGTCTTCATATCCTACAACTTATTTTATATTCATTAAATTGTATATGGCCGCGCCAACTTTTTAGGGGCGTTTTTTTTTAAAAACAGTTTTTCGTAGATTTTAATCATATAATATCAATCTTTAGAAGCAAACTTGAGTATATGTTGAGATATTTAAAAAATCCGCCCACTACCACGCCCCTGTTTTGAATTAAAATTCTCTTGGAGTAATTTTATAAGAAAAAACTTTATAAAATTTTAGGCAATTTTTTGAGGAAGTGGCTACATATTTTGGTATATAGGAAAGGAATAGCGCATCAGACTATTCGCTCTGGCCGCTGTGTAGCATTCTTTTAATTTTTGTTGGAGGAATACTAGTTTAATATTATTAAAATATATTTTTTTATCCTAGCATCATTATCTTATTTATGACAAAATTATTATAACGATTAGTTTCTGCTACATAAACTAATTATTTGGACCTTATCCAATTCGAATATAACCTAAAACTTTACGTGCTAATTATCTTAAAAACACAACTCTATGAAAACACAAATAGTTAAAATTAAACTAAGAAGCACAAACAAAATAATTTCTGGATGTAATTAGTACATTATAAAGTATAAATAAAAATAAACTCTTAAAATTAAAACCGTCTTCATATCCTACAACTTATTTTATATTCATTAAATTGTATATGGCCGCGCCCACATTTTAGGGGCGTTTTTTTTTTTAAAACAGTTTTTCGTAGATTTTAATCATATAATATCAATCTTTAGAAGCAAACTTGAGTATATGTTGAGATATTTAAAAAATCCGCCCACTACCACGCCCCTGTTTTGAATTAAAATTCTCTTGGAGTAATTGTATAAGAAAAAACTTTATAAAATTTTAGGCAATTTTTTGAGGAAGTGGCTACATATTTTGGTTTATAGGAAAGGAATAGCGCATCAGACTATTCGCTCTGGCCGCTGTGTAGCATTCTTTTAATTTTTGTTGGAGGAATACTAGTTTAATATTATTAAAATATTTTTTTTTATCTTTAGCATCATTATCTTATTTATGACAAAATTATTATAACGATTAGTCTCTGCTACATAAACTAATTATTTGGACCTTATCCAATTTGAATATAACCTAAAACTTAACGTGCTAATTATCTTAAAAACGCAACTCTATGAAAACACAAATAGTTAAAATTAAACTAAGAATCACAAACAAAATAATTTCTGTATGTAATTAGTACATTATAAAGTATAAATAAAAATAAACTCTTAAAATTAAAACCGTCTTCATATCCTACAAATTATTTTATATTCATTAAATTGTATATGGCCGCGCCCACATTTTAGGGGCGTTTTTTTTAAAAACAGTTTTTCGTAGATTTTAATCATATAATATCAATCTTTAGAAGCAAACTTGAGTATATGTTGAGATATTTAAAAAATCCGGCCACTACCACGCCCCTGTTTTGAATTAAAATTCTCTTGGAGTAATTTTATAAGAAAAAACTTTATAAAATTTTAGGCAATTTTTTGAGGAAGTGGCTACATATTTTGGTATATAGGAAAGGAATAGCGCATCAGACTATTCGCTCTGGCCGCTGTGTAGCATTCTTTTAATTTTTGTTGGAGGAATAGTAGTTTAATATTATTAAAATATTTTTTTTTATCTTTAGCATCATTATCTTATTTATGACAAAATTATTACAACGATTAGTTTCTGCTACATAAACTAATTATTTGGACCTTATCCAATTTGAATATAACCTAAAACATTATAAAGTATAAATAAAAATAAACTCTTAAAATTAAAACCGTCTTCATATCCTACAACTTATTTTATATTCATTAAATTGTATATGGCCGCGCCCGCATTTTAGGGGCGTATTTTTTTAAAAACAGTTTTTCGTAGATTTTAATCCTATAATATCAATCTTTAGAAGCAAACTTGAGTATATGTTGAGATATTTAAAAAATCCGCCCACTACCACGCCCCTGTTTTGAATTAAAATTCTCTTGGAGTAATTTTATAAGAAAAAACTTTATAAAATTTTAGGCAATTTTTTGAGGAAGTGGCTACATATTTTGGTATATAGGAAAGGAATAGCGCATCAGACTATTCGCTCTGGCCGCTGTGTAGCATTCTTTTAATTTTTGTTGGAGGAATACTAGTTTAATATTATTAAAATATATTTTTTTATCTTTAGCATCATTATCTTATTTATGACAAAATTATTATAACGATTAGTTTCTGCTACATAAACTAATTATTTGGACCTTATCCAATTTGAATATAACCTAAAACTTTACGTGCTAATTATCTTAAAAACGCAACTCTATGAAAACACAAATAGTTAAAATTAAACTAAGAATCACAAACAAAATAATTTCTGTATGTAATTAGTACATTATAAAGTATAAATAAAAATAAACTCTTAATATTAAAACCGTCTTCATATCCTACAACTTATTTTATATTCATTAAATTGTATATGGCCGCGCCCACATTTTAGGGGCGTTTTTTTTTAAAAACAGTTTTTCGTAGATTTTAATCATATAATATCAATCTTTAGAAGCAAACTTGAGTATATGTTGAGATATTTAAAAAATCCGCCCACTACCACGCCCCTGTTTTGAATTAAAATTCTCTTGGAGTAATTTTATAAGAAAAAACTTTATAAAATTTTAGGCAATTTTTTGAGGAAGTGGCTACATATTTTGGTATATAGGAAAGGAATAGCGCATCAGACTATTCGCTCTGGCCGCTGTGTAGCATTCTTTTAATTTTTGTTGGAGGAATACTAGTTTAATATTATTAAAATATATTTTTTTATCTTTAGCATCATTATCTTATTTATGACAAAATTATTATAACGATTAGTTTCTGCTACATAAACTAATTATTTGGACCTTATCCAATTTGAATATAACCTAAAACTTTACGTGCTAATTATCTTAAAAACGCAACTCTATGAAAACACAAATAGTTAAAATTAAACTAAGAATCACAAACAAAATAATTTCTGTATGTAATTAGTACATTATAAAGTATAAATAAAAATAAACTCTTAAAATTAAAACCGTCTTCATATCCTACAACTTATTTTATATTCATTAAATTGTATATGGCCGCGCCCACATTTTAGGGGCGTTTTTTTTTAAAAACAGTTTTTCGTAGATTTTAATCATATAATATCAATCTTTAGAAGCAAACTTGAGTATATGTTGAGATATTTAAAAAATCCGCCCACTACAAAATAATTTCTGTATGTAATTAGTACATTATAAAGTATAAATAAAAATAAGTATAAAAAAAAGTATAAATAAAAAATGAGTATATGTTGAGATATTTAAAAAATCCGCCCACTACCACGCCCCTGTTTTGAATTAAAATTCTCTTGGAGTAATTTTATAAGAAAAAACTTTATAAAATTTTAGGCAATTTTTTGAGGAAGTGGCTACATATTTTGGTATATAGGAAAGGAATAGCGCATCAGACTATTCGCTCTGGCCGCTGTGTAGCATTCTTTTAATTTTTGTTGGAGGAATACTAGTTTAATATTATTAAAATATATTTTTTTATCTTTAGCATCATTATCTTATTTATGACAAAATTATTATAACGATTAGTTTCTGCTACATAAACTAATTATTTGGACCTTATCCAATTTGAATATAACCTAAAACTTTACGTGCTAATTATCTTAAAAACGCAACTCTATGAAAACACAAATAGTTAAAATTAAACTAAGAATCACAAACAAAATAATTTCTGGATGTAATTAGTACATTATAAAGTATAAATAAAAATAAACTCTTAAAATTAAAACCGTCTTCATATCCTACAACTTATTTTATATTCATTAAATTGTATATGGCCGCGCCCACATTTTAGGGGCGCTTTTTTTGAAAAACAGTTTTTCATAGATTTTAATCATATAATATCAATCTTTAGAAGCAAACTTGAGTATATGTTGAGATATTTAAAAAATCCGCCCACTACCACGCCCCTGTTTTGAGTTAAAATTCTCTTGGAGTAATTTTATAAGAAAAAACTTTATAAAATTTTAGGCAATTTTTTGAGGAAGTGGCTACATATTTTGGTATATAGGAAAGGAATAGCGCATCAGACTATTCGCTCTGGCCGCTATGTAGCATTCTTTTAATTTTTGTTGGAGGAATACTAGTTTAATATTATTAAAATATATTTTTTTATCTTTAGCATCATTATCTTATTTATGACAAAATTATTATAACGATTAGTTTCTGCTACATAAACTAATTATTTGGACCTTATCCAATTTGAATATAACCTAAAACTTTACGTGCTAATTATCTTAAAAACGCAACTCTATGAAAACACAAATAGTTAAAATTAAACTAAGAATCACAAACAAAATAATTTCTGTATGTAATTAGTACATTATAAAGTATAAATAAAAATAAACTCTTAAAATTAAAACCGTCTTCATATCCTACAACTTATTTTATATTCATTAAATTGTATATGGCCGCGCCCACATTTTAGGGGCGTTTTTTTTTAAAAACAGTTTTTCGTAGATTTTAATCATATAATATCAATCTTTAGAAGCAAACTTGAGTATATGTTGAGATATTTAAAAGATCCGCCCACTACCACGCCCCTGTTTTGAATTAAAATTCTCTTGGAGTAATTTTATAAGAAAAAACTTTATAAAATTTTAGGCAATTTTTTGAGGAAGTGGCTACATATTTTGGTATATAGGAAAGGAATAGCGCATCAGACTATTCGCTCTGGCCGCTGTGTAGCATTCTTTTAATTTTTGTTGGAGGAATACTAGTTTAATATTATTAAAATATATGTTTTTATCTTTAGCATCATTATCTTATTTATGACAAAATTATTATAACGATTAGTTTCTGCTACATAAACTAATTATTTGGACCTTATCCAATTTGAATATAACCTAAAACTTTACGTGCTAATTATCTTAAAAACGCAACTCTATGAAAACACAAATAGTTAAAATTAAACTAAGAATCACAAACAAAATAATTTCTGTATGTAATTAGTACATTATAAAGTATAAATAAAAATAAACTCTTAAAATTAAAACCATCTTCATATCCTACAACTTATTTTATATTCATTAAATTGTATATGGCCGCGCCCACATTTTAGGGGCGTTTTTTTTTTAAAACAGTTTTTCGTAGATTTTAATCATATAATATCAATCTTTAGAAGCAAACTTGAGTATATGTTGAGATATTTAAAAAATCCGCCCACTACCACGCCCCTGTTTTGAATTAAAATTCTCTTGGAGTAATTTTATAAGAAAAAACTTTATAAAATTTTAGGCAATTTTTGAGGAAGTGGCTACATATTTTGGTATATAGGAAAGGAATAGCGCATCAGACTATTCGCTCTGGCCGCTGTGTAGCATTCTTTTAATTTTTGTTGGAGGAATACTAGTTTAATATTATTAAAATATTTTTTTTTTATCTTTAGCATCATTATCTTATTTATGACAAAATTATTATAACGATTAGTTTCTGCTACATAAACTAATTATTTGGACCTTATCCAATTTGAATATAACCTAAAACTTTACGTGCTAATTATCTTAAAAACGCAACTCTATGAAAACACAAATAGTTAAAATTAAACTAAGAATCACAAACAAAATAATTTCTGTATGTAATTAGTACATTATAAAGTATAAATAAAAATAAACTCTTAAAATTAAAACCGTCTTCATATCCTACAACTTATTTTATATTCATTAAATTGTATATGGCCGCGCCCACATTTTAGGGGCGCTTTTTTTGAAAAACAGTTTTTCGTAGAATTTAATCATATAATATCAATCTTTAGAAGCAAACTTGAGTATATGTTGAGATATTTAAAAAATCCGCCCACTACCACGCCCCTGTTTTGAATTAAAATTCTCTTGGAGTAATTTTATAAGAAAAAACTTTATAAAATTTTAGGCAATTTTTTGAGGAAGTGGCTACATATTTTGGTATATAGGAAAGGAAAGGAATACTAGTTTAATATTATTAAAATATATGTTTTTATCTTTAGCATCATTATCTTATTTATGACAAAATTATTATAACGATTAGTTTCTGCTACATAAACTAATTATTTGGACCTTATCCAATTTGAATATAACCTAAAACTTTACGTGCTAATTATCTTAAAAACGCAACTCTATGAAAACACAAATAGTTAAAATTAAACTAAGAATCACAAACAAAATAATTTCTGGATGTAATTAGTACATTATAAAGTATAAATAAAAATAAACTCTTAAAATTAAAACCGTCTTCATATCCTACAACTTATTTTATATTCATTAAATTGTATATGGCCGCGCCCACATTTTAGGGGCGCTTTTTTTGAAAAACAGTTTTTCGTAGAATTTAATCATATAATATCAATCTTTAGAAGCAAACTTGAGTATATGTTGAGATATTTAAAAAATCCGCCCACTACCACGCCCCTGTTTTGAATTAAAATTCTCTTGGAGTAATTTTATAAGAAAAAACTTTATAAAATTTTAGGCAATTTTTTGAGGAAGTGGCTACATATTTTGGTATATAGGAAAGGAATAGCGCATCAGACTATTCGCTCTGGCCGCTGTGTAGCATTCTTTTAATTTTTGTTGGAGGAATACTAGTTTAATATTATTAAAATATATTTTTTTTATCTTTAGCATCATTATCTTATTTATGAGAAAATTATTATAACGATTAGTTTCTGCTACATAAACTAATTATTTGGACCTTATCCAATTTGAATATAACCTAAAACTTTACGTGCTAATTATCTTAAAAACGCAACTCTATGAAAACACAAATAGTTAAAATTAAACTAAGAATCACAAACAAAATAATTTCTGTATGTAATTAGTACATTATAAAGTATAAATAAAAATAAACTCTTAATATTAAAACCGTCTTCATATCCTACAACTAATTTTATATTCATTAAATTGTATATGGCCGCGCCCACATTTTAGGGGCGTTTTTTTTTTAAAACAGTTTTTCGTAGATTTTAATCATATAATATCAATCTTTAGAAGCAAACTTGAGTATATGTTGAGATATTTAAAAAATCCGCCCACTACCACGCCCCTGTTTTGAATTAAAATTCTCTTGGAGTAATTTTATGAGAAAAAACTTTATAAAATTTTAGGCAATTTTTTGAGGAAGTGGCTACATATTTTGGTATATAGGAAAGGAATAGCGCATCAGACTATTCGCTCTGGCCGCTGTGTAGCATTCTTTTAATTTTTGTTGGAGGAATACTAGTTTAATATTATTAAAATATATGTTTTTATCTTTAGCATCATTATCTTATTTATGACAAAATTATTATAACGATTAGTTTCTGCTACATAAACTAATTATTTGGACCTTATCCAATTTGAATATAACCTAAAACTTTACGTGCTAATTATCTTAAAAACGCAACTCTATGAAAACACAAATAGTTAAAATTAAACTAAGAATCACAAACAAAATAATTTCTGGATGTAATTAGTACATTATAAAGTATAAATAAAAATAAACTCTTAAAATTAAAACCGTCTTCATATCCTATAACTTATTTTATATTCACTAAATTGTATATGGCCGCGCCCACATTTTAGGGGCGCTTTTTTTGAAAAACAGTTTTTCGTAGATTTTAATCATATAATATCAATCTTTAGAAGCAAACTTGAGTATATGTTGAGATATTTAAAAAATCCGCCCACTACCACGCCCCTGTTTTGAATTAAAATTCTCTTGGAGTAATTTTATAAGAAAAAACTTTATAAAATTTTAGGCAATTTTTTGAGGAAGTGGCTACATATTTTGGTATATAGGAAAGGAATAGCGCATCAGACTATTCGCTCTGGCCGCTGTGTAGTATTCTTTTTATCTTTGTTGGAGGAATACTAGTTTAATATTATTAAAATATATCTTTTTATCTTTAGCATCATTATCTTATTTATGACAAAATTATTATAACGATTAGTTTCTGCTACATAAACTAATTATTTGGACCTTATCCAATTTGAATATAACCTAAAACTTTACGTGCTAATTATCTTAAAAACGCAACTCTATGAAAACACAAATAGTTAAAATTAAACTAAGAATCACAAACAAAATAATTTCTGTATGTAATTAGTACATTATAAAGTATAAATAAAAATAAACTCTTAAAATTAAAACCGTCTTCATATCCTACAACTTATTTTATATTCATTAAATTGTAT
The DNA here is from genome assembly GCA_949716465.1 of Chalcosyrphus nemorum. Classification (NCBI taxonomy): domain Eukaryota; kingdom Metazoa; phylum Arthropoda; class Insecta; order Diptera; family Syrphidae; genus Chalcosyrphus; species Chalcosyrphus nemorum. The sequence goes on from OX454334.1 coordinate 37,608,439, forward strand.
ATGGCCGCGCCCACATTTTAGGGGCGTTTTTTTTTAAAACAGTTTTTCGTAGATTTTAATCATATAATATCAATCTTTAGAAGCAAACTTGAGTATATGTTGAGATATTTAAAAAATCCGCCCACTACCACGCCCCTGTTTTGAATTAAAATTCTCTTGGAGTAATTTTATGAGAAAAAACTTTATAAAATTTTAGGCAATTTTTTGAGGAAGTGGCTACATATTTTGGTATATAGGAAAGGAATAGCGCATCAGACTATTCGCTCTGGCCGCTGTGTAGCATTCTTTTAATTTTTGTTGGAGGAATACTAGTTTAATATTATTAAAATATATGTTTTTATCTTTAGCATCATTATCTTATTTATGAAAAAATTATTATAACGATTAGTTTCTGCTACATAAACTAATTATTTGGACCTTATCCAATTTGAATATAACCTAAAACTTTACGTGCTAATTATCTTAAAAACACAACTCTATGAAAACACAAATAGTTAAAATTAAACTAAGAATCACAAACAAAATAATTTCTGGATGTAATTAGTACATTATAAAGTATAAATAAAAATAAACTCTTAAAATTAAAACCGTCTTCATATCCTACAACTTATTTTATATTCACTAAATTGTATATGGCCGCGCCCACATTTTAGGGGCGCTTTTTTGAAAAACAGTTTTTCGTAGATTTTAATCATATAATATCAATCTTTAGAAGCAAACTTGAGTATATGTTGAGATATTTAAAAAATCCGCCCACTACCACGCCCCTGTTTTGAATTAAAATTCTCTTGGAGTAATTTTATAAGAAAAAACTTTATAAAATTTTAGGCAATTTTTTGAGGAAGTGGCTACATATTTTGGTATATAGGAAAGGAATAGCGCATCAGACTATTCGCTCTGGCCGCTGTGTAGCATTCTTTTAATTTTTGTTGGAGGAATACTAGTTTAATATTATTAAAATATATTTTTTTATCTTTAGCATCATTATCTTATTTATGACAAAATTATTATAACGATTAGTTTCTGCTACATAAACTAATTATTTGGACCTTATCCAATTTGAATATAACCTAAAACTTTACGTGCTAATTATCTTAAAAACGCAACTCTATGAAAACACAAATAGTTAAAATTAAACTAAGAATCACAAACAAAATAATTTCTGTATGTAATTAGTACATTATAAAGTATAAATAAAAATAAACTCTTAAAATTAAAACCGTCTTCATATCCTACAACTTATTTTATATTCATTAAATTGTATATGGCCGCGCCCACGTTTTAGGGGCGTTTTTTTTAAAAAACAGTTTTTCGTAGATTTTAATCATATAATATCAATCTTTAGAAGCAAACTTGAGTATATGTTGAGATATTTAAAAAATCCGCCCACTACCACGCCCCTGTTTTGAATTAAAATTCTCTTGGAGTAATTTTATGAGAAAAAACTTTATAAAATTTTAGGCAATTTTTTGAGGAAGTGGCTACATATTTTGGTATATAGGCAAGGAATAGCGCATCAGACTATTCGCTCTGGCCGCTGTGTAGCATTCTTTTAATTTTTGTTGGAGGAATACTAGTTTAATATTATTAAAATATATGTTTTTATCTTTAGCATCATTATCTTATTTATGACAAAATTATTATAACGATTAGTTTCTGCTACATAAACTAATTATTTGGACCTTATCCAATTTGAATATAACCTAAAACTTTACGAGCTAATTATCTTAAAAACGCAACTCTATGAAAACACAAATAGTTAAAATTAAACTAAGAATCACAAACAAAATAATTTCTGGATGTAATTAGTACATTATAAAGTATAAATAAAAATAAACTCTTAAAATTAAAACCGTCTTCATTTCCTACAACTTATTTTATATTCATTAAATTGTATATGGCCGCGCCCACATTTTAGGGGCGCTTTTTTTGAAAAACAGTTTTTCGTAGATTTTAATCATATAATATCAATCTTTAGAAGCAAACTTGAGTATATGTTGAGATATTTAAAAAATTCGCCCACTACCACGCCCCTGTTTTGAATTAAAATTCTCTTGGAGTAATTTTATAAGAAAAAACTTTATAGAATTTTAGGCAATTTTTTGAGGAAGTGGCTACATATTTTGGTATATAGGAAAGGAATAGCGCATCAGACTATTCGCTCTGGCCGCTGTGTAGCATTCTTTTAATTTTTGTTGGAGGAATACTAGTTTAATATTATTAAAATATATGTTTTTATCTTTAGCATCATTATCTTATTTATGACAAAATTATTATAACGATTAGTTTCTGCTACATAAACTAATTATTTGGACCTTATCCAATTCGAATATAACCTAAAACTTTACGTGCTAATTATCTTAAAAACGCAACTCTATGAAAACACAAATAGTTAAAATTAAACTAAGAATCACAAACAAAATAATTTCTGTATGTAATTAGTACATTATAAAGTATAAATAAAAATAAACTCTTAATATTAAAACCGTCTTCATATCCTACAACTTATTTTATATTCATTAAATTGTATATGGCCGCCCCACATTTTAGGGGCGCTTTTTTTGAAAAACAGTTTTTCGTAGATTTTAATCATATAATATCAATCTTTAGAAGCAAACTTGAGTATATGTTGAGATATTTAAAAAATCCGCCCACTACCACGCCCCTGTTTTGAATTAAAATTCTCTTGGAGTAATTTTATAAGAAAAAACTTTATAAAATTTTAGGCAATTTTTTGAGGAAGTGGCTACATATTTTGGTATATAGGAAAGGAATAGCGCATCAGACTATTCGCTCTGGCCGCTGTGTAGCATTCTTTTAATTTTTGTTGGAGGAATACTAGTTTAATATTATTAAAATATATTTTTTTATCTTTAGCATCATTATCTTATTAATGACAAAATTATTATAACGATTAGTTTCTGCTACATAAACTAATTATTTGGACCTTATCCAATTCGAATATAACCTAAAACTTTACGTGCTAATTATCTTAAAAACGCAACTCTATGAAAACACAAATAGTTAAAATTAAACTAAGAATCACAAACAAAATAATTTCTGTATGTAATTAGTACATTATAAAGTATAAATAAAAATAAACTCTTAATATTAAAACCGTCTTCATATCCTACAACTTATTTTATATTCATTAAATTGTATATGGCCGCGCCCACATTTTAGGGGCGCTTTTTTTAAAAAACAGTTTTTCGTAGATTTTAATCATATAATATCAATCTTTAGAAGCAAACTTGAGTATATGTTGAGATATTTAAAAAATCCGCCCACTACCACGCCCCTGTTTTGAATTAAAATTCTCTTGGAGTAATTTTATAAGAAAAAACTTTATAAAATTTTATGCAATTTTTTGAGGAAGTGGCTACATATTTTGGTATATAGGAAAGGAATAGCGCATCAGACTATTCGCTCTGGCCGCTGTGTAGCATTCTTTTAATTTTTGTTGGAGGAATACTAGTTTAATATTATTAAAATATATTTTTTTATCTTTAGCATCATTATCTTATTAATGACAAAATTATTATAACGATTAGTTTCTGCTACATAAACTAATTATTTGGACCTTATCCAATTCGAATATAACCTAAAACTTTACGTGCTAATTATCTTAAAAACGCAACTCTATGAAAACACAAATAGTTAAAATTAAACTAAGAATCACAAACAAAATAATTTCTGTATGTAATTAGTACATTATAAAGTATAAATAAAAATAAACTCTTAAAATTAAAACCGTCTTCATATCCTACAACTTATTTTATATTCATTAAATTGTATATGGCCGCGCCCACATTTTAGGGGCGTTTTTTTGAAAAACAGTTTTTCGTAGATTTTAATCATATAATATCAATCTTTAGAAGCAAACTTGAGTATATGTTGAGATATTTAAAAAATCCGCCCACTACCACGCCCCTGTTTTGAATTAAAATTCTCTTGGAGTAATTTTATAAGAAAAAACTTTATAAAATTTTAGGCAATTTTTTGAGGAAGTGGCTATATATTTTGGTATATAGGAAAGGAATAGCGCATCAGACTATTCGCTCTGGCCGCTGTGTAGCATTCTTTTTATCTTTGTTGGAGGAATACTAGTTTAATATTATTAAAATATATCTTTTTATCTTTAGCATCATTATCTTATTTATGACAAAATTATTATAACGATTAGTTTCTGCTACATAAACTAATTATTTGGACCTTATCCAATTTGAATATAACCTAAAACTTTACGTGCTAATTATCTTAAAAACGCAACTCTATGAATAAAAATAAACTCTTAAAATTAAAACCGTCTTCATATCCTACAACTTATTTTATATTCATTAAATTGTATATGGCCGCGCCCACATTTTAGGGGCGCTTTTTTTGAAAAACAGTTTTTCGTAGATTTTAATCATATAATATCAATCTTTAGAAGCAAACTTGAGTATATGTTGAGATATTTAAAAAATTCGCCCACTACCACGCCCCTGTTTTGAATTAAAATTCTCTTGGAGTAATTTTATAAGAAAAAACTTTATAGAATTTTAGGCAATTTTTTGAGGAAGTGGCTACATATTTTGGTATATAGGAAAGGAATAGCGCATCAGACTATTCGCTCTGGCCGCTGTGTAGCATTCTTTTAATTTTTGTTGGAGGAATACTAGTTTAATATTATTAAAATATATTTTTTTATCTTTAGCATCATTATCTTATTAATGACAAAATTATTATAACGATTAGTTTCTGCTACATAAACTAATTATTTGGACCTTATCCAATTCGAATATAACCTAAAACTTTACGTGCTAATTATCTTAAAAACGCAACTCTATGAAAACACAAATAGTTAAAATTAAACTAAGAATCACAAACAAAATAATTTCTGTATGTAATTAGTACATTATAAAGTATAAATAAAAATAAACTCTTAATATTAAAACCGTCTTCATATCCTACAACTTATTTTATATTCATTAAATTGTATATGGCCGCGCCCACATTTTAGGGGCGCTTTTTTTGAAAAACAGTTTTTCGTAGATTTTAATCATATAATATCAATCTTTAGAAGCAAACTTGAGTATATGTTGAGATATTTAAAAAATCCGCCCACTACCACGCCCCTGTTTTGAATTAAAATTCTCTTGGAGTAATTTTATAAGAAAAAACTTTATAAAATTTTAGGCAATTTTTTGAGGAAGTGGCTACATATTTTGGTATATAGGAAAGGAATAGCGCATCAGACTATTCGCTCTGGCCGCTGTGTAGCATTCTTTTTATCTTTGTTGGAGGAATACTAGTTTAATATTATTAAAATATATCTTTTTATCTTTAGCATCATTATCTTATTTATGACAAAATTATTATAACGATTAGTTTCTGCTACATAAACTAATTATTTGGACCTTATCCAATTTGAATATAACCTAAAACTTTACGTGCTAATTATCTTAAAAACGCAACTCTATGAAAACACAAATAGTTAAAATTAAACTAAGAATCACAAACAAAATAATTTCTGTATTTAATTAGTACATTATAAAGTATAAATAAAAATAAACTCTTAAAATTAAAACCGTCTTCATATCATACAACTTATTTTATATTCATTAAATTGTATATGGCCGCGCCCACATTTTAGGGGCGTTTTTTTTAAAAAACAGTTTTTCGTAGATTTTAATCATATGATATCAATCTTTAGAAGCAAACTTGAGTATATGTTGAGATATTTAAAAAATCCGCCCACTACCACGCCCCTGTTTTGAATTAAAATTCTCTTGGAGTAATTTTATGAGAAAAAACTTTATAAAATTTTAGGCAATTTTTTGAGGAAGTGGCTACATATTTTGGTATATAGGAAAGGAATAGCGCATCAGACTATTCGCTCTGGCCGCTGTGTAGCATTCTTTTAATTTTTGTTGGAGGAATACTAGTTTAATATTATTAAAATATATGTTTTTATCTTTAGCATCATTATCTTATTTATGACAAAATTATTATAACGATTAGTTTCTGCTACATAAACTAATTATTTGGACCTTATCCAATTTGAATATAACCTAAAACTTTACGTGCGAATTATCTTAAAAACGCAACTCTATGAAAACACAAATAGTTAAAATTAAACTAAGAATCACAAACAAAATAATTTCTGGATGTAATTAGTACATTATAAAGTATAAATAAAAATAAACTCTTAAAATTAAAACCGTCTTCATATCCTACAACTTATTTTATATTCATTAAATTGTATATGGCCGCGCCCACATTTTAGGGGCGCTTTTTTTGAAAAACAGTTTTTCGTAGATTTTAATCATATAATATCAATCTTTAGAAGCAAACTTGAGTATATGTTGAGATATTTAAAAAATTCGCCCACTACCACGCCCCTGTTTTGAATTAAAATTCTCTTGGAGTAATTTTATAAGAAAAAACTTTATAGAATTTTAGGCAATTTTTTGAGGAAGTGGCTACATATTTTGGTATATAGGAAAGGAATAGCGCATCAGACTATTCGCTCTGGCCGCTGTGTAGCATTCTTTTAATTTTTGTTGGAGGAATACTAGTTTAATATTATTAAAATATATTTTTTTATCTTTAGCATCATTATCTTATTAATGACAAAATTATTATAACGATTAGTTTCTGCTACAGAAACTAATTATTTGGACCTTATCCAATTCGAATATAACCTAAAACTTTACGTGCTAATTATCTTAAAAACGCAACTCTATGAAAACACAAATAGTTAAAATTAAACTAAGAATCACAAACAAAATAATTTCTGTATGTAATTAGTACATTATAAAGTATAAATAAAAATAAACTCTTAATATTAAAACCGTCTTCATATCCTACAACTTATTTTATATTCATTAAATTGTATATGGCCGCGCCCACATTTTAGGGGCGCTTTTTTTGAAAAACAGTTTTTCGTAGATTTTAATCATATAATATCAATCTTTAGAAGCAAACTTGAGTATATGTTGAGATATTTAAAAAATCCGCCCACTACCACGCCCCTGTTTTGAATTAAAATTCTCTTGGAGTAATTTTATAAGAAAAAACTTTATAAAATTTTAGGCAATTTTTTGAGGAAGTGGCTACATATTTTGGTATATAGGAAAGGAATAGCGCATCAGACTATTCGCTCTGGCCGCTGTGTAGCATTCTTTTAATTTTTGTTGGAGGAATACTAGTTTAATATTATTAAAATATATTTTTTTATCTTTAGCATCATTATCTTATTAATGACAAAATTATTATAACGATTAGTTTCTGCTACATAAACTAATTATTTGGACCTTATCCAATTCGAATATAACCTAAAACTTTACGTGCTAATTATCTTAAAAACGCAACTCTATGAAAACACAAATAGTTAAAATTAAACTAAGAATCACAAACAAAATAATTTCTGTATGTAATTAGTACATTATAAAGTATAAATAAAAATAAACTCTTAAAATTAAAACCGTCTTCATATCCTACAACTTATTTTATATTCATTAAATTGTATATGGCCGCGCCCACATTTTAGGGCCGTTTTTTTTTAAAAACAGTTTTTTGTAGATTTTAATCATATAATATCAATCTTTAGAAGCAAACTTGAGTATATGTTGAGATATTTAAAAAATCCGCCCACTACCACGCCCCTGTTTTGAATTAAAATTCTCTTGGAGTAATTTTATGAGAAAAAACTTTATAAAATTTTAGGCAATTTTTTGAGGAAGTGGCTACATATTTTGGTATATAGGAAAGGAATAGCGCATCAGACTATTCGCTCTGGCCGCTGTGTAGCATTCTTTTAATTTTTGTTGGAGGAATACTAGTTTAATATTATTAAAATATATTTTTTTATCTTTAGCATCATTATCTTATTTATGACAAAATTATTATAACGATTAGTTTCTGCTACATAAACTAATTATTTGGACCTTATCCAATTCGAATATAACCTAAAACTTTACGTGCTAATTATCTTAAAAACGCAACTCTATGAAAACACAAATAGTTAAAATTAAACTAAGAATCACAAACAAAATAATTTCTGGATGTAATTAGTACATTATAAGGTATAAATAAAAATAAACTCTTAAAATTAAAACCGTCTTCATATCCTACAACTTATATTATATTCATTAAATTGTATATGGCCGCGCCCACATTTTAGCGGCGTTTTTTTTTAAAAACAGTTTTTCGTAGATTTTAATCATATAATATCAATCTTTAGAAGCAAACTTGAGTATATGTTGAGATATTTAAAAAATCCGCCCACTACCACGCCCCTGTTTTGAATTAAAATTCTCTTGGAGTAATTTTATAAGAAAAAACTTTATAAAATTTTAGGCAATTTTTTGAGGAAGTGGCTACATATTTTGGTATATAGGAAAGGAATAGCGCATCAGACTATTCGCTCTGGCCGCTGTGTAGCATTCTTTTAATTTTTGTTGGAGGAATACTAGTTTAATATTATTAAAATATATTTTTTTATCTCTAGCATCATTATCTTATTTATGACAAAATTATTATAACGATTAGTTTCTGCTACATAAACTAATTATTTGGACCTTATCCAATTTGAATATAACCTAAAACTTTACGTGCTAATTATCTTAAAAACGCAACTCTATGAAAACACAAATAGTTAAAATTAAACTAAGAATCACAAACAAAATAATTTCTGTATGTAATTAGTACATTATAAAGTATAAATAAAAATAAACTCTTAAAATTAAAACCGTCTTCATATCCTACAACTTATTTTATATTCATTAAATTGTATATGGCCGCGCCCACATTTTAGGGGCGTTTTTTTTAAAAAACAGTTTTTCGTAGATTTTAATCATATAATATCAATCTTTAGAAGCAAACTTGAGTATATGTTGAGATATTTAAAAAAATCCGCCCACTACCACGCCCCTGTTTTGAATTAAAATTCTCTTGGAGTAATTTTATAAGAAAAAACTTTATAAAATTTTAGGCAATTTTTTGAGGAAGTGGCTACATATTTTGGTATATAGGAAAGGAATAGCGCATCAGACTATTCGCTCTGGCCGCTGTGTAGCATTCTTTTAATTTTTGTTGGAGGAATACTAGTTTAATATTATTAAAATATATTTTTTTATCTCTAGCATCATTATCTTATTTATGACAAAATTATTATAACGATTAGTTTCTGCTACATAAACTAATTATTTGGACCTTATCCAATTCGAATATAACCTAAGACTTTACGTGCTAATTATCTTAAAAACGCAACTCTATGAAAACACAAATAGTTAAAATTAAACTAAGAATCACAAACAAAATAATTTCTGTATGTAATTAGTACATTATAAAGTATAAATAAAAATAAACTCTTAATATTAAAACCGTCTTCATATCCTACAACTTATTTTATATTCATTAAATTGTATATGGCCGCGCCCACATTTTAGGGGCGTTTTTTTTTTAAAACAGTTTTTCGTAGATTTTAATCATATAATATCAATCTTTAGAAGCAAACTTGAGTATATGTTGAGATATTTAAAAAATCCGCCCACTACCACGCCCCTGTTTTGAATTAAAATTCTCTTGGAGTAATTTTATAAGAAAAAACTTTATAAAATTTTAGGCAATTTTTTGAGGAAGTGGCTACATATTTTGGTATATAGGAAAGGAATAGCGCATCAGACTATTCGCTCTGGCCGCTGTGTAGCATTCTTTTTATCTTTGTTGGAGGAATACTAGTTTAATATTATTAAAATATATTTTTTTATCTTTAGCATCATTATCTTATTTATGACAAAATTATTATAACGATTAGTTTCTGCTACATAAACTAATTATTTGGACCTTATCCAATTTGAATATAACCTAAAACTTTACGTGCTAATTATCTTAAAAACGCAACTCTATGAAAACACAAATAGTTAAAATTAAACTAAGAATCACAAACAAAATAATTTCTGGATGTAATTAGTACATTATAAAGTATAAATAAAAATAAACTCTTAAAATTAAAACCGTCTTTATATCCTACAACTTATTTTATATTCATTAAATTGTATATGGCCGCGCCCACATTTTAGGGGCGTTTTTTTTTAAAAACAGTTTTTCGTAGATTTTAATCATATAATATCAATCTTTAGAAGCAAACTTGAGTATATGTTGAGATATTTAAAAAATCCGCCCACTACCACGCCCCTGTTTTGAATTAAAATTCTCTTGGAGTAATTTTATGAGAAAAAACTTTATAAAATTTTAGGCAATTTTTTGAGGAAGTGGCTACATATTTTGGTATATAGGAAAAGAATAGCGCATCAGACTATTCGCTCTGGCCGCTGTGTAGCATTCTTTTAATTTTTGTTGGAGGAATACTAGTTTAATATTATTAAAATATATTTTTTTATCTTTAGCATCATTATCTTATTTATGACAAAATTATTATAACGATTAGTTTCTGCTACATAAACTAATTATTTGGACCTTATCCAATTCGAATATAACCTAAAACTTTACGTGCTAATTATCTTAAAAACGCAACTCTATGAAAACACAAATAGTTAAAATTAAACTAAGAATCACAAACAAAATAATTTCTGGATGTAATTAGTACATTATAAAGTATAAATAAAAATAAACTCTTAAAATTAAAACCGTCTTCATATCCTACAACTTATATTATATTCATTAAATTGTATATGGCCGCGCCCACATTTTAGGGGCGTTTTTTTTTAAAAACAGTTTTTCGTAGATTTTAATCATATAATATCAATCTTTAGAAGCAAACTTGAGTATATGTTGAGATATTTAAAAAATCCGCCCACTACCACGCCCCTGTTTTGAATTAAAATTCTCTTGGAGTAATTTTATAAGAAAAAACTTTATAAAATTTTAGGCAATTTTTTGAGGAAGTGGCTACATATTTTGGTATATAGGAAAGGAATAGCGCATCAGACTATTCGCTCTGGCCGCTGTGTAGCATTCTTTTAATTTTTGTTGGAGGAATACTAGTTTAATATTATTAAAATATATTTTTTTATCTCTAGCATCATTATCTTATTTATGACAAAATTATTATAACGATTAGTTTCTGCTACATAAACTAATTATTTGGACCTTATCCAATTTGAATATAACCTAAAACTTTACGTGCTAATTATCTTAAAAACGCAACTCTATGAAAACACAAATAGTTAAAATTAAACTAAGAATCACAAACAAAATAATTTCTGTATGTAATTAGTACATTATAAAGTATAAATAAAAATAAACTCTTAATATTAAAACCGTCTTCATATCCTACAACTTATTTTATATTCATTAAATTGTATATGGCCGCGCCCACATTTTAGGGGCGTTTTTTTTTAAAAACAGTTTTTCGTAGATTTTAATCATATAATATCAATCTTTAGAAGCAAACTTGAGTATATGTTGAGATATTTAAAAAAATCCGCCCACTACCACGCCCCTGTTTTGAATTAAAATTCTCTTGGAGTAATTTTATAAGAAAAAACTTTATAAAATTTTAGGCAATTTTTTGAGGAAGTGGCTACATATTTTGGTATATAGGAAAGGAATAGCGCATCAGACTATTCGCTCTGGCCGCTGTGTAGCATTCTTTTAATTTTTGTTGGAGGAATACTAGTTTAATATTATTAAAATATATTTTTTTATTTCTAGCATCATTATCTTATTTATGACAAAATTATTATAACGATTAGTTTCTGTTACATAAACTAATTATTTGGACCTTATCCAATTCGAATATAACCTAAAACTTTACGTGCTAATTATCTTAAAAACGCAACTCTATGAAAACACAAATAGTTAAAATTAAACTAAGAATCACAAACAAAATAATTTCTGGATGTAATTAGTACATTATAAAGTATAAATAAAAATAAACTCTTAAAATTAAAACCGTCTTCATATCCTACAACTTATTTTATATTCATTAAATTGTATATGGCCGCGCCCACATTTTAGGGGCGTTTTTTTTTAAAAACAGTTTTTCGTAGATTTTAATCATATAATATCAATCTTTAGAAGCAAACTTGAGTATATGTTGAGATATTTAAAAAATCCGCCCACTACCACGCCCCTGTTTTGAATTAAAATTCTCTTGGAGTAATTTTATAAGAAAAAACTTTATAAAATTTTAGGCAATTTTTTGAGGAAGTGGCTACATATTTTGGTATATAGGAAAGGAATAGCGCATCAGACTATTCGCTCTGGCCGCTGTGTAGCATTCTTTTAATTTTTGTTGGAGGAATACTAGTTTAATATTATTAAAATATTTGTTTTTATCTTTAGCATCATTATCTTATTTATGACAAAATTATTATAACGATTAGTCTCTGCTACATAAACTAATTATTTGGACCTTATCCAATTTGAATATAACCTAAAACTTTACGTGCTAATTAATATTATAATATATATTAATTAATATTAATATGAAAACGCAAATAGTTAAAATTAAACTAAGAATCACAAACAAAATAATTTCTGTATGTAATTAGTACATTATAAAGTATAAATAAAAATAAACTCTTAATATTAAAACCGTCTTCAAATCCTACAACTTATTTTATATTCATTAAATTGTATATGGCCGCGCCCACATTTTAGGGGCGTTTTTTTTTAAAAACAGTTTTTCGTAGATTTTAATCATATAATATCAATCTTTAGAAGCAAACTTGAGTATATGTTGAGATATTTAAAAAATCCGCCCACTACCACGCCCCTGTTTTGAATTAAAATTCTCTTGGAGTAATTTTATAAGAAAAAACTTTATAAAATTTTAGGCAATTTTTTGAGGAAGTGGCTACATATTTTGGTATATAGGAAAGGAATAGCGCATCAGACTATTCACTCTGGCCGCTGTGTAGCATTCTTTTAATTTTTGTTGGAGGAATACTAGTTTAATATTATTAAAATATTTTTTTTTTATCTTTAGCATCATTATCTTATTTATGACAAAATTATTATAACGATTAGTTTCTGCTACATAAACTAATTATTTGGACCTTATCCAATTCGAATATAACCTAAAACTTTACGTGCTAATTATCTTAAAAACGCAACTTTATGAAAACACAAATAGTTAAAATTAAACTAAGAATCACAAACAAAATAATTTCTGTATGTAATTAGTACATTATAAAGTATACATAAAAATAAACTCTTAATATTAAAACCGTCTTCATATCCTACAACTTATTTTATATTCATTATTTTTTAAAAACAGTTTTTCGTAGATTTTAATCATATAATATCAATCTTTAGAAGCAAACTTGAGTATATGTTGAGATATTTAAAAAATCCGCCCACTACCACGCCCCTGTTTTGAATTAAAATTCTCTTGGAGTAATTTTATAAGAAAAAACTTTATAAAATTTTAGGCAATTTTTTGAGGAAGTGGCTACATATTTTGGTATATAGGAAAGGAATAGCGCATCAGACTATTCGCTCTGGCCGCTGTGTAGCATTCTTTTAATTTTTGTTGGAGGAATACTAGTTTAATATTATTAAAATATATTTTTTTATCTCTAGCATCATTATCTTATTTATGACAAAATTATTATAACGATTAGTTTCTGCTACATAAACTAATTATTTGGACCTTATCCAATTTGAATATAACCTAAAACTTTACGTGCTAATTATCTTAAAAACGCAACTCTATGAAAACACAAATAGTTAAAATTAAACTAAGAATCACAAACAAAATAATTTCTGTATGTAATTAGTACATTATAAAGTATAAATAAAAATAAACTCTTAATATTAAAACCGTCTTCAAATCCTACAACTTATTTTATATTCATTAAATTGTATATGGCCGCGCCCACATTTTAGGGGCGTTTTTTTTTTAAAACAGTTTTTCGTAGATTTTAATCATATAATATCAATCTTTAGAAGCAAACTTGAGTATATGTTGAGATATTTAAAAAAATCCGCCCACTACCACGCCCCTGTTTTGAATTAAAATTCTCTTGGAGTAATTTTATAAGAAAAAACTTTATAAAATTTTACGCAATTTTTTGAGGAAGTGGCTACATATTTTGGTATATAGGAAAGGAATAGCGCATCAGACTATTCGCTCTGGCCGCTGTGTAGCATTCTTTTAATTTTTGTTGGAGGAATACTAGTTTAATATTATTAAAATATATTTTTTTTATCTTTAGCACCATTATCTTATTTATGACAAAATTATTATAACGATTAGTTTCTGCTACATAAACTAATTATTTGGACCTTATCCAATTCGAATATAACCTAAAACTTTACGTGCTAATTATCTTAAAAACGCAACTGTATGAAAACACAAATAGTTAAAATTAAACTAAGAATCACAAACAAAATAATTTCTGTATGTAATTAGTACATTATAAAGTATAAATAAAAATAAACTCTTAAAATTAAAACCGTCTTCATATCCTACAACTTATTTTATATTCATTAAATTGTATATGGCCGCGCCCACATTTTAGGGGCGTTTTTTTTTTTTTAAAACAGTTTTTCGTAGATTTTAATCATATAATATCAATCTTTAGAAGCAAACTTGAGTATATGTTGAGATATTTAAAAAATCCGCCAACTACCACGCCCCTGTTTTGAATTAAAATTCTCTTGGAGTAATTTTATAAGAAAAAACTTTATAAAATTTTAGGCAATTTTTTGAGGAAGTGGCTACATATTTTGGTATATCGGAAAGGAATAGCGCATCAGACTATTCGCTCTGGCCGCTGTGTAGCATTCTTTTAATTTTTGTTGGAGGAATACTAGTTTAATATTATTAAAATATATTTTTTTATCTTTAGCATCATTATCTTATTTATGACAAAATTATTATAACGATTAGTTTCTGCTACATAAACTAATTATTTGGACCTTATCCAATTTGAATATAACCTAAAACTTTACGTGCTAATTATCTTAAAAACGCAACTCTATGAAAACACAAATAGTTAAAATTAAACTAAGAATCACAAACAAAATAATTTCTGTATGTAATTAGTACATTATAAAGTATAAATAAAAATAAACTCTTAAAATTAAAACCGTCTTCATATCCTACAACTTATTTTATATTCATTAAATTGTATATGGCCGCGCCCACATTTTAGGGGCGTTTTTTTTTTAAAATCATATAATATCAATCTTTAGAAGCAAACTTGAGTATATGTTGAGATATTTAAAAAATCCGCCCACTACCACGCCCCTGTTTTGAATTAAAATTCTCTTGGAGTAATTTTATAAGAAAAAACTTTATAAAATTTTAGGCAATTTTTTGAGGAAGTGGCTACATATTTTGGTATATAGGAAAGGAATAGCGCATCAGACTATTCGCTCTGGCCGCTGTGTAGCATTCTTTTAATTTTTGTTGGAGGAATACTAGTTTAATATTACTAAAATATTTTTTTTTTTATCTTTAGCATCATTATCTTATTTATGACAAAATTATTATAACGATTAGTTTCTGCTACATAAACTAATTATTTGGACCTTATCCAATTCGAATATAACCTAAAACTTTGCGTGCTAATTATCTTAAAAACGCAACTCTATGAAAACACAAATAGTTAAAATTAAACTAAGAATCACAAACAAAATAATTTCTGTATGTAATT
Organism: Chalcosyrphus nemorum; assembly: GCA_949716465.1. Classification (NCBI taxonomy): domain Eukaryota; kingdom Metazoa; phylum Arthropoda; class Insecta; order Diptera; family Syrphidae; genus Chalcosyrphus; species Chalcosyrphus nemorum. The sequence goes on from OX454334.1 coordinate 37,624,056, forward strand.
AGTACATTATAAAGTATAAATAAAAATAAACTCTTAAAATTAAAACCGTCTTCATATCCTACAACCTATTTTATATTCATTAAATTGTATATGGCCGCGCCCACATTTTAGGGGCGTTTTTTTTTTAAAACAGTTTTTCGTAGATTTTAATCATATAATATCAATCTTTAGAAGCAAACTTGAGTATATGTTGAGATATTTAAAAAATCCGCCCACTACCACGCCCCTGTTTTTAATTAAAATTCTCTTGGAGTAATTTTATAAGAAAAAACTTTATAAAATTTTAGGCAATTTTTTGAGGAAGTGGCTACATATTTTGGTATATAGGAAAGGAATAGCGCATCAGACTATTCGCTCTGGCCGCTGTGTAGCATTCTTTTTATCTTTGTTGGAGGAATACTAGTTTAATATTATTAAAATATATTTTTTTATCTTTAGCATCATTATCTTATTTATGACAAAATTATTATAACGATTAGTTTCTGCTACATAAACTAATTATTTGGACCTTATCCAATTTGAATATAACCTAAAACTTTACGTGCTAATTATCTTAAAAACGCAACTCTATGAAAACACAAATAGTTAAAATTAAACTAAGAATCACAAACAAAATAATTTCTGGATGTAATTAGTACATTATAAAGTATAAATAAAAATAAACTCTTAAAATTAAAACCGTCTTCATATCCTACAACTTATATTATATTAATTAAACTGTATATGGCCGCGCCCACATTTTAGGGGCGTTTTTTTTTACAAACAGTTTTTCGTAGATTTTAATCATATAATATCAATCTTTAGAAGCAAACTTGAGTATATGTTGAGATATTTAAAAAAATCCGCCCACTACCACGCCCCTGTTTTGAATTAAAATTCTCTTGGAGTAATTTTATAAGAAAAAACTTTATAAAATTTTAGGCAATTTTTTGAGGAAGTGGCTACATATTTTGGTATGTAGGAAAGGAATAGCGCATCAGACTATTCGCTCTGGCCGCTGTGTAGCATTCTTTTAATTTTTGTTGGAGGAATACTAGTTTAATATTATTAAAATATATTTTTTTATCTCTAGCATCATTATCTTATTTATGACAAAATTATTATAACGATTAGTTTCTGCTACATAAACTAATTATTTGGACCTTATCCAATTCGAATATAACCTAAAACTTTACGTGCTAATTATCTTAAAAACACAACTCTATGAAAACACAAATAGTTAAAATTAAACTAAGAATCACAAACAAAATAATTTCTGTATGTAATTAGTACATTATAAAGTATAAATAAAAATAAACTCTTAAAATAAAAACCGTCTTCATATCCTACAACTTATTTTATATTCATTAAATTGTATATGGCCGCGCCCACATTTTAGGGGCGTTTTTTTTTTTAAAACAGTTTTTCGTAGATTTTAATCATATAATATCAATCTTTAGAAGCAAACTTGAGTATATGTTGAGATATTTAAAAAATCCGCCCACTACCACGCCCCTGACAGTTTTTCGTAGATTTTAATCATATAATATCAATCTTTAGAAGCAAACTTGAGTATATGTTGAGATATTTAAAAAATCCGCCCACTACCACGCCCCTGTTTTGAATTAAAATTCTCTTGGAGTAATTTTATAAGAAAAAACTTTATAAAATTTTAGGCAATTTTTTGAGGAAGTGGCTACATATTTTGGTATATAGGAAAGGAATAGCGCATCAGACTATTCGCTCTGGCCGCTGTGTAGCATTCTTTTAATTTTTGTTGGAGGAATACTAGTTTAATATTATTAAAATATATTTTTTTTATCTTTAGCATCATTATCTTATTTATGAGAAAATTATTATGACGATTAGTTTCTGCTACATAAGCTAATTATTTGGACCTTATCCAATTTGAATATAACCTAAAACTTTACGTGCTAATTATCTTAAAAACGCAACTCTATGAAAACACAAATAGTTAAAATTAAACTAAGAATCACAAACAAAATAATTTCTGTATGTAATTAGTACATTATAAAGTATAAATAAAAATAAACTCTTAAAATTAAAACCGTCTTCATATCCTACAACTTATTTTATATTCATTAAATTGTATATGGCCGCGCCCACATTTTAGGGGCGTTTTTTTTTTAAAACAGTTTTTCGTAGATTTTAATCATATAATATCAATCTTTAGAAGCAAACTTGAGTATATGTTGAGATATTTAAAAAATCCGCCCACTACCACGCCCCTGTTTTGAATTAAAATTCTCTTGGAGTAATTTTATAAGAAAAAACTTTATAAAATTTTAGGCAATTTTTTGAGGAAACGGCTACATATTTTGGTATATAGGAAAGGAATAGCGCATCAGACTATTCGCTCTGGCCGCTGTGTAGCATTCTTTTAATTTTTGTTGGAGGAATACTAGTTTAATATTATTAAAATATTTTTTTTTTATCTTTAGCATCATTATCTTATTTATGACAAAATTATTATAACGATTAGTTTCTGCTACATAAACTAATTATTTGGACCTTATCCAATTTGAATATAACCTAAAACTTTACGTGCTAATTATCTTAAAAGCGCAACTCTATGAAAACACAAATAGTTAAAATTAAACTAAGAATCACAAACAAAATAATTTCTGTATGTAATTAGTACATTATAAAGTATAAATAAAAATAAGCTCTTAAAATTAAAACCGTCTTCATATCCTACAACTTATTTTAAATTCATTAAATTGTATATGGCCGCGCCCACATTTTAGGGGCGTTTTTTTTTTTAAACAGTTTTTCGTAGATTTTAATCATATAATATCAATCTTTAGAAGCAAACTTGAGTATATGCTAAGATATTTAAAAAATCCGCCCACTATCACGCCCCTGTTTTGAATTAAAATTCTCTTGGAGTAATTTTATAAGAAAAAACTTCATAAAATTTTAGGCAATTTTTTGAGGAAGTGGCTACATATTTTGGTATATAGGAAAGGAATAGCGCATCAGACTATTCGCTCTGGCCGCTGTGTAGCATTCTTTTAATTTTTGTTGGAGGAATACTAGTTTAATATTATTAAAATATATTTTTTTATCTCTAGCATCATTATCTTATTTATGACAAAATTATTATAACGACTAGTTTCTGCTACATAAACTAATTATTTGGACCTTATCCAATTTGAATATAACCTAAAACTTTGCGTGCTAATTATCTTAAAAACACAACTCTATGAAAACACAAATAGTTAAAATTAAACTAAGAATCACAAACAAAATAATTTCTGTATGTAATTAGTACATTATAAAGTATAAATAAAAATAAACTCTTAAAATTAAAACCGTCTTCATATCCTACAACTTATTTTATATTCATTAAATTGTATATGGCCGCGCCCACATTTTAGGGGCGTTTTTTTTTTAAAACAGTTTTTCGTAGATTTTAATCATATAATATCAATCTTTAGAAGCAAACTTGAGTATATGTTGAGATATTTAAAAAATCCGCCCACTACCACGCCCCTGTTTTGAATTAAAATTCTCTTGGAGTAATTTTATAAGAAAAAACTTTATAAAATTTTAGGCAATTTTTTGAGGAAGTGGCTACATATTTTGGTATATAGGAAAGGAATAGCGCATCAGACTATTCGCTCTGGCCGCTGTGTAGCATTCTTTTAATTTTTGTTGGAGGAATACTAGTTTAATATTACTAAAATATTTTTTTTTTTATCTTTAGCATCATTATCTTATTTATGACAAAATTATTATAACGATTAGTTTCTGCTACATAAACTAATTATTTGGACCTTATCCAATTCGAATATAACCTAAAACTTTGCGTGCTAATTATCTTAAAAACGCAACTCTATGAAAACACAAATAGTTAAAATTAAACTAAGAATCACAAACAAAATAATTTCTGTATGTAATTAGTACATTATAAAGTATAAATAAAAATAAACTCTTAAAATTAAAACCGTCTTCATATCCTACAACTTTTTTTATATTCATTAAATTGTATATGGCCGCGCCCACATTTTAGGGGCGTTTTTTTTTTAAAACAGTTTTTCGTAGATTTTAATCATATAATATCAATCTTTAGAAGCAAAATTGAGTATATGTTGAGATATTTAAAAAATCCGCCCACTACCACGCCCCTGTTTTTAATTAAAATTCTCTTGGAGTAATTTTATAAGAAAAAACTTTATAAAATTTTAGGCAATTTTTTGAGGAAGTGGCTACATATTTTGGTATATAGGAAAGGAATAGCGCATCAGACTATTCGCTCTGGCCGCTGTGTAGCATTCTTTTAATCTTTGTTGGAGGAATACTAGTTTAATATTATTAAAATATATTTTTTTATCTTTAGCATCATTATCTTATTTATGACAAAATTATTATAACGATTAGTTTCTGCTACATAAACTAATTATTTGGACCTTATCCAATTCGAATATAACCTAAAACTTTACGTGCTAATTATCTTAAAAACGCAACTCTATGAAAACACAAATAGTTAAAATTAAACTAAGAATCACAAACAAAATAATTTCTGTATGTAATTAGTACATTATAAAGTATAAATAAAAATAAACTCTTAATATTAAAACCGTCTTCAAATCCTACAACTTATTTTATATTCATTAAATTGTATATGGCCGCGCCCACATTTTAGGGGCGTTTTTTTTTAAAAACAGTTTTTCGTAGATTTTAATCATATAATATCAATCTTTAGAAGCAAACTTGAGTATATGTTGAGATATTTAAAAAATCCGCCCACTACCACGCCCCTGTTTTGAATTAAAATTCTCTTGGAGTAATTTTATAAGAAAAAACTTTATAAAATTTGAGGCAATTTTTTGAGGAAGTGGCTACATATTTTGGTATATAGGAAAGGAATAGCGCATCAGACTATTCGCTCTGGCCGCTGTGTAGCATTCTTTTAATTTTTGTTGGAGGAATACTAGTTTAATATTATTAAAATATATTTTTTTATCTTTAGCATAATTATCTTATTTATGACAAAATTATTATAACGATTAGTTTCTGCTACATAAACTAATTATTTGGACCTTATCCAATTTGAATATAACCTAAAACTTTACGTGCTAATTATCTTAAAAATGCAACTCTATGAAAACACAAATAGTTAAAATTAAACTAAGAATCACAAACAAAATAATTTCTGGATGTAATTAGTACATTATAAAGTATAAATAAAAATAAACTCTTAAAATTAAAACCGTCTTCATATCCTACAACTTATTTTATATTCATTAAATTGTATATGGCCGCGCCCACATTTTAGGGGCGTTTTTTTTTTAAAAACAGTTTTTCGTAGATTTTAATCATATAATATCAATCTTTAGAAGCAAACTTGAGTATATGTTGAGATATTTAAAAAATCCGCCCACTACCACGCCCCTGTTTTGAATTAAAATTCTCTTGGAGTAATTTTATAAGAAAAAACTTTATAAAATTTTAGGCAATTTTTTGAGGAAGTGGCTACATATTTTGGTATATAGGAAAGGAATAGCGCATCAGACTATTCGCTCTGGCCGCTGTGTAGCATTCTTTTAATTTTTGTTGGAGGAATACTAGTTTAATATTATTAAAATATATTTTTTTTATCTTTAGCATCATTATCTTATTTATGAGAAAATTATTATGACGATTAGTTTCTGCTACATAAGCTAATTATTTGGACCTTATCCAATTTGAATATAACCTAAAACTTTACGTGCTAATTATCTTAAAAACGCAACTCTATGAAAACACAAATAGTTAAAATTAAACTAAGAATCACAAACAAAATAATTTCTGTATGTAATTAGTACATTATAAAGTATAAATAAAAATAAACTCTTAAAATTAAAACCGTCTTCATATCCTACAACTTATTTTATATTCATTAAATTGTATATGGCCGCGCCCACATTTTAGGGGCGTTTTTTTTTTTAAAACAGTTTTTCGTAGATTTTAATCATATAATATCAATCTTTAGAAGCAAACTTGAGTATATGTTGAGATATTTAAAAAATCCGCCCACTACCACGCCCCTGTTTTGAATTAAAATTCTCTTGGAGTAATTTTATAAGAAAAAACTTTATAAAATTTTAGGCAATTTTTTGAGGAAACGGCTACATATTTTGGTATATAGGAAAGGAATAGCGCATCAGACTATTCGCTCTGGCCGCTGTGTAGCATTCTTTTAATTTTTGTTGGAGGAATACTAGTTTAATATTATTAAAATATTTTTTTTTTATCTTTAGCATCATTATCTTATTTATGACAAAATTATTATAACGATTAGTTTCTGCTACATAAACTAATTATTTGGACCTTATCCAATTTGAATATAACCTAAAACTTTACGTGCTAATTATCTTAAAAGCGCAACTCTATGAAAACACAAATAGTTAAAATTAAACTAAGAATCACAAACAAAATAATTTCTGGATGTAATTAGTACATTATAAAGTATAAATAAAAATAAACTCTTAAAATTAAAACCGTCTTCATATCCTACAACTTATTTTATATTCATTAAATTGTATATGGCCGCGCCCACATTTTAGGGGCGTTTTTTTTTAAAACAGTTTTTCGTAGATTTTAATCATATAATATCAATCTTTAGAAGCAAACTTGAGTATATGCTGAGATATTTAAAAAATCCGCCCACTATCACGCCCCTGTTTTGAATTAAAATTCTCTTGGAGTAATTTTATAAGAAAAAACTTCATAAAATTTTAGGCAATTTTTTGAGGAAGTGGCTACATATTTTGGTATATAGGAAAGGAATAGCGCATCAGACTATTCGCTCTGGCCGCTGTGTAGCATTCTTTTAATTTTTGTTGGAGGAATACTAGTTTAATATTATTAAAATATATTTTTTTATCTCTAGCATCATTATCTTATTTATGACAAAATTATTATAACGATTAGTTTCTGCTACATAAACTAATTATTTGGACCTTATCCAATTCGAATATAACCTAAAACTTTGCGTGCTAATTATCTTAAAAACACAACTCTATGAAAACACAAATAGTTAAAATTAAACTAAGAATCACAAACAAAATAATTTCTGTATGTAATTAGTACATTATAAAGTATAAATAAAAATAAACTCTTAAAATTAAAACCGTCTTCATATCCTACAACTTATTTTATATTCATTAAATTGTATATGGCCGCGCCCACATTTTAGGGGCGTTTTTTTTTTAAAACAGTTTTTCGTAGATTTTAATCATATAATATCAATCTTTAGAAGCAAACTTGAGTATATGTTGAGATATTTAAAAAATCCGCCCACTACCACGCCCCTGTTTTGAATTAAAATTCTCTTGGAGTAATTTTATAAGAAAAAACTTTATAAAATTTTAGGCAATTTTTTGAGGAAGTGGCTACATATTTTGGTATATAGGAAAGGAATAGCGCATCAGACTATTCGCTCTGGCCGCTGTGTAGCATTCTTTTAATTTTTGTTGGAGGAATACTAGTTTAATATTATTAAAATATATTTTTTTTATCTTTAGCATCATTATCTTATTTATGAGAAAATTATTATAACGATTAGTTTCTGCTACATAAACTAATTATTTGGACCTTATCCAATTTGAATATAACCTAAAACTTTACGTGCTAATTATCTTAAAAACGCAACTCTATGAAAACCCAAATAGTTAAAATTAAACTAAGAATCACAAACAAAATAATTTCTGTATGTAATTAGTACATTATAAAGTATAAATAAAAATAAACTCTTAAAATTAAAACCGTCTTCATATCCTACAACTTATTTTATATTCATTAAATTGTATATGGCCGCGCCCACATTTTAGGGGCGTTTTTTTTTAAAAACAGTTTTTCGTAGATTTTAATCATATAATATCAATCTTTAGAAGCAAACTTGAGTATATGTTGAGATATTTAAAAAATCCGCCCACTACCACGCCCCTGACAGTTTTTCGTAGATTTTAATCATATAATATCAATCTTTAGAAGCAAACTTGAGTATATGTTGAGATATTTAAAAAATCCGCCCACTACCACGCCCCTGTTTTGAATTAAAATTCTCTTGGAGTAATTTTATAAGAAAAAACTTTATAAAATTTTAGGCAATTTTTTGAGGAAGTGGCTACATATTTTGGTATATAGGAAAGGAATAGCGCATCAGACTATTCGCCCTGGCCGCTGTGTAGCATTCTTTTAATTTTTGTTGGAGGAATACTAGTTTAATATTATTAAAATATATTTTTTTATCTCTAGCATCATTATCTTATTTATGACAAAATTATTATAACGATTAGTTTCTGCTACATAAACTAATTATTTGGACCTTATCCAATTTGAATATAACCTAAAACTTTACGTGCTAATTATCTTAAAAGCGCAACTCTATGAAAACACAAATAGTTAAAATTAAACTAAGAATCACAAACAAAATAATTTCTGGATGTAATTAGTACACTATAAAGTATAAATAAAAATAAACTCTTAAAATTAAAACCGTCTTCATATCCTACAACTTATTTTATATTCATTAAATTGTATATGGCCGCGCCCACATTTTAGGGGCGTTTTTTTTTAAAACAGTTTTTCGTAGATTTTAATCATATAATATCAATCTTTAGAAGCAAACTTGAGTATATGCTGAGATATTTAAAAAATCCGCCCACTATCACGCCCCTGTTTTGAATTAAAATTCTCTTGGAGTAATTTTATAAGAAAAAACTTCATAAAATTTTAGGCAATTTTTTGAGGAAGTGGCTACATATTTTGGTATATAGGAAAGGAATAGCGCATCAGACTATTCGCTCTGGCCGCTGTGTAGCATTCTTTTAATTTTTGTTGGAGGAATACTAGTTTAATATTACTAAAATATATTTTTTTATCTTTAGCATCATTATCTTATTTATGACAAAATTATTATAACGATTAGTTTCTGCTACATAAACTAATTATTTGGACCTTATCCAATTTGAATATAACCTAAAACTTTACGAGCTAATTATCTTAAAAACGCAACTCTATGAAAACACAAATAGTTAAAATTAAACTAAGAATCACAAACAAAATAATTTCTGTATGTAATTAGTACATTATAAAGTATAAATAAAAATAAACTCTTAATATTAAAACCGTCTTCAAATCCTACAACTTACTTTATATTCATTAAATTGTATATGGCCGCGCCCACATTTTAGGGGCGTTTTTTTTAAAAACAGTTTTTCGTAGATTTTAGTCATATAATATCAATCTTTAGAAGCAAACTTGAGTATATGTTGAGATATTTAAAAAATCCGCCCACTACCACGCCCCTGTTTTGAATTAAAATTCTCTTGGAGTAATTTTATAAGAAAAAACTTTATAAAATTTGAGGCAATTTTTTGAGGAAGTGGCTACATATTTTGGTATATAGGAAAGGAATAGCGCATCAGACTATTCGCTCTGGCCGCTGTGTAGCATTCTTTTAATTTTTGTTGGAGGAATACTAGTTTAATATTATTAAAATATATTTTTTTATCTTTAGCATCATTATCTTATTTATGACAAAATTATTATAACGATTAGTTTCTGCTACATAAACTAATTATTTGGACCTTATCCAATTTGAATATAACCTAAATCTTTACGTGCTAATTATCTTAAAAACGCAACTCTATGAAAACACAAATAGTTAAAATTAAACTAAGAATCACAAACAAAATAATTTCTGGATGTAATTAGTACATTATAAAGTATAAATAAAAATAAACTCTTAAAATTAAAACCGTCTTCATATCCTACAGCTTATATTATATTAATTAAATTGTATATGGCCGCGCCCACATTTTAGGGGCGTTTTTTTTTACAAACAGTTTTTCGTAGATTTTAATCATATAATATCAATCTTTAGAAGCAAACTTGAGTATATGTTGAGATATTTAAAAAAATCCGCCCACTACCACGCCCCTGTTTTGAATTAAAATTCTCTTGGAGTAATTTTATAAGAAAAAACTTTATAAAATTTTAGGCATTTTTTTGAGGAAGTGGCTACATATTTTGGTATATAGGAAAGGAATAGCGCATCAGACTATTCGCTCTGGCCGCTGTGTAGCATTCTTTTAATTTTTGTTGGAGGAATACTAGTTTAATATTATTAAAATATATTTTTTTATCTCTAGCATCATTATCTTATTTATGACAAAATTATTATAACGATTAGTTTCTGCTACATAAACTAATTATTTGGACCTTATCCAATTCGAATATAACCTAAAACTTGACGTGCTAATTATCTTAAAAATACAACTCTATGAAAACACAAATAGTTAAAATTAAACTAAGAATCACAAACAAAATAATTTCTGGATGTAATTAGTACATTATAAAGTATAAATAAAAATAAACTCTTAAAATTAAAACCGTCTTCATATCCTACAACTTATTTTATATTCATTAAATTGTATATGGCCGCGCCCACATTTTGAGGGCGTTTTTTTTTTTAAAAACAGTTTTTCGTAGATTTTAATCATATAATATCAATCTTTAGAAGCAAACTTGAGTATATGTTGAGATATTTAAAAAATCCGCCCACTACCACGCCCCTGACAGTTTTTCGTAGATTTTAATCATATAATATCAATCTTTAGAAGCAAACTTGAGTATATGTTGAGATATTTAAAAAATCCGCCCACTACCACGCCCCTGTTTTGAATTAAAATTCTCTTGGAGTAATTTTATAAGAAAAAACTTTATAAAATTTTAGGCAATTTTTTGAGGAAGTGGCTACATATTTTGGTATATAGGAAAAGAATAGCGCATCAGACTATTCGCTCTGGCCGCTGTGTAGCATTCTTTTAATTTTTGTTGGAGGAATACTAGTTTAATATTATTAAAATATATTTTTTTTATCTTTAGCATCATTATCTTATTTATGAGAAAATTATTATAACGATTAGTTTCTGCTACATAAACTAATTATTTGGACCTTATCCAATTTGAATATAACCTAAAACTTTACGTGCTAATTATCTTAAAAACGCAACTCTATGAAAACACAAATAGTTAAAATTAAACTAAGAATCACAAACAAAATAATTTCTGTATGTAATTAGTACATTATAAAGTATAAATAAAAATAAACTCTTAAAATTAAAACCGTCTTCATATCCTACAACTTATTTTATATTCATTAAATTGTATATGGCCGCGCCCACATTTTAGGGGCGTTTTTTTTTAAAAACAGTTTTTCGTAGATTTTAATCATATAATATCAATCTTTAGAAGCAAACTTGAGTATATGTTGAGATATTTAAAAAATCCGCCCACTACCACGCCCCTGACAGTTTTTCGTAGATTTTAATCATATAATATCAATCTTTAGAAGCAAACTTGAGTATATGTTGAGATATTTAAAAAATCCGCCCACTACCACGCCCCTGTTTTGAATTAAAATTCTCTTGGAGTAATTTTATAAGAAAAAACTTTATAAAATTTTAGGCAATTTTTTGAGGAAGTGGCTACATATTTTGGTATATAGGAAAGGAATAGCGCATCAGACTATTCGCCCTGGCCGCTGTGTAGCATTCTTTTAATTTTTGTTGGAGGAATACTAGTTTAATATTATTAAAATATATTTTTTTTATCTTTAGCATCATTATCTTATTTATGAGAAAATTATTATGACGATTAGTTTCTGCTACATAAACTAATTATTTGGACCTTATCCAATTTGAATATAACCTAAAACTTTACGTGCTAATTATCTTAAAAACGCAACTCTATGAAAACACAAATAGTTAAAATTAAACTAAGAATCACAAACAAAATAATTTCTGTATGTAATTAGTACATTATAAAGTATAAATAAAAATAAACTCTTAAAATTAAAACCGTCTTCATATCCTACAACTTATTTTATATTCATTAAATTGTATATGGCCGCGCCCACATTTTAGGGGCGTTTTTTTTTTAAAACAGTTTTTCGTAGATTTTAATCATATAATATCAATCTTTAGAAGCAAACTTGAGTATATGCTGAGATATTTAAAAAATCCGCCCACTACCACGCCCCTGTTTTGAATTAAAATTCTCTTGGAGTAATTTTATAAGAAAAAACTTTATAAAATTTTAGGCAATTTTTTGAGGAAGTGGCTACATATTTTGGTATATAGGAAAGGAATAGCGCATCAGACTATTCGCTCTGGCCGCTGTGTAGCATTCTTTTAATTTTTGTTGGAGGAATACTAGTTTAATATTATTAAAATATATTTTTTTATCTTTAGCATCATTATCTTATTTATGACAAAATTATTATAACGATTAGTTTCTGCTACATAAACTAATTATTTGAACCTTATCCAATTTGAATATAACCTAAAACTTTACGTGCTAATTATCTTAAAAACGCAACTCTATGAAAAAACAAATAGTTAAAATTAAACTAAGAATCAAAAACGAAATAATTTCTGGATGTAATTAGTACATTATAAAGTATAAATAAAAATAAACTCTTAAAATTAAAACCGTCTTCATATCCTACAACTTATTTTATATTCATTAAATTGTATATGGCCGCACCCACATTTTAGGGGCGTTTTTTTAAAAAACAGTTTTTCGTAGATTTTAATCATATAATATCAATCTTTAGAAGCAAACTTGAGTATATGTTGAGATATTTAAAAAATCCGCCCACTACCACGCCCCTGTTTTGAATTAAAATTCTCTTGGAGTAATTTTATAAGAAAAAACTTTATAAAATTTTAGGCAATTTTTTGAGGAAGTGGCTACATATTTTGGTATATAGAAAAGGAATAGCGCATCAGACTATTCGCTCTGGCCGCTGTGTAGCATTCTTTTAATTTTTGTTGGAGGATACTAGTTTAATATTATTAAAATATATTTTTTTATCTCTAGCATCATTATCTTATTTATGACAAAATTATTATAACGATTAGTTTCTGCTACATAAACTAATTATTTGGACCTTATCCAATTCGAATATAACCTAAAACTTTACGTGCTAATTATCTTAAAAACACAACTCTATGAAAACACAAATAGTTAAAATTAAACTAAGAATCACAAACAAAAAAATTTCTGGATGTAATTAGTACATTATAAAGTATAAATAAAAATAAACTCTTAAAATTAAAACCGTCTTCATATCCTACAACTTATTTTATATTCATTAAATTGTATATGGCCGCGCCCACTTTTTAGGGGCGTTTTTTTTTTTTAAAAACAGTTTTTCGTAGATTTTAATCATATAATATCAATCTTTAGAAGCAAACTTGAGTATATGTTGAGATATTTAAAAAATCCGCGCACTACCACGCCCCTGTTTTGAATTAAAATTCTCTTGGAGTAATTTTATAAGAAAAAACTTTATAAAATTTTAGGCAATTTTTTGAGGAAGTGGCTACATATTTTGGTATATAGGAAAGGAATAGCGCATCAGACTATTCGCTCTGGCCGCTGTGTAGCATTCTTTTAATTTTTGTTGGAGGAATACTAGTTTAATATTATTAAAATATATTTTTTTATCTTTAGCATCATTATCTTATTTATGACAAAATTATTATAACGATTAGTTTCTGCTACATAAACTAATTATTTGGACCTTATCCAATTTGAATATAACCTAAAACTTTACGTGCTAATTATCTTAAAAACGCAACTCTATGAAAACACAAATATTTAAAATTAAACTAAGAATCACAAACAAAATAATTTCTGTATGTAATTAGTACATTATAAAGTATAAATAAAAATAAACTTTTAAAATTAAAACCGTCTTCATATCCTACAACTTATTTTATATTCATTAAATTGTATATGGCCGCGCCCACATTTTAGGGGCGTTTTTTTTTAAAAACAGTTTTTAGATTTTAATCATATAATATCAATCTTTAGAAGCAAACTTGAGTATATGTTGAGATATTTAAAAAATCCGCGCACTACCACGCCCCTGTTTTGAATTAAAATTCTCTTGGAGTAATTTTATAAGAAAAAACTTTATAAAATTTTAGGCAATTTTTTGAGGAAGTGGCTACATATTTTGGTATATAGGAAAGGAATAGCGCATCAGACTATTCGCTCTGGCCGCTGTGTAGCATTCTTTTAATTTTTGTTGGAGGAATACTAGTTTAATATTATTAAAATTTATTTTTTTATCTTTAGCATCATTATCTTATTTATGACAAAATTATTATAACGATTAGTTTCTGCTACATAAACTAATTATTTGGACCTAATCCAATTTGAATATAACCTAAAACTTTACGTGCTAATTATCTTAAAAACGCAACTCTATGGAAACACAAATAGTTAAAATTAAACTAAGAATCCCAAACATAATAATTTCTGTATGTAATTAGTACATTATAAAGTATAAATAAAAATAAACTCTTAAAATTAAAACCGTCTTCATATCCTACAACTTATTTTATATTCATTAAATTGTATATGGCCGCGCCCACATTTTAGGGGCGTTTTTTTTTTTTAAAACAGTTTTTCGTAGATTTTAATCATATAATATCAATCTTTAGAAGCAAACTTGAGTATATGTTGAGATATTTAAAAAATCCGCCCACTACCACGCCCCTGTTTTGAATTAAAATTCTCTTGGAGTAATTTTATAAGAAAAAACTTTATAAAATTTTAGGCAATTTTTTGAGGAAGTGGCTACATATTTTGGTATATAGGAAAGGAATAGCGCATCAGACTATTAGCTCTGGCCGCTGTGTAGCATTCTTTTAATTTTTGTTGGAGGAATACTAGTTTAATATTATTAAAATATATTTTTTTATCTTTAGCATCATTATCTTATTTATGACAAAATTATTATAACGATTAGTTTCTGCTACATAAACTAATTATTTGGACCTTATCCAATTTGAATATAACCTAAACCTTTACGTGCTAATTATATTAAAAACGCAACTCTATGAAAACACAAATAGTTAGAATTAAACTAAGAATCACAAACAAAATAATTTCTGTATGTAATTAGTACATTATAATGTATAAATAAAAATAAACTCTTTAAATTAAAACCGTTGGAGGAATACTAGTTTAATATTATTAAAATATATTTTTTTATCTTTAGCATCATTATCTTATTTATGACAAAATTATTATAACGATTAGTTTCTGCTACATAAACTAATTATTTGGACCTTATCCAATTTGAATATAACCTAAAACTTTACGAGCTAATTATCTTAAAAACGCAACTCTATGAAAACACAAATAGTTAAAATTAAACTAAGAATCACAAACAAAATAATTTCTGTATGTAATTAGTACATTATAAAGTATAAATAAAAATAAACTCTTAATATTAAAACCGTCTTCAAATCCTACAACTTATTTTATATTCATTAAATTGTATATGGCCGCGCCCACATTTTAGGGGCGTTTTTTTTAAAAACAGTTTTTCGTAGATTTTAGTCATATAATATCAATCTTTAGAAGCAAACTTGAGTATATGTTGAGATATTTAAAAAATCCGCCCACTACCACGCCCCTGTTTTGAATTAAAATTCTCTTGGAGTAATTTTATAAGAAAAAACTTTATAAAATTTGAGGCAATTTTTTGAGGAAGTGGCTACATATTTTGGTATATAGGAAAGGAATAGCGCATCAGACTATTCGCTCTGGCCGCTGTGTAGCATTCTTTTAATTTTTGTTGGAGGAATACTAGTTTAATATTATTAAAATATATTTTTTTATCTTTAGCATCATTATCTTATTTATGACAAAATTATTATAACGATTAGTTTCTGCTACATAAACTAATTATTTGGACCTTATCCAATTTGAATATAACCTAAATCTTTACGTGCTAATTATCTTAAAAACGCAACTCTATGAAAACACAAATAGTTAAAATTAAACTAAGAATCACAAACAAAATAATTTCTGGATGTAATTAGTACATTATAAAGTATAAATAAAAATAAACTCTTAAAATTAAAACCGTCTTCATATCCTACAGCTTATATTATATTAATTAAATTGTATATGGCCGCGCCCACATTTTAGGGGCGTTTTTTTTTACAAACAGTTTTTCGTAGATTTTAATCATATAATATCAATCTTTAGAAGCAAACTTGAGTATATGTTGAGATATTTAAAAAAATCCGCCCACTACCACGCCCCTGTTTTGAATTAAAATTCTCTTGGAGTAATTTTATAAGAAAAAACTTTATAAAATTTTAGGCATTTTTTTGAGGAAGTGGCTACATATTTTGGTATATAGGAAAGGAATAGCGCATCAGACTATTCGCTCTGGCCGCTGTGTAGCATTCTTTTAATTTTTGTTGGAGGAATACTAGTTTAATATTATTAAAATATATTTTTTTATCTCTAGCATCATTATCTTATTTATGACAAAATTATTATAACGATTAGTTTCTGCTACATAAACTAATTATTTGGACCTTATCCAATTCGAATATAACCTAAAACTTGACGTGCTAATTATCTTAAAAATACAACTCTATGAAAACACAAATAGTTAAAATTAAACTAAGAATCACAAACAAAATAATTTCTGGATGTAATTAGTACATTATAAAGTATAAATAAAAATAAACTCTTAAAATTAAAACCGTCTTCATATCCTACAACTTATTTTATATTCATTAAATTGTATATGGCCGCGCCCACATTTTAGGGGCGTTTTTTTTTTAAAAACAGTTTTTCGTAGATTTTAATCATATAATATCAATCTTTAGAAGCAAACTTGAGTATATGTTGAGATATTTAAAAAATCCGCCCACTACCACGCCCCTGACAGTTTTTCGTAGATTTTAATCATATAATATCAATCTTTAGAAGCAAACTTGAGTATATGTTGAGATATTTAAAAAATCCGCCCACTACCACGCCCCTGTTTTGAATTAAAATTCTCTTGGAGTAATTTTATAAGAAAAAACTTTATAAAATTTTAGGCAATTTTTTGAGGAAGTGGCTACATATTTTGGTATATAGGAAAAGAATAGCGCATCAGACTATTCGCTCTGGCCGCTGTGTAGCATTCTTTTAATTTTTGTTGGAGGAATACTAGTTTAATATTATTAAAATATATTTTTTTTATCTTTAGCATCATTATCTTATTTATGAGAAAATTATTATAACGATTAGTTTCTGCTACATAAACTAATTATTTGGACCTTATCCAATTTGAATATAACCTAAAACTTTACGTGCTAATTATCTTAAAAACGCAACTCTATGAAAACACAAATAGTTAAAATTAAACTAAGAATCACAAACAAAATAATTTCTGTATGTAATTAGTACATTATAAAGTATAAATAAAAATAAACTCTTAAAATTAAAACCGTCTTCATATCCTACAACTTATTTTATATTCATTAAATTGTATATGGCCGCGCCCACATTTTAGGGGCGTTTTTTTTTAAAAACAGTTTTTCGTAGATTTTAATCATATAATATCAATCTTTAGAAGCAAACTTGAGTATATGTTGAGATATTTAAAAAATCCGCCCACTACCACGCCCCTGACAGTTTTTCGTAGATTTTAATCATATAATATCAATCTTTAGAAGCAAACTTGAGTATATGTTGAGATATTTAAAAAATCCGCCCACTACCACGCCCCTGTTTTGAATTAAAATTCTCTTGGAGTAATTTTATAAGAAAAAACTTTATAAAATTTTAGGCAATTTTTTGAGGAAGTGGCTACATATTTTGGTATATAGGAAAGGAATAGCGCATCAGACTATTCGCTCTGGCCGCTGTGTAGCATTCTTTTAATTTTTGTTGGAGGAATACTAGTTTAATATTATTAAAATATATTTTTTTTATCTTTAGCATCATTATCTTATTTATGAGAAAATTATTATGACGATTAGTTTCTGCTACATAAACTAATTATTTGGACCTTATCCAATTTGAATATAACCTAAAACTTTACGTGCTAATTATCTTAAAAACGCAACTCTATGAAAACACAAATAGTTAAAATTAAACTAAGAATCACAAACAAAATAATTTCTGTATGTAATTAGTACATTATAAAGTATAAATAAAAATAAACTCTTAAAATTAAAACCGTCTTCATATCCTACAACTTATTTTATATTCATTAAATTGTATATGGCCGCGCCCACATTTTAGGGGCGTTTTTTTTTTAAAACAGTTTTTCGTAGATTTTAATCATATAATATCAATCTTTAGAAGCAAACTTGAGTATATGCTGAGATATTTAAAAAATCCGCCCACTACCACGCCCCTGTTTTGAATTAAAATTCTCTTGGAGTAATTTTATAAGAAAAAACTTTATAAAATTTTAGGCAATTTTTTGAGGAAGTGGCTACATATTTTGGTATATAGGAAAGGAATAGCGCATCAGACTATTCGCTCTGGCCGCTGTGTAGCATTCTTTTAATTTTTGTTGGAGGAATACTAGTTTAATATTATTAAAATATATTTTTTTATCTTTAGCATCATTATCTTATTTATGACAAAATTATTATAACGATTAGTTTCTGCTACATAAACTAATTATTTGAACCTTATCCAATTTGAATATAACCTAAAACTTTACGTGCTAATTATCTTGAAAACGCAACTCTATGAAAAAACAAATAGTTAAAATTAAACTAAGAATCAAAAACGAAATAATTTCTGGATGTAATTAGTACATTATAAAGTATAAATAAAAATAAACTCTTAAAATTAAAACCGTCTTCATATCCTACAACTTATTTTATATTCATTAAATTGTATATGGCCGCACCCACATTTTAGGGGCGTTTTTTTAAAAAACAGTTTTTCGTAGATTTTAATCATATAATATCAATCTTTAGAAGCAAACTTGAGTATATGTTGAGATATTTAAAAAATCCGCCCACTACCACGCCCCTGTTTTGAATTAAAATTCTCTTGGAGTAATTTTATAAGAAAAAACTTTATAAAATTTTAGGCAATTTTTTGAGGAAGTGGCTACATATTTTGGTATATAGAAAAGGAATAGCGCATCAGACTATTCGCTCTGGCCGCTGTGTAGCATTCTTTTAATTTTTGTTGGAGGATACTAGTTTAATATTATTAAAATATATTTTTTTATCTCTAGCATCATTATCTTATTTATGACAAAATTATTATAACGATTAGTTTCTGCTACATAAACTAATTATTTGGACCTAATCCAATTTGAATATAACCTAAAACTTTACGTGCTAATTATCTTAAAAACGCAACTCTATGGAAACACAAATAGTTAAAATTAAACTAAGAATCCCAAACATAATAATTTCTGTATGTAATTAGTACATTATAAAGTATAAATAAAAATAAACTCTTAAAATTAAAACCGTCTTCATATCCTACAACTTATTTTATATTCATTAAATTGTATATGGCCGCGCCCACATTTTAGGGGCGTTTTTTTTTTTTAAAACAGTTTTTCGTAGATTTTAATCATATAATATCAATCTTTAGAAGCAAACTTGAGTATATGTTGAGATATTTAAAAAATCCGCCCACTACCACGCCCCTGTTTTGAATTAAAATTCTCTTGGAGTAATTTTATAAGAAAAAACTTTATAAAATTTTAGGCAATTTTTTGAGGAAGTGGCTACATATTTTGGTATATAGGAAAGGAATAGCGCATCAGACTATTAGCTCTGGCCGCTGTGTAGCATTCTTTTAATTTTTGTTGGAGGATACTAGTTTAATATTATTAAAATATATTTTTTTATCTTTAGCATCATTATCTTATTTATGACAAAATTATTATAACGATTAGTTTCTGCTACATAAACTAATTATTTGGACCTTATCCAATTTGAATATAACCTAAACCTTTACGTGCTAATTATATTAAAAACGCAACTCTATGAAAAAACAAATAGTTAAAATTAAACTAAGGATCACAAACAAAAAAATTTCTGGATGTAATTAGTACATTATAAAGTATAAATAAAAATAAACTCTTAAAATTAAAACCGTCTTCATATCCTACAACTTATTTTATATTCATTAAATTGTATATGGCCGCGCCCACTTTTTAGGGGCGTTTTTTTTTTTAAAAACAGTTTTTCGTAGATTTTAATCATATAATATCAATCTTTAGAAGCAAACTTGAGTATATGTTGAGATATTTAAAAAATCCGCGCACTACCACGCCCCTGTTTTGAATTAAAATTCTCTTGGAGTAATTTTATAAGAAAAAACTTTATAAAATTTTAGGCAATTTTTTGAGGAAGTGGCTACATATTTTGGTATATAGGAAAGGAATAGCGCATCAGACTATTCGCTCTGGCCGCTGTGTAGCATTCTTTTAATTTTTGTTGGAGGAATACTAGTTTAATATTATTAAAATATATTTTTTTATCTTTAGCATCATTATCTTATTTATGACAAAATTATTATAACGATTAGTTTCTGCTACATAAACTAATTATTTGGACCTTATCCAATTTGAATATAACCTAAAACTTTACGTGCTAATTATCTTAAAAACGCAACTCTATGAAAACACAAATATTTAAAATTAAACTAAGAATCACAAACAAAATAATTTCTGTATGTAATTAGTACATTATAAAGTATAAATGAAAATAAACTTTTAAAATTAAAACCGTCTTCATATCCTACAACTTATTTTATATTCATTAAATTGTATATGGCCGCGCCCACATTTTAGGGGCGTTTTTTTTTAAAAACAGTTTTTCGTAGATTTTAATCATATAATATCAATCTTTAGAAGCAAACTTGAGTATATGTTGAGATATTTAAAAAATCCGCGCACTACCACGCCCCTGTTTTGAATTAAAATTCTCTTGGAGTAATTTTATAAGAAAAAACTTTATAAAATTTTAGGCAATTTTTTGAGGAAGTGGCTACATATTTTGGTATATAGGAAAGGAATAGCGCATCAGACTATTCGCTCTGGCCGCTGTGTAGCATTCTTTTAATTTTTGTTGGAGGAATACTAGTTTAATATTATTAAAATTTATTTTTTTATCTTTAGCATCATTATCTTATTTATGACAAAATTATTATAACGATTAGTTTCTGCTACATAAACTAATTATTTGGACCTAATCCAATTTGAATATAACCTAAAACTTTACGTGCTAATTATCTTAAAAACGCAACTCTATGGAAACACAAATAGTTAAAATTAAACTAAGAATCCCAAACATAATAATTTCTGTATGTAATTAGTACATTATAAAGTATAAATAAAAATAAACTCTTAAAATTAAAACCGTCTTCATATCCTACAACTTATTTTATATTCATTAAATTGTATATGGCCGCGCCCACATTTTAGGGGCGTTTTTTTTTTTTAAAACAGTTTTTCGTAGATTTTAATCATATAATATCAATCTTTAGAAGCAAACTTGAGTATATGTTGAGATATTTAAAAAATCCGCCCACTACCACGCCCCTGTTTTGAATTAAAATTCTCTTGGAGTAATTTTATAAGAAAAAACTTTATAAAATTTTAGGCAATTTTTTGAGGAAGTGGCTACATATTTTGGTATATAGGAAAGGAATAGCGCATCAGACTATTAGCTCTGGCCGCTGTGTAGCATTCTTTTAATTTTTGTTGGAGGAATACTAGTTTAATATTATTAAAATATATTTTTTTATCTTTAGCATCATTATCTTATTTATGACAAAATTATTATAACGATTAGTTTCTGCTACATAAACTAATTATTTGGACCTTATCCAATTTGAATATAACCTAAACCTTTACGTGCTAATTATATTAAAAACGCAACTCTATGAAAACACAAATAGTTAGAATTAAACTAAGAATCACAAACAAAATAATTTCTGTATGTAATTAGTACATTATAATGTATAAATAAAAATAAACTCTTTAAATTAAAACCGTTGGAGGAATACTAGTTTAATATTATTAAAATATATTTTTTTATCTTTAGCATCATTATCTTATTTATGACAAAATTATTATAACGATTAGTTTCTGCTACATAAACTAATTATTTGGACCTTATCCAATTTGAATATAACCTAAAACTTTACGAGCTAATTATCTTAAAAACGCAACTCTATGAAAACACAAATAGTTAAAATTAAACTAAGAATCACAAACAAAATAATTTCTGTATGTAATTAGTACATTATAAAGTATAAATAAAAATAAACTCTTAATATTAAAACCGTCTTCAAATCCTACAACTTATTTTATATTCATTAAATTGTATATGGCCGCGCCCACATTTTAGGGGCGTTTTTTTTAAAAACAGTTTTTCGTAGATTTTAGTCATATAATATCAATCTTTAGAAGCAAACTTGAGTATATGTTGAGATATTTAAAAAATCCGCCCACTACCACGCCCCTGTTTTGAATTAAAATTCTCTTGGAGTAATTTTATAAGAAAAAACTTTATAAAATTTGAGGCAATTTTTTGAGGAAGTGGCTACATATTTTGGTATATAGGAAAGGAATAGCGCATCAGACTATTCGCTCTGGCCGCTGTGTAGCATTCTTTTAATTTTTGTTGGAGGAATACTAGTTTAATATTATTAAAATATATTTTTTTATCTTTAGCATCATTATCTTATTTATGACAAAATTATTATAACGATTAGTTTCTGCTACATAAACTAATTATTTGGACCTTATCCAATTTGAATATAACCTAAATCTTTACGTGCTAATTATCTTAAAAACGCAACTCTATGAAAACACAAATAGTTAAAATTAAACTAAGAATCACAAACAAAATAATTTCTGGATGTAATTAGTACATTATAAAGTATAAAATAAAAATAAACTCTTAAAATTAAAACCGACTTCATATCCTACAACTTATTTTATATTCATTAAATTGTATATGGCCGCGCCCACATTTTAGGGGCGTTTTTTTTTAAAAACAGTTTTTCGTAGATTTTAATCATATAATATCAATCTTTAGAAGCAAACTTGAGTATATGTTGAGATATTTAAAAAATCCGCCCACTACCACGCCCCTGTTTTGAATTAAAATTCTCTTGGAGTAATTTTATAAGAAAAAACTTAATAAAATTTTAGGCAATTTTTTGAGGAAGTGGCTACATATTTTGGTATATAGGAAAGGAATAGCGCATCAGACTATTCGCTCTGGCCGCTGTGTAGCATTCTTTTAATTTTTGTTGGAGGAATACTAGTTTAATATTATTAAAATATGATTTTTTACCTTTAGCATCATTATCTTATTTATGACAAAATTATTATAACGATTAGTTTCTGCTACATAAACTAATTATTTGGACCTTATCCAATTTGAATATAACCTAAAACTTTACGTGCTCATTATCTTAAAAACGCAACTCTATGAAAACACAAATAGTTAAAATTAAAATAAGAATCACAAACGAAATAATTTCTGGATGTAATTGATACATTATAAAGTATAAATAAAAATAAACTCTTAAAATTAAAACTGTCTTCATATCCTACAACTTATTTTATATTCATTAAATTGTATATGGCCGCGCCCACATTTTAGGGGAGTTTTTTTTAAAGCACAGTTTTTCGTAGATTTTAATCATATAATATCAATCTTTAGAAGCAAACTTGAGTATATGTTAAGATATTTGAAAAATCCGCCCACTACCACGCCCCTTTTTTAAATTAAAATTCTCTTGGAGTAATTTTATAAAAAAAAATCTTCATAAAATTTTAGGCAATTTTTTGTGGAAGAGGCTACATATATTGGTATATAGGAAAGGGATAAGGTATCACACGATTCGCTCTAGCCAATGTGTAGCATTCTTTTACTTTTTATTGGATTAATACTAGTTTAATATTACTAATATATTATTTTTTATAATTAGCATCATTATCTTATTTATGATAAAATAATTATAACGATTGGTTTCTGCTTCATAAACTAATTATTTATACCTTAGCTTCTAATTATCTTAAAAATGCAACTCTAAGGAAAACGCAAATAGTCCAAATTAAACTTATAATCACAAAGAAAATAATTTCTGTATATAATTCGTGCATTATAAGTTATAAAGAATAATAAACTCTTAAAATTAAAATCGTCTTCATATCATACAACTTATTTTATATTCATTGAATTGTATATGGCCCCGCCCAAATTTTTCTGGCGTTTTTTTTAAAACACAGTTTTTCGTAGATTTTAATCTTATAATGTCAATCCTTAAGAGCAAACATGAGTATATGTTAAGATAATTGAAAAATCCGCCCACTACCACGCCCCTTTTTTGAATTAAAATTCTCTTGGAGTAATTTTATAAAAAAAATCTTCATAAAATTTTAGGCAATTTTTTGTGGAAGTGGCTACATATATTGGTATATAGGAAAGGGATAGGGTATCACACGATTCGCTCTAGCCGATGTGTAGCATTCTTTTACTTTTTATTGGATTAATACTAGTTTAATATTATTAATATATTATTTTTTATATTCAGCATCATTATCTTATTTATGATAAAATAATTATAACGATTGGTTTCTGCTTCATAAACTAATTATTTATACCTTATCCAATTTTAATATAACCTAAAACTTTAGCTTCTTATTATCTTAAAAATGCAACTCTAATGAAAACGCAAATAGTCCAAATTAAACTTATAATCACAAAGAAAATAATTTCTGTATATAATTAGTGCATTATAAGTTATAAAGAATAATAATCTCTTAAAATTAAAAACGTCTTCATAGCATACAACTTATTTTATATTCATTATATTCATAGTGCATTATAAGTTATAAAGAATAATAAACTCTTAAAATTAAAAACGTCTTCATAGCATACAACTTATTTTATATTCATTAAATTGTATATGGCACCGCCCACATTTTTGAGGCGTTTTTTTTAAAACACAGTTTTTCGTAGATTTTAATCTTATAATGTCAATCCTTAGGAGCAAATATGAGTATATGTTAAGATATTTGAAAAATCAGCCCACTATCACGCCCCTTTTTTGAATTAAAATTCTCTTGGAGTAATTTTATAAAAAAAAATTTTCATAAAATTTTATAAAAAAAATTTTCATAAAATTTTAGGCAATTTTTTGTGGAAGAGGCTACATATATTGGTATATAGGAAAGGGATAGGGTATCACACGATTCGCTCTAGCCGATGTGTAGCATTCTTTTACTTTTTATTGTATTAATACTAGTTTAATATTACTAATATATTATTTCTTATATTTAGCATCATTATCTTATTTATGATAAAATAATTATAACGATTGGTTTCTGCTTCATAAACTAATTATTTATACCTTATCCAATTTTAATATAACCTAAAACATTAGCTTCTAATTATCTTAAAAATGCAACTCTAATGAAAACGCAAATAGTCCAGATTAAACTTATAATCACAAAGAAAATAATTTCTGTATATAATTAGTGCATTATAAGTTATAAAGAATAATCAACTCTTAAAATTAAAAACGTCTTCATATCATACAACTTATTTTATATTCATTAAATTTTATATGGCCCCGCCCACATTTTTGGGGCGTTTTTTAAAAAAACAGTTTTTCGTAGATTTTAATCATATAATGTCAATCCTTAGGAGCAAATCTGAGTATATGTTAAGATATTTGAAAAATCTGTCCACTACCACGCCCCTTTTTTGAATTAAAATTCTCTTGGAGTAATTTTATAAAAAAAATCTTCATAAAATTTAAGGCAATTTTTTTAGGAAGAGGCTACATATATTGGTATATAGGAAAGGGATAGGGTATCACACGATTCGCTCTAGCCGATGTGTAGCATTCTTTTACTTTTTATTGGATTAATACTAGTTTAATATTACTAATATATTATTTCTTATCTTTAGCATCATTATCTTATTTATGACAAAATTATTATAACGATTAGTTTCTGCTACATAAACTAATTATTTGGACCTTATCCAATTTGAATATAACCTAAAACTTTACGTGCTAATTATCTTAAAAACGCAACTCTATGAAAACACAAATAGTTAGAATTAAACTAAGAATCACAAACAAAATAATTTCTGTATGTAATTAGTACATTATAAAGTATAAATAAAAATAAACTTTTAAAATTAAAACCGTCTTCATATCCTACAACTTATTTTATATTCATTAAATTGTATATGGCCGCGCCCACATTTTAGGGGCGTTTTTTTTTAAAAACAGTTTTTCGTAGATTTTAATCATATAATATCAATCTTTAGAAGTAAACTTGAGTATATGTTGAGATATTTAAAAAATCCGCCCACTACCACGCCCCTGTTTTGAATTAAAATTCTCTTGGAGTAATTTTATAAGAAAAAACTTTATAAAGTTTTAGGCAATTTTTTGAGGAAGTGGCTACATATTTTGGTATATAGGAAAGGAATAGCGCATCAGACTATTCGCTCTGGCTGCTGTGTAGCATTCTTTTAATTTTTGTTGGAGGAATACTAGTTTAATATTATTAAAATATATTTTTTTATCTTTAGCATCATTATCTTATTTATGACAAAATTATTATAACGATTAGTTTCTGCTACATAAACTAATTATTTATACCTTATCCAATTTTAATATAACCTAAAACTTTAGCTTCTTATTATCTGAAAAATGCAACTCTAATGAAAACGCAAATAGTCCAAATTAAACTTATAATCACAAAGAAAATAATTTCTGTATATAATTAGTGCATTATAAGTTATAAAGAATAATAATCTCTTAAAATTAAAAACGTCTTCATAGCATACAACTTATTTTATATTCATTATATTCATAGTGCATTATAAGTTATAAAGAATAATAAACTCTTAAAATTAAAAACGTCTTCATAGCATACAACTTATTTTATATTCATTAAATTGTATATGGCACCGCCCACATTTTTGAGGCGTTTTTTTTAAAACACAGTTTTTCGTAGATTTTAATCTTATAATGTCAATCCTTAGGAGCAAATATGAGTATATGTTAAGATATTTGAAAAATCAGCCCACTATCACGCCCCTTTTTTGAATTAAAATTCTCTTGGAGTAATTTTATAAAAAAAAATTTTCATAAAATTTTATAAAAAAAATTTTCATAAAATTTTAGGCAATTTTTTGTGGAAGAGGCTACATATATTGGTATATAGGAAAGGGATAGGGTATCACACGATTCGCTCTAGCCAATGTGTAGCATTCTTTTACTTTTAATTGGATTAATACTAGTTTAATATTACTAATATATTATTTCTTATATTTAGCATCATTATCTTATTTATGATAAAATAATTATAACGATTGGTTTCTGCTTCATAAACTAATTATTTATTCCTTATCCAATTTTAATATAACCTAAAACATTAGCTTCTAATTATCTTAAAAATGCAACTCTAATGAAAACGCAAATAGTCCAGATTAAACTTATAATCACAAAGAAAATAATTTCTGTATATAATTAGTGCATTATAAGTTATAAAGAATAATAAACTCTTAAAATTAAAAACGTCTTCATATCATACAACCTATTTTATATTCATTAAATTTTATATGGCCCCGCCCACATTTTTGGGGCGTTTTTTTAAAAAACAGTTTTTCGTATATTTTAATCATATAATGTCAATCCTTAGGAGTAAATCTGAGTATATGTTAAGATATTTGAAAAATCTGTCCACTACCACGCCCTTTTTTTGAATTAAAATTCTCTTGGAGTAATTTTATAAAAAAAATCTTCATAAAATTTAAGGCAATTTTTTTAGGAAGAGGCTACATATATTGGTATATAGGAAAGGGATAGGGTATCACACGATTCGCTTTAGCCGATGTGTAGCATTCTTTTACTTTTTATTGGATTAATACTAGTTTAATATTACTAATATATTATTTCTTATATTTAGCATCATTATCTTATTTATGATAAAATAATTATAACGATTGGTTTCTGCTTCATAAACTAATTATTTATACCTTATCCAATTTTAATATAACCTAAAACTTTAGCTTCTAATTATCTTAAAAATGCAACTCTAATGAAAACGCAAATAGTCCAAATTAAACTTATAATCACAAAGAAAATAATTTCTGTATATAATTAGTGCATTATAAGTTATAAAGAATAATAATAATAAAATTAAAAACGTCTTCATATCATACAACTTATTTTATATTCATTAAATTGTATATGGCACCGCCCACATTTTTGGATCGTTTTTTTTAGAACACCGTTTTTTCGTAGATTTATAATCATCATATAATGTCAATCCTTAGGAGCAAACATGAGTATATGTTAAGATATTTGAAAAATCCGCCCACTATCGCGCCCCTTTTTTGAATTAAAATTCTCTTGAAGTAATTTTATAAAAAAAAATCTTCATAAAATTTTAGGCAATTTTTTGTGGAAGAGGCTACATATATTGGTATATAGGAAAGGGATAGGAGAATAAATATTGAAACCTAATATCACCTGAGTTTTAAATACCACTACACCAACTCTTTCCTATCCCTTCTTCTCTCTTCCAAATTAACTAACGCCCGTGCCCTGTTAATCAGTAAAAGGGTATTCATATCCCCTTTGGTATGTGCAAATTATAAAAAAAAAAACATTTCCGCACCATCCGTTCATCCATCATGAGAGTCACTGAGTTCCCGAATGCAACGATATTCGAGCACATAAATAAACATTTGGAGCAAACACACCAGTATCCCATTCGTCTTGACGAACACGAAACAAGGTTAAAAAGACTAGCCCCACAGATAGACTCCACACATCTGGATCTGCCAGCCATTATCCAGCGACATGCAATACCACACACCATCATAGGCTCATCAGGATTACTCATCACTATCGCTATGATCAATCTACTAGGTTGGAAATTCCGACTATATAGTAGCAGCAAAGGATCAACACAGTGCCCAGTTGCCGCTCCAAGAACAGTTCCAGAAATATCAACCCACAACAAATCTAACCACATTATTGAACTAAGTCCAACGGGGGCCGAATGTTAAGATAGGTCAGCTCCAACCACGAACAACGATATCATTAAGTCAACGGCCTCACCGTATTCATTTGTTTACTTCAATTCATTTATGTTATTTATGTGGCGTCAGCACTTCATGCTGAATCGTTCACCTTTTCTTTTACTCTATGTCAGCAATATGTTGCACTTTACCTTTAGTAAGGTAAAATATTGCTTACTTTATGTAAGCAATATTTTGTACTTTACTTTTTCTTAGCATTTGTATTTTATGTTTTTAGCCTTATTAATCATATTTGTTAATTAGTGCTAATGCAGCAATTTATATGTATAAATAAAACGAAATAAATTTTTTTTGTCACTTGCATTTCGGCATTGTGCTATTCCAGTTTATGTACTAGGAATATCACTTGTAGACAACGTACAAGAACCGTGATCTGCTACGACCACATACAGTAAAAGAACTGTATCAAAATGGCTTAAAATTGTGTTGGCCAAAAGTGGTAATAAGGGTATTTTTTTAAGGATTAAGGGGACTTAGACGATTTGAACTACATTCCTAAGGCCACATAAGATGGCATACCACGATTTTGGCCAAAATCGCTAATGACGGTACTTTACTTAAAACCAATTTAACAAAATGATAACGATTTCGTTTAAATTTCATATTCGAACTACTTTCCAAAAAACACACTATTGCGAGCTTTCGGTTAAGAGGCCTCCAACCAAAATGTCGAACTCAAAGTCGAACATACGCATATTTAAGTGTAGAACCATGTTCGAAAAAAGGAAATAATTATCGTCGAACACAAAATATTACAAAATGGATTTTAGTAAGCTCTTTGACGTGGAGCTGAACAGTTATAGGATTATAGGAATGTTTGTTTAGTGCCGAGCAACTATATTATAATAATAATTATATAATAAAAAGTGTGTATATATTTGTACGGGGCAAAGCTTAAGTGTGTATGTTTATTTTAATTTTGAATTCAAGAAAATTCCAATTTCTGTATTTTTGCTTATAATGTTTCTTAGTTGAAAAATCGTACAAAAATACAGTAATAACGTTTTTTTCATTAAATCAAGTGAATTTCTCCTAAATGAAAGAGTTGTAGATTTTTTGTGTGCTGAAAACCACCGTCGATTAGAATAAAAATTTTTACACATGTATTGCTTACTTTTCCAAGGACCACGTATACAAAATTTCATCAACCTAGCTTAAAATTTAAGACTCAAAAACTGGTGACACACGGACGGACAAACGGACAGACGGACATGGCTCAATCGACTCGCCTAGTGTTGCTGAACATTTATATATATACTTTTACTTTAATATTTCTCTATGTTACAAACTATGTTTCATACTTAATATACCCTTATAATGAATAATGTTGTTTTTAAGCAAATCATCGATTATGTTTGTGACTGCTGGCCTTTTAGCAAATGGTAGATGATACGGCTTGGATTTAATAGGTACATCCGAAGAAAGTTTAATCTGCATTTTCACCAGATTGCATTTGCCAAGATCGGTTACTTGTCGGCAAAACAGCTAAGGTGGTTATTTAAAATCGACTCCAACTAACCGAACTCGAATTCATTTATCTCTGTATTAATGGCTATTTTATTAACAGCTTTTTCATAACTTCGACTTCTTCGGTTATCATATCATCGTTAACAATGAGCAACTCAGATTCTAAAACGTTGTCATCAAAACTGATTCTGGCTTTAACTTTATTTGTGCAAACAAATTTACCACCCGCGAATCTATGCAATGTAGGTTAGGTTAGGTATGTGGGTTGTTAGAGGAAACGAAATACCTCCGCCGCACTCAGGTCAGCACTGACCCATTGCCCATTTAACCCATAAGTATCTGCAACAAACTTCCCATGGTTGTACCTACTCGTTATCCGTGTATACAAACCATCCTGATGTTTTCATGAAGTTCATTAACATGTCGTTAGATCTTGAAAGAAGTGCTTGCCGATGAATTTGTACCTGGAATGTTGGAGTCCAGGGCACTGGCGTAGTTTCTTAAGGTGGTACCGCAGAGTGCTGTGACCCGTGAGTATTCCGACGAGTATGGACAGTGAACGTCTGTCATTGCGGATAATTCTCTCGGTCCTTGCTTTGTCAAAAGATGGCCATAGTTGTCTTGCAGTTTTGCAAGTGTCTATGGACTTCCATCTCAAATTCGCCTCTCTCATAGCCAGTTTCTCTGCTTCAAGCCTAAAGCCTGAGCCTTAAGCTCTTGGCGACAGCAATTCATAAGCTTGGATTTTATTTCTATGGCAGTAATTGCTTTGACAGCTGCCTGGCTGTCGATCAAGAAAGTGATACATTCGTGCGGTATTGTTCTTACGGCAGACTCACGGGCCGCTGTTGTCACTGCCAGGACCTCCGCTTGGAAAACACTGCTGTGGTCTGTGAGTCGTATAGATCTGGATATACCCATTGATTCGGAGAAGACTCCGGATCCTACACCGGTGTCCATTTTTGATCCATCAGTGTAAACAGCTATGGATTCGGCATTTGGTATGCGGCTGTCTTTCCATTCATCTCTGCTAGGATAAGCTGAGGTGAATAGTGTTTTGAAGTCAGGGTAAGGCGTAGTGTAGTCTGTTTTGGGTGTATGATCGAAAAACCTGCCAAGGATGGTCGCGTGCCCTATCGTACTTGACTTCCAGCACGCAGTCTGACTTATTCTTAAGGCACTGATGGCTGCGTTTGATCTCATGTAGATGTCTAGCGGAGGCAAGTTGAGAATAGCCTCAAGACCCGCCGTTGGAGTGGTTCCCATCGCAATGGTGGCACCAATGTACGATATTCTTTGTACTTTAGTGAGCTCCTTTAGGTAGGTGGAATTGTTTAATGCTGGCCATCATACCAGGCTGCCATATGTCAGGATGGGTCTTATGATAGCCATGTACATTAAGAGAATTGTTTTTGGAGAGGGTACCCAGGTCTTCCCAAAAATTCTGCTGCACATGTAGAAGGCTATGTTGACCTTTTTGACTCTTTCATTTATGTTTGGCCTCCAGGTGAGTTTTTTGTCTAAAATGATATCCAGGTATTTCGCGCAGTCGGATAAGCTTAGGGGAATGTTACCCACAGAGGGTGCGCTGAAACGAGGGATTTTTTTTTTTTGGTAAATAATTCAGTTTTCTGGGGGTTGACGGTAAGGCCGCATGTTTTGGACCATTTAACAAGGATCTTGAGGGCACCGTCGACTTGCTCATTGAGTGTAGGGAGGAATTTGCCAGATGTTTCACGCAGCCTCAAAGCTTCATTTAACACAATGAACCAGATAAGCGGGGAGATTACCCCGCCCTGTGGGGTGCCTCTGAAAGCTCTTCAATCTCGAGGAAAGTGGCGAGCGTGTATTCTTTTTCTTTGAGTGATTTCTCAATTGAGCTGACGACACTGTGTAGCGCTGTCTCTACGATTTTCCCTCTGATGTAGGCGTGTTGGGTTGGGCAGAGGTCCCCTGGGCGAAGTTTGCTACGAATATGTATGTCAATCAGTCTTTCGAAAGTTTTGAGGATAAACGAGGTAAGGCTGATTGGACGGAGATCCTTCGCAGTCGAATGGCTAGTCTTTCCGGCTTTTGGAATAAAAACCACCTTAACCTCTCTCCATCGTATAGGGATATACTCATGCTTCAGGCAGCTTAAGAATAGATCTTTGAGCTGAGGAGAAATAGTCTTCTTTTATAGTCTAGTTCTTTTTGCGTGGCGCTCTTGAATTTCCTTTGGCTGGCTTTATATGATTCCTAGTCTTTTTCGGTCTTTGTTCTATTGGCCGCATTTAGGAGTCTACGCGTTTCCTTCCTAATAGCAGCTACTTCTTTACACCACCACGCAGGTGAAAATTTTGTTCTCGGTTTGGACTAAGGACATGCTTTCACGAAAGCCTCTTCATAGATGGAAACAATCTGCTCGGCTTGTTGATCAATGTCCGTACGACTCTGTAAGTTGCCCTCTATGAGGTAACCGCTGCTTCTTACTACATAATCACTGAATAAATCCCATCATGTTTTCCTTGGATTTCTGCAGGGATGGGGAGGGCTGCAGTTACTGGTCAGAAGTAGTTACTCAATTTACTTGTGGTTAGAATAGGATTCCTTCTCTAAGAGATTCCAGTTGTCTATAGAGAGAGTATTGGAGTTGCTAAATAACGTTATGTCAATAACTCCCTGTCTATTCTTAATGCTATTAATATTAGCTATTAAAAGGTTATTTGCTATTACAAATTCAAATACCGACTAATCTCGTGTGTTGGTGTTACTACTGCCCCATTGCACATGATGAGCGTTCACATCGCAGCCCATCAGTAGGTCCCACTTCTCCTGGGTGGTTCTACATACCAAGGCGCTTGTTAGAGCCGCTGGTGGCTCGTCGGCTTCGTAGGGCATGTAGACGGCTGATAAAATCAGTGGGGGAAGCCCCCTCCGTTCATACCTTACAGTTGTCTGGTCTGGGTTGCTGTAGGTAGATAGAAGAAATAAGTTAATATTCTTCCTAGCTACAATACATGATCTGTTCTTACATTCCGCGTTAAGCGGTTCAGAATAGAAGGTTTCTAAATCTTTATGACTTAGCCCACAAATTTTGCCACGGCAAATCCATGGCTCCTGTATTAAGGCGATGTCTATTTGTTTATCACCTAAAAGATAAAACAGGTTAGCGCTAGCTGCAATGCTGCTGGGGACCTGCATGGCGATTGATCGGGACTGTCAAACTGACTGTACAAAACATGGATTGGACCAGTAGCGCAATCAATCAAGTTCGTAATGTAGTGCATAAACCCTTATACACGTAGTCCAAAATTGCAAGTGCGAGATTGTCTAGGGTCTTAGGAAGAAAAGGAGACTTTCTACAATCAGTTGGGAGCTGTTTATGATACCATACCCAACTGCGACGTTGTCATTGTGATGGGGGGACTTGAATGCCAAGGTAAGCAGCGAGAACGAAGGGCTCAAACATGTTATGGGACGGCACGGATTAGGCAACGGCGAAAGATTTGTTGACTTCTGCAACGCAAATCGACTTGTCATAGGTGGCACCATGTTTGAGCACAAGACCTGTCATAAAATCAGTTGGGTGTCAACTGACAGGCAAGCAACCTCCAAACAAATTGACCATTGTCGCCGTTTCAGAAATAATCTTCTAGACGTCCCAAACAGGCGAAGAGCGGACATGGGGTTGGTACGAGATCACCATCTTATGATAGCTACTGTCCAATTACGCACTGCAGCTGTTCGAAGAGTTAACGCTACAAGAATACCCAGGTTCAACGTAAACCGACTGAGAGTTCCCACAGTGCGCCAGAACTAAGGGACCATCTCTCACGTGGAGTGGAAACAATCAGCAGCTCACTGCCCGCCACCATCCAAGACCATTGGTGTGCTGTGAAAACTGTTTTCACATCAGGTGCTGAAAGGATTGCCGGTCGATCGCAAGGAAACCATAGGGCGTGGCTTTCCGAAGATTCCTGGAGAAGGATCAACGAACGCAAACAGCTAAAAGCTCGAGTTGCACCAGCTCCAGCAGCAGGGAGGATCGAGCTAGAGTCCATGTATCACATGAAGATGAGAGAAGTGCTGCGTGGCGTGAGACGTGACAATCGCAATTACATCAACGCGCTGGCGTTGAATCCGTGCTGCTGCTATGGATGTGGCACCTGGAGAGTGACCGTCACTATCACTAGGAAGCTGCAAACGTTTGTCAATAGGTGCCTACGCTACATCTTAAGGATATTCTGGCCAAACCGTATCTCTAACGAACAGCTTTATCAGAGAACGGGCCATTAACATATAGGCACAACCATACGACGACGAAAGTGGCAGTGGATTGGTCACACTCTTCGAAAGGGTGATCCATAGCTGTCAATGATCATAGATGCAATGGAACCCACTTACCAAGGATGGTAGGATACGCGGTGGTCCTAGAAGTACGTGGCGCAGAACAGTGGAGAAGGAAGCACGGCAACTGGGAAGAGTTAGGGTGAGCTAAGGCATATATCCAGAAACCGCACACGATGGCGCGTAGGCGTTGTAGAGGCCCTAGGACCCACAAGGGGACACAGGATCCAAGTAAGTAGCTGCAATGCTGTGGTGAAGGTTTATTTGTACTATCTTTAGATTCATGATTGATTTACCTTAACACCCGCCGTCCTGCTATCCTTAGTGGTACCTTCCGTAAAGGGACGATTCGACGAGATTCCTCTCTATTATTTCCTTCGGGATGTGCGGGCCAGGAATGAGAATTCGCCTTTTGGAAAGCTAGTGGCTCTCCGCCTTCTTTCCAGGCAGTCCACTTGCCCCACCCAGATCCTTCAAACCTATTGGACCCTTTGGCTTTCAGCGTGCTGCGAGCTCTATCCAGAGCCCTGTCCCTAAAGGACGTAGGATCAGGCTTACGGTTCCTAAGTGTAGTCGTCGCGTCCCTGGTCTTACCTGGCTTGTCTGACGGAGGGATTGTTCCCGATCCGATCTTACCGGTACTAACTACCGTCGCGAAACTACTGCAGATTGTGGTGTTCCCGTCCTCGGTGATACCACTCACATCAGGCCGGATAGACTCTGATGGAATCTCCTTCGGAGCCGAGCTAAGACTCGTTTCCTTAGGTTCAACCACCTTAGCCTCGCCAACCACCTGTGATCCCTCAGCGGTTCGCTGCGGGACTACCCCTGCCTTAGCTGAAGAGGGCGGGTCCCCAGCCGATGAGAGCGGCACCCCCGAGAGGGTGCCGGACTCGAGGTTTGCCGGTGTGATCGCCCCCAGTTCCAGACAGGCAAGTGCTCGTCGAAGAAATGGGCGGTCCCGCCAGCAACCCTTTGCAAAGGTCACCCCCAAGGGCAGGCGACTTTGGAATGCTAGCTGGAGGCTTGCACGATTCAGACGACCGCTCCTGCAGATAAGACCTTGCATTATGGAACCGTTTGCGTTCGTTAAAATTCAATGTAACTGATGTATGAGTACGATTCATTCGTGACATTTTTATATGAATGTCTGCTACGTTTTCCCCATTAGGAATATCAAGCAAAAACCTGTCAAAAAAACTGTTGCCATGAGATAAAGAATTCGTCAAGAGAATCCGCCCAATATTTAACAGTACTCTGCATTTTATTTTGCTGTACTGCGAAAATCACAATCTGGTCGTACGTTTTCTACAGCGACTCTACTTTCTTTACAAATTGAAGTGAACCCAAAGATTTCTCGGATGTAGGGTTAAATTCTGGCAGAAGAGCAACGATGTCTCTAACATTTCCATATGGGTTGTATGAGTGAAGAGGAGAGACATATTGCGCTTGCGAATACACAGGAGCATGTATCTCAAACGCAGTGGAAAATAAAGATAATTTTCGTCCGTTGTCGTTCGTTGCATGAAAATTTCACCGTTATGTGAAATACGGCTTAGTTCGTATATGTCCCAACGGACGGGGTACACGTTTGTCGTGCAGGAAAACTTCGTAACGACGCCGATATTGTCGATAAATACGTTGATCATGTTATTTCAGGATTATCCAAACATGCTGCTGTAGTGTGCGTGGTATACTGAGATGACGTATTCATCTATAGTAACGGTGTGTATATACATATGTACCATTGCTTACAGGGAAAATTTGCTACGTAGTAGTCAACGTGGTCATGGGAAACTGTGGGAAAGAACTCGTTGTAGCAGCTGTATTTCCTTGCTGCAATTTTAAATCAGCCACTGCCTCTTTCAGAAGTCTGATTTGTTCCTCCAAAGATTCCAGCGTAGTTTTTCCCCGAACGTGTTTGTACAACACTCTAATGTGCAACGTTTTCGTTGTTATCCGATTGCATTATAAATTAACTTTCGTTATTTTATTCACCCGTTCTTCGTTGAGTGAGTAATATCCCACTTTTGAAATATTGACAAGCGATCAAAAAGCAAAAAAAGTAAAGATGTCCGAACGCTTCTATTGTCAAACAACGACTGCTTCTTCATTTCATATAGATCCAAAAATGACAAGGGAAGAACTCATAACGAAAGTGACAAATGTATTAACATTAATAAATTTTTGGTTTCTTAGGCTGAGAGGCTTGAGGAGATGGGTTGGAGCGATCTCGCTTTCTCTTCTTCGGCAGAGAGACCTTTCTAAGCCAGGTGATTTAACCTTTTTTCGAGCGGCTCCATTAGGCCAATCAGGGTTAGCCTTAGTGACGGCGGGAGGCTGAAAGACAGTCAAAGATGTGGTTAGTTGCATAGAGGCCAAAGAGGTGGTTGGTTGAGTATCAGCCAATATTGTTGGAGCGGCTTCGTGAAGAAGAGCCGCTTCTTCAAATGGACCGATATTTGAAACGTAATCATCCGCACTTGCGTCTAAGGAGAGGTCTTCTGGGAGGCAATGTTCACAGGAAATCGGAGGTGTTCGCGGTACCCGGAGTTCACCGTTCGAAGCGCACGAAACGGGTCAACATTAAATGAAGAACTCACTTAGACACAAGTAGCCATCCCATTTTGTGCACTGAAAAAGAAAATTGACCAGAAAACAGTGGATAAGACTAACACATCCTGGTTAACCAGAGGCGACTGCAACATATCTTGCAGCATATGGCCAAAGTTACATGATAAAAGGAACAAGAGCCTCCTATCCTTGAACAAAAAAAAAATCAGTATCATATAGGTGTACTAACTGGGCACTGCCAATAGCCGCCAGACTAGGCATCAGCTGACGAGACTACTTTTGGAGCTGTAATGATACAGAAGAAACTGAGACCGTCAAACACCTGCTATGTGACTGCCCCAACCAACCATCTTTACTTATGGCTAATTTCACAAAAATTAGATTTTCTCGAAAGCGGCTCTAATGATTTTTATTAAATTTCATATTTGGTTTAGATTGGAAAGTTCAAATCCGCTGATATTTAAAATTTCTTACCAGAATTGTTAACAACAGTACTCTACTCTAATTTTTTTTGCAAAAATCCGATTTGCGCATAAACGGCTTAAACGATTTTGTTTAAGTTATACATCAAGCCTAATACAAACCTGTACAATAAGATGACGTACCACA
This sequence comes from Chalcosyrphus nemorum, assembly GCA_949716465.1. Lineage (NCBI taxonomy): Eukaryota > Metazoa > Arthropoda > Insecta > Diptera > Syrphidae > Chalcosyrphus > Chalcosyrphus nemorum. The sequence goes on from OX454334.1 coordinate 37,661,978, forward strand.
TTTTAACCAAAAAAATTTTGTAACGGTACTTATAGCCAATTTGGCTAAAAGACGATTTTTTTGACAATACTTAAGGATTTTATCCAAATCAATTCATTAGATTAAAAATCAAAAATGCTATAAAATGGCTTAAAATTGTTTTGGCCAAAAGTGGTAATAAGGGTATTTTTTTAAGGATTAAGGGGACTTAGAAGATTTGTTACATTGCTAAAGCCACAGAAGCGATAATTACGGTACCCAACCTAACAAAATAATAACAATTTCATTACTTTCCTAAAACCAAACAAGATGGTTTACCACGTTATTTTCCAAAAGCGTTAAGGGCGACAATAAAGGACTGTCGGCCTCAATTGGCAGGAATGTCGACCATGATCGCAAACAGGTCTCTGCTGATGATAGGAAGAAAATTGATTCCTTTATTAATAAGAATAGCAGCTTTGGAAATAAGTTGCTTATTGTCATATAATACTTACATAAGTTGGTGTGGAGGCCATATATTTTGCCTCCGCGGACCCACAGCTCTTGGATGAGAATTAGGTCCAGATTGTTCTTGATAAACCTGCAGTGAGCAGAAGCAGAGGCCGCCTTTGCATTGTGCAGGTTTATTTGGAGTAGCTTTATGCTAGCTTTATTCCTTGGGACTTCGGAGAGGCGAAACCAGGTGGAACTTTTGACTCTTCGGTCCTTGTCGTGACCGCTTTTGGTGACAGATTTATAACTGATAGGGGCGCTAGATGTTGTTAGTTATGGTCTTTGTATGGGGAGGGATATGGAGATGGGATTATTGGAGGAAGGAAGAGGAGTTATAGAATAGGGAGCAATATGGGAGGAGGTAGCGAGTGCTATGTTAGGAGCGCTTAGCTCAGTGATGGGAGTGGGTGGAGATGGCGGCGGAGGAAGCGGGCCTTGAGTAGTTTGGTGTTGCTTTGGAATTCGGAGAGTAATTTCACCGAACTAGTAGTTAATATGTAGTGAAGTTGGTTTTTTTAAGAGTTCCATTGACATTGATTGGAGGCTCGAAAACTATGAGGTAGCCGCACCGCACCTGTCCATTCGTGGCCCCGGCAACCCCATCACCCAAGGAACCATTCCTTCCATTCGGAAGACGAGCTTCAATGCTTAAGACTCACCGAGTCGAAATGGTTCAACGAACCAGGCTGGGAGCAAATCCGTAGTTGCGACAGAAACCGCACTATAACCGCAGCCAAAACTATGTACCCTTCTTTTGTACAACTGTATTGCAAAGCAAAATGTTTTTTCTTACAATACAGATCGGAGAGTACGTTCCATATTAATGAAGATTATTAATGCCACTCTCACGATAAAGTTCCGGACTAGGATTATAGAATAAAGATTTTACGTAACTCAATGCTATAACCTTAAATCTTTCCCTCACTAAGAATCAGATATTATGAAACTCAACCAGTAAATCTAACAACCCAATTTTCTTTCCCGCTGATATTTTTCTCGCCGCAGTCCACAGGCCAAAAGTCCATATTACACAAAAAAAAAAGGCTTTTAACTCATCTAGGTGGGTTATAAGTCCACAAATCAATAATGAACTTAAAATTGACCCACCGGGGTCATAGTTCCACAATGTTACAAAGGAATAGATCCAAAAGAAAACAACCAATCTTGTGATTACACTATGATAGTGCTAGTAAGGTTGTATGGAGGCATGAAATAACCTCCTAAGAAATTAGCCCGCATTTGAGACTGTTCCTATTATTTTTATCAAGTAAGGGCCTTCTTGGTTCTAGTTGAAATTCGGCCGTGTTGGGTGACAAATGGTGTACAAAATGAGATGTAATGTACATACGTACATAAGTTTACAATGCATTAACAGTTGGACATGCTGTCCCTGTGGAATAAATGACACTACAATTTTCACACAGTCACACAAATAGAAGTGTAAAAAAAGTGTTTGTATATCCATTTTTGCTTTGCTTTTTGATTGCACCAGTGCGAGTAAGACGCAGAAACCACTCAATATGGTATTTCTTTCTGGTCTTTTCTTTAGTTGAATTTTCGTAATGAATGTACTCAACTCATTCTTTACACCTTGGTCAAATGGGGAAAAATGAAAAGATTTTAATCTGACTTTGGGATGGGATTTGAGTTAAGAAGGCGAAATACAAGAATGCCTGGATGATATGCATTATAAGCATTTTTTTTAGCAAATGCTTTCCTATGAGCATTATACATACATGTAATGGAGTGATTTTGTTCATTCTCAGTTGGAGTAGGAGGAACATTTTGAGTTGTAGTAGGCAAAGGGATGATGTGCGGGTCTTAGTGTTATTTTTCATGAGTGATTGTGATAAAAGATAATAATGTTTCCAAAATGATATTGGGATTTTATTAATCTACAGTAGAGATTAAAAGATCATTCGATTACAAATTTATATTACAATGTAAATACGATTTGGAATTAATAATTATTTGCTACCTATGAAGTTTTTTTTTAATTGCTTAACGGAAGCACTCATTCCACTCAATATATGGAGGCTTCGTCCCTGATTGATACATAAGTGTCAAGCGATCAAAAAGTCAAAATGTCCGAACGCTTCTATTGCCAAACAACGACTGCTTCTTTAAATCATAAAGATCCAAAAAGGATAAGGAATGAAATCTTAACGAAAAATACAAATGTATTGACAAAGTAAAACAAAAGGAAGGATGTAGGTAGTTAATAACGAAAAAGGACAAAAGTGAATATGATAAAATAAAGAAATGTGACAGACAGAGCATGGACTAATGATGCATCTCACAGCTCGGCCACTCCTACATATAAGTCGTCCTTGTCTTCGTCAGTATTCTCGTCAGAGCTATAATTGTCGATAAGACAATTATTAGAAAAAAATTGCTAATTGGTTTAATAAACTAGGTGCGATAATAAAGTTAAGAGTTATAACAAAATGTATGTTCCATCTGAGCCTAATCCCTTCGGGATAGGTACGTTTCAGCTATGCGCTGAGATGAAAAGATAAACTCAGTTCAAAAAAAAACAAAAAAAAAATTATCGATGCTGTCTAAATCAGGCGAGTGGTTGTGTGATACCCTATCCTTTTCCTGTAAGCAGACATACATATGTAAATACAAATGTAGGTATGACTATGCATTTTTCCACTTCCACCAGAAACTTGCATAAATGTGTGCTCAAATATTTTTCATAAAATCACACCAAAACAATTATTTTTTCAAAAGGTGGTGGGCGGATTTCAAAAATATTTGAACATGTACACAAGTCTGCTCCTTAGCATTGACATTATTTGATTGAAATCGAATAAGAACATGCCTTAGAAATCCGTCTCTAAAAAGTGAGTTTGGCCATATACAATATATGAAGAATTTGTAGAGTAAGTAAATATCTACATATTTGTCTCAGTAAGTCTTTTCAAGTTTCATACAAAAGTACTGAAAATCGGATTTTTTTGAAAAGTGGGCGTGTCAGTTGACGGATCTTAAAAATGTTTACATTTGTATTGCTTACTTTTCCAAGACCTCGTATACAAAATTTCATCAACCTAGTTCAAAATTTAAGACCCAAAAACTGGTGACCCACGGACGGACAGACGGACGGACAGACATGGCTCAATCGACTCGGAGTGTTGCTGATCATTTATATACATACTTTATGTGGTCTATCTTTGATATTTCCCTATGTTACAAACTATGTATCATACTTAATATACCCTTAGGATAGGGTACAATGACCTTTCGAGTCACGAATGCTGTGTAACGTTTTGAATCGTCATCGATCTCAATTTGATCATATCCCATACGTAGATCCAGCAATGTGAAATATTTATTTCCAGCAAGTTGTGCGAACTGCTCTTCGAGATTAGGCATCGGATACGGGATTTTTAATGTAATGCTACATATTCAAATATCGATTATCGACGCATAATCGATGTTCTCCGTTCTTCTTCTCGACCAGTAAATTTCCAGCAGTTTTCTGGGGGTTGACGGCCGCATGTCTTGGACCATCTAACCAGGATCTTGAGGGCACCGTCGATTTGCTCAATGAGTGTAGGGAGGAATTTGCCCGTTCCCATCAGTACTACATCGTCTGCATAGGCGACGACTTTAACTCCAGATGTTTCAAGTAGCCTCAAAGCTTCATTTAACACAATGACCCAGATAAGCGGGGAGATGACCCCGCCCTGTGGGGTGCTTCTGGAGGCGTAGTTTTCGAGCATACTGACTATCCAATTTATTAGGATGCGTTCAATGTTGAGCATTCTCAATGTTCTTCTTACCGCTTCCGTATTGACATTATTAAAAGCTCCTTCAATCTCGAGGAAAGTGGCGAGCGTGTATTCTTTTTCTTTGAGTGATTTCTCAATTAAGCTGACGACACTGTGTAGCGCTGTCTCTACGCTTTTCCCTCTGGTGTAGGCGTGTTGGGTTGGGCAGAGGTCCCCTGGGCGCACTTTGCTACGAATATTTATGTCAAATAGTCTTTCGAAAGTTTTGAGGATAAACGAGGTAAGGCTGATTGGACGGAAATCCTTCACAGTCGAATGACTAGCCTTTCCGGGTTTTGGAATAAAAACCACCTTAACATCTCTCCATCCACTGATGTTTCAGGCTGCCTAAGAATAAATCTTTGAGCAGAGGAGAAATGGTCTTACTTTTCTTTTGCAACATGATCGGGATGGTTCCATCTAAGTGGGGGAAGCCCCCTCCGTTCATGCCTTACAGCTGTCTGGTCTGGATTGCTGTAGGTAGATAGAAGAAATAAGTAAATATGCTTCCTAGCTGCAATACATGTTCTGTTCTTACATTCCGCGTTAAGCGGTTCAGAATAGTAGGTTACTTAATCTTTATGACTTAGCCCACAAATTTTGCCACGGCAAATCCATGGCTCCTGTATTAAGGCGATGTCTATTTGTTTATCACCTAAAAGATAAAACAGGTTAGCGCTAGCTGCAATGCTGCTGGAGACCTGCATGGCGATTGATCGGGAAACTACTGACTGTTAAACTGAGTGTACAAATCATGGATTGGACCAGTAGCGCAACAATCAAGTTCGTAATGTAGTGCCTGCTTTACCTCCTCGTGGTGGTCCCCGGGAAGCGACATGTATAAACCCTTATACACGTAGACCAAAATTGCAAGTGCGAGATTGTCTAGGTCTAATGCCTAGACTAGGTAACCTGGGACAGCAATCCGCGTTACCGAAATCTACAAAAGCTACAGAAACCGACACAATGCCTCGGATAAGGACTGACAACACGTTGACGACCTTTGGATATCGTACCCGGACAAGGATTGGTTTCTGGAACGTGAAGACGCTCCTTGACTCTCAGACTAAAGGACCTCAGAACGCCAGATTCCTTCAACTAGACCATGAGCACATGCGATATAAGCTGGACATTTTGGGAGTAAGTGAGATAAGATGGTTAGATGCGGGTGAGTACCAATCCCCAACGCGTAACACTGCCCCCGTGGATATGGAGTTGGACTGCTGTTAACACCTACAGCACGGAGAGGTCTAATCTCCTGGCAGCCACACGGTGACAGGATTTTAACGGCCAGATACCGGACGAGAGTACCTTCTACAACCACTTGGGAGCTGTTTATGATGCAACACCCAACTGCGACGTTGTCATTGTGATGGGGGGACTTGAATGCCAAGGTAGGCAGCGAGAACGAAGGGCTCAAACATGTTATGGGACGGCACGGATTAGGCAACCGCAATGACAACGGCGAAAGATTTGTTGACTTCTGCAACGCAAATCGTCTTGTCATAGGAGGCACCATGTTTGAGCACAAGACCTGCCATAAAATAAGTTAGGTGTCAACTGACAGGCAAGCAACCTCCAAACAAATTGACCATTTTGCCATCAGTTGCCGTTTAAGAAGTAGTCTTCTAGACGTCCCAAACAGGTGAGGAGCGGACATGGGTTTGGTACGAGATCACCATCTTATGAAAGCTACTGTCCAATTACGCACTGCTGACGTTCGGAGACCTAACGACACAAGAATACCCAGGTTCAACGTGAACCGACTGAGAGTTCCCACAGTGCGCCAAGAACTAAGGGACCATCTCTCACGTGGAGTAGAAACAATCAGCAGCTCACTGCCCGCCACCATCCAACACCATTGGTGTGCTGTGAAAACAGTTTTCACATCAGGTGCTGAAAGGATTGCCGGTCGATCGCAGGGAAACCATAGTGCGTGGCTTTCCAAAGATACCTGGAGAAGGATCAACGAACGCAAACAGCTTAAAGGTCGAGTTGCAGCAGCTCCAGCAGCAGGGAGGATCGAGGTAGAGTCCATGTATCGCATGAAGATGAGAGAAGTGATGATGATGATCGCAATTACATTAACGCGCTGGCCACGCAAGCAGAAGAAGCAGCAGCAAGGTGCGACAGCCGAACCGTTTACAGAATCACCAAAGAGCTCATAGGTGGCCGAAGCTCTACTCAACACCCAGTGAAAGGCTTAGACGGTTCGTTCGGATGAGGATCAACTGAAGAGATGGAAGGAGCATTTTGCAAGTCAAACCGAAGTGTTCGTAGAAAGAAATTCCCGAATTCGCACCACAATCCCCAGTAAGGAAGAGATTATTACAGCGATCAAAGCACTGAAAACCAACAAGGCAGTAGGACTTGACGGAATACCCGCGGAACTTTTTCAAACTGCGCCAACAGAATCGGCTGAGCTACTGTTCCCACTTGTCGGGAGAACATGGGAAACCGAGAGTGGAAGAAGGGAATGATCGTCAAGCTCCCTAAAAAGGGTAATCTAATGCAGTGCGAAAACTGGAGAGGTATCTGCGTGCTGCCTGCTGTGGCCAAGATAATAGCTAAAATAATCTTGGAGCGAATCAAAGACCAGCTTGAAGACACACTCGACGACGAACAAGCAGGTTTCCGATCTGGATCCTCCTGTGTCGACCACATCAACACCTTGCGGATCATCATCGAGAAGTGTGTTGAATATCGATCACCACTTCACCTGCTGTTCATAGATTTTGAAAAGGCGTTTGATATTGTCAATCGAGAATTTATTTGGCGTGCCTTGCGCAGGAGAGGCATTCCGGATAAATTAATAGCATTTATTAAGGCTACATATGATGGGTCCACATGTCACGTCTTGCACAGAGCGAGGCTGTCTGAGGAATTCGAAGTAAAAAGTGGGGTTCGACAAGGCTGCATACTTTCACCAATACTATTCTTATTGGTGATTAGCGATGTGCTGAATGCAGCCTTATCAACAGGAAATGGAGGAATTCGACAGACTCTTACATCTGAACTGAAGCACCTCGACTACGCCGATGATGTATGCCTTCTTTTCCACAATATAATGGCCCTTCACCAAATGACAGCCAATGTGGAGAGGGAAGCAGGCGTCGTTGGGCTGAAAATCAACTCGGCAAAAACAAAAATGATCAGCCTGAGACCGAACACATCAACTCATGTATGCATTGCTGGACAAATAGTTGAGAGAGTAGAGAGTTTCCAATACCATGGGAGTATTGCGTCAACCGAACTGCATATAGCCAGCCGAATAGGTAAAGCAAAATCTGCGTTTGGAATGCTATCCACAGTTTGGCAAAGTAATGCAATTAGTCTAAACCAAGGTACGACTGTTCCGTTCCAACGTTGAATCCGTGGATGTGGTGGATGTGGCACCTGGAGAGTGACCGTCACTATCACTAGGAAGCTGCAAACGTTTGTCAATAGGTGCCTACGCTACATCTTAAGGATATTCTGGCCAAACCGTATCTCTAACGAACAGCTTTATCAGAGAACGGGCCATGAACCTATAGGCACAACCATACGACGACGAAAGTGGCAGTGGATTAGTCCCACTCTTCGAAAGGGTGATCCATAGCTGTCAATGATCCATAGATGCAATGGAACCCACTTATCAAGGATGGTAGGATACGCGGTGGTCCTAGAAGTACGTGGCGCAGAACAGTGGAGAAGGAAGCACGGCAACTGGGAAAGAGTTAGGGTGAGCTGAGGCATATATCCAGAAACCGCACACGATGGCGCGTAGGCGTTGTAGAGGCCCTAGGACCCACAAGGGGACACAGGATCCAAGTAAGTAGCTGCAATGCTGTTGTGAAGGTTTATTTGTACTATCTTTAGATTCATGATTGATTTACCTTAACACCCGCCGTCCTGCTATCCTTAGTGGTATCTTCCGTAACGGCACGAACTATGCATCTGGTAATACCAGTGCGAACCTTATGGTTGAACCTTTTTAGCATGGGCATGGACTTATGGTTGAGGAGTACCACTTTTCCATGCCCTGTTCTGAATGGGCACCCACTTCCAGAACTTCCCAGTTTTCACTGAAGAGTTCAGGATTCAGGTGCCGAAGATTCCGCTCTATTATTTCCTTCGGGATGTGCGGGCCAGGAATGAGAATTCGCCTTTTGGTCTGGTGAACTCCAGCAGGTCATTCTTTTCGACAAGTCGAATGTCGGCATTTGCCCATGGAGCCTGTGTCTTTTCGACGACGTTCTTCAGCCAGTTCACTGTCAAGCTGTTGTCGCAAGAAAGGATTTTGAAGTCTTTGTTGGTGGAGAGTTGCTCAAAGAAGGGGGATTGTCGCACACTGTTAACGATGGAGTCGTTAATGCCTTCAAGGATACGCAGTTCCATGAGCCTCCATTGGTCTACGCTAAGCCTTCGTTCCGGCTTGTTGAAATCCGCGATGGCCACCTGGAGATTCGCGTTGGCAGCGATAGCTAATTTAGCTCTCTTGCACGATTTCCTCGGCGGTGGAGATATCGAGTCCTCGTGCCTTCTTCTTTAGGAGCAGTCGGCTCGGGAGCTTGCCTTGCGACAGCCTCCGTACCAGTAGCAGGAAGTCTTAGCCTGTCAGAGAGCGAGGTGGAGGGCACATTGCCCGTCCCCTTCGACCCTGACCCTACTTTGGCCGTATGCCTAGTCTGCCCTGTCTTGCGACTACTAGAGTCCTTGTATTTTGGACCTTTTTGGAGCAGGAACTGCCTACGGCTGGAGTGGAGAGCTAGTGCCTCTTTCAACTTTCGTAAAGCTGACTTCCCTAAACTTAATAACCTAATCAATAACATTAACTTCGACCTCTTTCTAAAAAATAACATCCCCATTGATATCGCTCTCGAATTCTTCTACACAGCGATTTTTGACTGTCTTCTTCAATCTGTCCCACATGTGTCGCGCAAAAACTGCTCTTCTTCCCCTCCCTGGTATAATAAAGAATTGCGCACTCTGAGAAATACCAGAAACAAATTGTGGAAAACATACCTGAGATCCAGATCTGCTTCTGATCTTATAAACTACCAGCTAGCACACTCCCACTTCTCCACCCTCTGCGAATCCCTCTATCTTGAATACCTCAACAGAATGCAATCGAGTCTAATAACTGATCCCAGACGTTTTTGCCAATTTATTAACGTTAAAAGAAAATCCGATGGCTTCCCCTCCACTCTAAAATTACTTGATACATCCACTTCTGACCCTAAAGTAATCGCCAACCTATTTGCAACCTTTTTCAGCCATTCGTATAGTCACCACGTTCACGTACCGGATCTTAGCTATTTTAGCTATTTGAATAACTGCCCTCAAACCTCCCTAGTCTCAGTTAGCATAAGTTCCGATATGGTACGCGATAAAATTATTCATCTCAAGGATGACTTTTCTCCCGGCCCCGATGGTTTGCCCGCCATATTTCTTAAGAAATGTGGTAATGCACTGTATCAACCACTAACTACTTTATTTCGTCTCTCGCTCTCACAAGCCGTTTTTCCAAACTTATGGAAGGACTCATTTATTTTCCCTATCCATAAAAAAGGGAGCAAAAATGATATATCTAACTACCGACCCATAGCTAAACTCTCATCGATCCCTAAACTCTTTGAAAGCATTATATACGACTCATTATATTTTCACTGCAAATCTATTTTTTCTCCCCATCAGCACGGTTTCTTAAAAGGTAGATCCACTACGACTAACCTAACCGAATTTGTCTCAAAAACACTACAGGCACTGGAGGCAGGTAAGGAAGTAGACGTCATTACCACCGACTTCAGTAAAGCGTTTGATAAAATATGTCACCCTACTATTTACTTCAAACTTGAAGCCATTGGCTTTCCACCATCTTTTGTCTCATAGCTGAAATCTTACCTTGAGAATCGCCAGTACAGAGTTCTATTTAGATTTTCAGTCTCCGATCCCATTATCGCAACCTCAGGCGTCCCACAAGGAAGTCATCTTGGTCCATTGATTTTCGTCCTAACTATAAATGATGTTGGGCAAATCATTAAAAACTCTGATCTGTTTATTTACGCGGACGACATGAAAATAGTTAAGGTTATATCCACCCCGAAGGACTCTCTATCTTTTCAAAAAGACCTGAACTCTTTCCACACTTGGTGCGTCAATAACTTCTTAGAACTTAACGTCAGTAAATGTCAATCCATAACCTTCTCCCGAAAACGCCTGCCCCCACCCCGTAGATCCTATTTTTTTCTTCATGATTCCATTCCCTCAGTCTCCTTTATACGTGATTTGGGTATTATCTGTGATAGGGAACTTAACTTTCGCTCCCACATTGACCACATTATACTTAAGGCCAATTCTTCTCTTGGTTTCATAAAACGCTGGTCTAAAGAATTCTCTAACCCTTATGTTACAAAGTCGCTTTACATCACCTTTGTCAGACCCCTCCTTGAGTACGCAAGCCAAGTTTGGTCTCCATTTCATGTCACCCATTCCCTTAGAATTGAAGCTGTGCAGCGCAGGTTTTTACGTTTTGCCTTACGAGGTCTCCCATGGGTCGACAATTATAACCTACCCCCCTACGAAGATCGGTTAAAATTGATTAACCTTATAACCCTTGTTAGACGTCGCGAAGTCGCCGATATTCTGTTCATCCATCAGATATTAACCGGTACGATCGATTCCCCCGCATTACTGGAAATGATTTCGCTTCAAACAAATCGACGCAACCTCAGGTCTCTTCCTCTGTTTCGTCTCGCTCTCCACCGCACTAATTACGGCCTTTTTGAACCAGTCTCCAGAATGCTGCGATTAGCCAATAATGCCCAGAACCTCCTCGACTTCCATTACAGCATATCCTCTCTTAGAAATTCACTCTCTTCCTCCTGACCTCCCCCTCAAAACCAATCTGTTTTAGTTTGTTAAATGTTTGTTTTTAGTTTGTTAAATTATAATTAATAATATTAAAAAACCATACAAAATAAATAAATATAAAATTAGGTTTCGTTAGAATTAATAAGTTCTGTTAAAATTAAGTTACAGCTTGTACTAAGCTCAATAAATAAATAAGAATTCGTCAAGAGAATCCGCCCAATATTTAACAGTACTCTGCATTTTTTTTGCTGTACTGCGAAAATCACAATCTGGTCGTACGTTTTCTACAGCGACTCTACTTTCATTACAAATTAAAGTGAATCCAAAGATTTCTCAGATGTAGAGTTAAATTAAATTTTCGTCCATTGTCGGTCGATGCATGAAAATTTCACCGTTACGTATTTCGGCTTGGCTCGTATATGTCCCAACGGACGGTTGAACATATACTCGTATGTTCGTCGTTTGTCGTGCAGGAAAACTACGTAACCACGCCGATATTGTCTATAAGTGCGTTGATCATGTTCTTTCAGGATTATCCAAACATGTTGTTGTAGTACGCGTGGTATACTGAGATGACGTATTCATCTATAGTAACGGTGTGTATATACATATGTACCATTGCTTACAGGGAAAATTTGCTACGTAGTAGTCAACGTGGTCATGGGAAACTGTGGGAAAGAACTCGTTGTAGCAGCTGTATTTCCTTGCTGCAATTTTAAATCAGCCACTGCCTCTTTCAGAAGTCTGATTTGTTCCTCCAAAGATTCCAGCGTAGTTTTTCCCCGAACGTGTTTGTACAACACTCTAATGTGCAACGTTTTCGTTGTTATCCGATGGCATAATAAATTAATTTTCGTAATTTTATTCACCCGTTCTACGTTGAGTGAGTAATATCGCACTTTTGAAATATTGTCAAGCGATCAAAAAGTAAAAAAAGTAAAAATGTCCGAACGCTTCTATTGTCAAACAACGACTTCTACTTCATTTCATATAGATCCAAAAATGACAAGGGAAGAAATCATAACGAAAGTGACAAATGTAATAACAAAGTAAAACAAAATGAAAGGATGTAGGAAGTTAGTAACGAAAAACAACATAAGTGAATATGATAAAATAAAGGAATGTGACAGACAGAGGATGGACTTATGATGCATCGCACATAAGCAATATTTTTAAAAACCCAATACACCTCAGGTACATATGAAGTTTAAAGAAAATCGGTTTAGTCGTTTAAGTGGCAGTCCAATAAATGGACACAGATGAGCAGACAGGCAAACAGATTTAATTGACAGACCAACTTTTTTAGTTAGTCCATAAATGTTTGATTTGACCTTCCTAACAGTTAGATGGTAGTCCCTATAATTTTTTTACTAGAAAATATTGCAAGTTCTTTACGAAAAGCACTGTTGAATTTGGAGAATTTTAAAGTTTTTTTAAACGCAAATATATCCAAAACGAGGACAAAATTTAAAAATCCATCTGAAACAGAACTTACCTTTCCAAGAACACTAGAAACATATCAAATTTGTACTGTTTACTGGCTGAAGTTTTGTTTTGAAAATTGCTATTTTGCGAAAAAAACACGAAAGTTGTCTGAGTTTATTTTAAATAAAACAAAAACAAAACAATTTTTCAAATTTCGGGCTCAAACAAAGCTTAGATTAGGTCCCATTCTTTAATATTTTATAATAAACGTTGCAATCGGTTCACTATTGCGTAATTTTCGTTTTTTGCTCATATTCGGGTCGAGGTCTCTTTATGCACGAAATAAACCTTTATTGTATACTGAAATATAACATTTAAAGCAATGCAGTATCTAAAAAGATTTGTTCATTATTTTTTAAGTTGATTCATTTTCAACTAACAGCATATAGGTGCAAGTACGTACGACCCAGTCGTGCAAATTTTTTGTTTTCGAAACGTCACAACCATAGGCGAACTAAACTAGATAGCATAAAGTACTTAAATTTATTATTTATTATTTAGATAGTCTATGCTAGACAGTGAAGTCAAACTTCCCGTGCCCCTTAGTGCTGGAAATAGCAGAAGCCTAAATTAATTGTTTGTGAAGGATTTGGAATCCACATACAATTTAACATGTAAATAGGACCACCCTGTTAGTACTAAAACTTCACCACACTGCCCTAAAGAAGTAACACATGCGAAAACACGAGCTAAGCTTTTTGCCCACCATCCGAAGAAGTTCATTTTTGCCCGTCATATTAAAATTAATTAGTTTTGATTGTAAATTTCCTTTTCTCTTTGATTTGTTATGTTCTTCTTCAAATATATTATTAATGAATACTTGACTTTATTTTATTTATTTTTATTAATAAGATTAAGGTACATACTTACTAGCAATGTTTAATAGGTATAAGATAGATAGTTAAGAATATCACAAATTATTAATTAAAGAGACTACTGTTATTTGCTTTACATTCTTTAACTAAATTTTCTACTTTTGAATTTTTACTTTCATATATTGAATTGTAAAGAGTATTATTAATACTAATAAAATAATTAAAAAAAAATTAATTAATATATAAAATTATAATATACTGACAGAAGGCGCGTGGCAATTTAAGAAGGAAATCGTTTTCGCTCTTCAAGCACATCTCCGCCTATGCAAAAGGAAAGGTAGAAAAAGGAAAGAAGTCATTTTACAACAGTTTACTTGTTGTTATGATTCACACAGTTGGCTTAAGGCAGTATCCCCTTCTTAACAAAAATAGAACAATAAATTGTTTTGATTGATTCTGCTAAAAAACACAAGGTTCTATTTAATATTTTTTCTTTTCACTTGTTTTAAATTCAGCTACATATCTTTTATTAATTTTTCTATTTCTTCATTTTCATTTTCTGTTAGAGAAAATCTCAGTTAATTCTATATTTTCTGTTACAAAATTATTGTTATGATTTTCAGAACGACTATTTTGATTTTTATTGCATACAATTTAATTTTTTTTTCATGTTCCGTAACGAAGCGTTACACTTGGGCTCACCCACCGACCGCCGCATCCCATGCACACGCCCCCCCGTACCCCCGAGTACCCCACGCCCCTGTACATTACATCTGGCCATATTCACTGCTCTCATATTACAGAACGGATGTCCATGTAGCCCAGTGAACCCGAATATCCGACGCCACTGTACAATACAATAAAAAAAAGGTAAACAACAAGATCACGCCACCTTTCAATAACACTGAGGGGAACAGCTGGCAGTTGTAATTACATGATTCAAGGTTTTTGTATTCACTCTTACACTTCGCAGTCACTCTCTGCAAGGAAATGCATAAGAGAATCAATTGCCAGCTGGGATTTTCAGAGTTATTCATAGTAGGAGTACCAATCTAGAGTACTTGTGAGACTCTCCGCAAGTGGTCTGCCATTATATTTTGGGCCTGCTACTGACCATAGCCGACCCTACCTAACTCGTTGGGTTCATCCCGTCTGGGAGAACCATTACCGGTTCAGAGAACCGTTAGCGGTGCTAACTGTCTGCCACAAACGGGCGGTGCCAATGTCTGCCCAAAGCGGGCGCTCATAATTAAGAATTAAATTTAAGCGTATCGTCAGGTATAAAAATTGTTACGTATTCATACCAATTGCTAAGGCCGAACCGTAAAAAAATTATTAAGAAAATAGTGTAAATAAGTATAAAAGTTGTTAATACCTCTTTTCCAAAGTTCTGGTGTTTCTTTGGAAGATCCTGGATCCGACGAGCGAATCCTCAGCCTTAGGAAAACACCCTCACAATTGGCGCCCTAGCAGGGACCTCTGCTAAGACGTATATAACCTGAACAACCGTATCCACTTGGCCGATATGTCCGAGCACGAAGACAACTTGAATTTATTGCGGCCGATAGAGATTGATCCATATTCAAGGATGAATATAGGGTTGATACACTTACTAAGTAAGACCTAGACGCAAGTGGAACAATGGCCGAGATGCGCAGACGATTTAGCACCTACCTGAAGGAAGCCAGGACCCGGAAATCCGTACAAAATCTATGCAAAGAAAGGGAAGAATTGGTGGAAAACCGAGAATATCCAGACACTGGCTGCACTGAGGTCGAAGACCCAAACCCATTCCACAAGGAGACCTAATACCGGTCTCGCATAGTGACCTGCAGCAGAGGAAGTATGTTATACCGCATCAAACTACCACTACCATACCGGAGAATGCCGAAACCATCCCGGAATGGACCTCCAGTACGGCGCAGAATCTTACCTCTTTCAACCGGAGCATCGCAGCTTCGACGAGATCGCTCACCAGACCGGTCCTCTACGATGCCGAAAAATTGAGTCTAAGGTTCGACGTCTCCGAAAACGCCATAGAATTTATTGAGCGACTTGAAGAACTCACGAGGTGCTACGATATACCGCTCGACCACATACCTTGAACACTACCCGAAATCTTCCGTGGAACTGCACTGGAATGGCCTCAACGGTACATTCCTTGTCAAATTCCACAATGCAACGGTCATCATTAAAGGTCAAGTCTACAGAGCCGAAGAAAGATCATCACTAGAAGCCCTACCAGCAGTTATTCAACCACAACCGCTGGAATCTGAAGTAGAACAACTCTTATCATTGGAAATGATAAACGAGCTCCACGTTAACAAGACAAGACATATCCAGAAATTAGAAGTGGAAGGACGAATCCACAAACTGACCATGTATGGATCAGCAATAACTTTCGCAATAGCCCTGATCTTCGTTACCATCATAAGACGGAAGCATACGAAAATTACAATAAACCAACGAGAAAGTACGAGTGATCATACGCACCTGAAGTAATGAAAGAACCATCAACATCCCCAGCACCAATTTTCATCCCTCTAAACAATCAACCTCGTTTACCAAGATTTTACGAAGGACCATTTTTTTAGCTGAATGTGGGCATTCAGATTTAAGCGAGGAGGAGTTAACGACCTGATCACCTGATCACCGGCAGCACAATTTTTCCATCCAATGCACGCGCAATAACATGATATGCACGCGCAACAGATAATATTGCACCAACAGGTATTTGACACCAGATCCGGTTGCACAACGGGAAACAAATAATGCATCGGTTCCCATCGCAGGTCAAGCGGATTAGGAGATAAGTAGAAGTAGGAAATAATTTTGCATTCAGTTGTATTTTACCTTTCTTTCAATAAAGTTGTTTTTTTTTTATAAAAAACGCGGACATATAAAATTAATTTATATGGAAGATCTGGTCGAAGACCTTTGACGAACCACATCGTGTCCTGTCCGGAGTCCGAAGGAGCGAGTGCGACACTGCGCTGCCCAGACCCGCTCAGTACACTTGACACCCTGCTAAGTGGAGAGCACCCCTATGCCTGCATGGACCTGCATGGCGATTGTTCGGGAAACTACTGACTGCCCAAAATATGGATTGGACCAGTAGTGCAACAATCAGGTTCGTAATGTAGTGCTTGCTTTACCTGCTCGTGGTGGTCCCGGGCAACTACATGCAACTTATACACGTAGGCCAAAATTGCAAGTGCGAGATAGTCTAGGGTATTATGCCTAGACTAGGTAACCTGGGCCAGCAATCCGCGTTACCGAAATCAACGAAAGCTACGGAAACCGACACAATGCCTCGGATAAGGACTGACAACACGTTGACGACCTTTGGATATCGTACCCGGACAAAGATTGGTTTCTGGAACATGAAGACGCTCCTTGACTCTCCGAGTGAAGGACCTCAGAACGCCAGATTCCTTCAACTAGAGCATGAGCTCATGCGATATAAGCTGGACATATTGGGAGTAAGTGAGATAAGATGGTTAGATGCGGGTGAGTACCAATCCCCAACGCGTAACACTGTACTACTCTACTCCGGAAGAACAACTGGAAGCCCCGTGGATATGGAGTTCGACTGCTGTTAACACCTACAGCACGCAGAGGCCTAATTAACGGAGGATTTTAACGGCCAGATTCCGGACGGGAGTACGTCGGGTCACCATTATACAGTGTTACGCACCCGCGGATGGTTCGTCTGAGGATGAAAAGGAGACCTTCTACAACCAGTTGGGAGCTGTTTATGATACAACACCCAACTGCGACATTGTCATTGTGATGGGGGACTTGAATGCCAAGGTAGGCAGCGAGAACGAAGGGCTCAAACATGTTATGGGACTGCACGGATTAGGCAACCACAATGACAAAGGCGAAAGAATTGTTGAAATCGTCTTGTCATAGGTGGCACCATGTTTGAGCACAAGACCTGCCATAAAATCAGTTGGGTGTCAACTGACAAGCAAACAACCTCCAAACAAATTGACCATTTTGCCATCAGTCGCCGTTTCAGAAGTAGTCTTCTAGACGTCCGAAACAGGCGAGGAGCCGACATGGGGTTGGTACGAGATCACCATCTTATGAAAGCTACTGTCCAATTACGCACTGCTGTCGTTCGAAGACCTAACGACACAAGAATACCCAGATTCAACGTAAACCGACTGAGAGTTTCCACAGTGCGCCAAGAACTAAGGGACCATCTCTCACGTGGAGTGGAAATAATCAGCAGCTCACTGCCCGCCACCATCCAAGACCATTGGTGTGCTGTGAAAACTGTTTTCACATCAGGTGCTGAAAGGATTGCCGGTCGATCGCAGGGAAACCATAGTGCGTGGCTTTCCAAAGATACCTGGAGAAGGATCAACAAACGCAAACAGCTGAAAGCTCGAATTGCAGCAGCTCAACCCGGCAAAAACCAAAATGATCAGCCTGGGACCGAACTCATCAACTTATGTATGCACCTCAGGTACATATGAATTTTAAAGAAAATCGGTTTAGTCGTTTAAGTGGTAGTCCAATAAATGGACACAGAGGAGCAGACAGGCAAACAGATTTAATTGACAGACCAACTTTTTTAGTTAGTCCATAAATGTTTGATTTGACCTTCCTAACAGTTAGATGGTAGTCCCTATAATTTTTTTACTAGAAAATATTGCAAGTTCTTTACGAAAAACACTGTTGAATTTGGAGAATTTTACAGTATTTTTAAACGCAAATATATCCAAAACGAGGACAAAATTTAAAAATGCATCTGAAACAGAACTTACCTTTCCAAGAACACTAGAAACATATCAAATTTGTACTGTTTACTGGCTGAAGTTTTGTTTTGAAAATTGCTATTTTGCGAAAAAAAACACGAAAGTTGTCTGAGTTTATTTTAAATAAAACAAAATCAAAACAATTTTTCAAATTTCGGGCTCGAACAAAGCTTAGATTAGGTCCCATTCTTTAATATTTTATAATAAACGTTGCAATCGGTTCACTATTGCGTAATTTTCGTTTTTTGCTCATATTCGGGTCGAGGTCTCTTTATGCACGAAATAAACCTTTATTGTATACTGAAATATAACATTTAAAGCAATGCAGTATCTAAAAAGATTTGTTCATTATTTTTTAAGTTGATTCATTTTCAACTAACAGCATATAGGTGCAAGTACGTACGACCCAGTCGTGCAAATTTTTTGTTTTCGAAACGTCACAACCATAGGCGAACTAAACTAGATAGCATAAAGTACTTAAATTTATTATTTATTATTTAGATAGTCTATGCTAGACAGTGAAGTCAAACTTCCCGTGCCCCTTAGTGCTGGAAATAGCAGAAGCCTAAATTAATTGTTTGTGAAGGATTTGGAATCCACATACAATTTAACATGTAAATAGGACCACCCTGTTAGTACTAAAACTTCACCACACTGCCCTAAAGAAGTAACATATGCGAAAACACGAGCTAAGCTTTTTGCCCACCATCCGAAGAAGTTCATTTTTGCCCGTCATATTAAAATTAATTAGTTTTGATTGTAAATTTCCTTTTCACTTTGATTTGTTATGTTCTTCTTCAAATATATTATTAATGAATACTTGACTTTATTTTATTTATTTTTATTAATAAGATTAAGGTACATACTTACTAGCAATGTTTAATAGGTATAAGATAGATAGTTAAGAATATCACAAATTATTAATTAAAGAGACTACTGTTATTTGCTTTACATTCTTTAACTAAATTTTCTACTTTTGAATTTTTACTTTCATATATTGAATTGTAAAGAGTATTATTAATACTAATAAAATAATTAAAAAAAAATTAATTAATATATAAAATTATAATATACTGACAGAAGGCGCGTGGCAATTTAAGAAGGAAATCGTTTTCGCTCTTCAAGCACATCTCCGCCTATGCAAAAGGAAAGGTAGAAAAAGGAAAGAAGTCATTTTACAACAGTTTACTTGTTGTTATGATTCACACAGTTGGCTTAAGGCAGTATCCCCTTCTTAACAAAAATAGAACAATAAATTGTTTTGATTGATTCTGCTAAAAAACACAAGGTTCTATTTAATATTTTTTCTTTTCACTTGTTTTAAATTCAGCTACATATCTTTTATTAATTTTTCTATTTCTTCATTTTCATTTGCTGTTAGAGAAAATCTCAGTTAATTCTATATTTTCTGTTACAAAATTATTGTTATGATTTTCAGAACGACTATTTTGATTTTTATTGCATACAATTTAATTTTTTTTTCATGTTCCGTAACGAAGCGTTACACTTGGGCTCACCCACCGACCGCCGCATCCCATGCACACGCCCCCCCGTACCCCCGAGTACCCCACGCCACTGTACATTACATCTGGCCATATTCACTGCTCTCATATTACAGAACGGATGTCCATGTAGCCCAGTGAACCCGAATATCCGACGCCACTGTACAATACAATAAAAAAAGGTAAACAACAAGATCACGCGACCTTTCAATAACACTGAGGGGAACAGCTGGCAGTTGTAATTACATGATTCAAGGTTTTTGTATTCACTCTTACACTTCGCAGTCACTCTCTGCAAGGAAATGCATAAGAGAATCAATTGCCAGCTGGGATTTTCAGAGTTATTCATAGTAGGAGTACCAATCTAGAGTACTTGTGAGACTCTCCGCAAGTGGTCTGCCATTATATTTTGGGCCTGCTACTGACCATAGCCGACCCTACCTAACTCGTTGGGTTCATCCCGTCTGGGAGAACCATTACCGGTTCAGAGAACCGTTAGCGGTGCTAACTGTCTGCCACAAACGGGCGGTGCCAATGTCTGCCCAAAGCGGGCGCTCATAATTAAGAATTAAATTTAAGCGTATCGTCAGGTATAAAAATTGTTACGTATTCATACCAATTGCTAAGGCCGAACCGTAAAAAAATTATTAAGAAAATAGTGTAAATAAGTATAAAAGTTGTTAATACCTCTTTTCCAAAGTTCTGGTGTTTCTTTGGAAGATCCTGGATCCGACGAGCGAATCCTCAGCCTTAGGAAAACACCCTCACAATTGGCGCCCTAGCAGGGACCTCTGCTAAGATGTATATAACCTGAACAACCGTATCCACTAGGCCGATATGTCCGAGCACGAAGACAACTCGAATTTATTGCGGCCGATAGAGATTGATCCATATTCAAGGATGAATATAGGGTTGATACACTTACTAAGTAAGACCTAGACGCAAGTGGAACAATGGCCGAGATGCGCAGACGATTTAGCACCTACCTGAAGGAAGCCAGGACCTGGAAATCCGTACAAAATCTATGCAAAGAAAGGGAAGAATTGGTGGAAAACCGAGAATATCCAGACACTGGCTGCACTGAGGTCGAAGACCCAAACCCATTCCACAAGGAGACCTAATACCGGTCTCGCATAGTGACCTGCAGCAGAGGAAGTATGTTATACCGCATCAAACTACCACTACCATACCGGAGAATGCCGAAACCATCCCGGAATGGACCTCCAGTACGGCGCAGAATCTTACCTCTTTCAACCGGAGCATCGCAGCTTCGACGAGATCGCTCACCAGACCGGTCCTCAGCTACGATGCCGAAAAATTGAGTCTAAGGTTCGACGTCTCCGAAAACGCCATAGAATTTATTGAGCGACTTGAAGAGCTCACGAGGTGCTACGATATACCGCTCGACCACATACCTCTAACACTACCCGAAATCTTCCGTGGAACTGCACTGGAATGGCTGCGAGTTAGCCGAGATGCCTGGACATATTGGGAGCGCTTTCGCCAGGCCTTCTTCCGGCGTTTCCTTCTAACGCGGTATATACACAAGTTGGAAGATGATATAATGAGAAAAAGGCAGGGGCCACGAGAGAAGGCCAAAGACTATATTGAAGCCTGTCAATATCTCCTCCGGCAACACCCCCAAATGAAGGTCGCGAACAGCGTGGACCGAATATATGACAGCCTGCGACCAAACTACCGCCAAAGGAGGTCACATATATGGAAGATCTGGTCGAAGACCTTTGACGAATCACATCGTGTCCTGTCCGGAGTCCGAAGGAGCGAGTACGGCACTGCGCTGCCCAGACCCGCTCAGTACACTTGACACCCTGCTAAGTGGAGAGCACCCCTATACCTGCATGGACCTGCATGGTGATTGTTCGGGAAACTACTGACTGTCCAAAATATGGATTGGACCAGTAGCGCAACAATCAGGTTCGTAATGTAGTGCTTGCTTTACCTGCTCGTGGTGGTCCCCGGGCAACTACATGTATAAACCCTTATACACGTAGGCCAAAATTGCAAGTGCGAGATAGTCTAGGGTCTTATGCCTAGACTAGGTAACCTGGGCCAGCAATCCGCGTTACCGAAATCAACGAAAGCTACGGAAACCGACACAATGCCTCGGATAAGGACTGACAACACGTTGACGACCTTTGGATATCGTACCCGGACAAAGATTGGTTTCTGGAACATGAAGACGCTCTTTGACTCTCCGAGTGAAGGACCTCAGAACGCCAGATTCCTTCAACTAGAGCATGAGCTCATTCGATATAAGCTGGACATATTGGGAGTAAGTGAGATAAGATGGTTAGATGCGGGTGAGTACCAATCCCCAACGCGTAACACTGTACTACTCTACTCCGGAAGAACAACTGGAAGCCCCGTGGATATGGAGTTCGACTGCTGTTAACACCTACAGCACGCAGAGGCCTAATCTCCTGGCAGCCACACGGTGACAGGATTTTAACGGCCAGATTCCGGACGAGAGTACGTCGCGTCACCATTATACAGAAGAAAAGGAGACCTTCTACAACCAGTTGGGAGCTGTTTATGATACAACACCCAACTGCGACGTTGTCATTATGATGGGGGACTTGAATGCCAAGGTAGGCAGCGAGAACGAAGGGCTCAAACATGTTATGGGACGGCACGGATTAGGCAACCACAATGACAACGGCGAAAGATTTGTTGACTTCTGCAACGCAAATCGTCTTCTCATAGGTGGCACCATGTTTGAGCACAAGACCTGCCATAAAATCAATTAGGTGTCAACTGACAGGCAAGCAGCCTCCAAACAAATTGACCATTTGGCCATCAGTCGCCGTTTCAGTAGTCTTCTAGACGTCCGAAACAGGCGAGGAGCCGACATGTTGTTGGTACGGGATCACCATCTTATGAAAGCTACTGTCCAATTACGCACTGCTGTCGTTCGAAGACCTAACGACACAAGAATACCCAGGTTCAACGTAAGCCGACTGAGAGTTCCCACAGTGCGCCAAGAACTAAGGGACCATCTCTCACGTGGAGTAGAAACAATCAGCAGCTCACTGCCCGCCACCATCCAACACCATTGGTGTGCTGTGAAAACAGTTTTCACATCAGGTGCTGAAAGGATTGCCGGTCGATCGCAGGGAAACCATAGTGCGTGGCTTTCCAAAGATACCTGGAGAAGGATCAACAAACGCAAATAGCTGAAAGCTTGAATTGCAGCATCTCGAGCAGCAGGGAAGATAGAGCTAGAGTCCATGTATCGCATGAAGATGAGAGAAGTGCAGCGTGGCGTGAGACGTGACAATCGCAATTACATCAACGCGCTGGCCACGCAAGCAGAAGAAGCAGCAGCAAGGTGCAACAGCAGAACCGTTTACAGAATCACCAAAGAGCTCGTAGGTGGCCGAAGCTCTGCTCAACACCCATTGAAAGGCTTAGACGGTTCGTTACTAGTATCGGATGAGGATCAACTGAAGAGATGGAAGGAGCATTTTGCTTCGGTTCTAAACCGAGTATTCGCCAGGAATATGCACCCAAGTCAAACTGAAGTGTCCGTAGAAAGAAACTCCCGAATTCGCACCACAATCCCCAGTAAGGAAGAGATTATTACTGCATTCAAAGCACTAAAAACCAACAAGGCAGTTGGTAGTGGCGTTTGATAGTGTCAATCGGGAATTTATTTGGCGTGCCTTGCGCAGGAGAGGCATTCCGGATAAATTAATAGCTATTATTAAGGCTACATATGATGGGTCCACATGTCACGTCTTGCACAGAGCGAGGCTGTCTCAGGAATTCGAAGTCCAAAGTGGGGTTCGACAAGGCTGCATACTTTCACCGATACTGTTCTTATTGGTGATTAGCGATGTGCTGAATGCGGCCTTATCAACAAGAAATGGAGGAATTCGATGGACTCTTACATCTGAACTCCAGCACCTCGACTACGCCGACGATGTATGGCTTCTGTCTCACAGAATAATGGACCTTCACCAAATGACAGCCAATGCGGAGAGGGAAGCAGACGTTGTTGGGCTGAAAATCGACTCGGCAAAAACCAAAATGATCAGCATGGGACCGAACTCATCAACTCATGTATGCATTGCTGGACAAATAGTTGAGAGAGAAGAGAGTTTCCAATACCTTGGGAGTATTGCCTCAATCGATGGCGGAACCGAACTGGTAAAGCAAAATCTGCGTTTGGAATGATATCCACAGTTTGGCAAAGTAATGCAATTAGCCTAAACACCAAGCTACGACTGTTCCGTTCCAACGTTGAATCCGTGCTGCTATATGGATGTGGTACCTGAAGAGTGACCGTCACTATCACTACGAAGCTGCAAACGTTTGTCAGTAGATGCCTACGCTACATTTTAGGGATATTCTGGCCAAACCGTATCAACGAACGTGTTTGTACAACACTCTAATGTGCAACGTTTTCGTTGTTATTCGATGGCATTATAAATTAATTTTCGTAATTTTATTATTATTATTGAGTGAGTAATATCGCACTTTTGAAATATTGTCAAGCGATCAAAAAGTAAAAAAAGTAAAAATGTCCGAACGCTTCTACATATTGTCAAGCAACGACTTCTACTTCATTTCATATAGATCCAAAAATGACAAGGGAAGAAATCATAACGAAAGTGACAAATGTAATAACAAAGTAAAACAAAAAGAAAGGATGTAGGAAGTTAGTAACGTTAAGTTAGTTAAGTGGCAGTCCAATAAACACATATGAGCAGACAGGCAAACAGATTTAATTGACAGACCAACTTTTTTAGTTAGTCCATAAATGTTTGATTTGACCTTCCTAACAGTTAGATGGTAGTCCCTATAATTTTTGTACTAGAAAATATTGCAAGTTCTTTACGAAAAGCACTGTTGAATTTGGAGAATTTTAAAGTTTTTTTAAACGCAAATATATCCAAAACGAGGACAAAATTTAAAAATCCATCTGAAACAGAACTTACCTTTCCAAGAACACTAGAAACATATCAAATTTGTACTGTTTACTGGCTGAAGTTTTGTTTTGAAAATTGCTATTTTGCGAAAAAAAACACGAAAGTTGTCTGAGTTTATTTTAAATAAGACAAAAACAAAACAATTTTTCAAATTTCGGGCTCGAACAAAGCTCAGATTAGATCCCATTCTTTAATATTTTATAATAAACGTTGCAATCGGTTCACTATTGCGTAATTTTCGTTTTTTGCTCATATTCGGGTCGAGGTCTCTTTATGCACGAAATAAACCTTTATTGTATACTGAAATATAACATTTAAAGCAATGCAGTATCTAAAAAGATTTGTTCATTATTTTTTAAGTTGATTCATTTTCAAATAACAGCATATAGGTGCAAGTACGTACGACCCAGTCGTGCAAATTTTTTGTTTTCGAAACGTCACAACTAAACTAGATAGCATAAAGTACCTAAATTTATTATTTATTATTTAGGTAGTCTATGCTAGACAGTGAAGTCAAATTTCCCGTGCCCCTTAGTGCTGGAAATAGCAGAAGCCTAAATTAATTGTTTGTGAAGGATTTGGAATCCACATGCAATTTAACATGTAAATAGGACCACCCTGTTAGTACTAAAACTTCACCACACTGCCCTAAAGAAGTAACACATGCGAAAACACGAGCTAAGCTTTTTGCCCACCATCCGAAGAAGTTCATTTTTGCCCGTCATATTCAAATTAATTAGTTTTGATTGTAAATTTCCTTTTCTCTTTGATTTGTTATGTTCTTCTTCAAATATATTATTAATGAATACTTGACTTTATTTTATTTATTTTTATTAATAAGATTAAGGTACATACTTACTAGCAATGTTTAATAGGTATAAGATAGATAGTTAAGAATATCACAAATTATTAATTAAAGAGACCACTGTTATTTGCTTTACATTCTTTAACTAAATTTTCTACTTTTGAATTTTTACTTTCATATATTGAATTGTAAAGAGTATTATTAATACTAATTAAATAATTTAAAAAAAAAAAATTAATTAATATATAAAATTATAATATACTGACAGAAAGCGCCTATGCAAAAGGAAAGGTAGAAAAAGGAAAGAAGTCATTTTACAACAGTTTACTTGTTGTTATGATTCACACAGTTGGCTTAAGGCAGTATCCCCTTCTTAACAAAAATAGAACAATAAATTGTTTTGATTGATTCTGCTAAAAAACACAAGGTTCTATTTAATATTTTTTCTTTTCACTTGTTTTAAATTCAGCTACATATCTTTTATTAATTTTTCTATTTCTTCATTTTCATTTGCTGTTAGAGAAAATCTCATAGCCCATAGAGGGCCAAGGGCTAGCTTCTCACAACTGTACATGTTGTGCGTGGTATACATTTCGGCACATACAGAAGGGACCTACAGTTTTACGCCATATCCGAAGGGCAGATGGGCTTTGAGAAGCTTTCTCATGACAGTGAATACTCTTGAATTTTTGTCAGACACTCGGAAGAGGTGGGGCCGTGAAAAAACTTTTGATGGTATTTTTCTGGATTCGAACTTAGAATCCCTTGCGCAGTAGTCCAACGCACTAACCACTGAGCCACGGCACCCACCCACTGTACATTACATCTGGCCATATTCACCGCTCTCATATTACAGAACAGATGTCCATGTAGCCCAGTGAACCCGAATATCCGACGCCACTGTACAATACAATAAAAAAAAAGTAAACAACAAGATCACGCCACCTTTCAATAACACTGAGGGGAACAGCTGGCAGTTGTAATTACATGATTCAAGGTTTTTGTATTCACTCTTATACTTCGCAGTTACTCTCTGCAAGGAAATGCATAAGAGAATCAATTGCCAGCTGGGATCTTCAGAGTTATTCATAGTAGGAGTACCAATCTAGAGTACTTGTGAGACTCTCCGCAAGTGGTCTGCCATTATATTTTGGGCCTGCTACTGACCATAGCCGACCCTACCTAACTCGTTGGGTTCATCCCGTCTGGGAGAACCATTACCGGTTCAGAGAACCGTTAGCGGTGCTAACTGTCTGCCACAAACGGGCGGTGCCAATGTCTGCCCAAAGCGGGCGCTCATAATTAAGAATTAAATTTAAGCGTATCGTCAGGTATAAAAATTGTTACGTATTCATACCAATTGCTAAGGCCGAACCGTAAAAAAATTATTAAGAAAATAGTGTAAATAAGTATAAAAGTTGTTAATACCTCTTTTCCAAAGTTCTGGTGTTTCTTTGGAAGATCCTGGATTCGACGAGCGAATCCTCAGCCTTAGGAAAACACCCTCACAATTGGCGCCCGAGCAGGGACCTCTGCTAAGATGTATATAACCTGAACAACCATATCCACTAGGCCGATATGTCCGAGCACGAAGACAACTCGAATTTATTGCGGCCGATAGAGATTGATCCATATTCAAGGATGAATATAGGGTTGATACACTTACTAAGTAAGACCTAGACGCAAGTGGAACAGTGGCCGAGATGCGCAGACGATTTAGCACCTACCTGAAGGAAGCCAGGACCCGGAAATCCGTACAAAATCTATGCAAAGAAAGGGAAGAATTGGTGGAAAACCGAGAATATCCAGACACAGGCTGCACTGAGGTCGAAGACCCAAACCCATTCCACAAGGAGACCTAATACCGGTCTCGCATAGTGACCTGCAGCAGAGGAAGTATGTTATACCGCATCAAACTACCATTACCATACCGGAGAATGCCGAAACCATCCCGGAACGGACCTCTGGTACGGCGCAGAATCTTACCGCTTTCAACCGGAGCATCGCAGCCTCGACGAGATCGCTCACCAGACCGGTCCTCAGCTACGATGCCGAAAAATTGAGTCCATGGACCTGCATGGTGATTGTTCGGGAAACTACTGACTGTCCAAAATATGGATTGGACCAGTAGCGCAACAATCAGGTTCGTAATGTAGTGCTTGCTTTACCTGCTCGTGGTGGTCCCCGGGCAACTACATGTATAAACCCTTATACACGTAGGCCAAAATTGCAAGTGCGAGATAGTCTAGGGTCTTATGCCTAGACTAGGTAACCTGGGCCAGCAATCCGCGTTACCGAAATCAACGAAAGCTACGGAAACCGACACAATGCCTCGGATAAGGACTGACAACACGTTGACGACCTTTGGATATCGTACCCGGACAAAGATTGGTTTCTGGAACATGAAGACGCTCTTTGACTCTCCGAGTGAAGGACCTCAGAACGCCAGATTCCTTCAACTAGAGCATGAGCTCATTCGATATAAGCTGGACATATTGGGAGTAAGTGAGATAAGATGGTTAGATGCGGGTGAGTACCAATCCCCAACGCGTAACACTGTACTACTCTACTCCGGAAGAACAACTGGAAGCCCCGTGGATATGGAGTTCGACTGCTGTTAACACCTACAGCACGCAGAGGCCTAATCTCCTGGCAGCCACACGGTGACAGGATTTTAACGGCCAGATTCCGGACGAGAGTACGTCGCGTCACCATTATACAGTGTTACGCACCCGCGGATGGTTCATCTGAGGAAGAAAAGGAGACCTTCTACAACCAGTTGGGAGCTGTTTATGATACAACACCCAACTGCGACGTTGTCATTATGATGAGGGACTTGAATGCCAAGGTAGGCAGCGAGAACGAAGGGCTCAAACATGTTATGGGACGGCACGGATTAGGCAACCACAATGACAACGGCGAAAGATTTGTTGACTTCTGCAACGCAAATCGTCTTGTCATAGGTGGCACCATGTTTGAGCACAAGACCTGCCATAAAATCAGTTAGGTGTCAACTGACAGGCAAGCAGCCTCCAAACAAATTGACCATTTTGCCATCAGTCGCCGTTTCAGAAGTAGTCTTCTAGACGTCCGAAATAAGCGAGGAGCCGACATGGGGTTGGTACGGGATCACCATCTTATGAAAGCCACTGTCCAATTACGCACTGCTGTCGTTCGAAGACCTAACGACACAAGAATACCCAGGTTCAACGTAAGCCGACTAAGAGTTCCCACAGTGCGCCAAGAACTAAGGGACCATCTCTCACGTGGAGTAGAAACAATCAGCAGCTCACTGCCCGCCACCATCCAACACCATTGGTGTGCTGTGAAAACAGTTTTCACATCAGGTGCTGAAAGGATTGCCGGTCGATCGCAGGGAAACCATAGTGCGTGGCTTTCCAAAGATACCTGGAGAAGGATCAACAAACGCAAATAGCTGAAAGCTTGAATTGCAGCATCTCGAGCAGCAGGGAAGATAGAGCTAGAGTCCATGTATCGCATGAAGATGAGAGAAGTGCAGCGTGGCGTGAGACGTGACAATCGCAATTACATCAACGCGCTGGCCACGCAAGCAGAAGAAGCAGCAGCAAGGTGCAACAGCAGAACCGTTTACAGAATCACCAAAGAGCTCGTAGGTGGCCGAAGCTCTGCTCAACACCCATTGAAAGGCTTAGACGGTTCGTTGCTAGTATCGGATGAGGATCAACTGAAGAGATGGAAGGAGCATTTTGCTTCGGTTCTAAACCGAGTATTCGCCAGGAATATGCACCCAAGTCAAACTGAAGTGTCCGTAGAAAGAAACTCCCGAATTCGCACCACAATCCCCAGTAAGGAAGAGATTATTACTGCATTCAAAGCACTAAAAACCAACAAGGCAGTTGGTAGTGGCGTTTGATAGTGTCAATCGGGAATTTATTTGGCGTGCCTTGCGCAGGAGAGGCATTCCGGATAAATTAATAGCTATTATTAAGGCTACATATGATGGGTCCACATGTCACGTCTTGCACAGAGCGAGGCTGTCTCAGGAATTCGAAGTCCAAAGTGGGGTTCGACAAGGCTGCATACTTTCACCGATACTGTTCTTATTGGTGATTAGCGATGTGCTGAATGCGGCCTTATCAACAAGAAATGGAGGAATTCGATGGACTCTTACATCTGAACTCCAGCACCTCGACTACGCCGACGATGTATGGCTTCTGTCTCACAGAATAATGGACCTTCACCAAATGACAGCCAATGCGGAGAGGGAAGCAGACGTTGTTGGGCTGAAAATCGACTCGGCAAAAACCAAAATGATCAGCATGGGACCGAACTCATCAACTCATGTATGCATTGCTGGACAAATAGTTGAGAGAGAAGAGAGTTTCCAATACCTTGGGAGTATTGCCTCAATCGATGGCGGAACCGAACTGGTAAAGCAAAATCTGCGTTTGGAATGATATCCACAGTTTGGCAAAGTAATGCAATTAGCCTAAACACCAAGCTACGACTGTTCCGTTCCAACGTTGAATCCGTGCTGCTATATGGATGTGGTACCTGAAGAGTGACCGTCACTATCACTACGAAGCTGCAAACGTTTGTCAGTAGATGCCTACGCTACATTTTAGGGATATTCTGGCCAAACCGTATCTCTAACGAACAGCTTTATCAGAGAACGGGCCATGAACTTATATTCACAACCATACGACGACGAAAGTGGCAGTAGATTGGTCACACTCTCCGAAAGTTTGACAGATCCATAGCTAGCCAAGCGATGCAATGGAACCCACTTACCCAGGATGGTAGGATACGCGGCGGTCCTAAGAGTACGTGGCGCAGAACATTGGAGAAGGAAGCACGGCAACTAGGAAAGAGTTGGTGTGAGCTGAGTCATATTTCCAGAAACCACACACAATGGCGCGTAGGCGTTGTAGAGGCCCTAGGACCCACAAGGGGATACAGGATTTAAGTAAGTAAGTAGCCCCTATAGCTCTCTTATAGTACTGGTGAAAAATAAGACCAGAACATGGAGATTGTGCGTTGGCTGCCGAGAGTTGAAGGAGATCTCCGTAAGAGACGCATACCCCATGCCTCAGATAAACGCCATCCTAGACAAGTTAAGACACAATATCGCTGCTATGAGGGAGTTAAAATTGGCGAAGAATATATGAGAACTCCGCAGGATATTAGGGATATTGGTATCACCGTGTCATTCCCGATTTATCGACGTTAGCCACCCCATTGACTAGCCTCTTGAGAAAAGCCAACTGTGGACATGGGGTGGGCAGCAACAAGCCGCATTCAATGAGTTTAAAACCAAACTAACCGAAACTAACTTGCCCCGATTTCAACCTACCGTTTACACTTCAGACTGACGCAAGCAATGACGGCCTCGGAGTATTCCTCAGACAGAATGCAGCCGAGGGGGAGAAAGTTATCGCATACGCCAGCCGCACCTTAAATGACCTAGGAAGGAAATATACAACGAACGAACGACAATGTCTAGCCATTCTCTGGGGCACCAGAAAGATGCGCCCATACCTCGAAGGATACCACTCCACAGTCATCACGGAACACCATTCCCTGAAGTGGTTTCACTCCCTGGAGAATCCGTCTGGACAACAATATGACTTTCATATACAATACCGTAAGCGGACATTGAACGTGGTCGCTGACACGTTATCACGAGATCCCCTTCCGACCCAAGTTCACCTCCTCGCCTGCAGTAGCGACCCAGAAGAATGGGTCCACCGGATAACACGCATGGTCGAAGCCAACCCAGACGCTTATCCGGAATATAAGGTATTGGAGGACAAACTATACCGCCGCCGTTAAAACTCCGACCCATACGCTGATCCCTCGCAAATGGTGTGTCCCCAGAAGTGAGAACACAATCGGTAACGATTTGAGTCTGAATTTTTATACATACACTTGCTTAAATACTAAATTTTCCTCAGCTATCCCATACCACATCGATATGCATTGAACCCAATGCATCATCGATACCAAATTCTTAATATGACACTACAAAGTAGCACAAAGGGTGCATACACTACAAAGAAGTCATAGAAGAGGCCACTTGACTTGGAATATCAAAACAGAAACAATGTAACACGGGAATACATTGGTGACACATTCATTCATTATTATGACCAGTGCACTCAATGTCTTGCGGCGTCATCACATTGCATTGTTTATGTTTTGAGTTCCGTCTATGTTATGCAACATAGTTATTCACCACACAGGTCTTGTCCCTAAGCCGCGACGCAGTAGCTGTCTGCAAAGACAATTGCACGAATCACCGGACACCACTATTGGCCCGGGATGTTCCGAGAAGTGGTGAAATATGTCCGAAGCTGCGCAACCTGTAACCAGTTCAAGGCAAAGAATTAATAAAGGCATTACGAGAACAAGTAATAACCAGATCTGGCTGTCCGAAGACATTACATTCCGATAACAGCACACAGTTTACCAGTCAACAATTCCGTACCTACCTAGCCGAAAAGGGAATACAACAACGTCTGACCGCACCGTACACCCCGCAAGAAAATCCAACCGAACGTGTTAACCGAGTACTGAAGACCATGATAGCTTAATATGTAGAGCAAAATCACCGACAATGGGACGAAAGCTTACCAAAATTGACCTTTGCCATTAACACCAGCAAGCACGATGCTACTGGATACTCCCCGGAATATTTGAATATGGACAAGAAATTCCAAAACCGGCGACAACTACCCCCTAAACGTGCACCCAGCTTCACATGATCCCCGAACCGATCTCCGCCAGAACCGAGAGGATGAAAGAACTATACGAGATATATATACAGGGCAAATATTAAAACCTTCGACGGAGCCATTGCGTAGACAAGAGACTGCGGGATCTCTAATCTAAAGCCAAACATTTTACAGAGAATTTGGCACCACGTTACGAAGGGCCGTTCGAGGTAATCAAATTTATTTCCCCAGTCATAATCATTTTAAAGAGAATCGGCGACAAAAAGGGCAAAATAGACATCAGCCTAAAAAGCAGAAGAAGAGCAGAAGTAAAACAAACAAAGAAAGACGAAGAACTAAGCCAGTCAAGGAGACCCACCAATCCGGCATACACAGGGGCCAAAGAACCGGGGAACCCCCGGCTCATATACAAACACCACCAACCACGTCTCAGCATGCTGTGCTCGAGCAAAAAAACAAGATCCTGCCGCAGCTGCACCATCGGGCATCACCGTCGTGAAGCCGAGGAACCCCCTACACCATAGGCTGTCCGCCGTACGGCAGCAAAGAGAATACACAAACGAGCGATGGTTCCTGGCTAACCAGATGGCCGAACCAAACAGACCACACGCATCAGAAGAGACAACAGCGAAAGCATAAGGCACAGCGAACAGACTCAGGGTATTTTGGCGGGATGAATGTCACAACAACCGGTGTAAAAAACCAACGAAAAATCGTGCAAGGACCTAAAGGCAAGGTCACAGTCTATTACCCGACCAACAATAAAGCTCTTTTGTGCTTACCTAGGTATCCCAGTACATTTTTCTCCCACTCCCGAAAAAACCCCTTATTCAGCTAGCGTTTAATTAATCTATATTCTTTATAGTGTTTTTTTCGTATTCTATATAGGCTTAAAATATATTTTCCATATTAAATACACTAACAACTCAACCTGTATAGAATAACGAAATCTGGATAATTATCGAGCCTTATTTCCTTAGCCGCAGTAAAAACTGTGCTCCCAAATTGTTTTATTTCTATTGTGTCGAAAAATGATATAGAAAATGTCAAAAATGATTGAACAGACAGCAGTCATTCATAAAAAAAAAAAATTAAGAAAAAATGTGTTTTGAAGAGAAAATGTAAGTAAAACCTAAGATACACCATTTATTTACGATTTTATTGTCATTAGAAAACGAAAAACATGGGCAAAGGAGGAGGTGTTGGGATTACTAAAATCAAAATTATTAAATGTCAGTACAAAGTGCTTCCAAACTGCGATACTGAAATTCCTTAGCCCCGATAGGCGTTTTATTGGCTAATACTTTTTTAAGCATATATTGGATATGAAAAAAACACGCCTATTACATTGCTTTTAAGAATATTTAAGTTTTGAATTATATTTTTTTTTGAGAAGAAGATATTTTGTTTTTTTAGACAAGTTAAGTTCTTTGATATGTAATCTAAGATAAAATTAAACAAAAACTGATGAATGAACGCACCAAAAGCCGCATCCACAAAATATCGAACCAACGCCCATGCACCTCCCATACCCCCGAGTACGCCACGCCACTGTACATTACATCTGGCCACATTCACCGCTCTCATAATACCGAATGGACGTCCATGTACCTCAGTGAACCCGAAAAGCTGACGCCACTGTGCAATACAATAGAAAAGGTAAACACTGAGAGGAACAGCTGGCAATTGTAATTACATGATTCAAGGTTTTTGTATTCACTCTTATACTTCGCAGTCACTCTCTGCAAGGAAATGCATAAGAAAATTAATTGCCAGCTGGGATCTTCAGAGTTATTCATAGTAGGAATACCAATCTAGAGTACTTGTGAAACTCTCCGCAAGTGGTCTGCCACTACATATATTTTGAAAAGCCTCTTCTTTGTCAGGAGAAGCTCAAATTTTGGGTCGACCCTACCGTAGATAGTTGGGTTCATTCCGTCTGGAAGAACCATTGTCGGTCCAGATAAAAAATCATTTTTGAAGGATTCCGCCGCCGCCGTGATACCGATTTTAGAGCGTCTCTCGGGAAGGTACTGTTAAGCATCTGCTGCCAACTGTCTGCCAAAAGCGGGCGCTCATAATTAAGTCATAACAAGTCGTCACTACTGGGTCAATTTGGACTAGAGCAGATTGAAGAGCTGGCTGCAAACCAAAAATGAAATCCTATCCGAGGTGCCAAACAAATTTAGTAAACATGACCTTCACGAATATTCCGTGGAAAAATAGGACATTTATTGACGATATCAATCATCATCATCTGGATTTGGAAAGCGAGAACTTTGACCAATCGTTTAACCCTGAAGGAGCCCTCGAAACAGATGCCAATCCTACAAACACGCAGAAGATTCAGCATACCTAGTGAAGAAGTCTGTTGAATGTCTCCATTCAACGAGGGGGAGTATGTTCACGAACAATGTAAATAATTCTATTCCCAGTTTTTTTTTATACGATGCCATACTAACAAAAATAACAATTACACACGACAAGCATTCCGGCTATGCGAAACCGAAACAAAGTTCACCTTGCACAATATGCAAGCAACCAAATACACATCAGTGCAAACGGTATATGTTTCGCATAGCCGTAATACGACCCTCTGCATTAATATTCACTGTTGTCAATAATGTAAGTATGGTGTTCATTTGTTATGTAGCATAATAAGCAATGTTTTGAATTGTTTGTATTCACCTTGTAAATGTAGCATAGTAAGCAATATTTTTCATATAAATAATCCCGTTTGAAGAAACAATAAACACTCTTGTGAACCATCATTAAAGGAATCTTCTTTATTGCAATTAGCTAGCCCCTACCCGTGGTAAGGTAGCATAATTGATCATTTCATTGAGATACTGGTACCAAAACCAGCTATTTCCAAAACAATAGTCAAGATACATGATACATGTAGCATGAATAGTCAAGATGTCTCACCGTAAACAGTTGATGACCCCGACGTGATAGAACTATTTGCCTTCCTCATCAAAAGTAAGTCACACCTTTGCAGAAGCGTTATCAGGGCTCTAACACAGGTTAAGACACATTACGATTAAAACTTCGTTAGCAAAAGCGTGTTCTAGGGCTATACACTAGTACCAATGACGTCAAAAGAAAAAAAAAAAAAACCATCATGGAAATCGACGACTTGGCGAAAAAACAAGAAATCCACGCCGAAGAGGTGACGAGAAACATATCAAACTACAAAAAGGATTCTGGCACTCGGAAACTAACCAAGGAGTATTATGAGGATAGGTTGCGTCGCCTAGAGCATCTTCGGAGAAACAGACTCCAGCATTAGGACGTCACCTGACCACGAGTATTTCATTAAGGACCTGTATGACATAACTCGAACAAATTATTCTACTTTCAAAACCAATTTCGCGCAAAAGATTGCCGCCTTTTCTAACATGGAAAATGCCTAGCAAATCAGCGAAAAAGCAACAACAAGTACCGACCAGTCCTGACCTGAAGATTCGTCCATAAAAACGCCAGAAGACTCAATGAAGCTGTTGACGAGAAAAAGAGGCGTAACAGATTTCCTACGTCGAACCTTGGCCGGCAGCAACCTTAACACAACCCCAAATCAGCAGTATACAACGGAGTATGTCCAACGCAAATTGAGGACCCTAGAAAAGTCCCGAACCAAGATAGAGGAATTACATAATTCCATATTGGAAGTCAGCGATGATCCGGTTATTGATGGATATGATCCAGAAGACTATTAGGAGTTGAAGGAGTAAGTGGAAAAACACATGATAGCCCTAACTACCAATTTACAAAGTAGCACTGGAGGTGATTCACTTCTACTTCTAGTGCCATACCGCCAACTAACAATACAACTTTGCAACTCCCAAAGATAATATTGCCAAAATTCAACGGCGATTACCTTAAGTGGCGACAGCTCCATGATTTATTCGTCCAGATGGTCCACAATTACTCTATGGCCAATTGTCAATAGATGTGGTAGCTAAAAACAAATTTGTCAGGGGAAGCAGAAAGGCTAATCCGACATTTTACGACTTCTGACAGCAGTTATGATGCCACCTGGAAGACACTAATCGATCGATATGAAAACACCAGACTAGCTTATAAATAAGCTAATGAATCAACCAACCATTACGTCAAACAAGTTAACAGCCAGTGCCATAAAGGCTCTCCATGACACGACGCAAAAGTGTCTAATGGGGTTGAAAAATATTTGTGTGAGCACTGAACAATGGGATCCAATAGTCAGTCACGTTTTACTCAAGAAATTTGATAGGGATACACATACCCTGTATGAGCAGTCGCTGGACAATCCGCTAAACGTGCCAACAATCAAACAACTGCTAGACTTCCTGGAAAGGCGTTTCCAATCATTGGAGGCTCTGGGCTATAAAGGGAGGTCACAAGAAGATCAGCGACGGTCACATCCAGTCAAGACAATAGCAGCACCATCGACACCATCAACTTTATCATGTATAATCTGCAAGGGTAGCCACGGGTTCTACGCATACCAAGAGTTCCTGCAAATGACACCCGGCCATCGACTGAACCTGCTGAAGAAAAATCATATAATCATTAATTGTCTCCGGACAGGCCATCAAGTGCGAAGTGGCGAGGATGTACAAAATGTTCTAAGGAACATAACACTTCACATAGAGACGTCGCACAGTGCGTCGATTGTATGAAGATGTGGGACAAAAATCAGTTTTCAGCAAAAATAGGTTATTGTGCATAAAATATGATTTGTAAACATAAAAAAAAGGGTTTTTTAATCACCACATAGAATTTAAATGCAATATGGGACGTATATTTGATGGCTATA
The DNA here is from genome assembly GCA_949716465.1 of Chalcosyrphus nemorum. Lineage (NCBI taxonomy): Eukaryota > Metazoa > Arthropoda > Insecta > Diptera > Syrphidae > Chalcosyrphus > Chalcosyrphus nemorum. The sequence goes on from OX454334.1 coordinate 37,698,925, forward strand.
ATGTAACCATCACAACAAAAGAGGGGGTTCAATAAACATTTTTGACATTTATTTGGAAGAACTTTATAGTATATGTTCTGGGCACTCTTTCATAAACATGAATTTAAGCGGTCGACAAAACATTGTTGAAGAAGATCGGGGGCACTTCCAAAACTCCACATCTGTATTATCTTCGATCAATTTCAAATGTGACAACGCTATTAGAAAAGAAATTCATCAGTGTTTTCTGAATCGGTGAACATTTGCTTGTACTTGCTGTGACCGGAACTCCCGCCAAAACCCCATTTGCAGATAAGAGTAGCTGCTGTATCATGGCCTATATCTGAAATTTCAGCGATACTTTCCCCGATCTTGTTAAGGGATTCTTGGAGATCAGCAAATGCAGTGGTTTCTGTTACCTCCCTTTTGCAAGGAAGCATTTGCTTTTCAAGTTTTCTCAATTTATATAAGCTTGAAAAACAATCTTTGTGCAATGGATTAACCACCGAGCGCAGCACATTATACATAATGCCAAGGCTTCTTGTAGAGTTAAAGTGTTTTTTTTTCGTCACAATCAACTCCAACACCAGATAAACAACTTGACATTTTAGCCTCGAACTTTATCTCTTCAGTAGAGCTAGAGGCCAAAAGATCGGCAACTCGGCGTTTTTTGGTTTTCTCAGACGCTTCAAAAAATGGTTTCTGAGGTCTTCGCCTAGTTTCTGATTGATGATGGAACAATGCATTATCCAGAAGTTGCGAAATGCTACATAAAAAGAAGTATAAAAGAATTTTCCAACCAGAGTAAATAGCGTTTTCCGAAGAGAACGCGGTTTCGCGAGCATTGCTTCCATCTTCGGTCAAGATTTGAGTAAAAAAGCTTGATATTTTTCTCAAAACAGTTTTAGCTGCTACAGGATAGTTGTTTATTCCTAACTCCATCAATATGAAGTTGGCGAAGATGTTTCGCGAGCCCTCGAGTTTTTTTCAAAAGAAATCCATGTATCAAAAATTTGTTCATTTTTGATGGTTTGACTTTGTCCTACAAACAGTCAAATTATTTGTAGGTTAGCAAAAAGTAGCAAGAAAATTTTACACATTCTCAAAGTAGAATAATAGGAGAATATAATAGCATACAACATTCTGCTATACTTTGCTAAGTTTATGTTATAAGCTTAACTTAACTTAATTTTTATGCCTTAAAAATGAGCTATTTTTCAAAAATTCCCTAAAATTAAAATTTTCATTAAAAATAAAAAATAAATATTCATACCAGCTCTCAAAGAATCCATTAGTAGTATTCACAAGAAAAAAAATAAGTGAAGTATTATTTTTACACGAGCTAATTTAAAGTGCACAAAATTGCAATTTTGGTATATCGCTCTGACTAAAATTACCTTGAATGCTTACAACATTCCCACTTATCCACCAGCAAGAGAAAAACAATAAATAAAAAATAACAAATAACAGTAGTTCAACATATGCTAGAACAGTTTTACAGCTTTGTAGATTTTTTTTTTTTTGTATGGGAAAATCATCGAAAGCTAGAACGCGAGGGATGCTTCTGCAATAGTGAGGGACTTTAACCCATCTAAAAACCTCCCTGGGGGACTGATTTTCGTCATCCCCGAATGTGATTGCACCTAGTTGTTCAACTAATCAGCAATTTATTTTTGAATTTTTGAGAATTTAAAAGAGAAAGAAAAGAAATATTTTTGGTAGAAAATATAACCTAATTTCTATTCTTAGCTATTTTTTATAGATCAGGCGGTTTTATCCGCCTTAATCTCCTGATTACATTCGGTTATTTCTAAGCTAACGTGGCTGACAAGCCTACGTCTGTGCATTTGAGCAACTTTTTTAATTTCTTCTTCACCCATTTCGATATTTAGATCTCTATGAAGATCAGCGTTACGTAGTCAATGTACCAAGGTGTATTGACTATGTGCCTTAGTACTTTATTTTGGAAGACCTGAATTTTTTGTAAATTTGTTTGGCATGTGCATGCCCATAACTGGAGACCATACGTCCATACCGGTTTTAGAATTTGCTTGTAAAGCAATAACTTAATGTAGTTGGACAGGAAAGAATATCTCCCAATAAGCCAATACATTTTACTGTATCGCATGTTCAACTCATCTTTTTTTTCTTTACATGCGCTTTCCAACGCAGTTTAGCGTCTAGAGTCATGCGTAGATATTTGGCTGTGTTTGAATACTCCACTTTTTTGTTGCTATTTCAACAGTTTCTCCTACATCAAGTACAGCAGTGTCATCTGCAAAAGTTTCTATAGTGGTTTCTCCGCTTTCAGGCAGATCGCTAGTGAATAGAAGGTATAGAACTGGCCCTAAAACACTGCCTTGCGGTACACCAGCTTTTATCTCTCTTAATGTTGAGTATTCTGTATCTTGTTTAATTCTGAAGCATTGATATGATATATGAGACTCCAGAATTGTCGAATACTGCATCGGCAGTTGTTTTTGTAATTTGTGTATCAGTCCTTTGTGCCAGACTTTATCGAAAGCTTGTGCTATATCAAGAAATATTGTAGAGCACACATTTTTCTCTTCAAATGCTTTTTCGATCTTATCTGTGATTCTATGCACTTGATCAATTGTAGAGTGCTTATTTCTAAATCCAAATTGGTGATTTGGGACTAGCGATTTTTCATCAATTATTTTTTGCAGGCGTTTTACCAGCATTTTTTCAAATAGCTTTGACAATATTGGTAGTATCGATATTGGGCGATATGAGGTTACTTCGCTTGATGGTTTGCCTGGTTTTGGGATCATTATTACCTCCGCGACCTTCCACATGCTTGGCACATATCTCAGCTTAAATGCAGCATTTATAATCTGCGCTTCCCACCTTTTTTGGGAATTGTTTTAAGATTTTCCCCGTAATTAAATCAAACCCTGGGGCCTTTTTTATATTTATATTTTCTTTAATTTCTTTGGCAAGTTCTTTAGCTGTTACCGATCGAATTGGTCGATCTTATTCGCACCTTTCTTCGATTCCTTGGTAACTTTTAACTTCATAGGGTTTGAAGACGTCCTCAAGATACTCTGCAAAAGTGTTTGCTTTCTCTTGGCTGCTTTTTGCCCAGTTACCTTCTTTGGTTTTTACTGGAGGAATGTGGGCAATTGGTCGGTTCATTTTCTTTGTTGCCTTCCAGAGCGAGTAGTAGGTACTAGGATCATTTGTAAGACTGCTAAGTTAAGTTTTTAAAGACTCATTCTTGAATTCTTTTATAGAATTTCTGAGCTTATTATTCAAGTTGTTTAGTGTGGTTTTGTAGCTTGGCGCCCTTGTCTGTTGCCAACGCTTTCTAGCTTTCCTCTTTCGTGTAATGATTTCACATATTTCGCGAGGGTAAGAGTTTGTTTAGTCTTTTTTGTTGTTTTAGGAGTTGCTGCCCATGCAGCATTTTGTATGTTCAGTGTTAGTATTTGCAATGCTTTTTCTAGTTGGTCTACTGTTTGTATAGCTGATGATAGTTGGATACTTTCTTCCAACATCTGTCGAAAGTAGTTAGAATCAGTCAGTCTATTAACAAGTTTTGGACTTTGTTCTTTTATCATTATTTTATCGCCAAGTGTAAGAAGGACTGAGGAGTGATCTGATTGAAGATCAGGGCCTTCACCACATTTATTTTATTTGAGGATATATTTTCAGATATAAAGAAGTCGACAAGATCTGTGGTTTTATTCCTATCTGTTGGCCAATAGGTAGGTTTTCCCGTCGAGTGGTATTTCGCGCCATCTTCTTTAATACATTTAAAAAGTTCTCTGCCTCTAGTGTTTGTTAGTCTAGATCCCCAATATTTATTCTTGGCATTAAAATCCCCTCCCACGATCAATCTATTGTGAAATATTCAGAAAAGATTTTTAGAATCACTCGTCTTTATTCTATAGCTAGGAGAGCAATATACTGATGCCACGGATAGTTGTTCATCAGTATGGTTGTTTTTATGCAAATGGAAATTCCTTGGATGGCACATGATTGGAATTTTGCTTCTAAATGGTGTTCAATCGTATTCTTTATTACCACTGCAGCCCCGCCTTTTGCGGATGTGGGGAGTGATATAATTTATATCCCTTCAGTTTAAGGTCAGAATTTAAATTGAATTGCGTCTCTGAAATAAGACATATGTCTTTCTGATTTATATCGAGAGTCACTTGTATCTCATCTTTTCGATTCTCAAAACCATTAGCATTCCATTCTAGAATTTTGATTTTATTCATCATGTTTGTCTTTTTGGTACAGCTCTTTTATTGCTGTTCTGTCTCTCTAGTAAAGATATTCTATCTAATATCATTTTATTGTTTTTTTTCTATGGAATCAATCCTATTTAGGACTTGTTTCATGAGGGCTTCCATTGCAGTGTGTGGCTCTGTTTTGCTTTTTACGGCTTTCTCTGTTGGTATTTGTACTATTTTTGATGCTGCATGAGCATATGTTATTTTAGGGCCCGCTGTCTTTGGTATTGCGTCCTTTTTGATGATCACTTGATCTTTCGCTTTTTCTTTTTGTGGGCTCTTTTGTGAGTCCTTTTTGGCCTTTTGGGCTTCCTTATTGGAGCTTTTAAGTGCTTTCTTTTGTTTTTTTTATCTTTTTTTAGTTGCATTTCTTTTGCAACTAAGCATCCTCTATAGTTAGCAGGATGGCTTTCACTGCAGTTTACACACTTAATGTGTTCGGCTTTGTAGATGAAAATTGCATTTTTGTTTTTTTGATTTTTGTCCACTGGTCAACGCACAGTGCGACGGGATGAGTTGCTTGTGATAGATGTTGTAGACATTTTATGGCCAAATATGGAGCGGCTGATGTACCATAGGTAATTGTGTTTAATTTATAGCATTGTATAGGTGCTGATATTTCTTTCCTCTATAGAATCTGTCTTCGTGTACAAGCACTTGCCTTTACATTTTTTGAATATCAGCTGTAAACACAAAAATATATACAATATACAATACAATACACAAAAATGAATAGGTCTTCTTGGATTTTTAGACCAGTATACAAAATATCATTCAGAGATAGGTTTGATGATGTTTTGGACGATGCGTCGAATACTACTCTCAACTTCGTCGTAATACTATCGGGCCTTAGCATGCAATGATGAGGTAGAAAGTAATGTGCGTCGGCAGTAACGCACTCCAGCACGCCTTCTATGTAGACGACGTCATGACTGGTGCAAACAGCCTCTCTGCTGCGATGGAAATGCAGAGGCAACTGATAGATGTACTTCAGGGAGCTGGATTTAAGCTACATAAATGGTGCGTTAATCACCCACGATTACTCCAAGATTTTCCACCAGAAGATAAAGAGGTGGAACTGAATTTCAAAATAGACTCAGAAGATAACATAAAAACCCTGGGTTTAACTTGGTTACCAAAGGTGGACGACTTCTGCGTCAAGGCCCATTGAAATCGTGAATCTAAATTCACAAAACGAACAATCTCATCAGAAATAGCCCGGCTTTTTGACCCACTCCGGTTAGTATATCCAATAATAATCACTGCCAAAGTCCTCCTGCAACAGCTATGGCAGTTAAAATTAGATTGGGATGCAGCTCTACCACACTCGAAATAGTCAAAGTTTCGTGCGGACTTCAGAACAATAGAGCATATCCGATTGCCAAGACACGTATTTGCGCAAAAACTTCCAGAAATCGTCCAAGTACATGTTTTTGCCGATGCTTCTTATGGCTTATGGAGCTTGCGTGTACATTCGATTGATTGTCAACCCTGGAATAGTCATCGTGCGCTTGTTGGGTGCCAAAACTCGAGTAGCACCACTTAACAAGAACAAAATCAAGAAACCAACAATACCCCGATTAGAGTTGTGCGCAGCGAAACTAGTAGCAGACCTCGCTAAGCGAGTGAAAAAGGACATCAAGTACGAAGATATCACTACCTATTTTTGGAGCGACTCTGAAATTGTTTTGGCCTGGATTTATTCGGACGCAAAATCATTTCCCATCTTCATCGCCAATAGAGTGTCTTCCATTCAATCTAGTGCCACACCACAGCAATGGCGTCACGTCAAATCTAAGGAGAATCCAGCTGACTTGCTGACACGGGGACTAGCTCCAGAAAAATTAAAGGAGTGCAACCTTTGGTTTTACGGCCCCTTATTTCATCTTCATGGTCAGGAATCATCTTGGCCTAAACCATACATTAAAGCGGCAGAGTGCGACCAGGAAGTCAAGCAAAGCACGGCAGTCATAGCAATCAGTAACAGTGATTCAATTCGTAACAATCAACACATTTTATTTACAAAATAGCACATGAAAACTCATTTAAACGAGTACAGCAGATTACTGCAAATATGCTTTCATCCGTTATCTAAGAAAGGGCGATGAGAAGACGAGTCGAAAAAAAAAATCTCTCCTGCCAAGAACTTCAAGCAGCACTGCATATCATAATCCACATTATGCAAAAGGACTAGTTCAGCCTCGATATTATTCATCTACGACGGTATAACGAATGCAGCAATACCAGCTCCATAAGCAGCTGTTGGACCACAGACACTTCTAGCCATAACCAGACAACGTTTCTGGCCGATCAAAGGCAAAACCATTGCATGATCTATAGTGCAAAACTGCCAAGCCTAAGTTGCTTTGCCAGATGATGGGGGATTTACCACCCACCAGAATACAACCAGCCCGTCCATGTGTGAATTCAGGTGTAGACTTCTGCGGACCAATTTGGATCCATTACCGAGGAAGAGGAAGTCGTCCACAGAAATGGTATATCTCAGTATTCTGCTGTTTTGCTACGAAAGCGATCCACTTAGAGGTAGTAAGCCCATTAACAACGCAAGCCTTCCTAGGAGCTCCAAAACGTTTTATTGGAAGACGAGGACTCGTTAAAAATCTATACTGTGACAACGCGACGAATTTCATCGGAGCCAGGAATCAACTTCAGGACTTAAGTCAAACAGTACACTCACCTTTCGGCAGGGACTCTATTATCTCTTCTTGCAGCACAAAAGGCGTCGAATTTCACTTCATCCCACCCCGATCTCCGCATTTTGGAGGGCTTTGGGAGGCTGCTGTGAAATCAGCAAAACATTTGTTAAATCGAAATATGACATCGGCATCTTTGACATATGAGGAATTCGAGACCCTTACGATTAAAATTAAGGCAATTCTTAACTCCCGGCCTCTTATACCCTTATCTTCCGACTCCAACGATCTCACAGCTCTAACGCCCGGTCACTTCTTAATCGGTGAACCATTTACCGCATCAATTGATTCTAATGCTGAGACAACAAATCTCAACCTGGCCACAAGATGGAAATTGGTCACGCACCTGAAAAACGAATTATGGAAGAGATAGTCGAGAGAACATTTAAATGAACTACAACAGCGGTTCAAATAGAAACAATGTCAAAACAAAACCTGCAACCTTGGGCTGTAGTTATAATCAAGGAAGACAACATCCCACCAATGAGGTGGCAACTAGGTCGAGTCATAAAAATTCACACTGGAGACGACGGCAAAATCCACGTAGCAGACGTGAAAACAACAACCGGCATTCTACGGCGATCAATTCACAAACTTGCGCCTGTTCCACTCCATGATGAAAACGCTAAACAAGAAGAGAAAGTACAAACAAAAGGAGAAGCACGGCAATAGCACGGCACCAACAACGAAGAATCTCCTCAAAGAAAGTCTAGGATATCATACGGCTCGGCAACAATGTCAATCTTGTCCGTTTGTTTAACTCTACCACTAACGAATAGTCATTCTGTTGAAGTCAGTCAGTTTCCGGCCCAAATGGGACTTCATTTTGAAGCCCTAGTAAAGTAAATAGCATCGAACGATTGGAACCTGGTGGTATATTACAAGCTGGAGCCATATTGGACTGAGTACGCAGAAATTAACAAAGGAATCCAGTCCTTGAAGCAACTCTGCCTGTCTATAGAACACAATAGCTTTTATTTATCAGTAATTAATCAATCCTTAACGAATGTTTTAATCGACACCAATCACGGAAAGATCAACACATTGCTGCTATCACCACAACAGTTAAGCAGCGAAATATTCATGGATACACATGTTATGTTTCTGATTTAGAAAAATATGTTTGACATATTTATAATAGTACCGATAACCATATTTAACAACGGATCGTTCATGGCAGTCAAACCATACTCATCGTATTTAATTATTAGTCACATTCTCGGAACAAGAACTAACAACATGCTTAACATCATCATCTGGATTTGGAAAGCGAGAAATTCGACCAATCGTATAACCCTAAACAGATGCCAATCCCACAAACACCCAGAAGATTCAGCATACCTAGTGAAGAATTCTGTTGAATGTTCACGAACAATGTAAATAATTCTATTCACAGTTTTTTTTTTTGTACGAATGCCATACTAACAAAAACAACAATTACACACGACAACGGCTATGCGAAACTAAAACAAAGTTCACCTTCAACCATATGCAAGGAATCAAATACACATCAGTGCAAATGGTATATGTTTCGCAACAAATTAAAAGAATGCTGCACAGCGGCCAGAGCGAATAGTCTGATGCGCTATTCCTTTCCTATATACCAAAATATGTAGCCACTTCCTCTAAAAATTGCCTAAAATTTTATAAAGTTTTTTCTCATAAAATTACTCCAAGAGAATTTTAAAGATTGATATTATATGATTAAAATCTACGAAAAACTGTTTTTTAAAAAAAACGCCCCTAAAATGTGGGCGCGGCCATATACAATTTAATGAATATAAAATAAGTTGTAGGATATGAAGACGGTTTTAATTTTAAGAGTTTGTTTTTATTTATACTTTATAATGTACTAATTACATCCAGCAATGATTTTGTTTGTGATTCTTAGTTTAATTTTAACTATTTGTGTTTTCATAGAGTTGCGTTTTTAAGATAATTAGCACGTAAAGTTTTAGGTTATATTCAAATTGGATAAGGTCCAAATAATTAGTTTATGTAGCAGAAACTAATCGTTATAATAATTTTGTCATAAATAAGATAATGATGCTAAAGATAAAAAAATATATTTTAATAATATTAAACTAGTATTCCTCTAACAAAAATTAAAAGAATGCTACACAGCGGCCAGAGCGAATAGTCTGATGCGCTATTCCTTTCCTATATACCGAAATATGTAGCCAATTCCTCAAAAAATTGCCTAAAATTTTATAAAGTTTTTTCTTATAAAATTACTCCAAGAGAATTTTAATTCAAAACAGGGGCGTGGTAGTGGGCGGATTTTTTAAATATCTCAACATAACTCAAGTTTGCTTCTAAAGATTGATATTATATGATTAAAATCTACGAAAAACTGTTTTTAAAAAAAAACGCCCCTAAAATGTGGGCGCGGCCATATACAATTTAATGAATATAAAATAAGTTGTAGGATATGAAGACGGTTTTAATTTTAAGAGTTTATTTTTATTTATACTTTATAATGTACTAATTACATACAGAAATGATTTTGTTTGTGATTCTTAGTTTAATTTTAACTATTTGTGTTTTCATAGAGTTGCGTTTTTAAGATAATTAGCACGTCTTCTATGTAGACGACGTCATGACTGGTGCAAACAGCCTCTCTGCTGCGATGGAAATGCAGAGGCAACTGATAGATGTACTTCAGGGAGCTGGATTTAAGCTACATAAATGGTGCGTTAATCACCCACGATTACTCCAAGATTTTCCACCAGAAGATAAAGAGGTGGAACTGAATTTCAAAATAGACTCAGAAGATAACATAAAAACCCTGGGTTTAACTTGGTTACCAAAGGTGGACGACTTCTGCGTCAAGGCCCATTGAAATCGTGAATCTAAATTCACAAAACGAACAATCTCATCAGAAATAGCCCGGCTTTTTGATCCACTCCGGTTAGTATATCCAATAATAATCACTGCCAAAGTCCTCCTGCAACAGCTATGGCAGTTAAAATTAGATTGGGATGCAGCTCTACCACACTCGAAATAGTCAAAGTTTCGTGCGGACTTCAGAACAATAGAGCATATCCGATTGCCAAGACACGTATTTGCGCAAAAACTTCCAGAAATCGTCCAAGTACATGTTTTTGCCGATGCTTCTTATGGCTTATGGAGCTTGCGTGTACATTCGATTGATTGTCAACCCTGGAATAGTCATCGTGCGCTTGTTGGGTGCCAAAACTCGAGTAGCACCACTTAACAAGAACAAAATCAAGAAACCAACAATACCCCGATTAGAGTTGTGCGCAGCGAAACTAGTAGCAGACCTCGCTAAGCGAGTGAAAAAGGACATCAAGTACGAAGATATCACTACCTATTTTTGGAGCGACTCTGAAATTGTTTTGGCCTGGATTTATTCGGACGCAAAATCATTTCCCATCTTCATCGCCAATAGAGTGTCTTCCATTCAATCTAGTGCCACACCACAGCAATGGCGTCACGTCAAATCTAAGGAGAATCCAGCTGACTTGCTGACACGGGGACTAGCTCCAGAAAAATTAAAGGAGTGCAACCTTTGGTTTTACGGCCCCTTATTTCATCTTCATGGTCAGGAATCATCTTGGCCTAAACCATACATTAAAGCGGCAGAGTGCGACCAGGAAGTCAAGCAAAGCACGGCAGTCATAGCAATCAGTAACAGTGATTCAATTCGTAACAATCAACACATTTTATTTACAAAATAGCACATGAAAACTCATTTAAACGAGTACAGCAGATTACTGCAAATATGCTTTCATCCGTTATCTAAGAAAGGGCGATGAGAAGACGAGTCGAAAAAAAAAATCTCTCCTGCCAAGAACTTCAAGCAGCACTGCATATCATAATCCACATTATGCAAAAGGACTAGTTCAGCCTCGATATTATTCATCTACGACGGTATAACGAATGCAGCAATACCAGCTCCATAAGCAGCTGTTGGACCACAGACACTTCTAGCCATAACCAGACAACGTTTCTGGCCGATCAAAGGCAAAACCATTGCATGATCTATAGTGCAAAACTGCCAAGCCTAAGTTGCTTTGCCAGATGATGGGGGATTTACCACCCACCAGAATACAACCAGCCCGTCCATGTGTGAATTCAGGTGTAGACTTCTGCGGACCAATTTGGATCCATTACCGAGGAAGAGGAAGTCGTCCACAGAAATGGTATATCTCAGTATTCTGCTGTTTTGCTGCGAAAGCGATCCACTTAGAGGTAGTAAGCCCATTAACAACGCAAGCCTTCCTAGGAGCTCCAAAACGTTTTATTGGAAGACGAGGACACGTTAAAAATCTATACTGTGACAACGCGACGAATTTCATCGGAGCCAGGAATCAACTTCAGGACTTAAGTCAAACAGTACACTCACCTTTCGGCAGGGACTCTATTATCTCTTCTTGCAGCACAAAAGGCGTCGAATTTCACTTCATCCCACCTCGATCTCCGCATTTTGGAGGGCTTTGGGAGGCTGCTGTGAAATCAGCAAAACATTTGTTAAATCGAAATATGACATCGGCATCTTTGACATATGAGGAATTCGAGACCCTTACGATTAAAATTAAGGCAATTCTTAACTCCCGGCCTCTTATACCCTTATCTTCCGACTCCAACGATCTCACAGCTCTAACGCCCGGTCACTTCTTAATCGGTGAACCATTTACCGCATCAATTGATTCTAATGCTGAGACAACAAATCTCAACCTGGCCACAAGATGGAAATTGGTCACGCACCTGAAAAACGAATTATGGAAGAGATAGTCGAGAGAACATTTAAATGAACTACAACAGCGGTTCAAATAGAAACAACGTCAAAACAAAACCTGCAACCTTGGGCTGTAGTTATAATCAAGGAAGACAACATCCCACCAATGAGGTGGCAACTAGGTAGAGTCATAAAAATTCACACTGGAGACGACGGCAAAATCCACGTAGCAGACGTGAAAACAACAACCGGCATTCTACGGCGATCAATTCACAAACTTGCGCCTGTTCCACTCCATGATGAAAACGCTAAACAAGAAGAGAAAGTACAAACAAAAGGAGAAGCACGGCAATAGCACGGCACCAACAACGAAGAATCTCCTCAAAGAAAGTCTAGGATATCATACGGCTCGGCAACAATGTCAATCTTGTCCGTTTGTTTAACTCTACCACTAACGAATAGTCATTCTGTTGAAGTCAGTCAGTTTCCGGCCCAAATGGGACTTCATTTTGAAGCCCTAGTAAAGTAAATAGCATCGAACGATTGGAACCTGGTGGTATATTACAAGCTGGAGCCATATTGGACTGAGTACGCAGAAATTAACAAAGGAATCCAGTCCTTGAAGCAACTCTGCCTGTCTATAGAACACAATAGCTATTATTTATCAGTAATTAATCAATCCTTAACGAATGTTTTAATCGACACCAATCACGGAAAGATCAACACATTGCTGCTATCACCACAACAGTTAAGCAGCGAAATATTCATGGATACACATGTTATGTTTCTGATTTAGTAAAATATGTTTGACATATTTATAATAGTACCGATAACCATATTTAACAACGGATCGTTCATGGCAGTCAAACCATACTCATCGTATTTAATTATTAGTCACATTGTCGGAACAAGAACTAACAACATGCTTAACATCATCATCTGGATTTGGAAAGCGAGAAATTCGACCAATCGTATAACCCTAAACAGATGCCAATCCCACAAACACCCAGAAGATTCAGCATACCTAGTGAAGAATTCTGTTGAATGTTCACGAACAATGTAAATAATTCTATTCACAGTTTTTTTTTTGTACGAATGCCATACTAACAAAAACAACAATTACACACGACAACGGCTATGCGAAACTAAAACAAAGTTCACCTTCAACCATATGCAAGGAATCAAATACACATCAGTGCAAATGGTATATGTTTCGCAACAAATTAAAAGAATGCTACACAGCGGCCAGAGCGAATAGTCTGATGCGCTATTCCTTTCCTATATACCAAAATATGTAGCCACTTCCTCTAAAAATTGCCTAAAATTTTATAAAGTTTTTTCTCATAAAATTACTCCAAGAGAATTTTAAAGATTGATATTATATGATTAAAATCTACGAAAAACTGTTTTTAAAAAAAAACGCCCCTAAAATGTGGGCGCGGCCATATACAATTTAATGAATATAAAATAAGTTGTAGGATATGAAGACGGTTTTAATTTTAAGAGTTTATTTTTATTTATACTTTATAATGTACTAATTACATACAGAAATTATTTTGTATGTGATTCTTAGTTTAATTTTAACTATTTGTGTTTTCATAGAGTTGCGTTTTTAAGATAATTAGCACGTAAAGTTTTAGTTTATATTTAAATTGGATAAGGTCCAAATAAGTAGTTTATGTAGCAGAAACTAATCGTTATAATAATTTTGTCATAAATAAGATAATGATGCTAAAGATAAAAAAAATATTTTAATAATATTAAACTAGTATTCCTCCAACAAAAATTAAAAGAATGCTACACAGCGGCCAGAGCGAATAGTCTGATGCGCTATTCCTTTCCTATATACCGAAATATGTAGCCAATTCCTCAAAAAATTGCCTAAAATTTTATAAAGTTTTTTCTTATAAAATTACTCCAAGAGAATTTTAATTCAAAACAGGGGCGTGGTAGTGGGCGGATTTTTTAAATATCTCAACATAACTCAAGTTTGCTTCTAAAGATTGATATTATATGATTAAAATCTACGAAAAACTGTTTTAAAAAAAAAACGCCCCTAAAATGTGGGCGCGGCCATATACAATTTAATGAATATAAAATAAGTTGTAGGATATGAAGACGGTTTTAATTTTAAGAGTTTATTTTTATTTATACTTTATAATGTACTAATTACATACAGAAATTATTTTGTATGTGATTCTTAGTTTAATTTTAACTATTTGTGTTTTCATAGAGTTGCGTTTTTAAGATAATTAGCACGTAAAGTTTTAGTTTATATTTAAATTGGATAAGGTCCAAATAAGTAGTTTATGTAGCAGAAACTAATAGTTATAATAATTTTGTCATAAATAAGATAATGATGCTAAAGATAAAAAAATATATTTTAATAATATTAAACTAGTATTCCTCCAACAAAAATTAAAATAATGCTACACAGCGGCCAGAGCGAATAGTCTGATGCGCTATTCCTTTCCCATATACCAAAATATGTAACCATTTCCTCAAAAAAGGTTGTCAATAATGTTAGTATGGTGTTCATTTGTTAATGTAGCATAATAAGCAATATTTTGAATTGTTTGTATTCAACTTGTAAGCAATATTGTTCATATAAATAGTCTCGTTTCAGGGAACAATAAACACTCGTTCTTGTGAACCATCATTGAAGGAGTCTTCTTTATTGCATTTAGCTAGCCCCCCACCCGTGGTAAGGTAGCATATTTCTACAACAATAGTCAAGGTACACGAACCTTGGCTACATCTCGTTGAGGCAAAATACCGCCGCATCCACAAAAAAACGAACCGACGCCCATGCATCCCCCCTTCCCCCCGAGTACCCCTCGCCACTGTACATTACGTCTGGCCACATTCACCGCTCTCATATTAAACTGTACAATACAATAAAAAAAGGTAAACAACAAGATCACGCCACCTTTCAATAACACTGCGGGGAACAGCTGGCAATTGTAATGATACATGATTCAAGGTTTTTGTATTCACTCTTATACTTCGCAGTCACTCTCTACAAGGAATTGTATAAGAGAATCAATTGCCAGCTGGGATCTTCAGAGTTATTCATAGTAGGAGTACCAATCTAGAGTACTTGTGTGTCTACCACTATATTTTGAAAAGCCTCTTCTTTGGCAGGAGAAGCTCAAATTTTGGGCCTGCTACTGACGATAGCCGACCCTACTGTAACTCGTTGGGTTCATCCTGTCTGGAAGAATAATTGCTGGTCCAGAAAAATTTCAATGCAAAATTGTTTACAAATAACATGAGCTTTGAATTTGATTGTTCAAGCAATGCAGATTGTAACTTTTTAAACAGTAGATGCTTCTAAAGTGCAAACTTTAAATTTATATGCAGTAACAAGTTTGGTTTGTGAAAAGAAGTAGTTTTGCTTTTTTCATTTTTATTGCTTTTTTGGGCGATCTATAAAATAATTTGCCATTGATTCTGTTCCTTAAGGTATGTATGTATAAAAAGAGTGATAGCCCTTTTTCACAATATTTTAAGCGCGAAGGAAATTTCCAAGCTACTTAAGATAATGTATTTGAGCAGTCAAAAAAAAACGATTTTTTTTCTTTGGTAATGTAAAAGTTAAGTTGATTCAAACTGCTTCGTACTGAAAATAGTCTCAAAAGAAAGATTAGTATCTTCGCAATAAGAAACAATCATAAACCATTGCGACTTTTTGCGACTTTTTGAAATATTGTTTTTAAAAGGTGTTAAGGACGCTGAAAAAGGTGTTGTTTCTTAGGGCTATTTTTGACACAGAATCACGATCAAGTTTCATTTTTCTTTCAAGAAATCACTTTTGTGAATTTTTTAGAAGCTGTACGTCTCGTGACATTAAAGAAAAAAATTATTTGTTCATACAAGAGGTCAAAAACGAATCCAATATCGAAATTTCAGAGTAAACAAAGACAATTGTAACTGATTTTCCTTGTATGCGTGGATACGATTTTTAGAATGTTTACTTCATGTGTCCTATAAACTGCCCATAGGAAAATGGCAAGCTCGTGATGGGGACAATAAAAGAAAAGTCGAAGAAAATAAGAAAAGGGTTCGTGACTCATTTAGAAGCCGAATGGGACTTAGTTTTCAAACCAAAACCATGTTATAATAGTATGAACGATGACAACACCGCTCGTTTATTTTTCCTTGACTCTTTTATCTACTTCTTCGGATCTAACCGGCAGAGCTGAAAATATCATATGACTATTTCGGGTTGTTTTATTAACAATATCCAGCGTATATCTAATACAAATCTGACGATTAAGGGAATATTGTTGTATTGATACCGCAAATTTGTTTGTTAAACTGTACCCATGGTATAATAGGCCCACAATTGTATATGAAATTTTGATACACAGTATTGAAACTATATCTGAAGCTATTCTTCCTGTTGGGCAGCTCGGCGAAGACGCCCAAGAATCACGAAACAAGGCCATAAAGCGTTTTCGAAAAAGTTTCCCAAGAAAATTTTAGAAGAGGCAATATATGGAAGAAGTGTTTCACAACTTTTCAGTTTCTTCTGACTCATTTATAAATGATTTTAGAAAACTAGACCCTCAAACAAGAAATTCGTACTTCAGTAAAGTTAGCACTTCAGTTTTTAATAGAACCAGAGGTTGATCAAGCAGACTTCGTTCCAGTTTAACAAGTCATTGAATGATGTAAATATGTGTATCTAACATGTTTATTTATGTTTATTTTATCTTCACTTTTATTTTTATTTCAATATCGTTTTATTTAATGTCAAATGCGAGAAAGACTACGGCATAGGTAAAGTCTTTTAGTTTTTGGAGAAAAATTTTAAAACAATATTTTTTTAAATTTTGTTCAGTTTTTATCGAATTTTCATGTAAATGTACTTGAAAATGGTCCTTTTTATTAAAACTATAGGTTTTTGATACCCTCATACAAAAATAAATCGAAAAAATACAAAAAATAATTTTGGCCATCTTTTTGTGAAAATTTACCTGTGTGCGCCGCCGTGATTCCGATTTTAGAGTGCCTCTCGGCAAGGTACTGCCAATCATCTGCCGGAAGCATATGCTGCCAACTGTCTGCCTCAAGCGGGCGGTGCTAACTGTCTGGCACAAGCGGACGCTCACAATTAAGAATTAGATTTAAGCGTATCGTCAGGTATAAAAATTGTTACGTATACATTCCAATTGCTAAGGCCGAACCGTAAAAAAATTATTAAGAAAATAGTGTAAATAAGTATAAAAGTTGTTAAGGCTTGAGTTTCGAAAATAAACGTTGTTAATACCTCTTTCCCAAGGTTCTGGTGTTTCTTTGTAAGACCCTGGATCCGACGAGCAAATCCCCAGCCTTAGGAAAACACCTCACAATTGGCGCCCGAGCAGGGACCTCTGTTAAGATGTATATAACCCGAACAACCGTATCCACTAGGCCGATATGTCCGAGCATGAAGACAACTCGAATTTATTGCGGCCGATAGAGATTGATCCATATTCAAGGATGAATATAGGGTTGATACACTTAATAAGTAAGACCGAGTTAGCCACTGCCATGAAAGTGAAAGCGAGTGAAAGCTTAACGCAAGTGGAACAGTGGCCGAGATGCGCAGACAATTTAGCGGCTCTCTGAAGGAAGCCAGGACCCGGAAATCCATACAGAATATATTCAAAGATAGGGAAGAATAGGTGGAAAACCGAGAATATCCAGACACGGGCTGCACTGAGGTCGAAGACCCAAACCCATTCTACGAGGAGACTTAATGGGAGATACCCAGACTGTTACGGGTTCGCATAGGGACCTGCAGCAGAGGAAGTATGTTATACCGCATCAAATCACCACTACCATACCGGAGAATGCCGAAACCGGAGCATCGCAGCCTCGACGCGATCGCTCACCAGACCGGTCCTCAGCTACGATGCCGAAAAATTGAGTCTATGGTTCGACGTCTCCGGAAACGCCATAGAATGTATTGAGTGACTTGAAGAGCTCACGAGGTGCTACGATATACCGCTCGACCACATACCTCGAACACTACCCGAAATCTTCCGTGGAACTGCACTGGAATGGCTGCGAGTTAGCCGAGATGCCTGGACAAATTGGGAGCGCTTCCGCCAGGCCTTCCTCCGGCGTTTCCTTCTAACGTGGTATATGCACAAGTTGGAAGATGCTATAATGAGAAAAAGGCAGGGGCCACGAGAGAAGGCCAAAGGCTATATTAAAGCCTATCAATATCTCCTCCGGCAACATCCCCGAATGAAGGTCGCGAACAGCGTGGACCGAATATATGACAGCCTGCGACCAAAATACCAGCTCCACATCCAACGGCGAAATTTTGAAACCATTGAAGAACTCATGGACCTCGCGGAAGAGTACGAATTCGTTCGGAATGAAGAACGAAACAGCCGACCTGCAATAATGCAGAGCCCCCTAACCAGACCTCCTCCAATTAGACCACCGCCACCATCGATAGCCTACGACCGCGAGATGCACTGCTGGAATTGCAAGCAAAGAGAACACCGACAACAAGAATGTCGCCTCTTCTGTTCCTACTGTGGACAGGATGGCATAATGACGAGGGATTGCCACTGTCATCACAGACGAGTGGCTATAGTAAGCGCACCCACGTACTTCGACTCCCGATATTTCTTCCGGCTTACCATTGGGGGCCAAGACTACAACCAACGACGAGATCAACGACCTCATCAGCCAGGACAAGATCGAGTGTTCCTGTAGCCCCTATAGCTCTCCTATAGTACAGGTGAAAAATAAGACCAGAACATGGAGATTGTGCGTCGACTACCGAGAGTTGAACGAGATCTCCGTAAAAGACGCATACCCCATGCCTCAGATAAAGGCCTCCTAGACAAGCTAAGAGGTGCGACCTTTAGCTCAACTGTCGACTTGAAACAGGGCCACTGGTAGATACCCTTAGAAAAGTCTTCACGCCCATATACCGCTTTCACAGTGTAAAGCAGAGTTTCAATGGAAAGTGATGCCGTTCGGGCTTCACACCGCTCCCGCCACGTTTCAGAGAGCTTTGGATAGCATAATTGTCCCAGACATGGAACCACACGACTTCGCCTACCTAGACGACATCATCGTCATAGGCAGTTAAAATCGCCGAAGAATATACGAGAACTCCGCAGGATATTAGGGATCATAGCCTGGTATCACCGTTTCATTCCCGATTTATCGACGTTAGCCACCCCATTGACTAGCCTCTTGAGAAAACCCAAATGTGGACATGGAGTGAGCAGCAACAAGCCACATTCCACAATCCATAATATTCTAATGCACAAGAAAACTTAAAAGAATACCTAAACGCATAATAGCTATCAAGTTATGTAATTAATAAACATATAGAGCTATGTTAATGAAATAAAAATTAGGTTAAAACATGCAATTTAAAAAATACGCAACACTATTATTAAGATTTTATTATTAATTTTATTTATTGAGTATAAAAACAGATCCAGCGAAGTATAGTGTAATAAAAAATTATCCGGTACCTAAAAATGCTGATGAAGTTATGAGATTCGTTGCATTTTGTAATCATTATAGAAGATTTATTCAAAATTTTGCAGGCATTGGTAAAAGTTTAAACTCTTTACTGAAAAAGAATCAACCTTTCATTCGGTCAGAAGAATGTAAAAAGGCATTAAAAGTCTTAAAACAAAAACTAATTAACCCACCCGTATTACAATATCCAAATTCTGATAAACAATTTATACTCACAACAGACGCAACAGATTTTGCTCTGGGAGCAGTACTTTCACAAGGTGAAATAGGACATGATTTACCAATATCGTATGCAAGTAAATCCTTACAAAAACACGATATCAACAAGCCCATAATAGAAAAGGAACTATTAGCCATACATTGGGGCATACATTTTTTCAAACCATATCTTTATGGACGAAAATTTATAGTAGTCACAGATCACAGACCATTAGTTTCCTTGTTTACACACAAAAATCCTTCCTCTAAACTAACCAGAATTAGAATGGATTTATCAGATTATGATTTCGAAATTACCTACAAAAAGGGGACAATGAACACGAATGCCGACGCACTATCAAGGATAAAAATTTACAGTGAGTGACATTTTAAAATCCATGATGCCAAGATATGACAAAAATAATGAGAATGATGATCACGACTCCAAGGAGCGGATTAAAGTAATAACAAGGGGCATGGCAGCAAAGACTGTCGAAGATGAAAATAAAAAGATGGAGAAGTACACATCTCAGCAGAAGACTGATCACCTTCACATTTGGGAATGTACATGCTTAACTGACGTTAGAAATATGAAGAAATTGAAGTATATTAAAATGAAGTTATTATAAGGTGCAGTGATAATTAAGCCAAACTAGTTTCGACCCTAAAGAAACTGACATCTGAAATGAAATGCATGCAAATAAGTGAATTAGCAATTAGCAAAGAATATATATTGTTCGAACATATAGATTAAAATGAATTTAAATATATATATAATAGACTACAATCAACAATTGATGAAGATATTAATATATACCCCCGAAGAAAATAACAAACATGGAAGAATAATTGGCAATTATTAAAGAATTTCACAATTCAACACATGGAGGAAATTCAGGCATACGAAAGACAATAATAAGATTAAAACAAAGATACGTATGGAAACATATGAGGCAAATGGTTAATAAATTTACAAACGCTTGTGAGTTATGTTCCAGAAATAAGCAGACAAAGCATATAAAAGAAAAAAATGGTTATTACAGACACCCCAATTACCAGTTTTGAGACAATACAACTTGACACATTAGGACCTTTAAGAATATCAAACGGATTCAGATACATACTGACGATGCAATGCGAGCTAAGCAAATACGTCATTGTTCAACCAATTGAAAATAAAGACGCTAACACAAAAGCTAGGACATTAGTAGAACAATTAATTTTAAAACACGGATGTCTCAAAATCCTTAAATCCGGCAATGGAACAGAATTTAAGAATGAACTAATGAAAAGTATTTGTGACAAGTTGAAAATCAAGCCAATCTTCTCAACACCTTACCACCACCAGAGTTTAGGTTCTTTAGAACGAAACCATAATGTATTAAACGAATTTCTTTTAAACTTTACGGAAGATCATGAATGGGACCAATGGATACCATATTATACATTTGCATATAATACAACACCTCATATTGATACTAATTTTACACAATATGAACTATATTTGGAAAATTATCTTACTTACCAAATGATATAATTAATGATAAGAGTACTGTTTATAACTTATAGAACTATGCTAATGAATTAAAACTTAGACTTAAACATTCAATTGAAAAAACGCATAAAATTACAATTATAATTAAAATTAAATTATGATAAGCACACAAATGTTTCAGATTTAAGAATAGGCGATTTTGTATGATAAAATTAGAAACTAGAAAGAAATTACAGAGTCCTTATCACGGACCATATAAAATAATAGCAACCGACAATGTTAATTCAATAATCGACATCAAAGGAGAACACAAAAAACTCCACAATAATAATCTTAAGAAATACAATGTAAACTACTAAAAGAAATAAATGCAAGTAAGACATTATCATTACAAGAACTGAAAAAAAATATATAAAAATGTTTGTCAAAAAAGCTAAGATAAAAAAAATATTAATGTAACTAGCAATAGGAAGCATTTCTATACCATATTTCCATACACATCGAATCTTTAGAAACTGTATTTCAAATAATTTTCGGCTTAAGTGTACGGGTGTGGTGAACCCATATTACATAATAACAACTATGTTGCATAACATCAACGGAACTCAAAACATAAACAATGCAATGTGATGACGCCGCAAGAATGCAGGCATAGTGAAACTAATGTAAACATTGAGCGCACTGGTCATAGTAATGAATGAATATGTCACCAATGTATTCTCGTGTTACATTGTTTCTGTTTTGATATTCCAAGTCAAGTGGTCTCTCCTATGACCTCTTCGTAGTGTATGCACCCTTTGTGCTACTTTGTAATATCATATTAAGAATTTATAGTGTCATATTAAGAATTTTGTATCGATAATGCATTGGGTTCAATACATATCGATGTGGTATGGGATAGCTGTGGAATATTTAGTATTTAAGCAAGTGTATGTCCAAATAAAAATTCAGACTAAAATCAAACGATTGTGTTCTCACTTCTGGCTTTTTAGCCGTGCTATTCATTTAGCACATACTGGCAGACACCTATGGCGTTTACGCCCTGCCTCTGAAACCGTATTAGTTGTTCGCGATTCAACAACAATTCCGTACCTACCTAGCCGAAATGGGAATACAACAACGTCTGACCGCACCGTACACCCCGCAAGAAAATCCGACCGAACGTGTTAACCGTTTACTGATGACCATGATAGCTCAATATGTAGAGCAAAATCACCGACAATGGTACGAACAATTACCGAAACTGATTTTTGCCATTAACACCAGCAAGCACGATGCTACTGGATACTGCCCAGTATATTTGAACTAAGACCGGGGAATTCCAAAGCCGCCGACAACTACCCACTACCCGTCCACCGAGCTACAAATGATCCCCGAACCGATCTCCGCCAGAACCGAGAGGATGAAAGAACTATACGAGATGGTTCAAGTAAACTCGCAAAGGGCATCCGGGACGCAGGGGAAATATTACAACCTTCGACGGAGTACCTGGCGCCCAGCCATTGGCGAACGGGTATACAAGAGAGTGCGAGAACTCTCCTCTAAAGTCAAACATTTTACAGAGAAGTTGGCACCATGTTACGAAGGGCCATTCGAGGTAATCATATTTATTTCCCCAGTTATAATCATTTTAAAGAGAGTCGGCGACAAAAAGGGAAAAATATTCCGAGCGCACATACTGGACTTAAAAGGGTATAAATACCGAAGCGAAGTACAACCAGATATCAGTCTAAAAAGAAGTAGAACAGCAGAAATAAAACAAACAATGGAGAAGAAGAACCAGGCCAGTCAAGGAGACCCCCCAATATCGGCATACACAGAGGCCAAAGAAAATGGTTCCCCAGGCTCGTATATAAACACCACCAACCACGTCTCAGCATGCCATACTGCGAGCAAAAAACAAGATCCTGCCGCAGCTGCACCATCATGCATCACCGCCGTGAAGCCGAGGACCCCCTTCACCATACTCCCGAAAAAAATACCCTTATTCAGTCAGCGTTTCATCAAACTATATTATTTTGCTTTTAAGAATGTTTAAGTTTTTGAATTGAGAAGAAGGTCTTTTGTTGTTTTTAGACACTTTAAGTTCTTTGATATCTAATCACATACATTACATCTGGCCACATTCACCGACCGCACATACACCAGTGCCCCCTAATATCCGACGCCACTGTACAATATAATAAAAAAAAGGAACAACAAGATCACGCCAACTTTCAATAACACTGAGGTAACAGTTGGCAATTGTAATTACAAGGTTTTTGTATTCACTCTTATACTGCGCAGTTACTCTCTTCAAGGAATTGCATAAGAGAATCAATTGCCAGCTGGGGTCTTCAGAGTTATTCATAGTAGGAGTACGAATCTAGAGTACTTGTGAGACTCTCCGCAAGTGGTAAGCCACTATATTTTGAAAAGCCTTTTCTTTGTCAGGAGAGGCCCAAAATTTCGGGTCGGCTACTGACAATAGTCGACCCTACCGTAACTATTTCGTTCATCCCGTCTGGAAGAACCATTACCGGTCCAGAGAAATAATCCTGTTTGAAGGATTCCGCCGCCGCCGTGATTCCGATTTTAGAGTGCCCCTCGGGAAGGTACTGCCAAGCATCTGCCGGAAGCATTTGCTGCCCACTGTCTGCCTCAAGCGGGCGGTGCTAAGTGTCTGCCACAATCGGGTGGTGCCAGTGTCTACCAAAAGCGGACGGTGCCAAAGTGTCTGCCAAAAGCGGGTGGTGTCAAGTGTCTGCCAAAGCGGGTGGTGCCAGGGTCTGCCAAAAGCGGGCGCTGCCAAAGCGGGCGGTGCCAAGTGTCGGCCAAAAGCGGGCGCTGTCAACTGTCTGCCACAAGCGAGCGCTGCCAAGTGTCTGCCACAAGCGGGTGGTGCCAGTGTCTGCCAAAAGCGGGCGGTTCCAGTGTCTGCCCAAAGCGGGCGCTGTTAAAGGTCAGGTATAAAACTTTTTACGTATACCAATTGTTGAGCCCGAACCGTAAGAAATTATGAAGAAAATAGTATTAATAAGTAAAAAAACTGTTAAGGCTTGAATTCCGAAAATAAACGTTGTTAATACCTTTTTCCCAAAGTTCTGGTGATTCTTTGGACGACCCTGGATCCGACGAGCAAATCCTCAGCTTTAGGAAAACACCCTCACAGTTTGTTTTCATTAATGTTTTATAGGAAAATTTTATTTTTCATAGTTAAACTTTTAATTTGATTTTGATGGACATACTTTATCAAACCATTTACCTTAATCAAATATTTTAAGTAAATTAACACTTCAATAACCTGTGGTGGTATCCAGCGAACAAAATATTTGAATGCAATTTGATATAATATTGAGTCTCGCTTTTTAAACTTATTTTTTAAAATTTCAGTTTTTTTTTTTAATTCTTCTCTGAAGGAATCTGTTACCAAAATCAGCATTTTCTTTAAATTCATTATTTAACAAATCTAAACTTTACCTAAGTTTATATGAAAAAAAACATTTCCGATAGTTTTAGATGTGTGTGTGGAGGGCAAATTAGTATCGTTATATAAAAATGTCTCAATCTTATTTTGAAGTGAAATTGTGTTGTGTTGTATATTTATCCAAAAAAAATGTAACCAAAACATTTGTAATAGACTGTACTCCCCGTTCCGACAATCCATTTCAATGTCTTGGTCGACATTTTCATTCGATTCATAGTTCATACCACAGTGGCTATGAATAAGCAATTTTAGATAAGATTTCCTTAAGCATTTCGGTATTATAATTCCATTTCTATAAAATAAACATTTGCCCTCTAGCTATAGATAAATTAAATATACTTTTCGAAACACTCCATTTTATATTCCTTATTATCATGCAGGACTTTATACACATTCGTTACCTCAGCATCATGAGCCATGTGACATTGAATAACAGTGACATTTGGTATAGAACTTTAACCTTCTGAGAAATAATTTATTGGTATTTCTCCCCCTTAGTCATTTTATTTCAGAGTAACCTATAAAGGTATAAGTGTATTACGACAATATTATATTATTACTATATTTGTGAAGAAAAATTAAAGAACTCTGGCAGCATTGTAAGAGTGAGATAGTTATAGATAGATAAATATTTCTAAGAACGAGGAGGTAGAAGATAAGTAAAAGTTTGTCATTCAAAAAAGAGAAGTCGCGGAAGTAACGACTAAAAATTTCGAGTTTATTTTTTATCTTTTCGTTTTTAAACAAAAAAACTATAATTACGTTTAAATTAAATAAAGTGACGAATACATACTACGAGATTTAGTGCGTTTTTATTTCTGCAAAACAATTTTTTTCATTCTCGAAATTTTTATTAATGTTCGCTACGGTAAAAATGTTTAATACGCCGCCGCAAAATATAGTTTCGGGCAGACGTAATAAGTGTCCAATATGCGATGAGCCATACGAAGACAGTAACATGGTTGAGTGCTCCGCATGCAAGAAGTGGATTCATTTCGTTTGTGCCGAAGTACACACAATTATGTGCAGCGCACACCAGTCAGACACCAGCATCCCCAAAGCCACACGCAGTTTCGAATTCAAATGCGCAATTCGAAGGAAAGGGCAGCGGTCATGTTCCAGAAAATGAATTAGAGAAGAATGTTCAAGTCCATCAAGAAATCTACAGTCATGTACCAACATGTTCTAACCTGCAACTGGAGTCGCAGAAAAGTGTTCCAGTTCACAAAGGAAAAAGTCGCGCCGAAGCTGAACAACAACGCATAACGGTAAACACTACGGCGCCAATCGCAGAAGGGTTGGTGAGTATTCAACATAATTTGTCTCCACATACGGTTGCTTTCTCAGTTTCTTCGTCGCGCTCTAGCAAATCCATCCGGTTTCAACAAAAAATGAAACTGCTAGACGAACAAGAAGAAATTCTGAAAATGAGAGAGGATATAGCGAGGAAAAGAGAAGCTTTGCTGAATGCATTCTCAGACGATGAGACAGAGGAGTATATACACACAGTTGTGCCCAAAAATAAAACACCACAGCAGAAGATACCATCACCGTTGAAAGAAATTTCCAGCAACGCTCCTGTTCAAATTAACGAAAGAGCTTTTAATTATTTGGAGTCAATGAAGTCCAATAATATTAACGAAGATGGAAAAACAAAATTACCTGCTTCAGAGAAAGTTCCAATCTTCACTAATGCACCTCAACTAAATAGCAACATGGGTCAACTATCAGCACAACAGCTTGCAACTAGGTATGCGATTGCAAAGGATCTCCCAACTTTTACGGGACAGTTTTTATAAGCAGTTGTGGATTCACCGAAAATGAAAATCTAATACGGTTACAACGTAGTCTAAAGGGCAAAGCGACAGAAATGGTGGAAGCACAATTGACCATACCAGCATGCGTTCCACAAATAATCAGTACGCTGAAGTTGCTGTACGGAAGACCGGAGTTATTGATGGAGCATTATATCAAAAAAATGAGACGGATGTCGCCTCCCAAATATGAACGTTTGGAAACAGTGGTAGAGTTTGCTGTTGGTGTCCAAAACCTTTACGCAGCGCTGCAACAAGCTAACATGGAGGATCATATTCGAAATCCGATGCTGATGAAGGAGTTAATTGAGAAGTTACCAGCAGTCTTGAAAATGAATTGGGCAGTGCATATACGAACGATAGGCGGAAGCAGCAACCTGGGCACATTTTCAGATTGGCTTGATACTCTCACCACCAATGCTTGCAGTGTTATGACGACTACAAATTGGTTTGGTACAAAGCAGCCGCAACAATTCCCAAAAAATAGAAAGGAAGCTATTAACTTACACCAAAGGATAGATGAGAAACCCACTTCATCAGCATTTGGCCAGCCCACCTCAACTAGCAGTTGTAAAATCTGTGGAGAGAATTGCAAAACAGCATCTAACTGCAACAAGTTCAAAGAAATGGAACTATCCCAACGCTGGGACATCGTGAAACAGTTCAACTTGTGTCGCCAATGCCTCAAAAAGCACCCTTTTAAATGCAAGACTCCTATTTTGTGCACCAAGTACAACTGTGAGAAGAAGCATCACCCCTCTCTTCACAATGACCGATCTTCCAACTCGGTAAGAACCGAAGCATCTATGAGCCATCATGTAGCGTCAAAAGTTAACTTCAGGATGCTTCCTGTAATTTTATCGAATAAGGAAGAAAATATAAAAACGTATGCGTTCCTCGATGAAGGATCATCGTCTTCTCTTATAAGCGAAGAATTGGCAAACCAGCTGAAACTCGAAGGGGATGAGGAACCATTTTGTTTGAAGTGGACGTCAGGAGTAACCAGGATGGAGAGTGCATCAAGAAAAGTAAAGTAATATCTGGTGTTTGGAAAAATGCTCCAGAGTTTCTGTTATCAAATGTGCGAACAGTTCAGTCTCTTAACCTACCGTCACAGTCAATGGACTATAAGCTATTGTCAAAGAGGTATCTCCATCTCCGCAATATACCAGTCGAATCTTACCATAATGCAAGTGCCAGGATTCTGATTGGGCTGAAGAATTGGAAAGGAGCAGTTCCGCTATGCATCAAAGAAGCTGCGGAAGAGGAACCAATGGCAGCCAGCGAAGATCTCAGTGAAAAAAAACAGCCATTTCGACTACAGTTTTCATCTATGCGAATGTCAAAAGGACGCAGATGCTGAGATGCATGAGATTGTAAAGGAGTTCTTTTCAATAGACAACCTAGGCAGCACCGGACAGAAAGACGTGAAGCAGTAACAAGAGGAAGATCGAGCCAAGAAGATGTTGGCACAAACAACAACGCATTTGGGAAGCCGGTATGAGACAGATCTACTGTGGCGGTATGAGAATTTCAATTTGCCAGATAGCCGACCAATGGCAATCCGTCGTCTATATTGTTTGGAAAAAAAAACTTAAATTCAATCCAGTATTGGCGGATAATATGAAACAGCAAATTGAGCAGTATGAAAGCAAGGGTTACATTCGAAAGCTGAGTCATCATGATTTGCAAGAATATCGAGGGAAGGTATGGTACTTGCCGATATTTCCGGTTCAAAATGCCAACAAGCCGGACAAAGTCCGTATCGTCTGGGATGCAGCAGCGAAGGTTAACGGAGTTTCTCTAAACACCTTGTTAATGAAGGGAGTTGATTGGAATTCATCCTTGTTGGGCGTACTTCTGCGTAGCAGGGAGCGTAAAATATGTTTAGCAGCGGATATCAGAGAAATGTTTCACCAAGTCAACATAGCCGCAAATGACCAGCATTTTCTACGTTTTCTGTGGAGGAACTGTGAAGGAGGAAGAGAACCAGACACATACGTAATGCAGGTAATGACTTTTGGGGCAACCTGTTATCCTAGCTGCGCTCAATACATAAAAAACCAAAATGCTTTACAGTTCAACCAAAAGTATCCTCGAGCAGTGAAATGTATAATCGACAACCACTATGTCGATGACTTATTGGATAGAAAGAAGAAGCTATACAACTAGCTGAGGATGTTACAGCTATACACAAGCGCGCTGGTTTTGAGATTCGTGGTTGGAAGTCTAACTCAGATGTCGTCATGCGAGCCCTCAACACTGATTCACCAGAAGTAAAGAAAAATATGTATATGAATCCAGAGGTCTCAAAGGAAAAGATGTTAGGTATGTGGTGGTGTATCAACAAGGACGAGTTTACATATTCTTTGCAATACAACAAATGAAGGTTAAGTGTGCTGAAAGGAGAAAAGCGACCAACAAAATGAGAGGTGCTAAAAATCTTGATGTCAATCTACGATCCGCTGGGATTGATCGGATACTTTTTCGTATATTTAAAAATAATTCTACAAGATATCTGGAGAAGCCGTACTGATTGGGATGAAGAAATTCAGGATGAACAAAACGAGATGTGGATGACTTGGTTGAAAGTGCTCCCAAGTTTAGAGCAGGTAAGAATACCACGATGTTATCTGCATAATCTTTCAGATTGGAACGTTGCATGTCTTTGTGGACGCCAGTGAACAAGCCTGCGCTACTGTTTGCTATCTGCGAATTGAAAACGGAAAACAAGTGGAATGTGCATTAGTTGGTTCGAAAACAAAAGTTGCACCCCTTAAGCTACGTTCTGTTCCCCGATTGGGGGAATGCTAGGACGAACATCAACAGCCAGAAACAAAAGGGAATCTTGACCAGCCGAGAACTTCAACAGGCGGAGATTATAATATTCAGGTCAGCGCAACTGGATATCTACAGCAGCGATATATGTACGTTATATGCATATGCAATCAACGACGGAGTCACAAGGACTGCAAGCAACAGTCAGTCGTACGAGCACTATATATGAATTGTCTCCCTACTTAGACGAAGAAGGACTTTTAAGAGCACGTGGACGAACAGATGCAGCTAAATTTTTCGCTGATGGAGCTAAAAGACCAATCATCCTTCTAAGAAGTCATCGTGTTACCCTACTTATTGTGCAAGATGACCACGAACAGTTCTTACACCGCAACAACGAAAGTATCGCCAATTAGTTACGTCAACATTATTGGATCCAAAAACTCAGGTGCGTAGTTAAAAATATTAATCATATTTGTCAATGGTGTAAAGTTCAAAAAGCGAAACCACAAGTGCCAGAAATGGCACTATTGCCACATGCTAGACTTGCCGCTTTTGCTGAGCCATTTTCGTATGTCAGAGTCGATTACTTTGGACCTTTGACTGTTATTATTGGCCGTCGTACCGAAAAGAGATGGGGAGTACTTTTTACATGCCTCACTGTAAGAGCGGTGCATATAGAGATAGCCTACAGACTGGATGCACATTCATTTATTTTATGTTTCCGGAATTTCATAAACCGTCGTGGGTTTCCAAAAGTAATATACTCCGACATAGGAACCAATTTCATTGGATCAGAGAGATTATTAAGAGAATCATTACAGGCGATAGATTTCACCAAAATAGCAAAAAAATTTGTAAGTCCAACCTTAAATTGGAAATTCACCAGCTTCGCCACATATGGGTGGTGCATGGACTGACATCGGGAGCAACGAAGCAAATGGGAATAATCGATGATAACGCTAAAGTGTTAAAATTAGCTTACCAATACAAGGACAAATTTGCCAATAAGTGCTGGAAAAGGTTCATCACGGAGTACGCACCGGAGTTTTATTAATCGACAAGGATCTTCCACGGAATACCTACCCAAAAGGAAGAGTACTGGAGGTAAAGACTGCAAAAGATGGACAGGTACGCAGCGGTTATCATTGAGACTGCAGAAGGAATCATGGTAAGGCCTGTTATCAAAATCGCCGTATTAGAGGTAGATCAAAATGAGGCTACAACGACATCTAATCCTGAAGTCGCTGTACCGGGGGGAAGTGTGAAGAAAAATTAAATAACTCTAAATAACTCTGGCAGCACTGTAAGAGTGAGATAGTTGTAGATAAATAAATATTTCTTAGAACGAGGAGGTAAAAGATAAGTAAAAGTTTGTCATTCAAAAAAGAGAAGTAGCGGAAGTCACGACTAAAAATTTCGAGTTCATTTTTTATCTTGTCATTTTTAAACAAAAAAAACTATAATTACGTTTAAATTAAATAAAGTGAAGAATACATACTACGAGATTTAGTGCGTTTTTATTTCTGCAGCACTGTAAGAGTGAGATAGTTGCAGATAAATAAATATTTCTTAGAACGAGGAGGTAGAAGGTAAGTAAAAGTTTGTCATTCAAAAAAGAGAAGTAGCGGAAGTAACGACTAAAAATTTTGAGTTCATTTTTTATCTTGTCATTTTTAAACAAAAAAAACTATAATTACGTTTAAATTATATAAAGTGAAGAATACATACTACGAGATTTAGTGCGTTTTTATTTCTGCAAAACAATTTTTTACAATATTATATTATTATATATATTATTTTAAATAGAAATTCAATAGACATAGATATGACTAACTGTTTAAGATTAGTTGGTGTGGAAGATTGAAGAATACCTTCGAGTTTTTCAGGGTACTTTACACTAAGAACTAAAATTCTTGATTTTTCAACGTTGATTTTTATGTTGAGTTATTGACGAGGTGACAAAACTAGAAGCAATTTTTAGTAACATTCCTCTTTAGTCTTCCTTCCGATGATTATAGCATCTAGGTGATAGAATACTCTGTCCACGACAGACTGAAAAATAGAAGGAGCACAAGACACACCATACGGAAGACGCGTATATACTAGAAGACCTATGAGCGTATTGATCACTAGAATTTCTATACAATATTGATCCACCTCTAACTGCTGATAAGCTCCTCTTAAGTCAATAACACAAAAAAATTCACAATTACCTAGCTCCGCGAATATTTTATCCTTTATCGGTAATGGGTAATCTTGCATCAAAATACATTTGCTTTTGACTAACACACGTGGACGATTTACCTCGATGCCATGTAAATGATGATGTTAATTTTTTATTAATAAGATTAAAATGCTTACTAACAATGCTTAAAATATGTATCAGTTAATATATAAAATGTTAATATACTTAGATTTAAAACAGAAGCGTGTGTTTCATGCACATCTCCGCCTATGCAAAAGGAAAGAAGTCATTTTATAAAACCTTACTTACTGTTATGATTCACAGGGTTGGCTTAAGGCCGTATATAACACAATGAAGTTTCTGAATCAAATTATTTTCATTTGTCGGGTTTTATTACCGAGAGGACATTCTATAAAATGTTTTGGGGGCTCAACCGGGAACTAGTCTAAGTCTAATAACCATCGTCGTTAAAACAATTTTGCGGCTCTTAAAATAAAAAAATAGAACTTTAAAGAAAAAGGTTCGTTTTGGCGGTAGCACATAGGAGTATTTCCATCAAAAACCCGGCCAAAAAGGCGATTTTCTGAAAACTAAATTGATAACCAAAAACTTGATATAGCCAGTGCTAAATACACATGGGACAATATGCTGTGTGTTGTAATAAAAAGAGTTCAAAGTTAGCACTTAAATCTACTGTAATTTTATTTGAATGGCCGAGTTCCCAACACCTCGCTAATCTAGCTGCTGCAACAGCAACATTTTGCCACAAATTCAACAAATGCTTTCAGTTATCACAACTGAGTCTAGTTCTAGTAGTGAATCTGATGAATTTGAATTGGAGCAACACCCAAAATGTGTAAACTAACACCTCCCTTACCCATGTTTTCCATTTGCTAATAAAAAAAATAAAATTGTAAATAAATTTTGTATTTTAGGTTTTACTTACATTTTCTCTTCAGAACACATCTTTTCTTGATTTAATTTTTTGTTTATGAATGACTGCTGTCTGCTCAATAATTTTTGACATTTTCGAATCATTATACGATACAATCGAAATGAAAATATTTGGGAGCACAGTCTTGACTGCGGCTAAAGAAATAAGGCTGGATAGTTATCCAGATTTCGTTATTTTATATAGGTTGAGTTGTTAGTATATTTAATATGAAAAACATTTTTTAAGCCTATAGAGAATACCAAAAAAACACGCCTAATGCTTGTCAAACGAGGGAAAATGACCGAAAACTATCCGAAACGACGCTGGGCTTATGTGTTGGCTCATAAGATTGTGTGGACTCATTGGCATAGACAAACCTAAATTAGACAGTCAACTCGTACTTCCCCTGCGCCCTTAGTGCTGAAGATAGGAGAAGCCTAATTACCATGTCTGTGAATAAATGTGAATCAAATGGGAGCTCACTATTTACTAATAACAACTCTTACATGCTAAGGAATAAAATGCACTGTAGTAAGCCTTAAATAAAGCTTATGTTTTTTGCTGGGTAGTTTCACACATACAATTACAAAATCTGGCGATTTGTTTGACATCCATGGCCGCACCTGTTTTGTACATACAATTTGTTGTTGTGATTGGAATAACAACCGGAAAAAAAATGTTTGCTCAAAAGGAATGAAAGAGATAACCCGACAAAATAATAGTTAGGTCTTGGTCACACGCTACTTCACATTTGTTCACAAACATGGTAATTAGGCTGCTCCTATTTGCAGCACTAAGTGGGCAGGGGAAGTTCGAGTTGACTGTCTAGTTTAGTTTGTCTATGAGTATGGTGTAACAATATTATCGTAATGCTTAATGCCCGATTCACAATACCGCTTTGTCTGCTTCGCTTTGACAATCATTACGGTAACTGCTTTCATGGCTTCTGTCATTCTCTTTTTTGAATTGTTGGTCAGCTGTATTTTGTTGACAAATTAAATGAAAATACGATTTTAAAAAATTATTAAAAAATGAGGCGACACCGTATGCAAAACCGAAAAAATTTAATCAAAACTGCTAAATTAGCTTGCGTAGCTTATTTGAAGCTGGAAGAGGACTTAAACGACCAAAATTTGAACGAAAGGCGATGGTGGGTTCTAGAGCTAAATCTTAAAAAGAGATTCAGATTTTTTTGACACAAGCTTCGAAAAATTAAAGATGTAGACCCAGAATAAATGTTCAGAATAACGAGAATGACTGCGGCAACATTTAAACGATTCCAAGCGCTAATTGAACCGCATCTGCAAAAAAATAACTGGAGGAAACCAATTGACTTCAGGGGTTGTTTTTGGTTTTACTTTGAGAATAACTATAACTGCATATAATTTGTAACTTTTAATATGTATTGGTTATAGATATCTGTCGCAAGGAGTATCAAAGAAAGTACTGGGGTGGATATTTCACTTGGGGCATTCCACAGTTCACAGCATCATATATGAAACATGTAATGTTCTGTGGAATACTTTGATGCCTTTATATTTGACTCCTCTAACAATTACCGACTGGAAACAAATATCTGCCGATTTTGAAATGATTTGGAATTTACCCAACTTATGAAACCATATCCAGGAAAGCAGTTGGATAATGAAAAGTATTATTTCAATAAACGGTTGTCTCGCGCTCGTCGAGTAATAAAAAACACCTTTGGCATTTTAGTTGCGAGATGGCACTTTCCACAAAGCTTAACATACTCCTAAAAAATGCTGAGCGAATAGTGAAAGTGACAGTAGTCTTACACAATTTCCTGAAACTCAATGAACTCATATACTCATGCTTATTTTGAGATTCGAATGAATAGTCAATTCTTTCGAATGTCTCTATTCATTCGAAAGATTTTTGTGTATTTTGAGATTCGAATGAAAAAGGTTCATTTTCGAATGA
Organism: Chalcosyrphus nemorum; assembly: GCA_949716465.1. Classification (NCBI taxonomy): domain Eukaryota; kingdom Metazoa; phylum Arthropoda; class Insecta; order Diptera; family Syrphidae; genus Chalcosyrphus; species Chalcosyrphus nemorum. The sequence continues at coordinate 37,732,899 of OX454334.1, forward strand.
TAACGCAAAATGAACTTAAATAAATTTAACCCTCAAAGTCAGCTGTTTGACATTTCTTTTAATACAGGTTGACCATACCTTGCTTTTTTTGTGTTAGAACTCTTCTCTTTCTTTGGAAAAATTTTTATTAGTTACACTGTTACGAGTTTAAAGACGAAATTTAAGTGAGACATTTTATGAAACATGTTTTGTATACCTATAATAATATCGAAGACGAAAACAAAGCAAAATAAAATAACATACATGTATATTTAATTACAACTCTCTCCCACCATATACTCGGCACGAATCTGGTCACTCTACCTTTACTTTGAGTGCTGTCAGTAGTAAAATAAACACTTGCTCGGTGATTTGTTTTTAATAATTAGATTTGTTTTTAGATAAAATAAAATGCTGCTTTCTTTTGTGGACAGTACAAATGATATAGAAAATGTAAAACAAGAGTAAAAAATAAAGTTGCAAAATAATTTCGTGCATTCACTCGTCTTTCCTTTGGAGATTTGTTTACATAGAACTTGAGTGGGACTATTTTATTTATACGAATTGCCGGCCACCAGTTTTTCTAATTAGAACGTGACCTATACCGACAGGATCAGAAATTGTCAATTAAAGTTACTTCATTTAATTTTCTAGAGAATATTAAAAATATCTCACTATATTTACGTGTTTGTTAATCTATGCGCTAGGAAAATGTGTGCGAATGAAAAATGACATTTTTTTCGAATGAATAGAATCTCAAAATACGCACAACCAATGAACTTTCGAATGTTTGGATGAACTTTCTATTCTTTCTATTCATTCGAAAGTCAAAATACAGTCTATGCGAATTCGACTCACTTTCGAATGAATTCGAATCTCAAAATAAGGCTGACTGTCCTCCAGAGTTTGTTCACATTTGCAATGCAAATAATGAAGTTATTACTGAAGGTGCTTGGCGAAGTCAAATCACATCGCTCTCTTCGCGCCGTCCTATAAGATCCCATAACTCTCCCGCTGCGGCTTTCGAAATGCGAGATCAAATAAAAATATATGTTTATAGAAATAAGATATAAGTCTTGTAAGAAACTACATATACTTATCCAAATATGTCTATATCTTTATTTTATCTTTCAGTTTTTCGGATCTGGAATCATAATTCCTGGAATCATGCAAAACCTTATACGCATTGATAAGATCTAGCATTATTTTTTTCATTTCATTTCAATTTTATTAACATAAACAAAAAATAAAAAAAAATCATTAAAAAGAACAAAAAATTATCACAATTCATTTTATATTAACACATTTTTGTACAGAAATCATAATTACTATCAATGGGTTGTGTACAGATGTTGTTGCACCTCATCATCTATTAACTCGTAGATGCGCCTTTTGAGTCGCATTATGGTGAGCGGTGGCAAGATTTGCATCATCTTGGCCAAGTTATGCATGAACTCTTCATTAATGTTGTATGGAGCCTCCGGGACCTTAAGCTCCTCAAGGAAGGAAGCAAATGCAGCATCCCGTGGCCTTTAGCTACCACTGGACCTTTTTGCAGGTGTCGAAAATTCTTCGAGTTGAGCTGACTCTACAGATGGAAGTGGGTCTTCTTGGGAGACTTCATCAAAGGATCTGGATTCTCCTTCCGAAAAATTGCCAACTTGTCTAAAAAGAAGCAAGAAAAATTGTTATTTCTTGTTTGGATGTTTATCAAATAATAATACATACGTACCTTCTTGTTTGCAAAAGGGAATCAAGGAACTGCAAGGCGTCAAAATGCTTCCAATAATCTTTTGGGATGGCTCCACTCCCAGATGGTTGCTCCCGCATCTTCTCCCCAACATAACGGTCCCGGAGGCTCTTAAAGCGCTGCTTGCATTCTTCAACTGAAATAAAGGAAATTTTGTTCACACGCATCTTTTTGTATTACATTAGTAATTACCCGGTTTGTTCAAATTGTCGGCAGTACTTTGCCACTTCATATGCCTCTTCTGGACATTTTTGTAGCTCCTGTTTTTGGTGCTACATATATAGGAACTCCTCTTCCCTTACGAAGTCGATCAACCGCTCTTCAAAAGACATGTTCTGCAAAAGATAAAACCATTGCCAAACTATATTTAATTAAATAAACAAAAATGTAAAATCGACTTAGGCATGTAAAATCGAAGGCAGACATCATTTGAACACTTCCAAATATAATATATAAACAAGTATGAGAGAAATTATTGATCTAAACATCATAGGGGTGAGTAATTTGTATCAACTGCCAAATTCGTATATGCAATGTGTGACCGAAAGCGCTCTCTCTTAAGTGAGAAACATAATCAACATTTGGCTACATATGCACGCATATGTAAACACACGAGTCCACACAATCTTATGAGCCAACACATAAGCCCAGCGTCGTTTCGGTTAGTTTTCGGTCATTATCGCTCGTTTGGCAGGCTTACGATAATATTTGTCACAACTCGCGCCTCCGAAATTCCCAGCACCAAATGTGGCTTCATGAAAACATAAAAAAATAAATTAAATAAATTCATTCTTCTTCAGAAGACAAATGAGTCTTTTATCGAAAGAATTCATTATTATATTTAAACAAAAGCAATCAAAATTTCAAAAAAGAAAAAAAAAATCAGAAATCAAAACGGTTGTGTGTGGGGTGTCAAAAAGCCCGACAATAGCAGAGAGTAGCTCCTACTCCGACGTTGAGGTAGCGCTTACGAAAATTACGATAAAAAGCCTGAGGTCACATTTGGTGTAACCGCATAAAAGCATATAGTTTCTACTCATTCTGTCAAAGCGCGACCGCACGAACGCCACATTGTGTTTCTGCTTTATAACCGTATGTCCTTTCTGTATGTGTACAAATATATATCACGCACAACCCGTCCAGTTGTGAGAAGTTTGGTCTTGGCCCTCTATGGGCTGCTTATAGCCCAATATTTATTTTATTTTTTCTAATTTCTGTTTCATGTAACAATTCCTTCTAAATTTTTCGTTTTTCACCCTTACTTAAATTCCTTCTTTCTCTCCCATAGCAGTTTGAAATATCAATTAAATAAAAAATACATATGTACGAGTATGTATATTTCCCCAGAAAATGCGACAGAAATTTAATTGAAGTTTTTTTTTGTGCTTTGCACTGTGCTATGAATTTATCGCTTATAATCGGAGGGGGGCAGACCGGGCTATTAAATTTGTTTCGTCTTTTAAACAATGCAATGAGGAATCAAATGCAGTATAACAATATACAGCGGAAGGCAGCGGAAGTATACATATAAAACTTTTTTTCAAAACTAAAAAACTAAACAACAACAAATGCGTGTATTCCTAAAAACAATACATATTATTAAATACATATTTATCTTTAAATATAGTTTTAACAATTCAAATAGCCTTAACACCACGCTTTCCAGCGAAAAATAATACTAGTTAATTGAAATCAACAATTAGTATACAAAAAGTTAAAATAATAGCCTCACTGAGGTATTTAGAAAGTATTGTCACTAGGAAAGACGACGCGCCCTTGAGCTAGAAAAATATAATTATTTTATCGAACATCGGAGTGGTTCAATGTGGCCCATGCTGATGCTCTTAGCAGGTGTCATATTATTGCTGCGGTTAGCGCAGATGATATCGGTTTGCGACTGAAGGGTACACAAAGCCAAGACACTGAGATAGTCAAAACAAAAGAGCAATTAGAGTTTGAAAAGAGATTTAAAAAATTATGTTTTGATACACAACTTCTAAGCCCAAATTGAAACAAAAAACACCGCTTAATATTTCCAAAATTTCCTAAATTGAAATTGTAAATATGAATCTAAAGCAGAATTAAACATTTAAATTTTTTTAACTTTCTATCACTTATTGAACAACACTTATCAATGTAGAACACATTGAAATAAAATTGCAGTAGATGCAACTGCTAACTTTATTACAACACACAGCATATTGTCCCATGTGTATTTAGCACCGGCTATATCAAGTTTTTGGTTATCAATTTAGTTTTCAGAAAATCGCCTTTTTGGCCGGGTTTTTGATGGAAATAATCCTATGTGCTACCGCCAAAACGAACCTTTTTCTTTAAAGTTTTATTTTTTTATTTTAAGAGCCGCAAAATTGTTTTAACGACGATCGTTATTGGTCCTAGACTTGTTCCCGGTTGAGCCCCCAAACATTTTATAGAATGTCCTCTCGGTAATAAAACCCAACAAGTGAAAATAATTTAATTAAGAAACTTAATTGTGTTATATACGGCCTTAAGCCAACCCTGTGAATCATAACAGCAAGTAAGGTTTTATAAAATGACTTCTTTACTTTTGCATAGGCGGAGATGTACATGAAACACACGCTTCTGTTTTAAATCTAAGTATATTAACATTTTAATATATAATATTATATTATATTATTATATTATAATATATAATATATAAAATAATATTGTAAAAATTGTTTTGCAGAAATAAAAACGCACTAAATCTCGTAGTATGTATTCTTCACTAAATTTAATTTAAACGTAATTATAGTCGTTACTTCCGCTACTTCTCTTTTTTGAATGACAAACTTTTACTTATCTTCTACCTTCTCATTCTTAGAAATATTTATCTATCTATAACTATCTCACTCTTACAGTGCTGCCATAGTTCTTTAATTTTTCTTCACCTTTTGCCCCTGTACAGCGACTTCAGGATTAGATGTCGTTGTAGCCTCATTTAGATCTACCTCTAATACGGCGATTTTGACAACAGGCCTTTCCCTGATTCCTTCTGCAGTCTCACTGATAGCGCTGCGTACCTGTCCATCTTTTGCAGTCTTTACCTCCAGTACTCTTCCTTTTGCGTAGTTATTCCGTGGAAGATCTTTGTCGATTATTAAAACTCCGGTGCATACTCCTTGATGAACCTTTTCCAGCACTTATTGGCAAATTTGTCCTTGTATTGGTAAGCTAATTTTAACACTTTAGCGCTATCGTCGATTAGCGAAGCGAAAACGCATTGGATGGTCAGTTGGCTTCAACTCCTGAACCAATTGGACTTTGTATGGCGTCATACCAAGGTCTTTGTGCAAAATTCGTCTCAATGGGGGGGTCTATAATAGGGATGTTATATTTCCTTGTGAAGAGGACTAGTTCGGTCTTTTGAGGATTGACCCCAAGTCCACATTGGGCGGCCCAAGTAGTGAGCAGTTTGAGGGCGTTGTCTGTTAGGTCCCTGAGAGTATCTGGGAATTTCCGAGAGAAAATTAAGGTAACGTCATCCGCATAAGTAACCACCTTACAGCCGGTGGCCTCGAGGCCAACCAGCAGGTGGTTAATTGTGATATTCCAGAGAAGGGGTGATAAGAAACCCCCTTGGGGCGTACCACGGTTGACAGTTCTACGAGCCGATGCTGGGCCCTGGTATGTGTTGATGATCCTGCTGGTTAGCAATTGATCAATCAACACCCTAAACCCAGCTTCAACCCCCAGTTTGTCCAATGCTTGAATTATTGCACATGGATTGACGTTGTTGAAGGCCCTTTCTATATCTAAGAAGGTTACAAGGGAGAATTCTTTGATATGTAGAGATCGTTCGATAATTAATACGTGTAGGGCGGTCTCCACCGACTTTCCTTTGCAATAGGCATGTTGGGATGGAGAGAGTAGGCGCGGATCAATTGAGCTACGTAGATGGATATCAATCAGTTTTTCCAGGGTTTTTAGTAGAAAAGATGACAGACTGATAGGTCGGAGATCCTTAGGACTAGTATGAGAGATCCTACCTGCCTTGGGAATGAAGACTACATTGACCTCAGTCCATAATCGGGGAATATAGACAAGCTTCAAGCAGCCTCCCAGGATAGAGTACAGCCTGCTGAAGTTCGGCCGGAATGATGCCATCAAGACCAGGCGATTTGTAGGGTTTAAGCTAAATACTGCCCAGCGGATCTTTTCAGGAGTAATTATACTCGAGGGGTCGATGCTCAGCTGGTGGTTAACGATACCAGAAGGATGAACATCAACAACAGGGGAGCTTCCCGGGAAGTGAGCATCCAACAGAAGATCAATGTTCTCTTTACAAGAGGAGGTCCACTGACCATCTGGTCTTAACAGGTAGCTTGGTGTAGGTGGCTCTTTGGATAGAAACTTGCGCAACCTGTCACAGAAGAGTCTCCAGGAGCTGCGCTGCTCCTTCCTTAGAGTTCTTTTTGAAGACGCTGAGAGACAAATTGTAAGAGTCCCAGTCCGCGCTAGCTTTGGAGCGTTTAGCTTTGTTAAAGAGTTGCCGGCATTTGGCTCTAAGGTGTCCCAGATTGACATTTCACCATGGGGGCTTCTTTTTGCCACGCGGAGTGGTAAAAGGACAGGCTTTGCTTAGAGATTTGTTAAGAGCCTCTGTCAGCACTCCCACCGCAGCATCAAGCTCTGCTGAGAGAAGAGAAAGAGAAACCGGCAACTCAGGGGGGAGGAATCTGATTAGTGATTCCCTGTACAGAGCCCAATTGGTTCTCTTGATGTTCCTAGTCTTAACCTGGACTGGTTGTGGGTCGATAAGACCAAATGATGAGGCGCGTGTTGGTCCTCTCTGCCTCTACAACCAGATCCCTCATCACGGTCGGCGGAAAAGGACCCGTCTGATCGTGGCCTAGGTACGCTGAGACCACCCAGTACCTATGGGTGGATTCCACGCAAGTGGCGATGAATTCCTGATTGCTGAAATTAGAGAGAAGAAAAATATTAAGGCTGCTCTTCGTAAGAATGGAGGATCTTTATTTACCTTCATTTCTTACGTAGAGGAGCTTGTAATTTGGGATCTTGAGTCCTCGAACCCGGTTGCCATTGACCCAGGGCTCTTGGATCAGGACCTTGGGAAAGGCGAAGAACAAGGGTGGCCGAGGCCGTGGTGGAGTGGTGGAGTGGTGGAGGTTAATCTGAAGAAGGCGTAGCAATGTAGCTGTTACCCTCCTCAGACCTCAATATGACGGTGCGATCTTCCTCGTCCGAGTCGGATAGCAATAGGTCGTCGTCATCCAACAAAGAGAGATTGTCGCACTCGTGGTCGCTGACCATTTCCGCATCGGTCGACTCAAGTTCGACCTCAGCAGGTCCGGCTGGCGTTGTAGGGACCCCTAAGGGGCAGTTGGAGTCACTACCCAGCTCCGTGTTCATCGACAAGTTGACGGCCCCAACTAGAGTCTGGGCAGCAACGGTGTTTGATGTCATGCTGTGACCCTCCGTGTTCGCCGGTAAGGAATCGACCCCAACAAGAGGTGTTACAGCTACGGTATACCTCATCTATTGGAGCAAGAGTTCTCGCCTCATCCTGTAAATATTTTTAGCGGGTTTTACAGTTCGACTTGTCGAAGCTTGCCGAGCTGGCACCGCCGAAGTTGAAGGTCCTGGGGTTGGAGAGGTGGTGTTTAACCGCTTACCAGAGGCCGGACGGTTCACCATGGAGGTGGAAGGCTTTGAAGAGTTGAACGCGCCTTCAGGGTTCGAAGTGGGAGCAACTTTCCCTTTGCTGAATTCAGCACGGTTGAACGACCAAGAAAGACTCAGTAGGGGGTGTTTCCCTACGGTAGAGCTGAGCGAGACGACAAGACGTTTGCTCGAAGCCATACGTCTCATCGGTCCCTCAGAAGGAGACTTAGATTGGGGGTTTTCCCCTCGTACCGCAGTAAGTAAGGAAACCGACCTTGGTGCGAGGCCGGACGAATCAGGCTTCGAATTCGCTGAAACTGGAACCCCACTCCCGCCAGGTTTAGTCACCAGAGCATCGGTAGCTTCAGTTCCACCAGCACCACTGCAGCCAGGCTTAAGAGCCAGAGCCTTGACGGTGTTAGCTTCACATCCTTTACCTTCGCCAGGTTTAGACACCAGAGCATCGGTAGGTTTGTTCCTGTTAGTTAGTTCATTGCAAGATTCGTCGGCGGATTTGTTGGCATTAATGTTTTTTTGTTGTGCCTTACTAAGCTTCTACACCACGACAAGGTATATAGTCTTACTTTACACTAAGAACTAAAAATTTTGATTTTTCAACATTGATTTTTATGTTGAGTTATTGAAGAGGTGACAAAACTAGAAGTAATTTTTAGTAATATTCCTCTTTAGTCTTCCCTCTGATGATTATAACATCTAGGTGACAGAATACTCTGTCCACGACAGATTGAAAAATAGAAGGAGCACAAGACACACCATACGGAAGACGCGTATATACTAGAAGACCTATGAGCGTATTGATCAATAGAATTTCTATACAATATTGATCCACCTCTAACTGCTGATAAGCTCCTCTTAAGTCAATAACACAAAAAAATTCACAATTACCTAGCTCCGCGAATATTTTATCCATTATCGGTAATGGGTAATGTTGCATCAAAATACATTTGCTTTTGACTAACACACGTGGACGATTTTCCTCGATGCCAATTTGACTCTATTTTGTTAATTTTTTATTAATAAGATTAATATGCTTACTAACAATGCTTAAAATATGTATCAGTTAATATATAAAATGTTAATATAAAGGGTCAGCCATCTAACGTTTTTTTTTCAACTTGTGCTTATTTCGTGAATGGTAACACTTAGCTCATGTCTGATTTGACAGATAATTAGTTTTATCCTTCCGCTGAACGAATATGGTTGTGTATACGCTTGAACAACGCTGGGAAATATTGCGACATTACTTTGAAAATCATGGTAATGTTGCAGAATGTGTGCGAAAATTGCGTTCGGATTTTGGAAGAAGAGAAGCACCGTCAGCTCCGTATGTTCGTTATCTTGTGAAAAAAGTGAAAGAAACTGGCATCCTCATCGATAAACCAAAGCGTGAAAAGCTCAAAACAGTGCGTATACCCGAGAAAATTGCTGCTGTGGCAGAAAGTGTGCGTGAAGCGCCATCAACATCAATTCACCGTCGTTCTCAACAATTGAACATTTCGGAGACATCATTGAGACGAATTTTGCATAAAGACCTTGGTATGACGCCATACAAAGTCCAATTGGTTCAGGAGTTGAAGCCAACTGACCATCCAATGCGTTTTCGCTTCGCTAAGTGGGCCTGCGATCGACTTAGAGAAGATACCGATAAGACTGACATCGGGAGCAACGAAGCAAATGGGAGTAATCGACGATAGCGCTAAAGTGTTAAAATTAGCTTACCAATACAAGGACAAATTTGCCAATAAGTGCTGGAAAAGGTTCATCAAGGAGTATGCACCGGAGTTTTAATAATCGACAAAGATCTTCCACGGAATAACTACGCAAAAGGAAGAGTACTGGAGGTAAAGACTGCAAAAGATGGACAGGTACGCAGCGCTATCAGTGAGACTGCAGAAGGAATCAGGGAAAGGCCTGTTGTCAAAATCGCCGTATTAGAGGTAGATCTAAATGAGGCTACAACGACATCTAATCCTGAAGTCGCTGTACAGGGGCGAAAGGTGAAGAAAAATTAAAGAACTCTGGCAGCACTGTAAGAGTGAGATAGTTATAGATAGATAAATATTTCTAAGAATGAGAAGGTAGAAGATAAGTAAAAGTTTGTCATTCAAAAAAGAGAAGTAGCGGAAGTAACGACTATAATTACGTTTAAATTAAATTTAGTGAAGAATACATACTACGAGATTTAGTGCGTTTTTATTTCTGCAAAACAATTTTTATAATATTATATTATATTATTATATTATAACATATAATATATATTATATTGTAAATATATATATATTGTAAAAATTGTTTTGCAGAAATAAAAACGCACTAAATCTCGTAGTATGTATTCTTCACTAAATTTAATTTAAACGTAATTATAGTCGTTACTTCCGCTACTTCTCTTTTTTGAATGACAAACTTTTACTTATCTTCTACCTTCTCATTCTTAGAAATATTTATCTATCTATAACTATCTCACTCTTACAGTGCTGCCAGAGTTCTTTAATTTTTCTTCACCTTTCGCCCCTGTACAGCGACTTCAGGATTAGATGTCGTTGTAGCCTCATTTAGATCTACCTCTAATACGGCGATTTTGACAACAGGCCTTTCCCTGATTCCTTCTGCAGTCTCACTGATAGCGCTGCGTACCTGTCCATCTTTTGCAGTCTTTACCTCCAGTACTCTTCCTTTTGCGTAGTTATTCCGTGGAAGATCTTTGTCGTTTATTAAAACTCCGGTGCATACTCCTTGATGAACCTTTTCCAGCACTTATTGGCAAATTTGTCTTTGTATTGGTAAGCTAATTTTAACACTTTAGCGCTATCGTCGATTACTCCCATTTGCTTCGTTGCTCCCGATGTCAGTCTTATCGATATCTTCTCTAAGTCGATCGCAGGCCCACTTAGCGAAGCGAAAACGCATTGGATGGTCAGTTGGCTTCAACTCCTGAACCAATTGGACTTTGTATGGCGTCATACCAAGGTCTTTATGCAAAATTCGTCTCAATGATGTCTCCGAAATGTTCAATTGTTGAGAACGACGGTGAATTGATGTTGATGGCGCTTCACGCACACTTTCTGCCACAGCAGCAATTTTCTCGGGTATACGCACTGTTTTGAGCTTTTCACGCTTTGGTTTATCGATGAGGATGCCAGTTTCTTTCACTTTTTTCACAAGATAACAAACATACGGAGCTGACGGTGCTTCTCTTCTTCCAAAATCCGAACGCAATTTTCGCACACATTCTGCAACATTACCATGATTTTCAAAGTAATGTCGCAATATTTCCCAGCGTTGTTCAAGCGTATACACAACCATATTCGTTCAGCGGAAGGATAAAACTAATTATCTGTCAAATCAGACATGAGCTAAGTGTTACCATTCACGAAATAAGCACAAGTTGAAAAAAAACGTTAGATGGCTGACCCTTTATATTAACATTTTATATATTAACTGATACATATTTTAAGCATTGTTAGTAAGCATATTAATCTTATTAATAAAAAATTAACAAAATAGAGTCAAATTGGCATCGAGGAAAATCGTCCACGTGTGTTAGTCAAAAGCAAATGTATTTTGATGCAACATTACCCATTACCGATAATGCATAAAATATTCGCGGAGCTAGGTAATTGTGAATTTTTTTGTGTTATTGACTTAAGAGGAGCTTATCAGCAGTTAGAGGTGGATCAATATTGTATAGAAATTCTATTGATCAATACGCTCATAGGTCTTCTAGTATATACGCGTCTTCCGTATGGTGTGTCTTGTGCTCCTTCTATTTTTCAATCTGTCGTGGACAGAGTATTCTGTCACCTAGATGTTATAATCATCAGAGGGAAGACTAAAGAGGAATATTACTAAAAATTACTTCTAGTTTTGTCACCTCTTCAATAACTCAACATAAAAATCAATGTTGAAAAATCAAAATTTTTAGTTCTTAGTGTAAAGTAAGACTATATACCTTGTCGTGGTGTAGAAGCTTAGTAAGGCACAACAAAAAAACATTAATGCCAACAAATCCGCCGACGAATCTTGCAATGAACTAACTAACAGGAACAAACCTACCGATGCTCTGGTGTCTAAACCTGGCGAAGGTAAAGGATGTGAAGCTAACACCGTCAAGGCTCTGGCTCTTAAGCCTGGCTGCAGTGGTGCTGGTGGAACTGAAGCTACCGATGCTCTGGTGACTAAACCTGGCGGGAGTGGGGTTCCAGTTTCAGCGAATTCGAAGCCTGATTCGTCCGGCCTCGCACCAAGGTCGGTTTCCTTACTTACTGCGGTACGAGGGGAAAACCCCCAATCTAAGTCTCCTTCTGAGGGACCGATGAGACGTATGGCTTCGAGCAAACGTCTTGTCGTCCCGCTCAGCTCTACCGTAGGGAAACACCCCCTACTGAGTCTTTCTTGGTCGTTCAACCGTGCTGAATTCAGCAAAGGGAAAGTTGCTCCCACTTCGAACCCTGAAGGCGCGTTCAACTCTTCAAAGCCTTCCACCTCCATGGTGAACCGTCCGGCCTCTGGTAAGCGGTTAAACACCACCTCTCCAACCCCAGGACCTTCAACTTCGGCGGTGCCAGCTCGGCAAGCTCCGACAAGTCGAACTGTAAAACCCGCTAAAAATATTTACAGGATGAGGCGAGAACTCTTGCTCCAATAGATGAGGTATACCGTAGCTGTAACACCTCTTGTTGGGGTCGATTCCTTACCGGCGAACACGGAGGGTCACAGCATGACATCAAACACCGTTGCTGCCCAGACTCTAGTTGGGGCCGTCAACTTGTCGATGAACACGGAGCTGGGTAGTGACTCCAACTGCCCCTTAGGGGTCCCTACAACGCCAGCCGGACCTGCTGAGGTCGAACTTGAGTCGACCGATGCGGAAATGGTCAGCGACCACGAGTGCGACAATCTCTCTTTGTTGGATGACGACGACCTATTGCTATCCGACTCGGACGAGGAAGATCGCACCGTCATATTGAGGTCTGAGGAGGGTAACAGCTACATTTCTACGCCTTCTTCAGATTAACCTCCACCACTCCACCACTCCACCACGGCCTCGGCCACCCTTGTTCTTCGCCTTTCCCAAGGTCCTGATCCAAGAGCCCTGGGTCAATGGCAACCGGGTTCGAGGACTCAAGATCCCAAATTACAAGCTCCTCTACGTAAGAAATGAAGGTAAATAAAGATCCTCCATTCTTACGAAGAGCAGCCTTAATATTTTTCTTCTCTCTAATTTCAGCAATCAGGAATTCATCGCCACTTGCGTGGAATCCACCCATAGGTACTGGGTGGTCTCAGCGTACCTAGGCCACGATCAGACGGGTCCTTTTCCGCCGACCGTGATGAGGGATCTGGTTGTAGAGGCAGAGAGGACCAACACGCGCCTCATCATTTGGTCTTATCGACCCACAACCAGTCCAGGTTAAGACTAGGAACATCAAGAGAACCAATTGGGCTCTGTACAGGGAATCACTAATCAGATTCCTCCCCCCTGAGTTGCCGGTTTCTCTTTGCTCAGCAGAGCTTGATGCTGCGGTGGGAGTGCTGACAGAGGCTCTTAACAAATCTCTAAGCAAAGCCTGTCCTTTTACCACTCCGCGTGGCAAAAAGAAGCCCCCATGGTGAAATGTCAATCTGGGACACCTTAGAGCCAAATGCCGGCAACTCTTTAACAAAGCTAAACGCTCCAAAGCTAGCGCGGACTGGGACTCTTACAATTTGTCTCTCAGCGTCTTCAAAAAGAACTCTAAGGAAGGAGCAGCGCAGCTCCTGGAGACTCTTCTGTGACAGGTTGCGCAAGTTTCTATCCAAAGAGCCACCTACACCAAGCTACCTGTTAAGACCAGATGGTCAGTGGACCTCCTCTTGTAAAGAGAACATTGATCTTCTGTTGGATGCTCACTTCCCGGGAAGCTCCCCTGTTGTTGATGTTCATCCTTCTGGTATCGTTAACCACCAGCTGAGCATCGACCCCTCGAGTATAATTACTCCTGAAAAGATCCGCTGGGCAGTATTTAGCTTAAACCCTACAAATCGCCTGGTCTTGATGGCATCATTCCGGCCGAACTTCAGCAGGCTGTACTCTATCCTGGGAGGCTGCTTGAAGCTTGTCTATATTCCCCGATTATGGACTGAGGTCAATGTAGTCTTCATTCCCAAGGCAGGTAGGATCTCTCATACTAGTCCTAAGGATCTCCGACCTATCAGTCTGTCATCTTTTCTTCTAAAAACCCTGGAAAAACTGATTGATATCCATCTACGTAGCTCAATTGATCCGCGCCTACTCTCTCCATCCCAACATGCCTATTGCAAAGGAAAGTCGGTGGAGACCGCCCTACACGTATTAATTATCGAACGATCTCTACATATCAAAGAATTCTCCCTTGTAACCTTCTTAGATATAGAAAGGGCCTTCAACAACGTCAATCTATGTGCAATAATTCAAGCATTGGACAAACTGGGGGTTGAAGCTGGGTTTAGGGTGTTGATTGATCAATTGCTAACCAGCAGGATCATCAACACATACCAGGGCCCAGCATCGGCTCGTAGAACTGTCAACCGTGGTACGCCCCAAGGGGGTTTCTTATCACCCCTTCTCTGGAATATCACAATTAACCACCTGCTGGTTGGCCTCGAGGCCACCGGCTGTAAGGTGGTTACTTATGTGGATGACGTTACCTTAATTTTCTCTCGGAAATTCCCAGATACTCTCAGGGACCTAACAGACAACGCCCTCAAACTGCTCACTACTTGGGCCGCCCAATGTGGACTTGGGGTCAATCCTCAAAAGACCGAACTAGTCCTCTTCACAAGGAAATATAACATCCCTATTATAGACCCCCCCATGCTAAACGGCACTAGGCTTGTTCTTTCCGATAAAGCCAAATTCTTGGGTGTCATTTTGGATAGGAAACTCAGCTGGAAAGCCAACATCATAGAACGCGTCAAGAAGGCCTGCATTGCCCTGTACTCATGTAAAAGAGCGATTGGTACAAGGTGGGGACTAAAACCTCACGTCACCCTCTGGCTATATAAGTCTGTCGTCAGACCTATACTTCTTTATGGCGTGCCTGTCTGGTGGACAGCTCTTCAAAAGACTGTTTACCTCTCTCTCCTGGGAAAAGTTCAAAGAGCTGCATTTAATTGCATATGTGGTGCCCTGAGAACTGCTCCTTCCGCAGCTCTAGGTACCATTCTTCACCTACTGCCCCTAGACATCGTCAGTAAACAAATAGCGGCCTCAACCGCAACCCGTTTGTCGGCCCCTTTCCAGTGTCTGGCTCTCAATTACGGTCACTCCTCTGTTCTTAATGAATCTAACCTCATTGATGTAACCACCGACTACACCCCTCCTAAACTCAGCTTTGGCCGTAACTTCCGCACATCAATCCCAGCTCGTGATGTGGAGCAGGTGGATGTCGGAACGATCCACATCTACACTGATGGATCCAAGACCTCAGACGGAGTTGGTGGCGGTGTATACTCCTCTAACTTAAGCATCTCCTTCCGCCTCCCTGATCACAGTAGCGTTTTTCAGGCGGAAGTTATGGCAATTAAAGAAGCCCTACTGAAGTGTAATGCACTATCTATTTTCACGGACAGTCAGGCAGCCATTAAATCGTTTGCCGTTCATCTCTGATACCTAACCTTAACCAGAAACGTTCAAAAGAACTGTTAACTCTGAAGCGTCCAGACTTGAGCACCATTATTGGTGTCCTTACGGGACACTGCCTAATCGGCCTGCACGCTAGACGTCTGGGCCTCAGCGGAAGAAGCTCTTCTATGTGTAATTGTGTCTGGTAGCCTATCTGTACTGGTCCTCTGTCTCACACTGTAGTGTCGTAGTTATAGTATTTAGCTGGGGTTTTTACAGATCCGGTGGTATCACAATGGGCCTTTTAGGCCTAAGTGAGCTGGTATCTGTATCTGGGTGTCAGCTGCCACGCCAACCTACCTACCTAGTCTAAAGTACCCTGAAAAACTCGAAGGTATTCTTCAATCTTCCACACCAACTAATCTTAAATAGTTAGTCATATCTATGTCTATTGAATTTCTATTCAAAATAATATATATAATAATATAATATAGTAATGATATAATATTGTCGTAATACACTTATACCATTAAATATCGAAAAGGGAAGTCTTTAGCGCCTGCAGATGCCTTTTATAGGGTACCCTTAAATAAAATGACTAAAGGGGAGAAATACCAATAAATTACTTCTCAGAAGGTTAAAGTTCTATACCAAACGTCACTGTTATTCAATATCACATGGCTCATGATGCTGAGGTAACGAATGTGTATAAAGTCCTGCATGATAATAAAGAATATAAAATGGAGTGATTCGAAAAGTACATATAATTTATCTATAGCTAGAGGGCAAATGTTGGTTTTATAGAAATGGAATTATAATACCAAAAGCTTAAGGAAATCTTGTCTAAAATTGCTTCTTCATAGCCACTGTGGTATGAACTATGAATCGAATGAAAATGTCGACCAAGACATTGAAATGGATTGCCGGAACGGGGAGTACAGTCTATTACAAATGTTTTGGTTAAATTTTTTTGGATAAATATACAACACAACACAATTTCACTTCAGAATAAAATTGAGACATTTTTATAAAACGATACTAATTTGCCCTCCACATACGAGTACACACCTAAAACCATCGGAAATGTTTTTTTCATATACACTTAGGTAGAGTTTAGATTTGTTAAATAATGAATTTAAAGAAAATGCTGATTTAAGTAACAGATTTTGTGAATATAAAAATTCCTTCAGAGAAAAATTTAAAAAAAAAAACTGAAAATCTAACAAATAAGTTTAAAAAGCGAAACTCAGTATTATATCAAATTCCATTCAAATATTTTGTTCGCTGGATACCACCACAGGTTATTGAAGTATTAAGTTACCTAAAATATTTGATTAAGGTAAATGGTTTGATAAAGTATGTCCCTCAAAATCAAATTAAAAGTTTAACAATGAAAATTAAAATTTTCTTATAAGACATTAATGAAAACGAACTGTGAGGGTGTTTTCCTAAAGCTGAGGTCCAAAGAATCACCAGAACTTTGGGAAAGAGGTATTAACAACGTTTATTTTCGGTTTTTTTTTTTTTTTTTTTTTTAATTCACAGGAAATAAGCTATATTTTTACTAGAAACATTTTTTTTAAATTAAAGAAGTAATATTGGTTTCCGACGGACTGTGCTGAGAACAATTTTCAACCTCAGTTACTTGGCCCCGGTCCCTGTTCCGATCCCGATGCCTGACCTGATCCCGACGCCTGTCCTAATCCCGATGCTTGTCCCGATCCCGATGCCTGTCCCAGTGTCTTTTCTGGTCGCAATCGCTTTCCAAGTCCATGCCCCAAATCCTTTGGTATACCCTCTTGCAGTCCCTGCTCTACTCTCTCTCCGAGATCTTGGCCCAGTTCCTTGCCCAGTGTACCCAGTACAGATTTTTGGATTGTCAAGAACTGGAGTTCGAGCCTTAACAGTTTTTATACTTATTAACACTACTTTCTTCATAATTTCTTACGGTTCGGTCTAAACAATTGGTATACGTAACAATTTTTATACTTGACGCTCAAAACTAATTCTTAATTATGAGCGGCCGTTTTTGACAGACCTTTAACAGCGCCCGCTCTGGGCAGACAATGGAATCGCCCGCTTTTGGCAGACACTGTCACCACCAGCTTGTGGCAGACACTTAGCACCACCCACTTGAGGCAGACAGTTGGCGCCGCCCGCTTGTGGCAGACAGTTGGCAGTGCTTGCTTTTGGCAGACGCTTGGCAGCGTCCCCTTTGGCAGGCAGTTGGCAGTGCTTGCTTGTGGCAGACACTTGGCACCGCCCGCTTGTGGCAGCGCCCACTTGGGGCAGACAGTTGGCACCACCAGCTTGTAGCAGACACTTAGCACCGCCCACTTGAGGCAGACAGTTGGCACCGCCCGCTTGTGGCAGACAGTTGGCAGTGCTCGCTTGTAGCAGACACTTGGCACCGCCCGCTTGTGGCAGACAGTTGGCAGTGCTCGCTTTTGGCAGACACTTGACAGCGTCCGCTTGTGGCAGACAGTTGGCACCGCCCGCTTGTGGCAGCGCCCGCTTGGGGCAGACAGTTGGCACCACCAGCTTGTGGTAGACACTTAGCACCACCCACTTAAGGCAGACAGTTGGCACCACCAGCTTGTGGCAGACACTTAGCACCGCCCACTTGAGGCAGACAGTTGGCACCGCCCGCTTGTGGCAGACAGTTGGCAGTGCTCGCTTTTGGCAGACACTTGACAGCGTTCGCTTGTGGCAGACAGTTGGCAGCGCCCGCTTGTGGCAGACACTTGGCGCCGCCCACTTTGGCAGCGCCCGCTTGGGGCAGACAGTTAGCAGCGCTCGCTTGTGGCAGACAGTTGGCAGCGCCCGCTTTTGGCAGACACTTGACACCGCCCGATTGTGGCAGACACTTGGCACCGCCCGCTTTGGCAGCGCCCGCTTGGGGCAGACAGTTGGCAGCGCCCGCTTTTGGCAGACACTTGACACCGCCCGCTTGTGGCAGACACTTGGCACCGCCCGCTTTGGCAGGGCCCGCTTTTTGGCAGACCCTGGACCACCCGCTTTGGCAGCGTCCGCTTTTGGCGGGGTACTAAGCGTAATTCAACTTACAAACTGTCAACCTCACCTGCAAGTGGTGTACCCTGCTTTTGACTGACGAGGCTCTGACGAGTAGGGGCGGTATAACCTCCAACCCGCCCGAAGGAAATGACGTGGCCAACGAAGGACCACGACGAAGAAGACACCCCGATAGAGGTAAACGATACTATGTGTGAGCGACTTCACGCATGTGTATGTACATACGTACACTCGGGCCAGTGCACTCTGAATACCAGAGCACATGCACCGACCATTTTCTTTTTTCTTTTTTGCTCATACGCTGAGAGTGATCTCAGCAAAATGATATTGCCATTGGCATTAAGACCGAGCCCAGTAAGGTCTTAATTACGGAATACTGGAAACAACGATTCGGATTTGAAGCTTTGAGGGCTGACGCTTGTAGTATTCTGTTACCTTAGTAAGCGAGAGTGAAATCCCGTTGAAACGGCTCTCAGGCTAATGCTACAAGCGCCCCCGTCCCGTTAAAACCTCAAGAAACGCTCAAAGTTTTCGTCGCCATTAAGTTGGGGGTGTAGGTACAGATGTAACATTCCTGTTTAATTCCGATGTGGCTCTGGCATAAGACCCCATAAGGGCTTGTGTCAACCCTAGCATGGCCTCACTGCTTGCACAGCCAATCATGGGATCATTAGGTAACTACGCATCCGAACATTGATAACGATCTTGAGTGGGGACCACTTTCAAATGATTATGACCAAAAACTTAAAAAAAAAACGGAGTATCAGAGGAGAAAGCAATAAACCCCTTCCTGAGGAGTTCTAGGGTGCAAAGGTCACCAGTAGAGAAAACCCTAACGCCACAAGTGAGCAAGGAGTGTCGCTCGGCGCCTGAAGTACAACCAACCACCCAACCGTCGGCCTTCCACAAAATGGGTGAACAAATCAAAAGTTTGGTGGAAATGTTAAGAAGAGCTCCATTAACCAACAAATGAGAGACGCCATCGTAAGCACCAAGGCCCTCTACGAGTTGTCAGCCATAGTGATGCACGATGACATGGCCAAGAGGTCATACGCAAAAACAATGCCTCTCAGACATCTCCATGGCTAAAAATGGTAAAAGAGTCGAAAAGAGGCCCAGAACCAATCGGAGAAACTCCTACCTACAAGCGCCAACATAAGCCGCTCCCAGACGAGCTGATCAAGGCATCCCGGAGCAAAGCTGGTCCACAGAGCGAGTATATAGCAGAGAAAGGCGCTTCAAAGCTTCAAAAGACTGCCGGGACCGCTAAAGCCAAACAGACCACAAGCGACCACACACCGGCATCAATCAATGTCAACAAGGCCCGGTCAAACGTCCCTAAGGAGAACAAAAAGGACCCTAATAGACAAAGTACGAGCATCAAGGTAAAAACACGACCTGATGCAATTGTGGTGGCAACATGGGGAGAAATGTCCGCAGAGTTAAGGCGGATCCCAAGTTAGGCAATCTCGGTGAAGCTGTGATGAAGATCAGACACACACAAAAAGGAAATCTGCTATTTCAACTAAATAAAACTGGTGGAAAAGCAGAGATTTTCAAGGGTATGATAACCGAAACTCTCGGCGCGGATGCGGAGGTTCGTACGCTAACACACCAAAGCACCGTAGAAATCAAGGATATTAACGAGGTCACGACAAAAGAATACATCTTCGAAGCGATTAAACGCCAGTTCGAACTGAACGAGATACGTGAAGCCGAGGTCATAAGCCTAAGGAAGGCCTATGGTGGAACACAAATCGCTACAATAAGTTTGCCTGCTGAAAGTGCAAACGTTATGTTGAAGGCGGACAGGATTAAAATTGGCTGGATGAATTGCCGCATACGTGTGCACACAGAGCTAATAAAATGCTTTAGGTGCCTAGAATTTGGCCATACGGCGCCAGTGCAAGAACGAGCAATACCGCTCCAAACAGTGTAGAAAATGTGGAGAAGAAGGTCACATAGCCAAGAACTGTACAAAGGACCCAATATGTTTTTGGTGCAAAACAACCGACCCGAAGATCGCTGGGCACGTAGCTGGTAGTACCAGATGTCCGGTATTTCGAAAAGCCCTAAGTAGTAAACAATGATGAAGGTCATACAAATAGATCTCAACCATTGTGCGGCCGCACAGGATCTGCTGGCCCAAACGACGCGGGAAAAGAAAATCGATGTTCCCTTATCAGCGAACCGTACAAATCCTTGGATGGCTGTAGCTGGCTAGATGACAACTCCAAAAAAGCAGCGATATGGACCTGCGAACACCACGCTTTGCAGAAAATTGGGGCCCGGCGAATTACTTCGTAACAGTTAGAATAAACGGCGTCCACTTCACTACAGCTGCTACGCTCCCCCTAGTCTAACACACAGTGACTACTGGAAGCTGTTGGACGAAATTGTAACTGATGCGCGAGGAAAACACCCAGTGGTTATCGGTGGTGACTTCAACGCTTGGGCTATAGAATGGGGCAGCAGGACCACGGACACAAGAGGCAGAGCCCTTCTCGAAGCTTTCGCATCACTCAATATTAGTCTAGCGAACAACGGCACAAAAAACACTTTCCGTAAAGTAGGTAAAGGATCTTTTATAGACATCACTTTCATGAGTAACGCACTCCTAGGTAAAACACAATGGCTGGTAAGCGAAGAATACACACACAGCGACCACCAAGCGGTAATATTCAACGTTGACAATGAGAGGCACAGCAGCGCCCCAAACTAACAGGACCGAAATGGAAAGAAGCATCCTTCGACAAAGACACGTTCGAAGAAATGATGGATATCAGCAGAGGCACTATCGCATCATCTGATTCAAGCAATAACCACAGCGTGTGATGCTGCTATGCCCAGAAGGACAGGGAGCAAAAGGGGTGGACCTTGCTACTGGTGGAATGACGAAATCAAAGCACTTAGAGCAAACTGCCTTCGGGCCCGGCGAAGGGCGCAACGTTCAAGGGGTAGGCCGGAGTTCCAGGAACGACTATCTACGTTCAGACTGGCAAGACGTGACCTCGATAAAGCTATCAAGGAGAACAAGGCAAGATGCTTCAAAAAATTATGCAACGAAGCAGATATTGATCCCTGGGGAGTGGCGTATCGGATAGTGACAAAGAAACTGAAGAGTAGTAAGTCCCCACAAATATCCTGCCCGAAAATGCTGAACGCAATAGTTGAGTATCTATTCCCCCATAGATCAACTACGGAACCCACCCCCATGAGGGCAACAACTCGGGAACATATTCCCGAAATCAACACGGATGAGCTTTACGAAGCATGCAGGAAAATAGGTGATAATAAAGCGCCTGGACCTGACGGCATTCCAAATATCGCTATTAAGGCAGCCGTCCATAAGAGACCGGACCTGCTTATAGCAACGATGCAAAGGTGCCTTGAGGAGGGGATCTTCCCTGAACCATGGAAACTTCAGCATCTGGTGTTGTTACCTAAGGGAAATAAACCACCAGGAGAACCTTCGTCGTATCGACCAATATGCCTGCTAGATACACTGGGAAAAATCCTTGAACACATCATATATAGCAGACTACTATCAGTGGCAGAGGAAACAGGAGCGTTTTCAGACGCCCAGTATGGCTTCCGAAAATCGCGTTCTACCGTCGATGCCATAAAGACGGTAGTAGATACAGCAGCCGAAACAATACAAGGGAGGAGATGGAAAGGAGGCTCAAAGAAATACTGCGCAGTACTAACATTAGACGCTAAAAACGCTTTTAACTCTGCCAACTGGACTTGCATTGGTAGATCACTGGCCAGAATGAATGCCCTAGAGTACCTATTAAAGATAGTCACTAACTACTTTGTTGATAGAAAGCTTAGATACCAGACGGACGATGACGTAAAGTACTATAACATCACTGCGGGAGTTCCGCAGGGGTCAGTCCTAGGACCACTTCTGTGGAATATCATGTACGACGGTGTTTTGCGCCTAACGCTACCGCAAGGAGTTAAAGTGATCGGTTTCGCGACGATATCGCCGTGGTTACTGTTGCGAAGCATATCCATGAGATAGAGTCCGCCACGAATGAGGCAGTCTCCAGGATTAAATATTGGCTTGACTCAGCCGACCTCGAACTAGCTGAGCACAAAACAGAAGCCATCCTAATAACCAGCAGAAAGACTGCCGAATATGCAAGTTTTCGGGTCGGAAACTGCACAATCCGGTCTAAGGAGGCACTAAAATACCTAGGAGTCATGCTCGACAACAGGTTAAAATTTAAAGTACATGTCCAGTATTCTAGCAAAAGGGCGTCACAGATGCTGGCAGCGCTCTCACGGATGCTGCCAAACATAGGAGGGCCTGGATACGCAAGAAGAATCTTGTTTCCAAGGTGGTGAGCTCCATCCTTCTGTATGCTGCCGCATGCTGGGCGGCTGCACTCTCAACAAAGGAATTAAGGAGAAAACTCTCGCCTGCTTACAGGCTCTGCGCAATCAGAACAATTTGCGGTTTCCGAACAATTTCGGACGAAGCAGCCTGTATCATAGCTGGGATGATACCTATTGACATCCTTGCAAATGAAATGCAACGGGTTTACACTAGGCTTGTCGCAAATAGGCAAGATACCAGGCTTACGAGGAGTGTAAAAGAGGAAGAAAGGGCAACATCTGCAGCACTTTGGCAAGCCAGGTGGGACAATGCCACCAAAGGTAGATGGACCCATAAGCTGATTCCAAATACCGAAACTTGGATAAAAAGAACGCAGGGGGACTGCAACTATCACCTTACGCAGTTCCTGTCTGGGCACGGTGGTTATAGAAAATACCTCCACAGATTCGGACACGATAGCTCGCCATTTTGCCCAGAATGCCCGGAAGCAGAGGAAGACGCGGAGCACGTTATGTTCCAGTGCAGACGCTTTACAACTAGCATAGCGAATGTACGAAGCCCGGAGCACCTAATAGATGATAAGATCACCAAAGGACTGGGTGGAGATTTGTTCCATCATAACGGCCGTGCAGATTGAACTGCGTAGAATCGAAGCGTTGAGAAGGGCCGAGGAGGCAAATGTAGATAGTAGAGCATAAGATGCTAACCAGCCCCGCGAAGTAATACCTAACGGCAGTCCCGCGGGGAGAGTGGTTTAAAGTGTGTAGGGTGTGAAGGGTATGTGTTTAGTACGTAGGCGTATTCCTTGAATCGATTACTCAGGTTTGCGAATCGTGCATGCTAATATAAATCGCGCTATTAGTATCTATGAAGATTACACATGCGTGGCGCAACCAAAAAAACAAAAAAAAGCGTCCGCTTTTGGTAGACACTGGCACGACCCGCTTATGGCAGACACTTTGCACCGCCCGCTTGAGGCAGACAGTTGGCAGCAAATGCTTCCGGCAGATGCTTGGCTATACCTTCCCGAGAGGCACTCTAAAATCGGAATCACGGCGGCGGCGGAATCCTTCAAACAGGATTACGAAATAGTTACGGTAGGGTCGACTATTGTCAGTAGCAGACCCGAAATTTGAGCTTCTCAAATGGGGACGAGGGGTTGGGAATGGGATACCTAGGATGGGAGAATGATCGTCTTCTTTTGGTCCCGGTAATGGACTGTGTAGTTGCCTTTTGGTCTTTGCACGATTTTTCGTTGGTTTTTTACACCGGTTGTTGTAACATTAAGCTCGTCAAAATGCCCTGAGTCCTTCTCTTTGCCGCCGTACGGCGTGCAGCCTATGGTGTAGGGGGTCCTCGGCTTCACGGCGGTGATGCATGATGGTGCAGCTGCGGCAGGATCTTGTTTTTTGCTCGCTGTATGACATGCTGAGACGTTGGTGGTGTTTGTATACGAGCTGGGGGAACCATTTTCTTTGGCCTCTGTGTATGCCGATATTGGGGGGTCTCCTTGACTGGCCTGGTTCTTCTTCTCCATTGCTTGTTTTATTTCTGCTCTTCTTCTTTTTAGACTGATATCTGGTTGTATTTCGCTTCGGTATTTATACCCTTTTAAGTCCAGTATGTGCGATCGGAATATTTTTCCCTTTTGTCGCCGAATCTCTTTAAAATGATTATAACTGGGGAAAAAAATTTGATTACCTCGAACGGCCCTTCGTAACATGGTGCCAACTTCTCTGTAAAATGTTTGACTTTAGAGGAGAGTTCTCGCACTTTCTTGTATACCCATTCGCCAATGGCTGGGCGCCAGGCACTCCGTCGAAGGTTGTAATATTTCCCCTGCGTCCCGGATGCCCTTTGCGAGTTTACTTGTACCATCTCGTATAGTTCTTTTATCCTCTCGGTTCTGGCGGAGATCGGTTCGGGGATCATTTGTAGCTCGGTGGATGGGTAGTGGGTAGTTGTCGGCGGCTTTGGAATTCCCCGTTCTTAGTTCAAATATACTGGGCAGTATCCAGTAGCATCGGGCTTGCTGGTGTTAATGGCAAAGATCAGTTCCGGTAATTGTTCGTACCATTGTCGGTGATTTTGCTCTACATATTGAGCTATCATGGTCATCAGTAATCGGTTAACACGTTCGGTCGGATTTTTTTGCGGGGTGTACGGTGCGGTCAGACGTTGTTGTATTTCCATTTCAGCTAGGTAGGTACGGAATTGTTGACTGGTAAACTGTGTGCCGTTATCGGAAAGTAATGTCTTCGGACAGCCAAATATGGTTATTACTCGTTCTCGTAATTTCCTTTATTAATTCCGTATAGATGGCAACTTTTAACGGAATGGCTTTGACCCTTCAATGACCTGGGGAGGGGTCCAACGAAATCTGCACACACCGTTTCCCATGGTGCTCAGTGTTGCCACAAGAGTTTGGAAAAAAGTTTCTCCGCAGTCTGAAGAAAAGTATTAAAAGGTATTATAATAGGAATTATGAGTAAAACTGCCATTATTTTTATTTTTTTAATAATAAAAAAAATTAAGACAAGCTATAATGCATAAAATAGCATGAATACTTAAGTCTTTTACAAAAAATCTATCCATCTAAACAGGCGCCAAGTTAATTATAAGAATATTTAAATAAATTGTCAAAAAAATTACAGAATAATAACTCATAACTCTTCTACGTGACTATATACCTTGACGCGGTGTAGAAGCTTAGTAAGGCAAAGTTTTTGTCTCATTGTAGTGTCGTAGCAGTATAAATTCAGCCGGGGTATTTTTAGATCCGGTGGTACCACAATGGGCCTTTAAGGCCTAAGTGAGCTGGTGCCCATCTGTATCTGGGTGCCAGCTGCCACTACAACCTAACCTAACAACCTAACCTAACTCACAGTTGAGTGAATACGAGCCTGGCATATTATAGTATTTGGCTGTCGAAATTAAAAAGTATCAAAATAGGCATTTTATAGAAATTGAATATCACGTCAAAATTAAGATTAAAAGTATCACTTTTGATACTTTGGTATCATTGTGGCAACACTGGTCTACATAGTTTGATCAACAAAAAAGATTGACTTCTGGCCACTTGGCTTTTGCTGGAATGACTTGAACTGTTTACAGGTTGCGCAGCTTCGGATATATTTCGCCATTTCTCGGAACATCTGACGTAGATCCAACAGCGCACATCTTGGCTGCTGCAATTCAACCCCTATTTTATTGATGTGCATTCAAAGTTACCAATGTCCGTTTTGTAGCTCGTTCAGCTTTTTCCTTGCGTTTCTATAGAAGAGCTTTTGGTTTTAGAGCTTGGAAAAAAGTTCTTAATGATATGTGTTACCGTGGCGATCTTATTTTGATCTCATTTATTATTTCTTTTAATGTATGGAAAATACTTAAAAATGCAGTTACAAAATTGTAAGATGTTTTTTTATTCTAAGATCTTTTAATGTTTTGTGAGTGAGTGATTTAAGACTCTTCAGCATTGTTCTACATTATTTGTTTGATCAACAAAAAAGATTGACAGATTTCAATATTAGCTTTGCCGTTAGAAGAAAATTTATTGACAATTTTTGCATTTCAATGGATAAAAAATGGACCTTTGCCAATTCGTCTCTCATGAATCAAAAAACAAAAATATCTTCGATAATGCCGCCAGTGTATATGCATAAATTCGGACAAAGATAATTTTTACCAACAACGCATGATTAGAATATTTTACGCAATAAAATATTTCAGATGCAGGTCAATTTGCCCATCTTATACCCTTGCGCTCATCTCAAAAGAACACAGAAGAAGGGTATGTTATGTACATATCTTTTATTGCTTTATTGCAGGAAGTGTTTTTTAAATGTGAGATATTTCAAGTGTTTTTTTGTTTAATTGACCTCTTAAGTAATTAATTGTTTTTTTGTTTCCGTCCTCCTGTCCGTGTTTGTTTTTTATTTAAAAGGGATTAGGTCGACTGGCTTAATTTCTGACTCTTAAAAAAACGCGCCTTTTATCTTACCTCTTGGTGATCTGGAAAAAGATGAATTTGTTTTATATTTTATAAATAAAACAAATTAAATGAAAATTTCAATCTAAATAGGACGGTAACCCTATTTAATATTCTTTCACATTTTGCTAGTTTGAAATGTTACTACGGTAACCCTGTTAGAGCTTTTGCTAGAATAGCACCTTACGGGAAACAAAAGAGTGCGAATGAGAGACAAACATCCCTATCTTTCTTGTACTGACAATTTCTGTTGGACAGAGTATAGCTATTTGGATCACGAAAATAGATCCAAATGAAAAGCAAGATCTTGTATTGTTGTTGATTTGCATGCATACTAATGATCGGATCGGGATCATGGGGGATAATAAAACACGGCTACAGATCACACGATGAAAATAAAACAGTCCAGATCCATGAAAGGCTTAAGTTCTGAGTTATGGTAAAAGCATCTTTTAGGATGTGAAATCACTCATTTTAAAAGCTCATTAAGTGCGAAGCTACCACGCAACTGATTTTTTTTCAATGAGAATATGATGCGTTCGATTTTTTAAAGAAAAGAATTTGAAATAGCCACTCATCTGCTTACTAATAACCTAGAAGATTTCACAAATTCGAAGTTATTAATAATTGTTTATTACTATTTGCTGAATATTAATTTATTTAAATTACATTTAGTTTGCAAATAGCATATATATACATATATTCTAATCTGGCAACATGTATATATGACTATCATGGACAATTACACCACAGTAACGAATGAAAATGTAACCTTGTGAGAAATAACATGAACTATACCCTATCCAAAGTAAATAAGCAGTACACGTCTAATGGGAAAGCTTTTTCGAAATCATTAGGGTACGATATTTTGCACCATACTGAATTAAGAAAAACCCCCCATAAAAAGTGTATACCCGCAGCGAATTTTCATTTGTATCTGACGTAGATCCGGCAGCGCGCTTCTGGGTGTACGCTTGGCTGCTGCTATTCAACCCCTATTAAATTCATGTGCATTCAGAGTTATCAATGTTCGTTTGGTAGCTCGTTCAGTTTTTTTTCATTGGATTTCTGTTGGAGAGCTTTTGGTTTTAGAACTATGAGAAAAGTTCTTAATGATAAGTGTTACCGTAGCGATCTTGTTTTGATCTTATATATATATATTATTTCTTTTAATGTGTGGAAAACACGTTAAGATGCTGTTTCAAAATTGTAAAATGTTTTTTATTCCATTATGGGCCATATTCAGCTTTATTTTGACATTCGAATTCATTCGAAAGTGAGTCGAATTCGCATGGACTGCATTTTGACTTTCGAAAGAATAGAAAGTTCATCAAAACTTTTGGTTGTGCCAATTTTGAGATTCTATTCATTCGAAAACAATGTAATTTTCCATTCGAACACATTTTCCTGGCGCATAGATTCATAAACACGTAAATATAGTTAGATATTTTAAATATTCTGTAGAAAATTAAATATGTTCTGTGAAGAATTTTAATTGATAATTGCTTATCCTGTCGGTATAGTTCACGTTCCAATTAGAAAAACTGGTGGCAGGCAATTCGTATAAATAAAATAGTCCCACTCAAGTTCTATATAAACAAAACTCCAAAGGAAAAACGAGTGAATGCACAAAATTATTTTTCAACTTAATTTTTTTACTCTTATTTTAATTTTTTTATGATGTCCTATACATTCGTACTGTCCACAAAATAAAGCTGCATTTTATGTTATCTGAAAGCAACTCTAATTATTAAAAACAAATACCCAAGCAAATGTACTTATATTTTGCTTCTGACAGCACTCAAAATAAAAGTAGAGTGACCAGATTCGTGCTGGGAGAGACTTGTAATTAAATATTCATGTATATTATTTTATTTTGCTATTTTTTCGTGCTCGATTTTAATATTAAAGCTATACAAAACATGTTTCATAAAAGTTAGTACTAAAATTTCGTCCTAAAATGCGTCAAAATATAACCAATAAGAATATATCAATGAGAAAGAGAAGAGTTCACACGCAAAGAAAACAAGGTAAACTGTATAAAAAAATGTCAAACAGTTGACTTTGAGGGTTAAATTTATTTAAGTTAATTTTGCGGTATCATTCGAAAGTGCACCTTTTTCATTCGAATCTCAAAATAAGCATGCTTATCTCTTAATGTTTTGCACTTTTACGGATAAATTTTTCTCTCTTTTTGGGTTCAATTTTCAGCACGTTGAAAAATAAATAAAATACGGAACGGGTACAATAAGACGTTGACTTTTGACTTTCAAACAAGGCAGTGAGTGAGTGATTTCAAATTATGCGGGATTGTTCTACATTAGGGCCTTATTGTGAGTGTCGACCAGCGATCGTCACGACAATTGTCGATTGGGTCAATTGATTTTAGCGTTGGTATTGTGTAATCTAATCGATGGAGAAATAGATTATTGTGAATAAAAGTGTTAATAATGTGAATGTATCATAACTTTGACAGCTGTTTGTTATTGTTTTCGTTTGCTATTGTGTGCTATATCATAAATGTTAGTGCAGTTCGCATTTCATTTAATTTCCTTTAATAATTTTATAATTGTTTTCGATGAGGAAAACTATACAACGACAAATAAGCGAATGCGGCATATAATTGTGAAGATATTTTAGACGAAGAAATTTGTGAAAGCGACGGAGAAGTAGAAATCAATATTCTTAGATCCATATCCATGTAATTTGAAGAATAAAACAAATAAAAAATACTTTAATATGTACTACTAATATAGCATTTTGTTGCTAATTTTTCCCACCGACTTTTTGCTTGGGTTTTTACGCAGAAAATGAAAACAGTTCCAACTGTATCTTTTTTGTAACATGTTTTGTGATAATTTATAATTATTATTGTTTAACTAGCTGGTCCCGGCAAAATCCGTTTTACCCATAACAGTTGACTGCAAATATGTCGTGCGCTTTGACGTAGTTCGATTCAATGTAACGCAAGCTTGACTGAACATTCAAACTTTGAAATTCAATACATAATTATTATTTGAAACGAATTTATTGATATATATTTATACACAAATATTGCGCATACATATCAACCGTCAATAGCAATAACGCCAACTATGTTTTGCAAAATGCGAAAATGCAAAAAATGGGAATTTTCTAAATTTTCTTTCGCTATAAACCTAATAAAAAAAGAATAATGAAAATATAAGAAGATTTTAACCAAAATATATTATTTTTATTAAACTCACTTACATTTAATGCGCACACAGAAAGCATCGTGCAGAAATTTGTAATGGACTACAAGCGATTGTCAAACCGACAAATGTCCAAAATCTGCAATCGACGATCGTTGATCGACAGTTGTCGTTTATCGATCGACTATCGACACTCAGAATAGGGGCCTATGTGTTTGATCAACGAAATAGATTGACAGCTTTCAATATTATTTAGCCATTATAGGTGTTCAACAAATCAAATATATCTGAAATTATTGTTTTCTGATTGTTATATATAGTGTGATCTATTATTTAGAGTTTATGAATTCCTATAAATATCAAATTAAAACAAATAGCAACGTAACGTATTGTATACCATTGATTGTCACCCAAGTTCAAGTAATTCTTTAAACACTTACCATCTACAAAATGGAAATAAGTCTCAGGTTTTGCTAGCAACTGCGATTGTGAATGTTAGGTCATCATCTGGTGAAGTCTATAAGATGCGTGCATTGCTTGATCCAGGTCCAGAATCATCTTTCATAACTGAGTCGGCAGCTCATTTACTTCGACTAAGAAGTATACCAATATTTGTTGAGCTCGCAGGGTTGGGGAGGGTCCAGAGTGGTGTTTCTCACAGTTAGGTAGACATCTCCGTCGGATCATTGCACTCAAACTTCGTCATCAGCGTGCGTGTCTTGATCTTTAAATCCCTTACGGGTCGTAAGGTCGACCTTTTAAATGACCCAATCCTTAAAACTCCGTACCAATGGGTCAGTAATCCGCGTTACTGAAAACCTTAAAGCTACGGAAACCGACACAATGCCTCGGATAAGGACTGATAACACGTTGACGACCTTTGGCTATCGTACCCGGACAAAGACTTGTTTCTGGAACGGGAATATGCTCCTTGGCTCTCGGAGTGAAGGACCTCAGAACGCCAGATTCCTTCAACTAGAGCATGAGTTCATGCGATTTAAGCTGGACATATTGGGAGTAAGCGAGATAAGATGGGTAGATGCGGGTGAGTACCAATCCCCAACGCGTAACACTGTACTACTCTACTCCGGAAGACCAACCGGAAACCCCCGTGGATATGGAGTTAGACTGCTGTTAACACCTACAGCACGCAGAGGCCTAATCTCCTAGCAGCCGCACGGTGACAGTATTAGTGAAAGCATGCAGCCTTGTCGAATCCCACTTCCTCTGTGCAAAACGTGACATGTGGACCCATCATATGTAGCCTTAATAATTGCTATTAATTTATTCGGATTGACACTTTCAAACGCCTTTTCAAAATCGATGAACAGCAGGAAACATGTTATGGGACGGCACGGATTAGGCAACCGTAATAACAACGGCGAAAGATTTGTTGACTTCGCAACGCAAATCCTCTTGTCATAGGTGGCACTATGTTTTAGCACAAGACCTGCCATAAAATCAGTTGGGTGTCAACTGACAGGCAACCAACCTCCAACCAAATTGACAATTTTGTTATCAGTCGCCGTTTTAGAAGTAGTCTTCTAGAAGTCCGAAACAGGCGAGCAGCGGACATGAGGTTGGTACGAGATCATCATCTTATGATAACTACTGTCCAATTACCCACTGCTGCCTTTCAAAGATCTAACGACACAAGAATACCCAGGTTCTCACAGTGCGCCAAGAACTAAGGGACCATCTCTCACGTGGAGTGGAAACAATCAGCAGCTCACTGCCCGCCACCATTGGCGTGCTGTGAAAACTGTTTTCACATCAGGTGCTGAAAGGATTGTCGGTCGATCGTAGGGAAACCATAGGGCGTGGCTTTCCGAAGATACCTGGAGAAAGATCAACGAACGCAAACAGCTAAAAGCTCCAGCAGCAGGGAGGATCGAGCTAGAGTCCATATATCGCATGAAGATGAGAGATGTGCAGCAGCAAGGTGCGACAGCAGAACCGTTTACAGAATCACCAAAGAGCTTATAGGTGGCCGAAGCTCTACTCAACACCCAGTGAAAGGCGGAGACGGTTCGTTGCTAGTATCGGATGAGAATCAACTGAAGTGATTCAAGGAGCATTTTGCTTTGGTTCTAAACCGAGTATTCGCCAGCAATATGCTGAAAACCAACAAGGCGGTAGGACTTGATGGCATACCCGCGGAACTTTTTCAAGCTGCACCAACAGCATCGGCAGAGCTACTATTCCCACTTGTTGGGAGAACATGGGAAGTCGAGAGTTTTCCGGATGAGTAGAAAAAGGGAATGATCGTCAAGCTCACTAAAAAAGGTAATCTAATGCAGTGCAAAAACTGGAGAGTGCCTGATGTGGCCAAAATAATAGCTAGAATAATCCTGGGGCGAATCAAAGACCAGCTTGAAGACACACTCGACGCCGAGCAAGCAGGTTTCCGATCTAAATCCTCCTGTGTCGACCACATCAACACCTTGCGGATCATCATCGAGCAGCTTCCCCAGCTGTTCATCGATTTTGAAAAGGCGTTTGATAGTGTCAATCGGGAATTTATTTGACGTGCCTTGCGCAGGACAGGCATTCCGAATAAATTAATAGCAATTATTGAGGCTACATATGATGGGTCCACATGTCACGTCTTGCACAGAGCGAGGCTGTCTGAGGAATTCGACGTTCAAAGTGGAGTTCGACAAGGCTGCATACTTTCACCAATACTGTTCTTATTGGTGATTAGCGATGCGCTGAATGCAGCCTTATCAACAGGAAATGGATGAATTCGATGGACTATTACATCTGAAATCAAGCACCTCGACTACGCCGACGATGTATGGCTTCTGTCTCGCAGAATAATGGACCTTTACCAAATGACACCAAATGTGGAGAGGGAAGCAGACGTCGGAAGCACGGCAACTGGGAAAGAGTTGGGGGGAGCTGAGGCACATTTCCAGAAATCGCACACGATGGCGTAGGCGTTGTAGAGGCCCCAGGACCCACAAGGGGATACAGGATATAAGTTTAAAGTTAAGTAGAATTACATGGTTTCGCTAATGCCTCTCAACGAGCATATGGGCAGACATATACAAACATTCGGGTTGTTAGATCTCTTTTGATCTAAATAAACAACGACAACGACTTTTAGTTTTCAAGTGCGGTTTATTAAAAAATTACAGTGCCTTAAATACTAATTGATAAATATAGAAGTACATTAATAAAAGTATTTTATTACGTCTGGGCATTGAGACCCAATGCTGCATTTGATATCACAGGTGCCAAAAACCCAAACGTAAGCGGAATATATGGTGGGAAAAGAAAATTCTAATGCCGAAATTGACAATTCAGCAGAATACAGTGTGGGAATGGAAATCGTGGGAAAGAAAACCAGTGGGGCTTACAGTATGTATGAGAAGAATGGGATTGAAAAATGGAAAAGTATAGTGAGGCTAACAAAAAAGAATACACATTGATTTGATTTTTATTAAAGATAATCCTAGTTTAAACATCCTCCCCGACCTTGAGGTCCTGGAGCTCAAATACAATGTCCTCTGGTTTTGGGTATTGCTCCTTCTTCGTTCTTGTTTTGAAGACGGTAAATATGATGATAATTGTAAGCGCAGCAAGCAGTGATAGGTAGCTAATGAAATATTGGTGTACGTCATGATGAGTAATTAGAGTCGGCAGGTTTTGGTTAGTTTTTAATCTGCGATCCCCTTTTGAATGGATGCCAAATCTTCATCACCATGGATCAGGAAGTCGTTGGGCTCAGATCGTTCATGAGATAGTCCTGCTGGAGCATTAGTCAAGAACTGGCTTAGGTTCAGTACTGGTACAAATTCAACCCCTATTTTATTGATGTGCATTCAAAGTTACCAATGTCCGTTTTGTAGCTCGTTCAGCTTTTTCCTTGGGTTTCTATAGAAGAGCTTTTGGTTTTAGAGCTTGGAAAAAAGTTCTTAATGATATGTGTTACCGTGGCGATCTTATTTTGATCTCATATATTATTTCTTTTAATGTATGGAAAATACTTAAAAATGCAGTTACAAAATTGTAAGATGTTTTTTATTCTAAGATCTTTTAATGTTTTGTGAGTGAGTGATTTAAGACTCTTCAGCATTGTTCTACATTATTTGTTTGATCAACAAAAAAGATTGACAGATTTCAATATCAGCTTTGCCGTTAGAAGAAAATTTATTGACAATTTTTGCATTTCAATGGATAAAAAATGGACCTTTGCCAATTCGTCTCTCATGAATCAAAAAAAAAAAAATATCTTCGATAATGCCGCCAGTGTATATGCATAAATTCGGACAAAGATAATTTTTACCATCAACGCATGATTGGAATATTTTACGCAATAAAATATTTCAGATGCAGGTCAATTTGCCCATCTTATACCCTTGCGCTCATCTCAAAAGAACACAGAAGAAGGGTATGTTATGTACATATCTTTTATTGCTTTATTGCAGGAAGTGTTTTTTAAATGTAAGATATTTCAAGTGTTTTTTTGTTTAATTGACCTCTTAAGTAATTAATTGTTTTTTTGTTTCCATCCTCCTGTCCGTGTTTGTTTTTTATTTAAAAGGGATTAGGTCGACTGGCTTAATTTCTGACTCTTAAAAAAACGCGCCTTTTATCTTACCTCTTGGTGATCTGGAAAAAGATAAATTTGTTTTATATTTTATAAATAAAACAAATTAAATGAAAATTTCAATCTAAATAGGACGGTAACCCTATTTAATATTCTTTCACATTTTGCTAGTTTGAAATGTTACTGCGGTAACCCTGTTAGAGCTTTTGCTAAAATAGCACCTTACGGGAAACAAAAGAGTGCGAATGAGAGACAAACATCCCTATCTTTCTTGTACTGACAATTTATGTTGAACAGAGTATAGCTATTTGGATCACGAAAATAGATCCAAATGAAAAGCAAGATCTTGTATTGTTGTTGATTTGCATGCATACTAATGATCGGATCGGGATCATGGGGGATAATAAAACACGGCTATAGATCACACGATGAAAATAAAACAGTCCAGATCCATGAAAGGCTTAAGTTCTGAGTTATGGTAAAAGCATCTTTTAGGATGTGAAATCACTCATTTTAAAAGCTCATTAAGTGCGAAGCTACCACGCAACTGATTTTTTTTCAATGAGAACATGATGCGTTCGATTTTTTAAAGAAAAGAATTTGAAATAGCCACTCATCTGCTTACTAATAACCTAGAAGATTACAGAAATTCGAAGTTATTAATAATTGTTTATTACTATTTGCTGAATATTAATTTATTTAAATTACATTTAGTTTGCAAATAGCATATATATACATATATTCTAATCTGGCAACATGTATATGTATATGACTATCATGGACAATTACACCACAGTACCGAATGAAAATGTAACCTTGTGAGAAATAACATGAACTATACCCTATCCAAAGTAAATAAGCAGTACACGTCTAATGGGAAAGCTTTTTCGAAATCATTAGGGTACCATATTTTGCACCATACTGAATTAAGAAAAACCCCCCATAAAAAGTGTATACCCGCAGCGAATTTTCATTTGTATCTGACGTAGATCCGGCAGCGCGCTTCTGGGTGTACGCTTGGCTGCTGCTATTCAACCCCTATTAAATTCATGTGCATTCAGAGTTATCAATGTTCGTTTGGTAGCTCGTTCAGTTTTTTTTCATTGGATTTCTGTTGGAGAGCTTTTGGTTTTAGAACTATGAGAAAAGTTCTTAATGATAAGTGTTACCGTAGCGATCTTGTTTTGATCTTATATATATATATTATTTCTTTTAATGTGTGGAAAACACGTTAAGATGCTGTTTCAAAATTGTAAAATGTTTTTTATTCCATTATGGGCCATATTCAGCTTTATTTTGACATTCGAATTCATTCGAAAGTGAGTCGAATTCGCATGGACTGCATTTTGACTTTCGAAAGAATAGAAAGTTCATCAAAACTTTTGGTTGTGCCAATTTTGAGATTCTATTCATTCGAAAACAATGTAATTTTCCATTCGAACACATTTTCCTGGCGCATAGATTCATAAACACGTAAATATAGTTAGATATTTTAAATATTCTGTAGAAAATTAAATATGTTCTGTGAAGAATTTTAATTGATAATTGCTTATCCTGTCGGTATAGTTCACGTTCCAATTAGAAAAACTGGTGGCAGGCAATTCGTATAAATAAAATAGTCCCACTCAAGTTCTATATAAACAAAACTCCAAAGGAAAAACGAGTGAATGCACAAAATTATTTTTCAACTTAATTTTTTTACTCTTATTTTAATTTTTTTATGATGTCCTATACATTCGTACTGTCCACAAAATAAAGCTGCATTTTATGTTATCTGAAAGCAACTCTAATTATTAAAAACAAATACCCAAGCAAATGTACTTATATTTTGCTTCTGACAGCACTCAAAATAAAAGTAGAGTGACCAGATTCGTGCTGGGAGAGACTTGTAATTAAATATTCATGTATATTATTTTATTTTGCTATTTTTTCGTGCTCGATTTTAATATTAAAGCTATACAAAACATGTTTCATAAAAGTTAGTACTAAAATTTCGTCCTAAAATGCGTCAAAATATAACCAATAAGAATATATCAATGAGAAAGAGAAGAGTTCACACGCAAAGAAAACAAGGTAAACTGTATAAAAAAATGTCAAACAGTTGACTTTGAGGGTTAAATTTATTTAAGTTAATTTTGCGGTATCATTCGAAAGTGCACCTTTTTCATTCGAATCTCAAAATAAGCATGCTTATCTCTTAATGTTTTGCACTTTTACGGATAAATTTTTCTCTCTTTTTGGGTTCAATTTTCAGTACGTTGAAAAATAAATAAAATACGGAACGGGTACAATAAGACGTTGACTTTTGACTTTCAAACAAGGCAGTGAGTGAGTGATTTCAAATTATGCGGGATTGTTCTACATTAGGGCCTTATTGTGAGTGTCGACCAGCGATCGTCACGACAATTGTCGATTGGGTCAATTGATTTTAGCGTTGGTATTGTGTAATCTAATCGATGGAGAAATAGATTATTGTGAATAAAAGTGTTAATAATGTGAATGTATCATAACTTTGACAGCTGTTTGTTATTGTTTTCGTTTGCTATTGTGTGCTATATCATAAATGTTAGTGCAGTTCGCATTTCATTTAATTTCCTTTAATAATTTTATAATTGTTTTCGATGAGGAAAACTATACAACGACAAATAAGCGAATGCGGCATATAATTGTGAAGATATTTTAGACGAAGAAATTTGTGAAAGCGACGGAGAAGTAGAAATCAATATTCTTAGATCCATATCCATGTAATTTGAAGAATAAAACAAATAAAAAATACTTTAATATGTACTACTAATATAGCATTTTGTTGCTAATTTTTCCCACCGACTTTTTGCTTGGGTTTTTACGCAGAAAATGAAACCAGTTCCAACTGTATCTTTTTTGTAACATGTTTTGTGATAATTTATAATTATTATTGTTTAACTAGCTGGTCCCGGCAAAATCCGTTTTACCCATAACAGTTGACTGCAAATATGTCGTGCGCTTTGACGTAGTTCGATTCAATGTAACGCAAGCTTGACTGAACATTCAAACTTTGAAATTCAATACATAATTATTATTTGAAACGAATTTATTGATATATATTTATACACAAATATTGCGCATACATATCAACCGTCAATAGCAATAACGCCAACTATGTTTTGCAAAATGCGAAAATGCAAAAAATGGGAATTTTCTAAATTTTCTTTCGCTATAAATCTAATAAAAAAAGAATAACGAAAATGTAAGAAGATTTTAACCAAAATATATTATTTTTATTAAACTCACTTACATTTAATGCGCACACAGAAAGCATCGTCCAGAAATTTGTAATGGACTACAAGCGATTGTCAAACCGACAAATGTCCAAAATCTGCAATCGACGATCGTTGATCGACAGTTGTCGTTTATCGATCGACTATCGACACTCAGAATAGGGGCCTATGTGTTTGATCAACGAAATAGATTGACAGCTTTCAATATTATTCAGCCATTATAGGTGTTCAACAAATCAAATATATCTGAAATTATTGTTTTCTGATTGTTATATATAGTGTGATCTATTATTTAGAGTTTATGAATTCCTTTAAATATCAAATTAAAACAAATCGCAACGTAACGTATTGTATACCATTGATTGTTAATTTTATTTTTAAAGCTGTTAATACTAAATAGCACTATGGGGCATTTCAATTCAATTTGTACAGACGTGCGATTAATCATAAATTTTAAAACAAGTCTTTATTTTCATAGTACATCGTACAATAACCTACGTAACCTTTCAACAGGCAACAAATTTAACATATTTATTATTGTTTTTCTTTTTACTTAAAACTAATAAACAATCGTGGGTTAGTGAAATAGTGAAAAGTGCAAGTCATAATCAATTCTACGAAAAATTAAACATTATTTAACTTTTCTTAAAAATAATTAAACTTTGGACAGTAATTTTTTTTTCCTAGTGTCCGGGTAAAGTGCCACACGGTTTTCTACTCGCGGCGTCTAATTAGCAAAATATACATAAATCCAGCAATCATCGGTATTTTGTTGTTGTTGGAAAACGGAATTTGTTACTGCAACAACCGGGATACATTCAACGGGAAACAACCCCCTATTAGCCAACGACAACCTGAAACAAAGAAGGAAATCTTTACTAAGCAAAGATAGTCAATAAATTATATTTTACCTGTTTTTGAATAATTACTTCTATTCGATTTTTTTTAATTATCTACGAGCATGGCTGATGTAAAAAAGCATCTAAATGGCATTCTGGAGTAGTTGAAGAAGAATGCTTCTAAATACAAAAAACGTGGGTCAAGTGAACGTACCAAAAATAATTTATCATAAAGGATGAAAGTACTAGAGGACAATTTCAAGGCAGCGATGCAACAAAAAACTTTATCCATTACAAGTCTGGAAGGGGAAAAGTTGAAGGAAGTATGCAATGTGTTTGATGGTGTCGAGCTGGTCTGATGGACGGAATGGATAAACATGATGCTCCTTTTTTTACTTCATTTGTTCCGGAGCCAAGGGTGAGTGATCATAAACCTTGGTTTACAAAGATGCTTTAAGGCTTCCGAAAATAAATATACCACATTTTACGGGTAAATACGAACAATGGAGGTCGTTTCACGATGTGTTCACATCACTGATTCATAATAATAAAAGTTTATTGGAGACACAAAAGCTCCATTACTTAAAATCATCGATTTCTGGTGAAGCCAAACGCTTGTTATCACACTTGGCAATTGGCAACGGCAATTACGACCAAGTTTGTGAAATTTTAAACTCACGTTACGATCACAAAAGAATTATTGTTAAGACGCAATTCCAATTTCTTTTTTCACAACCTATTATGCAGCGAGAATCTGGCGCTGACTTAAAAAATTTGCTTGATACCACAATTGAATGTCGGCATTCGTTGGCAAATCTAGGTCTACCAGTACAACACTGCTATGATATTTTAATTTATATTATTTTTCCAAAGTTGCCTGAAAGAACAAAGCAATTATGGGAGGAAAAACTAGTAATAAGAAAGGATTTACCTACTTTTAAAGAGTTTTCGGAATTTCTTGAAGCGCGTTTTCGAACGTTAGAAGTTATCGAACCTATCGAAGCAGGGAAAAGCAGTAACCCCAAGAAATCCAACAATTTTCATGTGGAACAGCCAAACAAACAAGTTTCGTGCAAAATTTGTAATAAGGGTGCACATGCGGTACGATCTTGCAAACATTTTTTTTACAATGGAACGCTGAAACATGCAAGGCTTCTTTTAGTAAAATAGGATTGTGTATGAATTGTCTGGCTTACAATCATACAACACAGCAATGTTTCAGGCAGTCGAGGAGTCGTATTTGTCAAAATCCGCATCATACACTTCTACATTTATAAAATAAAACTCAAAATTTCATAATCAGAATAAAAATTCTCAAAATTATAAAACCTACTCGTATTTCAACACAACCCACACAATCAAACAAAATCTTGATTCAAATTCAATGAAGCCATCTCTAAATCCTTATGTTGAACCGTTTCACCCAAGTTCAAGTAATTCTTTAAACACCTACCATCTACAAAATGGAAATAAGTCTCAGGTTTTGCTAGCAACTGCGATTGTGAATGTTAGGTCATCATCTGGTGAAGTCTATAAGATGCGTGCATTGCTTGATCCAGGTCCAGAATCATCTTTCATAACTGAGTCGGCAGCTCATTTACTTCGACTAAGAAGGATACCAATATTTGTTGAGCTCGCAGGGTTGGGGAGGGTCCAGAGTGGTGTTTCTCACAGCTAGGTAGACATCTCCGTCGGATCATTGCACTCAAACTTCGTCATCAGCGTGCGTGTCTTGATCTTTAAATCCCTTACGGGTCGTAAGGTCGACCTTTTAAATGACCCAATCCTTAAAACTCCGTACCAATGGGTCAGTAATCCGCGTTACTGAAAACCTTAAAGCTACGGAAACCGACACAATGCCTCGGATAAGGACTGATAACACGTTGACGACCTTTGGCTATCGTACCCGGACAAAGACTTGTTTCTGGAACGGGAATATGCTCCTTGGCTCTCGGAGTGAAGGACCTCAGAACGCCAGATTCCTTCAACTAGAGCATGAGTTCATGCGATTTAAGCTGGACATATTGGGAGTAAGCGAGATAAGATGGGTAGATGCGGGTGAGTACCAATCCCCAACGCGTAACACTGTACTACTCTACTCCGGAAGACCAACCGGAAATCTCCGTGGATATGGAGTTAGACTGCTGTTAACACCTACAGCACGCAGAGGCCTAATCTCCTAGCAGCCGCACGGTGACAGTATTAGTGAAAGTATGCAGCCTTGTCGAACCCCACTTCCTCTGTGCAAAACGTGACATGTGGACCCATCATATGTAGCCTTAATAATTGCTATTAATTTATTCGGATTGACACTTTCAAACGCCTTTTCAAAATCGATGAACAGCAGGAAACATGTTATGGGACGGCACGGATTAGGCAACCGTAATAACAACGGCGAAAGATTTGTTGACTTCGCAACGCAAATCCTCTTGTCATAGGTTGCACTATGTTTTAGCACAAGACCTGCCATAAAATCAGTTGGGTGTCAACTGACAGGCAACCAACCTCCAACCAAATTGACAATTTTGTTATCAGTCGCCGTTTTAGAAGTAGTCTTCTAGAAGTCCGAAACAGGCGAGCAGCGGACATGAGGTTGGTACGAGATCATCATCTTATGATAACTACTGTCCAATTACCCACTGCTGCCTTTCAAAGATCTAACGACACAAGAATACCCAGGTTCTCACAGTGCGCCAAGAACTAAGGGACCATCTCTCACGTGGAGTGGAAACAATCAGCAGCTCACTGCCCGCCACCATTGGCGTGCTGTGAAAACTGTTTTCACATCAGGTGCTGAAAGGATTGTCGGTCGATCGTAGGGAAACCATAGGGCGTGGCTTTCCGAAGATACCTGGAGAAAGATCAACGAACGCAAACAGCTAAAAGCTCCAGCAGCAGGGAGGATCGAGCTAGAGTCCATATATCGCATGAAGATGAGAGATGTGCAGCAGCAAGGTGCGACAGCAGAACCGTTTACAGAATCACCAAAGAGCTTATAGGTGGCCGAAGCTCTACTCAACACCCAGTGAAAGGCGGAGACGGTTCGTTGCTAGTATCGGATGAGAATCAACTGAAGTGATTCAAGGAGCATTTTGCTTTGGTTCTAAACCGAGTATTCGCCAGCAATATGCTGAAAACCAACAAGGCGGTAGGACTTGATGGCATACCCGCGGAACTTTTTCAAGCTGCACCAACAGCATCGGCAGAGCTACTATTCCCACTTGTTGGGAGAACATGGGAAGTCGAGAGTTTTCCGGATGAGTAGAAAAAGGGAATGATCGTCAAGCTCACTAAAAAAGGTAATCTAATGCAGTGCAAAAACTGGAGAGTGCCTGATGTGGCCAAAATAATAGCTAGAATAATCCTGGGGCGAATCAAAGACCAGCTTGAAGACACACTCGACGCCGAGCAAGCAGGTTTCCGATCTAAATCCTCCTGTGTCGACCACATCAACACCTTGCGGATCATCATCGAGCAGCTTCCCCAGCTGTTCATCGATTTTGAAAAGGCGTTTGATAGTGTCAATCGGGAATTTATTTGACGTGCCTTGCGCAGGACAGGCATTCCGAATAAATTAATAGCAATTATTGAGGCTACATATGATGGGTCCACATGTCACGTCTTGCACAGAGCGAGGCTGTCTGAGGAATTCGACGTTCAAAGTGGGGTTCGACAAGGCTGCATACTTTCACCAATACTGTTCTTATTGGTGATTAGCCATGTGCTGAATGCAGCCTTATCAACAGGAAATGGATGAATTCGATGGACTATTACATCTGAACTCAAGCACCTCGACTACGCCGACGTTGTATGGCTTCTGTCTC
This sequence comes from Chalcosyrphus nemorum, assembly GCA_949716465.1. Classification (NCBI taxonomy): domain Eukaryota; kingdom Metazoa; phylum Arthropoda; class Insecta; order Diptera; family Syrphidae; genus Chalcosyrphus; species Chalcosyrphus nemorum. The sequence goes on from OX454334.1 coordinate 37,774,894, forward strand.
GCATAATAATGGACCTTTACCAAATGACACCAAATGTGGAGAGGGAAGCAGACGTCGGAAGCACGGCAACTGGGAAAGAGTTGGGGGGAGCTGAGGCACATTTCCAGAAATCGCACACGATGGCGTAGGCGTTGTAGAGGCCCCAGGACCCACAAGGGGATACAGGATATAAGTTTAAAGTTAAGTAGAATTACATGGTTTCGCTAATGCCTCTCAACGAGCATATGGGCAGACATATACAAACATTCGGGTTGTTAGATCTCTTTTGATCTAAATAAACAACGACAACGACTTTTAGTTTTCAAGTGCGGTTTATTAAAAAATTACAGTGCCTTAAATACTAATTGATAAATATAGAAGTACATTAATAAAAGTATTTTATTACGTCTGGGCATTGAGACCCAATGCTGCATTTGATATCACAGGTGCCAAAAACCCAAACGTAAGCGGAATATATGGTGGGAAAAGAAAATTCTAATGCCGAAATTGACAATTCAGCAGAATACAGTGTGGGAATGGAAATCGTGGGAAAGAAAACCAGTGGGGCTTACAGTATGTATGGATTGAAAAATGGAAAAGTATAGTGAGGCTAACAAAAAAGAATACACATTGATTTGATTTTTATTAAAGATAATCCTAGTTTAAACATCCTCCCCGACCTTGAGGTCCTGGAGCTCAAATACAATGTCCTCTGGTTTTGGGTATTGCTCCTTCTTCGTTCTTGTTTTGAAGACGGTAAATATGATGATAATTGTAAGCGCAGCAAGTAGTGATAGGTAGCTAACGAAATATTGGTGTACGTCATGATGAGTAATTGGAGTCGGCAGGTTTTGGTTAGTTTTTTAATCTGCGATCCCCTTTAGAATGGATGCCAAATCTTCATCACCATGGATCAGGAAGTCGTTGGGCTCAGATCGTTCATGAGATAGTCCTGCTGGAGCATTAGTCAAGAAATGGCTTAGGTTCAGTACTGGTACAAAAGATGTAGTAGCTTTCGATAGGTAAAATTTGAGGGCATTAATCATCATTGTAGGTTGCTAAATGACACAATTTGAAGCTAATTTTAGCAGTCCCACACCCTTTAGTTTGGTGTTCAAGATAGTAGGACCACAGACTATTGAAAATATTTCTTCTTGTTTAAAACCAAATATCCAGTTGTTTGGATTATGTAATTGGATCCACATTTTTCCCGGCTTGACAGTTCTAAAGATGCATCGCTCTGATAACTGCTTCTCGAGGCTAAGTAAATGAATTGAGCATTGATGTTCCGTTGAATGAGTGTTGAAAGTAGGATGCCGTTGCTTGCAAAGATATTTCTCATCATCGATTTGTAAACATTCCTTATATTCGTCTTTAGACAATGGGAAATATTGATCGCGGTACGGGCTTATTGCAAGAAATGATGTTAATGGCTTAATAAATATGAGAGAATCGTTGTATTGGACCGGTAGTGGAATGAGCTTGAAGATCTGGAACATTTGACTACCTAATAGTGGTAGTTGGACGAGAAATAGGATGGCAGAGGTCGTTACTCGTGTTTTAACTCGAAGTAATTCATATATTTTCGGTAAATTCTGTTCATCATATCCAGGAAGGGTTACAGTTGGTGGTAGGTGCTTACGTATATTGTCCATTTCTCTTAGAAGCTGTTTTGGCGATAGAAGTAGAGAGCTGATTCTTCCTTGATGAGTATTAGTGATGGTCTCGAGTATAGCTAATTGAGTCCGTTAAAAACTACCCAGTATTTGGGAGATGTATATAGCAATGTGGTTAAATGTTTCTGCATCAACTGCTGAGAGGTGGAGCACTTGGATATCGTGGTGGGCCTTTGTTAGCTGTTCGTTTACTAAATTGAACTGTTCCGTAATTGATGACATTGACGGTTGATTCTACTATCTGGAGTAGGTATTCTTCGTTTCTGTTAGCTCTTTGCTTCTACGTGACTATATACCTTGACGTGGTGTAGAAGCTTAGTAAGGCAAAGATTCTCGGGATCCTTCCCCAGATGAGTCGTGAAGCTAAATATAGTCATCCCTACCTTGTCCCACCCCATCCCCTTTCTTCCTCTCTTTCCAACTCCTGGGCCGGATTTAAGTGTGTCATGCGACCCGTGCCGACGATCAGCCTGGCTGGGGGCCCAACCCAAATGTGCAGTTCCGAACGGAGCATCCGGACTACCTGGCGCCCTCCGGATTAAGTAGCCGTGCCTGCATATTGCGGATCTCTTTGCAGATTCACCCCATTAATTCTCCGCCACTCGTGGGATCCACATATAAAAAAAAAATTAATACAACAAAAAAACAAAAACAAAAAACAAAACAACAACAACAAAACAAGAATGCCAAGTTATCTGCCGACGAATCCGACTTTGAATCAGCTATTAGGAACATACCTACCGACGCTCTGGTGTCTAAACCTGGCGGAAGTAGAGAATGTGAAGCTGACACCGCTAAGGCTCTGGCTCTTAAGCCTGGCTGCAGTGGTGTTGGCGGAACTGAAGCTACCGACGCTCTGGTGACAAAACCTGGCGGGAGTGGGGTTCCATTCTTAGCAAAATCGAAGCCGGATTCGTCTGGCCTCGTACCAAAGCCGGCTTTTACTCCTACTATGGTACGAGGGGTCAACCCCCATTCTATGTCTCCTTCTGAGGGACCGACGAGACGTATGGCTTCGAGCAAGCGTCTCGTAGTTCCGCTCAGCTCCTCCGTAGGAAAACATCCCCGACTAAGTAGTTCTGGGTCGACCAACCGTGCTGCATTCAGCAAGGGGAAAGTCGCTCCCGCATCGAACCCTGAAGGCGCGTCCAAAACTTCACAGCCTTCCACCTCCGTGGTGAACCGTCCGGCCTCTGGCAAGCGGTCAAACACCACCTCTCTGACCCCAGGACCTTCAACTTCGACGGTGGCAGTTCGGCAGGCTGTAAATCCCGCCAAGAACATCTACAGGATGAGACGAGATCTCTTGCGCCAAAAAATGAGAATCGAGTCTATCCCCGAATTCGCCAGGTCCGACAAACAGCGTGACTCGCTTGTTTGGATAACAAGCAGGCTAGACGCGCTCAAAAAGCAGTCTGTGGACGCCTCAGCCAAGCGGCAACGCTCGGCGGAGGAGCCTCACAACAGCCCTAAAAAGCTGAAAACAGCCCCTGAGTCAGGAACGCTGAAGCCCTTTAACCAGGTCGTTAAGGAACACCTGGAGGTTGCAGTGATTGACAGAAGCGACCCTGAAGGTAGAATAACCGCTGAAAGATGGAGGAAAGTCGAGATCGAACTGACCAAAGTCTTCGTCAAATCGCTAAGGGACCACCCAGGCCCCTTACCGATTTGCAGGAACGCGGGATGGTACCAAGGGCACGTGAAGTTGATCACTTGCGTCGACCAGAGGTCTAAGGACTTCTATAAGATCCTGGTCAGTAATATGGACGTCAGCCGTCTGTGGTCGGGTGCTCGCATCGAGGTGGTCGAGAAGGATCAAATTCCTAGTCGACCGAGATGTCGCACTCGCGTCCCAACTGAGCCAGAGGATCCAAAAGACATCCTGGATCTGATTCGGGTTTGTAACCCAGCGCTTCCTACTCACAACTGGAAGGTTGCGAGGGTCGAGGAAGCCCTTCATGACACCAGGGTTGTTATTATCGTTATCAACGATGAATCCCTGGCGCCTCTTTCCGTTACCAAGGGGGTGATTGGCTACGGCATTAAGGCGATTACCCTCAAAGTATACCGTAGCGATCAGGATGCGGATAATAAGATCGTCTCCTCTTCAGTGGCTTCGTCATCTGGCAATAATTCCAACAGCGCGGCAGAATCCTCTATGGAAACTGACTGGTCCTCACCATGTCAGCGGTGGCACCTCTAGTTGGGGTCGGATCCTTACCGACGAACACGGAGGGTCACAGCGTGGCATCCAATACTGTTGCTGCCCGGACTCTAGTTGGGACCGATAACTCATCGGTGAACACGGAGCTGGGTAGTGACCCCAACTGCCCCTGAGGGGCCCCTATAGTGCCGACCGGATCTGCTGAAGTCGAACTTGAGTCGACCGACGCGGAAATGGTCAGCAATCACGAAGAGCTGCCTTAATATCTTTCTTCTCTCCAATTTCAGCTCAAACTAGATGCCATAAGGAAGGCCAACGCTCGATGGGCTAATTGCCCTTTCAAGATCTCGAGAGAGCTCTGGCCTACCTACAATCAGAAACGTTCAAAAGCACTGTTAATTCTGAGGCGTCAGGACTTGAGCACCATTATTGGCGTCCTTACGGGACTCTGCCTGATCGGCCTGCACGCAAGTCGTCTAGGCCTCCCATACAACGACTTCTGTCGGAGTTGCAGGGATGAGGAGGAAGAGGAAACGATTCCTCATCTTCTCTGCAACTGCCCTGCTCTAGCGTCAAGTAGAAACCTCCACCTGGGGTCATTCTTCTTCGACGACCTCTGCGACCTGACTGGTGTACCCATCAGGCATCTTCTGCGCTTTGTCAAAAGCTCCGGTTGGTTCTCCTAGTTCAGTGGAAAACCACCTAGATACAATTATCTGTGTAGTTGTCCATAGCCTTTTCGTACTGGTCGTTTTTGTCTCATTGTAGTGTCGTAGCGGTATTAATTCAGCCGGGGTATTTTTAGATCCGGTGGCCTTTAAGGCCTAAGTGAGCTGGTGCCCGTCTGTATCCGGGTGCCAGCTGCCACTACAACCTAACCTAACCTAACCTAGCTCTTTGAATTGTGTTTTCGATGTATTGTGCATAATCTTGGTCAAGAATACCAAAGAGTTTGTTTGCAATTGTCCCAATGATATCAAAAGGTGATTTCTTTTGAAGTATTGCAATTTCGTTTCTGTGTTTAAGGATTTCGTTCAGATAGTTGCTTTACTACTGCTTGACAAAAATTGTTCGGGTGCCGCTTTAGTATGTCACATTTGTTCCTTAGCCCCTGAATGCCTTCTTTTAGTCCTAGATATTCGTTCCAGTAGTTGCTCATGTTTAAGTATACGAAGAGCTTCCATTCGTCAGTTGTTAGGTTAACTTGACCCAAATCTTCAAAGTACATCCCCGGATTGTGAGTAAATTTTTCAGCTTCTACGGGATTTGGAGTTATTCCTTGCCCAAAAGCTGTGCCAATAATCTAATCAATACTCTTAATAACCGTTCGCTTTGGTTGTGATGAACCCTCCAAGTTGATGTCCGTATTGGCGCTTACCAAGGTGTGTTTCAACTTCTTCTTTTCTGACCGAAGAGGTGTTTTTGATGGGGTTCCATTGGTTGGAGATTGTAGAGCTTCGGATGTTGGTGGGTGTTTTCTTGACGTAGTTTCCTGATCTTCCTTAGGTAATGGACATACCTTGTAGATGGATCTTCTTATTTCTCCTGTTGATGTTTCCTGTTTTTTTATCAACTACCCTAGTCTTCTTATCCTGTCCTGGGTTTGTTTTTATTACTCTGCCTAATACCCACTTTAGTGGAGGTAGGTAATCTTCCTTTATCAGTACAAGTGTTCCTGGTTGGATAACTTCTTGTACATACTTCCATTTATACCGTTGATGAATTTCTTGCAGGTATTCGCTACTCCATCTACGCCAAAACTCCCGATGTATTGCTGTTACCCGATTCCATCGAACAATGTCGGTTATGTCGGATGTCTTGAGATTAGGATCAACGATAGTAGTTAATGGTGCATCAGTTAGAAAGTGTCCTGGAGTAAGGACTTATAGATCATTCGGATCTGTTGACATAGGTGTTAACGGTCTTGACTTAAGGACTGCTTCTATTTGTGCAAGTCCTGTGGTAGACTCTTCTTGAGTCAATGACGCACCAGCAAATACTCGCTTAATATGGTGTTTAGCTGATCTTACAGCAGCTTTCCATAATCCTCCAAAATGCAGGGATCGTGGAGGTATTAGTTTCCATTCGATAGATCGTTCGGTACAGTGGTTTCTAATGAACGTTTGTCCTTCCCCAGCAAAGAGTTTGGAGTACAGTTCGCTAAGTTCATTTCGGGCTCCAATGAAATTAGTTGCGTTGTCCGAAAATATTTTAGCTGGGCATCCACTTCGTGCCACAAATCTTTTAATTGCTCCAATAAAGGCTTGGGCCGTTAGATCTGTCACAAGTTCCAGGTGCACGGCCTTTGTTGCAAAACATATGAATACTGATACATATGCCTTTGTGGGTTGTTTACCCCGTATTTTGTTATGAATGTACACTGGTCCAAAGAAGTCTACTCCAACATTTATAAAGGGCCTCGATGGTTGAACACGATGGTAAGTTACCCATTAATTGTTGGACACTTCTAGGTATGCAGCGTATACAGTTGTGTACGACAGTTTGAGCAAGCTGTTTGCCTCTCAAAATCCAGTAATTTTGCCTTGATGTCGCCAGTAGAGCTTGCGGGCCTGCATGAAGATTATCGTGATGTAGTTGTGTCATTAATAATCTTGTGAAAATATGTGAGCTTGGTATGGTCATTTGATGTTTGGCGTTGTACGGTAGACTCGAAGCTTCTAATCGACCTCCTACTCTAATAATGTCTTTGTCTCCTAGGAATGGTGACAAGGAACTCAATCGACTCTTTTCTGACACATGTCCTTCCTTTCTGAGTGATTTTATCTCTCAGGAAATGCTTCTTGTTGCAAATACCTTACTATAGTTATTTTTGCTGCTTTAAGTTCTTATACCGACAAAACGTTATCCATAATGGCCAGTAAGATTGGGATTGGTTTAGGAAGAAAGGTCCCTTGAACCAAAATTCGGTTTAAAGAAACTGGTCCGGAAATACTCCTCTAGATAATAGATCCGCTGGATTTATTTTTGTATTAATAAATCTCCCTTGTCCTTTTTTAGTTTCTTCATGTATAAACTTTCAATGACCACTTTGGCTAGTTGCACCATTAGCTTTGCAGCGCATAGTTCCAATCGTGGAATTGTCTGTTGTTTTATAGGTGCAACTCTAGACTTTGAGCAGACTAGTTGTACCTTTACTTCTCCATTTGGCTTTGATGATCTTATGTATATAGCCGCTCCGTATGCCTCTGTGATGCATCCCAGAAGCAATGAAGCTGGATATCACTTGCTTTTGAAAGTAATATATGCCGACTCGGCATTGCCGAGGTATTTTCAGGGTGTTAAAGCATTGAAGTTCCGTCCACACTTTTGGTGTGTGTTTCCATTGGAACTGCAGCATCACAATCCAGTTTAAATCGCCATAATTCCTGAAGGAAGATTTTCGCCAGGATAATTACTGGGCTCAGAAATCCCAGCGGATCAAATATGTGAGCAGTATCTGCAAGAATTGAACGCTTGGTGATTTTTGATACCTCTTTCCAGTTAGCTTCGTGCAAGTCGTCACATCCTTCTAAAACGTCATCCATGTAGATATCGCGTTTGATTATGGAAGCTCCTAACGAATATTGACTCTTTGTAGTTAGAGCCAAATCTTGAAGACACCTGATCGCTAAGTATGGTGCCGATTTTGTTCTACATCCATGTAGATATCGCGTTTGATTATGGAAGCTCCTAACGAATATTGACTCTTTGTAGTTAGAGCCAAATCTTGAAGACACCTGATCGCTAAGTATGGTGCCGATTTTGTTCCATAAGTTACGGTGTTCAGTTGATATACCTTAACCGGTTGAGTGCGGGACTCTCTCCAAATGATGAGCTGGAATTTTTTACTTTCGTCATCCACTAGTATTTGGCGGTACATTTTAGAGATGGCGGCTGTGAATACGTAAGCCGCAGTAAAATTGAAAATAAATCGTTTTGTAATGATGGCCCAGCAACCAATACGTCGTTAAGTGATATGTTGGTTGATGTTTTGGCTGATCCACCCTAACTGACTCTGGTTGCCGTTCATCTCTGTCATATGGTTGATTTTAATATATTCTTCCATGAATTGAATATATTGCTGCCGTAGTTCTGGATTCTTACATAGTTTTCTTTCCAGGCTCAGAAATCGTCTCATGGCAAGTTCCTTCGATTCTCCCAAACTAGCTGGATTGTTAGCGAAAGGTAATTTTATGATTTAGCGACCGTTCGAAGTGCTATTTGTAGTGTTAATGAAGACCTCTTCACATCTTCGTTCTTGCGGAGTTAATTGCATTTGTTTCGAGGTTTTGCTAGATGGTGCTTCCTCTATTGCCCAGAATCTTTCAACTATCTCCTCCAGAGTTTCTTTACGATGCCACAAACCAAAGTTGAAGGCTGTTTTTGAAGTGTAGTCTTTCCCATCACAACCCATCCAAATTTCTTCGTAAATTCCAAATTCCAATTGCTAATGTTGATGAATTGACTGGGTTGACGTGAACGTATACTTCCGAATTCGTGCTAAATCCAGTAACTCGTGATTGAAGGCACAAATTTACTTTCTTGCTGATTTTAAGACTGTTGTTTCCAATTCCGGAAACCTCCAGTAGTTCTTTTTTCGGCATGAGCTTCAATTTGTTGGCTAATTTCCAAGTTATAAAACTCATCTGTGAGCCTGAGTCTAACAGTGCCCGTGCCTTGATAGGGCTGTTAGTTTTATTTACAACGTTGACAATAGCTGTTCCTAAAAGTACATAGTTAGAAGCCGCTTTGTCTGGATTGACTGCTGACAGACTGGTTCTATTGTCAATCTTTGGACTTTGAGCTGTAGTTTGGCGTTGAAACTTCGGTGCTTGGATATGGTGAAATTTAGTGCATTTAGTGCAATGCCCAAAAGTACAATTTGAGGTCTGATGACCGAATCGCAGGCAATTAATGCACCTGTTGAGCATTTTTACTTTATTAAATCTTTCCTTTGGGGACAGCTGTATAAACTCCGGGCATTTGGAGATAGGATGACTCTGTTGATCGCAAACAGAACATCTGTTCCATTCTTTTGCCATTGCAAGGAATACCCTTGGTGATCGCTTTGCATCGTCTGAACTTGATTTTTTAGTACCCAGTGCCTCCAATGATTGGAATCTTGTTTCCAAAAATGCAAGGAAGTCAGACAAGGTGGATAATGCTTTCGGTTGCTTGAGAGATTGTTCCCAAATAGTAAGCGTGTTTCTATCCAGCTTTTTTAGCAGGATATTCATCCAAAGTGGATCCCAGTTTGTAGTGTTGATGTCAAGGTTTTGCAAGCTCAAGAGGCATTCTTGTGTTGTGTCATGTAATGCCTTGATCTGACTTGCACCTTCGTGTTGAATGGTGGGCTGTGTCAGCAGTTTGTTGACTAAAGCCGTCACTAAAAGCCGGGTATTTTCATACCGCTCGGTTACAACCTTCTATGTAGCCATGTAATTTGCATCGGAAGTAGTAAAGAGACGTATTAGTTTCTCAGCTTCGCCCGTGAGGGTTGTCTGCAGGTAGAACAACTTTTGGCAGTTCGCAATTTGCTGATTGTGTACAAGTTCCGTAAACAAATCGCTATACTGCCTCCATTTAAGGAAATCACTAGGGCCCGGATTCTCATGCACTTAAAAACCATGTTTTATGCCTCATAATATTAAAAACCTCATAATATGCCCTTAAAATTAATAAAATATGCATTCAAATTAAAAAGAATAACGAGAAAATATGGTATAGATAAGATATATTAAAAATAAAATAGAAAGATAAAGAGCATAATAAAAATAAAAATATTCAGTCTCAAAAAATAATAATATTAATGAGAGACACTGCTGGTTCTATGACGTAAAAATTTACATTAATATGTATATACATATGTTTATATGTATAGATACTTATGTACATATGTATATGAAGGTCTTTAAACTACGATCTAGATATTTGCAATTACAATAAATAACGAAAATGCGCTGCAAGTTATCAAAAGTAAAGACACTGAAAAGCTGCGTTCGACAGACACGGATGTGATAGAAGCATATTTGAAGGACAACATTTCCGCAACTGTATACTCTTCGACTACAGTATTTGTATCAGAAATAGATGAAAATCATCAATTTTTTGGCTTTAAGGATAGCCATGGCATCCCACTGTTCAATGGGCACATTCAATGATCTTATCGTAAAATATCAGTAAAGGTCACTTTACAATTTCCTGTTGAATTCTACCTTTCTTAATAAAAAAATTAAAAAATGTTGGAAAATATGCGATTAAAGACGAAAAATATGAAATATGCATTATATGCTCTTATAAGCCAAAATATGCATTTGCATATATTTTTATGCATTTGCATAGAAATCCGGGCTCTAGTAATCACCATCGAATTTCGGTAAGGTTATTTTCGGCAAGTTAAATGTTGCGCTCGGCAAAGAAGTTGATGGAGCAGCTGGAGATGTAATTGGTTGTGCCGTCAACTGTTCCGTAGTTGTCGTCAATGTGATTAAATATTTGTTTACGTCTTCCTCCAACTTCAGGTATTCTTCCAATTGATACCGTTCTGAATGCGGGTCTTCCACCAATTCTGCGACCAATTGGTGCATCTCTTCTATTTGTCCCCAATACTTATCCAAACTATTAATTTTAAGGTGACAATATGTACAGCTCCAAGTTGTCATTGGGGTTTCATCAATATTGAGAAACAACCTTTGCGTCTGCGGTTGATTTCTGCCGTCGAAGAATTTTGACCACCTCTGTTGTCGGTTCTGTTGACTGAGTCGATCGAGAAGGTGGAACTGGCTTATACCCCGGCTCGGCTTCTGCATCCGCGGACTCAGTTGGTTGTTGATGGTTCCCAGTGATGTTGGTATCTTCGCCGTCTCTAATCAGATTCAAGAGCTTCTTTATCTCCTCATACATCTGCTTTACCTTCATATAGGTATTGGCTTGGATGTATGGTGTATCTTGTTTTACGAAGTCTTTGACTTGACTGTGGTTCTCAGCGAACTCCAGCCATAAGGTTTAAACTGATTTTAAACTTTTGTCCCTGTACTCAGCAGTTTTCCTGGCGGGACCGTCCTTTCCGATGTTGATTTGTAACTTTTGTATGTCTTCTGCTAATGCCTTTTGCCTAGCAATGATGCGGAACACTTCCAACTCGTCCATGATGAGTATTCCGGTTTATGTCTGTCACTCTGTACGAGTATTTGTTAGTACCAGTGTTTGAAGCCCTGGTCACGCTTGTGTCAAAAAGAAAGAAAAAAGTGATTCGCCCCTTACCGCTGGTGAGGGAAAGCAGATCACGTTGGGGTCTTGGATTATGAGTATAAAATCAACATGTCTTTACTTTTATCCTATCAATTGCTATGGAAATAAAAATTTAGCTTGTTAGTTGCAAATTTAGTTATGTATTAATAAAGATAAAGGTAGTTTGAGCTGAAGTGGAGGTGACATCGAAGGGATATGTAAAGCCTTTGCTCAAATATTTTTTGATACATGAAACTCTAACAAAACTAGGTCACTCTTCCTAATGTTAGTAAAATTAATAATGAGTCAGTTAGAAGTAAGGATTGAGGTGAAAAATTTTGAAAAAAAAAAAATATTTTGACATAAGCTTTAGGGTTGCTACAAATACGAAAAATGGCGTTTACTCATTGGTGAAAAAACATACACTTTTACTAGTGTAAAAGACCAGATACAACAAAGAGCGAATAATATATTTAAATAAGCACTAGCGGTGAAACTTATTAAAAAAATTGTATACATACACGTAGAGCTGCAAAACGCGTATAGCTACAACACGTATAGCAAGAAAATTCATTCAATGACATTCAAAGTTAGATCTTCTCATAAAAAAGCAAATTGGATTTAGAATAATGTTGATCATGCTTATTTTGAGGTTCGAATGAATAGTCAATTCTTTCGAATGTCTCTATTCATTCGAAAGATTTTTGTGTATTTTGAGATTCGAATGAAAAAGGTTCATTTTCGAATGATAACGCAAAATGAACTTAAATAAATTTAACCCTCAAAGTCAGCTGTTTGACATTTCTTTTAATACAGGTTGACCATACCTTGCTTTTTTTGTGTTAGAACTCTTCTCTTTCTTTGGAAATATTTTTATTAGTTACACTGTTACGAGTTTAAAGACGAAATTTAAGTGAGACATTTTATGAAACATGTTTTGTATACCTATAATAATATCGAAGACGAAAACAAAGCAAAATAAAATAACATACATGTATATTTAATTACAACTCTCTCCCACCATATACTCGGCACGAATCTGGTCACTCTACCTTTACTTTGAGTGCTGTCAGTAGTAAAATAAACACTTGCTCGGTGATTTGTTTTTAATAATTAGATTTGTTTTTAGATAAAATAAAATGCTGCTTTCTTTTGTGGACAGTACAGATGATATAGAAAATGTAAAACAAGAGTAAAAAATAAAGTTGCAAAATAATTTCGTGCATTCACTCGTCTTTCCTTTGGAGATTTGTTTACATAGAACTTGAGTGGGACTATTTTATTTATACGAATTGCCGGCCACCAGTTTTTCTAATTAGAACGTGACCTATACCGACAGGATCAGAAATTGTCAATTAAAGTTACTTCATTTAATTTTCTAGAGAATATTAAAAATATCTCACTATATTTACGTGTTTGTTAATCTATGCGCTAGGAAAATGTGTGCGAATGAAAAATGACATTTGTTTCGAATGAATAGAATCTCAAAATACGCACAACCAATGAACTTTCGAATGTTTGGATGAACTTTCTATTCTTTCTATTCATTCGAAAGTCAAAATACAGTCTATGCGAATTCGACTCACTTTCGAATGAATTCGAATCTCAAAATAAGGCTGGATGTCTTTTATACTAAATCACAATTGTTTTAATATATTTACCATATATCGCTTAAAATTTGCACGGGAATATTTTTTCTTTTAATGCGGGCCTCCCAGCCCACATATGACTTTAAAAAAATATATCTTTCGGGCATTTTGTGAAAATATCTCAAAATTGTTCTTAATTTTTCCGCTCTAAGTCGACAGGCATACAAGCAATTTCTAATATTCAAATGAGTTCTACCTTTCACACGTCGCACGTCGTTTTCATATTAATTTTGAATATATCGCTATCTATCAAACAATTTGTCATTTATAACACGTAGTCTCATGAATTGCGCCTGACGAAAAAAGTATATAAGCTCGAGTTAAATAGCGACTCTTTTTGACGTTTTTCTTTTCTCTATTTTTATAATTTATTTCATTTTTATATTCGTATGTCTCTTTAATTTGAAAGATATAAATAAATTGATAGAGAATGCCCATTTCTTTAACATTTTATATATTATTTACATTTCGTTTTTTATGTATATAAAAAAATTAAAATTTCATTTTTCGCAGATATAACGGCATATCAATGTTTTTATTTCATCTATAGACTGAATAGAAATATATTTTTCTTCCGAAAATTTTGCAATAAACGATTCTGGATAAAATGAAATTGAGTTGATAATTGTCAAATTGTGTGCAAAAAATAGCTACATATGTCGCTTTGAACCCTTGTTTGGTCGCGTGATTTAATCTTCAAATTATATCTCGCGATTTACAACCATACATCATTGTTTTCGGTCTGTAACGCATAGTTTATATGTGGTAAATGGAAGAATATAGTTTTATTTTACCTTCTAGGCTAGTTCTAACCGTGTATTTCTTTTACTTTTATGTGCGATTTATGAAAGGATGGAAAACGGGTAAATTCTACGTGGTCTAGAAATGTAGACCCCGCGACCAACTAACCAACTAATATATTTTATTTTATTTATTTATTTTGTTTTATTTATTGGCTCTGAAGTTGATAAAGGATTTCAAATTTTACATTTATGATTAGAATTTGGTTTGTTTACTAGTTCAATATTTATAGGATTGGGAGATCTAAGAATTTCATATATATTTAAGTCTTTTAGGTGATTTTTTGTATATATAGAAGGGGGTTAATTGGTGAGAAATTATTATTTTCTGATTGTTATTCATAGTGTGATCAATTATTTAGAGTTTATGAATTGTTATAAATATCAAATTAATACAAATCGCAACGTAACGTTATTGTAAATATTATTTTTAAAGCTTTCAGTAATGAATAACACTATGGGACATTGTTTACATTAACAATTAGAGTGAAGTTTAAAATGGTAATTGTTCTTTCCTCTAAAATTCTTAGCGCAATAAGCTTCAATTTGTGCAGACGTGCGATTAATCATACATTTTTTTTTTAGTACAACGTACAATAGTTTTCTTTAACAAAGGAACAATAGGAGAATTAATTAACAATTTTTGCATTTCAATGGATAAAAAATGGGACCTCGATAATGTCGCCAGTATATATGCATAAATTCAGACAAAGATATTTTAATAACTGTTATATTATCTTTATTATGACATTTTTACTTCACAAAGTGGTTACAGGGACTGGCTCTCAGCGTGTTCAATTAAAGCTTAAAGCATATTACTAGCAATACATAACATCTCCCCTTTTAGGATCTTTTACTTCATAATCTTATGATAACAATCTAATTCAATTTCAATTTTAAAGGTTTTTATTGAACAAACAAATAACACTTATGCTAGGCAAAAACACTTAAAACTAGCTTAAATAACTTGAGTAACTTATTCTAACTTACTGGTCCTATGCGGGCGCTCTAAGCTAAACTTAATTCTTAATCTATGTCTTTCGACTTAATTATAGAGATTATTTTATTGTAATAACAAATATGACTAAGAAAAAGAGTTTATTATAAAAACTTAGTGAACGGGCTTGTTTTTTAATTAAAACTATATATGTAAAAGCTTACATACTACCTTAAAATAATGTTAAACTACCTTATTTTTGTTGCCAACGGGCTTTTTATATTTTGTAATTTTTTTGGTGCCAACGGGCTTTTTTGTTTTTGTTTTTTTTTTTTTTTTTTTTATATATATACATTTTGAAACTTATCCTACCTACTTACAAAAAAAAAAAAAAAAAAGCTATGTAAGCCAACCACAGGCATATAAAGATATATACATCGGCCAGTTTTGCGTGTTCAACCTACCCCGGATCTAAGTGAATCGACGAGGGAGTTGATAACAATCTATTTTAGGTAACAATTCAATCTTAAATATTTTTCTATTATAACTAAAATAACACCATTAAAATAGAAGGATCGAGTTCATAAGAGTTATAATTAAAAGGAATTAATCCAATTTTGTAAAACTAAGAGAAAGAATGCACAGTAATACATTTAGTACACTCCATAAGAATTCAAAGTGTATTATAACTATAAGGTAACAATTAAAAATTGTACTTTATTATTTATATTCCCACCTTTCTGGCGGTTTTACAATTCAACCACTTTTGGTTGTATAATAATTATTTGTTTTATCATTTGGCGCTTCAATATTAACAGGGGTTGGTTTATTATTTAAAATATCCTCTCTGACCAGAGTTATATTCTTAGATGGTTTCGGAATAGAAGGAATATGAACAGCAATCATAGAATCTTGACATTCTCTCTCCGAAACACTATTTTCATCAGATCTTTTTGTCTGTGGTTCTAAAGAATTTCGCCTCAAAATTTTATCATATTCTGTTTTTAAAAGTTAAGATCTTGGATTTGTGTCTTTTCCTATAATTTTGGCTGGTTCCCACTTTTTGGCATTTTGATATGTGACATTTTGACCCTCCGAATATTCCATTTCTCTCCGGCGACCTATTTTGCGATCATGGTAATATTTATACCGACTTTGATTTTGTTTTATCTCTCCATCTGTCTTTTACAACGCATGGAATTAGATTTTCAGATTTAATGGGTATCTTAGGACGAAGCAATCTACTCAGAAGCATTTCTGACGGGGTATACGAAAATCCTGTGATAGGAGTGTTGCGATACAATAAAAGGGCACTCTGAAATTCTTTATTGTCTTCTTCACACTTTATCATAAGGGACTTTGCAATTGAAACTGCTTTTTCAGCTAGTCCGTTAGAATGAGGATATCTCGGACTCGAAAACACATTAGAAAAATTCCATTCCATTGAAAATTTCTTGAATACAAATGAATTAAAAGGTACATTATCAGATACTAATATTTCTGGCACACCATGTGCTGCAAAAATAGACTTTAATTGTTTAATTACCTCACATGCGGTTTTACTTTTCAGTTGCTTTACCTCTATCAATTTAGAATAGTAATCTATTAGCGTAAGAAACGATTTAGATCCATAATCAAATAGATTGCATGCAACTTTATTGAACGGTAGAAGTGGTATTTCATGCAAAATTAGCGGTATCTTTAAATTTAAAGTTTGAAACTTTTCGCATGTTCTGCAGTTTGTAACGAGTTCCTCAATATCATCGTTTATCTTAGGCCAATAAGAAAGAATTTGTGCTGCACGTTTGGCTTTACATATACCCTTATGACTCATGCAATTTATCTAGCATCTTACGACGCAAGATACGAGGAATTATAATTCTATTTTGGTAAAATAATAAATTGCTTTCAAAATAAATATCATGCCTAAGATGCCAGTATTTCTTAATATAGGAGTTTACAGCCCTTATTATATGCCTCGATTAAAAGAATTAGTTCCGGGTCTCTGATTGTCTTGAATTTTATCACCTCCTGACAGTTATCGCTAACACACACTGAATGAACCATTTCATTTAACTTTTGATCTACCTCAACCGAACTAGATAGAGTATTCTGGAACGTATTTAACACAAATGTTATATGGCAATAACTTGAGTTTAATTCTTTGAAGCCTCTTTGAGTGAACCTCGCTAACCAGCTTATCAAAAATCGCAACAAGCGGCTTATGATCTGTTATCACAGTAACCGGCCTGCCATATATAAAATTGTGGAATTTTAAGCACGAAAACAATATAGCCAGCATCTATTTCTCAATTTGTGCGTATCTTTTCTCAGCATTAGTTAACGCCTTGGATGCATAACACACTGGCCTGTTCTCTTGAATCAAACATGACCCTAACCCAGATTGTGATGCATCAGCTTGAATCGTTATTGGTAATTTTTCATTAAAGTTCTGTAAGACAGGTGCTTCAGTTATTAGTCGCTTTAACTTTTTAAAAGCTAAGTCATGTACAGCTGTCCATTGAAATTGTGCGTTATTCTTTAATAATTCTCGAAACGAAGTGGTGATTTCAGAAAGCTGTGGAATGAAATTTCTTACATAATTTATAACCCCTAGAAACCGCTGAAGTTCTTTGATATTAGTTGGCCGTTTAATGGCGTCTATAGCTTTTATGCGATCTGGGTTTAGCATAGTTCCCGAACTCGAAAATACATGACCTAAATATTTAACCTGCTCCTGCCTAAATTGTAATTTTACCGGATTAAATTTTATATTTAGTTTATTTGCTCGCTCCACTACATTTTTTAAATTTATATCATGTTCCGCTTTATCTCGGCCATAAACTAAGATGTCGTCAAAATATACAAAGTTGACTACTTCCTTCATCTAGTTTTATTTGTCAAAACCAGTCTTTTAGGTCCAGCACTGAAAAATATCGCATACCCTGTAATTTGGATAAAATATCCTCAAATCGCGGTATTTCAAATGAGTCCTTGCCAATGTTTAAATTTAACTCTCTAGGGTCTAAGTTTCTGGAAAATACCCTAGCCCTTGAAAACTCACCTTATTTTCTTCTAAAAATTTGGTTTTATTACTCGAACATATTTTTAATTCATCGATTCGTTGGATTAGTTTTAATTTTAGACACAATTCCAAGCAATAGGATTTGAAGTTACATCCGCAATAATAAAATTTTCGTAACATTTTTGATTTTCGGTTGAAATTTCTAAAATCACTATGCCTATGACCTTTATCTTATCACATCCATATGATTCTTAATTGACTGAGACTGCATGTAATTTATGTGTTTTATTAAAATACTTCATAAATAAATAATTTGGTAAAATATTAACCTCAGAACCTGTGTCTATTTTGAATTGTATTTTATAATCACCGATTTTAATTATTTTAAACCAACCTCTGTTAACACTGCCAATAGAAATAATCTTAATAGAATCAATGAAAAGGTCATCTACATCTACATTCTCTAACTCGTAATTTGAAATTTGATTGACATTTTTGTTTTTAAAATGTTTTTGTCTACAAACTTTTGAAAAATGATTATTTTTCCCACATTTATTACAATTTTTTCCAAAGGCTGGACATGCATTTAATTTATGAGTGTATGAGCAATTTCTACAGTTTGTTATAATTTTATTTTCATTGATTTCGCTGTCATTTACCTTACTATTATTTTCTGTGCTATAAGATCTAACCTGCGTGGCTGCTGCTTGACTTCTATTTAGTTGATGCACTTGTTGAGAATTTTGAACTTCCTTGGCTTGATGATGTGTGGCTTCGGCAATACGGCATGATTCAACTGCTTTTTTTAGTATTAATTCTGGTGTACGCAGTAACCTCTCTTGTAAGTCGGCATTGCTGATGCCAAGAACAATGCGATCTCTGACCATTTGATCTGTTATTGTCTCCGTGGTATCGGTAAATTCACATTTTTTTGCTTGATTGATGTCAGTGGGAAAGTTAACAAAGCTCTCTCCTACTTGCTGTTTTCTTGAGTGAAATTTAAACCGTTCATATATTAAACAAAATTTTGGGGAACAATGCTCATCAAATTTTCCTTTGACAACTTCGAATATTTTGCTTTCCTCATCCGTTAGATTAAAAGTTTCTACAATCTCTACCGCTTTTTCGCCTATGCTACTTATCCTCATCTTGGAGCACTTCATTTTTTGTCGCGGGTTTTATGAATATGTCAAACTGTTTTTTAAATTGGGTCCACTCAACATATTGCCCTCAAATGTTAATGAGGCAGGAGGACGAAAAGAACTCGCAAAATCCAATTTTTATGTCTTATTTATTTTTTTTTCTTATACACTTGCACTTTCTAGCTAGAAATTTAACACGTTTTCAATGTTTATATATGCAACTTGTAGTCGTCTGTTAGAATTTATGCATTTACAATATTATTTATTATTATTTTTATTTATTATTTTTTTTTTAATTTTTTTTTGTTTTTGTAATGTACAATTCTTTTTTCCGGCTGCGCCATGTTATATTATCTTTATTATGACATCTTTACTTCACAAAGTGGTTACAGCAACTGGCTCACAGCGTGTTCAATTAAAGCTTAAAGCATATTACTAACAATACATAACAATAACACCAGAAAAGATTCGTTGGGCAGTATTTAGCTTTAAATCCTTCAAAACGGCTGGTCCTGATATTATTCAGCCCTGTATACTATCTTAAAGGGCAGCTTGAAGCCTGTCTATATTCCCGGAGTATCGACCGAGGTCAATGTTGTCTTCATTCCCACAGCAAGTAGGATTTCTCATATTAGTCATAAGGATCTCCGACCTATCAATCTGTCATCATTCCTCCTAAAACCCTGGAAAGACTGATTGATATCCAACTCCGCGGCTCAATTGAACCGTGCCTACTCGCTATCCCAACATGCTTATAGCAAGGAAAATCGGTGGAGATCGCTAAATATCAAAGAATTCTCCCTAGTATCCTTCTTGGATATATAGGGAGCCTTTAACAACGTCCATCCCGGTGCAATTACTCATACATTTGACAAACTGGGGGTCGATGCTGCGTTTAACACATACCAGGGCCCTGCATCGGCTCGCAGAATTGTCAATCGTAGTACCACCCCAAGGTGGGGTCTTATCACCCCTTCTCTGAAATATCCCAATAAACCACTAGCTGATTCACCTCGAGGCCACCGGCTGTAAGGTGGTTGCGTATGCGGATGACGTTGCTTTTATATTCTCTGGAAAATTGGCCGCTCCTCAGTGGCTAACTCTCAACTACGGCCACTCCTGTTCTTAATAAATTTAACTTCATTGATGAAACCACTGAGCCAAAGTAAGCTGTGGTCGGAACTTCCATACATCAATCGCAGCTCGCGAAACATGGTCTAATCTGGAGCAGGTGGATGTCGGAATGATACACATCTACACTGATGGATCTAAGACCTCAGACAGAGTTGGTGGTGGTGTTTACTTTTATGTACTTAACTTAACAGTAATGCTAGGATTACACGATTGACGATTTGCGTAAATATTCACGCTTTTTTGAGCTCAAATCGACATCAACCGTGAAAAAACACAATTTTTTCACGTTAATCTACGCCAATTTGGTTGACCCCCAGATTGTCCCCAATTTCCGTCAATAAAAATTTACGCAATTATATCAATCGTGTAAACGAATCTATTCAAATATTAGCGTCAACCTTCAGGTAAATTGCGTCAACCAAATGGTTGACGACTCGAGCGTCAACCACAGGTGTCAATTTTAGATCAATTTCAGAACAAAATTGACATGTTTTTTTCTTGCGCTTTCCAAACATGTAAACAGCTGCTGCTATATTTCTTTTTTCACCTTTGGACATACCTTTTATACGATTCTAATCGAAAAATATTTATAACAAACTAAAACTATTTTATTCTGAATATATTTATGTATGTTGGGAAATGCATTTATTACTAATGAAAGCAAGCGTCAACCAATAGTCAATTCGATTGACATAAAAAAGCGTCAATCGTGTACACGGTGCGATTGTATGGTTGACGGTTTACGCTTTTTTTTAAATTGCGTCAATCGATACTTTGGTTGACGTTGAATACTTAGATCAATCGGGCGTAAATTTATTAGATTTACGCTTTTGCGGCAATCGTCTAATCATAGCATAAGGCTGATGACATTGCAAAACTTGGCACAACCCTCTCAATTAAATCCGTAAGGACGGGAATTGGTATGCCAATTGCTACCTGTAAGCACCTGCTCACGCTTGATGAAAAGCCCACGCCCTTTGGATACATTGTCCCTTCAGAATTTCTAGAGAGCTCTGGACTAACTTTAACCAGAAATCCCATCAAATGATTTCTGTCGGAGTTGCAAGGACTAGGAGGGAGAGGAAACGGTTCTTCATCTTCTTTGCAACTGCGCTGCATATAAATCTGGGCACTAGCTGCCAAACTAAACCTAACCTTCCGTGCTCCTGTCCGTGTTTGTTTTTTTATTTAAAAGGGATTAGGCCGACTGGGGAAACCCTTTAAAAACGCGTCTTTCATCTTACCTCTGGATGAAAAATTTATTTTATATTTTAAAAATAAAACAAATTAAATGAAAATTTCAATCTAAAAATATAGGACTGTAATGCTAGCGTCAATAAATTTACGCCCGATTGATATAGTTTTGAAAAGAGCGTAAATAAATTTTTCCCTGATTTACACGATTGACCTAAAAGCGTCAATTTTGCCAACGTCAACTAAAATATCGGTTGACGCAAATTGAAAAAAAGCGTAAACCGTCAACCATACAATCACACCGTTTACACCATTGACGCTTTTTTATGCCAATCAAATTGACTATTAGTTGACGCTTGCTGGCATTAGTAATAAATTAATTTCCCTTCATAAATATTTTCAGAATAAAATATTTCTAGTTTGTTAATAAATATTTCTTTCGATTACAATCGTATAAAAGTGTGTCCAAAAGTGAAAAAATAAATATATCAGTAGCATTGTACATGTTTGGCAAGCGCAATAAAAAAAAATTCAGCAAAGAAATTTACGGGATATGTCAATTTTGTTCTGAAATTGACCTGAAATTGACGCCTGTGGTTGACGCTCGAGTCGTCAACCATTTGGTTGACGCAATTTAACTGTAGGTTGACGCTAATATTTGAATAGATTCGTTTACACGATTGATATAATCGCGTACATTTTTATTGACGGAAATTGGGGCAATCAGGGGGTCAACCAAATTGGCGTAGATTGACGCGAAAAAATTGTGCCTTTACACGATTGATGTCGATTGGAGCTAAAAAAAAGCGTAAATATTGACGCAAATCGTCAATCGTGTAATCCTACTAATATTCTACCCTACATAATATTCTTTTAGATTTTTGCCAGTTTGAAATGTTGCTACGGCAACACTGTAGTAGCTTTTGTTACAATAGCACCTTACGGAAAACAAAAGACTCCGAATGAGAGACAAACATCCCATCTTCCCTGAAAATAAGCTATGGTCGAGTATGGCAATCATGGTATAGTAGGGTAAATGTAAATGGCGTGATATCGAGCTGAGCGACATATCACGTTTCGCTATCTCACCGCGGACTGTCATAACTTTTTTTAGGCTCAAATTATCACGCCCACCGGCGAGCAAAGAAAGAAAACAACATGCCAGCACTCACTCTCAGGCAAATAAGAACAAAAAAAATCCATTTTTAGAAAATTATTTAATCCCAATAACACCATTACCCATATTAATACAATTGTTTATAAAAATATTTGTATATACATACATTTATCAACCCCATATTTTAAATTTTTGCTGAGCTTAATAATTTAAGCGCTTTATTAAGTTCCGTTCCAAAATCAGGATGTACCTCACTGAAGTTCTTGGCTGCTCTCGATTGTATAAATGGACTAGCATTACTTAAGTGTGCAGCTATATTGGAGACCAATCTTGTTCTTTCATCTGCAGAGAGGACATTTTGCCAAAAGTCTGTAACCTGCGAATAATTATCACCCAGATCTCCACTGCGATAACGATCTATGTCGCCACTTATAGTATTCTCCCCACGTAAGATCTTAATCCGTTGACATTCTTGAGGACCAGCAAATGAATTGGGGTAGTAATTGGGAGCACCACCTTGATTATCTGTAAAACACATTGGTCCATCGCGCTGATAATTTTTCACCGCTACACGATATGGACAATTAACTGGCAGTTGCAAATAATTAGGTCCCAACCTATGACGATGCGTATCAGCATATGAAAAAAGTCTTCCTTGAAGCATTTTATCGGGAGATGGTTCAATACCTGGAACCATATGTGCTGGACTGAATGCTATCTGTTCTACTTCCGCAAAATAATTCGTAGGATTTCTATCAAGTACTATTTTTCCAACATTGATTAGTGGATAATCTGCATGTGACCATACTTTAGTTAAATCAAATGGGTTATATTCGTAACTTTTAGCTTGTTCGAAAGTCATTACTTGAATGTACATAGTCCAGCTGGGAAATTTGCCATTAGCAATGGCATTATACAAATCGCGTATGCTATAATCTGGATCGGTTGCAGATAACTGCTCCGCTTTTTTTGAGTCAAGATTCTTTATTCCTTGGTCTGTTTTGTAATGAAATTTACAGTAAAACTGTTCACCTTGTTTGTTAATTATTTTAAAAGTATGTGAACCATATCCATTCATGTGACGATAACCATCTGGAATTCCCCTATCAGAGAATAAGATTGCCACCTAAAAATATAATATATATTAAGATTAGAAATAAATATTATAACTTCAATAAAAAAAAATAAACTAATAGAAATTCAAGATGTTGATTCAAATAATAGTAGGGGTTAAAAGTTGACCAAAAAGTTAATTACATATGTACATAACAATTTGAATAAAATAATAATAAAACTGATAATAGCCATTTTATTATCCACATGACTAGATGTTCGATATTTTTTTGTTTCGAAGTGTGGTAGCCCTTCTTTTGTCTCAAGGTCAAAAAAAAATCAAAAACTGAAAACAGTTGCAATTGAGGTAAATACAATACTGTGTGTATTTTTTTTTATTAAATATTAACAATTTATTCATTCTATAGTTTTTATTTGGTAGCGACGATAATAGCGAAGTAGTATCATTAGGTTTTTTAATATTCCGGTCCATTTCAATTCCACAGCTGTTTTCCTTTTTTTTGGCATATAATGCGGAGTTGCCATGCAACCGATTTTTCTTTTTTAATAAAAATTTGATCATTTCGTTTATTAGGCGAGTTTTTTTCGTATCCTATATAGACTTAAAAAATTATTAGCCAATAAAACGCCTATCGGGGCTAAGGAATTTCAGTATCGCAGTTTGGAAGCACTTTGTACTGACATTTAATAATTTTGATTTCAGTAATCCCAACACATCCTCCTTTGCCCATGTTTTTCGTTTTCTAATGACAATAAAATCGTAAATAAATCGTGTATCTTAGGTTCTACTTACATTTTCTCTTCAAAACACATTTTTTCTTAATTTAATTTTTTTTTTATGAATGACTGCTGTCTGTTCAATCAGTTTTGACATTTTCTATATCATTTTTCGACACAATCGAAATAAAACAATTTGGGAGCACAGTTTTTATTGCGGCTAAGGAAATAAGGCTCGATAATTATCCAGATTTCGTTATTCTATATAGGTTGAGTTGTTAGTGTATTTAATATGGAAAATATATTTTAAGCCTATATAGAATACGAAAAAAACACGCCTATTGTTAAAAAAAAAAAAAATTAAAATGTATAAACATATACCGAATGAGAATAATACTGTGCAGCTAACATTTCATTATCATATCGCTAGTATAACACTTTAAGCAGAATATTCAGAATATCTCGAATCTAAGACATCTTTTACATTAGAACTTGATGGAGTGTAGACGTGTTCGACTTTTTAGAAATCTAAAGCGTTTTTCAAGTTTGAATTCGAGGAAATAATCCCAATAAAAACAAACGTCGTGGAAAAAGAATAGTGCGAGAGCAATTCTCAATTCGGTTCTTAGCCGGGGAAGCGTTAACAATTTAAATAAATATAGAAAAAAAAAACAATTTTTAAAGTGACAGCTAAAAAAGAAAAAAATATAATTAAAAATAAGCAAGGAAATAGTGATGAGTGCGGAAAGGCCCGCACTCCCAGTAGTCGGAGTTGCGGCCGAAATTAAATCAATTGTGGAGTCAGCGATACAGTTACCACCACAGGTATCACCACCACTAGTAACTAATGGTGCAAAGAGGAGGCGGAAGACGAAGTTAACGCCCATCCCCATCCCAATGCGTCTCACCCAGTCAGCCTCTGCTAGAAAACTACCAGTGGCTAGAAAATTACCCGCGTCGATGAGAACGGAGGCGTCAGCGATAGTTACAGCTATGGATGTAGCAGACGATGCCAAGGAGGACCCATGTGTCTCAAAATGTGCCTCAAGCAACTTCGTCGGAAGAAACAACAGCTTTGTATCACTAACGCAATCTGATTCTGATGACGAGGACGAGTGTCAAGCAGAACTCCAAAAAACCAAGCAAAAGCAGTCACAGCAACAACAACTTAAGCAGCAGCAGCCGCAAAAGGCTGTTATAAAACAGCTACAATAGGAGGCGAAGAAGCAACAACAACAGTCCAAGCAGCAACAGCAGCTGCAAAAGGCACTTATAAAAGAGCCACAACAACAAGAACAGCAGCTAAAGCTACACCAAGAACAACAGAAGCAGCAAGTACAAAAGCAGATAAAAGTGAGAGTACCACCAATCAAAACCTATAAGATGGAGTTGAAGGACACCATTGACCTGTGTAAGTCGGTAATTGGTCAACATTTTACTATTAAAAGACTTAATGACAACAGACATGCAATTCAGTGCAATATACTTCAGCACTACAAAAAAATTAAAGATCTTTTAAGGGACTCAACGACGGAGGTCTTCCTAAAGAGTGAGAAGCAGCAAACAATGCAATGGGTTGGATCCATCCACCGAGCCGGAGGAGGTCCTTAAGATACTCCAAGTCCTTCCTTGTTCTTCCTTGTTCAACTGTCTCCCAACAGCAAACTGGAGGTTCCAAGACGTATTCATGTCCTAGACCACCAAGTTGTCACATGGGACAAATTAAAACGCATCGAGGGCATTATTCAATGCGTTCGAAAGATTCGGGCACGCTGCGTCAAACTGCAATATGCAGCCTCGATGCGCCAAGTGCGCAAGCTTCCACAAAACAGAAGATTATCTGGGTAAGGAGAAAGTGGCAGATAAGAGCCAGCTCGCATGCGTACTATGTAGAAATTCGGGACACCGCTAATTATCGGGGTTGTCCTGAATTTCACAGCATTAAAACATTAAATCTGGCTCGCACGCAAAAGCGCGTGGTGAAAGTCCCACACAGTTCCGTCCAAACACCAGCCGTAACTCCCCAAATTACCTACGTTCAAATGGCGTCAGGTAGGATGAGCACTGTACAAAAGGTAGCTGCACAGGCCCAAGAGCATAAGGCACCTGAAGCTCAAGACGATTTGCTGACTATATTGCTCCAAATTCAGGGGCAGGTTGGTCAGTTCCAGCGCCAATTAGTAGAGCAGGGGAATCGGGTGGACAGGATCTACGCGCATCTGCCGAGCTTAGCGCACCTTCAGTCGTAATGGGTACGGTCGCGAATGGGGAAACCCTAAAGATTTTTTGCTTTTTATCATAAAAAAATTTAATGAAATATTACTTTTTTAAATCAAAATTCATACCTGTATAATAATTTCTTAATTAAATGCTTGTATAAGCATACAAATGTAATAAATACGCATAAGAAAATATGTTTTATTATTATTTGTATTTGCTAGCCTTAGAATTCAAATGCATTCAATGAGTACATTCATATTTTTATTTGTTTTGGAATGACACCAATACAGCGTAACTGGCCTAACACTTCCACGCTAAAACTGTTGTTCTAGAATGCAGCAGCCAGGGCGATTGCTAACCAATCAAGTGCCACTTCCTCTTCGTGAGAAAGAATTCCGGTTGTCCAAGCTTAGTTCCCACTTAACAAATATTTTAAAGAGTTACGACTCAATTTTTAAGTGTACTTCTATTAAAAACTTCCTTTTTTCACTCTGAATTTAAATGTTATTGGTACAAATCGACTAAGAACCGGCAAACAAAAATATTAAGTAATGAATTATGTAGTACTTGTATGTTTTACAAGTCTCGTAAGAGATTCTAGTTTTTGAACAGAGTTTTATAAAAAACCGAAATACAGAATACCAAATTTAAAAGATCTCTTATAATCGAAGTATTTATGATTCATAACAGATTTGCCCGAGTAGATGTAAATATTAAGCTCAAAATGTTATACTAGCGATATGATCAACAAATGTGAGGTGCACAATAATTTTCTCATTCAGTATATGTTTATAAATTTTAATATTTTCTTTTAAAAAAAGCGAAATGATCAAATTTTTGTTTAAAAAATAAATTCGGTTACATGGCAATTCCACATTATATGTCAAAAAAAGGAAAACAGCTGTGCAATTGAAACGGAACTGAATAAGGAGAAACCTGATGAACAAGCTTCTTTGCTATCATAGTCGCTACCAAATAAAAACTAAAATATGATTGATATTGATTCGATATCTAAGGCTGGAATTGGGGGAAAATTATTTCCTCATGGCCGGAGATTTGAACGCCAGACATAGAGATTAGGGAAATCAAACACCAAATACTAGAGGGAACTCACTACTCAATTGGTGGGGTCAACACAATGTCGAGTTTCGACTCGATTTGAAGGCTACAGATAGTCCGTCGTTTCCCAGAAGCGGCTCCTATCTGGATCTACTTCTCTTTGATGAATAATAACAACTGACCGACAAACGATAAACTGTTTACGCACGTTCGTGTGTGACACTGACAATTGCGGACTTAGTGCCGAAATAACGATTCCAAACTAAATTGCGAAATTGGAAGAGTTTGTCCAAACGTACTCCTACAACTACGGTAGAACTCGTTGGACTCGCTTCTCCCGAGACTTAACAAGAGAAATCTCCTTATATTCGATCGACCCACCGTGCAACAGAAACCTGTCGAACGAGGAGATTGACAGTTACCTAAAACAAATGGACGGGACAATCAAACGAACGATGGACAGTACAATACCTCGGTATCGACCAACTGATTCCGTAATGCAACAATCGACGCACTGCACGTACAAAAAAGTAGACTGCTGACAAGACTAAAAAACTTGCATAGGCAGTTTACTGATAGACAGAACTCGGAGGTTAGGACTCTGAAGTCGGTGATAAGGAATCAAGTCTGATAATCCGAGTATGTTCCCCCAGATTAATAAAATATTTCGGAGAAACAATATCAACGAACTTCCGTGTCTGAAGATCCCTCGAACTACAAACAATGAACAATTACTTACAGCAGCAGGAATAGATCCAAGGGACGCCATCGATGATGACGACTTTTTTATGATCGAAGATCCGCAGCAGAAGGTAGAGGCTATAGGAACTATTTTCGAGGACGTGTATAAGGTAAATGCTTGCATTCGCCCGAACCACAACCTGGAGAATAGAGTCCTTGCGCGCAACTTCCGCCTTCGATATAATTTGCAGCAATGGCAAGCAGAGAATACTGGCTTCACCAGGTTCAATGATGACAATGTTGCAAACAATGTCATTGCCATTGAAGGGATTCATCCCCCTTACATATCGAAGGTAGAACTTCAAGCGATCTTCGAATCACTGAGAAAGAAGAAATCACTGGGAATCGATGGAATATCGAACATTGTGCTTAGACATCTTCCTCTAGTAGCGGTAGACATTTACGCCACCCTGTTCAACAATGCACCGAATAATGCCCATTATCCAGAGCATTGGAAAACAGCAGTGGTTCAGCCGAACCCGAAAAAGGGAAGACAGTTCCAATCCTGCAAATCTCCGGTCCATTAGTCTCCTTCCGAACATCAGCGAGGTATTCGAGAAAGTGCTACATAGTGCAATTATAATGTGGGTTGAGGACAATAAAATTGTTCTGGATAACCAATTCGGTTTTAAGGCGGGGCATGATATAATTCATGCCGCATCTAAACTCGTGTCGAATATCCAATGGAACAAAAGTAAGAAACAATGCACGGGTGCCTGCCTAGTTGACTTGGAGAAGGCCTTCAATACCGTATGGTTGGAAGGGCTCTTTTACAAATTGAGCAGCTTGGGCATAGGCAAACCACTACTATACATGTGGCTTAATATGCTCACTGGTAGAAAGTTCGTTGTGAAAAATGGGCGCGTAATTTCCACTGGAACGTTCGAAATTAAAAATGGTCTGCAACAGGGGGCGGTTAATTCGCCGATCCTATTCAATATTTACACGGTTGATCTGGTAGGATCTCTTCCAGACGTGATAGCGTACAGATCAGGACCTAAGATTGACGTCATTGCAACACTCTTGTAGCGTGACGCCGTTGTCTAGGGCCTCTAGGGATACTAGGAAGAATTGGCGAGAGTTTTCTATTGTTGGAGAGCACGGACGTCTACTTGCATGTCAAAATGTAGTCAGATACCTGGGGATTTGGCTGGACCAATATCTTTATTTTAATAAACATGTAGATATTGCTCTAACCAGAGCCCGAGGCGACTGTTTTATAGTAGCCAACTCGATGCAAGAGTGAAGGTAATCTGCTACATGGCAGCGGCGGTGCCAATAATCTTCCATGTAGCCCGAAAAACTGTGGATAGGCGGCTCAACTACGAGCGAAACGTCGAACGGAGCGCTGAGGAGCGTCTCCGGTTTAGTAGGTCGGTGTCAAACCGAGATATCAAAGACGTCGAGCGACAGCACCAACAATTCTGGTGGCTTGAGAGAGTTCCCTCGTCGATCCCCATCGATCCCGGATAGGGATAGTACGACTACAAAAAAAAAGAATAAAAATAAAAATAAAAAAATGCTGGTTGGCAACGAAAAAAAAAACAAAAAAACATAAAAAATTGTCCGTTGGCAAGCCTGCTGGCAAACAAAAAAAAAAGCATTTCATTAACAAATTAATATACAGGTTTCAATTTTCATTCAAAAATCGATACTTCATTATAATCTTTTATGATAAAGGGCACAAAAAATGTTATATATTAAGTTTGACACATAGTTTTTAACATAGAGAAATATTGCACAGAACGTTTTCTGTGGTTTAATTAGACTATGACTTCTTAGGAACAAAATTTAATATATGTTGAAAAAATTTCAAACTCCGCCCACTACCATGCCCACTGTTGGCGAAAATTCAAGTTTAGGAACAATTTTATAAGAAATTCAAAACAAAAAATTATTTATTTACATATTGGTGAAAAAGGAGCTATATACATTTGTATGGAAAAAGGATAGGGTATAACACGATCCGCTCCAGGCGGATTGTAGCATTTTTATTTTATTTTTTATAAGATTATTGAGCTCTCTATAACTAAGATAGTTCTTATTTTTGTATTTCCTTCTTTCACCCATTATATACCAAATTTCGTCTGTCATCCAGCCTTTTCTAGCTTGACTTAACGCGTATTTTTTGAAACTATTACAAGCCTCAAGAAGTGGTTGTTTGAAAATGGTTCTTTTGAATTGATGTTGGATTCGTTTCTAATAGTTTCCACAGTTTTTTAAGTTCAGCATTAATATCGATTTGAATTGTATTACGAATTGCTTCTGATTCAAGTACATACATTGAAATTTGGTTTTACCTGAGTTAGACTTTTTGACGTTCTTTTTAAACATATTTTAATCTTTGTGACGAAGGGAATGTGATCAGAGCCAATATCAGCCCCTGGATATTGCTTTTTATTGAATTCCTAAACCTATAATTAATAAGTATATAGTTAATCTGGTTTCTTCCCACTTTCCCTTTTCTGTGCATTGGTTATGTCCAAAATACAAAAGTATTTTTTTTGTGTATCGAATTTTCTCAATAAGTGGGCGTGGTAGTGTACAGATTCAAAGTGTTTTTCAATATATATATGTACTGTATTTTGCTCCTCAGAAGTGATATTATTCTAATGAAAACGTTGAAAACTGTTTTTTGTTAAAAACGCCGCTAGAATGTAGACGTGGCCGAATATAATGTATGGAAGATAGATTTGTTAAAAATATATCTACCTATTTGCTTAAGTAAGTTTTATCGAGTTTCATATAAAAATACTGAAAAAAGTGATACTTTTTTCGTAAAGATGTATTTTCTTTTTACAAAGGGAAGTTACAAGATTTTTCTCATTTAGACATAAAATGCTTACCGCAGTTTGTACATCCATCCAATTACTCTTTTTTTCTGGCGTGAACGCTAAAATGAAATTCTGTTGGATGGAAGTACAAATTGCGAGAAAGAGGTAGGCAAAGAGATACATTTTTCTTGCGCGCACGATGTGAACGCTTTGTATTGACTTAATGGAGCCACTATGTGCATATGGTGTTCTGCAATATCCCCTCCCCCGTGAATTAATCCGATTCACCATCAATCACGCTCAGAACAGCCAACTTTGATACCGGGCGGCACAGTACCCCTGTTGCGGTGCGAACGTCGGCTCGTATAACCTCTCCATCAGATCCGGCGTAAACGCGCAGTACTCTTCCACGATACCACTGCTTTCTCGGGATGCTAGCCACAGACACCGTCCTCTCGCACCATTTGGTACGGCGCGTCAATGGGCTTGAGTTCACAATGTTTTCCGCCTCGATCAGTAAACTCTGCAACTTATGCTCACGCGG
This sequence comes from Chalcosyrphus nemorum, assembly GCA_949716465.1. Classification (NCBI taxonomy): domain Eukaryota; kingdom Metazoa; phylum Arthropoda; class Insecta; order Diptera; family Syrphidae; genus Chalcosyrphus; species Chalcosyrphus nemorum. The sequence goes on from OX454334.1 coordinate 37,806,070, forward strand.
GTAAACCTCTTTTATTTTAGTGTATGGCAAGGCAAGTGAATAGGGCAACGCAGCGCTTCTCTATACGACGACCATTTGTGCCCGTAAGTGTACCGAAATGAGAGAAAGGTCTCACAAATGGCATTAAACGGTTCTCTGGTAGCTGAGCCATCATTGGTGTGACAGGTTTAACACGTTCATCCGGCAGACGTAACAGCTTGCAACTACATGCCGCAAAAGGTGTCTCAAACGTGGGATCCAATATCTGCGGCGTATTTCACAGATCGTCATTCCGACGTTCTGATGTTTCATCAGGCAGTGATGATGCAGCAGTATCGATGCGACAAGCAGTTGGTGCAAACTGCTCCCTGTGGTCAGGCTGTGACCCTCTATCAGACTTAGTTCCGTAGCTTAACTTTCGCTCTGACCAGAATCTAACTCGGCGACTGTAAGACCATTATACTTTTGGAGTCAGTTATATGGCGACATCCATTCACGAGGCGAATGATCCATGCTGTTGTTCGTCTCAGCCTGGCAAACGAAGAAAAGCGTGGCATTCTTCTTTGGTAGATTCAGCAGGCCACGTCTCCTCTTCGTGCCACAAGAAGGTTGGTCGATCCGATTGTTCATACGTGTAACCTCATCAGCAAGGTTGTCCTCGATAGGTATCCACCTCCAGTTTAATGGTTCAGTGGCAGCCAAAGGCTTATAGCGGCGATTTTGAGATCAGATCCATTTGACAACTGTTTTAGCGTCACTCCAGAAGACACAGCGGTTGATCTCTAACGAGTGTTCAGTAATAATTGTCTTATTTGTGGGATGGTCATTGGTTTTAGCGGTGAGCATTCCATTTTAGCACATACGAAAGCGACTGCTACATCTCCAGACGATCTGACCACATTCCACTACGCAACTGCGGCGAATGCTTCCTCGCTTGCATCGACGAAGATCTGAAGCTGGATCTCCTTAGGTGTACTGTTAACCGAGTAATGGCGTGGGATTCAGATCTGGACTACTTCACTTATCTTCTTACACCACATTTTCCACGTCATGTTGATACTGTCGGTCAGCGGCTCATCCCATCCTGCCTCCATACTTCACGCATTATCAGCTTTGCACCAATCAGAAGGTGACATAAAAAACCCAAGGGGTTGAACACCGACAGCACCACACTAAGAAGCTCTCTCTTGCTGCGGTATTTAGTTCCGGCGTCAATTTCTGGATCAACGCGATTGAATTTCAATTGGTATCTGAAGCTATCACTCAATGGCTGCCAATACATACCGAGTATCTTTTCGGTGGACAGGCTTTGTTCTGCGCATCGGCTTTCTGCCACTAAGCACGTTGGTACAGCTGATAAGGCACCCGTAACTTTCGGTGAATTCTCACGCACTCGCTTGGCGATGGCAATGGTTTGTTCCTCTGACTCAAAGCTGTCCACAAAGTCGTCGACGTAATGATATTGCGTGATGGACTTAACAACTCGAGGATCCAGTCACGATATTCCAAAACGTTTGTAGTTTTCACGTTCCCAGCAGCACATGGTGAACAGGCAGCTCCGAAGGTCATCCCCACAATTTCTGCTGGCTGCAGCTTCCGAGCGTAGCCTTTGGCTATGTAACGGATTATTTCTTTATAATTGGCGGCAAATGCATTGTCGCGTTGCATCTTTCTTCCTAATCATACCAGTCTTTTCTTAGCCATGGTGTAGTTGTTTGGTAGCTCTACAGCATCACTCCTCCATAGAAGTCTGGCCTGGAATCTACCGTTTATTCTGATGGTGTTTGATTCCAATATCGTGCGGGCACGAATGTCATCATCAGACTCCACCATTGGAGGTGGACGAACTCCAAAACTTTCGATGTCCCAATAGTCCTTGATCATTTTGTGTACGTCATCCTCGATTAACAGGCAAGACTCGCTGGCAACGGTTGGTGGGTTAGCGCTTTTGACTGGACGAAATACTGTCCACCCCAGTTTGGTTTTGGTGGCATATGGACTCTTCTCCTTAATTTGCACTGTTTCACTCGGCAGACCAGAGTGGCGGTGGTCTAATCCGTGAAGAACCGTCGCACAGTGGGAGCTCTCCATATAACGCCATCTCATAAATGATTTTTACGACAGAATTCCCCGAATTATTTTGATGAAAATCGATAGTTAAATTCACATATAATGTAGTATTGATATTATTTTATTTTCAATTTCTTAATAACTCAGTTAAATCAATCGACAAAGTGCAGTGAGGAAATCTTTCATTCAGAACTACATAAGTGTTATAGATTTTTGGAAAGCTCAGAGCTTTAAGTATTAAAAAAAAATACAAACCTAACAGTGTTGTATAGTATGTAGACGATATATCCAGTTTTGAGGTTCCCCTTTTTTATATGTTTTTTTTAGTGTTCCGGACCTTCAAAGGAAAGACGGAAGACTTATGTGTTTGATACGGTCTCTGTCTGTCTGTCTGTCCGTCAGTCTGTCACAGCCCTGTAACTTTTGACCCGTAAGACATAGAGAGCTGAAACTTTCGCTATGTATACATTATGTGGAACTCCGCACAAGATGGCGGCAATGAATTTTATTTTGGGAGCCCTTTTTTGGGCACCTTTTATGAAGGGCAAAAAAAAAATATTTTGTTTCCCATCATGTGGCGTATCAAATTAAAGAGAATTTTGCAAGGGCTCCATATCTGTAAGAAATATTTTTTTCTAACAAAATTGGTTGAACAAAAAAAGCTTGCCAAACATTTGAACTGCCGAAGTCAGAACTGTGGATGGCAAAACTGGACAGACAACAACTGTTATTCAATGCCTATTCAGAAGAAATTTTTAAGAAAGTAATATTGGAATAAAGGTCCACGGAGTGCTGATAAATAACTTAAGGTTCGCTGACGATACAGTCCTAATAGCCAATACATCTGAAGGCTTTCAGAAGTTAGTTGACGACCTGAACGCAAAATGTAATGACTTTGGTTTAAAGATAATGTAAAATGTAAAAAAAAAACTTGCCAATTGGGTGTTACGAAACCTCGAACATGGCGAGAAAGAATAACCAATAATAAAATTCTTAGGCGAATCGGTACACAAAAAAGTTTGATTAACTTTGATTAAGTGAAAAATACAGATTGTTACAGGTAGTGTTACAGAGAAATATAGTTGAAAGTAGAAGAGGACGCAGAAGAAAAACTTGGTGCGACAATCTGATAGACTGGTTTAATATCCGGGTGACAGATTTATTCAGGACAACCAAGAAGAAGATAATGAAAGTGAAGAATTCCTAATTTAATATACAATACACTATAATCAATTATAATTTTAGGCATTATTTTCGTATATGTAATTGGTGCACTGGTATAACTTTGTTCTCTAATGTCATATTTAAAATTTAGCTGTACTCTAACACTAAACCCGACTATTAAAGTCGTTATTGGTACACACATTTTTGATAATGTAGAGATTATACTTAAGCTGTGTATTTAATTTGGTTGTTAGTAAGGCCCAATGTGTATCAGTGGCGTGGCGTCCATATAACACGATTCCTGCCGGCTTCCCTTTTCAAATATCAAACATTTTTATTTTGCGATATTCATTGTTTATCAAACCATTTTCATCCCTCAATCATAAATTAATATGCGCTCGAAAATTAAATGTTGCGACAACTTTTGCATATATTCATTTTTACTAATACACAAAACAAATTCGCTCATACGGCGAAGAAATATATGATCTCCGCTAGTGATACAACTTTTTTTTCAATAGTAAAAATGTGTGCAATGAATTTTTTTAATAAGCCGTTCATCTCCGGCTTATGCGTTCATTTATCCACAGTACGATCTTTCAACTCTGTCCCTTTCTGGCGTATAGTGAGTAAAAGGATATTTGCGGTTTCTTTGTCTAACATCCATTCGCTTATGAGTAAAATAAGCCGGTTTTTTCGGCTAAACCTTTGATGGGTAGAGAAAATTTGGTTGCAACATAATATTGACTGGCTGTTTAGTGGTGGATGATTACGGGTGGAAGAGAAATGTTTTAGTTCGAGGGAGTTTTTTTTTTTATTGTAGACTTATAGGATAGGCAACAAAATAAGCCGACGAAAACCGGGTATTTGGTGATGCAGTGAGTCCAAGGGCGTTCGTGGTGTTTATTAAACATTCTACGTATAATTTCCTTTTGAATATGAAAATTTGATATGCTTATCTTATGTTATCGAAATCGGTAGAAAACATTCATGATATATTTTTTATGATTTTGCTTTGTTAATACATAGTAGCCCCCCTTCAGGTAGGGGTCAGAATATACCTGAGGTAGGCATGCCTGTCGTAAAAGGCGACTAAAATCCATCGTTAGTTTACTAACAAAAAAAATAAAAATGCAATGAACAAAACAAAAGGTATTTGTACCCCAGGTGGCAGTCCAGGTTCACTGGGAAATCCACCCTCTACGGAGGTCGGCTCTACGGATTCTGGGGAGAGCCATTTATTGCTTTTATGCGACCCTTTTAAAAAAGGAACAAGGGTAGTAAGATCGCCACCATCAAGATCTTTACCAATTACGTGCGGAACTAGAAGTCCGACGACATCTCAAATGTCGGCGCACGATCAGCGGACTTCAGTGAAATTAAATAGTCTGAGTGAGGAAAATATTGAACTCCGAGCTAGACTGAATAAAATGGAGCTCCTTTGCGTAGAGCTCAAAAAAGAAATAGATGAACTTAAGGCAGAAAACAAAGTTCTAAAAGAAAAACCTAGTAATGTGATTGTTACCAGTGAAAACAATAGTCCTAACGTTGACTATAGAACCGACGAAGAAGAATTAGGTCGAGAAACCGATTGGATTCTAAAAAAAAGACGTGGCAAAAAACGCAAAGCCAAGTCCTCGCCGGAAGTTATAACTCGACGTGAGAACATTCCAAAAAGCCCGATTACGAGAGAACAGCCAGAAAAAGAATACTCTCAACTAAACGGCATGAAACGAAAAGAACGTTTACCGCCACCAATAAATGTGATTGGAATTGTTGATTATAATAAATTACATACAATTCTAAAGACATTGTTGACATCTGACTTTAAAGTCATAGCTGCTAACAATAATCAGTGGAAAGTCATGGTTAAAGACTCTGACAGCTACCGCTTAGTATCAAGCAAACTGAACGCCGAACAAATTCAATGGTTCACATATGAAAATAATTCAGAAAGACCGATACGAGTAGTAGCTAGAGGTCTCCATGCTTCATGCTCAAAAGAAGATGTCATCAATGACTTGAAAAATAAAAGTCTCAAAATCATTGATGCTGTCAACATCGTCAAACGAGAAAAACAGCAATTGGACGGTGAAGAAACTACGGTAAAGCGGGGACTACCTCTTTTTATGCTCACGTTTGATAAATTAGAAAACATAGAAAAAATCTATGAAATAAAAACTATACTGAACATGGTCGTTAAAATCGAACCCGTTCGTAAGAACACTAGGACTATACCTCAATGTAAGCGTTGCCAAGGATACAATCACACGCAAACGTATTGTAAAAAAGAACCGCGATGTGTTAAATGTGCTGGCAAACACTTATCCAAAGATTGTGGCATGAACAAGCAAACACCACCAGCTTGTATTAACTGCAAGGGAAACCACCCGGCTAATTATCGAGGCTGCGAAGTAGCTAAAGAGTTACAAAAAAGGCGTGATAAGTTTACGAAATCACATCATCGGGTTTCGGATCAATCGAATAAGATCAAGCCAATAATTATTAAAGAAAAAATTGCGAAAGAAAAATCATCATACGCTCAAACTACGGCTTCGAATACTACGGCCTTGAAATCGGGTAGTGAAGTTAAGCCTAAAACCGCTAAAATCACAAAAGAAAAGTCACCTGACAGCAATGTACAAACTTACGCTCAAGCCACGAAAGTAGAATGCAGTAAAAATAATAGTGCGCAAGACCCAGTATCTCAGGTCTTTTCAATTATTCTTGCCAAGCTCGAAGAGCAAACTAAAACGAACAAACTTATTTTCGATAGACTAGTTAAACTGGAAAATAATGTTCGTCGCACCCAGATACCACGAAGAATATGAAGAAGATGCTCAAAATACTTAATTGGAATGCCAATGGGCTCCTGCAAAGACTCGACGAGCTTGAAATATTTATACGCGAAAACAATATTGATATATGTTTAATATCTGAAACTCATATGACGAAACAATTGTATGCTAACATTAAAGGCTATTGTGGGTATCACGCTTTCCATCCATCGGAAAGGGCAAGAGGTGGTTCGTCGCTTTTCATAAAAGACACTATCGAACATACACCAGAACCAAAAGTCGAGCTTAATTCTATGCAAGTTTGCACTGTACGCGTAAGAAATAGACATTATTCTTTTAATATCTCGTCTATTTATTGTTTAAATAGAATCGTGCTTGAAAAAAGTGATTTCATTAACATTTTTAACTCACTTGCGCCACGTTTTGTAATCGGTGGTGACTTTAACGCCAAACACACCTTTTGGGGTTCGAGATGTACCTCACAAAAAGGTAGAGTGCTTTTCGAAGCGGGCATGGGATATGGTTGTGATTTTTACTCGTCCGGTAAGCCAACTTACTGACCAACAGACAGCAACAAAATACCCGACCTGATAGATTTCTTCGTCGTGAAAGGTATGCTTCGCATTTGCACGCAAATTAAAGAGAGTTATGACTTGTCGTCGGATCATTCGCCAGTAATTTTGACAATGAGCGAAACCCTGATTAGAAAGGAAGTACCAGCCAGATTAACTAACGGTAAAACCAACTGGGAGTGCCTCAGGAAATATATAGAAGAAAATACAGAACTAAATGCATCACTCAAGACGCCTTATGAACTTGAAATTGAAGTCGATCGCTTCGTTGATATAATACAGCGTGCCGCGTGGAATAATACTCCAGCACTAAGGCAAACGAAAGAAAAATACGCACTTAAATATCCTCCAGAAATAACAGAAATGGTAAAAGAGAAAAGGAAAGCGCGGAAAAGATGGCAACAAACTCGCTGTCCGCAGCATAAAGCGAAAGTAAATCATTTGAGCAACTTGTTAAAGAAAACCATAAAGGATTTTAAAAACCGTACAATAGAAATGTATCTCGAAAATCTTACAGCGGAAAAAGACTCCAATTATTCACTCTGGAAAGTGGTCAAAGGCATAAAAAAACCGCAAATCCCTTCTCCGCCAATCGCAACAAATAATGGGGAATGGGCTAGAGATGATAAGGAGAAAGCTGAATTATTTGCAGCCCACCTTGAAGAAACGTTTAAGCCGTTTGATGGTCAACCGCTCATTGAAAACATCAATGCATCGAATATAACATCTGACAACTACACATTAGCAAGTGTAACGTTAAATGAACTTAGGCAAGAAATAAAGAAATTGAAACCTAGAAAAGCCCCTGGATACGACTTAATTACAGGAGAGCTTCTCAAAGAATTGCCCAAGAAAGCTTTAACTAAATGTCTGCACATTGTAAACGCCGCCCTAAGACTAAAATATGTTCCAAGTCAATGGAAAGTAGCGGAAGTTATAATGGTCCCAAAACCCGGTAAACCACCGAATGAGAAAAAATCATATAGACCTATTTCGCTTTTGCCGATTATGTCTAAAATCTTTGAAAGGATATTACTCAATCGCTTACAGCCAGTCATAGAAGAAAAAGATCTTATCCCTGATCATCAATTCGGATTTAGATGCAAACATTCTACAATTGATCAGGTACATAGAATAACCGATGTAATTGAAAAAGCTTTTGAAGAAAAACAAGTTTGTTCAAGCATATTTCTAGACGTTTCTCAAGCTTTTGACAAGGTGTGGCACGACGGCTTAAAGTACAAGTTGCGACAAGTTCTGCCAAAACACTTATATGAAATATTGGTGTCATACCTCGCAAATAGACTCTTTCGTGTAAAACACGGAAATGACTACTCACAATTTAAAGAAATATCGGCTGGAGTACCACAAGGAAGTGTACTGGGTCCGCTCTTGTATCTATTGTACACTCGTGATATTCCACAAGAAGAAGGAACCACTTTAGGTACTTTTGCCGACGACACTGCCATTTTGGCAACAGGCAAAACTATCGAAGAAAACACCGAAAAATTGCAAGACGCATTGAATAGGGTGAATGAATGGACACAAGTTTGGCGTATCGCGCTCAACGAAACTAAATCTGTTCATGTAAATTTTACCTATAGAAAAATCAATAATTTACCTATCTTTGTCAACGCGGTACAAATTCCATTTGCAAATGAGGCTAAATACCTCGGCATGACGCTTGACGCAAAATTGAAATGGAAGACGCATGTGAAAAAAAAACGCAGAGAACTAGAAAACAAATACAGAGAATTGTACTGGTTACTTGGAAAGTATTCTAAACTTAGTATACATTACAAACTGCTTTTATATAAGCAAGTGCTTAAACCGGTCTGGACGTATGGTATACAACTCTGGGGTTGTACCAAGAAAACCAATTGCAATATTTTACAAACTTTTGAAAATAAAGTGCTAAGAGAAATCTTGAATGCACCGTGGTATATAAGAAACAATGATATCCATAGAGATCTCAAAATTGCCACCGTGGAAGACGAAATCAAAACTTTTGCTCGAAAACACAACAGTGTTTTCGTGGGAGCTCTCCATATAACGCCATCTCATAAATGATTTTTACGACAGAATTCCCCGAATTATTTTGATGAAAATCGATAGTTAAATTCACATATAATGTAGTATTGATATTATTTTATTTTCAATTTCTTAATAACTCAGTTAAATCAATCGACAAAGTGCAGTGAGGAAATCTTTCATTCAGAACTACATAAGTGTTATAGATTTTTGGAAAGCTCAGAGCTTTAAGTATTAAAAAAAAATACAAACCTAACAGTGTTGTATAGTATGTAGACGATATATCCAGTTTTGAGGTTCCCCTTTTTTATATGTTTTTTTTAGTGTTCCGGACCTTCAAAGGAAAGACGGAAGACTTATGTGTTTGATACGGTCTCTGTCTGTCTGTCTGTCCGTCAGTCTGTCACAGCCCTGTAACTTTTGACCCGTAAGACATAGAGAGCTGAAACTTTCGCTATGTATACATTATGTGGAACCCCGCACAAGATGGCGGCAATGAATTTTATTTTGGGAGCCCTTTTTTGGGCACCTTTTATGAAGGGCAAAAAAAAAATATTTTGTTTCCCATCATGTGGCGTATCAAATTAAAGAGAATTTTGCAAGGGCTCCATATCTGTAAGAAATATTTTTTTCTAACAAAATTGGTTGAACAAAAAAAGCTTGCCAAACATTTGAACTGCCGAAGTCAGAACTGTGGATGGCAAAACTGGACAGACAACAACTGTTATTCAATGCCTATTCAGAAGAAATTTTTAAGAAAGTAATATTGGAATAAAGGTCCACGGAGTGCTGATAAATAACTTAAGGTTCGCTGACGATACAGTCCTAATAGCCAATACATCTGAAGGCTTTCAGAAGTTAGTTGACGACCTGAACGCAAAATGTAATGACTTTGGTTTAAAGATAATGTAAAATGTAAAAAAAAAACTTGCCAATTGGGTGTTACGAAACCTCGAACATGGCGAGAAAGAATAACCAATAATAAAATTCTTAGGCGAATCGGTACACAAAAAAGTTTGATTAACTTTGATTAAGTGAAAAATACAGATTGTTACAGGTAGTGTTACAGAGAAATATAGTTGAAAGTAGAAGAGGACGCAGAAGAAAAACTTGGTGCGACAATCTGATAGACTGGTTTAATATCCGGGTGACAGATTTATTCAGGACAACCAAGAAGAAGATAATGAAAGTGAAGAATTCCTAATTTAATATACAATACACTATAATCAATTATAATTTTAGGCATTATTTTCGTATATGTAATTGGTGCACTGGTATAACTTTGTTCTCTAATGTCATATTTAAAATTTAGCTGTACTCTAACACTAAACCCGACTATTAAAGTCGTTATTGGTACACACATTTTTGATAATGTAGAGATTATACTTAAGCTGTGTATTTAATTTGGTTGTTAGTAAGGCCCAATGTGTATCAGTGGCGTGGCGTCCATATAACACGATTCCTGCCGGCTTCCCTTTTCAAATATCAAACATTTTTATTTTGCGATATTCATTGTTTATCAAACCATTTTCATCCCTCAATCATAAATTAATATGCGCTCGAAAATTAAATGTTGCGACAACTTTTGCATATATTCATTTTTACTAATACACAAAACAAATTCGCTCATACGGCGAAGAAATATATGATCTCCGCTAGTGATACAACTTTTTTTTCAATAGTAAAAATGTGTGCAATGAATTTTTTTAATAAGCCGTTCATCTCCGGCTTATGCGTTCATTTATCCACAGTACGATCTTTCAACTCTGTCCCTTTCTGGCGTATAGTGAGTAAAAGGATATTTGCGGTTTCTTTGTCTAACATCCATTCGCTTATGAGTAAAATAAGCCGGTTTTTTCGGCTAAACCTTTGATGGGTAGAGAAAATTTGGTTGCAACATAATATTGACTGGCTGTTTAGTGGTGGATGATTACGGGTGGAAGAGAAATGTTTTAGTTCGAGGGAGTTTTTTTTTTTATTGTAGACTTATAGGATAGGCAACAAAATAAGCCGACGAAAACCGGGTATTTGGTGATGCAGTGAGTCCAAGGGCGTTCGTGGTGTTTATTAAACATTCTACGTATAATTTCCTTTTGAATATGAAAATTTGATATGCTTATCTTATGTTATCGAAATCGGTAGAAAACATTCATGATATATTTTTTATGATTTTGCTTTGTTAATACATAGTAGCCCCCCTTCAGGTAGGGGTCAGAATATACCTGAGGTAGGCATGCCTGTCGTAAAAGGCGACTAAAATCCATCGTTAGTTTACTAACAAAAAAAATAAAAATGCAATGAACAAAACAAAAGGTATTTGTACCCCAGGTGGCAGTCCAGGTTCACTGGGAAATCCACCCTCTACGGAGGTCGGCTCTACGGATTCTGGGGAGAGCCATTTATTGCTTTTATGCGACCCTTTTAAAAAAGGAACAAGGGTAGTAAGATCGCCACCATCAAGATCTTTACCAATTACGTGCGGAACTAGAAGTCCGACGACATCTCAAATGTCGGCGCACGATCAGCGGACTTCAGTGAAATTAAATAGTCTGAGTGAGGAAAATATTGAACTCCGAGCTAGACTGAATAAAATGGAGCTCCTTTGCGTAGAGCTCAAAAAAGAAATAGATGAACTTAAGGCAGAAAACAAAGTTCTAAAAGAAAAACCTAGTAATGTGATTGTTACCAGTGAAAACAATAGTCCTAACGTTGACTATAGAACCGACGAAGAAGAATTAGGTCGAGAAACCGATTGGATTCTAAAAAAAAGACGTGGCAAAAAACGCAAAGCCAAGTCCTCGCCGGAAGTTATAACTCGACGTGAGAACATTCCAAAAAGCCCGATTACGAGAGAACAGCCAGAAAAAGAATACTCTCAACTAAACGGCATGAAACGAAAAGAACGTTTACCGCCACCAATAAATGTGATTGGAATTGTTGATTATAATAAATTACATACAATTCTAAAGACATTGTTGACATCTGACTTTAAAGTCATAGCTGCTAACAATAATCAGTGGAAAGTCATGGTTAAAGACTCTGACAGCTACCGCTTAGTATCAAGCAAACTGAACGCCGAACAAATTCAATGGTTCACATATGAAAATAATTCAGAAAGACCGATACGAGTAGTAGCTAGAGGTCTCCATGCTTCATGCTCAAAAGAAGATGTCATCAATGACTTGAAAAATAAAAGTCTCAAAATCATTGATGCTGTCAACATCGTCAAACGAGAAAAACAGCAATTGGACGGTGAAGAAACTACGGTAAAGCGGGGACTACCTCTTTTTATGCTCACGTTTGATAAATTAGAAAACATAGAAAAAATCTATGAAATAAAAACTATACTGAACATGGTCGTTAAAATCGAACCCGTTCGTAAGAACACTAGGACTATACCTCAATGTAAGCGTTGCCAAGGATACAATCACACGCAAACGTATTGTAAAAAAGAACCGCGATGTGTTAAATGTGCTGGCAAACACTTATCCAAAGATTGTGGCATGAACAAGCAAACACCACCAGCTTGTATTAACTGCAAGGGAAACCACCCGGCTAATTATCGAGGCTGCGAAGTAGCTAAAGAGTTACAAAAAAGGCGTGATAAGTTTACGAAATCACATCATCGGGTTTCGGATCAATCGAATAAGATCAAGCCAATAATTATTAAAGAAAAAATTGCGAAAGAAAAATCATCATACGCTCAAACTACGGCTTCGAATACTACGGCCTTGAAATCGGGTAGTGAAGTTAAGCCTAAAACCGCTAAAATCACAAAAGAAAAGTCACCTGACAGCAATGTACAAACTTACGCTCAAGCCACGAAAGTAGAATGCAGTAAAAATAATAGTGCGCAAGACCCAGTATCTCAGGTCTTTTCAATTATTCTTGCCAAGCTCGAAGAGCAAACTAAAACGAACAAACTTATTTTCGATAGACTAGTTAAACTGGAAAATAATGTTCGTCGCACCCAGATACCACGAAGAATATGAAGAAGATGCTCAAAATACTTAATTGGAATGCCAATGGGCTCCTGCAAAGACTCGACGAGCTTGAAATATTTATACGCGAAAACAATATTGATATATGTTTAATATCTGAAACTCATATGACGAAACAATTGTATGCTAACATTAAAGGCTATTGTGGGTATCACGCTTTCCATCCATCGGAAAGGGCAAGAGGTGGTTCGTCGCTTTTCATAAAAGACACTATCGAACATACACCAGAACCAAAAGTCGAGCTTAATTCTATGCAAGTTTGCACTGTACGCGTAAGAAATAGACATTATTCTTTTAATATCTCGTCTATTTATTGTTTAAATAGAATCGTGCTTGAAAAAAGTGATTTCATTAACATTTTTAACTCACTTGCGCCACGTTTTGTAATCGGTGGTGACTTTAACGCCAAACACACCTTTTGGGGTTCGAGATGTACCTCACAAAAAGGTAGAGTGCTTTTCGAAGCGGGCATGGGATATGGTTGTGATTTTTACTCGTCCGGTAAGCCAACTTACTGACCAACAGACAGCAACAAAATACCCGACCTGATAGATTTCTTCGTCGTGAAAGGTATGCTTCGCATTTGCACGCAAATTAAAGAGAGTTATGACTTGTCGTCGGATCATTCGCCAGTAATTTTGACAATGAGCGAAACCCTGATTAGAAAGGAAGTACCAGCCAGATTAACTAACGGTAAAACCAACTGGGAGTGCCTCAGGAAATATATAGAAGAAAATACAGAACTAAATGCATCACTCAAGACGCCTTATGAACTTGAAATTGAAGTCGATCGCTTCGTTGATATAATACAGCGTGCCGCGTGGAATAATACTCCAGCACTAAGGCAAACGAAAGAAAAATACGCACTTAAATATCCTCCAGAAATAACAGAAATGGTAAAAGAGAAAAGGAAAGCGCGGAAAAGATGGCAACAAACTCGCTGTCCGCAGCATAAAGCGAAAGTAAATCATTTGAGCAACTTGTTAAAGAAAACCATAAAGGATTTTAAAAACCGTACAATAGAAATGTATCTCGAAAATCTTACAGCGGAAAAAGACTCCAATTATTCACTCTGGAAAGTGGTCAAAGGCATAAAAAAACCGCAAATCCCTTCTCCGCCAATCGCAACAAATAATGGGGAATGGGCTAGAGATGATAAGGAGAAAGCTGAATTATTTGCAGCCCACCTTGAAGAAACGTTTAAGCCGTTTGATGGTCAACCGCTCATTGAAAACATCAATGCATCGAATATAACATCTGACAACTACACATTAGCAAGTGTAACGTTAAATGAACTTAGGCAAGAAATAAAGAAATTGAAACCTAGAAAAGCCCCTGGATACGACTTAATTACAGGAGAGCTTCTCAAAGAATTGCCCAAGAAAGCTTTAACTAAATGTCTGCACATTGTAAACGCCGCCCTAAGACTAAAATATGTTCCAAGTCAATGGAAAGTAGCGGAAGTTATAATGGTCCCAAAACCCGGTAAACCACCGAATGAGAAAAAATCATATAGACCTATTTCGCTTTTGCCGATTATGTCTAAAATCTTTGAAAGGATATTACTCAATCGCTTACAGCCAGTCATAGAAGAAAAAGATCTTATCCCTGATCATCAATTCGGATTTAGATGCAAACATTCTACAATTGATCAGGTACATAGAATAACCGATGTAATTGAAAAAGCTTTTGAAGAAAAACAAGTTTGTTCAAGCATATTTCTAGACGTTTCTCAAGCTTTTGACAAGGTGTGGCACGACGGCTTAAAGTACAAGTTGCGACAAGTTCTGCCAAAACACTTATATGAAATATTGGTGTCATACCTCGCAAATAGACTCTTTCGTGTAAAACACGGAAATGACTACTCACAATTTAAAGAAATATCGGCTGGAGTACCACAAGGAAGTGTACTGGGTCCGCTCTTGTATCTATTGTACACTTGTGATATTCCACAAGAAGAAGGAACCACTTTAGGTACTTTTGCCGACGACACTGCCATTTTGGCAACAGGCAAAACTATCGAAGAAAACACCGAAAAATTGCAAGACGCATTGAATAGGGTGAATGAATGGACACAAGTTTGGCGTATCGCGCTCAACGAAACTAAATCTGTTCATGTAAATTTTACCTATAGAAAAATCAATAATTTACCTATCTTTGTCAACGCGGTACAAATTCCATTTGCAAATGAGGCTAAATACCTCGGCATGACGCTTGACGCAAAATTGAAATGGAAGACGCATGTGAAAAAAAAACGCAGAGAACTAGAAAACAAATACAGAGAATTGTACTGGTTACTTGGAAAGTATTCTAAACTTAGTATACATTACAAACTGCTTTTATATAAGCAAGTGCTTAAACCGGTCTGGACGTATGGTATACAACTCTGGGGTTGTACCAAGAAAACCAATTGCAATATTTTACAAACTTTTGAAAATAAAGTGCTAAGAGAAATCTTGAATGCACCGTGGTATATAAGAAACAATGATATCCATAGAGATCTCAAAATTGCCACCGTGGAAGACGAAATCAAAACTTTTGCTCGAAAACACAAGAACCGATTAGAAGGTCACGTGAATAATACGGTTCTACAACTCTTAGATGAGCGACATCAATTACGCCGTCTACAAAGAACAAAGCCTTTCGACCTAGCTCGATAAACTACAACCGCGTTAATTTGTCGGTACATGCAGGACCTTTCAATGGAAAATTACCTGCCAAACGTTTTAATCTCATTAAATAAAAACTGTTTGATAAGTCAATACTTAGTTACAGTAATAAGAAATATAATGAAGGGAGGTTTTTTTAGTGGGTAAAAATCCCACACTACTATGAGCAAGCGTTTTACGGTCCTCATAGTGTCTTTTTGAAGATTTTTCACCTACCCTCGGGAAAAAAAAAAAAAAAAAAAATACATAGTATAGTAAGGTTTTTTAATAAATCACCTAAAAGAACCAATCTGCAAAAAACAATTGCTGATCGACGAATAATTGGGGTATCAGGTTCGCTGGCAATATCATTCGCGTATAGCAAAAGTCTTATTCAATTACAGAGAACATGTTAAATGAACTCTTAAACAGATTTTATATGGACCAGGAGAATGGGATATCAATGCTCCGGTTATGTCTAAAAGTTTACTGTTCAAACACTAGGACAAAGAATTCTGTTTTTTATGCTGCTACGGACATATTTGCTAAAACAGATATTCTCTTCAGTGCAGTTTAAAATAAACATACTGATATAGAGCTTGCGAAGCAGGAGATCGAGTCGTGGATTTATTGTGACAGACTCATTCTATGAGAGCATGAGTGACTGCTTCGTACCTCCACGCAAAAAGCGCCATTTGTGTTGCGTTACAGAAAGGAATAATTTTACCGTTTATATGCAGATAAAATCATATATCGCAAGAAGCGTAAATGCGCATACATACATATATGTATTTGGTATTATATAAATGCTGATTTTATTATCTTTCAAAAGAAAAATCATAGTTTTAAGATCTTCGGTTTTTAAAATAATCAATAAAGACTTTGACTTTGACTTTGTGACTTTTTAAGTCACTAATTTGTAAAAAAAAATAACTCTTAAGAGATAGCGTACATCTTTTCTGCCATCACTTAAAAGAGCAAGCTTCAATTTGGTGTATAATAATGTAAGATTCAGCCAACATTAACTAAAAAAAAAAGCATTATCTAAGTCCGAAATGGTGCAGTGCAGTGCAGTAATCACCATGTACTCAATATGTAGATACATAGTACTCCTACATATACATGGTACCTACCGTTTTTTTTTTTTACAGAAACCATATTTTGCCACAAAATGCTCAGATTTGAGACTTTCATCTTTCTGCGCGTGATCGATTGTACTTAACTTAACGAATTTCGTGACTTTACTGGGGAGCAAATGGATGATATGCAGCCCAATCATGATGTTTTCACTTTTTTGCTGCTTATTGAGACAAATCAAGCGATGCTACTTGGACTTGGAAAATATGAGCGCTCAAGACGTTGGTTGAAATAATATAAATAATAAAGTATATATACAGGGTGTCCCGAAACTCAACGTCAAGCGGGCACCGGATGATAGTGTGGATCAAACCTGGACTGGGAACCATAAGAAAAAAAACCATCTCGCTTGGTTATGTAATAATAGCAATACTAAGAAAAATAATGAAAATCGATACCCTAGGCCACATTTTTAGGTTCTGTGGTCACAAATTTCCAAATGAGATCACTTTCAATTTCATTTAAAACTACGTTCTCGTTGTGTTCTTGAGGTCTCCCGACGGCCGTAAGCAATTTGAACATTTGCTTTAGTTTATAAATAAAATGAATTTACTAAAATATTTTCTTTTGTTTCATTATAATTAGAGTTTTCATACATCAAAAGAGTAAAGTATCATACTATCCAATTTTTCAGTCAGAATTTTAAATGCGTTTTTAAACAGTTTAAATGTTGATAATACTTTAATGGAAGTAGTAAGTAGCAAGTGTTGTACCACTTTGAAATCTTGATGAGATGGGCCATTTTTCTAAATAATTTGCCGATGTTAGTGTCAGACATTTTTTTAAAGATAAGAGGTGTCAAAGTTAACTTTCAAAATTTTTTGGAGCTACGGCTCAGTCAAACTCTTTTTTCTTACGAAACTTACAGCATTTATTTTTGGATTTGTGATTGCGATCAATAGAATGGTTATGGAAGATTATGTGAAAAAAAAACAGTAAAATTTGGATATTTGTGACCACCGAACCTAAAAATGTGGCCTAGGGTATCGATTTTCATTATTTTTCTTAATATTGCTATTATTACGTAACCAAGCGAGATGGATTTTATACCCTATCCTAAGGGTATATTAAGTTTGATACATAGTTTGTAACATAGAGAAATATTGAAGATAGACCACATAAAGTATATATATAAATGATCAGCATCAGTAGCCGAGTCGATTGAGCCATGTCCGTCCGTCCGTATGTCACCAGTTTTTAGGGCTTAAATTTTTAGCTAGGTTGATGAAATTTTGTATACGAGGTCCTTGGAAAAGTAAGCAATCCAAGTGTAAATTTCTTTTAAATCCGCCCACTGCCACACCCACTTTTCGAAAAAAAAACACTTTTTTCAGTAATTTTACATGAAACTCGATAAAACTTACTGAATGTAATATGTAGATATTCTCTTACAGTACATATCTTCAGTACATTGTGTATGGCCACGCTCAGGTTTTAGGGGCGTTTTTATCAAAAAAATGTTTTTTGAAGGTTTTATCGAAATAATAGCACTTCTTGGGAGCAAAATACAGTATATTTTGAAAAATTTACAAAATCCGCCCACTACCACGCCCACTTATTGAGAAACTTTGTGTTTCGGAGTAGTTTTATAAAATATTTGAAAAAAAGTTGCTTAAGGAAGTATAATGGTGGAAGAAGAAGCTAGTATGTGCATAGGAAAGGGATAGGGTATCATACGATCCGCTCAAACGGTCGATTGAGCCATGTCCGTCCGTTCGTCCGTCCATCTGTCCGTCCGTTCGTCCGTCCGTATGTCACCAGTTTTTAGGGCTTAAATTTTAAGCTAGGTTGATGAAATTTTGTATACGAGGTCCTTGGAAAAGTAAGCAATACAAGTGTAAAAAATTTTAAAATCCGCCCACTGACACGCCCACTTTTCAAAAAAATTTCTTTTTTTTCACTATTTTCATATGAAACTCGAAAAAACTTGCTTGAGAAAATATGTAGATATGTACTTAATCTACAAATCGACTATACATTGTATATGGCCACGCCCATTTTTTAGGGGCGTTTACTTCAAAAATTAATTTTCGAGTAAAAATATTAGTTTATAGGGCAAAATAGAAAATTTTGTGAATACATTTTCCACCGCCCACTCACACGACCAAATAAGATAGGGATAGGGTATCATACGATCCGCTCCAGGCGGATTGTAGCATTTTTTCACTGGTTTTTCTTATGGTTCCCAGCCCAGGTTTGATCCACACTATCACCCGGTGCCTGCTTGACGTTGAGTTTCGGGACACCCTGAATAAATGATAAGCATCACTAGTCGAGTCGATTAAGCCATGTCCATCCGTCACCAGTTTTTAGGCCTTAAATTTTAAGCTAGATCGATGAAATTTTATATACGAGAAACTTACTTAAGCAAATACGTAGATATTCCTTTACTTTACATATCTCCCATACATAGTGTATGACCACGCCCACCTTTAAGGTGCGTTGTTCTAAAAAAAACGTTTTTCGACAGTAGAATCTGCAACGTTTGTCAATAGATGCCTAAATTACACCTTAAGAATATTCTGGCCATACCGTATCTCTAACGTAACGTAAGTCGTAGCTTGGTGTTGAAGCTAATTGCATTACGGATCCAACGTTGGAACGGAACATATGGATGAATCCGTGCTGCTATATGGACGTGGTACCTGGACGATGACCACTACTGTGATAAGAAATCTGCAAAAGTTTGTCAATAGGTGCCTACGCTACATCTTAAGAATATTCTGGCCAAACCATATCTCTACCGAACAGCTTTATCAGAGAAAGGGCCATGAACGTGTAGGCACAACTATACTCGTACGGCGAAAAGGAACAGTGGATTGGTCACAATCTCCGAAACGGTGACATGCCCATAGGTGTGGCGCAGAACAGGTAAAATGGAAGCACGGCAACTGTGAAAGAGTTGGGGAGAGCTGAGCCACATTTCCAGAAACCGCACACAGTGGCGCGTAGGCATTGTAGAAGTCCTAGAACCCACAAGGGATACAGGACATAAGTAAAGTAAGCAAAAATAAGTTTCCACTTCAAAAAATCAAACAAATTATTTAATAAAGTCTAACTAACTGAGTTTTTGAAAATAATGACAACTATAAAAAGATACGTATTCATTAACTTTTTTATGTATTCATTAATTATTTGATTCGTGCAGATTTTCGATCTCGAGATTTTGATAAATTTGGGTATTACCATTATAGAGAAGTCCGAAAAGTGGGTCTGCTGATGTCGTCTGTTTGTACACGAAACGACAGCCCAAACGGGTGGACGAATGCCGCTCAAACTGTGGGAAAATTCTTAGAGTCAAATTGAAGTTTTTGTTTTAGCCCTATACTTTATACTATATACTTTACTTACGGCGAATTTTACAAAAAAATAGGTTTTCTCGAAAACGGCTACAACGATTTTTTATTAAATTTCATATTTGATTTTAAATTCCAATCAAATAACATAAAATTTCTTACCAAATTGTTAGCTACATTTCGCCACCTATAAGCCTTCTACCACCTGGAACTGCCACACCTTTAAAAATATTAATGCATACATCAGCGTTTAATTTTTCTTTCAAACGTTTATGTTTGCATAGCCCTTGTGTGCAAAGACATTCCCAAGGCCATAATGTCTTTCTTTGCTGCCTTAAAGGTCGGTTTTGTGGAGTTGTAAGAAAAGGCCTCTCCTTTTTTCTAAACGTAAATTCTTTTCATTCGGATCAGAGAACAGCATGAATCCATTCATTTGCCGTTGTGAATATGTACCTCGCTTATAAGGGTGCCTTTCGCAGTCTCACACGCACAGAAAGCAAGCGAATATGAATCATGTAGGAAACGATAACGAAGTTCACTTTGCGAAACGAAACGAAAACGAATCATCATGGTGTTGGTCTTCATGAATCTGTGAGTGCATAGCCATTCAATGCATTCATTGATTCAAAGTATTCACAAAGGCAGTGAAATGTACTGCGGATTCAAGATT
This sequence comes from Chalcosyrphus nemorum, assembly GCA_949716465.1. Taxonomy (NCBI): domain Eukaryota; kingdom Metazoa; phylum Arthropoda; class Insecta; order Diptera; family Syrphidae; genus Chalcosyrphus; species Chalcosyrphus nemorum. Next base: position 37,826,436 of record OX454334.1, read on the forward strand.
GTGGGTTTAAGAGGTAGGTGGAAAACCCAGAACACTGCTAGTACAAACAACAAACGCGACCTTTTTTATGACAAGGAAAAAGCAAAAACAGAAAGCAGTTCACGCACCGCTCGACACATTTACTGCCTTTCTCCAAATACAGTGCCAGGCAGCAAAGTGGAAGGGTAGAAAATCATTTATTGGAATGAATATGCTTAGGAGCTAGTTTGGGATTCGTTTCATAGAGGCAATACAATGTGAGCTCAGTGAACAATTCTTGTGAGGGAATACGAATATGTGTAAATGTATGAAAAGCAGTGAATATTTCGAGTACCTCACAAAACGAGCTACTTGCTGCAGGTCTCTGATTCGGATCATGGATTCATTAGTTTACAAGACTTTATCTTATTTTGCTTTATATTAATAGGAGTTTACGGAAACGCACACTCATGAGCTGCTCATGAGGGTGCGCTACTAAACGCACAATTATAATATGCACGCGCCCATGAGCAATCGGCTGTGAGTAATATTGTATTCACACGCGCGCACGAGCGATAGCATTTATAGTAGTGGTGGGCGCATTCGAATGATACAATCGATTATAATCGATTCAGACAACATCTTGAGTTTTCTATATTCTTCACTAAAATCATCTCACATCTACTTACTCTAAGCGAAATGAGAACTTGGCACTCGAGTGCCGATTCGAGACCGAGAAGAGAATATTGAACGAAAGGACAGAAAAGAGAATATACAAAATCGAAATATATGGGTTTATATTAATTTTCGCTTTCGATGCATGAAAGCAATATTCGGCAGTTACTTAAAATAAATACGTATTTAAAAATAAAATTTACGTGGTTTCCTACTTTTTTTTTTTTTTTAATATGATATTGTTCCGAAAATCATTCGAATGATCATTCGATTCTTTATACCATTCGAATACTAATATCTCGATTCGTTAAATCATTCGATTATGCCCATCACTAATTTATAGAAACCCACCCATGTGCGCACATCAGCATAAAAAATAAATAAATATCAGGCCGTAAGCAGCCCATAGAGAGCCAAGGCCTAGCTTCTCACAACTGTACATGTTGTGCGTCGTGTACATTTCTGCACATACGGAAAGGACCTACAGGTTTATGCCGTATCCAAAGGGCTTTTGAGAAGCTTTCTCATGACAGTAGTATTCTTGAATGTCTGTCAGACACTCGCAAGAGGTGGGGCCGTTTCATGTGCGCACACGAGTGTGCGTTTCCGTACCTTAATTAATACAAGGAGTAATTAACTAAAAATCAAATTTGTTAACCCTGGAAAGCAGTTTATCAAAGACATAATTGAATATCTTTTGTCAAAAATTGTGCATACAAATCAGCAGACTACGGTGTGTACAAAATAATTGACGCATATCAAAATGATTATTTAGCGACATCAAGCTCTGAACGTTATGAGCGTTACGCATATATAAATAGCGAGGGTAATACAATTAAAAGTGCACTTAGGATCTGGATACACATTTCTACCCCGTCATCAGTTCAATAAATTAAACCTAGCAAACCAATTCAGTCCTACAAATACAGTAATACCTTGCTAATCCGAATCAATTATAGCAAAGGGGTATTTGGGTACAGAATGAGCTGGTTATTTAACGAAAAAAATTATATTTATTGCTCCTTAGAACTTATAAATACGGATATAATTTCATACAAACAAGAAGCCCGGAAGTAAGAATTAACGATGAGTGAGTAACTGTGAAAATCAATCGATTTGTAGGTATGCTTTTTATACCCTATCCTAAGGGTATATTAAGTTTGATACATAGTTTGTAACATAGAGAAATATTACAGATAGACCCAATAAAGTATATATATAAATGATCAGCATCACTAGCCGAGTCGATTGAGCTATGTCCGTCCGTCCGTCCGTCTGTCCGTCCGTCCGTCTGTGTGTCACCAGTTTTTGGGCCTTAAATTTTGAGCTAGGTTGATGAAATTTTGTATACGAGGTCTTTGGAAAAGTAAGCAATACAAGTGTAAAAAATTTTAAAATCCGCCCACTGACACGCCCACTTTTCAAAAAAATCACTTTTTTTCACTATTTTCATATGAAACTCGAAAAAACTTACTTAAGCAAATATGTAGATATCCACTTAATCTACAAATCGCCTATACATTGTATATGGCCACGCCCACTTTTTAGGGGCGTTTACTTCAAAAATTAATTTTCGAGTAAAAATATTAGTTTATAGGGCAATATAGAAAATTTTGTGAATACATTTTCCACCGCCCACTGACACGACCAAATAAGATAGGGATAGGGTATCATACGATTCGCTCCAGGCGGATTGTAGCATTTTTCACTGGTTTCGTTAGAATTCGGATTACAGCGTACAAGAATCGGGGTAGGTTCGGATTGTAGAGTACATAATGAGAAAAAATAGAGATTCAGATTAGTGAGGCATTACTGTGATACATTTATTCCAGATAGGAAAGCAACATCCGTATTAAATACAATACAACATCAATCGTAGATGACATATACGTAGTCCAGGATGGCTGTACAGCTTAATTAGGACGAACATGGATTCGAAGACTTAAAATCAACCTGAATGACCTGCACGGCATTGACACAGGTAAGAGACCCACTGATATATTTTATAATTCAAATGAAATCGAAATTTTGATGTCAAAATTTACTAATGTATTCGGTATTATGGAGGCCCCAACCAACATACATAACCCCCATGATACAGGAGTCACTCTATTCTTATCTGAGGATTCGTGCAGTTCTCTTTCCGAGGCTCTCGGTAGATTAAGCTGGAATGAGGAAGAAAGTGGCGGAAAGGTTATACCGATTACGTTTAATCTCTCTCTTGGACATTTCATTGGTCGTAATGCTGTCCCTGACGGTTTGGCCTGCGATGCCTACATGGCAGACCGGGCTCCGAATGTGACACAGAACAATGAGCCGAGGTCCAACGCAAGAATGGCTAAACGGGCTTCAGATGCGATACACCCTGCGGAGACTTTGTCCAAGAGCCATTCTGAGAGTACATCTTTAATGTTTACTCAGATTAATTTGCACCATTCCAAGGCTCTCTATGGAGAGTAATGACAACTTTCATAGAGAATATAATGCACAGTTTTTGTGTGGAAAATAAGGAAGAATGTGAAGAAGTGAAAAACCCGAAAACTAAGAAAAACGGGTGTGTACGAATATTGTGGAGGAAAGTTCAGCCGTTTCGTAAATATCATTTTCCAGTTAACAAAGAAAAGCACACATTTCCGTGCTCTCTCTGCGCAGTTTACAATTGCATAGTAATTTGAATCGGTCTCTACCAAGGTGCATTACCTATACGTCTTAGTACTTTATTTTGGAAGACTTGAATTTTTTGTAAATTTGTTTGGCATGTGCATGCCTACACCTGGGGCCCGCAGGTCCATACTGGTTGTATTTCCCAATAAGCCAATACATTTGACTGTATCGCGTTCAACTCATCTCTTTTTTAGCATGAGCTTTCCAACGCAGTGTTACACAATATAAGCCAATAAAAAAAGTATTCTGTGGCACGTTTCGTGCATTCCAATGATATATGAGTCCCAGCAACTGGACGCAGTCTAAATTGTGTGAATCACGCAGTCTAGACTTTGTGAGTGAATCTCATCGTTTCTACGAACTGCAATCATGCAGTTTTTTGTATTTTTGGAGTCCAGAAGTTTGAGTTGGAATGTTTGACGGAACAGAGTGTGATATACTTCGGTGCGGTGAAGTCGCATTATTATTCGGTTGAAAAACAAAATAAAACTGTGTGTTCTGTCATATATAATAAAAAATTATATATATAGATATTAAGCAATTGAATAAAATAATATTATAAGTATATTAACTGAAAAAGTGTCTTTCCTTTAACGAGTTATAAAACATACTGATAAAGTGTTTCTCAAATAAAGGATTAAAAAAAAAATATTAACGTTATTTTATATATATTAATATTAAAAATTTATAAAACGTTAACAAAATTAACTTTAACAATTGGCGCAGCCGGTAGGATTAAGGAAGCAACATATATTCATACTGGTAACAGCTTGAAAAGCCTTAATCCATAAACCATATACTGGGAAAGACACCCTTATCCCTAAACTCGAAAATGAGTCAGGTTTCGAGAGTATTTTGGTCCGCACAAAGCTAACTAAAAAAAAAAGTGTTAATATAATAACTATAAATAAAAACAGTCCAAAATAAAACAGAAGAAAAAAAATAAAAAACAATATATATGTCAACCGAAGAAGAACATCAAACAACATCTGAAGATTCCTCCAATCAATCTGCTGAGCATCCAGAGAATACCCTATTATCACCAAGGAGACTGCTATCCGGAACAACACTTCCCCGAATTGTACGAGACAGCGCGAGGTACTGAAAATTGATCAGTGATACAGTGTGACGTTCTAAATAAACAACTCGATAAAACTCGTGAGCATAGGCTCGCGCAGTTAAGAAAGTTTAAAAACAATGCCGAGCAATTCAAAAAGGAACTGATAAATTTTCAAAATACCTCGTCCTCTCAAATTAGCGATAGAATAGTTAAAAATAGTGTCGAAGATTGAGAGTCACCAAACGGTGTCGGTGAAATTAGTGAGCAGTGAATTACAAACGTTTTTGGGATGCTGCAGGAAGGTAATCGATTGCCTATCTGCAGAACATCCAGCTTTTTTAAATATTTTCCCAACTCGACTGCGTGGTGAGGCTTACCAGTTAATAGCGTCCAATCCACCCGCGACTTTAGACGAAGCAGAAAGGCTTCAAAACAGAACTTATCTACCAAGGGAAACCTACCAAGAGTTGATAAATAAGTTAATTACAATTAGTCAGTACCCCTTGGAAGCTTTCTCCGCTTTTACCGCAAGGATAAAGCAGATGCTGATGCTCTGCAAGGAGGGTGCTGATCAGAAATATGGAGCGGCAGCCCCAGCTATAAAAGCACAGCTAGAGGACTTTGCCAGTGGGTGCCGTGGCTCAGTGGTTAGTGCGTTGGACTACTGCGCAAGCGGTTCCAAGGTCGAATCCAGGAAATTACCACCAAAGTTTTTTCACAGCCCCACCTCTTGCGAGCGTCTGACAAACATCCAAGAGTATTTACTGTCATGAGAAAGCTTCTCAAAACCCTCCCCTGCCCTTCGGATACGGCATAAAACTGTAGGTCCCTTCTGTACGTACAGAAATGTATACCACGCACAATACGTACAGCTGTGAGAAGCTAGGCCTTGGCCCTCTATGGGCTGCTTACGGCCTAATATTTATTTATTTTTAGAGGACTTTGCCAAAAATGCTTTAAAAAGCGGAGTTAGCAAGCCTCATCTCTGTCAGTATTAATGATCCTAGGGGATGGGACCATAGACGAACTGGTACAGAAAACGCTAGACATGGAAAGATTGCAACAGGCAGCTTTCCATACACAACAGGGCCATATGCCACTATACAGTTTTCCGTCCTCTAATTCAGTGAGCGAACATAGTAATTTCATGTTATTTCAAAATACGCTTGATCCAAACATTTCACACTTCTCTGGCCTCCAAAACACCCGTTCTAATTCTCAGTCACGTAATGAAAGCGGAAATTACGGTCAAATGGGTCATTTAATACCGCAAAAGATTCTCACCCAATTAATGGTGCCATAATTTAAATTTTTTGTCATAAAAAAGGGCATACTTATAGCGCCTGCATAACGCGCAAAAATACACCTTTCTGTACTCATTGCAAGAAGTATAACCATGATATTCGAGATTGCCGGCATTTAAAATCCAATTACACTAACAATTCAGGTACTCGTACATTGAACAACAGTGGCAATGTCCCAAATAGAACAAATCATAACAAACCAGATCGTAATACAGCTCGGGTATTTAATGTAGCTCGAATATGCGATTTTTGTGGTCGCCGAGGCCATACACTCTCGGAATGTCACCAAAACGTTAAATGGAAGCAAAGAAACCAGCCAAAACTCCCCAGCTCGACCAAACTAAGCAAAAATCATAATTTAGGGTACTCTCAGCTGCCCCACAGTAAAGTCCCTACAGTTAACCTTCCATTAGATATAAGCCAAACCGGCAATGTAAACCTAGTAGTGGACACGGCCGCTGAAATAAGTATTATCACCGAAAAGGTACTACGTCCAGAAGTAGAAATACGCAAAAAAGACGCAAGTAAATTGCAAACACCATTCGGAATAGGAAAAGCATTAGGAAGTTGTCAGGGAAGCTTCATTGCCCTGCAACTTTCAAGTAGTCCGCGACATACCCGTACTATCCGAAGACGGATTGTTAGGAAACGATTTCCTGGCCGAAAATTGTGACGTAAAGGGGCCTGAGCAACTGTTAAGATTTGCACGTAAGGGAACTAAATCTGAGAAATTTAGCATCCCCCTAAATACCCCCACTCAAAATCCGAGTCGTAAGAGGCAGTCGAAGTGAACCAAGCTACAGAAAAAGCGAAACCGGAAGAGGTCACAAAAACCTCTTTTATTATCTCTAAGGCTTTTCACATACAAGAAGCTGGCTGCATAACCACAAAATCGACTATAAAGAAGTGCGAAGCTCAGAAACCAATAACGCGCTTGATCAATGTATGTCAGTGAAAATTGTACTTAATCCAGGAGTCCTCATCCTCGCGCGATCACAAATGGTGATCGCCGCTCCAATTGATTTAAAGGAAGAAATGTTCAGCCTATCGCAAGAAATGAGCGACGGAACGACATATTCCACCTAACAGGTGACAAACCATGATGCATGAAATACCACTGGTGACAAACCAGCCACCAATAAATCAAAAAATGTACAGACTTCCTAAAATCCACAGGCAGGTCATCAATGACCAACTAAGGAAAATGCTTGAAAATAATATAGCAACCTAGCAAAAACCCGTGGAACTCACCTCTTCTGATAGTTCCCAAAAAGGCTGGCCCCGATGGTGAAAAAAGATGGAGGGTTGTGGTTGATTTTCGCAAGCTAAATGAGAAAACAATTGGTGACGCTTATCCATTACCTCGAATAGAGGGCATCCTCGATCAGCTCGGTCATTCGCGTTACTTTTCCACACTCGATCTAGCCAGCGGCTATCGCCAAGTTTTGGTAGATCCTAAAGATCGACACAAACTGCTTTTATGGACACTATTAATTTAAACGCATTCCGTTTGGATTAAAGGGAGCCCCGGCAACGTTCCAACGGTTAATGAACTATGTTCTTACCGGCCTCCAAGGTCTTGAATGCTTCGTATATTTAGATGATATCGTGATTTATGGCAAAAATCTTAAAGATCACAACGACAAACTAAAAGCTTTTTTTGAGACATTAAGAGAACATAATCTTAAGTTGCAGCAGGAGAAGTGCAAGTTTCAGCAAAAGGATGTAGTTTATTTGGGACATATTTGTTCAGAGAACGAAGCCCTACCGGATCCTAGCAAAACAGCTTGCGTCCAAAATTTGCCAGTACCACGAACTATAAAACAAATAGTCTTTTTTGGGACTGGCTAATTACTACCGAAAATTTATCCCACAATTTTCTCGAATAGTGCGACCCCTTACTAACCTCCTCCGCAAAGACGTAAAATTTACTTGGACAGAAAAATGTGAGAATGCATTCCAACAAATTAAACAATCCTTAGTCTCACCACCTCTCTTGATTTATCCGGATTTTTCTTAAGCCTTCAATCTCACCACCGGCGCAAGCAATGAGGCAACCCATTGCGTATGCCAGTCGTACACTGAATAAGGCTGAACGAAACTATTCAACTATCGAGAAAGAGTTATTACCCATTGTATGGGCTGTACAAAATTTCAGATGTTACCTTCAGGGGCGTAAATTCACGGTCTACACAGACCACAAACCTTTAAAAGGCGTTTTTAACGTAAAAGATCCTACACCACGTTTGGTTAGATTCCACCACAAGTTGTCGGAATTTGATTACCAAATTGAATACAAGCCCGGCAAATATAATACAAACGCCGATGCCCTGAGTCGTATTTCCCAGGATAGTAGAGAATTCCGCCTCCATAGCAAAGCTAAAAAATATTCCACACGAAAAGGTACTTAAACAATCCACGACTTCTTTTCATTGTAACGTAGTAACACGCGCACAAATGCAGAAAAAGAAAGTATCCGAACCAACACCTTCTGATTTATCAAAAAATCAAGCGAAAAATTCAGAGAAACTAACCCCCTTGCTTGAAGAGAACTCTATAGAATCAGAAACAATCAATAAAAAGCCAGTGGAAGTAATCACTATTCCCGATGAAATTCAAACAATACTGAAAGATTTTCATAATTTTCCATTCGGCAGGCACCAAGAGGTAATAAAAACCTATAAGCGGATTCGTAAAAAATAATATTGGTGGCGACACATGCTAGGAGACATCAATATATAGATCACATGATGAAAATAAAACAGTCCAGATCCACGAAAAGTTTAGGTTCTGAGTTTTGGTAAAAGCTTTTCTAAGAATGTGACTTTTGAAAAGTTCATTAAGTATAAAGTTGCCATGCGACTGAATATTTTTTTTTTAATGAGAATTTGATGCATTTGATTTTTTAAGAAAATAATTTTACCGGATTTGAAATGGTAACTCACCTCCGATACTTACAAGGTTTCGGAAATGCAAAGTTATTATTCATTGTTAATAACTATTTGCTGAATATTAATTTATTTAAACATACAAATAAATTGAATAACGTTTGATTTGCTAATAGTATATAAATTCTAACCTGGCAACATGGATATTTGACTATCATGGACAATTACACTAGTCATGAATGAAAATGTAACCTAGTGAGAAATAGCATGAACTATACTCTGTCCAACATAAATTGTCAGTACAGGGAAGATAGGGATGTTTGTCTATCATTCGCACTCGTTTGTTTTCCGTAAGGTGCTACTCTAACAAAAGCTCTTACAGGGTTGCCGCAGTATCATTTCAAACTAGGAAAAATGTGAAAGAATATTATGTAGGGTTACCGTCCTATTTTTTTTAGATTGAAATTTTCATTTAATTTTTTTGTCGCGTCAACAATTTCTTTTTTTTTCCGGCACTTCAGCCTTTGGACAATTTGCAAGCCAATTATAACTACTGAGCACAAAATTCACGACTTAAAAATACAAATTGCACAATACTTCTTCAAAAAACACTATGAAAACAGTTCTTAAAAAACTACCCGTCTTAACACCCAGGGATCGAAAAAAAACTATTCTATTTTTTGGCAACGAAATAAGAACTCAAAGACTATCCCCCCTGTATTATGTTTTTGTACGAGAACGGAACTAAATGTCGTACATCCTGTAATAAAGCAATTAATTCTTAAGTCATACATGGAAATAAGATAAAATACAAGATAACCCAGTCTTCAAAAATCTCGACAATTAAAAATCACTTCCTGCAATAAAGCAATAAAAGTTATGTACATATGTACATACCCTTCTTCTGTGTTCTCTTCAGATGAGCGCAAGGATATAAGATGACCAAATTGACCTGCTTCTGTATTGCTTAACATATTCTAACTATGCAATGTTGGTCAAAAATATCTTTGTCCGAGTTTATGTATGTATATACACTGGCAGCATTATCAAAGATTTTTTTTTGATTCATGAGAGGCGAATCGGCAAAGGTCCAATTTTTTATCCATTGAAATGCAAAAATTGTCAATTAATTTTCCTATAATGGAAACAAATTATGTAGAACAATGCTGAAGATATCTAAATTATTCACTCACTACATTGTTTGAAAGTAAAAAAGTAAACATCCTATTTTACCAATTGCGTATTTTATGTAGGTATCTTTCAACGTACTGAAAATTGAACCCAAAAAGAGAGAAAAATGTATGCGTACTTACAAAGTGCAAAACATTAAAACATTTTAGAATAGAAAACATCTTACAATTTTGTAAGTGCATTTTAACGTATTTTCAACACATTAAAAGAAATAATATATCAGATCAAAACATGATGGTAACAATTATCAAAAAAGAACTTTTTTCAAAAGCTCCTTAATAGAAACCCAAGGAAAAAAAAACTGAACGAGTTACAAAACGGACACTGGTAACTCTGATTGCACAGGATATATATATAGGGGTTGAAATGCAGCAGCCAATCAGCGCACACCAAATGGATATTCACAGGCGGGTATACACATTTTATGCGGGGTTCCTCTCAATTTGGTATGGTGCAAAAATATGACACGCTACTGATCTCTAAAAAGCTCTCCAATAAGACGTGTACTGACAATTTATGTTGGACAGAGTATAGCTATTCGGATCTCGAAAAAAGATCCTGATAGAGAGCAAGATCTCGTACTGTTGTTGTAATGCATAGAAATCAATGATCCATATGGATCTTGGATGATAATACAACACGGCTGATGTAAAAAATGTCAAACGATGAAATCAACACCCCTTTTACGAATGCCAATGATGATAACCGACACCGCTGAAAAGCCTTTCGACAAAGTGTATTTAGATATCGTCGGGCCTTTGGAACAATCGCATAGTGGTAATCTTTACATATTAACCTTTCAGGACAATTAGACCAAATTCCTAGATTGCTATGCAATACCTAATGCAGAGGGCCAAACTGTAGCACAAGTAGTCTTTGATCAGATCATCACCCGTTACAGATTACCTAAACAGCTAGTCACTGATCAGGGAACCAACTTTCTCAGTGACGTATTCAAAGGGCTGTGTAAACTACTGAAAATAAGGAAATTGCAAACATTAGCATACCACACAGTCAAATGGCGCTCTTGAACGAGCCCACCGACCACTAGTGGAATATTTAAGTAGCATAACTGATGAGAATTCAAAATCATGGCACCAGTTTTTGAGAACAGCCACGTTTGTTTACAATAACAGCTGCCATGAAGGGACTAAACTCACACCTACGGATTGTCCATACGGTTTTTCACCTGATGTACCTTCTAATCTGAAACGAGACCCTGAACCAATATGTAATCATGAGTTATTACTAGACCTCTTAAAAATATGCTCAAGCATCAAGCATGCAGATTTAGCATATTTTAGCGATTTTTGAACGTGCGTGCATATTTAGTCGTTTTCCAGAAATCAAGCATATTTCACCGATTTTTAGTAAACTAAGCCACAACACTTGGTTGTATTCAGTGAACCTCGATTTATCGCTTTGGTTTTGTTTGTGTATTAAACTATTTATAGCATGTGCACTCACTACACCTACAATACACTTGGTTACAAGCGGCAATATATTATTGCGATAATTTCGAAGATTGCGCTTAGTTTTTGATTCATCGATGCAAACGATGCTGCTTTAATCGAAAAAGCCCAAGAGTTATTTCCCTCATCTGAAATAATGTCGTAATTGGCCTACAGCAAAAGCAATTTCGCTGTGATCGTCCGCGCAATTACAAAAATGGACACGCAAGGCCTGGAATTAAACGCGAATGCTGAATCCAATGAAGCTGATTTGTCGAAAATGAACATACTGCCACGAAAAGAATTTTTAGGCAAGCTACTGCATGCAATGTCGGCTACGAAACCATCAAAGAAATACAACATGTATTGCACAATGTAAAGATCAGCGACAATGATCTTTCCAAAAAATCTCTCTGGCAGGGACTGCGGTGTTCAAGTATTCGCCAACGACTTCTATCAATGTTGATCTTTTATTCTCTGCGTACAAGCTGGTATTCAGTGAAAGGAGCGTATCATTTCTATTCGAAAACCTCAACAAAGTTCACTTGTTTTAGAAGAGGAATTGCGAATTATGAGCATAATTTCGAGCATATTTTCTATTTTGAATGCATATATTACCATCATTTGAAATACAAGCTCCAAAAATCCGACGCAATAGCCAGGCGTAATTTGCTAACAAGCAAAAACAGATCAAACGCCTACTATGACAAGATAGTAAGACCCCATACTTTCCATGTAGGTGATCAGATACTCGTAAAAATTGAAAATAGAAAGGGCTAATTAGCACATTTTTAGAAGGGGCAGAAAAAAGGTAGTCATACATAACAACCGTTTAAAGCCATATTATGACTAAATTTTCGTTTTAATATAGATCTACTATTTAAAATATAAAAATTAAGAAATAAAAGCTATAGCTCGATGTAATATCTTTCCAATCTAACTCCTGGCAAATAATCGGTGAAGAAAAATCACCTTACTTTCCATCTTCTTTTGTTGATAGTTTCCTTTTTCTTGATTGTTCTCTCGACATTTCTGACCACTCCTTCAGGTTCTGAAATCATCCGACTCTATTAAACACCTTACGTTACTAAGCAAAGATCCTGAGGATCTAAAGCAACTACAAAAGGCAAACGAAAGCAATCTCCAAAAAGAAGCAGTAACATAGAGTTTCGGATCCGTGTTACTTTCCATAACTGGTAGTTTTCTCTTATACTTCGGTATAAAAATTTATAAAGCATTAAAGTTTAAAAGGCACTCTTCCCGAACATTAAAGAAGGTTTCCAAATATACAGCACCCTCCTCATGCAAAGTGAGGATAAATGAAGCCACCGCAGAAGCTAACTTAAATTTGTCACCCAAGCTTCCAAAAACAAGTCTCCCAAATATCTGTTTTGAAATGAATGAAACAATCCCAACACCAACTCCTTTAACAAAGAGTGTAAACATTGTATAGAAATAAAACTAAACTAAAATATTAAATAAGAAAAGGGTTTTTGTTTGATCACAAAAAACAACAAAAAAAAATAAAAAAATATGTACATTTTTTTTTCTTCTTTAAGTCTTCAAATAAATGTATGCAAAGTTACAAGCTTAAAAATAATTTATGTTCATTTACCAGCCCATTGAAAATCGCCAAAATTAAAAATCGAGAATGGGGGGGTGTCCCCTTAAGGAAGATAATATATTTTAACTCAATACTAAATAATTATTCCTCTTCTAAGAATAATATTTTTTTTTAATAGGTAATATAAGCCAAATAAAAACCAGTGGAAAATGCTACAGTTCGCCTGGAGCGAATCGTATGATACCCTATCCCTATCTTATTTGGTTGTGTCAGTGGGTGGTGGAAAATGTATTGACAAAATTTTCTATTTTTTCCTATAAACTAATATTTTTACTCGAAAATTAATTTTTGAAGTAAACGCCCCTAAAAAGTGGGCGTGGCCATGCACAATGTATAGACGATTTGTAGATTAAGTGGATATCTACATATTTGCTCAAGTAAGTTTTTTCGAGTTTCATATGAAAATAGTGAAAAAAAGTGATTTTTTTGAAAAGTGGGCGTGTCAGTGGGCGGATTTTAAAAATTTTTACACTTGTATTGCTTACTTTTCCAAAGACCTCGTATACAAAATTTCATCAACCTAGCTCGAAATTTAAGGCCTAAAAACTGGTGACATACGGACGGACGGACGGACAGACGGACGGACAGACGGACGGACGGACGGACATAGCTCAATCGACTCGGCTAGTGATGCTGATCATTTATATATATACTTTATTGGGTCTATCTGTAATATTTCTCTATGTTACAAACTATGTATCAAACTTAATATACCCTTAGGATAGGGTATAAAAAGAATTCTGTCGCACGTTTCGTGCATTCCAATGATTTATGAGTCCCAGCCAAACTGCATGCAGTCTAAATTGTGTAAATGAATCTCATCGTTTCGCGTATCTACGAAACGATGGGAAGTGCGATCACGCAGTCTAGACTTTGTAAGTGAATCTCATCGTTTCGCGTATCTACGAAACGATGGGAAGTGCAATCATGCAGTTTTTTTTTTGTATTTTTGGAGTTCAGAAGTTTGGGTTGAATGATTGACGGAACAGAGTGTGATATTGTTCGGTGCGGTGAAGTCGCATTATTATTCGGTTGTAAAACAAAATAAAACTGTGTGCTCTGTCATATAAGATAAAAAATTATATATATATAGATACTAAGCAATTGAATAAAATTATATTAAAAGTATGTTAACTGAAAAAGTGTCTTTCCTTTAACGAGTTATAAAACATGCTGATAAGGCGTTTCTCAAATAAAGTGTTAAAAAATATATTAACTTAAATTTTTAAATAAAAGTATTTTAACTGAAAAAGTGTCTTTTATAAAGCGTTAACAAAATTAACTTTAACAGCAGTTTAGCCAGATATTCGGCTGTATTTTAAAATTTCACTACATTGTTGTCTATGTATATTTTGACTGACTAAGTCATTAAATCTAATCTGCCATTTTTTGATTCATTCTGAGAAACTGTTTATTGCAGTTTGAAGCTATTTTGTTTTTGTTGCCTCCACAGCAAGCACAGCAGTGTTATCTGCAAAAGTGGCTATAGTGACTTCATTACTGGCAGATCGCTAGTGAATAAGAAATATAGCACTATTGCTATTGTAATTTGTGCCAGGATGAAAAACTGGTAAATTGTATGTGTTCTACAAGTGTAGACCGCGCGACCAATGTAGAATTAAATGCGATCTAAGTGATCTCAACAATGCCTGTACGGCTAAGATAGGCTCCTTCATAATAAGGAGTAAATGGTTCCCTGAGTAAGAGGTTGACCCACCCACTCTTACACATCGGCAGCACAATGGACCAACTACTGGTCTAAGTGCATCCTCATCGAGGGCCGGTTTCAACCAACACACAACATTTTTCCAATAGTATCAAGAAACAAAAGCATTGAGAATAGGGAAATAAATCAACTAAATGGACAAAGATTTTGTTAATTTTTCCATCACAGAAGAGAAAATATTTAAGTACATATTCCTAAATATCACACATTTGCTTTGCAGTCACATGCCTTTGACATTTCTAGTGCTCTATAACATCTGCTTCGCCGAAGTTTTGCTTTTCAAATCTAGCGTTTATGAATTCTCTCTTCTCTTTAATTGATGAAAACCAAAATATTATCCCACTATACACACTGTTCTCCGCGAGATGAAATTCGTTTTTACTTATTGTGCGGACTTCCCCATAATGTACATATATGCACATTCATATGTAGGTTTTTCGAAAACTTCATCTCTCAAATTTCACGGTTCCAAAGGCAAAAAGCTGGAACAGGCAAACACCATATCAAAGTTATGAGTGTTCCGTCGATTTTAAGGTTCAGAACACTAAAAAGCCGCTCCATATAATTGGTTTACTTATTTGTATAAACTATTTGCGTAAATTTCAAGATATAAGATAATATAAACATAGATAAAAACGCTACTTACTTGATGAGTTGTTTCTGGTCTGAGAGATATAAAATCCCAAAACATGTCCGGGTCTTTCAAGTGCGTTTGAGGATTTCTTTTTTGAGTATGAATAAAGCTTGGGAACAATATTGGATCTCTAATAAAAAATACGGGTGTATTATTTCCAACTAAGTCCCATATACCATCATCAGTATAAAATTTAACAGCAAATCCTCTGGGGTCACGCACTGTATCTGCTGAACCGCTTTCTCCTCCGACTGTAGAAAAACGCACGGCTATTGGAGTACGTTTTTTTATGGTTTCAAAAACTTTTGCTCCACAATATTTGGTTATATCATGTGTAACCTCAAAGTATCCAAATGCTCCAGCTCCCTTTGCATGAACTACACGTTCTGGAATTCTTTCTCTGTCAAAATGAGATATTTCATCTAAAAACAGTGCGTCTTGTAGAAGCAAAGGCCCTTTTGGTCCCACTGTAAGGACTGCATCTTTAACATCAATTGGTGTACCAAATCCAGTTGTAGCAATATCGCAGACGTTCTAGAATTATTTACCGAAATGTTATGATTTAAAATATGTTATGAATATATGTATTATGAAAAGCATATATGGAAAGGTATATAAAAAAATAAAGTGCACGACTGGATCGAAATCGAAATTTGGGCAAAATTTAGTGTATGGCATTTAAACTTATACAAAATTTTTAAAAATATTTTTTCAAAAACTAAATTTTTTTTATTAAAGAACTATTCATTTCCAACTACCAGCATATATGTAGGTATGATCCAGTCGTGCACTTTATTTTAATTCCACTCGGATGAACATCAGGCAATACGAGTTCCTTCTATCCTTGATAAAAAAAATCACTAAGAAAAAATTTTATACGGAAACCAATACTTGCATTACTTGCAGCAGTTAAAGTTTTTTTTATGATCTGTCAGTTGTCAAAGTGTGAAGATGTACCTACATACATATACTCGTATGTATATTATATTTGAAAATGTTCTAATGATTACTGCTTTTATTCTCGTTTTATTAAATTCCTGCTACTACGCGAAAATAAAAACGCGAAAAATAAAAACTAAACACCAACAACGACGGAGAAAAAAAAATTAGATTGCGGGCAAAAGTATTATGGTCAGTGGTTGGAGCTGACAGAACATAAGAAGCATTTCGTTTAGTTATGACATAAGCTTATGCTTATGGTCGACCAACCGTGCTGCATTCAGCAAGGGGAAAGTCGCTCCCGCAACGAACCCTGAAGGCGCGTCCAAAACTTTACAGCCTTCCACCTCCGTGGTGAACCGTCCGGCCTCTGGCAAGCGGTCAAACACCACCTCTCTGACCCCAGGACCTTCAACTTCGGCGGTGGCAGTTCGGCAGGCTCCGGCTAGTCGACCTGTAAATCCCGCCAAGAACTTCTATAGGATGAGACGAGATCTCTTGCGCCAAAAAATGAGAATCGAGTCTATCCCCGAATTCGCCAGGTCCGACAAACAGCGTGACTCGCTTGTTTGGATAACAAGCCGGCTAGACGCGCTCAAAAAGCAGTCTGTGGACGCCTCAGCCAAGCGGCAACGCTCGGCAAAGGAGCCTCACAACAGCCCTAAAAAGCTGAAAACAGCCCCTGTGTCAGGAACGCTGAAGCCCTATAACCAGGTCGTAAAGGAACACCTGGAGGTTGCAGTGATTGACAGAAGCGACCCTGAAGGTAGGATAACCGCTGAAAGATGGAGGAAAGTCGAGATCGAACTGACCAAAGTCTTCGTCAAATCGCTAAGGGACCACCCAGGCCCCTTACCGATTTGCAGGGACGCGGGATGGTACCAAGGGCACGTGAAGTTGATCACTTGCGTCGACCAGAGGTCTA
The DNA here is from genome assembly GCA_949716465.1 of Chalcosyrphus nemorum. NCBI lineage: Eukaryota > Metazoa > Arthropoda > Insecta > Diptera > Syrphidae > Chalcosyrphus > Chalcosyrphus nemorum. The sequence continues at coordinate 37,843,475 of OX454334.1, forward strand.
AGGACTTCTATAAAATCCTGGTCAGTAATATGGACGTCAGCCGTCTGTGGTCGGGTGCTCGCATCGAGGTGGTCGAGAAGGATCAAATTCCTAGTCGACCGAGATGTCGCACTCGCGTCCCAGCTGAGCCAGAGGATCCGAAAGACATCCTGGATCTGATTCGGGGCCCCTATAGTGCCGACCGGATCTGCTGAAGTCGAACTTGTGTCGACCGATGCGGAAATGGTTAGCAATCACGAGTGCGACAATCTCTCTTTGTTGGATGACGACGACCTGTTGCTATCCGACTCGGACGAGGGAGATCGCACCGTCATAGTGAGGTCTGAGGAGGGTAACAGCTACAATGCTGCGCCTTCTTCAGATCCTGCATTCTTGCGAAGAGCTGCCTTAATATCTTTCTTCTCTCCAATTTCAGCAATCAGGACTTCATCGCCACTTGCGTGGAATCGACGACCCAAAGGTACTGGGTGGTCTCAGCATACCTAGGTCACGACCAGGTGGTCCTTTTCCGCCGACCGGGATGAGAGATCTGGTTGCAGAGGCCGAGAGAACCAGCACGCGCCTCATCATTGGCTGTGATGCTAATGCGCACCACACTATTGGGGTAGCTCGGACATAAACGATCGAGGTGAGGAACTTTTCAATTTTGTAGTTAGCTCTAATCTGTTACTATGCAATAGAGGTTCCCAACCCACCTTTGTCACTCGTAATCGACAAGAGGTCCTTGATATCACACTTGTCTCTGCTAATCTTGCCAATTCGATAACGGACTGGAAGGTGTTAGAGGAGCACTCTTTCTCCGACCACCGTTATCTCCAATTTGGTCTTACCGACCCACAACCAATCCTGGTCAAAACCAGGAACATCAAAAGAACCAATTGGGCCCTGTACAGGGAATCACTAAACAGATTCCTCCCCCCCGAGTTGCCAGTCACCCTCTGTACAGCAGATCTTGATGCTGCGGTGGCAGTGTTGACAGAGGCTCTTAATAAATCTCTTAGCAAGGCCTGTCCTTTCAGCACTCCGCGTGGTAAAAAGAAACCTCCATGGTGGAATGCCAATCTGGGACACCTTAGAGCCAACTGCCGGCAACTCTTTAATAAAGCCAAACGCTCCAAAGCTAGTGCGGATTGGGACTCATACAAGCTGTCACTTAGCGTATATAAAAAAACTCTAAGGAAAGAGAAACGCAGCTCCTGGAGACTCTTATGTGACAACATTAATGAGTCCTCCGAAGCCTCCAGGCTGCGCAAGATTCTTTCCAAAGAGCCACTTACACCAAGCTACCTGTTAAGACCAGATGGTCAGTGGTCCTCCTCTTGCCAAGAGAACATTGATCTTCTGTTGGATGCTCACTTCCCGGGTAGCTCCCCTGTTGCTGATGTTCATCCTTCTGTTACCGTGAACCACCAGCTGAATATTGACCCCTCGAGTATAATTACTCCCGAAAAGATCCGATGGGCAGTTTTTAGTTTCAAACCCTACAAATCGCCTGGTCCTGCAAATCCTACAAATCCACCCCGGCCGAGCTTCAGCAGTCCTTCGACATCATTCAGCCCTGGCTGTATTCCATCTTACAGGGCTGCTTGAGGCTTGTCTATATTCCTCGATTATGGGCCGAGGGCAATGTAGTCTTCATTCCCAAGGCGGGTAGGGTCTCTCATACTAGTCCTAAGGATCTCCGACCTATCAGTCTGTCATCTTTTCTACTAAAGACCCTGGAAAGACTGATTGATATCCATTTACGTGGCTCAATTGATCCGCTTCTACTCTCTCCATCCCAACATGCTTACTGCAAAGGGAAGTCGGTAGAGACTGCCCTACACGTACTAACACGTGCTATCGAACGATCTCTTCATATCAAAGAATTCTCCCTCGTAACCTTCTTAGATATAGAAGGGGCCTTCAACAACGTCATTCCACATGCTATTACTCAAGCATTGGACAAACTGGGGGTTGAAGCTGGGTTTAGGGTGTTAATTGATCAACTGCTAACCAGCAGGATCATCAACACATACCAGGGCCCAGCTTCGGCTCGCAGAACTGTCAACCGTGGTACTCCCCAGGGGGGTGTTTTATCTCCTCTTCTCTGGAACATCACAATCAACCACCTACTGATTGGCCTCGAGGTCACTGGTTGTAAGGTGGTTGCTTATGCGGATGACGTTGCCTTGATCTTCTCTGGGAAATTCCCGGACACTCTCAGGGACCTAACAGAAAATGCCCTCAAACTGCTCACTACTTGGGCCACCGAATGTGGACTTGGAGTCAATCCTCAAAAGACCGAACTGGTCCTCTTTACAAGGAAAAACAACATCCCTATTATAGACCCCCCCATGTTAAACGGCACCAAGCTTGTTCTTTCCGATAAAGCCAAATTCTTGGGTGTCATTTTGGATAGGAAACTCAGCTGGAAAGCCAACGTCATAGAACGCGTCAAGAAGGCCAGCATCACCCTGTACTCATGCAAAAGGGCGATTGGCAATACGTGGGGACTAAAACCTCACGTCACCCTCTGGTTATATACGTCTGTCGTCAGACCTATACTTCTGTATGGCGTGCCTGTCTGGTGGACAGCTCTTCAGAAGACTGTCAACCACTCTCTCCTGGGTAAAGTTCAGAGAGCTGCATGTATCTGTATATGTGGAGCGCTTAGAACTGCACCCTCCGCAGCTCTAGGTACCATTCTTCACCTACTGCCCCTAGACATTGTCGGCAAACAAATAGCGGCCTCAACCGCAACCCGTTTGTCAGCCTCTTCTCAGTGGCTGTCTCTTAACTACGGCCACTCCTCTGTTCTCAATGAATCTAACCTCATTGATGTAACCACCGACTACACCCCAACTAAACTCAGCTTTGGGCACAACTTCCAAGCATCAATCCCAGCTCGTGATACATGGTCGGATGTGGAGCTGGTGGATGTTGGAAGGATCCACATCTACACTGATGGATCCAAGACCTCAGACGGAGTTGGTGGCGGTGTATACTCCTCCATGCTTAACTTAAGCATTTCCTTCCGCCTCCCTGATCACTGTAGCGTTTTTCAGGCGGAAATCATGGCAATTAAGGAAGCCCTGTCATGGCTGAAGTGTAATGTACTATCCGCCTTGGATATTAGCATCTTCACGGACAGTCAGGCAGCCATCAAATCCCTGGAATCTCCCACAACCACATCATCGGTCGTAGAAAATTGCCGTTCATCTCTGATGGAGATCTCGGAACAATTTAACATTCACCTCTGCTGGGTGCCAGGAACTTGGCACTGCCCTCCCAACCGGATCCGTAAGGACGGGAGTTGGCATGCCAATTGCTACTTGTTATCACATGCTCAAGCTAGATGCCATAAGGAAGGCCAACGCTCGATGGGCTAATTGCCCTTTTAAGATCTCGAGGGAGCTCTGGCCTACCTACAATCAGAAACGTTCAAAGGAACTGTTAATTCTGAGGCGTCAGGAACTGAGCACTATTATTGGCGTCCTTACGGGACACTGCCTGATCGGCCTGCACGCTAGACGTCTAGGCCTCCCATACAACGACTTCTGTCGGAGTTGCAGGGATGAGGAGGAAGAGGAAACGATGGAGATCTACACTAACCTAACCTAACCTAAGCTTATGCTTCCCAATTTTGATTATGGTTAGCCCTTTACCCAGATGTCGCATCCTCATACAAAAAAGTGTTGATCTTTTTTGCGATGAGCAAATAACGATGGGCAAACAAAAAGCTTTTCTGCTTCGCAAAGAAAAAAACGGAAAATAAATTTTCTGTGCGAAAGGCTTTTTCCTTTGCTTTACGAAAAGTTTTCACTACCAGCCCACAGTGGGTACCCGCCCATACAAAGCGCGGTCAAAAATAGAATACATGCTTTTTTTTTACATTAAACACTGTTATTATTATTTTTATTTCTTTTAACTTACAAAGTGAAAAAGAAAATGTAAACAAATTCATACAAAAAAGAATATTTGGACAGTTAGAGTTTTAACAATTTTAGTGCATTTTTTGATAAAAACGATTTTTTTTTTTTTGTTTTGCAATTTTCTCAAATTTGAAATAAGAGGGTCAGAAGAAGAAAGAAGAGACAATAACATCTTCATTACTGTCATTTTTGAATTTAAGCTGCAATGGCACATAAGATGTAACAAATAAATAGCTGTCTTTAGCATTAGCATCATGAAAGCCTTGTTTGTACTCGATTTGGCCTGTACTTCCATCAAATCCCCATTTTCCTTCTAATTGTAGGCTTTTGCATGAGTCTTTATTCAGAGTGTCAAGAACGTTTTTCTGCGAAGTAAAAATTCTTGTTGCCGTGTGGTTAAGTAAAGCCCGTAGGTCTACTTCGGCACCTGTCTCGGTGACACTAATTTTGTCGGCTTCTGGATAGCAGTTTTCTTTTTCCGTCTTTATAATTTTGTAGTTAGGCAATGCATTCTTTTTAATCTTGGTGTTGACAAAACTCGGATAAAAGTACTGATTCTTTGTAAGCTTTGCTTCAACAAAAAGCGACAAAACTTCACAAGCCGTTACACTCATGGTATTTTCTTGTCCCAAATCCGAATTACATGACGTCTCACGCAAAGCTGTGGCAATTGATTCGTCGGATTTCGAGATTTCAGCCACACGTCTTCGTTTAGTCCGCGCAGAACATTCTTGAAAACTTTTTCTAGGACGACCTCGTTGTTGTGATGTACTTGCATAACTTAAAAAGACAGTCTCAGATTTGTCAAGCCAAGAGGAATGATTTGTCATAATTTAATTTTTCTTGCTTCATTTTTCTTCCAAAATTCAGTTAACTTCTTGCATACGAAATAAATTCGGTCATAGAGGGGATCAAATTCAACACTCTCAACACCTTGATAAGGCCAATTGCATTTGATGATTTCCATGATTTGGTTGGCTTGCGTTGACCATGTTGCATTATTTCCTCGACTTTCAAGCCATTTATCAAATAAAAAATTGCGTTGAACTACGCATTGATAACCAACACCTACCAAAGATAAAACGATTAGCCAAAACAGTTTTTTTTTTGTTTATTTTTCAAAACCGAAAATCAACGAAATATGGTTCATAACTCGAAAAAGGGAAAAAACGGGAAAAAAACACGTTATTATTTAAAAAGGTAGAACAATATTCTTCATTTTGGTACCTCATTTGCAGCGGGCACTCGAAGGCAAACCAACAAAATCTTTAATTTACTGTAAACTAAGCTAAACAAAAAGTTACAAAAAGTGTTTCGCGCAGGGGTCCTATTACACTTACGCTTTAAGTTATTAAACAATAAAATGTATGTTTTTAGAAAGTGCTCACCTTCTTGTTTAATATCCATAACAATTAAATATTGCTCACACTTTCTTAACACGAGTTATCACTATCACAAGTTCTCTAGTAAAAAAAAAAGCACCGATAAGCGAGCTGTATGTTTTATTATACGTTAACTTTGAATGGCTATAAAGGAATGGAAAAAAAACAATACGACAATATTTTTTTTGGTTTTGGTTTAGCGAGAGTTTGAAGAACCGTATTGGCACTTTGAATTATTAATTTTGGCCTATGGGGGTACCCACTGTGCAGCCTAGAGTTTGTGATGTACCCACAAGGAAATATATTTATTATCCGTATTTTCGTATTTTTTGCCCTGACCTGCGACTTTCGACACGGTGAGGAACAGACAGAGCAGAAATATACCTACACATGTATGTATGTATGAATATCTTAATACGTACATTAAATTAGGGTAGGTTAAGATCAGGAATAATTTTAATGCGATCTGCGATGATGTTAAGAATTTGTAGGTTCGGTACAAAAAACCGTAATAGTATGTACTGTAGGCTAACTTTATTATACTTAACTTTATTCATATGTATGTATGTACATATATGGTACTCGTATGTACATATGTACATACAGTAAGATTAAGGCTGAGACAAATAATTATGATAGCCTTATTTCCTGATTGTTTGAATACATCTGTCTTTTACAAATCTTTATGGTACTCCTACACTCATTTGTAGTACGACTTACAGTAAAATATAACTTTTCACTTCGAAATAAAGTGCACGTACAAAGTACCCATGTATATAATTGTCTTAAAATGAGAAATCAAAATGTTCAATGACGCATTTTAATGATAGCTACATATAACTCCACCCCCCAAATGGAAATTCATTGAGTTTTAGCCGAGAAATAGCCATATTTCTCAAACCATTAATAACAAAAGTACCGTTATACCAGGCGCGAGGGTAACTTTTTCGGAAGCGGAAGCACCCAACGTAAAACGAAAAGAAAAAAAGTCCTTTATTTGAGACAATATCAAAAGGTTACTAAGCCTATTACATTAAATTTATCCTTCTTTCTTTTGAGGCATTTGAAAACAGTACAAGTTATTTGTCTTAAAACAGCCTGTTAACCACAAAAAACTTATATAATTGCATTAAAAAATGTTCATCGCTTTGTAACGGTGTTGATGTTTACAAATGGCTTTGGCCTCCCACCATCTATTATGTTTTTTTTCGTCAAATCCTCTAGCCGAAAATGGTTTATCCAAAATACTTTCTACTATGCAGTTGCATTGCAGTTCATAGCAGAGTATATCCATAATATATCCATAATTATAATGGATATACTCTGGTTCATAGTTCATAGAAATTCAAAAGCAAGACGCCACCCTTCAAATCAAAACACTTTCACACAGTCACACATACAGAAGTGTAAAAAAAGTTTTTGTTTACCCATTTTTGCTTTGCTTTTTGATTGCACCAGTGTGAGTAAGACGCAGAAAACAACTCAATATGGTGTTTCTTTAACTGGTATTTTCTTTAGTTGAATTTTCGTAATGAATGCACTCGACTCATTCTTTAAACCTTGGTCAAACGGTGTAAAATGAAAAGATTTTAATCTGACTTTGGGATGGGATTTGAGTTAAGAAGGCGAAATACACAAGATGTTATGCCTGGATGTTATGCATTATAGGCATTTTTTTTACCAAACGCTTTTCTGTGAGCATTATACATATGTACATACATGTCATGGAGTAATGTTGTGCACTCTCAGTTGGAGTAGGACAAACATTTTGAGTTGTAGTTAGCAAAGAGATGATGTGCGGATCTTAGTGTTATTTTTCATGAGTGATTTTGATAAAACATAATAATGTTCCCATAATGATGTTGCGATTTTAATAATATTTATTAAAAGAACATTCGATTAGAAATTTATATTACAATGTAAATACGATTTGGAATTAATAATTATTTGCTATGAAAATTTTTATGAATTTCTTAACAGAAGCACTCACTCCACTCAATATATGGAGGCTTCGTCCCTGCGTTATACGTATTTTTAGGCAAAAACGTAGTACGCCATCTTATAGAATCTGTCTAGACTAACTCAAATATGAAATTAAATCAAAATCGTTAGAGCCGTTTTCTAGAAATCGTGTCTTTGTAAAATTGGCCTTAACTAAAGTACCATTAATAACGGGGCTAAAACAAAAATTCCGCTTTCGCCTCGTATGGTGACCCTACAGAACTCTGATATGAAATTTGAAGCAAATAGCCCCAGCCGTTTAGGCTGCAGATAGACAGAATCGGCAGACCCACATTTTAGAGCTTCTCTATTATCTTAATGTCAGGAATGATTCTTATCTCAATCTACTTATATGTAATGGTTAGTACTTGATGTTTTCTGTTCTCTGAATAGAGAAACTAATCGCAGGATTCTGCCCATGAATCTTATGAATGGATCAGAACTATGAAGAAATATGTTGAAGACATTTACATATATTAAAATCCCTTTCAGTCAACTTCCTGGCATAATTAGGCGGTAGAGTCTCTGAGTTCAAATTTTATTTGTACGAAATATATACCTTAGTTTTTTTTTATTATATAATTACTTGTTTAAACTTTAAACTTGGCATGGCTGATGTCATAGAGTATAGCTCGATATAAAACCTATACTCTGTCCAACATAAATTATCAGTACAGGGTAGATAGGGATGTTTGTCTCTCATTCGTACTCTTTTGTTTCGCTTAAGGCGCTATTCTAACAAAAGCTCTTACAGGGTTGCCGCAGGAACATTTCAAACTATCGAAAATGTGAATAAATATTATGTAGGGAAATTTTCATTGAATTTTTTTTTATTTATAAACCACTCTTGAAAAATCTCGATATTTAAAAAACACTTCCTGCAATAAAGCAATAAAAGATATGTACATATCCTTCTTCTGTGTTCTGTTGAGATGAGCGGAAGGGTATAAGATGGGTAAATTGATTAATTTATGCATTGTTTGTCAAAAATATCTTTTTCCGAATCTATGCATATACACTGGCGACATTATCGAAGTTTTTTTTTTTTTTTGATTCATGAGAGACAAATCGGTTTATCAATTCAAATGCAAAAATTGTCAATTAATATTCCTATAATGGCTAACTAATATTAAAAGCTGTCAAATATACTTCAATGATCAAACAAATAATGTAGAATAATGCTGAAGAATTTTAAATCACTCACTCACTGCATTGCTTGGAAGTAAAAAGTAAACGTCCTATTGTACACATTGCGTATTTTATGTATTTTTCAACGTATTGAAAATTGAACTCAAAGAAACAGAAAATCTATGCGTACAAAGTGCAAAACAATAAAAGATTTTAGAATAGAAAACATTTTACAATTATGTAACTGTATTTTTACGTATTTTCCACTATTTTCCACACATTAAAAGAAATAATATATCAGATCAAAACAAGATCGCCACGTTAACACTTATCAGAAAGAACTTTTTCCAAAGCTCTAAAACCAAAAGCTCCTCAATAGAAACCCAAGGAAAAAAAACCGAACGAGCTATAAAACAGACATTGGTAACTCAATATAAATATGGGTTGAATTGCAGCAGCCAATCAGCGCACACCCAGATGTGAACTATTGGATCTACATCAGATACTGATTTCTAAAAAGTTCTCCCATAAGACGTGTACTGACAATTTATGTTGGACAGAGTATAGCTGTATCCATAGTGTACAACCTAAATTTGCCAGCATCAATCTTAAGCCCACTTAAAATAGTCTCTTAAAGGATTTATAAGCGGAAAATTAACTGTTAATCGATTCCCGTTATTTCAGCAGAAAGTTTCGGATGATACGATTTGTGTTTCCGTCTCTTGCGTTGCCAAAACCAGCATGTGGAAAATCCACAATATGACCAATTTTTCGAATGTTACATGCCTGCTGTGTCCTCCTATGTTTGTAAATGCAATTCTTTTATTGGGAGTTTATAAGTAATGTGCAGAAGGGTTTCGAGAAGACTAATTCGAGCAAAAATTGATTTGTATTAATTAACGAGGTAAAGAAATACTTTTTAACATAAATATTAAGTTAAGATTATTATTAAAAACGCGTAAATTTGTTAAATGGCCTACATCCACCTGCCAAAATATTTCTGGTCACATTATATCTTTCTACCCAATCTAAATTTAAATAACATATAAAAAATTAAACGAATAACGACAGCAAGTTTAATTTAAAAAAAGCTGCATCGTGTATGAATGCTTTTTACACAAAACGGAAAAGCTCTTTTGCCCAAAACACAATAGCGCCTCGACCTCGGCTTCGTCTGACGCTTATGAGTTAAAACATAGGAAATCAATGTATCCTATCACAACATCACTACGACCTCGACTTCACGGAGAGAGAAAAATGAGTACAACCATTGTATATATGTAAATCTAATAGTAGTGTCATTTGACGAAATTTTTTCGCATTGTAACTTCTCCCCAGATGGCGTCTGCTCACATTGTTATTCTTCTCATTGGGTAGGTGTATTGACTACTAAGCGAACGAAAGACAAAAGAAGACAAGGAAAATAAAAATGTTGTTTTGTGATCATGTGTGTATTCCCATGACTTGTTCTTGTTTCTTTCTTGAAGGACGAAGGTCATACTGCTTTCGTGTGTGTGTATGGATCTTCTCTTCGTGTTGTTGTTTTTTTTGGAAATATGAATTGATTTACTTTTCTGCGCTATGCACACCACAAATGTTGCCACATCTCATTATTTCTATGGGGAATTAGCAACGTTGCTGTGTTTCACATTTTGATGTACAAATATGAAAAAGAAAATAATAAGTATACATTTTTAATGTTTTATAGATCTACTATAAATTAATCTGCCTATGAGGAAGGTATGTATGTATTGAATACACATTGAATAATAAATCGTTAACGATGGTCTACAGCTTAAAGTGATTTATTTTTCCTTTTTTGCGGATAAACAAAACAGATAATGCTATGTTTTAATGAATGCGTTGCTAAAAAGGCTGGTTATATGAGTGTTGGCCGGCTATATGTAGAAATGAAGTGCACGACTGGGTCGTACGTACTTGCACGTTTGCCATAAATGCCATGTTTTTGTTTCAATAAATTTTGCTTGCGTTTTGTTTTTGACCAAAATCCATTGAATATTAACCGAGAGATGGCAATATTTCTAAAACCAGTTAATAAGTAAAGTACCGTTATAAGCTTTTTTTAGCCAAAAACGTGGTACGCCATTTTATGCCATTTGTATAGACTAGCTCAAATATGAAATTTAAACTAAATCTTTAAAACCGGTTTCGAGTAAACCGATTTTTTGTTAAGTTGGCTTTAAGTAAAGTACCGTTATAAGCAATTTTGGCCAAAAACATGGTAAACCATTTTATTAGACTTCACAAGACTAGCATAAGTATACAATTTAATCAAAATCGTTAGAGCCGTTTTCGAGAAAACTGGCTAAAACCGCTTGACCCTTAAAAAGTTTTAGCATTAGCTCAGTTCTATACACACTAAAAATTTTAACGAAATCGGTTGACCCGTTTTTTAACAAACTGGCTTTTAACCAAAAAAATAAGTGCCGTTATGACAAATTTTGGCCAAATTGTTGTAAACCATTTTATAGCATGTATCTAAGCTCGATTCAGCAAAATCGGCACAGCCGTTTTCCAGCAAATTAGTTTTTTACCAATTTGGCTATAAGTAAAGTACCCTTATTAACGCGTTTGGCCAAAAATGTGGTAAGCCATTATATAGCACTTTGCCAAACTAGCCGAAATATGAAATTTAAAAAAAAATCGTAGGAACCGTTTTCCAGCAAATCTGCTTTTTTTGAAATTGGCCTAAGTACCGTTAATACACTCCATTTCATAACTATATCATCACCCCTGTTTTTGCATTTCTTAAAGATTAAAATAATTTTTTTGTTATTTGTTTTTTTTGGGTAACCGGAATGCAAACAATTTTATGAAAATTAGAAAATTTCCGTCATCATTTCTAAGAGAAAAGACAAAAAAACAGTTTTTTTCATTTTTCATAATTATATCACCATTTCGGTTTTAATTGGATAAATTTTGTTAGACCTTAAAAACATATAATTTTTCAATAATTAGTAATTAGTGGGACCTCCTTTGTTTTCCACTAAAGTCAATATTTAATTTGGCATATTATCAACTAAGTTTTTTAACACATCCTGACGGATTGTGGCCCAAGAAGCATTTATGGCTTATTTTAGGTCAGCCACGCTGCTAAACTGCCTATTTTTGGCGTAAACTTTTCGAGTCAGTATGCCTTACAGATTCTCTATCGGGTTTTGATCTGGTGAGCAAGCAAGCCATTGAAAAACATTGATTTTATGCTGATTGAACCACGATTTGGTTGCTCTGCTGGAGTAAATCCGGCTGAAAAACCAATTCCGTGCTTTGATTATTTACCAAAAATTGCAGAATTTGATTTTAAAGACACCAACATACTCATCGCTATTTATTCCAGTGAATGGGAAGGCTAATCGTAATGCTCCCGCTGAAGAAAAACCGCCCATACACCATAAGACTTTCACCGGAAAAAATAATTTTGAAAGCGTATTCGGGTTTTTTTCCAAAAAGCCCTCGACTAGTGTTGAAAACCATCTGAACAATCGGGGTTGATTCTTTTTTCGTCAGAAAAATATTCTTTTATCCAAAAAAAGCATTAATAATCAACATATGCAAAGGAGAAAAAGAAGGATTATTACCCTGTTTCAGTCACAGTTCATGGCGGTGGAGTCTTATGGTGTGGGCGGTATTTTAATCTTAAAGAAATTTAAAAACAGGGGTGGTGATATAGTTATGAAATGGAGTGTATTAGGGCTAGAACAAAAATTTCAATTTCGCCTCTAGCGATTACCCCACAGACCCGATATGAAGTTTGATCAAAATCCGTTTACCCGTTTAGGCAGCAGGCTCGCGCTGACAGACAGACAGAATTTTCAGACCCACTTTTTTCGACTACTCTATAAAAGGAATATAAGAATTTAACAAAATCCACAGATCGAAAATTTCCCCGAATCCAAAATTTGCCCTATACTACGTATCGGTGCCAGTAAAAATATATAATAAAATATAGATACGTATACAGTAATGTCTCGCTAATCCGAAACAATTATTCCAAGGCTGTTTTCGGATTGTCGAACTATTTGGAATAATGAATGCAGGCTATTTAACATAAAAATCCATATTTATTGCTCCTTAAAACTTTTAAACCCATTTACTACAAAAGTGGAGTAACGACTAACATATCCATAAGCAAAATTACGGTAAGAACTAAAATTACTGTGAAAATCAATGCGTTCTTACGTATTATTGTTCGTTGAAATTCGGATTACAGCGTACAAAATACAGGGAAGGTTTGGAATGTAGAGTACATAATGAGAAAAAATAGAGGTTCGAATTAGCGTAATAGTCGGATTAAAGGTGATTCGGATTAGCGAGACATTACTGTATACATATGTATAGGTGTCGCACCTATTTCTTTTCAAATATTAATAAGTTTTCTAAGAATATTTAGAATATTTATCTCGCGCTTTTTCTATGTAATCTAGTTCATGTTATAAAATTCATAAAGATGTTTACCTATTTAATACAAATTTAAAATCTCTTAAAAATCCATTAATTAGTTCTCGAACTATCGAAAAATACATGTAAAACTGCTTTGAAATTTTCTACACTCCAACTCCATTCGATTTCTGTGACCAACCCTCAACCGCCGTCCGTGCCAAGAAAACGAAAAAATGTGTATACAAAAAACTGCACATCATGTAAAAAACATCACACGACACGATCCTGCAAATTGTTTTTTTTTTACAGATGGCAGAATACTCGGCCACCCGAAGAGAACAAAAAACCAGTGAAAAAGTGCTACAATCCGCCTGGAGCGGATCGTATGATACCCTATCCCTATCTTATTTGGTCGTTCCAGTGGGCCGTGGAAAATGTATTCACAAAATTTTCTATTTTGCCCTATAAACTTATATTTTTACTCGAAAATTAATTTTTGAAGTAAACGCCCCTAAAAAGTGGGCGTGGCCATATACAATGTATAGACGATTTGTAGATTAAGTGAATATCTACATATTTACCCAAGTAAGTTTTTTCGAGTTTCATATGAAAATAGTGGAAAAAAGTGATTTTTTTTTAAAAGTGGGCGTGTCAGTGGGCGGATTTTAAAATTTTTTACACTTGTATTGCTTACTTTTCCGAAGACCTCGTATACAAAATTTCATCAACCTAGCTCAAAATTTAAGGCCCAAAAACTGGTGACATACGGACGGACGGACGGACAGACGGACATAGCTCAATCGAATCGGCTAGTGATGCTGATCATTTATATATATACTTTATTGGGTCTATCTGTATATTTCTCTATGTTACAAACTATGTATCAAACTTAATATACCCTTAGGATAGGGTATAAAAACGAACGAAAAACGGTCGAGATGTAGGCACGGCAGTTAGGAAAAAGTTGAGGAAACCATACGCGTTGGCACATATGCATACGAAAGCAAGATTTTTTTTCTCAAGGATACTTCTGCTGCGTCATTTGTTCAAATTTTCAATATTAAAAAAAAAATGTGCACGACTGGATCGTACGTACTTGCACCTATATGCTCTTAGTTGGATGTGCACAAATTTTTAATAAAAAAAAAATTTTAAATTTTTGGATAAGTTTAAATGCCACATTTTGTTAAACATTAAATCTGGGCCACATTTCGATTTTTATGGAAATCCATTGATTTGTAGCCGAGAAATAGCCATATTTCTAAAACCAGTTAATAAGAAAAGTACCGTTATACGTATTTTTAGCCAAAAACGTGGTACGCCATGTTATAGCATTTTGCTAGACTAACTCAAATATGAAATTTAATCAAAATCGTTAGAGACGTTTTCTAGAAAATCATGTTTTTGTAAAATTGGCCTTAAGTAAACTACCGTTAATAATAGGGCTAGAACTAAAATTCCAATTTCCCCTCTGGAGAATACACAACAGACCCCAGATATGAAGTTTGAAGGAAATCGGTCCACCCGTTTGGGCTGTAGTCGAGCGTACATACATACAGAGTGACGGACAGACAGACAGACAGACAGACAGAATCGGCAGACCCACTTTTTCGAGCTTCTCTATCATCGTAATGTCAGAATTCATTGTTATCTCGATTTCGAATTTTTGCACGAATCCAATACTAGGGCAAGTATTATTATAGGTGCAAGTAAAAAAAAAACAACGAACGTAAAAGCAAAAGAACGATGAAAAACTATGTAATTTATTTTGACATTTGTGTTCAATCACAATAAATAATCTTCTATATACATATATAATTCATTCGGGGTGAAGCTCGATGACGTTACAACTCGATAGCCGCGGACCGATTTTCATTATTCTTTTTTTATTTTGTTCTTTAGGTTTATGGAGAATAAAAATTTAGGAAATTCGCATTTTACAAAACATAGTTGGCGTTGGAGGTGTCGATATTTGACAGTTGATTTGTATGCGCGATATTATGTATATAAATATTTAATGATTTCTGATAAATACATACATATCTATCAATGAATTTGTTCGTTATTTGCTGGTAGTTATTATTTGGTAGCCAACAGTTACAGCCAAAATGGAGTTATGCCGGGTCCAGCTAGTTTTTCATAAATTAACTGAGAAAACGAAATCATATTAGTGAAGTTTATGTATGTATATTCGATGCCATACTTATCTAATCCAGCGCTTAGACTCGCACTGTGAACACGAACATAAGGGTTATTATTGTTTTAAGTCACATTGGCTGGTGTAAACAAAATATTATTGTATTTTCTTCTACCATTTATTGAAACCCTTAATTTGCTCGATATTTGTAGAAATATTAACAGGTTACATGCTATTTTTAATGCATTATCATCCAAATGCG
Source organism: Chalcosyrphus nemorum (assembly GCA_949716465.1). Taxonomy (NCBI): domain Eukaryota; kingdom Metazoa; phylum Arthropoda; class Insecta; order Diptera; family Syrphidae; genus Chalcosyrphus; species Chalcosyrphus nemorum. The sequence goes on from OX454334.1 coordinate 37,858,700, forward strand.
AATTAATTTCGGTTACATAAGCATCTGCAAATCAAAAGCACTGATTTCACGTAACATGTTGCCGAATTCCTAGGCAGCAGCTCTCCGGCCGCGGATAAAATCAAGAGTTTTATGTAGTTAGTTCTTGTTTTTGTTCTAAGTAAAAAATTTGCCTCTACTGCATGCGAATAAAGCAAAAAACCACAGCTAATGAAAAGTCGCTGAGCCATACGACATCAACAAGCAGAAGTAGCATTATCGTTTGTGTACGTTTTTTTAATGTTAAGAAAATAATAATTATGGCAGTTTTACTCATAATATCTATTATGATACCATTTGTTCTTTTTGTCTTTCTGTGGAGATACTATTTTTTAAACTCTTGCGGCAACACTGATCGGGAAGCGAAAAGCTCTTCCAGAAGATGCTTCCGAATAGAGCTGTGTCAATCCTGATTGATTCGATCATTTTGACCCGTTCACACAAAAGTATTGGTAATGGCATTCACACAACCACAAACCGATTAATCACGAATCCAATACGTCTTACAGCTCAGGCACTTTCAGTTGCCTCGTTTATTTAGTAATGAACGAATGAAACAGACGCATTTGCAATAATGGAACGAAAAGGAAATTGAAACTTCAATATGGTTTATTTTTGCATACGACATTAAAAATATACTTGTAGAAGAATAAATATTAAGCGAAGTAATTTTTACGACACACACTGTATCCTATATAAAACATATATTGCAGAAAACAGTTTTCTAGCTGGTCTTAAACAGCGAACCATCTTATCAGGTGAATGACCTGAAGTCTCCAAAGCTTTTTTATCCAACTAGTATATAAACACGTTGACCGCCACAGGCAGCGTCGTTCAGTCTAAATACAGTACTTGAATAAACTATTGTAAACCGTATCAGCTGTATTTGTTTTTTTTCTCTTTAAATCCTCCACAACTCTCAGAAGTGGGATTAAGCGAGTGTTGGAACTACTATACAGTGCGAGTGTACGTTTGTGCCAAGATCTTTTTTCTTTTTTTTGTAATCCGAAAATTATAATTCGTGTGAGGTGTTTTAATAATGGCAGATGAGTGGAAAAATCTCTTGGAGTCCGCCACAGTTCCGAGACTCAAGAGTACACTTCGACTCTTAAAGTGTCCAACAACCGGCACTTAAGCCGAATTAAAAATCCGGGTGCAAGAAGCGGCTCAGGACTTTACAAACGAAGACTTCACCAGGTTTATGCAGGAGCTTCCATCGACAAGCAGGGAACTAAGTATTGATGACTCAGTCCCCCCATGTGACCGTGTTTCTGATATTGTGTCAGGCAGTGAGGATGAAGAGGCGCTAGAAGCTGAGTTATTGAAGCTGCGAAGAATATGCAAGAAGAAGGAGGAAATTAGAAAGCTGAAACAACTACTACACGAGCTGCAATTAGAAGAAACCCAATCAAATTCTCGATCAACTTCTGCATGCAATTTCAAAGATGTCGAGGATTCGGTATCATCTTTTAGTGGAGACGACAATTTTAGCGTGCAGTTCTGGATCGAACAGTTCGAGGAGTGTTCGGAGGTTTTGGGGTTGGATGATCGCAACAAATGCATCTACGCCAAGAGACTCCTGAAGGGCACAGCCAAATTATTTATTCGAACTGTGAATGTTCGCACCTGGACACAGTTGAAAAGTGCTCTCAAAAGTGAGTTCCAGAAAGTTGTGACGAGATCTGACGTATACAATGAGCTTCTTGAAAGAAGAAAGCATCGCGACGAGTCAATGCAACAATACGTTCTACACATGCAGGAGATAGCATCGCACAGCAAAGTTGAAGAGGAGGATTTAATTCAATTCATCATAAAAGGTATACCAGATTCTGAAGTTAATAAAAGTCTTGTACAGCGCTGAAAATCTTGGGGATCTTAAAATTGCCCTTCGGAAATACTCCAAGTTAAAGAACAACCAACGCAATTACACAGAGCGAGTAACCAGACCGACATCACATACTTCTCATACCCGTCGTGTACAACCAAGCGGAACAAAAACACCTGCCGATAACCAACAGATGCCTAAACAACCTACCAATTCAAAGTTCCCAAAAAAGGATGTGACATGTTACAAGTGCGGACAACCTGGTCACATTTCAACCAGATGTGAAAACAAAGCTCCAATCATGGCACTTCAACGAGACGAAAAAGCTTATTTCAACAAAATCCCAACAACAATAACATGTGGCAATGATTTCGAGGGCAATATTCGATGCAAGTGGAGCTGCGATCAAATGGAAATGTCAATTATGCTGCTATCACTTTTGGATTCTGGAAGTCCCATAAGTTTTCTTCAAGAGCGATTCCTGCCGTCTGCTTTGTTATCGACATTGGAGAAACCTAAACACGCATACTGCGGAGTCAACAACAGTCCATTGGAAGCGATTGGAAGTATAGACACCCCCCTAGAGTTTGAAAGTTTAGTCATCAATATTCAATTACTAATAGTAAAAAATTTTTCAATGACATATCCAATAATTTTAGGTAGAGATTTCGTAAGAAAAACGGGCTTGACATTTGGAAGCGTTAATGGAAATATCAACAGCAATCAAGATCCAAGAACGACAAGCAACAACTCCGGGTCTCAGTCCTCATCTCTACTTCCACATCAACAAAATCAAGACAATCTTGCTGACGTCATCAATCAAATCCATAATATTGATATCACAGAACAGGGTGAGTTAGATTGGAATATTAATCCAAATATACGTCAGAGTATTAAGGTAAGGGTCCGGGAAATAGTTAGTCGTGCGTTATCTTGCTCTGAATTTAAATTTTGTGAAACTGATTTTGAAATGAAAATATCCCTATCGAAAGATATCTCTTTTCGTTGTGCGCCTAGAAGGCTTCCTCATGTTCACAAACTTTCACTCCAAAATATCCTTGATGATTTGTTAGCTAATGGAGTTATCCGTGAATCTAGTTCCCCCTACGTCTCACCGATAGTTCTAGTTCATAAAAAGAACAACGAACTTAGACTTTGTGTTGACTTTAGAGAGCTCAACAAAAACACCTTACGTGATAATTAACCCTTGCCACTTATCGAAGATCATCTTGATCGTTTGAAAAATAAAAAATATTTCAGTACGCTAGATCTGAAAAATGGTTTTCACCATGTAAAACTTTCAGAAGATTCAATGAAGTATACATCGTTTATAACCCCAATGGGACAATACGAGTATACTAGAATGCCGTTTGGCTTGAAAAATGCTCCTTCTGTGTTTGAGCGATTTATGAAACATATTTTTAGAGATCTCATTACGAAGGGAAAGATACTTACCTATCTAGATGATATTCTTATCGCGACCGTTTCTATTGAGGAACACTTAGAGATTTTAGATTCAGTAGTTAAACTGATTGTTGATAATAATTTGCAACTGAGACTAGATAAGTGCATGTTCATGCACACAGAAATTGTTTACCTTGGATATAAGGTCACAGAAGATGGTATTAGACCTAATGAAAACAATCTGGAGTCGATTAAAAACTTTCCGATACCAATATGTACTAGGAGTGTACAAAGCTTCTTAGGGCTTTGTTCCTACTTTCGAAAGTTTATTAAGCATTTTGCTTACATAGCTAAGCCGCTTTATGACTTGTTGAAAAGAAACACACCTTTCCATTTTGGATCAAACGAAATGGATGCTTTTAATTCACTGAAAAATAAACTTATTGCCTCTCCAGTTCTTCAATTGGATTCGGAGCTGTCTTAATGCAGAGACAGATAGATGGGAAGTTTCATCCTATTTTCTATTTTTCGAAGCGAGCCTCTGAAACATAGAGTAAGTATCACAGCTATGAGCTTGAAACACTCTCAATAATATATGGTATTAGGAGATTTAGAATCTATTTAGTAGGAATGTGTTTTAAAGTAATTACTGATTGCCAGGCTTTGACTTTAACATTAAAGAAAAAGTCTTTGAATCATCGAATATCCAGATGGGCGCTAGAATTGCAAAATTTTGATTTCTTTGTTGAACATAGGAAAGGTGATCGAATGGGTCATGTCGATGCCTTGAGTAGGTCCTTTAACATATTACATGTCGATAATGAATCTTTTGAGTTTGTCCTAGCTGCTGCTCAAAAACAGGATCCGAAAAAATATTTCTATATCGATCGATCTTGAAAAAAGTGAAAGCCCTGTATATGAAATGGTAGATGGATTGATATATAGGAAATGCAATGGCAAAGTACTTTTCTACGTCCCATCTCACATGGAAGAGCAAGTCATTCGCACCCATCATGAAGCGATGTGTCACTTGGGTGTTGAGAAATGTTATCAGCACTTGTCTGGTTGTTATTGGTTTCCTAGGATGAAGGAGAAAATCAAGGCCTATATTCAGACGTGTCTTAAATGTATATATTTTTCACCTCACTCTGGTAAAGTAGAAGGAACTCTGCATTCGATTCCAGAAGGGAACCTTCCTTTCTATACATTGCATATGTCTTGGACCTTTGCCAAATTCGCAGTCAAAGAGAAAACATGTCCTACTCGTAATTGACGCGTTTACTAAATTTATTAAACTTTATCCAGTAAGAACAACTCAAAGCAAAGAAGGAATCAAGTGTCTCACATCTTTCTTTGAAAATTATTCTCGACCTAGGCAAATTGTTTCTGATCGTGGAACTTGTTTCACATCAAAAGAATTCTCAGACTTTATGGAGGAAAATAATATCAAACATATCAAGATCGCAACGCATTCACCCCAATCAAATGGACAAGTTGAACGTATGAATCGAATTCTCGTTCCGATGCTTGCCAAAGAATGTGATTCAAATACAACAAGCGATTGGGATAGGCATTTGGCTAAAGTAGAGTTTGCGTTTAACAATAGAAGCACAGGGTTTTCACCGTGTATTACTTTTTGGCGTTGAGCAAAAGGGTCAGTTTGCTGATAGTATAAAAGAGTTCCTTGACAGCAAGTTCAGAGAAGAACGAGCTAGTTTAGAAAATGTTAGGGATAAGGCGCTTCAGAACATAGAGAAATCACAAATGCGAAACAAAGATTATTATGATAAACGTCACAAAACACCAAAAATATACAAACAAGGTTATGGTAAAAAATACGATGACAGTACCAGGCGTAAATAAGAAGCTTTTAGCTAAGTTCCGTGGTCCGTATGATATCAAAAAAGTCTTACCTAATGATAGATATCTCATTTCCGATGTCGAAGGTCTACAGTTAACCCGATTGCCGTATAAAGGTGTATTCTCTCCTGATAATATGAGACCGTATAAGGTAGAGACATCGGATCTGAAATTTGGGGAAAACTTGGAGGTTGCTGAACGTTCGGAAAATCTTGGTTCTTATGCTGAAACGTGAGATTTTGGTAAACAATTGCGCAAGCTCTTCTTTCTTATGATTCGTATAATTGTATCTTTTATTTGAATTAATCCTTATCACTCTCTTTCTTTTTTTATATATTTAAATTGTAACTTTTTGAATACTATTATAATATATATTTTTAATTTTGCATTGTCATACATAGAGTATAAAATTTATAATATCATAACATAAACATTTTTTCAGTTATTGGATGTCAAAATATATTTAATTGTGATCGGGTCGATCACCTGATCAGGATGGCCGAGCTGTATAAGAATAAATATTAAGCGAAGTAATTTTTACGGCACACACTGTATCCTATGTAAAACATATATTGCAGAAATATATATACATATATATTCGCTGTAAAGTAGTAAACCCAATTAGTACTTGGATAAAACGTAGTAAATCAACTAAGGAAGTCAAAACAAACAACAGCTGTCTATATTTTCGCCTTTTGTTGTCAAAAAGTTTCTGAATTTGTAAATTGCAATATGTATTTCTTAATTTTATGTGCTTTTCTAAACTGAAAAGTATGGGGAAAGTGGTGATTCTTATGTGTGTGGCAATTTATATATGTTGTTTGTTTTTAATTTTACGCAAAAGTAAAAAAATTATGCATTGCCCAGTTTATATGTGATCGAGTTTGCCAGGCAAAGAATGAAGAGAGTGAAATTAATCGGTGTGGCGCCAGAAAACAAAAAGGGGTTGTATTTCCACATACATACTGTAAAGTCATAAGACTAATATAGCTAATAAGGGTTAATTGTTTGACAAAAGCACCTTTGCACGTAAAGGAGAAGTGCCGTGTATTAAACGATTTTAATCCATTTCGAACTCGATCGAACCCAGATTGAAACCCAATTCGTTCCCAATCCAATCTCACAATCTGTTCATTTAAACAGGGCATTTGGTGTATATTTTTAGTACTTTCTAACTCTAGCTGTACGGTTCATCTTCTAGCGTGTTTTACCAATCTAGCATCTAGCGTATTCCACGCGTAGTGACCGCTGCCAATGAACCTGTTTAGATCATGACTCTCGACTACGTAGTAAACAGTAATGTCGTGTCTACATGCTATTGTGCTCACTCTTGCACTACTTTGATAAAGTTTAGGCGGGGGAATGAGTAAATTGAAACACTTCTGTATTTTTTGTTTGTTCTCTCGTCCAAGTACTCATTTTACTGCGCGAACTACCCTGCTCAACGATCGAACTAGTAATGATAAAATGGAATAGGGACGGAACATTTCGGATGTAGAACGCGACTCTCCTCGCTTTTTATAATTTCTTCATGATTCTCCCCCTCTCTTTACCCCTCACTCGTCTTACCCACAAACTACCGACATAGCCGAGTTTTGAGTCATCATCTAAACAGGCTCAATGGTCACATATCGAGTTCTCAATGAAATTTTACTAGTACAATTCTACTACATTGAATTGAGATGGCTGACAAATGTCAAAAGTATAAATTTTTATGAGTGAAATGATTGTTTATATCGAGTCATAAATTAAAAATGGTATATATGCTTTATTTTTCATTTTCGGAGCTAGAGAATGATCGTAATGAATTAATTAAGCGAAGGCGTTTAAGGAATAAAAGCGAACCTTGTCTTTATAAAATTCTGCGTACGTATTGCAAATAATAATTTTGTAAAATTATGTTACACAACTCATGCTTTATATTAGCCGTGTTTTATTATCACCCAAGATCCATATGGATCATTGATTTCTATGCATTACAACAACAGTACGAGATCTTGGTCTCTATCAGGATCTTTTTTCGAGATCCGAATGCTATTCATGCTATTTCTCACTAGGTTACATTTTCATTCATGACTGTAGTGTAATTGTCCATGATAGTCAAATATCCATGTTGCCAGATTAGAATATGTATGCTATCAGGAAACCAAACGGTATTCAATTTATTTGTATGTTCAAATAAATTAATATTCAGCAAATAGTTATTAACAATGAATAATAACTTTGAATTTCTGAAACATCAAATGCATCAAATTCTCATTAAAAAAAAATATTCAGTCGCATGGCAACTTCGTGCTTAATGAACTTTTCAAAAGTCACATTCTAAGAGAAGCTTTTACCACAACTCAGAACCTAAACTTTTCGTGTATATAGATCTTGCGTTATAATATAACACGGCTAATAATAAATTACAAAAAAATATGAAAAATTGAGATATTCGTAAATTTTTTACAACAGCTCGTCAACACAAACCCTGTCCAATAAAAAAAAAAATACTGAATCACTGATGACAGAATGTCAAATTTCGATACTCGATCTCTTAAGCGGTCATGCCAAATCGTTATTTATCAGTCACGTGTTATTCGATAACTAATGTGGTAATGCGACCCCTGATTGGGATTGATGACCGTGGCTTTGATATCTATCTCTATCATTGAACGACTGAATATTGATTGGAATGACCGAATCATTTTTGAAACCAATACTTGAACGATCCAGTTATCAAATTTGAATGAATGACACAGCTCTACTTCCGAAGAGCCAAAGGAACGTGATTGGTAGTTTTTTTTTCTCTTCGAAAGATAAAAGGAATACTTCTTTTTACCCAACGGAAAATGACATGGGTATGTACATTGTTGCACAAAACAAACGCAACAAACTGACCTTGCGCATATAAATATAAAAAAAAATTTTGTTCAGGTTTTTTTTTTGGAAAACTAAAAATGCACATCTATGTAATAATAAAGTACAAACATAATAGGGTATATTCTAAAGCAATAACAATTAACTTGCAAATAATTTATAACAAAAGCTACAACATTTAACTTGTGACAGTGTGCAAATCTAAAGCAATAAAGTGTTAAATTTCCAAAAACAACGCGAAATTGCTAGCGGGATTTTTCCAAATTCTCATATGTTCTTAATTAAGTATAAGGAAGTGAATCCTGGGTCAGTCAAAATGATATCTTTGTTGTCAATCAACATAAAATCTTAAAAATTATGAATTTTTGAAATAATGAAAGATTGGAATTTCGATTGCTAAAATATTTTATATGAACTGATCTACTATATCGCAATTAATAAAAAAGTTTAAAACAATGGAAAATGTAATTACAGCTCATTTGGGTGGTCGACCTCGAAAAACGACAGAGAAGGCGGATAGGACAAATGTGTGTTTTTCCAAAAAATAACCACTTTCGAAAATAGTGTGGCTTCACTAAATTTAATTGTTCATCCTAGCACTGTTCCAAGAAAAGCTTTGGAAAACGATTTGAAAAGTCACAGGCCAGCGAAAAGGTCAATGCTTATAGAAAAGGTGATTTTCAAAAAATATTATTGAATATTTGTGCGTTTTTTTTTTTTTTTAAAGTGCTTTGGATAAAAAAATATTCACATTTATGTGTGCCAATAAAATTTGTTGCGTTTGTTTTGCACAACACTGTATGTACATATGTATGTTTGAAACGACAGCACTGATCGGCATTAACATGGCAACCACCATCTTATCCTAATCTTTATAATTTTATCATCTTGTTAATTTTTTTCTTAGTAATCTTTCGTCAAGTACTTTATCTGTTTTGAATTATTAAATTTTCACTTTTTACATTTTAATTATGTAATCATGTTTAATAAAAATTAGAATTGTGCTATTATCTGATATGTAAATTCTCACGAATCCGAAAAATACTCGGTTTAACGTACATATGTATGTATATATAATTCTACTACACAATAAAAAATTAAGACCAAAATTTTTCCACGTTAAGAAACGAGGAATAAAAGAATAACACAAAACAGTGTATACGAAATTGATTCAGTAAATGCGCATAAGCATTATCTCCGATAGGCGGGGAGTTAAGTACAAAACAACTGTTAGAATTCAACCGAAGTTGCAAATAAGTTGGTCACATGTGTACAAAATTTTGAAATAAGCTCAGTTCAAGGTCTTCTTGCACAAACAAATGGTCCCATTTGGTTAATTTTTCAATTTGAGCCGCTCTAAAACTTTCAAATTATACAAGCCCTCTAAATTTTTAAATATGAAATTGCTGTCCAACCTTCACGCTTTTAAGATTACGGTACATTTCACGTCGCTTTTAAAAACATATAGTTGTTGTTGTCAATTAAATACATATTTTTGTTAAAAACTCTGAATTTATTCGCATAGTTTAGTAGATTGGAACAGACAGAATTGCAAACGCAGATAAAAAAAAATAAAACAATTGCAGTAGCACGTACTAAATAAAATAAATGTAAATGTAATGAAATATAATTCGACTACTTCACTGTCTTTTAAAAATATTGTCAAAACTGAACTACATTAGTAGACTGCATTTATGAACACAAATTGAGCAGTTTGCTAACAATTTTCAGCATATGTACATATAACCACTGCAATTGAACTTCGAGATTAATCTCAAGCACTCCAATAATTCTGATTATTTAACCCTTCGAAATATATCAAAAACATACTCAATTACGTACATCAGTAACCTTTTTATACTCTTGGAGTTGGTTAGCTGCTAGATCCCTGTCAGCCATTTCGTTGCACTTAATAAACACGAACACTCCAACTTAGCAACAAAATGCAACTATTCCTGAACCAAAAATTTCGATATATTATGTGAACCCAATTCAAAGATTAAAAACGCAGATATCACAGACCATAAATCACCTGCATTAGACAGTCAACTCGAATTTCCCCTGCCGCTCGATCCCGAAAACAGGCGGAGCCTAAATTCCCATGTTTGTGAATAGATGTGAAGTGGCATGTGACCAAGGCCTAACTAAAGGGTGGTTAAATTTTAAGGGCCCATGTTGAATGTGAACCACACCTAAACGTCAATTTTTTTCTGCATTTCATTTGACATTTCTTAATTTCAGACTAACTCAATTTGAATCATGGAACAGCGTTACCTTTCGGCCCCTTTAGGGGCAAATCGCCCCTTTTCCATGACACGGACCCTTGGACCCCCCTTTTCGAAAATCAAGGAATTTTGACCCTTTTTGAAATATATGACCCTTTTTAGACCCTTCATACAATTTTTTACATAACTGACACATTAATTCCTCATTTAAACATGTATTTCTTTCAATATTATTCATTTACTGGCCCTTTGACCAAATGCTTTTCGTACTTCATTGATATTTATATTTCTCATATTTAGGACGATATCCCATTGTTCCAATTCTTTGTTGTTCTGTGCATTACATTGTGCATTGTTCTATCGGCATTCCGTGTTTTGGAAGATAAGGAATTAGAAGAGTGTCTTCCTACCCAAGTTTAATACAGAAGGTTAGGGACTCGATTACAAAGAATTAAATGTAAATACAGTCAAAATTGCTTATAACGACATCGTTTATAATAAATTGCTTATAACGACATCGTTTATAACAAATACTTCGGTCCCTTGAAGGTCGTTATAACCAATTTTGATTGAATTGAAATCACAACTTTATTTTCCTTGTTATTTTTTTTTATTTTGAGAACTTTTTTACCAAAACGAACTGATTTTGATTTTTATTAATATATAAGCTTAACTTTGTCATTAAGAAATGAATTACATGAAAATAAGGAAAACATTACTTGTTTCACCAAATTTGGTTCTTCGATTTTATTTGGGACCCTTTTCTTTCGGCAGCGACCCTTTTCAGGTCCCTTCCCGATATTTTTCAGAGGTAACACTGCCATGGAAAGATACACAATCGAACAACGCGTTAAAGTTATTTAAGCTTATTATAAAAATGAGCGTTCAAATCAAAATGCATTACGTGAAAATCATCTTCAGTGATAAGGCACATTTTCACCGTAGTGGAGTCAATAAGCAGAATTGCCGCATTCGGGCGAATGATTATCCAAGAGTGATTGTCGAAAAACCAATGCACCCACAAAGAATGACTGTTTAGTGGAGTTTATGGGCTGGCGGCATCATCGAGCCGGTCAGGCAGCTACTGTGAATGATAATGAACTCTTTATGGCCCGAATTGGAAGATATGGATGTGAACAATATGTGGTTTCAACAGGACGGTGCCACTTGCCACACAACTAACGAAACAATGGCTCTTTTGCGCGACAAATTAAATGGCCGTGTTATACACGTGGTGGCGATGTCAATAGGCCGCCAAGATCATGTGATTTGAGACCGTTGGACTCCTTTCTTTGGGGTTATTTGAAAGAAAAGGTGTACGTCGATAAGCCAGAAACAATTCAAGAGCTAAAGGATGAGATAATTCGATATTTTGTTCCATACATAATTGAACCATACCAATATTATCATAATAAAAAGAAATGACAATAATTAACTAAATAATTTGTGTTTTATTCAAAATCAACGCCGACCCTTAAAACTTAATCACCCTTTCTAAATTTATCGAGTTATCTCTTTCACTCCTTGAACAAAATACTTTTTGCAGTTTTTTATTACATTAAAAACAACAAATTGTACATACTGTATCAACAAAATGGCTGTGCCCAAAATAGAGTTGAGTCACTACTGGAACACAATGAGGTCGCGGTCGCGGTTGTAATCGCCGTCGTAACATATGTCAAAAATTGAAATGAACACAAAAGCATTAGTGTGAATAAGAGAACTGCATGAATCCATTCAATTTACCGTTGTGAATCATTCGTTAAGAAGCGAGCCCTTCAGAGTCTCAGGCACGCAGAAAACAAGCGAGTTAATCATATAGGAAAAGATAACAAAGTTCACTTTCCGAAACGAAAAGAAAACGAATCATCATGGTCATTGACAAACTAATATAGATGGTGGTCTTTACGTTCCCCTGCCGAAAATTTTAGAAAGTACTGGGCTTTTACACGTAGACTCTTGAGGCTAAGCTCACATAAGTGCAAAAGAGAAAGAAAATTCAAAAAGTTGAGAAGAAAAATATTTTGCCCTGTGAGTCGAGGGTAAAGTTTTCGGCGACTCTTTTTGAAGTTTTTCTTTTCTCTTCTTACGTGTAAAAGCGCGAGACTCACGAAAGAAAATAACAAAAGAGAACTTCGAAAAGAGTCAAGCCTCAAGAGTCTACGTTTAAAAGCCCACATGTGAACGAATGTGCGAACAAGACGTAACTATTAAAACAATCGTGGTGTTCTTTGCTTTCCTCTTGCACACCACATTTGTATTTTGTACACCACATTGAAGATCTTTTGTGCTATTCCCTAGCAGGTTTGAATATAATAAGTTTTATTTATTCAGAAGTCTAGTTCATTTATAAATCTAAATACATCTATAGCTGAAGCTGAGGAGACATCAGAGGGAGATGTGAAGCCTTTGTTAAAGTATTTAAGTCGCAGTCGAGCAATGGCAGCTTCAAGACTTAGGCGACACGTATCCGATTGGACACGGCCCATTTTCTTAAGGTAATTGAGAGAGCAATGGCAAATTAGGAAATCAGTGATTTTCTTAACTTGCTGAGCTTCTGATTTGACTAGTTTGTGGGCCACAAAAAGGTTCAGGACCAATGAAAGGAGCCTGAGCACCTTGTCTGGCAAGCTCATCAGCGGCTTCATTGCCAGGGATGCCCCTGTGTGATGTAGGAGTTAAGAGCCTTGAGTGCTGCTTGACTGCCAGAAAGAATGTTGATATGAGATCTTCGGAGGTTTGTTCTTATGCATTTTCTGGCACAGAGCTCGATAGCGTGGATCGTGTGGATTTTAGATCTGTCAGTATACCGCTCTATTGATGAGGAAGTTTGTGGAGTAGGCTGATTGTCGCAGAAACTCCAGATGGAGTTGGAATCTCTTGGGCCTGAAGTCCGAGAGGCACACTGCTGGATTGGATAGCAGAGGAAGTTTTTCAAGGATTTTCATGTGTTCGTCTAAGTTAGAGGAGGAATTATTGCATAACAGTTGAAGCTTTAATGCACTAGCAGCTGCAGTCTTCATAATAGTTTTGTGGAGAGGAGGGAGGTCTAAGAGAACTTCCAACGCAGCTGGCGCGCAGGAGTGCATTGCACCCGTAATACCTACACAAGCTAAGCGTTGTATTCTTATGGGGGCAGACTGCGTGACCGTTTGGTTGGCCTTTTCCCACCACACTAGCGAAGCGTAGATGATAATTGGAGTGATGATTGTGAGGTAAATCCAGTGGATCATTTTTGGTTTTAATCCCCATGTTTTGCCGGAAAGCCTAGAGCAGGCCCAGAAGGCTCTAGTCGCCTTCCTAGTGGTACTGACTACGTGCGGCTTCCAGCTCATTTTATGGTCACGAGTTTCCCCAAGATATTTGGTTTCTTTTGAGAAATTGATTTGAACACCGTTCAGTGTAAAGGTTTGGTGGTCTAAATTTCTTCTTCTTGTGTTGGAAACCCACAATTGTTGAGGTCGTTTATAAGTTTGTCCACCACACTGAACAATCCCAATGGGGATAGAACACCCCCTTGCGAACAACCTTTGGTTGGTTTAATTGATACCGATGTTTGTCCAAGTTCGGCAGTGATAATTCAGCTGGTAAGCATGGAACGTATTCATCTAATAGTCTGCGATACCTTTAGCATCCGCAGCAGATTGAATGGAATCAAATGTCGTGTTGTCGAAGCACCAGAAATATCCAGAAAGGAGCATAAGGCGATTTCCTTCTTTGACAGAGATTAATCAATGGAGCTGACTAGATGATGTAGGGCCGAGACTGTAAATTTCCCAGATTGACACGCAAATTGCATATTGTTTAATGGATGTTGAATCAAGGCGCTACGTTGACTACGTTGACGTTGTTTTTTTAATGACCTGTCGGCCTCTATTGGCAGGAATGTCAACCATGATCGCAACCAGGTCTCTGCTGATGAACTGTGGGATAGGGAGAAAATTAATACTTTTATAAATAAGAATAGCAGCTCTGGAAATGAGTTGCTTATTGTTATATACCTAATAACTTACATGAGTTGGTGTGGAGGCCACTAATATTGCCTCCGCGGACCCACGGCTCTTGGATGAGAATTCAGTCCAGATTGTTCTTGAAAAAACCTGTACTGAGCAGGAAAGGCGGAACCAGGTGGAACTTTAACAAGTTTCTGCCTGGCCTTACCTTTGAATTCTCGGTCCTTGTGGTAAGCGCCTTTGATGACAGCTTTATAACTGATAGGGGCGCTAGATTTTGTAAGTGATGGTCTTTGTATGGGGAGAGATATAGAGATGGGATTATTGGAGGAAGGAAGAGGAGTAATGCTCGATTCACAATACATATATATTCACAATACCGCTTTGTCTGCTTCGCTTTGACAATCATTACGGGAACTGCTTTCATGGCTTCTGTCATTTTCCTTTTTGAATTGTCGGTCAGCTGTATTTTGTTGACAAATTAAATAGAAAATACGATTTTAAAAAATTATTAAAAAATGAGGCGACACCGTATGCAAAACCGAAAAAATTTAATCAAAACTGCTAAATTAGCTTGCGTAGCTTATTTGAAGCTGGAAGAGGATTTTAACGACCAAAATTTGAACGAAAGGCGATGGTGGGTTCTAGAGCTAAATCTTAAAAAGAGATTCAGATTTTTTGACACAAGCTTCGACAAAAATTAAAGATGTAGACCCAGAAGAAATGTTCAGAATAACGAGATTGACTGCGGCAACATTTAAACGATTGCAAGCGTTAATTGAACCGCATCTGCAAAAAAAAATTCCTGAAGGAAACCAATTGACTTAACTGAGAGGTTATTGTTGGTTTTACTGTGAGAATAATTATAACTGCATATTATTTGTAACTTTTAATATGCATTGGTTATAGATATCTGTCGCAAGGAGCACCAAAGAATGTACTGGGGTGGATGTTTCGCTTGGGGCATTCCACAGTTCACAGCATCATTTATGAAACATGTAATGTTCTGTGGAATACATTGATGCCTTTATATTTGACTCCTCCACCAATTACCGACTGGAAACAAATATCTACCGATTTTGAAATGATTTGGAATTTACCCAACTGTGTTGGGGCAGTTGATGGTAAACATATTAACATTAATTGTGCCCCTGGAGCTGGTTCAGAATATTATAATTATAAGGGCCATCACTCTATTGTATTACTTGCAACTTGTGATGCAAAATACACATTTACTTCAGTCGACATTGGAGCTTATGGAAGCCAAAGTGATGAAGGAATAATTTTTGAATCTTCATTTGGAAAAAAATTGTTTTCTGAAGACTTAAATTTTCCTCCAGCAAAGAAGCTTCCAAATACAAATTACAATTGCAAATACTATTTAGTTGGAGATGCAGCTTTTCCTCTAAAAACCTACCTATACCTACCAATCTTTCAGTTTTTCGGATTGAATTCCCTGGAATCATGCCAAACCTAATACGCATTAAGAAGATCTAGAATTAATTTTTCATTTAATTTAAATTTTATTAACATAAACAAAAAATATAACAAAATTCATTTAAAAAGGAACAAAAAACTATCACAATTCATTTCATAATTTTTTCTACAGAAAACATAGTTACTATCACAGGGTTGTGTACAGATGTTGTTGCACCTCATCATCTATTAACTCGTAGATGCGCCTGTTGAGTCGCATTATGGTGAGCGGTGGGAAGATTTGCATCCTCTTGGCCATGTTATGCATGAACTCTTCATTAATGTTGTATGGAGCTTCCGGGACCTTAAGCTCCTCAAGGAAGGAAGCAAATGCTGTATCCTGTGGCCTTTTGCTACCGCTGGACCTTTTTGCAGTGTTGAAAGCTCTTCGAGTTGAGGTGACTCTACAGTTGGAAGTGGGTCTTCTTGGGAGACTTCATCAAAGGATCTGGATTCTCCTTCCGAAAAATTGCCAACTTGTCTAAAAAGAAGCAAGAAAAAATTTTATTTCTTGTTTGGATGTTTATCAAATAATAATACTTGTTTGCAAAAAGGAATCAAGGAACTGCAAGGCGTCAAAATGCTCCCAATAATCTTTTGGGATGGCTCCACTCCCACATGGTTGCTCCCGCGTTTTTTTCTCCCCCACATAACGATCCCGGAGGGTCTTAAAGCGCTGCTTGCATTCTTCAACTGAAATAAATGAAATTTTGTTCAAACGCATATTTTTGTATTACATTAGTAAATACCCGGTGTGTTCAAATTGTCGGCAATACTTTGCCACTTCATATGTCTCGTTCTGCAAAAGATATAACAATTGCCAAATTATATTTAATAAAATAAACGAAATTGTAAAATGCACTTTGGTTTTTTTTTCAAATTTTTCAAATTTTTTCAAATGAATTTGAATTCTCACAAACTTCAAAGCGACGCAAAAGTTCAATTGTTTTGATTTCTGCTTCGCTTTGAGTAATGTTTTTATGTGTATTTACGAGTCTCTTACGTTTGTCAACCGAAAGCAACGCACTGAATGCGTGATTGTGATTGGATACACGCATATCCTATGTTCCAATCTCAGCTTTTTGTCAAAGTTCTCAACGCGAAGCAGACAAAGCGGTATTGTGAATCGGGCATAATAGAGGAGGGAGCAATGTGGGAGGAAGTAGCGATTGCTAGCTAAGGAGCGTTTAACTCAGGAATGGGAGCGGGCTTTGAATAAATCGGTGTTGGAGTTCGGAGAATAATTTCTCCAAACTCGTAGTCAACAGTGAAGTTGGTTTTTTTAACAGTCACTTATGGTCAATGGATAGAGTGAGCAAGGCGAAATTCCCCTTGTACTCACGCTTTATAAAAGCAGCAAGAAGATCTGCGTTTTGGGCAGCAACAGCTCTTTATATCTTATCGCTGCTGAATGAAGGGTTAGCCGGGAAGTGTCCCACAAGAATTTGGTCGCGAGGAATGTTATCCTCATCAACCGCCTTCAGCCAGGCACCCTCTAAGGGAGCGATTGTAGGCACAATCTCCTTGACCCAATTTGCTGTTGATTGATCTTTGCAGGTGAGGATTAGCCACCCCGGTCGGAAGTTGTGCCCCGGAATTTAGGTTTTACCCTTTCTTCCTTAAGCTCAAGGGCCCTCTCGAAGATGGTGTCCTGAATTTGAGAACTCCCACCTTAAAGCTTTAAACCTTTCCAGTTGGCCTAGAAGGGGCACTTGGAGCTAATGTGGAAATCTCATTTTTTGCCATAGACGGTGAAACAGTTTTTGGTTTTTTAGGCTGAGAGGCTTGAGGAGATGGGTTGGAGCGACTTCGCTTCCTGCCGCATGGAATTTTAGCCTTTTCTCTCGCCTCTTCGGGAGAGAGACCTTTCGAAACTAGGTATTTGAACCTTTTTCAAGCGGCTCCATTAAGCGATCAGGGTTAGCCTTAGTGATGGTGGGAGGCTGAGAGACAGCCGAGGATGTGGTTGGCTGCATAGAGGCCAAAAAGATTGGTTGAGTATAAGCCAAGATTGTTGGAGCGGCTTCGTGAAGAAGAGCCGCTTTTTCAATTGGACCGATATTTGTATCGTTCTTATCCGCACTTGCGTTGGAGGAGAGGTCTTCTGTGGGGCCAATGGCCATAGATTTTTTATTTAGAGAATTAATTTTGTTCCCATGAGAAACTAGGTAAGGGGAATACAGCGCTGGCAGAGCACTGCATGCCAGCGGCGGGGACCTAGATTGAAACCGGAGGTGCCCAAGGTATCCGGAGTTCACCTTTTGAAGACACACTAAAGTAGTGCCTTTCATCCTATGGGCACGGTAGTTAACACCTCGAATTACGGGTTTTTTCAAGTTATCCTCTTTAGATCCGCCGTATTCAACGACACTTCGGGAAGGATGTGGGTCTTCGCCACGTACGGACGGTCATTCAGGGAGATAAGATATCTGCCACACTAGTTCCCTTGCCTGGAAAACCTTGCCGTCTAGTTTTATGAGATTAGAAGATATTTTTTTATCGTAGACGGGACATAACGATTTGGGTGAAACGCATGTGTATAATCGACACCATCGTTTGTAAGCCTCCTCGTAGGACTCACTTTCTATGTCCCTGTGCTTTGTGCTAAGCGGTGTGCTGGCCTTTGATGTGACCCTTCCCTGGCCAGTTCGTCCACCTTCTCATTCCAGGGAATCTCCATGTGGCCAAGCACCCAACAGAGCACCTTGTTGGCCTCTGAGATGTCGTCCGGTCTTTCGATGACCGATTTCAAAAGCTTAGATCGTACCGATGCTGACAGCAACGCTTTAATAGCTGCTTGACTGTCGACGTAGATACTGATTATTTTTTCTGAAATATTTTCCTCAATAATCATAAGTCTAGCTTGTTTTATTGCACCAATCTCAGCCTGGAAGGTACTAAAACTGTCCTTGTGACTGAAGGACCGATTTATATTTCGTAGACACCGGCACCAATAACTACATCCATTTTGCATTCGTCGGTGCCGAAAATGATGGCGAGTTCATTTTCGGCACAGAACGTACCTATACCCCATTCCTCCCTGCTGGGAATTCTAATAGAGAATCTCCTCTTACAGTTTGTAAGTGGTTTGATATAGTCCATTTCCGTCCGGAGTCTCGTTACATTCCATCGATTCAAGATCGAGGCATGACCAAATGGCTTCACCGTCCATAGACCAACTGCTTGTAGTCTCAGTGCAATCCTAGCCTAGCATCAGTGAATATGAAGTGGCAGACGATTCATTATTGTTTCCAGTGCTGCTTTTGTTTTTGATCTCATCGATCCTGTCACCGCAAGACATCCTACCCGTTGAATCTTTCTAGCGTTTTCAGCGCTTTCCACCAGACAATAGAACCATTGGTTAAGATGGGTCTTCCAACCGCAGTGTACAACAAGTATACCACCTTGGCTTAAATCCGCATATCTTCGCAAGGGCACGTCTACATGCATATAGTGCAACGTAGGCCTTTTTGATTCGATTGGCTATATTTTCTTTCCAATTCAGCTTGGAATCCAATATTTCGCCGAGATACTTTGCGGTTTTCTGAGGTGTCAGGTCAATGCCATTCATACTTGGATATTTGTATTCTGGTATCGACCTTTTCCTTGTGAAAAGCACCAACTCGTTTTTCGCAGGATTGATATCAAATCTGTTAATAAAAACTGAAATTAAATATTCTATAATATACCCTATTTCCACTTCTATACTTATCTTTATACAACCACATATATGAAGTACATAACTTATTAACTAATACTAATCTAACATGCATAAAAGAGTAATTTATGGAATTGGAACTTAATACTGAATTATACTTTTGTCAAGTTAGTCGGAAAAAAATCTCTTTATTGAACGGTCGTCTTTTTCTTTTTAATTAATCCATAACAAAGGTTATGGGCCCAGACGCGTTAATTTTAACTAGCTGAAAGTTAATTAATTTAATAAATTAAAGAATGAGTTCCGGGTTGTATCAAATGGAAAAATTAGATGACGAGAATTACGACGTATGGACTGTGCAAATGCGGTCAGTCTTAGTTCATAGTGAATTATGGACATATCTTTTTCCGGTAGAACACCTAAACCAGTAACAGACGTGACGTTGATTACAGCATCGACATCAAAATATGAGAAAGCATTGGCAATGATTTTACTGTGTGTAAAACAATGTAAAACATCGTCTGAAGCTTGGAAGAAACTGGAAGAAGTTCATCGTCCAAGTGGTCCAGCAAGAAAGGTAACAATATTCAAGCAACTACTTAATCTAAAATTGGCGGAATAATTTCTTCGATCTGTGCGAAAAATTAACAGAAATCGATATTAAACTGCAGGATAAGTGCCTGGCCATTCTTTTGTTGTCGAGTCTGCCAAAGAGCTATGAGAATTTTGTCATAGCAATCGAATCGAGAGATGCATTGCCAGGAGTAAGCGCGCTAAAAACTAAGCTATTAGAAGAGTGAAGAAGACGTGAAGGAGACATGCGAGAATATGATAAATCAGCGATAGCATTTTTTACAAAGCAAAGGAACAAGCCACAGAAAAAAATGTTCACGGGTAAATGTTACAAGTGTGGCAAGAAGGGACACATTGCTTCTGAGTGTCGGACGAATGTTTCAACAAAGGTTGTGGGAAACAAAGTGACATCTTCATTTGGAATGCTTAACGGAACAAATGTCTTAACAAATACAGTAGGGTAGTCGATAGCGAATCCACCTGCCATATGTGCTAAGTCTCTCTTCAAATCTTTACGAACATGAAGAGAAAATTGAATTGGCGGCTAATAACTTCATAATGTCAGATGGAATTGGCGAGGTCATTATTAAGACGGAATTCCTCATCACTGGGAAAAGCAACAATTGCCAGCTCAACACCAACAGCAACAGCGATCGTCATACAATTCTCCAACAGCGAAGCATGATCTTTTTTCTTTTGAAGAACTTAATTCTTTATTGTTTGATATGGTCTCTGAATTTGAAAATTGCAAAACTAAAGCTCAACAGTTTAAAGTAATTGCTCAGCTTGCAACTAAATATCTTTGTAGTAATGTCAAGTAATTCTTACTCTCATCTTAAACTTTTATGTTGGAATGCAAGAGGCATTCGCAACAAGAGCTTTGAGTTTTTCAATTTTCTCTCCAATCTGGATATTGATGTTTGTCTTATATGTGAAACAGGTCTACAAAGTAATACTCGTTTTGAATGTAGTAACTATTCCTGTTATCGTCATGATCGCAATGGTAGAGGCGGTGGTGTTGCCATACTCGTCAAAAATAGTATTGATCATTCCGTGTTGCCAATGATGTACACTTTAGTAATAGAAAACATTGGAATTGAAATTAAATTAAGTAATAATATATTTTCCTGGAGGAAAACGTTATGCGCATAGAATTCAATGCTTGAAAAATTACCTTAGAAGTTTATTAAACTATGATAATGTTGTCATAGGAGGTGATCTTAACTGTACACATCGTAGCTGGGGATGTTCAAAGGCAAATGTTTGGGGAAACACATTATACAACTTATGCTTACGTCATAACTTCGCAATAATGCACCCATCTAGTCCTACATACATCCCTGCTTGCAGTAGGTACTCTCCGTCAACTCTAGACTTATTTCTTACCACCATTCCTGTTGTGCACAATGCGCTTAGCTCCGATCATCTTCCTGTCAGCTGTGATATTTTACGTTGTCCTAATCTAAATAATGTGCAATACTTAGACTATAAAAACGCGAACTGGGCGGTGTTTAGATACCATCTCACCAATAATATCCGTAATTGTTCGAAAAACTTCTCTGCTATAAATAACAATCAAAACATCGACGATTGTATTGAAATATTTCATACTAAAATATCTGAAAGCATTCATGCTTCTGTGCCCTTAAAAGTATCTCCTAGAAGAGCATACACACTACCTCGGGAAATACTTACCCTAATAAAGACTAAAAATCATTACAGGAGGCTCTGGCAGAGGAACAGATCACTAAATGATTTCTATGAAATGAATGTTTTCATTCGCTTAGTAAAAATTCGAATAAACGAGTATAGAAATTCATTATGGAACAATAAACTAAGACTGCTCGACGCGAACTCTAGGCCGTTTTGGAATCTAGCTAAGATACTGCGTAAAAAAACCATTACTATCCTAACTTCGAAGTAAACGGGTCATTAGTGTCAGATAATAAAGACAAAGCGAACATTTTAGCATCTTCATTTCTGAAGAATCACACTACAACAGCTAATTACTTATCTCCACTAGAATCTGAGGTTGAGAACGAGATTTCTAGCTTTGAAAATTCCTCTATCTCCCTACTACCTAGTGAATTGACAAATGTTGAGGATATAGAATTCATAGTTTCGGAGGTCAAAAATCGAAAGTCCCCTGGTCTTGATAGCATTAATAATCAAGTCATACAACAGTTGCCAGCTAGTGCCTTAATGTACTTAACATTTATAATCAATGCATGTTTAAAAATGCTGTATTTCCCAGCAACATGGAAAAAAACCAAGATAATACCTCTTTTAAAACACGGCAAGAATCCATCCGATCCAGTCAGTTACAGACCCATCAGCCTTTTAAACGGCTTCAGCAAAATGCTTGAAAAAGTGATTAAAATTAAGATTGAAGCCTTTCAGGAAAAACCACAGCACTACGCATCAAATTCTAAGAATTTGTAAAATCGTTAAGCAACAGCTTAACCTTAAAAAGTCGACCGGTTTAGTCCTCCTTGACATTGAAAAGGCTTTTGACTCAGTGTGGCACAACGGCTTGATATACAAACTCATCAAACTAAATTTTCCAAAGTACCTGATAAAAATTATACAAAGTTTTTTGTTCAATCGAGAATTCATAGTCTACCACAGGGTTCAGTTCTGGCCCCTGTTCTCTTTAATGTCTTTCTTACTGGCTTGCCCAGTATTCCCAACTGTATTTTGCTCTATGCAGATGATTTGGCATTATTTTCTTCAGACGTATATGGTCCTGTCATAGAATACAATCTTCAATTTGGAATCCATGCCTTTTTCTAGTATTATAAGCAGTGGAAGATAAAAATTAATATTGATAAGTGCATAGCTATTTTCTTCACCAGAAGAAGACTTAACAGTTTTTTACCTACTGGAAGTCTCAACCTAGACAAAAGTATCATACCGTGGGTCAATACTGTCAAATACCTAGGGGTGTACTTAGACCAGAAACTGACTTTCGTTTGTCACATACGAGAGACTTTAGCTAAAATCGATGTCCTTACAAAAATGCTTTACCCTCTTATCAGTCGTAAATCATCTCTTAACAAAGAGAACAAAATAATAATTTTTAAGGTCATTTTTCAAGCACTGATGACTTATGGGTCTCCTGTATGGCGCGAAAACCCATATTAAGCGGCTTCAAGTTCCACAAAATAAAGTGCTTAAAATGATGCTCAATCTACCGCGGGATTTTTCAACTCTCATATTGCACGAAAGAGCAGGTGTTATCCAGATTGGTAGATGGATTGAAATTCTCAATGAAAATTTCATGTCTAGATGCATTCACGTCGATAATCAACTTATTAGAGACCTACAGCTGTTATAGTTATTATCTTTTATGTTGTGTATTATTCGGTAATAATTTTGTGTTATTTATTATTTGTTATTTATTATTTATTATCTATCATTTGTTATTTATTATTTATTATGTATTACTTACTATTTATTACATATTATTTATTATTTATTTATTATTTATTATTTTTGTTATTTATTATTTATTATTTATAATATATTATTTATTATTTATTATTTATTATCTATTATTTTTAAACTACTAATTCCTATTTATGATATATATGTACATCTGTGATATTCTCCTTTTTGAATATATGTTCATATTATGTTCATATATTTTATTATATTTTTTTCCCCCTTAAATGGAGGTTTTTTTCATAGTTTTCCTCCAAGATTGTTTTAAATTATTCTACCTTATATCATATCTAAACAATTGTATTTTCAGCAGTAAGGTTTTCTATTTAACCGTATCTCTGTGCAAGCTAGAGCTAATTATACCATTGTCAAAACCATAGACAAACTAATATAGACGGTCGTCTTCTCCCTCCTCTGCCGAAAAGTTTGTAAAGTACGCCGATTTGAATTTTCCTATCTGTGAATACATGTGACCGAACGTGCGAACAAGATGTAACTATAAAAACAATCGTGGTGTCTCTTTTTTCCTTTTGCACACCACATTTTCAGCTGACTGTCATTCAATTAACAACAACAAAATGTACAGGAAAATGGCTGCGCCCATCAAATGTACCGCGGATTAAGCATGTGTGCGTGAGCTCCGATTCGATTTTGACGGAAACGTCAGAATACATTCAAAATCCGTGGTACTTTTGCTCTTGTGGGAACCAACGGTCAAATCGGCCGAAGACGACCGTCTATGTTAGTTTGTCTATGGTCAAAACACTGTTACACTATGCAAGAAATAAATATATCTATCTATCTATCTATCTTATTAAGACGGAATCATGTGCGATAAAGCTTCGCGATGTGCTTTTTGTAAAAAATCTTAAAACTAATTTCATTTCGGTTAGTAAAGCGACTGAAAATGACAATTGTGTTGATTTCAATAACAACAGAGTATCTACCAAAAATTGGGTAGTTTATTTGTATTCGACATTTAAATGCAAAAGGTCTCAACTTCCTTGTCAAGAAGGACATGGTTAGAGGAATAAATTTAGAAAATAGTGCATGGAAAAATGCATAAAGGAAAAATGAGCTAAGTGCTCAATGTATCGCAGCAAACATGTCATAGACAAACCTAAATTAGACAGTCAACTCGTACTTTCCCTGCCCCCTTAGTGCTGCAAAGAGGAGGAGCCTAATTACCATGTTTGTGAATAAATGTGAAGTAGCGTGTGACCAAGACCTAACTATTATCATTGTATATAAATCTAATAGTAGTATTACTTGAGGAAATCGACACTAGCGCCTCTAGGTTTTCTCGAAATCATTTTCTCACTTTCTCTTATAATCCCAGATACCAAGTGGGAAGAGAAAAGATATTAAAGAGAGAGCCGAAAAAAATTAAACATAGCAAAAAATATTAAAGAGAGAACCAAAAAAAATACCAATGCCAATTGCCAGTGGAAAGCGAGAAAAAAAAATTGTATTTCTACCAGGCCATGATATGTATTGTGTGCAGCTTCGCCTGTATACATACACTTATGTATGTACATCCTTTTTTTTCATGGTTGCGGCAGTTAAGGGTTAATTACAGTCACATAAAATGCTCAGTCAATGATCTTGGGAAGATTTTTGTTTGCGCGAAGGAAACTGGGGGTTGAGAGTACGTATGTGTAGGAATTCCACAGGGTAATGCACCACTTCTTCCATATTTCCTACTGGTCCCTTAGAGTTGTAAGTATGTGTAATGTGTATCGTAAAGTTTTCTACCATATGATGTCTATGCGTGTTGTGTGGGGCCTATCTTGATACATAAGCAATCATTTCAAAAAACCCAATACCTACACTTCAGGTTTGAAGTTTAAAGACAATCGGCTTAGCCGTTTAAGTGGCAGTCCAATAAATGGACACATATGAGCAGACAGACAGATTTAATTTTAGTTTTATCTTTAATGACAGATCAAAATCCATCAAATCTTAAAAGCAGATTTTTTTACGATAACAATATTACAAATACTTAGATGTACTTAGGTACATTAGTAAAAATCGAACTAACTATACATACAGTGTTGGTCAAAACTAAAGCAAGTTAAGCACAGACAGCAAACACATGAGTAAAATTGCTTAAATGAAAATATATTATTCCCTAAAATTTGTATGTAGGAATGTAGTGGTTACATTCAAAAATAAGATTATAAAAAAATTCCATTTATTCATAACAAAAACAAAGAAAAAACAAATAATACTAAAATATGCCGATTTTCAGCTGGACAAAACTGAAGCAACTCCATACTAAAATTTTATTTATGTTCAAATTCGTTGTGTTAAACTCAGTATTTTAATGCGAAACCATTATTTCAGAACACCGCTGCATACCTCCTAGGATGGTATGTCCTTATAATTTTTTTTTTTTTAATATTGCAAATTCTGTACGAAAATTAGTGTTGAATTTGGAGAATTTTACAGTTTTTTAAACGCACATATATCCAAATACAAAATTTAAAATTCTATCTCGATCAGAACTTCGATTCGTTCATTACCTTTCCAATAACACCAAAAAATATCAAATTTATACTGTTTACTGGATTAAGTTTTGTTTTGAAAATTGCTATTTTTCGTAAAAAACACGAAAGTTGTTTGAGTATATTTTAAATAAGACAACAACAAAACAGTTTTTGTAAATTTGGGCTCGAACAAAACTTAGATTAAATCCCATTCTTTAATATGCCAAAATAAACGTTGCAGTCGGTGCACTATTCGCCGAATGTCGTTGTTGTCGAAACCTGCGATATTACATTGGTTGTACGTGAAATTGCAGACAAATAAATTCATTCATTAGTAAGGCAAACACCAAAAAATACAAAAACAAAATACGAAAGTTTCAATGAGAGAATGACAAAGATAGTTTTTTTTATATTCTTTGCCGTTGTCTATCCAGTCCAGTTGATTATCCATTCGT
The DNA here is from genome assembly GCA_949716465.1 of Chalcosyrphus nemorum. NCBI lineage: Eukaryota > Metazoa > Arthropoda > Insecta > Diptera > Syrphidae > Chalcosyrphus > Chalcosyrphus nemorum. The sequence continues at coordinate 37,884,942 of OX454334.1, forward strand.
TCGCTCAATACTCTCTTTCGTGAAAGAGAAATTACTTTACTTTGGCGACGCAGCGCCACCTGGGTACGTCAAGGAATAAATAAAAAAAATCGTCAAGTGATAATACTATTAGATTTATATACAATGCTATTATTTTGTCGGGTTATCTCTTTCATTCCATTTGAGGAAACATTTTTTTCCGGTTGTTATTCCATTAACAACAACAAATTGTATGTAAAAAATGGCTGCGGCCATAGATGTCAAAAAAATCGCCGGATTTTGTAATTGTATGTGTGAAATTAGTGAGCTCCCATTTGATTTTGCTTGCCTGTCAGAATACAATGACAAAATCTAGCGGATTTTAGCTTGGTGGAGCGAATGTGTCAAACGAATGGAAGTTGTCGGTCTAATTTAGGTTTGTCTATGAAACATGTGTTAGAGTTAGTCCATAGTGACATTTGTGGCCCGATGCGAACAAATTCTATTGGCGGCGCGCGATATTTCGCTTTATTTATAGAAGATTTGAGCCGAAAGATGTTTGTTTATTTCTTAAAAAATAAAAGCGATGTGATTCAAGCTTTTAAAAGTTTTAAATCTGCAGTTGAACTAGAAACGTCAAGAAAAATAAAAACACTGCTAACAGATAACGGCGGCGAGTACTTAAGTCGAGGTGAATTTTCAAAGGCTGAGATGTTCAGTTTCTGGAAGATGTTGGTATAAGTAGTTTAAATAAAAATGTCAGTGATTTCGCCCTTTTAGATGTTGAGCCAAGACAATTAGGTGCAAGTGTTATCCATGAATCTGTAGCAGGCAAACGAGATTACGGCTTCGACCGCGATGACTCAGTCAACATCATAATTTCTGACAGAAAATCGAATAGTACTGAACTCAATGATGAAGAGTCGTTTACTGGTGCTGAAAGCGGAAATGCTCCTACTGGTGTTGGAGGTGAAACTCCTGTTTTTAAAGATAAAGATGAAAACTCTATTGCTGGTGAGGAGTGTGCTGCTGGTGATTGTGGTATAGGAGAGGAAGTCGACGGTTTTGGAGATATTGAAGGTGAAGATGGTGTTGGTGAGGATAACGAGGGTTGGTCCCGACGATTACGGCCACGTTTTAAAAACTAAATTTGTTTCGTTAATTCTATCGGGACACTAGTAAGCCCGGTTTCGGTAGAAGAGGCGTTAAAAAGAGATGACGGCAGTAATTGGTTAGAATCTACCTGGGACCTTATTACCCTACCTAACAACGGAAGAGCGATTAAATCCAAATGGGTTTTTAATATAAAGAGGGACAAGAATGGAAACGTGGAGCGATATAAGGCCAGATTAGTCGCAAAAGGCTGCAGCCAAAAATTTGGCGTCGACTATAAAGAAACATTTTCCCCGGTTGTCCGCTACTCTTCTATTCGACTCATTTTGGCATTGTCAGCCGAGTTTAAGCTATTTGTACATCAGTTGGACGTTACTTCGGCCTACCTCAACGGCACACTGCAAGAAGAAGTATATATGGAGCAGCCGGAGTACCTCGTCGATGAATATAATGCTGGACTGGTCTGCAAATTAAAGAGGACTATCTATGGTTTGAAACAGTCTGGACGGGAGTGGAACCAAGGCAGCAGGCAGGAGTACTTCGTCGATGAACATAATCCTGGACTGGTCTGCAAATTAAAGAGGACTATCTATGGTTTGAAACAGTCTGGACGGGAGTGGAACCAAGAGATAGGCAGCGCATTAACGAAAATTGGGTTCTTGAGGTGTAATGGAGATTCGTACACCATGAAAATCGAAAAAGAAATAAATATTTTGGCTGTATATGTTGACGACATTTTGTTGGCGTGTTCAAGTTTAGAGAAACTGGAAAGTCGTATTAAACTTCAAATAAGGACACAATTCGATGTCGTGGATACATGACCGGTGGGACATTTCCTGGGAATGGAGATAAGCCAAGAAGGAAGTTGCTTGAGCATTTCATAAAAACAGTTCATCAAGAATCTACTCTATGATCTTAGAATGGAGCAAAGCAGGTCGTGTGCAACACCCTTGGATCCTGAAAGTAAATTTAAAAACTGCTTTGATTGTTCTAGTTGTCAGAAGATTGACGTGACACAAAACCAAACAATTATCGGCTCTTTGATGGACTTGAGCGTTTCTACTCGGCCAGATATTATGCACTCAGTGTGCAAACTGGCACAATTTAACGTGAACCCTCATGTAGAACACTTGAATGCTGCGAAGTATATTTGAAAAGCACTTTAAATTTAAAATTAACATATTTTCACACTGGCGAGCGATTGAAAGCATATGCAGATGCCGACTGGGCTGGCAGTTGCGATGACCGAAAATCATTTACTGGTTTCGCGTTCTTTCTGGCTGGTGTAGCAATTAGTTGGGAAAGCCGAAAGCAAAGATCGGTCGCTTTGAGCAGCACAGAAGCAGAATATGTGTCCCTTTCATGTGCAGCGAAGGAACCTGTTAATCGAAACGGGTTTTCAGTTTTTGGTAAATGTTCCAACAGAGCTGTTTGGTAATAATTTGAGTGCACAGCAGATTGTCAATAATCCCGTACACCACAGTAGAACCAAACACATTGACATCAAGCTTCATCACGTTCGTGACCTTTCAAAGAAGGGTGTCATTTCGGTTAAATATATTCACACTGGTGAGATAGTTGCTGATATTTTTACCGAGAATGTTACGAAAATCAAGCATAAAAATTTTGTCAAAGACTAAGGTCTAATATAAATTTCTAAAGATATGTATAGTTTTGAGGCAAGTGTTAATAAAAACTGAAATTGAATATTCTATAATATACCCTATTTCCACTTCTATACTTATCTTTATACAACCACATATATGAAGTACATAACTTATTAACTAATACTAATCTAACATGCATAAAAGAGTAACTTATGGAATTGGAACTTAATACTGAATTATACTTTTGCCAAGTTAGTCGTAATAAAATCTCTTTATTGAACGGTCGTCTTCGATTGACCCAGTTACTTACAAGAAGGAGCGCGTAACTGCGTCGTTCACTGATTACGGGAAGAAATTTTCCAGATACTAGAATGGCAACATCATTAGCATAGGCCACTACGTTAAACCCATTACTATCTAGTATTTTAGACCCTCTGGACTAGTCGCTTAACCCTCATTCTACTACTGATACCCACTAGAGTGGAGTTAACTATGCGTGTACTAAGCATCTCTGCTATCAATTTGCATACTCAAATGTTTATATTGGCCCTATGCAGGCTGCAGGCAACTATTGGTTCAGTACTCACATTGTTCAATGCCCCTTCAATGTCAAGAAGGGCACTTAATTTGTATTCCTTAACTTGAACAGAGTTTTTTATAGTAGAAACCATATTATGAACAGCAGTATCTACTGATTTACCTTTTATGTATGCATTGTGAGATTTCGATAGATAGTTATCTCGAATCTCTTCTTTGACGTACATATCAACTAACCGTTTCAGAGTTTTCAATAAGAAGGAGGACAAACTTATTGGTCTATAGGCTTTGGTATGACTTATCTTACCCGTTTTTGGTATAAAGACCACCCTAATTTCCAGCTTAGCCTTAGGAACGTGACCCGTTCAGACACACCATCCATAGATGTGCTTGAGCCATGAAATGATATGTTCCCCCGACTCATGCATCATTATACTGTCGTGCGTGTTCAAAAAGGTTAAGAGAAAACACATTTTCTTTTCCGCTTTCTAAATTCAACTCGTTCCTTAAGAACTAGAATTTTACCATACATGTATACAAATGTAAAAGTAAGAAAAAAGACTTAGATTTAAGAAAGAATTAAAAGAATTAAAGAAATTGAGTGCCTATTAGATATTAAAAAATGTATCTACTTACGACCGTATACGTATCTTGTGATGTTGTTAAATGCCACGTTAAGTTTTCGTTTAGTGAGCGCACTGCTGCAGCAGAAAATTTCACAGCCATACGTGATGATTGGAAGAAGTAGCGTCTTAACCAACATCAATCTTGTATGTAGTGGTGTGTGATGTTGCGACATTGAAAGGTTCCTTAGAGAACCGTAGATCTTCCCCATAATAATAGATATGTGGTCATCCCAGCACCCCAAGGTTTTTTACCTTACTAATAAATTCGATTGGTTCATTTCGAAGACATATAGTGGGCAGACTACTATCGCTAAGGCTAGTTCGGCCCACAATAAGACACTTCCTTGTTGTTGTGCTCAAATTGAGGAAGGATTCAATTAATTATCCGATGCCTTCTGCTAAGTTATCGACTTCGTTTGCCAACTGCTGAACGGGTTAGGAATGGCTCAGCTTATCAAAATTCGAGACCATTAGCGAAAGTTGCCGCCGCATTAATTGGAGATTGTCCTCATTCTTTTTGTGAAGGAACTGCAGCTGGTGGTAGACCTTGCGGGCGTCTTCGCTGTCCATTGTACCGAAAGCCCAATTGGAGAAATGCCTAATAAATTCCAAAGCTCTTCTCTGTTGATTGAGTGGAAATATATTCATACCGTAACTGTTCTGGTGAAGGCTGGCGATTTTTACCGCGGCTTCTTGACTCAATATATGGCAATGTCGTTGGAAGCCTGTGTCAGGATTGCTTAGACACATTTGATCGATTTTACGGTCGCAACCCTCTGCGAGCACAAGCACTGTTGTATATTCTATCGGCATAAACGTGGTTAGTATTGTCCATGGGTCCTTATAAAACACGGCGCTTCCTATTGCTTCAATCAGCACCGGTGTGTTCTTAAGAATTTTGATTTCGTAAGGGGCCACTGCATGGCCACTTTGCACTAACATTAGTACCAGGAAGTACATAATAAGGGGACCCCCCCATTCTCGATTTCAAATTTTGACGATTTTCAATGGGCTGGTAAATGAACATAAATTATTTTTTAGGCTTGTAACTTTGCATACATTTAAAAAAGAAGAACAACATTTTACATAATTTGTTTTTTTTAGTGTTCCGGACCTTAAAAGTAAAGACGGAACACTTATGGGTTTGATACGGTGTCTCTCTGTCCGTCTGTCCGTCAGTCTGTGAAAGCCCTGTAACTTTTGAACCGTTAGACATAGAGTGCTGAAACTTTCGCTATGTATACATTATGTGGGAACCCTCACAAGTTGGTGGCAATGAATTTCATTTTGGGGGCCCTTTTTTGGGCACCTTGTATGAAGGGCAAAACAAAAATATTTTGTTTCACATCATGTGGCATATCAAATTAAAGAGAATTACAAGGACTCCATATATGTTATTTATTGAACAATAAACAGCTGGGTGTGCGCTGATTAGCTGCTGCATTTCAACCCCTATTTATATTGATGTGCATTCAGAGTTACCAGTGTCCGTTTTGTTACTCGTTCAGTTTTTTTTCCTTGGGTTTCTATTGAGGAGCTTTTGGTCTTAGAGCTTTGAAAAAAGTTATTTTTGATAAGTGTTACCATCTTGTTTTGATCTGATATATTATTTCTTTTAATGTGTTGAAAATACGTTAAAATGCAGTTAGAAAATTGTAAGATGTTTTCTATTCTAAAATGTTTTAATGTTTTCCACTTTGTAAGTACGCATACATTTTTGTCTCTTTTTTGGTTCAATTTTCAGCACGTTGAAAAATACGTAAAATACACAATTGGTAAAATAGGATGTTTACTTTCAGTGAGTGAATTATTTAAAATTCTTCAGAATTTTTCTACATAATTTGTTTTATCAACGAAAAAGATTGACAGCTTTCAATATTAGTTAGCCATTATAGGAAAATTAATTGACAATTTTTGCATTTCAATGGATAAAATGGTACCTTTGCCGATTCGCCTCTCATGAATCAAAAATACTGGGGATACCCTTCAAAAACGCGCCTTTTATCTTACCTCTTGGTAGTGTGGAAAAAGATAAATTTGTTTTATATTTTATAAATAAAACAAATAAAATGAAAATTTGAATCTAAAAAAATAGGACGGTAACCCTACATAATATTTTTTCACATTTTTGCTAGTTTGAAATGATACGGCGGCAACCCTGTAAGAGCTTTTATTAGAGTAGCACCTTACGGAAAACAAAAGAGTGCGAATGAGAGACAAACATCCCTATCTTCCCTGTACTGACAATTTATGTTGGACAGAGTATAGTTACCCCATTGTATCTCCCCCAGTTTTCATGTTATTTAAATAACTTACAGCATGTCATTTCGGATTGTCTCAAATTTTACGTTTCATCCAAATCCGCCAAGTATTTCCCGAGTTGCAGATTTTAGAAGAGCGCATGGACTTCCCTGTAATCTCTTGTCTTTCTGCTACCTCATTTTTCAAAAACTAACTGCTATTGAAAACTAAATAAGTTTAAAAAACTATAATTTATTTATTAATTTATTTTTTTTTCAAAAATATTCTTTTCTTAGATTTTTAAAACTCTAAATGCTGTATTCCTTTGCATGTCAAGTATTCCTCGTGTTTTACTTTACTTATACCATTTAACAAGCAAAGTACTGTTACATGCATTTTTATCCAAAAGCTTGGTACGCCTAAACTAACTGAAATATTTTAATAACTATTTTGGAGAAAACTCCGTGTTTGTGAAAATGGCGCTACGTGGAACTCTAAGAGTAGGGCTAGAACAATAAAGTGCACGACTGGATCGTACGTACTTTTACCTATATGCTATTAGTTGAAAATGAACAAATTAAAAAAAAAATATTAAATATATGGAATAAATATTTTTAAAAATTTTGCAGAAATTTAAATGCCACATTTTATTAAACATAAAATCTTGCCCACATTTCGATTTTCATGGAAATCCATTGAGTTTTAGCCGAGAAATAGCCATATTTCTAAAACCAGTTATTAAGAAAAGTACCGTTATACGTATTTTAAGCCAATAACGTGGTACGCCATCTTATAGCAGTTATTTAGACTAGCTTGAATATTAAATTTAATCAAAATCGTTGGAGCCGTTTTCGAGAAAATCGCCTTTTTGTGAAAATGGCCTTAGATAAAGTACCGTTAATAACAGGGCTAGAACAAAAATTCCGGTTTCGTCTCGAATTGCTACCCTACAGAGCTCAGATATGAAGTTTGAAGCAAATCGGTCCAGCCGTTTAGGCTGCAGTCCAGCGTACATACACACAGACAGACAGACCAATGCAATAGCTCCTTAACATAAATTTTGAAGTAAATCGACTCACTCGTTTAGTCATACAGACAGACAAATAAAGTCGGCAGACACACAATACAAGCTTTCCTATCAACGTAATTTCAGAATTGTTTAATATCTCGAGTTCTAATTTTTGCACGAATTCAATACATGTTTTATACCGAAAGTTCAAGTTTAAATGGACTGGACATACCTACGTACTTTTGATTTTACGACTTGATTGATTAGACATTACATTGTTCATATCAAAACCAGTGTTAGGTGTACCTATGCAGGATATAGATAAATTGCCTTCTATTTATTGATAATATAAAATATCCGGAACACTATTGCACGAGGCCCTTCTCGCCCTTGTCCAATTTTTTTGTTTTGTTGTTGCTTTTCGTGATCAAACAAAAGCCCTTCTTTTCGGCGGCGCGTGTGATTTCCGATCACTGGAACATCAGAAACCACAAATTCCAACGGGATCAGAAAGAGTACATGTTTGGCTCTGGTATGAACTAGGATTATTAATTTCGCACAAAAATTAACAAAATGGCGAACCTTTGAATTTTTTTTTTTGAAAATCGCCTTTTACTTAGCCACAAATCAAGTTAAAAAGTAAAGAAGATCTTCACCGATTTGATTTATCATATATATATATATGTATATTTACCATAGCTATATATGTATAGAATAACGTATTAAAATTCGGAACCGATTGGGTTAATAGTTTTTGAGTAACCTCATGCGCCAGTCGTAAAAACACTGTTTCGAGTAAAACGCGTATAAAGTTTTGAGAAGCAAATTCTTGAGTATAAAACCGACCAACGTTACAACATACATCGGCTATATCTTCAAGATTTTTTGATATTTGAATAAAAAAAAAAAATCGATTTTTTGAAACCGGGAATGGGTGGGGGGGGGTCCCCTTAAAAGTAAAAGTTGGTGCATTTTTCAATTTATAGTACATTGCATGTATACTGCGGTATACACGGTATTAGCTCGACGGATGGGGGGTTCTTTCTGCTACTTTTCTGTTACGAAATAGATATCATGCCGGAGGTCTCAGAGCGATTGAATGAAAACCTCAGTATGCTGAAGCTACTAAGTGTCTGTAAATGTCTTAGACCTGTCAAGGGGAGGGAGGTTTGCGAACCTAAAGCGCACAAAAAAAAAAGGGGAAAAAAAAGAAACACTAATCAGGGACAAGGGAAACAAGGGATTAGGGAGAGAAAAGGTGAAGGAAGAGGAAGAGGGAAGGTGAAGGGGAGGGAGGTCAGATGTTGACGACCATGCAGCAATATGCTGCGATCTCGGCTGTACCCGCTCCTTGTGTTGGTAACACGCTCCTGTGGCTACCTTGCGCCGGAATGTTTTGGGCAGCCCCTTAATTCGTAAGTTACGCGATTAATTCATACTTCCCTGTCACACTTTACGATTGCCAAACAATGATATTTAAGATATCATATTACGATTAAAGTCCTTTTTGAAAACAAAAAAATGCTGGTTATATTCATTGCAATGTACTATTCATTAATCTTATCCTAAATAAATTCATAGCTCAAATTCAAGGTCAAGAAGATAAGAGAAGGAGAAAAAAAATGGACTAAACTCTAACAAATATTGGAAAAGAAAGAAACTCTCCGACTAACGGATGAAGGTTATGTAATTAAGAAATTCGGAATTAAAGTAATGTATTCTAATACAAATTAGGTAATATGTATATGTGTAGAAATATAATAGGTTTATAAGTATGATGTTATATGTTATTAGAAATAAAAGTATTTATACATTGAATCAGATATCAATTCACCAAATATATAACATATGTATGCATGTATGTAAGAGTATAATATAAAATAGAATAGAAATTGAGGTATTGATGCACGAAACTAGATTTAATTTTATCAAATATGTAACATATACAGGAAGGTATTGCCAAGATGAAAAAAAAAAAACGAAAATAATGAAATAAAAAAAACTTACAGCGTGATTACTTAGGTGTTTTGATTACTTGCATGAGGTTTTGGATGTTTTATATGACTTATATGTTCGTTGATGACTCCGTTTTGTGCGCACAAATCGTTGTCGGCGAAATCTTGTATTTTGTCTATTGCTGTGTGTGTTAAGAATTTTCTTATATATGATAGTTTGAATGTGTATTTAATGACATTACCTGTGCTATATTTAGGTTAGGTTAGAGATAGTAAAGGAAAATTAGCTTAAATTAGGTTAAATAGAATATATAATCGAACGAAGATGAAAGTAACTATAAGAGAAAACTTATTATAACACTGAATACAACGTAATAATGATGATGTTGATCATAAATTTTTATTGATGCTGATTTGATTGAAGATCCAGGCGATATTCTCCTCGGCATAGTTCTGCGCACATAGTTGGGAACAGCATTGCTAACAGGTACAATCTGATAAAACGGAAGCCTTCGAGGTGTGTACGCTCAAAATTCGTAGCCGGAACACTTATTTCAGCGGCGATAGACATTCGCCGGCTCACTTCGCTGGGTATTGGCGTTATACTTATCGTTTTGATACCTTGCACTTGGGTTGATTGGCAGGTGCACTCGATCTGTCGTCTGAGTTGCAGGTGCGAAAGGTCAAACTATCCTTTCTCTATGTATCAGAGCATGTTTAGGTTTAATTTTAATTTACTATTTATTTTCACTTTTAATTGAGAGTAGCGTAAGGTGGAATTAAGCAGCCGACTTGTGGTGTTTAGGTTTAACTCGAAAACACTTCAAATTTTTCAATTTTTATTTTATTTTCTTATCTTTTTTTTCTGTTTTATTACAAAAAAAACTGCTGAACACACGCGGAAATTATACGCACCCACGTTCACAGTCAGGGATAATTAAACCAAAAAGAGAGCGAACACAATCGCACATGGCTCTTATATACCCAAGGCAAGATACATATGTAATGTATATCCTCTGTTAAGTTGGTTGTACTTGCAGTGTGAAATATGGAGTGTACAGCGGATTTCACGATAGGTCGGCGCCATTTGTTAGTTTTTTAAATACGTAGCATCGTTGGGTTTAAAAGTGATATGGAATCGAAAAAAAATCAAAAAAAAACTAAGACAAATTTACAGGTGGGCCGCTACACCATCATGGATTTTGTCGTTTTAGCAAAAGACATGAAAAGAAGAACACTTGGAAATTTGACGCTATTTATTGCTGGTATTATCTAGCCAACTGAAGGTTCGATGAAAAGAAAAAAAGGAAGGAATTTAGTGTCTTAAGTCTTTAGCATGATAAACACCCAAGCTCTTGCCGAGCATGTTTTCAATTTCATAAGTTGATTTTTTTAAATATTATATTAGGCCGTTAGCAGCCCATAGAGGGCCAAGACCTAGCTTTTCACAACTGTACATGTTGTGCGTGGTATACGTTTTTTACACATACAGAAGCGACCTACAGTTTTATGCCGTATCCGAAGGACAGAGGGGTTTTTGAGAAGTTTGTCAGGCACTCGGAACAGGTGAGGCCGTGAAAAAACTTTCGATGGTATTTTTCTGAATTTGAACTTAGAACCCTTTGAGCAGTATTCCAACGCACTAATCACTGAGCCACGGCACCCACCCACAGCCTAACAATACGACATTTCACAAATTTTGAGCATAGCTTGGAATTGAATTGCTTGGAAGCATTGCTTAAAACAAAGTTTCTACGATAGACTTCTTCTCCTGGGTTAAATTTTCGAACTGATGATCTGAGATTATAAGATTTCTCGTTACGCTTGAATGCAAGGCGTAGTTTATCTCGAACTTTCTCACGCACAAGTTGAAGAGCACTAGAGCGTTGTATGTATTCAATCTCGCCATCGCTCAATGCCTTAAGTTTCTTGGCTACGCTGTACATACTTGCATGTGTGATCATTTGTCGTCCGAATAAGGTAAAATAATGCGACATACCTGTCGACTGATGCACTGATGTACATAAAGCTTGTTGAATTTGGGAGAGATGGACGTTCCATTCCTTTTGATCGTCCTTGAGATATGATCTTATAGCAGTTAAAATTGATCTATTAGCTCGTTCTGAAGCATTAGCTTGAGGTAAATAAACTGCATTTCTTACGTGTTTTATACCGTATTTAGTTAAGAAGTTACTAAATTCTTGCGAAACGAATTGCTTGCCATTGTCGCTATGCATGAATTCTGGGACTCCAAACTTATGGAAAATCTCTTGCTCTAGAAATTGTATAACTAAGTTGGAAGTAGCCTTGTGCATTGCTTCCAGAAAAATAAATTTAGACATATAATCTAGCACTACGAAAATAAAATAAAAGTAAAATGAATGATTCCTCCATGGGAACAATTCGGGGGATTATGATTGTGTTTAATTATAGATTGGGTTAAGCCTGCAGGTATCCATAGTTTCCACATATATTGGTTGGTTACGAGGTAGAGTTCTTTTAAATACTAGATTTCCTTCGATCTTAAGATCGGGTAAGTTATCTAAATTTTGTCTTACGGTCGCAAGGAAATCGGTATACTCTTTCGAATTAAATTCAGGTGAATTCAAAAAATGTTCTGGCGGCTCTACTGAAATTTGTTCCACATACGCCACTGAAATTTGTTCCACATACGCCCCCTATTGAAACAATACACCACCGATACCTTTTGACAACGCATCGCATTGAATGGTATATGCTTTTGGAAAATCAGGATTGATTAAATGAGGTGCAGAGATTAAGGCAGTTTGTAAAGCTTCAAAAGATGCAATGGCTTCTGGAGTTAAGGGTAAAATGTTACCCTTTTTCAAAGTATCGGTTAATGGAACAGCGATTGATGAAAAGTTTCTGAAGAATCTGCGATACCAACCACAAAGTCCGCCTCACTTGTTTTTAGCTTGATGGAGTAGGAAATTCTTGAATCGCGGATACTTTATCCGGACTTGGCTTTATGTGTTACTGCCCGATAATATATCCTTAATATCGAAGCTCTTTAAAACAAAAGAATGATTTTTCTATATTTATAGTCAGATTGGCTTTCTTTAAGCATTCTGCTACCTGCTCTAAAAGAATAAGGTGTTGTGTAAAGTCTGGCGAAATGATCAATAGATCGTCTAGGTAGACAAACACACTTTCTCTTAATGCACTGGGGATTATCTTATCAGTCAACCGGCACATTCTTTGAGGCCAAAAGGCATGACAGTAAAAAGATAAAGAGGTCTACCTGGCACAGTGAACGCGGTTTTCTCCTTTGACTTCTCTTCTAGGGTAATCTGCCAGAACGCGTCTTTAAGATCTACACTACTGATATAATGCGTATCTCCTAGTTGGCTGAGCAGACCCTCTATATGTGGTAATGGGTACGCATCTCTCTTTGTAAGTGAGTTCACTTTACGATAGTCATACAAAGTCGGTTTTTGCCAGGTTTCCTGATCAGGACTATTGGTGAACTCCAGGCACTTTGACTTTCTTCAATGACACCCAAAGAGAGCATGCGATCTAATTCCTCATAGACTACTTGTTGTATTGCTGGTGATATGGGATAATGACGTTGTTTTACAGGATCAGCATCATTGGTATCTATTACATGTTTTTCGATTGATGTTTTCCCTAGACCTAGAACTGCGAATGTAGAAATTCAGAAATAACAGACTTCAGATGACTTTGCTGTTTGCTTGTTAGTTCATGCATAGGTGGTATCGGCTTACTGCCTTCACTATCGTGTTGGTTGTTTTCCGAGACTGCGAAAATTTCGCTGATTATTTGAGGGGCAATTTTGAACTTGGACCAAAAGTCTATGCCGAGATAAAGCGGTTGAACTAAGTCAGGAACTAGATAGAGATCTAAGGTGTCGAAAATTTCGTTATATTTTATTGGAACTACAATAGGTCCTACGATTTTTTTACCTTTCCCGTCAGCTGTGCTTATCTCAGAGTTGAAGTTAATGATGGGAATGCCAAGCTTACTTACAAGTTCCATGCAACCTTTCCCTAAACACGAAATGGATGCACCACTATCTAACAATCCAGTTATTTCTTTACCGCGAATTAAAATGGTGGCGTATGGCCTTTTATCAATATTGTCTTCTCTTAAGAAGGATATACTGATATTCCGATAAAAGCGTCTTTTCCTATATCTTTTTCTGGTATTAAGTAATTTCCTGGAAATATTCGAATGTACATATTCTTCTACAATAAATATTCGATTTCTTATTCGATTATACTCAATCCACCTTTGCTCTAATGATTTCTTGTAAAAAGGGATGAATTCGGGTTTTACATCACTTTCGGAGTTATTGCTTTTGTTATTAATTTCGGAATCCGCAATGGTGGTTTCGATTTTAAATGTTGCATCGGGATCCAAAAAGTGAAAGGTGTTCGTTGAAGCGTCTTTTTTCATAACTCTGGGTGTGTTTGCGTCGAACGTGACTCCCCAGATATCGTTACGTTCGTTTTCGAGTTTCCCTTAGTTGAGCTACATTTGGGACAGTCCATAACCGTATAATTGTCTGTACCACATTTGAAGCAAAACAATTTACGAACAGGTATATTACAATTAATAAAAAGATGGCCAGGCTGTTTGCAGTTAAAGCACTTAACTAACCCATTGGGATGTTTGTCATGGGCATTTGGCTGATTGTATTTAGATGGAAATGATACTGTGGAAATGTTTGCATCGAAATTGTTACACGTATCCACTATCTGGTCATCGGAATAATGTAATTCCTGAACATTCCTCACATTATTAGGACGACCTTGCATGTGGTAGCGCGATTGTATCATTTTCTCTGCCCTCCTACCTTCATCTCGAAACTGATCTAATCTTTCTATTCTCATTGGATAAATAAAATTCATTAACCGAGTGTTTATGTTATTTCTAAGAATTCTAATAAGATCATATTCTCTAATTGGCTTTCAAGGTGAGATATGGAATTGAATTGGCAATTGTCTTCTATCCATAATTTGCTTGAGAATCTCAAGATCGTTCTCAAATAACCTAAATTGTTTTAATAGGACTGCTCGCAGCATTGTCCAATCTCCTCTAGGATTGTTTCTTAGATGTTGCCAATACCAATCTTGAGCGGACCCAGAAAGTAGATGGTGAAAATTTCGTATGATTTCTTCCCAAGGGCAATTGTAATTATCTTTAAGAACCTCCACTCGAAAAACGAAGTCCTCTATGGACATTCCTTTTGCAGTACCACCAAATCGATCTAACTCAAATCGCCGACTTGGCGATTAAAACAATTTGATCTGGTATTAGAATTGTATCGGGGATTATTTTCAGCAAAATTATGGTATTGATTATGGTTCGCAGGTGGACTTACATATCCATTACGACCATTCTGAACTTGTGATTGTGAACTAGCCGACAAATTTAAGGAAGGAACTGAGTAATCATTAGGTATCAAACGAGCACTTGCAGTTGGTTCTGGCTGAGGGTTAAAGCTTTTATTTTGTTGAGCATTTTGTATAAGTATACTTTTCAAACTTTGCTCTACATTTAGCTGAATTAAATTTGGTAAGTCTCTGAACAGTGAATTCTGCAAGTCGGTAAGACCAGCATCCACTACTTTCTCTATGTGTGAATGGAGATGACCAGCGGAGCTACGCTGTTGAGAATTGTGACGTATGTTGTTATCATCAGCTGGGACTTTGTTAAACACAGTGCGATCAGCTGTTTCGTCAGCGAAAAGAGACATAATAGGAATTGAAGAATTAACGGTAGTAGTTGTAGTCACTGGATTAGTGGTAACATTTGTATACGAGTAAAGGTATAACTGCAATAGTAGTAGCAGTCGTTGTTGCATTGCTCAAAAGATTTTCATTGAGAGTTTGAGTCATAGACAAACCTAAATTAGACAGTCAACTCGTACTTTCCCTGCCCCCTTAGTGCTGAGCCTAATTACCATGTTTGTGAATAAATGTGAAGTAGCGTGTGACCAAGACCTAACTATTATTTTGTCGGGTTATCTCTTTCATTCCATTTGAGGAAACATTTTTTTCCGGTTGTTATTCCATTAACAACAACAAATTGTTTTTAAAAAATGGCTGCGGTCATAGATGTCAAAAAAATCGCCGGATTTTGTAATTGTATGTGTGAAATTAGTGAGCTCCCATTTGATTTTGCTTGCCTGTCAGAATACAATGACAAAATCTAGCGGATTTTAGCTTGGTGGAGCGAATGTGTCAAACGAATGGAAGTTGTCGGTCTAATTTAGGTTTGTCTATGGTTTGAGTGGCACTTGTATTAAAGGCAAAATCATAATTGGGAGCTCGCATAACGTAAACATTTGTCTCTGGACGTTGCTGCGGAGAACGACGTACGGGTTTATTAATTGATTGACAATGAGTTGTGGGAGTGTCAAAGTTTGGGTTTCGATTGCCTTGAGAACGAGTCTGCATATTCCTGTTAGAATCATAAACAGTGTTTCTCTTTAGCTCAGGAATTGCTCCGGTACTCTGATTCTCCTTTTGGCTCATCGCTTTTCTTTGTTATGAATGAAATTAATACTGATAAAGATAATTAAAAAAATATTTATTCCTGAATGAATTTTTTGTAAGGTTTTACTATGCATGTGAATTGGCAATGTTAAAGTGATCTTGGTAATATGAATGAAGTAATTTGCGTAAGCTTATACAGGGTGTCCCAAAATGTACAAAACCTTTTTTGTACCAATAATAGTTTCGAAGTTATAGCGTTTAAAGTGGCTACACCTTCAAATTAGAGGTCACCCACTTTGGGGGCTATAACTTTAAATGGGGTGAGAATAGAACCCCCCCCCCCCCCCCTGCCATAAAATTTTTTGTTCGACGGAACTTCAGAAATCTCCCTTAAAGGATTATACCGCTTAACTGGGACACCCTGTATAAACAGAAAATGATAAAAAAGAAGGACAAGATAGACAGGCAAATGCGTAATGTTTTTTTTTCTTTTCTTATGTATGGATGTATTAATTGTACTTAGAGCATCTTTCTATTGCAACTTCCATATGTAACTGTAAGGACTCATAGATGAACTTCTCTAGGCGTTAGACATACATTTCGACATATTTCGTGATTGCTCTCAAAATTGGACTCCTAGGACATTGTAGCAGAGGGTGGCACACTTGCGGTATACATTATACATTATTATATATTGCATTAGCTCGACGGATGGGGGGTTCTTTCTGCTACTTTTCGGTTACGAAATAGATATCTCAGAGAGATTGAATGAAAACCTCAGTATGCTGAAGCTACTAATTGTCTGTAAATGTCTTAGACCTGTCAAGGGGAGGGAGGTTTGCGAACCTAAAGCGCACAAAAAAAAAGGAGGAAAAAAAGAAACACTAATTAGGGACATGGGATTAGGGAGAGAAAAGGTGAAGGAAGAGGAAGAGGGAAGGTGAAGGGGAGGGAGGTCAGATGTTGACGACCATGCAGCAATATGCTGCGATCTCGGCTGTACCCGCTCCTTGTGTTGATAACACGCTCCTGTGGCTACCTTGCGCCGGAATGTTTTGGGCAGCCCCTTAATTCGTAAGTTACGCGATTAATTCATACTTCCCTGTCACACTTTACGATTGCCAAACAATGATATTTAAGATATCATATTACGATTAAAGTCCTTTTTGAAAACAAAAAAATGCTGGTTATATTCATTGCAATGTACTATTCATTAATCTTATCCTAAATAAATTCATAGCTCAAATTCAAGGTCAAGAAGATAAGAGAAGGAAAAAAAAAAAGGACTAAACTCTAACAAATATTGGAAAAGAAAGAAACTCTCCGACTAACGGATGAAGGTTATGTAATTAAGAAATTCGGAATTAAAGTAATGTATTCTAATGCAAATTAGGTAATATGTATATGTGTAGAAATATTATAGGTATATAAGTATGATGTTATATGTTATTAGAAATAAAAGTATTTATGCATTGAATCAGATATCAATTCACCAAATATATAACATATGTATGCATGTATGTAAGAGTATAATATAAAATAGAATAGAAATTAAGTTATTGATGCACGAAACTAGATTTAATTTTATCAAATATGTAACATATACAGGAAGGTATTGCCAAGATGAAAAAAAAACGAAAATAATGAAATAAAAAAAAATGTGCACGACTGGGTCGTACGTACTTGCACCTATATGCTGTTAGTTAGAAATGCATCAGTTTTAATAAAAAAAAATTAGGAAAAAATATTTTTAAAAATTTTGCATAAGTTTAAATGCCACATTTTATTAAACATTTAATCCTGCCCACATTTCGATTTTGATAAAAATCCATTGAGTTTTAGCAGAGAAATAGCCATGTTTCTAAAATCAGTTAATAAGAAAAGTACCGTTATACGTATTTTTAGCCAAAAACGTGGTACGCCATCTTATACCATTTGTCTAGACTAACTCGAGTATGAAATTTAATCAAAATCGTTAGAGCCGTTTTCGAGAAATTCGTCTTTTGGTGAAATTGGCCTTAAGTAAAGTACCGTTAATAACAGGGCTAGAACAAAAATTCCGATTTCTCCTCGAATTGCGACCCTACAGAACTCAGATATGAAGTTTGAAGCAAATCGGTTCAGCCGTTTAGGCTGCAGTCCAGCGTACATACACACAGACAGACAGACAGACAGACCGACAGACAGACAGACAGAATCGGCAGACCCACTTTTTGGAGCTTCTCTATCATCGTAATGTCGGAATTCATTGTTATCTCGAGTTCGAATTTTTGCACGAATCCAATACTTGCCCTATATTATAGGTGCAAGTAAAAACTTACAGCGTGATTACTTAGGTGTTGTGATTACTTGCATGAGGTTTTGGATGTTTTATATGACTTATATGTTCGTTGATGACTCCGTTTTGTGCGCACAAATCGTTGTCGGCGAAATCTTGTATTTTGTCTATTGCTGTGTGTGTTAAGAATTTTCTTATATATGATAGTTTGAATGTGTATTTAATGACATTACCTGTGCTATATTTAGGTTAGGTTAGAGATAGTAAAGGAAAATTAGCTTAAATTAGGTTAAATAGAATATATAATCGAACAAAGATGAAAGTAACTATAAGAGAAAACTTATTATAACACTGAATACAACGTAATAATGATGATGTTGATCATACATTTTTATTGATGCTGATTTGATTGAAGATCCAGGCGATATTCTCCTCGGCATAGTTCTGCGCACATAGTTGGGAACAGCACTGCTAACAGGTACAATCTTCTGATAAAACTGAAGCCTTCGAGGTGTGTACGCTAAAAATTCGTAGCCAGAACTCTTATTTCAGCAGATCCACTTATTTTTTTTTTTTTATTTCCCTCTTATTGTTAGTTTTTTTTTAACATTGTCGTTAGTATTTTACTACATTCGACCCTCTGCAGGTATGTTATTTAGGTCATGGACAATGTTCCATTTGGTAGAGATTTTTTCTGGGAACTTAAGAGTTGTTCTGATCGTACCTAGAGCAGTTCTTACACCACCAAAAATACCACCTAATTCCCTTTTTTCCTTGAAATTTATGTTATTTTTATTTTGGAAATACTTTCGTTTGAGTAAACTTATATCAGCGCCAGTATCGACAAGAATTAGAATTTTACCATACTTAGCAGATGACATTGGTAGTTCAACGAATACATAACGCTTGCGAAGATTCTTGAATGCAAGTACATTATTACTCCTACAATATTTGTTAGCCTTTATTGTTTTAATTACCTTAACAAACCAAGTATTTAAACTGCCGAAAGTCTCATTATAACAAAAAAATGAAGTTTTTCATCACCAACAACCAGATACCGAACAATGTAGTAATAACACCGTTCTCCCGACATGGGTTAACATCTGGCCTGGTTTTATTTGATGAACCTGCATTTTATTATTTGAGTGATAAGTGAACAAATTTAATTTTTGCACACCTCGTTTTTCTTTAGTTAACGGGGGCTCTTTTGTTTTTTCACTTATCGTCCCTCGTTTTTTATTTATTGGGTTTTGCTCGAATTGTGATTATATGTATATGAGAAGTATGGTGTTTATTAATGTTTACTGATTTTAAATGGGGAAGTATTGTGTTATTTGTTTTGTTGTGAGTTTTTATTTTTTTCTGTTTGTGTACTGGTATAGGGGCCTTAGAGAAACTATGGTCGTCTTTACGTTCCCCACCCGAAATTTTTGTAAAGTACGCTGATTTGAATTTTCCTATCTGTGAATACATGTGAACGAACGTTCGAACAGGGCGTAACTATAAAAACAATCGTCGTGTCCCTTTCTTTCATTTTGTACGCCACATTTTCAGCAGACTTTCATTCCATTAACAACAACAAAATGTACGGAAAAAAGGCTGCGCCCATGAAGTGTATCGCGGGTTGAGAATGTGTGCGTGAGCTCCGATTTGATTTTGACGGAAACGTCAGAACACATTCAAAATCCGTGGTACTTTTGCTCTTGTGGGAACCAACGGTCAAATCGGCCGAAGACGACCGTCTATATTAGTTTGTCTATGCTTTGAACTGCCCGCAAAACCGTTTCCTTGCTTTTTAGATAATTTGTTTTACTAAAACAATTATCTTCTACATGTCCCACTCTAGAGCACCACTTGCACTTTAGTTTTACTTTAGTGGTACGTGTTGCCCTAATTTGTGACCTAGGGTAAGTACTTTGCGCATGGTCATACGCATTGCAATAGCCCCAAATGGTGTGCTTTTGCGGATTCTGCAGAATCCGCACTTAATACTAATTTGGTCAGTTTTTCAATCAATTTGCGTTGTTGTGCTTTATTTGTGTGAGGTGAAGTTCATATACATTTGTGGCGTGTACGTGTTGGGCAGAGTTGCGCTTGGAATACTTAGCGGATTCGTATTAGGATTATGTTGGGGTATATTTAAAGAGGTTTGAAGTTTGAGTGTAAAGATTTTGGTGCTTTTGAGACAAGCTGATGAATGGGATATAGTTGTAAGAAAACATTTCACCAGAAGTGTGAAATCAGATAATTTCTGAAGGTCAATCTTATCCTTCCTCAACAGAATGTTTCGCAGGGCTGGATCGCTGAAACACATCTTGAAAGCATTTAGAATTGTGTTTTTCAGTTCCTTTAAAAGAGCCCCGGATTCGGTTCTGTTGTAACTAGCGTTTATTATTTCGGTCGCTTTGTTACGCATACCTCCGAGCCTTCTCGCAAAACCCTGTATGTCTTCATTTAGCAACTGATAGGCAGACTTTATTTCAGCCACTAAGCTATCCAATGTCCTCCTTGATAGAAAACTTTTTATGAGTTTCGCCGATCTGACTGTCTTGGGCGCATTAGTTCGGACTAGTTCGAATGCTCCTCCGACTAATTTGGTAGTTAGGAGAGAAATATATTTCTCTTCATGTTTCGGTGCGATACATTGCATACCCAATTATGAAATCATAAACTCTTCCTTAAAAATCTGCCGTTTTGGCCCCAGAAAACTGTGGGATGAGAAGTGAAACCGTTCTGGCACTTTCTTCGTATGTCACTTTCAAGTGCGTCCCTGTGGTATGGTATAATAGTTGGGATATTCAGAGGAGCCTCTTATGTGACTAGGGTAGGTATCTTTAGGCCTGGCAGCTCGATCGTTATGCTGCTTGAGGGCTTGGACTTTGTATGAACTACCGAGGTAGAAGGCACGGAACTGGCTTTAGTTCTCGCCTTTTCCCTTAACTGCTTTTGTACAGTCAATCTTGTTATAATAATATCAAAATACACTTGAATGAATATCTTATAAATATTCTATCAAGTTTGTTTGTCAATAGCAACATCTAATTTTCCTTGTATATTATTTTCATTAATAAAAAAGCCTGTGCAGATTAAAAACGTGTTTTCTAATAGGTTATGGGCCCAGACCCAATTTTTAATACGTTATAATCTATAGTTACGTCGCACAAGAATGCCTTCGAATTATGTACTAAATGTTCCCAAATTAATAGGATGAGAAAATTACGACGATTGGGCTTTTGCTGCCCAGAATTTTCTAGTTTTGGAAGGAATGCTTAATTGCATAACTTAGGATAAAGCGATTGAAGTTGCTCAGGACGTCAAAGCTAGAGCCAAATTAATTTTAACCATTGATCCATCCCTATATGTTCACATTAAAGGTGCAGGTACAACCATGGAATTGTGGAAGAAATAAAAGACGATGTTCGTTGACTCTGGATATTCTAGAAGAATTAGTTTGCTGCGAAATGTGATTTCAATTCGACTTGAAAATTGCGATTCTATGACTAACTACGTCACGCAAATCATAGAAATTGGACAGAAACTAAGTGGCACAGGATTCGACATCAACGACGAATGGATAGGAGCCCTTATGCTAGCCGGTTTGCCTGAACGATTTTCTCCAATGATAATGGCGATAGAACACTCTGGTTTGAAAAATACTGCAGATTAAAGACGTGTTTTCTAATAGGAAAATGTTTATATGCATAAGCCTGAAAGCCTTGGCTATATCAGATGCATGTAAAGAAGCTATATATCTAAGAAATTTGGAATTTGAAATAACAAAAAAAAATATTTCTACTATAATACTGTATAATGACAATCAGTATTTCATAATAGATCAAAACATATAGATGTTAGACATCATTTTGTAAGAGAAGCCGTTGCAAACAAAATTGTTCAAATGAAGTATTTACCGACAGCCGATATGCCCGCTGACCTGTTAACTTAAAGTTTATGAAGTTCGAAGCATTATAGTTTAATTAAGGAATTAGGTATTCTTGAATTGTAATATGTATTTCGATATGGTGGGGTGTTATAATAATATCAAAATACACTTGCTAGGAATTCACTATGAATATCTTATAAATATTCTATCAAGTTATTTTGTCAATAGCAACATCTAATTTTCCTTGTATATTATTTTCATTAATAAAAAAGCCTGTGCAGATTAAATAGGTGTTTTCTAATAAATCTTTTGTTGAACTCACTTGTCAATTCTTCAACCTGCTGGTCAGCTTCTTGTGAGTAAGTTTATTTGTGAGTCGCTGAACTTCGCTGGCGTGACTTAATTTCAGATTCTGTACAGCTTTTGTATAGTCTCTCAGAATCGCATCGGTTGTTTCCAACCAGGAAACCGGCCCCACTGGCAACTCAATTTAAAACGGATTAGCTCAAAAACCTCAGACTTTAAGATGTCTTTCAGTTCAGCGAGTAGAATTTCGTTCAGTTCTTTTACTTCTTGTTTTTGTTCCTCAAGCTTTTTCCTCAACTGTTCGTTCTTAGCTATTAATTCATGAAGTTCGGCCTCAATTTCGCTATTGGCCATAGACTTATAGGATATGATTAAATGAATCAGAGGAGAGTCTTGAGCGTTATGCTTATACGAACTGCAGAACGTAAAAGAATTGAATGGCCCACAGATTCATTTTTTTTTATTATTATATGTACTTCAAAAACGAAGAACACACACATGACGAGAAAAAAAAATATTTATTTGATATATAAATTTCACTTAAATTGCGATAACACCTCTTTAGATTGTCACTCACAATATTGGAAAATTTATTTACTTGATTTTTTTTAGTTTGACCAAAATGTAGTGTGTGTTAAGGAAACGAAAAAGACGATCAAATTGAAAAATACTTAAAGATTTTTTTTGTAAACCGGCTGCGCCAGAATATTGTGCGTGTTCAAGAAGGCTAAGAGAAAACACCTTTTCCTTTCAGCGTTCCAACTTCTTCTAGTTGGAACCATTGACAGTTAGCTTACACAACCAGCATTTCCCGCTTCTTGACCCATCGTACTGTTGCGAAACAACATTGCTGCGTAAGAGAAATAATATTATTGTAATTGACATTAATAATATTTCGACACATGGAAACGGTTTTGATGGGTCAATCCACGGTGATATCCGCGTGTGCCAAAACTGGGGCACAACAATACACTGTATCTCGTCCATGCCAGGTGCTTTATAAGGTGCAAACGATTTGATTGCCCATAGGGTTCTCTGCTCGTCAATTATCTTGTCGATTGTTTTGGTCTCTATGTTGCTTGGCGTAAAAGTGTCTGTCCTTGCATCTTCGCAGCCATGAAAGCGACATTTCAGTAGAACTTCCAGTGTATTCTCATTAGAGTGTGTCCAACTACCTTCGCTTTTTCTCTCAGTGTAGTTATATAGTGAATTCGATTCACACCACACCATAAAAAAGAATGATTTATTATTCCATTGTTGATGACAATTTTGATAAAAAAAATGTTTGTATTTGACATTTAACTAACAACTTATTTTTTTCATTTAACCTTGAATTCAGCACAAAATAGAGTAGCTGCATTGACCTTTGATTATAACTTTATAATAAATATTTTAATTACGAACACGATATTTAGGAGCTCAAACATTCTCCCCGCCCGTAAACGAATTGTATTGCAATTGCAACTGCAAGGCGAATGCTTTGTTTTGTTTATCTCAAAACCCTTCTAATTATGCGATCATTATGGAATGGAATGCGAGGTGAAGCGAGGTCGGATGTCCTTCTGTTGTGTGTTTTGGGTTGATGATAGACTGGAAGTCGGAGTGCAGTGCGAAGGGTTATTGATCGGTTGGTCGTTAATTCACTGGAAGTTGAAGTGAATTACGAAGAAGTGTTTATTGTACATGGACTGAAACTCCAAGTGAGGTCGACACGGGTCCATGGCATTGTTTATTGTGTGCGATGATGGTTTGCGTCCCTTTATTTATTTAATGTTTTTAGCGTAGTGCGCGGATTTAATCGAGTGCTAATTTAAAATGTAAATTGTAGTGTAGTTTCACTTACTGAGTGGCGTGCGCTCTGAAACGAAAATATATATTGCAGCTATGGGTATAATTCTTCACACAACTCTTTATTCGTTGTACCCCTAAATACGCAATCATTTTTTGCATTCCTCCATTAAAAAGTTCTCTCGTGAAAATCCTTGAGTAGGAGTTGAGTGAAGAGATGATCGGGGGTAAGGATAATTGGATGTTGCCTCCAACTCTTAAGATGCCCTTCGCGTTGATAAATGGGCTGAGTGCTGTGCTGTGCTTACTGATAACATAGGGACCGCAAATATTTCAGAAGATGAGAGTGTGTGGAAATTCCTCTTCTCGGAGGTCTACCTAACGTTCCATACGAATCTGTGACAGTAGGCAATGACTCGTGACATGATTGTAAGCTCAGACATATTATGAAAAAGTGTAATTATAAAACTTTCTTTCTTCAAAGCGCAATGTGATTGAATGGACCGCTGTTCCTTATAAGTTCTGATAACAGAAAGCTGCTGTGGGCACTGAAAATTCCAGATTGCTTGCAAAAAATCAGGATCATTCCACAAGAGTTTGCTGCCTTCAAGTGCTGATGGTAAGACTACTACTCTGGACGCCAGATTTGCTGGATTTAATTCTGTGTGGATGTGTCTCCAGATTTCGATTTTTGTCAGCTGTATCTCTGCCACCCTATTGCAAACGAAAGTTGTCCATCCTGTGGGAAGTACCGTGATCCAGGCCAACACAATTTTGGAGTCCGTTAACACTCCATACTTTCGTGTGTTCATCAATCCAAGCAATCCTGGGAATCCAAAACACGTAAGTACACAGCAGCGCCATATGCCCTTTGAAATGCATTGCAAAACCCTTGTATGTAATTCCAGGTCCAGGTGCGAATCATGTGTACACACCTCGTCAGAAAACTAACCACTCCTTTTCCAACGCTACAGGAATTTTGCTGCCCCAGTCTAGTCGCCGTAGCCATAATTGTTGCAACATCATTTTTGCCTTAATAATGCATGGTGCAATCCATGCAAGAGGGTCATATAGTTTTGCCGTCTTTGAAAGAATGGTTCTTTTTGTCATTTTAATTTTTGTCTGCCGTAACACGTAAGTATACAGCAGCGCCATATGCCCGTCACGATGACGTCACCAATTTCACAAGAGGTGAAACATACCTTTTACCAAGAACGCCCCACAACAATAACGCCCCAAAATGTAAATAAATTGGTTGAATACAATTGTATACGCTTACAAATTCTTAATCGAAGTAATAAAGAGTTAACATTCTGTTTTATAACGTGAAAGATGTTTTACTTGATTCTTTGTACAGTTTTTAGCTAACATACAGTTTCCAACGCGAAGACAATATACACTTGTCAACAGGACTTTTACATAAAATTTTTTTTCCTATGGCAAAGCCGCCAACATTTGGTCCTTTTACGAGCTTCTTCCCCCTTACTCGTGAGACCCAAAAATGTGTAAGAAATTTAATTTTCAACAACCAAAAGTGAAGAGTGTTAATCGGTCGGGCACTCCTAGCTCTATAAAACCCGACCGAAACACAGGCCAGACTAAGGAAGAAGAAGCGCTACTTCTCACTTCTGATGAGGAAATCGTTGGGGTAATTGACATAAATCTGGAAAGGCTCTTTCTGAAATCAAGTGACACTTGCTCCATCGCCAGCTCATCCCTCTCCCATGCGTCAACCAGCTCAAAACGAACGAAAAACTGCAAGTTGAATGTAAGGAGATTAGTGACTAGGAAATGGGAAGAACTGACCGACAACGAACGCAAACGGCTCCATAATGCAAGGGATTATCTGCAGAAGCGGGCGTCTGAAGTGTGCAAGCCTCCAGACAACATTCCAAAGTCGCCTGTTCTTGGGGTTGACCTTTGCACAGGGTTGCCGGCGGGACCACCCATTTCTGCGACGAGCACTTGCCTGTCTGGAACTGGAGCGATCACACCGGCAAACCTCGAGTCCGACACACTCTCGGGGGTGCCGCTCTCATCGGCTGGGGCCCCGCCCTCTTCAGCTAAGGCAGGGGTAGTCCCGCAGCTGACCGGAGAGGGATCACAGGTGGTTGGCGAGGCTAAGGTGGTTGAACCTAAGGAAAAGACTCTTAGCTCGTCTCCGAAGAAGATTCCATCAGAGTCTTTCCGGCCTGATGTTAGTGGTATCACCGAGGACGGGAACACCACAATCTACAGTAGTTTTGCGACGATAAGACCAGGGATGCAACGACTACACTCAGAAACCGTAAGCGTAATGCTATCAGGTTAATCAGGCGGCTTAAAAATCGTGATCCTACGTCCTTTAGGGAGAGGGAAAGAGCGGCTCTGGATAGAGCTCGCGACACGCTAGGGTCCACTAGGTTTGAGGGATCTGTGGCAAGTGGAGAGTCTGGGAAGAAGGCGGAGAGCCACCAGCTCTCCACTCCAGCCGTAGGCAGTTGCTGCTCCAAAAAGTTCCAAAGTACAAGGACACTAGTAGGACGCAAGACAGGGCAGATTAGGCATACGGCCAACGTAGGTTCAGGGTCGAAGAGGACGGGCAACGTGCCATCCACCTCGCTCTCAGACAGGCTAAGACTTTCTGCTACTGGTACGGAGGCTGTCGCAAGGCAAGCTCCCGAGCCGACTGCAGGAAGCTCCACTAGAAGAAGGCACGAGGACAAGATTTCCCCACCGTCGAGAAAATCGTGCAAGAGAGCTAGATTAGCTATCGCTATCTCCAGGTGGCCATCGTGGATTTCAACAAGCCGGAACGAAGGCTTAGCGTAGACCAATGGAGGCTCATGGAACTGCGTATCCAAGAAGGCATTAGCGACTCCATCGTTAATAATGAGGGACAATCCCCCTTCTTTGAGCAACTCTCCACCTACAAAGGCTTCAAAATCTTTTCGTGCGACAACAGCTTGGAACTGGCTGAAGAACTTCGTCGAAAAGACACAGGCTCCATGGTTAAATGCCGACATTCGACTTGTCGAAAAGAAGGACCTGCTGCAGCTCACCAGACCAAAAGGCCGAATTCTTATTCCTGGCCCGCCCATTCAGAACAGGGCACGGAGATTGTGGTACTCCTCGACCATAAGTCGATGCACATGCTAAAAAGGTTCAACCATAAGGTTCGCAATGGTATTACCAGATGCAAGGTTCGTCCCTTTACGGTAGGAACCACTAAGGATAGCAGGACGGCGGGTGTTAAGGTAAATCAATCATGAATCTAAAGATAGTACAAATAAACATTCACCACAGCATTGCAGCTAGCGCTAACCTGTTATATCTTTTAGGTGATAAACAAATAGACATCGCCTTAATACGGAAGCCATGGATTTCCAGTGGCAAAATTTGTGGGCTAAGTCATAAAGATTTAGTAACGTACTATTCTGAACCGCTTAACGCGGAATGTAAGAACAGAACGTGTATTGTAGCTAGGAAGCATATTAACTTATTTTTTCTATCTACCTACAGCAACTTTGACCAGACAACTGTAAGGCATGAACCAAGGGGGCTTCCCCCCTGATTTTATCAGCCGTCTATATGCCCTACGAAGCCGACGACCCACCAGCGGCTCTAACAAGCGCCTTGGTATGCAGATCCACCCAAGAGAAGTGGGACCTACTGATGGGCTTCGATGCGACCGCTCACCATATGCAATGGGGCAGTAGCAACACCAACACACAAGATGAGTCGGTATTTGAATTTGTAATTGAAAATAACTTTTTAATAGCTAATAGAGGTGTTGAACCAACTTTTGCCGTTAAGAATAGACAGGAAGTTATTGACGTAACGTAATTTAGCAACTCCAATACTCTCTCTATAGACAACTGGAATGTCTTAGGGGAGGGATCATATTCTGATCATAAGTTAATTGAGTTCCTTCTGAGCAGTAACTGTAGCCCTCCCCATCCCTGCAGAAATCCAAGGAAAACACGATGGGATCTCTTCAGCGATGAGGTAGTAAGAAGCAGCAGTTACCTCATAGAAGGCAATTTACAGAACCGTACGAATATTGATCATCAAGCCGAGCAGATTGTTTCCATCTCTAAAGAGACCTTCGTGAAAGCATGTCCTAAGCCCAAACAAAGAACAAAATTCTCACCTCCGTGGTGGCGTAAAGAGCTGGCTGCCATTAGGAAGGAAACGCGTAGACTCCTTAATATAGCCAATAATACAAAGAACGATGAAGACTGGGAATCATATAAAGCCAGCCAAAGGAAATTCAAGAGCGCCACGCAAAAAGCCAAACGACAAACATTGCAAACTTTCTGTAACGACATTACTGGCACAACGGAAGCTGCGAGACTTAGAAAAGTCCTCACTAAGGAACCCAAGACTGTGGGATCTCTGAGAGACCTACATGATAACTGGACAGAATCCATTTCAGATTCCTTAAAACTCCTAATGAGTACTCACTTTCCGGGCTGTACAGAAATGTCACCCAGTCCTTATTATACTGATGGCATCATGGATACGGGCACACCTGTGGATATGGTCACTGTGGATGGAATAGAGTGGGCGATAAGATCATTCTTTCCCTACAAATCCCTTGGCTTAGATGGAATCATCCCGATCATTTTGCAAAAGACAAGTAATTTCTCCTCTGCTCAAGATTTATTTTTAAGCAGCCTGAAGCATCAGTATATCCCTATGCGATGGAGAGAGGTTAAGGTGGTTTTTATTCCAAAAGCCGGAAAGCTAGCCACTCGACTGCGAAGGACTTCCGTCCAATCAGCCTTACCTCGTTTATCCTCAAAACTTTCGAAAGACTGGTTGACATATATATCCGTAGTAAACTGCGCCCAGGGGACCTCTCCCCAACCCAACACGCCTACGCCAGAGGGAAAAGCGTAGAGATAGCGCTACACAGTGTCATCAGCTCAATTGAGAAATCACTCAAAGAAAAAGAATACACGCTCGCCGCTTTCCTCGACATTGAATAAGCTTTTAATAATGTCAATACGGAGGCGGTAAGTAGAACATTGAGTATGCTCAACATTGAAGGCATCCTAATAAATTGGATAGTCAGTATACTCGAAAAAAGACATATATTCACTGAGATTGGCGACACCAAACTAGATGTCTACGCCTCCAGAGGCACCCCATCGTGTTAAATGAAGCTTTGAGGCTACTTGAAACATCTGGAGTTAAAGTCGTCACCTATGCAGACGATGTAGTACTGATGGGAACGGGCAAATTCCTTCCTACACTCAGTGAACAAGTCGACGGTGCCCTCAAGATCCTGGTTAAATGGTCCAAGACATGCGGCCTTGCCGTCAACCCCCAGAAAACTATATTGGTTTTATTTACCACCAAAAGAAAAATTCCTCGGTTCAGCGCACCCTCTGTAAGTAACATTCCCCTCAGCTTATCCGACAGCTCGAAATACCTGGGTATCATTTTAGACAAAATACTCACCTGGAGACCAAACATAAATGAAAGAGTCAAAAAGGCCAACAAAGCCTTCTACACGTGCAGCAGAATTTTTGGGAAGACCTGGGGACCCTCTCCAAAAACAATTCTCTGGATAAGACCCATCCTGACATATGGCAGCCTAGTATGGTGGCCAGCATTAAACAAATCCACCTACCTGAAAGATCTTACTAAAGTACAAAGACTAGCGTGCATTGGTGCCACTAGTGCGATGAGAACCACTCCAACGGCGGGTCTTGAGGCTATTCTCAACCTGCCTCCGCTATACATCTACATGAGATCAAAAGCAGCCATCAGTGCCTTAAGAATAAGTCAGACTGCGTGCTGGAAGTCAAGTACGATAGGGCACGCGACCATCCTCGGCAGATTTTTCGGCCATACACCCAAAACAGACTACACTACGCCTTACCTTGACTTCAAAACACCATTTACCTCAGCTTGCGCTAGCAGAGATGAATGGATAGACAGCCGCATACCAAATGCCGAATCCATAGCTGTTTACACTGATGGATCGAAAATAGACACCAGTGTAGGATCCGGAATTTTCTCCGAATCACTGGGTATATCCAGATCTATACGACTCCGAGACCACAGCAGTGTTTTCCAAGCGGAGGTAGCAGTGACAACAGCAGCCGGTGAGTTTGCCGTAAGAGCAATACTGCCAGAAGGTATCACTTTCTTTATCGACAGCCAGGCAGCTATCAAAGCAATTACTGCCATAGAAATAAAATCCATGCTTGTGAAGGCTGTCGCGAAGAGCTTAAGGCTCTTGGAACACAGCACAAGGTTCTACTCTGCTGGGTCCCTGGGCACGAGGGCGTCCCGGGAAATGAAAGGGCATATGAATTACCAAGGAAAGCTTCATCGGACCCACTTGAACTGACTGACCTCTCCATAAGCACCCCGCCCAGCGCTCTCAGGCTCGAGGCAGAGAGGCGAACTTGAGATGGCCTACTTTTGACAAAGCAAGGACCGAGAGAATTATCCGCAAGGACAGACGTTCACTTCCTCTGCCAATGCCCTGGACTCCAACATTCCAGGTACAAATTCCTCGGCAAGCACTTCTTTCAGGATTTAGGAGAACTCTCCAATGTTAATACCGACATGTTACATGGGAGGTTTGTTGCAGATATTTATGGGTTAAATGGGCAAGGGGTACTTTTTCTAAGCCCCCCTATGGGTAACACAATGGGTCAGTGCTGACCTGAGTGCGGCGGGGGTATTTCGTTTCCTCTGCCAACCCACATACCTAACCTTACCTATGGGTGCGTGTACTTTTAGAAAAAAAAAACGATATTGAGTATAGGCATATGTATGGGCTGATATTTATAAAAGTGTTGTGTGGGGTGAATGCCCTCTTGATTCCATGTGTGGTGTTTTTTTATTATTATCATTATAAATTGTGCTTAGTAGTACAGTGCTGTTTGAATAATTAAAGGGTGCCTCAAATAATATATATGAGCTTAAAATTTGTGTGGAGTAATAACGATGTTGTGTGTTGTGTGAAGATTTTCAAATATTTCAATAAAAGTGGGCTGTATTTGATATATGGGTTGGTGGGTGTCATGGCTCAGTGATTAGTGCGTTGGACTACTGTGCAAGGGGTTCCAAGTTCGCTATGTCTTGGCCCTCCATGGGGTGCCTGCGGCCTAATATTTATTTATTTTTATTTTTGTATTTGATATATATTGAGTAATATTATTTTATTTTGTGAAGACTGGATGTATGTACAGTATAATGATGGTGATGATAAAATACATACACATATTGATAAATACATTAATAGAAACTTATGAAAATGCTACAATTCGTTGTTGTATACAAAAGTTTTTATATATTAAGAGAAATATTAAAGATAGACCATATAAAGTATATATCTAAATGATCAGCATCAGTAGCCGAGTCGATTGAGCCATGTCCGTCCGTCCGTATGTCACCAGTTTTGGGCCTTAAATTTTGAGCTAGATTGATGAAATTTTGTTTACGAGGTTCTTGCAAAAGTAAGCAATACAAGTGTACAATTTTTTTAAGATCCGCCCACTGACACGCCCTCTTTTCGAGAAAAATACTTTTTTCAGTATGTATGAAACTCGAAAAAAATTACTTAAGCAAATATGTAGATATTCTCTTATTCTACAAATCGTCCATATATTGTATATGGCCCCGTCCACTTTTAAGGTGCGATTTTCTAAAAAAAAGCTGATTTTCGTAGATTTCAATCAAATAATATTAATCCTTATAAGCAGACTTGAGTGCCTATATCTTAAACTATTTTAAAAATCCGCCCAATTTTGAAATAAAATTCTTTTGAAATAATTTTATAAAAAAAAATATGAAACTGGAAACTGTCTGGAGCGGATGGTGTGACGCCCTATCCTTTTTCTAATTGTTTTTTTTTAATTATTCCTAAACATGAGTTTTATCAAAAACTGGGCATGGTAGTGGGCGGATTTTGAAATTTGCTCAACATGTATTAAATATTGTTACTAGGAAGTGATATTTTTCCAACGAAAACGCCGAAAAACTGTTTTCATATATATTCTATGGAAGATTTGTAGAGTAAGGAAATCTCTACATATTTGTTTAAGTAAGTTTTTCCGAGTTTCATACAAAAATACTGAAGAAAATGAATTTATCGAAAAGTGGGCGTGTCAGTGGGCGGATTTTGAAAATGTTTACACTTGTCCTGTCCCAATATCCAAAAAGTTCATATACCAATTTTCATTGTCCTAGCTCAAAATTTAAGGACCAAAAACTGGTGACAGACGAACGGACAGACGGACAGACGGACGGACGGACATGGATCAATCGAATCGGCTATTGATACTGATCATTTATATATACTTTATGGGGTCTGTCTGCAATATTTCTCTATGTTACGAACTATGTATCAAACTTTATATACCCTTAGGATAGGGTATAATTATTAATTTTTGAGGAAAACGCTACATATATACATATATCTGTATATAAGAAAGGGATAGGGTATCGCACGATTCGCTCCAGGCGGAGTGTAGCATTTCCATATGCTTTTTCAATATCTTATCATATTACTCCAAAACAAAACAATAAGTGGGCATGGTAATGCCTAATAATAAAAAAAAACGTCCCTAAAATGTATCCGTGGCCGAATATAATGTATGGGATATTTGTAGAGTAAAAAGATGTCTACATTGCTTATGTAAGTTTTTTCGAGTTTCATATAAAAATACTGAAAAAAGTGATTTTTTTAAAAAGTGGGCGTCAATGGGTGGATTTTGAAAAATTTTATATTTGTGTTGCTTACTTTTGCAAGGACCTCGTATCCAAAATTTTATCGATCTGCCTCAAAATTTAAGGCCCAAAAACTGAAGGCTACAAATTTTACCTATTGGGTGTTTCATTTCTCCGTTTTGAGTTTTTAACGTCACGACGCGTGTTAGGTTGTCTGTCCCCGGATGGATTTTGATGATTCTGGAAAGGCTCTTCCGACGGTGACAGACGTTCATTCTTTATGAGGATCAAATCGCCAATATTGGGTTGAGGTTCAACCTTAAGCCATTTGGGTGGCTCTTGGAGTTGTGCCAAATACTCGGAACTCCATTGCTTCCATAAAGTTTGATTCATTCTCTTGATTCATTGGCACCGATTGAGACAGTTTATTTTCCTTTCACTGATGAGGAATATTATTTAGGGACTCGCCTATTAAATAATGTGCAGGTATAAGTGCTGCGAAATCTTCTGTGTTGTTGGTCACTGGGCATAGTGGTCTCGAGTTCAAACACGCTTCGACTTGCGCTAGAATCGTTGCGAGCTCCTCATGCGTTAGTGCCTCATGAACAACAACACGTCTCAAAAGGAATTTGACATATTTCACCCCAGCTTCCCATAAACATCCAAAATGTGGAGAGGCGTGGGAATAAAGTTCCACCTGGTTCCATCATTAGCGAGTTTGTCAGTTACATCCTTCCAGTCAAGTTGTGCGGCCTGTAACAGTTTTTGAAGTTTTTTGTTGGCCCCAATAAAATTTGCTCCGCAGTCGTTAAATATTTGTGTACATATACCTCTACATGCTGAAAACATTCTTAGAGCTGCGATGAAGGCTTGAGTTGTCAAATCCCTGACCAGCTCTATGTGTATAGCTTTGGTCGCTAAGCTTATAAAACCTTAATTAAACGCGGAGTAAACCTTAATTTAAATAAATAAATTCTTTGAAATGCATTTTATATGCATAATACAGAGAATGAAGAGGTTAAAGTAATTATGAAGATTAATAATTGCAATAATCAATAACATACTAAATAACAAAACTACCTACATACATATTTACAAATCATATTTTCTTACACACAACACAATACCTACTCCCAAACAAAAAAAATCCCTTGAAATATTCTTTAGCGTTAAAATGTACGATACCAAATTCACACACCAAATCCAAAATTCCCATAAAAAAGTCTCCCGTTTGTAGCATTATAGCGTAAAAAACTGCGCTACCAAATTTTCTACAATCTATTATAAGAATGTGACTACTAGTCGAAAGAAAAGCCCAGTCAAATAAGCGGAAGAGTTAGCGCAAACAAATGCGATAAAACAGGCAGCGTCCCCACTTACACTACAATTGAACTGTTTCACTTCACTTTTCCTACTTTTTAACATTTTCACTACGCCACTACGAAAGATTTCAAAACACTACGATTTGACAAAAAAAATATGATATTAAAAACATTCAATAATTCAATTTGTACAATGTTTATACGAGAGATGTTTTTCGACTGCTAACAACATAAAGACTAAATTAAGATACAATTTTAATGTAAAAACAGTAAACAACCTACTTTTCTCTAAAGGTTTACTTTTGGAAAATAAAAGTACGTTTGACCCACCATCAAAATTAATATTTTTTTTTAAACCTATATCGATTTATTGATGGCGAATTCGTTAACAAAAATGTCAGAATTTATTATTTTATTAATATAGGTTGATGAAGCCAGTAGTCGGCCCCTTAACTTTTTGTTTACGCTAAATGTGCTTTTAAAAATCTGTTATTATAACAAAGAATAAAATATTCAGCATTTCTGATTAATTGGAATGTGTTAATTATGAAATTGAAGGTATTTTTAGTGTATTTACTACCTGTAACAAATTATTTACCAAAATGTTAATGAAAACCTTATTCTTGAGTAGTCGGCCCCCTCTACTTCAGAAGTCGGCCGGTTAAGTAGTCGGTCCCAGTTTTTACGCAAACTTCCACTTTTTCAAGTAAGGCCAGGGTGGCCGACCTTAGGTAGGTAGGTAGGCAGCTGGCACCCAGATACAGATGGGCACCTGCTCACTTAGGCCTAAAAGGCCCATTGTGGTACCACCGGATCTATAAGATAGGCTAATTAATATAACTACGACATTACAGTGAGACAAACGACTAGTACAGAAAGGCTACCAGACAATTACACAGATAATTGCACCTATTGCACCTGTCCTGTAAGGACACCAATAATGGTGCTCAAGTCCTGACCCTTCAGAGTTAACAGTTCTTTTGAACGTTTCTGATTGTAGATAGGCCAGAGCTCCCTCGAGATCTTAAAAGGGCAATGAGCCCATCGAACATTGGCCTTCCTTATAGCATCTAGTTTGAGCATGTGATTACAAGTAGCAATTGGCATGCCAACTCCCGTCCTTACGGATCCAATTGGGAGGGCAGTGCCAAGTTTGGCAATTTCATCAGCTTTACAGTTCGCTGGAATATCCCTATGGCCTGGCACCCAACATAGGTGAATGTTAAACTGTTCCGAGATCTCCATCAGAGATGAACGGCAATCTTTTACGACCGATGATGTGGTTGTGGGTGATTCCAGGGATTTAATGGCTGCCTGACTGTCCGTGAAGATGCTAATATCCAAGGCGGTTAGTGCATTACACTTCAGCCATGACAGGGCTTCTTTAATTGCCATAATTTCCGTCTGAAAAACGCTACAGTGATCGGGGAGGCGGAAGGAGATGCTTAAGTTAAGCATAGAGGAGTATACACCGCCACCAACTCAGTCTGAGGTCTTGGATCCATCAGTGTAGATGTGGATCCTTCCAACATCCACCTGCTCCACATCAGACCATGTTTCACGAGCTGGGATTGATGTGCGGAAGTTGCGACCAAAGCCGAGTTTAGCAGGGGTGTAGTCGGTGGTTACATCAATGAGGTTAGATTCATTAAGAACAGAGGAGTGGCCGTAATTAAGAGACAGCCACTGAGAAGAGGCCGACAAACGGGTTGCGGTTGAGGCCGCTATTTGTTTGCCACGATGTCTAGGGGCAGTAGGTGAACAATGGTACCTAGAGCTGTGGAAGGTGCAGTTATAAGTGCTCCACATATGCAAATACATGCAGCTCTTTGATTTTTACCCAGGAGAGAGTGGTTGACAGTCTTCTGAAGTGCTGTCCACCGGACAGGCACGCCATAAAGAAGTATAGGTCTGACGACAGACGTATATAGCCAGAGAGTGACGTGAGGTTTTAATCCCCACGTATTACCAATCGCCCTTTTACATGAGTACAGGGCGATGCTGGCCTTCTTGACGCCTTCTATGATGTCGGCTTTCCAGCTGAGTTTCCTATCCAAAATGACACCCAAGAATTTGACTTTATCGGAAAGAACAAGCCTAGTGCCGTTTAGCATGGGGGGGTCTATAATAGGGATGTTATATTTCCTTGTAAAGAGGACCAGTTCGGTCTTTTGAGGATTGACCCCAAGTCCACATTCGGTGGCCCAAGTAGTGAGCAGTTTGAGGGCGTTATCTGTTAGGTCCCTGAGAGTATCCGGGAATTTCCCAGAGAAAATTAAGGCAACGTCATCCGCATAAGCAACCACCTTACAGCCGGTGGCCTCGAGGCCAACCAGCAGGTGGTTAATTGTGATGTTCCAGAGAAGGGGAGATAAGACACCTCCCTGGGGAGTACCACGGTTGACAGTTCAACGAGCCGATGCTGGGCCCTGGTATGTGTTGATGATGCTGCTGGTTAGCAATTGATCAATCAACACCCAGCTTCAACCCCCAGTTTGTCCAATGCTTGAATTATTGCACATGGATTGACATTGTTGAAGGCCCCTTCTATATCTAAGAAGGTTACGAGGGAGAATTCTTTGATATGTAGAGATCGTTCGATAACACGTGTTAATACGTGTAGGGCGGTCTCCACCGACTTCCCTTTGCAGTAAGCATGTTGGGATGGAGAGAGTAGGCGCGGATCAATTGAGCCACGTTAATGGATATCAATCAGTCTTTCCAGGGTTTTTAGTAGAAAAGATGACAGACTGATAGGTCGGAGATCCTTAGGACTAGTATGAGAGATCCTACCCGCATTGAGAATGAAGACTACATTGACCTCAGTCCATAATCGGGGAATATGGACAAGCTTCAAGCAACCCTGCAAGATGGAGTACAGCCAGGTCTGAATAATATCGAAGGACTGCTGAAGCTCGGCCGGGGTGATGTCATCAGGACCAGGCAATTTGTAGGGTTTGAAACTAAAAACTGCCCATCGGATCTTTTCGGGAGTAATTATACTCGAGGGGTCAATATTCAGCTGGTGGTTCACGGTAACAGAAGGATGAACATCAGCAACAGGGGAGCTACCCGGGAAGTGAGCATCCAACAGAAGATCAATGTTCTCTTGGCAAGAGGAGGACCACTGACCATCTGGTCTTAACAGGTAGCTTGGTGTAAGTGGCTCTTTGGAAAGAATCTTGCGCAGCCTGGAGGCTTCGGAGGACTCATTAATGTTGTCACAGAAGAGTCTCCAGGAGCTGCGCTGCTCTTTCCTTAAAAATTTTTTGTAGACGCTAAAGGACAACTTGTAAGAGTCCCAATCCGCGCTAGCTTTGGAGCGTTTAGCTTTGTTAAAGAGTTGCCGGCAGTTGGCTCTAAGGCGTCCCAGATTGACATTCCACCATGGGGGCTTCTTTTTCCCACGCGGAGTGCTAAAAGGACAGGCTTTGCTCAGAGATTTGTTAAGGGCCTCTGTCAGCACTACCACCGCAGCATCAAGCTCTGTTGAGCAAAGAGAAACCGGCAACTCAGGGGGGAGGAATCTAATTAGTGATTCCCTGCACAGAGTCCAATTGGTTCGTTTCAGGTTCCTGGTTTTAACCTAGACTGGTTGTGGGTCGGTAAAACCAAATTGAAGATAACGGTGGTCAGAGAAAGAGTGCTCCTCTAACACCTTTCAGTCCGTTATCGAATTGGCAAGATTAGCAGAGACAAGTGTGATGTCAAGCACCTCTTGTCGATTGCGAGTGACAAAGGTGGGTTTGGAACCTCTATTGCATAATAACAGATTAGAACTAACTTCAAAATTGAAAAGTTGCTCACCTCGATCGTTTATATCCCAGCTACCCCAAATTGTGTGGTCCGCATTAGCATCACACCCAATGATGAGGCGCGTGTTGGTTCTCTCAGCCTCTGCAACCAGATCTCTCATCACGGTCGGCGGAAAAGGACCCGTCTGATCGTGGCCTAGGTATGCTGAGACCACCCAGTACCTTTGGGTCGTCGATTCCACGCAAGTGGCGATGAAGTCCTGATGGCTGAAATCAGAGAGAAAAAATATATTAAGGCAGCAGCTCTTCGCAAGAATGCAGGATCTTGGTTTACCTTCATTTCTTACGTAGAGGAGCTTGTTGGTAGGGATCTTGAGTCCTCGAACCCGGTTGCCACTGACCCAGGGCTCTTGGATCAGGATCAAGTCTTCTCCGCCGTGAGAAAGGCGAAGAACAAGGGCGGCCGAGGCTATAGTGGAGTGGTGGAGGTTAATCTGAAGAAGGCGCAGCATTGTAGCTGTTACCCTCCTCAGACCTCAATATGACGGCGCGATCTCCCTTGTCCGAGTCGGATAGCAACATGTCGTCGTCATCCAACAAAGAGAGATTGTCGCACTCGTGATCTCTGACCATTTCCGCATCGGTCGACTCAAGTTAGACTTCAGCAGGTCCGGCTGGCGCTGTAGGGACCCCTGAGGGGCAGTTGGGGTCACTACCCAGCTCCGTGTTCATCGATAAGTTATCGGTCCCAACTAGAGTCTGGGCAGCAACAGTGTTAGATGTCACGCTGTGACCCCCCGTGTTCGTCGGTAAGGAACCGACCCCAACTAGAGGTGTCACAGCTGACATGGTGAGGGAGCCGCAGTCAGTCTCCATAGAGGATTCTGCCACGCTGTTGGAGTTATTGCCAGATGACGAAGCCACTGCGAGGAGACAATCTTATTATCCGCATCCTGATCGCTACGGTATACCTTGAGGGTAATCGCCTTGATGCCATAGCCGATCACCCCCTTGGTAGCGTAGAGAGGCGCCAGGGATTCATCGTTAATAACGATGATAACTCCTCTGTTGTCATGAAGGGCTTCCTCGACCCTCGCAACCTTCCAGTTGTGAGTAGGAAGCGTTGGGTTACAAACCCGAATCAGATCCAGGATGTCCTTTGGATCTTCTGGTTCAGCTGGGACGCGAGTGCGACATCTCGGTTGACTAGGAATTTGATCCTTTTCGACCACCTCGATGCGAGCACCCGACCACAGACGGCTGACGTCCATATTGCTGACCAGGATTTTGTAGAAGTTCTTAGACGGTCGACGCAAGTGATCAACTTTACGTGCCCTTGGTACCGTTCCGCGTCCCTACAAATAGGCAAGGGGCCTGGGTGGTCACTTAGCGATTTGACAAAGACTTTGGTTAGTTCGATCTCGACTTTCCTCCATCTTTCAGCGGTTATCCTACCTTCAGGGTCGCTTCTGTCAATCACTGCTACCTCCAGGTGTTCCTTGACGACCTGGTTAAAGGGCTTCAGCGTTCCTCACTCAGGGGCTGTTTTCACCTTTTTAGGGCGCGAGAGTTCTCGTCTCATCCTGTAGATGTTTTGAGGATGTGGATGTGGAAGGCTTTGAGGATTTGAACGCGCCTTCAGGGTTCGATGCGGGAGCGACTTTCCCCTTGCTGAATGCAGCACGGTTGGTCGACCCAGAAATACTCAGTAGGGGATGTTTCCCTACGGTGGACCTGAGCGGAACGACGAGACGCTTGCTCGAAGCCATACGTCTCGTCGGTCCCTCAGAAGGAGACATAGATTGGGGGTTAACCCCTCGTACCGCAGTAGGTAAAGAAACCGACTTTGGTGCGAGGCACTGTGGGACCAAGCAGCACTTATCGTCTCAAAAATCTATATCTTTTTCAAATTTTGAGCTAGGTTGATGAAATTTTGTATACGAGGTCCTTGGAAAAGTAAGCAATAAAAGTGTAAATTTTTTTAAAATCCGCTCACTGACACGCCCACTTTTCGAAAAAAATATTTTTTTTTCAGTATTTTTACATGAAACTCGAAAAAACTTACTTATACAAATCTGTAGATATTCACTTACTTTACAAATATTCTATACATTTTATATGTCCACGCCTACTTTTTAGTGGTGGTTTTCTAAGAAAACTGTTTTTCGACCTTTTCATTTTAATACCACTTTTTAGGAACAAAATTTAATATATCTTGAAATCTTTTTATAATCCGCCCACTAACACGCCCATCAGGTCTTGGAATAATTTTAAAAGAGATTTGAAAAAAAAAAACACATAGAAACGGGATAGGGTATCTGCTCTAGACGGATTGTAGCGCTTTCATATGTTTTTCGTTTAGTAGTAGTCAGGTTTTTTACGTTTGGGTTCGCTGGACCCCAGGCCAACCGACACTTATCTTGTTTTATGGCGCAGAATACTCGCCATTTGTCCCCTCCCGTTAGCAATTTCCGAAGAAATTCCCAGATGGCACCGCGAGGAGGTGGGAGTAAGGCTTACAACAGAGCTGCTTGGTAAATAGCTTGAGGTTTGTTAATTCAACAATTCAATCATCAAAATTCGCTCAACTGAATGGTCTAATAAATCTTACAGCTTGATTTTAGCACCAATATCAGTTACCTTAATGCTCGATTCTGGTGGATAGCACATTTTTTTAGCGTGTGATAACATTTGATAAGATGGTAGGATCGAAAAATTTTGTTCAGCCAAACATGATCTTAGAAATAAATACTGATATTTAGACAGATCTAAGTCAATATAAATACTTAAAGCCTCTTGAATATAATATGAAGAAACAGTTCCGGTTTTATGCGATACTTGCTTCATTAATCCTTTCTTGTCCTCCTTATTCATAGTCCGTATCGTGGTCACAAGAAAAGCTTCTTCTGTTTCCCCTATAGCTCCTTGTACGTATGCGTTATGTATGTACTCTAGCCCGTATTCTTAAATTAACTACATATTCTTTCGCTTCTTAGATTTTTCAGACGATTCTTCATAAGGCTTTGAAGGTCTTCCTCGTTCTCCAAATGTTGACGGTTCCTTCTTTATCACTTTACTTGTCAACTAGCTAGAAATAAGAAGTTCACCTTACCAATATTTACATTATGTACCACGTCCGTTGTTAATAGAATGCACCGTTACGAGAAAAATATATATTTGTTGCAATTTTACTTTATCAATGTATGACTAAGTGACACATTAATAGGTTTAGAACAATGGGGGGCAGATTGGGGCACAATTTTTTTTTCCCTCATGATACCTGATGACCTAAGGAATAAAACCTAATATAAATTTTAACGGCGGCAAACGGAGCTAACAGTCAAATCTTTCTTTAAACATTTAAAAACAGAAAATTTTAAGGCATTTCAGAAATTATTTTTATTTCCCAATGTGTTCAATGAAAATGACCCAAATAATTTTAATTATATAGTAGAATCTATAAGCTTTTCAAAAATATATAACACTTATGTATTACATTTGCGATTAGAAAGAATGAAATTGTTAAAAAGTTAACTCACAAAACTATTTCAGCTACTTTATTTGTGTTACATACCTTTAGGCATGCGTTTTCAGCATAACGGTTGATTGCAAATGTTAAAAATTGATTGAAGTAAGTAATTCAGACATTTATATAGTAGTTTTCATTAATATAAACATTGAAATCTTAATTTTGAAAAAAACATTTTTGAGACGATAAGCGCTGGTTGGTCCCATAGTGCGAGGCCAGACGAATCAGGCTTCAAACTCGCTAAAACTGGAACCCCACTCCCGCCAGGTTCTGTCACCAGAGCGTCGGTAGCTTCAGTTCCACCAGCAGCACTGCAGCCAGGCTTAAGAGCCAGAGCCTTGGCGGTGTCAGCTTCACATCCTCTACTTCCGCCAGGTTTAGACACCAGAGCATCGGTAGGTTTGTTCCTATTAGTTGATTCATTACCAGATTCGTCGGCAGATTTGTTGGCATTCTTATTGTTTTGTGTTTTTGTTTTTTGTTTTATTCATTATGTGGATCCCACGAGTGGCACAGAAATAATGGGGTGAACCTGCACAGAGATCCGCAGTATGCAGGCACGGCTAATTAATCCGGAGGGAGCCAGGTATCCGGATGCTCCGTTCGGAACTGAGCATTTGGGTTGGGCCCCCACGGGTCGCATGACATAACTTGAATCCGGCTAAGGAATTGGAAAGAGAGGAAGAAAGGGATGGGGTGGGACAAGGTAGGGATGACTATATTTTAGCTTCACGACTCATCTGGGGAAGGGTCCCGAGAATCTTTGCCTTACTAAACTTCTACAGCACGACAAGGTATATAGTCACGTAGAAGAACCTTAGAAGAATCACAAAAAAAATTGTCCTCTTAGAACGGCCCCCACTCTATTTATTTAAAAAAAATTTTTTTTGTTTAGATTTGTGTTCAATAAATACTAAAAAGAACCTATTTATAAGATAAATATAGTAATAAAACGTTCTTAACGTCAATGTTTCACTGATTTTAAGACTTTTTTCTAAACCCCTTCACTATTT
The DNA here is from genome assembly GCA_949716465.1 of Chalcosyrphus nemorum. Taxonomy (NCBI): domain Eukaryota; kingdom Metazoa; phylum Arthropoda; class Insecta; order Diptera; family Syrphidae; genus Chalcosyrphus; species Chalcosyrphus nemorum. The sequence continues at coordinate 37,927,020 of OX454334.1, forward strand.
TTTGTACTACTAAAATCATACTAAATTAAGTTCAGACAAGAACTTGAATCAAAGTGACAATTGTAACGAACAATCTAGCAGCTGCATTGCAAGAATTCTTTGCTCGAAGACGGAAAATATGTAAACCTTTTGGAAAAAAAAGTTACATGTTTATTTTACGAACGCATTAACTGTTATGCATCATTTTTTGGCGAGGCGGCTGACTACTAGAGGGGGCCGACCTTACCTGCCATCACCCTACATAAGGATGCAAGTAAAAAATGTAATACAAAAATGTACTTTATAAAAATTAATTTTGGAAAAAATTAAGTGGGAACGCTGAAAACAGGTACATTTTGTGCGCTCTCTTTTTCTGTTTATCTTTCTAGGGAAATTGCAGTAAGAAAGACTGCGTTATTTAATTAAATAAAAATTACATAATGAGAGATTAAGAAATTGTGGAGAGGATGTTATGTTCAATAAATAACTACGGAAAATATTTTTTGTTTCGTGGTGAATCTGTCAAAAATATGAAATTTAAAATTTAACGTCTTTTTTAAACGCTTATGCTAGTTTTCAAATTGGAAACTAAATAAAAACACATTTATGTAACACTAGCTGGTCCCGTCATAACTCCGTTTTACCCGTAACCGTTGGCCATCAGACTGCCAATATGTCGTGCGCTTTAACGTAGTTGAATTTAATGTAACGTAGGCTCGACTTAACATTCAAACTTTGAAATTCTATACCAAATTATTGATCGAAACGAATTCATTGATATATATTTATATACAAATATCGCGCATACTGCCATACAACTCAACTGTCATATGTATATCGACAACGCCAACTATGTTTTGTAAAATGCGAAAAATGCGAAATTTCTTTCTCTATAAACCTAAAGTACAGCAATGCGAACAAAATAAAGAATCATGAAAATCGGTCCAGCGGTTATCGAGTTATATCGTCATCGAGCATCACCCCGAAGGAATTATATATATAGAAGATACATAACAACATGTATAATATTGTAAGACAATGTATTTCCGTTTTGTACTTTGAACTAATATCAAGTACGTTTATCATATATTTTAGGTCGAATAAAAACAAGAGCATGTTTGATTACAGGAAATGATTGCGTGATGAGTGAAATTCACCTTAATGAGGATATTAGAAAATAGCGATTGTGTTAGATTTAAAATTTCTGGTTGAAAAAATTATAAAAAAAAACTCACTAATTCTTTATCATGATATTCAGACCTATTGTGACAAAAATGTTCCCGATATTTGTGTAATTTTCAAAAATATTTCAAACAAAAACAAACAACAATTAAAATCCTGGCGGAATTGACAATAGCCCGTTTTTTCAGGCATAAAATTACTTGTATTCACGTTGTTTTCTTCTTTTTTTAAGACCTTGTGAGTTTTGCCTGGATATTTCAAAGATAAAAGCTTTGTATAATCGTATACCCAGGCTTAGAGTTTAACTAATGATATTCTTAAACAGATAGGAAATTTAAATCCCAAATTCATTTTTCTTTAGTGATAAAAATGGGGCAAAATTGTAATCATTTGCTTTTGCAGTAAACTCCCTTTGTTGTTAATAAAACTAAAAAATAACGAGATGTTTTTTTTTTATTTTAAACTTCCCCAAAGCACGTAGCTAACACGATGCTTAAGACCAGGAATCGCCATTGCTTCCATTCCAGGTTGAAATATCGATGGGCCTAACATAATCCACTCCAGTATTCGAAAATGGTCTTGAAATACGCACCCTTGACAATGGTAGGCTGCCCATCATTTACTGAGTGGCGTGCGCTCTGAAACGAAAATATATATTGCAGCTATGTATATAATTCTTCACACAACTCTTTATTCGTTGTACCCCTAAATACGCAATCATTTTTTGCATTCCTCCATGAAAAAGTTCTCTCGTGATAATCCTTGATCAGGAGTTGAGTGAAGCGATGATTGGGGGTAAGGATAATTGGATGTTGGTGATCATAGGGCATATTTGTGTTTTGCGCCGCCTTCTGCCAACGTCTGGACTTTACTTTATTATTGTTGTAATATGCAATTCTTCATGTCCAGGCAGGGACTTAACTTTTTTTTTGTGTGCCTTCTGCCTTGTATACCTGAAGGGTCTTCTAATTCCTTATCTTCCAAAACACGGAATGCGGATAGAACAATGCACAATGTAATGCACAGAACAACAAAGAATTGGAACAATGGGATATCGTCCTAAATATGGGAAATATAAATATCAATGAAGTACTAAAAGCATTTGGTCAAATGGCCAGTAAATGTATAATATTGAAAGAAATACATGGTTAAATAAGGAATTAATGTGTCAGTTCTGTAAAAAATCGTAACAAGGGTCTAAAAAGGGTCATATATTTCAAAAAGGGTCAAAATTCATTGATTTTCGAAAAGGGGGGTCCAAGGGTCTGTGTCATGAAAAAAGGGTCGATTTGACCCTAAAGGGACCGAAAGGTAACGCTAATCCAGTTTATAGTAGATGTAGAAAAGATTCATTGTCTCCGTGGAGAACCTTTCACGATTTGTTTGTATCACTGATCCACCACAACACTGCAAATTTAAAATTAAAATGTTTGTTTGACCAACAATCAGTGACGCATGAAGAAGCTGAATCCATTAAGGAGTTATTAAACACATCGACAGAAGTTGTTCATAGCTTGACGAACTTGAAGGTGCCAGTTGAGTACTGGGATGTGGTGCTCATCTTCGTGCTGCTGCAGAAACTCCTAACAAAAACTCAGCAGCTTTGGAACGAGAAGTTAGGTTCCAAGGAAAACAACAAAGAACTGCCTTCGTTTGCGGAATTCAAGCAGGTTTTGGATACGAGATTTCGCACATTAGATTCAGTTACACATCAACAATCCAGTACATCCAGTACTCGGAGACCAACTTTGCCAAATTTGCTTGCTAGATTTGCAACAAGGGTCAGCATGTAGCCGTTTTCTCAAGATGAGCATTCCAGATCGGCTTCAGGCAATTGGTAGGTTACGTCTTTGTAGAAATTGTCTTGCTTAAGCCATTTTTCAGAGAAGTGTCCCAGTAGCCGCAGTAGAAGTAGCCGCAGGTGGTACTACTGCCAACAGGCAAATCACTCTCTAAACTTTCTTTCTAAACTTCCACGCAACATCGGGAACCAATATGCATGTTTTATTTGCAACAGCCATTGTCAACGTCAGGACGTCATCAGGGAAAATGTTTCCGCTTCGGGCCCTTTTGGACTCGGCCTCTAAAGCCATCTTCATTATGGATTCAGCCGTGCAACTGCTTCAGTTAAAACCCACATCGACGCAAATTGCAGTGGCACATGCAAAAGAGTCGTTGCAATATCCTCGCAGCATTCGGCCTATGCAACTACTACGCAGGCCTTCATCTTTAAGTTGCTATCTGCGCATATCCGGACCAGAACTCCATCCGTCGGTAAGTGGAAGCAACTTGAGGGCTTGGTATTAGCGGATCCGTATTTCTACAAGCCACCCAAAATAGACCTCGTGGTGGCGATGTCCTCGCAGAAATTTTGTTGCCTGATGTGATTAGGTCTCAAGAATGCCCGTCCTACAAAAAACAAAACTAGGTTGGATCGTGTTTGGGAGGATGTCATCAAAGAAAGTAGCTCAACAACCAGGCTAAGGATGGTCTTCGACGCGTCCTTTAAGACAACAGCCGGAGTTACCCTGAATGATCAGGTTAAGGTAGGCCTGAGACTGCAACACAACGTTACGGACATCATTCTACGTTGGAGGTTTTAGCGGTATACATTCACCGTTGACATCGTAAAGATGTACCGACAGATATGGGTGACAGAGCATGACTCATGGTACCAGTTGATTTTTTGGCGAGAACTCCCAACCACGCCCTTAAAGATCTACCGCCTTAAAACTGTGACATTCGGTACGGCCTTTGCCCCATATCTGGCGATCCGCACTCTCCGAAAGTTAGCTGACGACACCGAGGCTCAGTACCCAGACGCCGCAAAGATGATTCGGGAAGAGATGTACGTAGACGATCTTATCTCTGGTGCAAATAGCCTAGAGGAAGCTGAAAGGAAAAGAAAAGAGGTAAAAGCAGCCCTCGATACAGACGGTTTTAATCTTCGAAAATGGACCTCCAACACAGAGGAACTTCCGGACCAAGACCGTGAGTTCATCTTCTCACTGCCATCCGATGGCTCGGATCAAGTCAAAACGCTTGGCACACATTGGCTTCCTGTTGCAGACCAGTTTGCTTTTCGCTGCACTCCTCCAACCAGCTCACAGCCGACAAAGAGGTTCGTGCTTTTAAAGATCGCCCGTTTGTTTGACCCCATGGGATGGATCTCGCCTTATATTCTATAGGCGAAGCATGTCATGCAGCTGCTCTCGGTCCATACAACTTTGCGGGATGAACCTTTTACGATGACTACGCATACTAAGGTGGGTTCAGACAGCTGGTAGATCAAACCGTGTTGAATTGCATGGATTTAGCGACGTGCCTGAATAAATATATGGAGCTGCAGTCTATCTGATGGTTGAGGACAAGAAAGGTAAGATTCACAATGCATCTTATTATCGCCAAATCAAAGGTCGCACCCGTGGTATCTGTAAGTCTTCCCCGGCTAGAGTTATGTGGAGCTATCATGCTGGCCAAATTGCTGCACTACGTCGCCAAAATAATAGATCAGAAGAACGTGAAGACTAATGCCTGGACCGATTCCACCATTACACTGTGCTGGATCCTCGCACCGCATTCGAGATGGGAGAAGTTTCTTCGGAATAGAGTGGGCGAGATCCAACGTATGATGGATGTCAATATATGGAAACATGTTCAAACGCAAGACAATCCCGCAGATCTAGCTTCCCCAGGTGTTCTTCCATCAACCCTGTTGACATAAAATCTATGGTGGAACGGAATTCGGTTTCTTTATTCCGTTTGGAATTTCGAGTTTCCAACACAGCCATCGAATCTCACAACAGAGGAAGGAAAAAAGAAAATTATTCTGGTGAATCGTGTTACCACTACCGAAAATGCTATCACTCAGCTGATTCACCGTACGTCGGCATACCTACGCACAAAATTCAGGATATTGGGGATGAAAATAGCGGTTAAAAAATATCTCCATAGTTGTACCACTTGTTTCGGGTTCCAAAGCAAGATAACCCAGCAGATAATGGGTGAACTACCAGCACCCAGGGTAACGAGATCGAGGCCGTTCTTACACGCGGGCGAAGGGCGCGGAGCTAAATGCTACAAGGGTAATTTGCACCAACGCCATACATTTGGACCCGGTGAGTGATTTGACCACTCAAGCCTTCTTGGCAGCGTTTCGACGATTTCCTGCAATTAGAGGAGTCTGCAGACTGGAACTGCTTCTAGATATCTTACGTATTAGCTTCAAATGGAACGAAGTGGAACTTTATTCCTCCCATTTCGAAGGCTTGTGGGAAGCTGAAGTGAAGAGTGCAAACCACCACTTCAGAAGGATTGTTGGGAACGGAACTCTCACATACGAGGTGCTCGTCACGCTTCTAAATCAAATTGAAGCGTGTCTAAGTTCGAGACCACTTTGTCCTCTATCCGAGGATCCTAATGCCTTCCAAGCGTTTACACCAGCTCACTTTCTAGTCAGGGAAATAATGTTTACCGTGCCAGAACCAGATCTCCTGAAACCACAACCGCAGCTAAAGGTAGGAGACTTGGTTTCGCTGAAGGACGAGCGACTTCCTCCTGCTAAATGGAGTCTTGGTCGAATCAAGGAAACATAACCCGGAATCGACAACATAACCCGAGTAGCCAAACTAAAAACACAAGAGGGAGACTTCAGACGACCAATTACAAAACTTTGTCCGCTACCCATTACCGATATTCAACCTGAAGCCGAAGCACCGTAATTGCAATCCGGGAAAATGCTGAAAATCTTCTAAAAAAAAACAAAAACACATAATACATATACACAGTATTACAGTCCATTCGCAATTCTACTTTAAGAGTACTCAAAATAATATGTACTTCGATAATTTATAAAAACCAGTGAAAAGTGCTACAATCCGCCTGGAGCGAATCGTATGATACCCTATCCCTATCTTATTTGGTCGTGTCAGTGGGCGGTGGAAAATGTATTCACAAATTTTCTATTTTGCCCCATAAACTAATATTTTTAATCGAAAATTAATTTTTGAAGTAAACGCCCCTAAAAAGTGGGCGTGGCCATATGCAATGTATGGACGATTTGTAGATTAAGTGAATATCTACATATTTGCTCAAGTAAGTTTTTTCGAGTTTCATATGAAAATAGTGAAAAAAGTTAATTTTTGTGAAAAGTGGGCGTGTCAGTGGGCGGATTTTAAAAATTTTTGCACTTGTATTGCTTACTTTTACAAAGACCTCGTATACAAAATTTCATCCACCTAGCTCAAAATTTAAGCCCCAAAAACTGGTGACATACGGATGGACGGACGGGCGGACAGACGGACGGACGGACATGGCTTAATCGCATCGGCTATTGATGCTAATCATTTATATATATACTTTTTTGGGTCTATCTTTAATATTTCTCTATGTTACAAACTATGTGTCAAACTTAATATACCCTTAGGATAGGGTGTGTTCAAAACTGAACACACGTTCGGGACATGAAAGTAATTCAGATTCACACACATGCGTCGCTCGAAATAAACACACACTCTTCGCACGCCATACTCAAAATTCAACACTCCTAGTTAACTCTACTCTTTCACACGCATTTAAACAAACTCATTCATACAAGACACAAGACCAGTTCTTAACAATTCGTCTGTGGCTTGTATTTATACCCTATCCTAAGGGTATATTAAATTTGACACATAGTTTGTAACATAGAGAAATATTAAAGATAGACCCAACAAGGTATATATATAAATGATCAGCATCAATAGCCGATTCGATTAAGCCATGTCCGTCCGTCCGTATGTCACTAGTTTTTGGGCCTTAAATTTTGGGCTAGGTTGATGAAATTTTGAATACGAGGTCTTTGTAAAAGTAAGCAATACAAGTGTAAACATTTTTAAAATCCGCCCACTGACACGCCCACTTTTCACAAAAATTAACTTTTTTCACTATTTTCATATGAAACTCGAAAAAACTTACTTGGGCAAATATGTAGATATTCACTTAATCTACAAATCGTCTATTCATTGTATATGACCACGCCCACTTTTTAGGTGCGTTTACTTCCAAAATTAATTTTCGATTAAAAATATTAGTTTATAGGGCAAAATAGAAAATTTTGTGAATACATTTTCCACCGCCCACTGACACGACCAAATAAGATAGGGTATCATACGATTCGCTCCCGGCGGATTGTAGCACTTTTCACTGGTTTTGTTTACTGTTTTACTCTACGCACACATCCATGGAAACTGTTTAGATTATGATTCTCGACTACGTACTGAAGAGTAATGTCGTGTCTACATGCTATATCGCCCACTTCCTGCACTACTTTGATAAAGTTTAAGGGAGGGAATGAGTAAATTGAAAGACTTCCTTATTTTTGGTTTGTTCTCTCGTCCAAGTACTCATTTTAATGCACGAACTACCCTACTCAACGATCGAACTAGTAATGATAAAATGGAATAGGGACGGAACATTTCGGATGTAGAACGCGACTCTCCTCGATTTTTATATTTTCTGAGTGACTCTCCCCCTCTCTTTACCCCTCACTCTTATTACTCACAAAATTCCGACATAGCCGAGTTTTGAGTCAGCATCTAAACAGGTTCATGCATACACAATCCACAGAACCAAAACCACAAATAACCCAAATCAGATTATCCACCTCGAAAATCTTCTCGAATGTAGCAGATAAAGTGAACCCTGGTTGATTGATTGATTTCCTACTGTGTGCAAACATTGAGATTCGAGATTTTTTATTTTCACTTTATACTTCATAATGTGTGGTGGATGCATTGCTTTCGTTTTATTTGCATTTATCACAAGTCCGTGATCATGGCACCATGCTGTTACTGCATTAAATTCTTCCTGCATTATTTTTCTGCAGCCTGAATATCTCTATCGCTCACTACAATTCCTATGTCATCCGCATATCCATAGACTGTACTTTTTTTAAGTGCTGAAAATAAGTTGTATTGTTGTCAGAATAAATAGAAGAGGTCCTAATTCGATCCTTGTGGAACTCCATACATGGTTTGCTCTTCTTCGCTGTAACTGTTCCTGATTTTGACGGTGAGCCTTCTATTTTTCAAGTAGCTTTCGAACCAATTCAGACATGGCCCTCTTACTCCCACATTTTTCAATTGTCTAAGTATAACAGTATGACCTAGTGTATCGAAGCCTTTTTTGAAGTCAATAAACAGAACTATTGAGTGTTGATTTTCCTCCAAGTCTATTAGTTAAATCTCCAAGCAATCTATTAACACTCTTATCTTCCTGAAACCCAAACTGATTGTTTGCTAGAAGATTAAATTTGTTTATATACGAATAGAGTCTTCTCAAACCACCTCTTCCATAATTTTATCTATTGCCGAGAGAATAGAAATTGGCTTATAGTTCAGTATTTCATCCTTCTTTCCACTTTTATGTATTGGGCGTACTATTGATGTTTTTAGACGCCTTGGTACTGTTGATTGTTCTATACTCATATGACCATTTCTGCCATCGATAAGGATATTTTCTACTTCCGACTTGGCATTGATATATTTTGTAAGTGCACTTGTGTATAATGTTGAGTATTTCTGAAGAAAGTCCTTTAGCGAAGTTGTTTGCGAGATCTTCGAGGTTTTCTGTTTTACCAAAGTTTCTTGATATTATTTCCAAGAATTTTGTTGACTAGTTTCCAAGTTTCTTTAGGATTCGTTTTTGCGCAATGAATTTCTGTTTGTAGAATCGTGATTTTGCCGCATTGATTCGCTTGTTTACCTCATTTCGGAATTGTTTGTATGCATTTTCGTACTCCTGGTTTCTTCTGTTGTGTTTGTATGTTCGGTATAATCTATTTCGTTCTCTACATGCGCTTCGAATATCATTGGTTACGCATTCGTGTTCGTTTTTTCTTTTCTTCGAATATCATTGGTCACCCATTCGTGTTCGTTTTTTCTTTTATTCTTTACTTACGTATATACTCTCCTTTTACTACATCATACCCAATACCATCCTTTAAGGAAATTGCAATTCCTCCTCCCTTTCTGTTTTGTTGTCTTATAAAAACTGTTTTCCACTGGTTTTATATATATTTCCGACAGTATAATTACGTCAATATATTGCATACATTCAGTCATATTCGCCAAAAAAGCATTCCAATTCGTCCTAAAAGATTTTATGTTTAGGAAAAAACAGGATAGTTCATTGTCGTTTTTTGTATAATTTGCGAATTCCTTATTCGTTTTAATAATTTTAAAATTTATATTTATTATTTCATTTGTTTCGTTTTCCATCGTTAGTTGGTTCATTTCATTGGTCATTAGTGTATTCAAGGGAAAGAGATGATACATTAAAAAATTTTGTTGACATCATCTGCTGTCTCAATTTCCACAATGTTTTCTCTGTCACTTATGATTAGCATCAATAGCCGATGCGATTAAGCCATGTCCGTCCGTCCGTCTGTCCGCCCGTCCGTCCATCCGTATGTCACCAGTTTTTGGGCCTTAAATTTTGGGCTAGGTTGATGAAATTTTGAATACGAGGTCTTTGTAAAAGTAAGCAATACAAGTGTAAACATTTTTAAAATCCGCCCACTGACACGCCCACTTTTCACAAAAATTAACTTTTTTCACTATTTTCATATGAAACTCGAAAAAACTTACTTGGGCAAATATGTAGATATTCACTTAATCTACAAATCGTCTATTCATTGTATATGACCACGCCCACTTTTTAGGTGCGTTTACTTCCAAAATTAATTTTCGATTAAAAATATTAGTTTATAGGGCAAAATAGAAAATTTTGTGAATACATTTTCCACCGCCCACTGACACGACCAAATAAGATAGGGTATCATACGATTCGCTCCCGGCGGATTGTAGCACTTTTCACTGGTTTTGTTTACTGTTTTACTCTACGCACACATCCATGGAAACTGTTTAGATTATGATTCTCGACTACGTACTGAAGAGTAATGTCGTGTCTACATGCTATATCGCCCACTTCCTGCACTACTTTGATAAAGTTTAAGGGAGGGAATGAGTAAATTGAAAGACTTCCTTATTTTTGGTTTGTTCTCTCGTCCAAGTACTCATTTTAATGCACGAACTACCCTACTCAACGATCGAACTAGTAATGATAAAATGGAATAGGGACGGAACATTTCGGATGTAGAACGCGACTCTCCTCGATTTTTATATTTTCTGAGTGACTCTCCCCCTCTCTTTACCCCTCACTCTTATTACTCACAAAATTCCGACATAGCCGAGTTTTGAGTCAGCATCTAAACAGGTTCATGCATACACAATCCACAGAACCAAAACCACAAATAACCCAAATCAGATTATCCACCTCGAAAATCTTCTCGAATGTAGCAGATAAAGTGAACCCTGGTTGATTGATTGATTTCCTACTGTGTGCAAACATTGAGATTCGAGATTTTTTATTTTCACTTTATACTTCATAATGTGTGGTGGATGCATTACTTTCGTTTTATTTGCATTTATCACAAGTCCGTGATCATGGCACCATGCTGTTACTGCATTAAATTCTTCCTGCATTATTTTTCTGCAGCCTGAATATCTCTATCGCTCACTACAATTCCTATGTCATCCGCATATCCATAGACTGTACTTTTTTTAAGTGCTGAAAATAAGTTGTATTGTTGTCAGAATAAATAGAAGAGGTCCTAATTCGATCCTTGTGGAACTCCATACATGGTTTGCTCTTCTTCGCTGTAACTGTTCCTGATTTTGACGGTGAGCCTTCTATTTTTCAAGTAGCTTTCGAACCAATTCAGACATGGCCCTCTTACTCCCACATTTTTCAATTGTCTAAGTATAACAGTATGACCTAGTGTATCGAAGCCTTTTTTGAAGTCAATAAACAGAACTATTGAGTGTTGATTTTCCTCCAAGTCTATTAGTTAAATCTCCAAGCAATCTATTAACACTCTTATCTTCCTGAAACCCAAACTGATTGTTTGCTAGAAGATTAAATTTGTTTATATACGAATAGAGTCTTCTCAAACCACCTCTTCCATAATTTTATCTATTGCCGAGAGAATAGAAATTGGCTTATAGTTCAGTATTTCATCCTTCTTTCCACTTTTATGTATTGGGCGTACTATTGATGTTTTTAGACGCCTTGGTACTGTTGATTGTTCTATACTCATATGACCATTTCTGCCATCGATAAGGATATTTTCTACTTCCGACTTGGCATTGATATATTTTGTAAGTGCACTTGTGTATAATGTTGAGTATTTCTGAAGAAAGTCCTTTAGCGAAGTTGTTTGCGAGATCTTCGAGGTTTTCTGTTTTACCAAAGTTTCTTGATATTATTTCCAAGAATTTTGTTGACCAGTTTCCAAGTTTCTTTAGGATTCGTTTTTGCGCAATGAATTTCTGTTTGTAGAATCGTGATTTTGCCGCATTGATTCGCTTGTTTACCTCATTTCGGAATTGTTTGTATGCATTTTCGTACTCCTGGTTTCTTCTGTTGTGTTTGTATGTTCGGTATAATCTATTTCGTTCTCTACATGCGCTTCGAATATCATTGGTTACGCATTCGTGTTCGTTTTTTCTTTTCTTCGAATATCATTGGTCACCCATTCGTGTTCGTTTTTTCTTTTATTCTTTACTTACGTATATACTCTCCTTTTACTACATCATACCCAATACCATCCTTTAAGGAAATTGCAATTCCTCCTCCCTTTCTGTTTTGTTGTCTTATAAAAACTGTTTTCCACTGGTTTTATATATATTTCCGACAGTATAATTACGTCAATATATTGCATACATTCAGTCATATTCGCCAAAAAAGCATTCCAATTCGTCCTAAAAGATTTTATGTTTAGGAAAAAACAGGATAGTTCATTGTCGTTTTTTGTATAATTTGCGAATTCCTTATTCGTTTTAATAATTTTAAAATTTATATTTATTATTTCATTTGTTTCGTTTTCCATCGTTAGTTGGTTCATTTCATTGGTCATTAGTGTATTCAAGGGAAAGAGATGATACATTAAAAAATTTTGTTGACATCATCTGCTGTCTCAATTTCCACAATGTTTTCTCTGTCACTTTTTCTAGCGAGGATTTTGTTGCTTCTGAACCATACTTACTTATAGTTAACAGCTTTAGCCTTTGCTTTCGCTAACCACAGTACTTTTTTAAAATGTGCGGCTAATTAACTGTTTATAAATATTTTGTGTTATTTGTATACTGCGCTTTCAACTGTGTTTTCTTTTGTGTTTATTTGTTCGAATTCTAAGTTGCGTTTGGAGTTTGCCTTTTGAATAAAAGTGTCTTTAATTTGTTTGCAATTCTTCGATACCTGTCACATTTATGCCGATATCAAGCGCAGCACCCACCAGCTCTCCACTCCAGCCGTGGGCAGTGCCTGCTCCAAAAAGGTCCAAAATACAAGGACACTAGTAGGACGCAAGACAGGGACTAATGTAGGGTCAGGGTCGAAGAGGACGGGCAACGTGCCCTCCACCTCGCTCTCTGACAGGCTAAGACTTCCTGCCACTGGTTCGGAGGCTGTCGCGAGGCAAGCTCTCGAGCCGACTGCAGGAAGTTCCAAAAGAAGAAGGCACGAAGACACGATATCCCCACCGTCGAGAACATCGTGCAAGAGAGCTAGATTAGCTATCGCTGCCAACGCGAATCCCCAAGTGGCTATCGTGGACTTCAACAAGCTGGAACGAAGGCTTAGCGTAGACCAATGGAGGCTCATGGAACTGCGTATCCTAAAAGGCATCAATGACTCCATCGTTAATAATGAGGGACAATCCCCCTTCTTTGAGCAACTCTCCACATACAAAGGCTTCAAAATCCTTTCGTGCGACAACAGCTTCACGCTGAACTGGCTGAAGAACAACGTCGAAAAGACACAGGCTCCATGGGCGAATGCCGACATTCGACTTGTCGAAAAGAAGGACCTGCTGGAGTTCACCAGACCAAAAGGCCGAATTCTCATTCCTAGCCCGCACATCCCAAAGGAAAGGATAGAGAGGAACCTTCGGCACCTGAATCTTGAACTCTTCAGTGAAAACTGGGAAGTTCTGGAAGTGGGTGCCCATTCAGAACACGGCACGGAGATTGTGGTACTCCTCGACCATAAGTCCATGCCCATGCTAAAAATGTTCAACCATAAGGTTCGCACTGGTATTACCAGATGCAAAGTTCGTCCCTTTACGGAAGGAACCACTAAGAATAGCAGGACGGCGGGTGTTAAAGTAAATAAATCATGAATCTTAAGATAGTACAAATAAACCTTCACCATAGCATTGCAGCTAGCGCTAACCTGTTATATCTTTTAGGTGATAAACAAATAGACATCGCCTTAATACGGAAGCCATGGATTTCCCGTGGCAAAATTTGTGGGCTAAGTCATAAAGATTTAGTAACCTACTATTCTGTACCGCTTAACGTGGAATGTAAGAACAGAACATGTATTGTAGCTAGGAAGCATATTAATTTATCTAACTAATCCAGACCAGACAACTGTAAGGCATGAACGGAGGGGGCTTCCCCCACTGATTTTATCAGCCGTCTACATGCCCTACGAAGCCGACGAGCCACTAGCGGCTCTAACAAGCGCCTTGGTATGCAGATCCACCCAAGAGAAGTGGGACCTACTGATGGGCTTCGATGCGACCGCTCACCATGTGCAATGGGGCAGTAGCAACACCAACACACAAGGTGAGTCGGTATTTGAATTTGTAATTGAAAATAACTTTTTAATAGCTAATAGAGGTGTTGAACCAACTTTTGCCGTTAAGAATAGACAGGAAGTTATTGACGTAACGTAATTTAGCAACTCCAATACTCTCTCTATAGACAACTGGAATGTCTTAGGGGAGGGATCATATTCTGATCATAAGTTAATTGAGTTCCTTCTGAGCAGTAACTGTAGCCCTCCCCATCCCTGCAGAAATCCAAGGAAAACACGATGGGATCTCTTCAGCGATGAGGTAGTAAGAAGCAGCAGTTACCTTATAGAAGGCAATTTACAGAACCGTACGGATATTGAGCCGAGCAGATTGTTTCCATCTCTAAAGAGACCTTCGTGAAAGCATGTCCTAAGCCCAAACCAAGAACAAAATTCTCACCTCCGAGGTGGCGTAAAGAACTGGCTGCCATCAGGAAGGAAACGCGTAGACTCCTTAATATAGCCAATAATACAAAGAACGATGAAGACTGGGAATCATATAAAGTCAGCCAAAGAAAATTCAAGAGCGCCACGCAAAAAGCCAAACGACAAACATGGCAAACTTTCTGTAACGACATTACTGGCACAACGGAAGCTGCGAGACTTAGAAAAGTCCTCACTAAGGAACCCAAGACTGTGGGATCTCTGAGAGACCTGCATGATAACTGGACAGAATCCATTTCAGATTCCTTAAAACTCCTAATGAGTACTCACTTTCCGGGCTGTACAGAAATGTCACCCAGTCCTTATTATACTGATGGCATCATGGATACGGGCACACCTGTGGATATGGTCACTGTGGATGGAATAGAGTGGGCGATAAGATCATTCTTTCCCTACAAATCCCTTGGCTTAGATGGAATCATCCCGATCATTTTGCAAAAGACAAGTAATTTCTCCTCTGCTCAAGATTTATTTTTAAGCAGCCTGAAGCATCAGTATATCCCTATGCGATGGAGAGAGGTTAAGGTGGTTTTTATTCCAAAAGCCGGAAAGCTAGCCACTCGACTGCGAAGGACTTCCGTCCAATCAGCCTTACCTCGTTTATCCTCAAAACTTTCGAAAGACTGGTTGACATATATATCCGTAGTAAACTGCGCCCAGGGGACCTCTCCCCAACCCAACACGCCTACGCCAGAGGGAAAAGCGTAGAGATAGCGCTACACAGTGTCATCAGCTCAATTGAGAAATCACTCAAAGAAAAAGAATACACGCTCGCCGCTTTCCTCGACATTGAATAAGCTTTTAATAATGTCAATACGGAGGCGGTAAGTAGAACATTGAGTATGCTCAACATTGAAGGCATCCTAATAAATTGGATAGTCAGTATGCTCGAAAAAAGACATATATTCACTGAGATTGGCGACACCAAACTAGATGTCTACGCCTCCAGAGGCACCCCATCGTGTTAAATGAAGCTTTGAGGCTACTTGAAACATCTGGAGTTAAAGTCGTCACCTATGCAGACGATGTAGTACTGATGGGAACGGGCAAATTCCTTCCTACACTCAGTGAGCAAGTCGACGGTGCCCTCAAGATCCTGGTTAAATGGTCCAAGACATGCGGCCTTGCCGTCAACCCCCAGAAAACTATATTGGTTTTATTTACCACCAAAAGAAAAATTCCTCGGTTCAGCGCACCCTCTGTAAGTAACATTCCCCTCAGCTTATCCGACAGCTCGAAATACCTGGGTATCATTTTAGACAAAATACTCACCTGGAGACCAAACATAAATGAAAGAGTCAAAAAGGCCAACAAAGCCTTCTACACGTGCAGCAGAATTTTTGGGAAGACCTGGGGACCCTCTCCAAAAACAATTCTCTGGATAAGACCCATCCTGACATATGGCAGCCTAGTATGGTGGCCAGCATTAAACAAATCCACCTACCTGAAAGATCTTACTAAAGTACAAAGACTAGCGTGCATTGGTGCCACTAGTGCGATGAGAACCACTCCAACGGCGGGTCTTGAGGCTATTCTCAACCTGCCTCCGCTATACATCTACATGAGATCAAAAGCAGCCATCAGTGCCTTAAGAATAAGTCAGACTGCGTGCTGGAAGTCAAATACGATAGGGCACGCGACCATCCTCGGCAGATTTTTCGGCCATACACCCAAAACAGACTACACTACGCCTTACCTTGACTTCCAAACACCATTTACCTCAGCTTGCGCTAGCAGAGATGAATGGATAGACAGCCGCATACCAAATGCCGAATCCATAGCTGTTTACACTGATGGATCGAAAATGGACACCAGTGTAGGATCCGGAATTTTCTCCGAATCACTGGGTATATCCAGATCTATACGACTCCGAGACCACAGCAGTGTTTTCCAAGCGGAGGTAGCAGTGACAACAGCAGCCGGTGAGTTTGCCGTAAGAGCAATACTGCCAGAAGGTATCACTTTCTTTATCGACAGCCAGGCAGCTATCAAAGCAATTACTGCCATAGAAATAAAATCCATGCTTGTGAAGGCTGTCGCGAAGAGCTTAAGGCTCTTGGAACACAGCACAAGGTTCTACTCTGCTGGGTCCCTGGGCACGAGGGCGTCCCGGGAAATGAAAGGGCATATGAATTAGCAAGGAAAGCTTCATCGGACCCACTTGAACTGACTGACCTCTCCATAAGCACCCCGCCCAGCGCTCTCAGGCTCGAGGCAGAGAGGCGAACTTGAGATGGCCTACTTTTGACAAAGCAAGGACCGAGAGAATTATCCGCAAGGACAGACGTTCACTTCCTCTGCCAATGCCCTGGACTCCAACATTCCAGGTACAAATTCCTCGGCAAGCACTTCTTTCAGGATTTAGGAGAACTCTGCAATGTTAATACCGACATGTTACATGGGAGGTTTGTTGCAGATATTTATGGGCTAAATGGGCAAGGGGTACTTTTTATAAGCCCCCTATGGGTAACACAATGGGTCAGTGCTGACCTGAGTGCGGCGGGGGTATTTTGTTTCCCCTGCCAACCCACATACCTAACCTAACCTAAGCGCAGCACCCACTGTGGTAACAACGTCGTAGATGTTTTGCTCATTGGGACACTTTTTATATGAACATTTCTGTTTATTTGCTTTTGCTCTAATGTGTTAATTTGTCTTTGTAAGCAAGTGATTAGTGCATCTTTTGTTTCGTTTTGTTTCTTGTACTCCACAATTTCTTCCATCAAACTCTTAATTAGTTCATTGTTGTTGATAAGTGCATTGTTTAGATCGTCATACCTGGTGCTTATGAATTCAACGGTTCTGGCATAATCTATTAACAATTCCTTAATTTCTTTTAATTATCGGTTAAAGGAGTTACTGGCATTACAATCGGACAACAGCCATTTAAGATGCATCGCAAAACACATTTATTTCCAGGTCCAACTGCGAATCATGTGTACGCACCCAACGTGAGATACGAATCTTCTCCAGTAATGGCAATTCTCGTCGGAAAACTAACCACTCCTTTTCCAACGCTACAGGAATTTTGTTGTCCCAGTTTAATTGTCGTAGCCATAATTGTTGCAACATCATTTTTGCCTTAATAATGCATGGTGCAATCCATGCAAGAGGGTCATATAGTTTAGCCGTCTTTGAAAGAATGGTTCTTTCTGTCATTTTAATTTTTATCAGCCGTCACGATTACGTCACCAATTTCACAAGAGGTGAAACATACCTTTTACCAAGAACGCCCCACAACAATAACGCCCCAAAATGTAAATAAATTGGTCGAATACAATTGTATACGCTTATAAATTCTTAATCGAAGTAATAAAGAGTTGACATTCTGTTTTATAACGTGAAAGATGTTTTACTTGATTCTTTGAACAGTTTTTAGCTAACATACAGTTTTTAGCGCGATGACAATGTACACTTGTCCACAGAACTTTTACAATTGTTTTTTCCTAAGGCAAAGCCGCCAACATTTGGTCCTTTTACGAGCCGGATCTTTTCAACAAGTGTGTACGCGCAGCTAAAAGTAAAAGAAGAAACATTGTTGGAGTGTAAAGTGTGTGTAAAAAGGATTCAAAATCACCTGGAGCATCCCATTTACGATCCAGATCAGTGTTACCTCTCAAAAATATCGGGAAGGGTCCTGAAAAGGGCTGCCGAAAGAAAAGGGTCCCAAATAAAATCGAAGAACCAAATTTGGTGAAACAAGTAATGTTTTCCTTATTTTCATGTAATTCATTTCTTAATAACAAAGTTAAGCTTATATATTAATATAAAAAACTAAATCAGTTCGTTTTGGTAAAAAAGTTCTCAAAATAAAAAAAAATAACAAGAAAAATAAAGTTGTGATTTCAATTCAATCAAAATCGGTTATAACGACCTTCAAGGGACCGAAGTATTATTTATAAACGATGTCGTTATAAGCAATTTATTATAAACGATGTCGTTATAAGCAATTTTGACTGTATTTACATTTAATTCTTTGTAATCGAGTCCCTAACCTTCTGTACTAAACTTGGGTAGGAAGACACTCTTCTAATTCCTTATCTTCCAAAACACGGAATGCGGATAGAACAATGCACAATGTAATGCACAGAACAACAAAGAATTGGAACAATGGGATATCGTCCTAAATATGGGAAATATAAATATCAATGAAGTACTAAAAGCATTTGGTCAAAGGGCCAGTAAATGTATAATATTGAAAGAAATACATGGTTAAATGAGGAATTAATGTGTCAGTTCTGTAAAAAATCGTAACAAGGGTCTAAAAAGGGTCATATATTTCAAAAAGGGTCAAAATTCATTGATTTTCGAAAAGGGGGGTCCAAGGGTCTGTGTCATGAAAAAAGGAAACGCTAATCCAGTTTATAGTAAATGTAGAAAAGATTATTGTCTCCGTGGAGAACCTTTCACGATTTGTTTGTATCACTGATCCACCACAACACTGCAAATTTAAAATTAAAATGTTTGTTTGACCAACAATCAGTGACGCATGAAGAAGCTGAATCCATTAAGGAGTTATTAAACACATCGACAGAAGTTGTTCATAGCTTGACGAACTTGAAGGTGCCAGTTGAGTACTGGGATGTGGTGCTCATCTTCGAGCTGCTGCAGAAACTCCTAACAAAAACTCAGCAGCTTTGGAATGAGAAGTTAGGTTCCAAGGAAAACAACAAAGAACTGCCTTCGTTTGCGGAATTCAAGCAGTTTTTGGATACGAGATTTCGCACATAAGATTCAGTTACACATCAACAATCCAGTACATCCAGTACTCGGAGACCAACTTTGCCAAATTTGCTTGCTAGATTTGCAACAAGGGTCAGCATGTAGCCGTTTTCTCAAGATGAGCATTCCAGATCGGCTTCAGGCAATTGGTAGGTTACGTCTTTGTAGAAATTGTCTTGCTTAAGCCATTTTTCAGAGAAGTGTCCCAGTAGCCGCAGGTGGTACTACTGCCAACAGGCAAATCACTCTCTAAACTTTCTTTCTAAACTTCCACGCAACATCGGGAACCAATATGCATGTTTTATTTGCAACAGCCATTGTCAACGTCAGGACGTCATCAGGGAAAATGTTTCCGCTTCGGGCCCTTTTGGACTCGGCCTCTAAAGCCATCTTCATTATGGATTCAGCCGTGCAACTGCTTCAGTTAAAACCCACATCGACGCAAATTGCAGTGGCACATGCAAAAGAGTCGTTGCAATATCCTCGCAGCATTCGGCCTATGCAACTACCACGCAGGCCTTCATCTTTAAGTTGCTATCTGCGCATATCCGGACCAGAACTCCATCCGTCGGTAAGTGGAAGCAACTTGAGGGCTTGGTATTAGCGGATCCGTATTTCTACAAGCCACCCAAAATAGACCTCGTGGTGGCGATGTCCTCGCAGAAATTTTGTTGCCTGATGTGATTAGGTCTCAAGAATGCCCGTCCTACAAAAAACAAAACTAGGTTGGATCGTGTTTGGGAGGATGTCATCAAAGAAAGTAGCTCAACAACCAAGCTAAGGATGGTCTTCGACGCGTCCTTTAAGACAACAGCCGGAGTTACCCTGAATGATCAGGTTAAGGTAGGCCTGAGACTGCAACACAACGTTACGGACATCATTCTACGTTGGAGGTTTTAGCGGTATACATTCACCGTTGACATCGTAAAGATGTACCGACAGATATGGGTGACAGAGCATGACTCATGGTACCAGTTGATTTTTTGGCGAGAACTCCCAACCACGCCCTTAAAGATCTACCGCCTTAAAACTGTGACATTCGGTACGGCCTTTGCCCCATATCTGGCGATCCGCACTCTCCGAAAGTTAGCTGACGACACCGAGGCTCAGTACCCAGACGCCGCAAAGATGATTCGGGAAGAGATGTACGTAGACGATCTTATCTCTGGTGCAAATAGCCTAGAGGAAGCTGAAAGGAAAAGAAAAGAGGTAAAAGCAGCCCTCGATACAGACGGTTATAATCTTCGAAAATGGACCTCCAACACAGAGGAACTTCCGGACCAAGACCGTGAGTTCATCTTCTCACTGCCATCCGATGGCTCGGATCAAGTCAAAACGCTTGGCACACATTGGCTTCCTGTTGCCGACCAGTTTGCTTTTCGCTGCACTCCTCCAACCAGCTCACAGCCGACAAAGAGGTTCGTGCTTTTAAAGATCGCCCGTTTGTTTGACCCCATGGGATGGATCTCGCCTTGTATTCTATAGGCGAAGCATGTCATGCAGCTGCTCTCGGTCCATACAACTTTGCGGGATGAACCTTTTACGATGACTACGCATACTAAGGTGGGTTCAGACAGCTGGTAGATCAAACCGTGTTGAATTGCATGGATTTAGCGACGTGCCTGAATAAATATATGGAGCTGCAGTCTATCTGATGGTTGAGGACAAGAAAGGTAAGATTCACAATGCATCTTATTATCGCCAAATCAAAGGTCGCACCCGTGGTATCTGTAAGTCTTCCCCGGCTAGAGTTATGTGGAGCTATCATGCTGGCCAAATAGCTGCACTACGTCGCCAAAATAATAGATCAGAAGAACGTGAAGACTAATGCCTAGACCGATTCCACCATTACACTGTGCTGGATCCTCGCACCGCATTCGAGATGGGAGAAGTTTCTTCGGAATAGAGTGGGCGAGATCCAACGTATGATGGATGTCAATATATGGAAACATGTTCAAACGCAAGACAATCCCGCAGATCTAGCTTCCCCAGGTGTTCTTCCATCAACCCTGTTGACATAAAATCTATGGTGGAACGGAATTCGGTTTCTTTATTCCGTTTGGAATTTCGAGTTTCCAACACAGCCATCGAATCTCACAACAGAGGAAGGAAAAAAGAAAATTATTCTGGTGAATCGTGTTACCACTACCGAAAATTCTATCACTCAGCTGATTCACCGTACGTCGGCATACCTACGCACAAAATTCAGGATATTGGGGATGAAAATAGCGGTTAGAAAATATCTCCATAGTTGTACCACTTGTTTCGGGTTCCAAAGCAAGATAGCCCAGCAGATAATGGGTGAACTACCAGCACCCAGGGTAACGTGATCAAAGCAGTTCTTACTCGCGGGCGAAGGTCGCGGAGCTAAATGCTACAAGGGTAATTTGCACCAACGCCATACATTTGGACCCGGTGAGTGATTTGACCACTCAAGCCTTCTTGGCAGCGTTTCGACGATTTCCTGCAATTAGAGGAGTCTGCAGACTGGAACTGCTTCTAGATATCTTACGTATTAGCTTCAAATGGAACGAAGTGGAACTTTATTCCTCCCATTTCGAAGGCTTGTGGGAAGCTGAAGTGAAGAGTGCAAACCACCACTTCAGAAGGATTGTTGGGAACGGAACTCTCACATACGAGGTGCTCGTCACGCTTCTAAATCAAATTGAAGCGTGTCTAAGTTCGAGACCACTTTGTCCTCTATCCGAGGATCCTAATGCATTCCAAGCGTTTACACCAGCTCACTTTCTAGTCAGGGAAATAATGTTTACCGTGCCAGAACCAGATCTCCTGAAACCACAACCGCAGCTAAAGGTAGGAGACTTGGTTTCGCTGAAGGACGAGCGACTTCCTCCTGCTAAATGGAGTCTTGGCCGAATCACGGAAACATACCCCGGAATCGACAACATAACCCGAGTAGCCAAACTAAAAACACAAGAGGGAGACTTCAGACGACCAATTACAAAACTTTGTCCGCTACCCATTAACGATATTCAACCTGAAGCCGAAGCACCGTAATTGCAATCCGGGAAAATGCTGAGAGTACTCAAAATAATATGTACTTCGATAATTTATAAAAACCAGTGAAAAGTGCTACAATCCGCCTGGAGCGAATCGTATGATACCCTATCCCTATCTTATTTGGTCGTGTCAGTGGGCGGTGGAAAATGTATTCACAAATTTTCTATTTTGCCCCATAAACTAATATTTTTAATCGAAAATTAATTTTTGAAGTAAACGCCCCTAAAAAGTGGGCGTGGCCATATGCAATGTATGGACGATTTGTAGATTAAGTGAATATCTACATATTTGCTCAAGTAAGTTTTTTCGAGTTTCATATGAAAATAGTGAAAAAAGTTAATTTTTGTGAAAAGTGGGCGTGTCAGTGGGCGGATTTTAAAATATTTTACACTTGTATTGCTTACTTTTACAAAGACCTCGTATACAAAATTTCATCAACCTAGCTCAAAATTTAAGCCCCAAAAACTGGTGACATACGGACGGACGGACGGACGGACATGGCTTAATCGCATCGGCTATTGATGCTAATCATTTATATATATACTTTTTATACCCTATCCTAAGGGTATATTAAGTTTGATACATAGTTTGTAACATAGAGAAATATTACAGATAGACCCAATAAAGTATATATATAAATGATCAGCATCACTAGCCGAGTCGATTGAGCTATGTCCGTCCGTCCGTCTGTCCGTCCGTCCGTCCGTCCGTATGTCACCAGTTTTTGGGCCTTAAATTTTGAGCTAGCTTGATGAAATTTTGTATACGAGGTCTTCGGAAAAGTAAGCAATACAAGTGTAAAAATTTTCAAAATCCGCCCACTGACACGCCCACTTTTCAAAAAAATCACTTTTTTTCACTATTTTTATATGAAAGTCGAAAAAACTTACTTGGGCAAATATGTAGATATTCACTTAATCTACAAATCGTCTATACATTGTATATGGCCACGCCCACTTTTTAGGGGCGTTTACTTCAAAAATTAATTTTCGAGTAAAAATATTAGTTTATGGGGCAAAATAGAAAATTTGTGAATACATTTTCCACCGCCCACTGACACGACCAAATAAGATAGGGATAGGGTATCATACGATTCGCTCCAAGCGAATTGTAGCATTTTTCACTGGTTTGGGTCTATCTTTAATATTTCTCTATGTTATAAACTATGTGTCAAACTTAATATACCCTTAGGATAGGGTATAATAAAACTAAAATTTTCAAAACTGAACACACGTTCGGGACATGAAAGTAATTCAGATTCACACACATGCGTCGCTCGAAATAAACACACACTCTTCGCACGCCATACTCAAAATTCAACACTCCTAGTTAACTCTACTCTTTCACACGCATTTTAAACAAACTCATTCATACAAGACACAAGACCAAGGATGTAGAACGCGACTCTCCTCGATTTTTATATTTTCTGAGTGACTCTCCCCCTCTCTTTACCCCTCACTCTTATTACTCACAAAATTCCGACATAGCCGAGTTTTGAGTCAGCATCTAAACAGGTTCATGCATACACAATCCACAGAACCAAAACCACAAATAACCCAAATCAGACTATCCACCTCGAAAATCTTCTCGAATGTAGCAGATAAAGTGAACCCTGGTTGATTGATTGATTTCCTACTGTGTGCAAGCATTGAGATTCGTGATTTTTTATTTTCACTTTATACTTCATAATGTGTGGTGGATGCATTACTTTCGTTTTATTTGCATTTATCACAAGTCCGTGATCATGGCACCATGCTGTTACTGCATTAAATTCTTCCTGCATTATTTTTCTGCAGCCTGAATATCTCTATCGCTCACTACAATTCCTATGTCATCCGCATATCCATATCCCCTGTAATTTTTTTAAGTGCTGAAAATAAGTTGTATTGTTGTCAGAATAAATAGAAGAGGTCCTAATTCGATCCTTGTGGAACTCCATATTTTTTATTTTTTTTTTTTGTTGATGCGCTGGAGGTGATGGACTCTTTATGGATACTCGCAGCCCCTACTACGAAGTTATGCCCGACTCCATGCTCTAGCATGTTTACGTGCTAAACCACCGGTCCCCAGACTGTCCCGCTGCCCCCTACGGTACCGCCGATCAAGGCATTCCTTCGTAGGGGCAGGCTTTTGACGTCATGTCTTCTTCGTTATGCTGCAGGGCTCTGTTCTTCTTCGGCTCTTTGTGTTTGGTTTTCCAGCCGTAGCTCCTGCATTATGCTTGCAATAATGTTGTCGGCAAACACCCAAGCTTCTCTTCTTGAGAGCATGAAACCTATTAGGCGCCTTGGGGTTACCGCATTTCCCATCTCTCGTTCTAGGATGTTTCTCGCAGACTCATATTGTTTGCACTCTACAAGGACGTGTTCCGCATTTTGGACTTTCCCTTCACAGTGCCGGCAGAAACGATCATCTGCGATATTGTATTTGTGAAGGTATTCCCCAAAACTTCCATGTCCTATTAGGAATTGAGTGAGGTAGAAGTTTACATCCCCGTGTTTTCTTGTGGTCCACTCTTCGATATTTGGCAGCAGTTTGTAGGTCCATCGGCCATTTTCTGACGTGCTCCATCGTTGTTGCCATTCTAATTTTGCAGTCGCTTTGATGGTGTTTCTTTCCTCGTTGTCGCTGTTCTGCATGCATGCTGCTACTCTGACCTCCAGGTCGATAGGCATTCGCGCTGCTATTACATTAATTGCATCCCCCGATACTGTCCTATATGCGGAGCATATTCTAAGTGATGCTCTTCTGTGTACCGAATTAATCCCCCTCATGTATGAGTTTACAGCTGTAGCCGGTTCCCATATGGGGGCTGCATACATGAGGATTGACTTGCTAACTGTCGCAAGTAGGCTTCTTATAGGCTGCTTTGGCCCTCCAATATTAGGCGTTAGCCTGGATATTGCTGCAACCACCCGGTTTGCCTTTACGCTTCTGTGGGCTAGGTGTTCTCTAAAGTTTAGCCTATGGTCAAGCAGTACTCCCAAGTACTTTATGTAGGGCTTCGACTCGATAGTGTGTTCGCCTACCTCTATTGTTAGGCGCTCAACTTTCTTGCGGCTGCTTATGAGGACGGCCTCCGTTTTGTGTTCTGCGAGTTCCAGGCCTGATGAACGAAGCCACGTTTTCACGTCTTTAATTGTGTTGTTGCAGTGTTGCGTCACTTCCTCTAGTGTTTTGGCCACAACAACCACTGCTATATCGTCAGCGTAGCCGATTATATGTACTCCTCTTGGTTTACGTATCCGTAGTACCCCATCGTACATAATGTTCTACAAGGCTGGGCCCAACACTTATCCCTGTGGTACTCCTCCTGTAATTTTATGTGTTTTAGATCCTTCTTCCGTATCATAGTGGAGGGTCTTATCTTCAAAGTAGTCCGTTATTATTCGGCGCAGATAGTTAGGGATGCACATGTCCCTCAGCGCTCTCATAATGCAGCTCCATTTAGCAGAGTTGAAAGCATTCTTTACGTCGAGGGTAACGACGGCGCAGTACTGCTTCTTTCCTCCTTTCCATCTAGTCCCCGATATGGCTTCGCGTGCTATCTTGCACACTGCTTGTATCGCATGGGTTGTGCTTCGTTTCTTTCTGAAACCGTATTGTAGGTTGGACAGTCCATTTTCTCCTTCGGTGTACTGGTCCAGTCTGTCACGGATTATTTTCTCAAGTACCTTTCCTGCTGTGTTTAGCATGCACAATGGTCTATATGAAGACGGTAGGTCGGGAGGCTTGTCGCCTTTTGGGATTAGTACTAATCTCTGTCGTTTCCATTGTAGGGGAAACTTTCCTTCTATCAGACAAGCTGTATAGAGGTTAGCAAAAGCCTCTGGTTGGGCTTTAATGGGCTTTTTTAGTACGAAGTTAGGGATGCCGTCCATTCCAGGAGCCTTGTTACTCTTGATTGAATCCACTAACTTAAGGACTTCTGCAGTTGTGACGGGTGGTATTATTTCCCTACCCGTTATTGTTGTTTGGGGGATGCGGATACTAGTATGCCTTGGAAATAGCCCGCTCACTATAGTATCCATCATTCTCGGGCACGACGGTGCCGTTGCTGCGGCGCTTTTCAGTTTCTCCATGACTATCTTGTAGGCGTTTCCCCATGGATTGCGTTGGAGGTCTTCTCTTAATTTGTGAAAGGATTCGATTTTGCTCCTCTTTATGAGTTTTCGGAGTTCCTTTCTTTTTCTTAGGAAATCTTCGCGTATCTCTTCTGAGTCTTCTCTTTGTCTTTGTCTTGCTCGCTGCTGGCGCCTACGTAATTTGAGGCACTCTGCTCTTAGTCTAGCGATGCAATCGTTCCACCAGTACACCGGTGTTCTCCCATTTCCATTGCTTTTTCGTGGCATGGATGCATCGCATCCTTGGGTCAAGTACGCGGTCATTTGGGTGGCCTGTTCCTCAGCAGTGCCAAAGAATACTTCCATGTTGGTCATCCAGAAATCGAGCATCTCATTATCTGGATTGTTTCCCTTCCAACCTCGGCTCTGTACCTTTTTAATGGCTTCCCGGTGCTGGAACCCGGCTCTCTTATCTGAAATATGATGGCTCGGCGATCACTGTTTGTGTAGAGATCGGAGACTTGCCATTTTACTTTCCTAGCTTTGTTTCTACTGGCAAATGTTAGGTCTACGATTGAGCCTGATCTGCCGTTATTGAAGGTGTCTTTGTTTCCTTCGTTTAGAAGCACCAGGTCGAGGCTAGCAAATGCGTCCAGTAGTGCCTCACCTCTGTGGTTGGTTTTAGTGCTGCCCCATTCGACTGCCCATGCGTTGAAGGCTCCAGCTATAATAACCGGTGATTTCCCTCGCACATCATTTACAAGTACATCCAGCATCTGTTGGTATTCTGCCATACTCATACTAGGTGGGGCATAGCCACTAAAGAAATGGATTCCTTTCACTTTTGCGTAGGTGAAATTTGGTCTTTTGTTTGTGCTCTTGCACTCAAATGCATAGCTTCCGCAGCTCCAAATTGCTGCTTTCTTGGTGGTGTCATCTACCTATCTTGCCTTGGTATGGGAGCTTTTGTACTGTTCGCATATAAGGGCTAGGTCTGCTTTTTCTTCTTTGACTGCCTGTGTAAGCAGATCCTGTGCGGCTTCACAGTGATTGAGATTTATTTGGATGCACTTCATTGTTTCTTTACCAATACTCGTATCGCGTTTTTGTATCTACTGGTAGACTGATGAGGGCAGTTTGCGTTCCGTCCCTCATTTTCCTCATAGACTTAACAGCATCTGTGGTGATACTAGCTGCAGATGGGGTTTGCTCCGCTATGGCCTTGCGTATCTCTTCCTGGGTCGTTGCTTCGTCGTACCTCTATTGTGGTTTTGTGACTCATCATCCGAACCACCGCTTCGTTTTGGAGGGCTTTGGACATTTCCTCCTTGAATTTCGTGGACTGTCCATCATTTCCCCTTTTCAGCGCTATGAGCAGTTCACCTTTGGCTGTTTTCCTGATCCTGTTGACATTTTCGCCGAGTTCTTTAAGATCAGGGTTTGCTCTCATCCTTTTGAGGATACTTGCATAGGACGTCTCACCGGTTTTTGCAATGATAATAGCATCAGGCCTTCCAGATTTTTTTCGTCTCTTGCTCTTATCCTCAGCTTGCTTGCTCTTTTTGGGTTCTTCCCTCGGAGGCTCTTTTTTGTCCTTTTTGTATCCTCCTTTCTCCCTGGGTTCTCCGAGTTTTTCGAAGACTGTCAGCTGGTGTGTCGTCTCGTCCCTTATTTCTCTTTGGGGGGTGTTACTTTTTTCCTCCTGCGTTGTTTTCTGGTCTATCGGTGACCTAACTACTTTGGAGCTCCGTTTTGGTTCGTTTTTGTTGTTGTTGTTGGTTTTGTTGTATTCATTTCTATGTGGTCCCCACTCAAAGCCGTTATCAATGTTCGGATGCGTAGTCACCAAAAAGGATCTCATGGTTATCTTTGTATCAGGTAGGCCATGCAAGGGTTGATACAGGCCTTCATGGGGTGCTGTGCCAGAGCCAGATCAGGTGCTAACCAGGAATGTTACATCTGAGCCTACGCCACCAACTAAATGGCGACGAAACATTGAGCGTTCTTTGAGTCCTGCCAAGGTTTTAACGGGACGGGGGCGTCTGTCGCATTAGCCTGAGAGCTATTTCAACCGGATTTCACTCCTGCTTACCGAGGTAACAGAATACTACAGACGTCAGCCCTCAGGTTCTTTATTCCGAATCATTTTCCAGTATACCTTAATTAAGACCTTACTGGGCTCAGTCTTAATGATCAATAAACTAATAAGATTTTAGAACGGGCATTGCCCGTTATAACTAAGACCTTGGGGTCTTGCCAACTCTTGGCATGTATCCCACGTTGTGTTTCCCTTTTGTGTAAGGAGCACGGGGTTATGTTTTCGCCTCGTTTAATTCACCTGTGTCCCACGTTGTGGCGGGTACATCCGGGTCTCGCCAGTTTATTATTTCTGTATCCCACGTTGTGACGGGTACATCTGGGTCTCGCCATTTTATTCTTTCTTTATCCCACATAGCTACCCTCTGGGTAGAGAGCACTTATTTGAAGACGGCACTTACTCGTCTTATCACAGAAAGTTCATTGGGACTCCTGTAGCCTTTTAAGCCACGCCCTCCTTCTCTGCCGCTCTTGGTCGGGGGCTGCTTATTGGGTATTCGCAGCTAACCTGCAGCTCTACAGGCCGTTCACTATCCGCCACCTGTGACCCCCACAGTCGCCTGAGCTTAGCTTCACCAGACCGTCCGGCTTGGTGCCTGTGTAACTCCATATATGGTTTGCTCTTCTTCGCTGTAACTGTTCCTGAAGTGTATCGAAGCCTTTTTTGAAGTCAATAAACAGAACTATTGAGTGTTGATTTTCCTCCAAGTCTATAAGTTAAATCTCCAAGCAATCTATTAACACTCTTATCTTCCTGAAACCCAAACTGATTGTTTGCTAGAAGATTAAATTTGAATAGAGTCTTCTACAAACCACCTCTTCCATAATTTTATCTATTGCCGAGAGAATAGAAATTGGCTTATAGTTCAGTATTTCATCCTTCTTACCACTTTTATGTATTGGGCGTACAATTGATGTTTTTAGACGCTCTTCGAGGTTTTCTGTTTTACCAAAGTTTCTTGATATTATTTCATCTAGATTGTATGACTTCTTTCCTAGAATTTTGTTGACCAGTTTCCAAGTTTCTTTAGGATTCGTTTTTGCGTCAATGAATTTCTGTTTGTAGAATCGTGATTTGGCCGCATTTATTCGCTTGTTTACCTCATTTCGGAATTGTTTGTATGCATTTTCGAACTCCTGGTTTCTTCTGTTGTGTTTGTATGTTCGGTATAATCTATTTCGTTCTCTGCATGCGCTTCGAATATCATTGGTTACGCATTCGTGTTCGTTTTTTCTTTTCTTCGAATATCATTGGTCACCCATTCGTGTTCGTTTTTTCTTTTTTTCTTCACTATTTTCACCTAAAATCATTTGTTGGTGCTCATTTTGTTTAGGCTCTGTGCTTTTATTAGTGATTAAAGCACTGTATATTGCATAATGATCCGATACATTCATTTCGACTATAGCTGACTTAACTTCCTTGTTTTTCACACTTTCTAAGCACTAAGGTACTCCTGTACGAACTGATTAACATTTAGTGTTGGTGGTCTGTATACCGCTGCTATTGTTCCTTCGATATTTCCTCGTAAGTAATATCTTACAATATTTTCATACGTATATACTCTCCTTTTACTACATCATACCCAATATCATCCTTTAAGGAAATTGCAATTCCTCCTCCCTTTCTGTTTTGTTGTCTTATAAAAACTGTTTTCCACTGGTTTTATATATATTTCCGACAGTATAATTACGTCAATATATTGCATACATTCAGTCATATTCGCCAAAAAAGCATTCCAATTCGTCCTAAAAGATTTTATGTTTAGGAAAAAACAGGATAGTTCATTGTCGTTTTTTGTATAAATTGCGAATTCCTTATTCGTTTTAATAATTTTAAAATTTATATTTATTATTTCATTTGTTTCGTTTTCCATCGTTAGTTGGTTCATTTCATTGGTCATTAGTGTATTCAAGGGAAAGTGATGATACATTAAAAAATTTTGTTGACATCATCTGCTGTCTCAATTTCCACAATGTTTTCTCTGTCACTTTTTCTAGCGAGGATTTTGTTGCTTCTGAACCATACTTACTTCCAGTTAACAGCTTTAGCCTTTGCTTTCGCTAACCACAGTACTTTTTTAAAATGCGGCTAATTAACTGTTTATAAATATTTTGTGTTATTTGTATACTGCGCTTTCAACTGTGTTTTCTTTTGTGTTTATTTGTTCGAATGCTAAGTTGCGTTTGGAGTTTGCCTTTTGAATAAAAGTGTCCTTAATTTGCTTGCAATTTCTCGATACCTGTCACATTTATGCCGATATCAAGCGCAGCACCCACCAGCTCTCCACTCCAGCCGTGGGCAGTGCCTGCTCCAAAAAGGTCTAAAGTACAATGACACTAGTAGGACGCAAGACAGGGACCAATGTAGGGTCAGGGTCGAAGAGGACGGGCAACGTGCCCTCCACCTCGCTCTCTGACAGGCTAAGACTTCCTGCCACTGGTTCGGAGGCTGTCGCGAGGCAAGCTCCCGAGCCGACTGCAGGAAGTTCCAAAAGAAGAAGGCACGAAGACACGATATCCCCACCGTCGAGAACATCGTGCAAGAGAGCTAGATTAGCTATCGCTGCCAACGCGAATCCCCAAGTGGCTATCGTGGACTTCAACAAGCTGGAACGAAGGCTTAGCGTAGACCAATGGAGGCTCATGGAACTGCGTATCCTAAAAGGCATTAATGACTCCATCGTTAATAATGAGGGACAATCCCCCTTCTTTGAGCAACTCTCCACATACAAAGGCTTCAAAATCCTTTCGTGCGACAACAGCTTCACGCTGAACTGGCTGAAGAACAACGTCGAAAAGACACAGGCTCCATCGGCGAATGCCGACATTCGACTTGTCGAAAAGAAGGACCTGCTGGAGTTCACCAGACCAAAAGGCCGAATTCTCATTCCTAGCCCGCACATCCCAAAGGAAAGGATAGAGAGAAACCTTCGGCACCTGAATCCTGAACTCTTCAGTGAAAACTGGGAAGTTTTGGAAGTGGGTGCCCATTCAGAACACGGCACGGAGATTGTGGTACTCCTCGACCATAAGTCCATGCCCATGCTAAAAATGTTTAACCATAAGGTTCGCACTGGTATTACCAGATGCAAAGTTCGTCCCTTTACGGAAGGAACCACTAAGAATAGCAGGACGGCGGGTGTTAAGGTAAATAAATCATATCTTAAGATAGTACAAATAAACCTTCACCATAGCATTGCAGCTAGCGCTAACCTGTTATATCTTTTAGGTGATCAACAAATAGACATCGCCTTGATACAGGAGCCATGGATTTCCCGTGGCAAAATTTGTGGGCTAAGTCATAAAGATTTAGTAACCTACTATTCTGTACCGCTTAACGCGGAATGTAAGAACAGAACATGTATTGTAGTTAGGAAGCATATTAATTTATCTAACTAATCCAGACCAGACAACTGTAAGGCATGAACGGAGGGGGCTTCCCCCACTGATTTTATCAGCCGTCTACATGCCCTACGAAGCCGACGAGCCACTAGCGGCTCTAACAAGCGCCTTGGTATGCAGATCCACCCAAGAGAAGTGGGACCTACTGATGGGCTTCGATGCGACCGCTCACCATGTGCAATGGGGCAGTAGCAACACCAACACACAAGTTGAGTTGGTATTTGAATTTGTAAGTGAAAATAACTTTTAAATAACTTTTTAATAGCTAATAGAGGTGTTGAACCAACTTTTGCCATTAAGAATAGACAGGAACTTATTGACATAACGTAATTTAGCAACTCCAATACTCTTTCTATAGACAACTGGAATGTCTTAGGGGAGGGATCATATTCTGATCATAAGTTAATTGAGTTCCTTCTGAGCAGTAACTGTAGCCCTCCCCATCCCTGCAGAAATCCAAGGAAAACACGATGGGATCTCTTCAGCGATGAGGTAGTAAGAAGCAGCAGTTACCTCACAGAGGGCAATTTACAGAACCGTACGGATATTGAGCCGAGCAGATTGTTTCCATCTCTAAAGAGACCTTCGTGAAAGCATGTCCTAAGCCCAAACCAAGAACAAAATTCTCACTCCGAGGTGGCGTAAAGAACTGGCTGCCATCAGGAAGGAAACGCGTAGACTCCTTAATATAGCCAATAATACAAAGAACGATGAAGACTGGGAATCATATAAAGTCAGCCAAAGAAAATTCAAGAGCGCCACGCAAAAAGCCAAACGACAAACATGGCAAACTTTCTGTAACGACATTACTGGCACAACGGAAGCTGCGAGAATTAGAAAAGTCCTCACTAAGGAACCCAAGACTGTGGGATCTCTGAGAGACCTACATGATAACTGGACAGAATCCATTTCAGATTCCTTAAAACTCCTAATGAGTACTCACTTTCCGGGCTGTACAGAAATGTCACCCAGTCCTTATTATACTGATGGCATCATGGATACGGGCACACCTGTGGATATGGTCACTGTGGGTAGAATAGAGTGGGCGATAAGATCATTCTTTCCCTACAAATCCCTTGGCTTAGATGGAATCATCCCGATCATTTTGCAAAAGACAAGTAAAACTATTTCTCCTCTGCTCAAGATTCATTTTTAAGCAGCC
Source organism: Chalcosyrphus nemorum (assembly GCA_949716465.1). Taxonomy (NCBI): domain Eukaryota; kingdom Metazoa; phylum Arthropoda; class Insecta; order Diptera; family Syrphidae; genus Chalcosyrphus; species Chalcosyrphus nemorum. The sequence goes on from OX454334.1 coordinate 37,959,774, forward strand.
TGAAGCATCAGTATATCCCTATGCGATGGAGAGAGGTTAAGGTGGTTTTTATTCCAAAAGCCGGAAAGCTAGCCACTCGACTGCGAAGGACTTCCGTCCAATCAGCCTTACCTCGTTTATCCTCAAAACGTTCGAACGACTGATTGACATACATATCCGTAGCAAACTGCGCCCAGGGGTCCTCTCCCCAACCCAACACGCCTACACCAGAGGGAAAAGCGTAGATATAGCGCTACACAGTGTCGTCAGCACAATTGAGAAATCACTCAAAGAAAAAGAATACAGCTCGCCGCTTTCCTCGACATTGAAGGAGCTTTTAATAATGTCAATACGGAGGCGGTAAATAGAACATTGAGTATGCTCAACATTGAAGGCATCCTAATAAATTGTATAGTCAGTATGCTCGAAAACAGACATATATTCACTGAGATTGGCGACACCAAACTAGATGTCTACGCCTCCAGAGGCACCCCACAGGGCGGGGTTATCTCCCCGCTTATCTGGGTCATCGTGTTAAATGAAGCTTTGAGGCTACTTGAAACATCTGGAGTTAAAGTCGTCGCCTATGCAGACGATGTAGTACTGATGGGAACGGGCAAATTCCTTCCTACGCTCAGTGAGCAAGTCGACCAGTGCGGCGACTAGTGGAAAAAAATAAAAAATAAAAGTTTTCCAAAAATTTGTTACAAGTATGCCAAATTCATGTTAGCAGGTCTTAATAAATAACCCAAAAGTTTATTTATGATAAAGTCCACTCTTGTGTTGTTAGAGAGCCTCAGAGAATCAGCATAATTAAAGAGTTAATGAGAGTAAGATTTGTGGCGGTTGAAATAGCGTTGCGCTAATAAATTAAAAACAAAACCTTTTTCTTTATTTTTGCTCTGCTCACATTCTGCAGAGAAAATACAGTTATTCTTACTGCATTTTTTTTTTTACATGCAAGTTTTTAGGTTTTAAGAGAGATCAAAGCCAAGCTTCATTTTACACTGTAAGTGCTGACTGTGTTAAGGTATATATTTTGTGTGGTGCTATATAGGAAAATATTTTTTGTTTGAAAGTAAGGAACTCGATCATATCTTTTAAAAAAAGTAAGTTTTTTCTGCGACAACTTGCACTTTTTTGTGCCACAGGTGTTTTTTTACGAACATTTTTTTCAGAATGTGTTCAAACAGGGAGCTTTTTGATGTATGGAGTTCCAACTCAACTTCCCGAGTGCTCGGTGTTTTGCAGTTAATGCAGGTAAAATTAAATATACCAGGCATTTTATGGCCTGAAGATCAAAAAATATTTACAAGACATGCTTCAACAATTTGCTCAGAAATTAATAAACGTTGGCAAAATTGCCATAGAAATCGCGATCGCTTTTTGAGCAGGAACAAAGACTAGCTTGACAGTTTCCACTCTTTCCCCGACAACATAAAAAGTCTAATTAGTACATCGAGAAGCCAAGATGTCAAAGTAAACGTGGAAGACCAAAAAAAGAATTGGTAGAGTGTTGCAACAGAACTAAAAAACAAAGAGTTGACGATTTGGTAAGGACAAGATCGCTTGAAGAGCTAAGATATGCTACAGATCTGTCAGTACTGAATTCATCCAGTAATTCAAATTCAGAGCAACAAAAACAGTTTTTGTCACCGGGAGAAGCTCTTGCATTATACCTAGACCTTGATCTTACCGAACGAAAATACGAAATATTAAGAAAAACCGTGAATGCTCTGCACAAGGACTGCTTCCCAAGTATTTATGCACTACGGCAAACTAAGGCAGGTATTCTTCCAAAATGCGAAGCTACTGAATCATCAGCGGAAGTTGAATTTCAGGATATTGTGAGAAAAACTGTTCGAAGCATTTGCAAATCTGTCATATTAAGTAAAGACACAAAAGCTAAGTTAATTTGTAAATGGGGATTTGATGGCAGTGGTAACCATAGTGCGTACAAGCTCAGATTTGAAAATACCGAAAACGTCGACGAATATTTATTTGTACTAGCATTTGTACCTTTAAAATTAATTGATATTGATTCTGGCGCTTCTCTTTGGGTAAACGATCGTCTTGGATCTACATATATTATATTGTAGGCCTGTCAAATTCATATTTAAAAAATAATGTCCCTAGCTTGTAAGACGGGAGGAGGCTGTTATGCAAGAAAAAATTATGAGTCTTTCTGACCATACTGAAATCATAGCAGGGCAAAGGTGCATTATTTCATATGAGTTTTACATAACCATGGTTGATGGGAGCGTGTGCAATGTTTTATCAGAAACAAATTCGTCCTCTAAATGCTATATCTGTGGCGCACTTCCCAGTGAAATGAACACAGCCAAATGCTTTGAGAAAAAACCCAATGAAGAAAACTATCGTTTCGGTCTATCGACTCTTCATCTTTGGATAAGATCATTCGAATGTTTATTGCACATTTCTTATAGGCTGCCCTTCAGAAAATGGAGGGTTCAAGGAGAAGAAAACAAAACTCTTTTCCAGATGGAAAAGAAACGTATACAAGTCGAATTCAAATCGAAAATGGGAATAAATGTTGACCAACCGAAGCAAGGCTTTGGGTCATCAAACGATGGTAACACTGCTCGGACATTCTTTTCTGACCCTCTGAAAAGTTCCGAAATAACAACAAACGACCAAAATTTGATTCAAAAATTAAATATCATCTTACGAGTAATGGCAACAGTAGCTGACATCAATTTCAATAAATTTAATATACTCATTTGTGAAACAAGAAAAATGTATTTGGATCTTTACGGATGGTACTATATGCCCTGTACATTGCACAAGTTATTTTTTCATAGTATAGATGTAATGAAAAGTTTTGACATACCAATTGGACAGTTATCTGAGGAAGCTCTTGAAGGCTTACACAAAACTTTTCGCCGGACTAGGCTTAATCATGCAAGAAAATCCTCAAGAGTCAACAACTGTAAGGACGTTATGAACCACTTACTACTTATGTCAGACCCGTACCTTTCTTCTCAAAGAAAATTTAAAAGAAAACCCAAGATATACGATTCTGAAATCAAAAAATATATAACTGATTATCAGGACGACCATCAATCATCTTCTTCTGATGAAGAAAATTGAAGAACCCTTCTTTGTTTCCTTTGTATCTATTATTTAAGCCCAAAAAGTGAACAAATAAATAAGAAAAGAATATGCATACTAAAGTTATGTGTTTTTTATTTTTTTCCCGAATTCCCATACATTCAACGCACTGTGCGACGGTGCCCTCAAGATCCTGGTTAAATGGTCCAAGACATGCGGCCTTGCCGTCAACCCCCTGAAAACTATATTGCTTTTATTTACCAACAATAGAAAAATCCCTCGGTTCAGCGCACCCTCTGTAAGTAACATTCCCCTCAGCCTCCGCTATACATCTACATGAGATCAAAAGCAGCCATCAGTGCCTTAAGAATAAGTCAGACTGCGTGTTGGAAGTCAAATACGATAGAGCACGCGACCATCCTCGGCAGATTTTTCGGCCATACACCCAAAACAGACTACACTACGCTTTACCTTGACTTCAAAACACCATTTACCTCAGCTTGCGCTAGCAGAGATGAATTGAAAGACAGCCACGTACCAAATGCCGAATCCATAGCCTTTGTAAGGACCTTCCCCAGACGAGATGCCTCGGTGGTCCATTCGATAGAGCTGCAAGAACTTAATCTTATCTTATGAATCTTATCTCTTTTTTGAGTTTGACGTTTTCTCTATTTGTTGACCATTCAATAGTTCCCTCTTTAGCGAGATTTCAACTATATCTTGAGGTACGAAGAAGTTCTGTTATTTTCGAATTCCACCAGGATGCTTTCTATCGCTTGTGCGCCTGGTAAGGTCATCTACCATCTTATCAATGTCTGCCGTCGAGCTTGGGAGAGTGTCAGGGAGTGATCCAAGAGATCTCCCTCTTCTCCAGTTGGCCCGAAGCGGGTTCCGAAAGGCCTTCCTCTCAGGAGCACTCCAGCTCAGACTGAAAAGTATCCAGCAATTATCGGATAGTGATGCCGTGTCGGACACTCTCCAATCAGAAATCTTTGCGGTGCAGTTATCAGATAAGAGTGTAATATCAGGAGTTTCCCTTCTATTTTTAGTAATAAATGTTGGCGACTTGCAACGCGTCTACAATTATTATCAGAGCTACCCCAAATAGTATGATGGGCTTTAGCAACACAGCCTAAGATTAAGTTCTTTTTATCTTGTTGAGAGAAAAATCAGCTGGGTTTCAACTGACAGGCAAGCTACTTCCAACCAAATTGATCATTTTGCCATCAGTCGCCGTTTTAGAAGTAGTCTTCTAGACGTCCGAAACATGCGAGCAGCGGACATGGGGTTGGTACGAGATCATCATCTTATGATAGCTACTGCCCAATTACGCACTGCTGCCTTTCGAAGATCTAACGACACAAGAATACCCAGGTTCAACGTAGACCGACTGAGAGTCCAACAGTGCGCTAAGAACTAAGGGACCATCTCTCACGTGGATGGAAACAGTCAGTAGCTCATTGCCCGCCACCATCCAAGACCATTGGTGTGCTGTGAAAACTGTTTTCAAATCAGGTGCCGAAAGGATTGTCGGTCGATCGCAGGGAAACCATAGGGCGCGGCTTTTCGAAGAGCTCGAATTGCAGCAACCCCAGCAGCAGGGAGGATCGAGCTAGAGTCCATACATCGCATGAAGATGAGAGAAGTACAGCGTAGCGTAAGACGTGACAAGCGCACGCAATTACATCAATGCGCTGGCCACGCAAGCAGAAGAAGTGGCAAGCGAGGTGCTGAATGTTTTCAAGTAATCTTAACCAAACTTTGGGAATATTTTAAGGCATAATTTACCTTAATGTTCCAATACAAATTTTAGTGGAAGGGCCCATGAGAGCATGAAGATGAGAGAAGTGCAGCGTAGCGTGAGACGTGACAAGCGCACGGAATTATATCAATGCGCTGGCCACGCAAGCAGAAAAAGTGGCAAGCGAGGTGCAACAGCAGAACCATTTACAGAATCACCAAAGAGCTTATAGGTGGCCGAAGCTCTGCTCAACACCCAGTGAAAGGCTTAGACGGTTCATTGCTAGTATCGGATGAGGATCAACTGAATTTTGCTTCGGTTCTAGTCCGAGTCAGACTGAAATGTTCGTAGAAAGAAATTCCTGAATTCGCACCACAACCCCCAGCAAGGTAGCGATTACTACTGCGATCAAAACACTGAAAACCAACAAGGCGGTAGGACTTGACGCCATACCCGCGAAACTTTTTCAAGCTGCGCCAACAGCATCGGCAGAGCTACGGCAGAGCTAACCACTTGTCGGGAAAACATGGGAAGTCGAGAGTTTTCCGGATGAGTAGAAGAAGAGAATGATCGTCAAGCTACCTAAAAAAGGCAATCTAATACAGTACGATACTGGAGAAGTATTTGCGTGCTGCCTGCACTGTCCAAGATGATAGCTAGAATAATCCTGAAGCGAATAAAAGACAAGCTTGAAGACACCGATCTGGATCCTCCTGTGTCGAACACATCAACACCTTGCGGATCATTATCGAGCAGTGTGTTGAATATCGATTACCACTTCAGATGTTATTCATCGATTTTGAAAAGGCGTTTGATAGTGTCAATCGGGAATTTATTTGGAGTGCCTTGCGCAGGAGAGGCATTCCGTCACGTCTTGCATAGAGGAAGGCTGTCTGAGGAATTCGAAGTCCAAAGTGGGGTTCGACAAAGCTGCATACTTTCACCCATACTATTTTTATTGGTGATTAGCGATCTGCTGAATGCAGCCTCATCAACAGGAAATGGAGGAATTCGATGTACTCTTACATCTGACTTCAAGCACCTCGACTACGCCGATGATGTATGCTTTCAGTCTCACAGAATTATGGACCTTCACCAAATGACAGCAAATGTGGAGAGGGAGGCAGACGTCGTTGGTCTGAGAATGAACTCCGCAAAAACAAAAATTATCAGCCTAGGACAGAACTCATCAACTCATATATGTATTGTTGGACAAACGGTTGAGAGAGTAGAAAATTTCCAATACCTTGGGAGTATTGTCTCAACCGATGGTGGAACCAAACTGGTTATAGCCAGCCGAATAGGTTAAACAAAAAACTGCGTTTATAATGGTATCCACAGTTTGGCGAAGTACTGCAATTAGCTTAAACACCAAGCAACGACTGAGTCGTTCGAACGTTGTATCCGTGCTGCTATATGGATGTGGTACCTGGAGTGACCGTCACTATCACGAGGAAGCTGCAAGCGTTTGTCAATAGATGCTTATGCGAAATCTTAAGTATATTCTGGCGAAACCGTATCTCTAACGAACAGCTTTATCAGAGAACGGGCCATGAACCTATAGGCACAACCATACGACGGAGAAATTGGCAGTGGATTGGTTACACTCTCCGAAAGGGTGACAGATGCAATGCCAAGCGATGCAATGGAACCCGCTTACCCAGGATGGTAGGATACGCGGCGGATCTAGGAGTACGTGGCGCCGAACAGTGGAGAAGGAAGCACGGCAACTGGGATAGAGTTGGGGAAGCTGAGGCCCTAGGACCCACAAGGTGATACAGTATATAAGCTTGTTGTGAGATTGTTACTAACGTCTAATTTTTCCAGTGGGGACATCAGGGTCATCGTCGTACGGTAAGTAAAACTAGAAAAGGAACTATTAGCCATACATTGGTGCATTAGTTTTTTGAAACCATATCTTTATGGACGAAAATTTATAGTAGTCACAGACCACAGACCTTTAGTTTCGTTGCTTACACACAAAAATCCTTCCTTCATGAGAATGATAATTACGACTTCAAGGAGCGGATTATAGTAATAACAATGGGCATGGCAGCAAAGACTATCGAAGATGAAAATAAAAACATGTAGAGTACATATCTCAGCAGAAGACTGATCACCTTCACATTTGGGAATGTATGTATGTTGAAGAAATTGAAATTTATATTAGCGAATAAAATTGAAGTATATAAAATGAAGATGCAGTGATGATTTAGTGAAAATAGTTTCGACCCTGAAGAAACTGACATCCGAAATGAGAAGTATCCATACAATAAATTAGCAACTACGAAAGAAAATATATCGTTCGAACGTATAGATGAAAACGAATTTAAAGATATATATAATAGACTGCAGTCGACAATTAAAGAAAAGTATTCGCATTTAAAGATATTAATATATAGACCTCCGAAGAAAATAACAAACATAGAGGAAAAATTAGCAATTATTAAAGAATTTCACAATTCACCACATGGAGGCAATTATATCTTGTGAGTTATGTTCCAGAAATAAACAAACAAAGAAAAAATGGTTATTACAGGCACCACAGGTACCAGTTTTGACCTTTAAGGACCTTTAAGAATATCAAATGGATTTAGATACATACTGACGATGCCATGTGACCTTACCAAATACGTTATTGCTCAACCGATTGAAAATAAAGACGAGAATACAATATACGGATGTTTCAAAATCCTAACATCCGACAATGGGACAGAATTTAAGAATGAACTAGTGAAAAATATTTGTAGCATGTTAAAAATTTAGTCAATCTTCTCAGCACCGTACCCATTAGGGTCTTTAGAATGAAACCAAAGAGTATTAAACGAATTTCTCTTAAACTTTACAGAAGATCATGAATGGGACAAATGGATACCATATTATTCATTTTAATATAATACAACACCTCATTTTGATACTACTTTTACACCATATGAACTAATATTTCGAAAATTATCTTACTTACCAAATGACATAATTAATGATAAGAATATTTTTTATAGCTTAGACAACTATGCTAATGAATTAAAACTTAGACTTAAGCATTCGATTGAAAAAAAAACGCACAAAATTATAAATACTGTTAAAAATTAAAGAAAATTAGATTATTATTAACACAAATGTTTCAGATAGGAGATTTAGTTATGGTAAAATAAGAAAGTACAAAAAAATTACAGAGTCCTTATCACCATATAAAAAAATAGAAACTGACAATGTTTATTCAGTAAAAGAAATTAATGGGCAAAACACAATGTGGCGTTCGAGCGCTCGCGCGTTTGACACGCATTCTACCGACTTACGATAATATTTGTCGTAACGCGCGACCTCAAAAGTTCCAGCTCAAAATGTGGCTTCATGAAAACAGCAGTAAGCTGTTATAATACTTTCAATCAAAACAATTGCAATTTGAATTTCGTTGTGTGTTAAATAACTTATTAAAATACAAATATGGAAATTCTTGACATGGAGGATATGGAGGCCTTTTTGATTTCGCACTATTTGGTCTCTTGAGGTATGCTTAATCCGACCAACTACTTTTGATGAAACTTCAAAATGGATTTCGGAATCTTCATCGAAATTTCGGAATAATAAGCAGTTTTTTTTTTCTTTTTTTTCTTTAAATTTTACCACTTTTGTGATTAAAAGAACAAGTACATATTAAACAAACGTTCTACTAACGCAGAGCTGAAGAAGAAGTACTAGCACCAACATTGTCATCGGTCTTTTTTTTCCATTTTGTAGGTGTATTTATCTTCCGCAGCAATTTCTTCAAGTAATTTGGGGCTTGATTTTAGTAATTGGAAGAATTCCAAGCAAGAAACCTGCAAGTTCTACTTGACGAATCTAAATAAGTTGAATTATAAAATTGAATAATATTTGCTTTTGTGAGAATTGGAAAAGAAATTGGCTCACAATATATTTTTCAACGTATTGATTTGCAAACGGGTCTTCTCGATGGTTCAAACTTTTAAATGATCGCGAACACTCTCTCAACGGTCGCGGATGTACCAAGCAAACAATAGACGAAGCTGACCATGCACATCAAATGATTTAAAGGAATTTTATTTTTGGAGAAATGACCGAAGATTTCCACCCAACGTTGATCCACCGCAGTGCAATTCTCTTCCCAATGTTGAAAGCGAGTCGAATCTGTTTTTTTCCGCTATATATTTTGCGGAGGCTTCAACATAGTTCCATTCTGGAATAACATTAAGCGCAGTCCAGGCAACCAACATGATATGATCAAATTGCGCTGTCCATTTGGATATGTAATTGATGGCGCTTTCTGGAGCTAAAAAATAAACTTAAATAGGAAAAAAATTGCCAACCATAAAACGGCATTGTTATGTGCAAAATCGATTCTTTTGTAACAGAATCATCGCTTGCAGCAACATTAGCAATTTCACTCTGTACAGCTGCAGACAAAAATTTTGCGGTTTTTCTCTCTTGAAGGGCTTCAATGAATATAGTGAGATGGTGGCCAACTCCCATTGCCAAAATATTGTCGCTTTCTATTTTTCATACAATTCGGGAGAAAAGCGATGACTAGAGAAATATGTAAGTACGAACAGAAATAGAAATTAAATATAAATAAAAAATGATCAACTATGGATACGTACTTGGTCTTTTAGAAAAAACAACCAAATTTTCGAAACAGGATCGCGGAAGAAATTTTTAAGAACTATTCATTCAATAGCTGGCAACAAAGCTAAAAATCGAGTTTTGCTATAGCCGAGCAATTTTTCATATTGCTCTTCAACAGAATCGCAGAACTCTTTTTACTTTGTAACTCGCACAGTGTACAAGTAAAAGTGCGAATAAATTTTGAACACAATTAGCTCAACATCGATTGGCATTCCATCGCATGCACATTTTAATGTGTTGTGCGCAATGTGTGCCGCACACCAATTATTTCTGGGTTGATAGATTTTAATCTACTGAACACATTATTCTGACCGCCGCGATCAATTTCACTGAAATTTGTGTTTTCATTGTCGCCACAGAAACCAACCAGCTTTTCCTCAATGTTATAAGCGGCCAATGATTTTTTAAGTAAATTGAATATAATTTCGAACTTTAACGCCTTCAGTTTGGTGAAAGTAGCTCACAAGAATGGGAAACATCTTAATATTCCCATGATTGGAAGTCATCGTATGGTGACGAAGTGAGTATCTTCCAAATCTTTCTTCGGCTGATTAATCAAATACGGCGCAAACACATTGGCCACGATGGCCTCGCATTTTGTGGAATTTTGACAATTGAAAACAACTACGTATAATTTTACTCGCACAGTCGGCCGAACGGAAACTGTGATTCTCCTTTACCATATGATACCACCAAACACCTTCACAAGCTGCAGTTTGCAAATCGAATGCACTTAAAGTTGGACTTTTAAAGAACGATGTCGCTGTGAGCAACACTGAACCTGGTATTGCAAATATCACAACGGACATCGTTCTCAGTTTTGTTTTTCTTTATAAATTTGTATTTGTTTTGCAAATCTGCGTTAAGAACACAACTACCACGGCGCTTAGACATTTTATTTATTGAGAATTGCCGATTGTTTTTATATATAGCGAACTCACAACTCAATACTAACGACAACCAAACAATGACAATTTGTGCAAAAATAATTGCATATCGACATTTGACAAACAATGCAGTGCAATGTGCGATTAACTTTTATTGAAATAGGTACTCAGTAATAATTATTCGTCGAATAAGATAGTTTTGATTTAATTACTATTTTTAAATTCATCAGTAGGAAATTTAGGTATATTTCGGAATAGAGTAGAAAATTTCGGTGTTCCGCAGCGAAGCCTCGATGATTCCGATCATTTCGGAACGGTTGGTCACATTAGGTATGCTGGACTCGAAGCAATGAAGCAATGTAGAAGCCGTTGTGATAGACTTCTATGGGTTCGCGAACTTAATTTGACTAGGGACGTGAAAGAGTTTTATGCCATAAATTACATAAAAATGCAAGAACGGGATCCAATTTTATAAAATTACTCGCATGAAGCCACAAATATTTGGGTTGCTCCGCATCTGGTGGAACCAGTGCTAGAAAAATCATGGTGGAGGAAGCCAATATCGCCTTGTTGCCGTTTCTTCATGGTTTTGCTGTAGATAGTGGTTAAGTCATATGTACATATGGATTTATGTAGAGTAACTTTATTTTATACCAAGGTACTTATCTCAAGGAATTCCAAAACAAGTCTTTAAAATGGGCTAGTCTACAGTTTCAAGAATAATTTATGAAACTTGTGAGATTCAGTGGACGATATTGATGCGATTGTATTTATCTTCAACATCAATATGTGCCAAATTGTTTTTCGGCAATCGATGGAAAACAAATAAATATTAATTTTTCACCGTTCAATTGTTCTTCTTGCTGCATGTGGTGCCAGCTACATATGCATTCACTGCAGTAGATATTGGTGCTTATGGCATCCAAAGCGATGGTGGCATATTCACTGAATCCTCTTTTGGTAGAAAGATTATGAAAGGCGAGTTGTGCTTACCATCTGCTGCTGTACTTCCGAATTCCGACATCTTATTCGACTACTGCTTGGTTGGTGACGCAGCATTTCCACTCAAACCGTATTTAATGCGACCTTATCCAGGTAGACTTTTGGACGAAGAAAAGTCCAACTTCAACAAACGTTTATTACGCGCTAGATGTGTGATTAAAAATGCTTTTGGAATTCTTGTGGCAAGATGGCGAATTTTGCAGACAACATTAAATATGATACCTGAAAATGCAGATCGCATAGTGAAGGCATCCGTTGTTTTGAACAATTTCGTTAAGCTAAATGATTCTGCTTACTGTTCGCAAAAATACGTCGATGCTTACGATGAGAACAATGAAATTTTTCATTGGGCTCAATGGCGAGAGGGAACGGAATCTCTTCCTTAGAGTTAGATGCATTGGCTCCAAATTCTCTTCCAAACATGCATATAAAATGAGAGATAAGCTGAAAAACTATTTTATGAAGAATAACATTTAAAAAGAATGTTTTAACTTTTTTTAAGCGCTTTTAATTTAACAAGTTAGATGTATGTAACTCTTCAACCACTTGTTGGAGAAATTTTTCTTGCAGTCTTAGAATAGCCTGTTGTGGACGGACTTCCATTTTTTTTTTGGCAATCGACTTCATAAATATGTCATTTTCCTTAACTTCTTGGTTCTTAAATCGATGTGCTGAAACCTGTGACATGGTTCCAAAAAACTCATTCATGGGAAATTCAGCTGAGCTTTTGTTTTTGCAGGAAAAGGGAGGTGTCTCTGCCGCACAGTCAATGTGTGATCCGGTGTTGGAGAAAGCATTTCTTGCTGTGTCACACTGATTTCTTCCAACAAGGGTGACGGTTCGTGGTTACCATTTGGCTAGGAGAAAATAACATCATAAAATTAGTTATAAAATTAACATATTTACATATGTACATACCTTCTGGGTCTCATAGCTTCGGATAAGAACTCTAGCAATGGGTATTTATATATTTATTTCGTCTTATAAGTATGTACAATCTTATTTTTAGACTACTTCTAATATTTTACAAACATTTTAGATTTTTTTTACTTAAAAATTATAGAGCATTCATGATAGCTGTTTTACAAATTAATCTAGACATATTAAAATTAATAAAATTTTTATATAAATTGTAATTGACACAAGCCGTAGTTATAGGATCATTTTGTCCGTAATTCGTTCTGTGTCTAGGAGTGAAGAAAAACTGTTCTCTAGGCCGAAGAATGCGAGATGGAGCATATATATAAAACATTGATAGTAATAGCGAACAGTCAATATGAGCGGTTATTATATCATGAGCAAAAAGCACCGAATAGTAAATCCTTCTTTGACAAAGCGGTTTTAGATTAATGAGCGCGCATCTAGCGTCATAAGAAGGCATATCGTTATTCCAATGCAATCTACGTAGAGCAAACTTCGTAAAACGTTTTTTTTCCAAATAATGCAACAATATTCTAATATAGTACGAATTAATGAGTTGTACAAGGACTTAAGTGTGTAAGGATCATTAAATTCCTTGGAATTGCGAAATAAAAAACCCAGCATACGATTTGCCTTGCCTATCATATAGTCTATGTGCAACGAAAAATTTAATTCGGTATCAAAAATTACTCCTAAATCTTTCTGATCGGTTACTCTCTTTAATATCACTCTTTGAATGCTGTAATCAAAGATGATTGGGACCTTTTTTCTATTGAAGGTTATAACTGAGCATTTATTTATATTAAAATATAAACCATTTACGGAACACCAGTCATTAATGCGATTTAGATCACTTTGCAATCGAAGTGCGTCAGAAATAGAATTAACAGAGCTAAATAGTTTTAGATCATCTGCAAATAAAAGACATTTAGATGTTGGTACAACCGAAGGAAGGTCGTTTATAAAAAGAAGAAAAAGGAGCGGACCAATATGGCTGCCATGAGGAACACCTGAATAATTAAGGATCACCTTTGAGCAAACAGAGCCAATTTTAACATATTGGGTACGGTTCATTAAATAATCGCCAATCCAATTTAAAATGCTTGAATGAAATCCAAAAATCTGAAGTTTTTTTTATAAGGACATTATGTTGAACACGGTCAAAGGCTTTGGAAAAGTCTGTGTAAACACAGTCAATTTGTTGACGTTTTTCCATGCTATCGAGACAGTAATTCGTAAGAACTGCTAAATTTGTTACAGTCGATCTACCACTCATAAAACCATGTTGACATTGAGAAATTTGGTTACATACAACTGAATAAAGTTTTTTTTCACAACGGCCTCAAAGATTTTAGGAACTAATTGCAATTTGGCTATAGGCCTATAGTTTTCTATGTGACATTTGAAACCAGATTTGTGAATGGGAGTAATAAATGAATGTTTCCAGCAATCAAGAAATTTACCCAACCGAAGAGATAAATTAAATATAATCTTAAGTGGGCACACTAAGCTATTTCTGCAAGCCTTAAAAAACAGCGGCGGGAAATTGTCGGGTGCAATACTTGTACTAGACTCTAGTGACGACAATTCAATAAATATATCATCCTCGGTTAAGGATAAAGAATCAAAATTCGAAGTTTTATCACTATTAGAAAAAGAAGTACAATCAATATCCTCATTTATTGAAAAATAAAAATTTATTGAAAATGTTAATTCCTCATTTATAATATATGTGGTATAGATCCCACCTCTCGATCTCGTCAGCACCGCTACCAGAAGGCTGTTCCATTTTTTTTTCTCCCGAACAAAGCCATCTCGCAAGCTCTTCCAGCGTTGTTTGCATTCTTCAACTGTGTAATATAGGAATATTATGCACTTGCACTTCATGCACTTACATGCACTTTTCTTAGTTCAAATAGACAACTTACTTGGTCTTTTTACCTCTTTTGAGATATTAGTCCATGCCAAATCTCGTTTTATTATATTTTTATAGCTCCTGGATTTTAAATTATAAATGACTTCATTCTCTTTCACAAGAGAAATGAGTCTTTCCTCGAACGAATTCATTATTATTTAAACAAAAATAATAATAATTTCCAAAAAAAAAGAAAAAAAATCAAAAATCAGAGCGGCTGTGTGTGTGCCTGAGGTCACATTTTGTGTAACCCCATAAGAGCATATAGTTTCTACTTATTCTGTAAAAGCGCGACCGCGCGAACGCCACATTGTGTCTGCTTTTAAGGAGAACAAAAAAACTCCACAATAATAGTCTTAAGAAATACAATACAAATTAATTCACTTAAAGTGTAAACCAGTAAAAGAAATAAATGCAAAATGTTAATTTAATTTAATGACACAATATAAACAAACATAAGCTTCACTGCGTCTCGTATTCGGTAAAGTTGATGCGAGATTTCTCGAATATCAGTGACAAGTTCATTCGGTATAGTGGAAAAAAAATTGACGAGTACGGGTTTTTACCGTATGGGCTGCGTGTGAACGATTAAATACAATTCTTACTGTCACTGGGTTATTCGATAAAATCCCGTATATGGTATTCGAGAAAAACTTTGCCTTGTGAAAATGGCCATTGGGTTCAATGCACATCGATGTGGAATGGTATGGATTGCTGAGGAAAATTTAGTATTTAAGGGGGTGTACGTCAAAATAAAAATGCAGACTCAAATCTATTCTGATTGTGTTCTCACTTCTGGCTTTTTAGCGGTGCTACTCCGCTAGCACACTCTGGCAGACTCCTATGGCGGTTATGCCCTACCTGATAAGTATTGTCCTCGCTTCTCTGAAAGTTAGTCCAACATTACAATAGAGATATACGGATGAAGAAACGAGAACTACAGCGGCAAATGCTTCCGAGGGCACAAATAATGAAGCCACCCAGATATGTAGAGTATTAAACGAATTTCTTTGAAACTTTACGGAAGATCATGAATGGGACAAATGGATAGTGGTGCCAGTTGAGGAAATTGACAGTAGGGGACCTAGTGAAAAGTTACATCGTTGCTCGATTTTCAGTAATGGTTGGTGTCTAGAAAGTCGCAATATCAGACAATGACATGCAAAGAAAACAAAGTAAAGATAAGGAAAACGAAAAGGAAAGGAAACCAAAAAGGAGAAAAAAGTTTTTCACATGATGTACAGTTTTTAATATACACATTTTATGATTTTCGTTTTCTTGGCACGGACGGTTGAGAAATCGAATGGAGTTGGAATGTAGAAAATTTCAAAAAAGTTCTACGTGTATTTTTCGATAGCTCGAGAACTTATTAATGGATTTTTATGAGATCTTAAATTTAAATAGTTAAACATATTAATAAATTTTATAACATGGCCCAGATTACATAGAAAAAGGGCGAGATAAATATTCTTAATATTCTTAGAAAACTTATTAACATTTGTAGTTATACACATATACATATGTATATATATATATGGGCCACGAATCTAATCGTTAGCCACTTAATTTTTTTCTGGACCATGTTCTTGTATAATTAATATCGTATTTTATAGAAAAAAAGTTAGAACATAGTTGAGTAGGCTGTGATAGACTGACAGAAAAACAGGTACTATATCAAACACTATAAGGAATATTTAGGAATCGTCCTAAAGTTTACTTATTATTTTTCTATCATCGACCCATATTGGCGGTTCTGTATTGTTGAACGGTATAGTATAATAAAAGAAAGTTGAATATATTAAAGATAAAGTTTCAGTAGAAAGATTAAATAAAAATATCAAATCTCTGTACTTTACTGTAAATTTTGCAATAACCTATGTAAGAAATTTGTATAACGAATAAATCTATCTATCTATCTTAAGCATTATCTCTATTGTTAAGCGACATTTTACCGCAAAAAAGAAACAAAAATAGATCGCTGCTGTAGACCATCATTATCGATTTATTTATCAGTGTGTATTCAATACTTACCTTTGTAATAGGAAGATAAATTTATAGTAGTAGTAGTATATTTTCCTTTTTATATTTGCGCATCAAAATGTAAAATACAGCAACGATGCTAACAAATTTCGTCAAATGGCACTACTACTAGTTTTATATACAATGATATTATACATGTGGGATAAGGACCAAACAGACAAACAACACACTACGAATAACCAACAGTAAAACCGCTGTAAAACCGCAGTAAAACCAAGCAAAGAATGAAAGACGATAACCAACGCCACGTAGAGGACAATTACCGTACACCATATTGTACCACATAAAACTCATACACATACTCAAAGTAAAGTCAGAAAGAATAAAAACATTTTTTTTATAACGTTTGAATAACGCGTTTTATTGCAAGGATCCTACAATTAGGGGTGTCACTTCGTCCACGGGCTATGGACGTAGGAATCAGACAGAATTGCTGTTTTAATTTAACGTTGCGTTTATTCTCTGCATGAATGAAAATTACATATAATACGTTAGAAATAAATACATAGGATTAGAAGAACTTACTCATTTTTAGCAATTCCTCCGCTCCAGTTCCGATTCCAAAGACAAATAAAAATGGTTTCTTTTGGGGCGTAATTGAGATCTATTGGCGGGATATTTGGAACTCTATTTCAGTCAGTTTAAATTGTCAGATTTACAGCTAGTTTTGTTTGTTTTGGTCGAGGTTACATTTTGAATACATGTATAAATTCTATGACATCCCACACCCCGTGAGGCGCTCCGGATCAGAAGCCTCACTAACATCAGCAATCTTTACCGCAGGTCGGCGAAAAGTTCCTGTGCTTGTCTTCACTTCGGCAACACGAATTTGTCCGTCTTGGTTTGGAAAAACTCTAATTATCCGTCCACGAATCCATTGGCTTCTAGGTACGTTGGTATCGCTTACAAGACATAAGTCTCCGACTTTGAGTGGTTCTACACGCTGGAACCACTTGCATCTTCTGGTAAGAACCGGTTAGTACTCTCGGATCCATCTCTGCCACTGCTTCCTGAGACAAAGAGCTCGTTCGTCGATCTGGCCAGGAGTTCCAGTGGAGTTGGGGACTCCCAACAAAAAATGGTTCGGCGTCAAGGGATTCTCATCATCGGCTGAGACCACTTAGTTAGTGGACGTCCGTTTATAATATTTTCACCCTCTATTAAGGCGCTCTGCAAGGTCTCGAATCTTGGAGCAATCTCGTAGAGAGTATGGGAAAGAACTCTCTTCACCGACTGTACCAACCTCTCCCAACAACCGCCTGCATGTGGGTGTGATGGGCAATTGAACAACCACTCGACACCCTTTAACGAAAGTTCATCTTTGATAGCTTCGGTGTCAAAAATATCTGCACTCAACAGCTCCTTCCTTGCCCCTATGAAATTGGTGCCGTTGTCGCATCTAATGTGTTTCAGAATACCACGGCGATTGACAAAGTTGCGAATACATAGCACACAAGCATCAGCAGAAAGATTTGCAGCAATTTCAAGATGAACAGCCCGCACCGTCATGCACGTAAAGAGTGCTACTCATCTCTTCTCTCTCCGTCATCCAATAGAGATATTCACTGGCCCGAAATAGTCGAGACCTGTACACGTAAAAGGCCTTACGTACAGTGTAAGACGTTCCATTGGTAGTTGTCCCATTAACGGTGGTTGTGGCTTAGTGGATCGAATTCGACAAAGCAAGCATTTGCTTCTCGCCTTTTTGACAGCTGTTCGAATACTTGGCACCCAAAAACGTAATTGAATCTGGTTAGCGATTGTGTCATCATTTTGGTGGCGTAGGCGCCAATAAAAATGGTCCACTATCAACCTGGTGAAGCGATGGTCCTTTGGGAGGATGATAGGACGTCTGGCTGTAAATGGTATAGTTGTAGCGGCATCGATTCGTCCATACATTCTTAGCAGACCGGCGCACAGTGCGGCAGCCCTTGGACAAAAGTCAAAGAAATGTACGTTCGCTTTTAACTCATGAATGGTTACGGTACCGGTACTTGCGATAACACTGCATTGAGTGGAATGTTAATATTGCAATCTATTTAGTTTTAATTTGGCTTCCTGTGAACAAATGGTTTTTTGATCGAGTGCGTGTAAAATTTGAAACTAAAATCATGTCGGATTTTGAACAAGGTGTGTAATGCTACTATTAGTACTAATTAATATTAATAAATTAAAATATACAGGGGTTTTAGATGAATTTCTAAAAAAAAAAGTTAAAAAAATATTTTTTACTTTTAAAAAATTCGGTCCAAAATATCCTGTAAATTTAATTGCTAAACACAAGTCATATATCAGGCTTTGTGTCTTTGTAATCTTTTTTTGCTACAAATTGCTACCCTAATATTGTGAATTTTTTTCTATTGCAATATTCGATGATTCGAAATTGTGATTTGCTCGACGATTGGATTTCAAATCCGTATTCAGAAAAACTGAATAAAGTTATTCATAAACTTAAATCTTTTTTGAATTTAAATGAGTGTTCTGATGGTTTGAATATCAAAATTAGACACGTAGGCGAAGTTTATTGTTTAGCGTTGAGCAAAAAGTGGAAAGATTGCTCTAGAAATCGAAAATATTTATACAAGCGACAGTCAAAGTGGCTGCAAAAAAAAGTATTAATACCGATTGAAACAGCTAACAATCTGCAAGCAATACCACCGAGATCCACTGGAAATTTGCAGGGAGAAACTCGTCACGGGAGACCTTTAGTAAGTTTTGAAGAAGCATCAATGAAGACGAAGATCTGGTAAATTCACACTCCGTTGAAGAACTTAGTTTTACTTCCAAGGGGATCAACATCAACAAATCAACATCAGCCCACTATAAATCCTCATCAAGTCCTTGCCTTATACATATTTTGACCTTGACCTTTCTGAAAGAAAGTATAACATTCTTCGCAGTTTTATTAATAATAATCATTCATTACGATGCTAGATGGAAGTGTAAGTAATATTCTATCAGACACTAATTCGAAATGCTATATATGTGGAGAGACCCCAAAAGAAATGAATTTGACTAGGGTTTCTGAAAAACTTCCTAATACCGATCATTATCGTTTTGGTTTATCTACTTTACATGCCTGGATAAGGTGTTTTGAGTGCCTTCTTCACATTTCTTATCGTTTGCCATTTAAAATGTGGCAAGTAAGGGGATCCAAAAATAAGGGGATATTTGCGCAAAATAAAAAAAATGCAAGACCTTTTTAAAATTCGTATGGGGCTCTTAGAGGAGAAGCCAAAACCGGGCTATGGGTCCACAAATGACGATAATACTGCGAGACGGTTTCTTAGCAATAGTGAGATCAGTTCGGAAATCACAGGAATAGATTTCAATTTAATAAAACCATTTCACACAATTTTGAGAGTTTTATCTGCAGGTTTATACTTTACCTTATACCTAAATGTTGAGCAGTTTAAAATTTTACTACAAAACACACACGATTTATATTTAAGTTTATATAATTGGTATTATATGCCAAGTAGCGTCCATAAAATCTTAGTTCATGGATGTGATGTCATCGATTCTTTCGACTTGCTTATAGGTCTTCTATAGAAAGAGGCTTTAGAGGCTCGACATAAGGAAGTAAGAAAAATTAGATTAAATCACACGCGTAAGATGAGTAGGGAGCAGACAAACACAGATCTTATGAATGTTTTATTACTTACTTCTGATCCTTTAATTTCGACACACAAAAACATTTCTTCACAGAAATCAAGAAGGAATATCTCAGAAATAAGTATGTACTTGGAAACTGAAAATTTGTTAAATGATTCAGAAAATGTATATGGTTCCTCATTTCATGAAATCGATTTAAGTGATACAGAGCTTGAAGATAGCGATGACAGTAGTTTATTATAGGAATAATTATAGATGAACTCATTTTTTTCTTGATTTTATATCTTATATTTACGAAACAATTATATATTTACGATACAATTGTAATATTTAAACAGAAATAATAAAATATGTTCACATGAATTTGAACTAACGATTTTTGTCCAAATTTCCATTCAAATGCCGCACTGTGCGGCGTTGTCTATGTATGGCGTTAATTTAAACAAATGGCTATTTCTCTCGACAGGTAGATTTTGGTTAAAACGGGCAATACCATTGGCAAATGCTTCTCTTTGAGCCTGTAAACACAAAACTATTTCGGCGGCTTCAAGCTCTTTGACAGATAGCTCTCCAACTTCTATTTGCTTATGCAAACAGGCATCCTTAAATCGCAGTACCCAAGCCGCGCATCTCGGCAATCTTGAGAACTTCCGGAATGTTGACATATCAAAAATAATGCTACCTACTGTATTTGCATGTAGCAAAACCTCGATCGCACCTCATCATCACACGGCTGGCTGTTATAGACATCTGGTTGTAGGGGCCAATCCTTTTCAGGCAGCTGAAGAAATTCCTTACCCATAGTCCACTCACTTTCAACGTTCAGCTTTGGCGGGTATCGCGCTCGCCTTGCCTCATCAGCTGGGTTCAGTCTCGAAGGAACCCAACGCCATTGACTAACCTGACTGCTCTCCAATATTTCGGCAATCGGGAATCTCATAAATTGTTTATATGGCCGAGGTTCCGATCTTATCCATCTGATGACGTTTTTTGAATCGCTTCAAAAGATTCTGTCTTTAAACGGCAAGATGATATAAAAAATTATGCAACGAAGCAGATATGTATTGATCCCTGGGGATTGGCGTATCGGATAGTGACAAAGAAACTGAAGAGTAGTAAGTCCCCACAAATATCCTGCCCGACAATGCTGAAGGCAACAGTTGAGCATCTATTCCCCCATCGATCAACTACGGAAACCACCCCCATGAGGGCAACAACTCCGGAACATATTCCCGAAATCACAACGGATGAGCTTTACGAAGCATGCAGGAAAATAGGTGACAATAAAGCGTCTGGATCTGGTGGCGTTCCAAATATCGCTATTAAGGCAGCCGTCCATAAGAGACCGGACCTGCTTATAGCAACGATGCAAAGGTGCCTTGAGGAGGGGATCTTCCCTGAACCATGGAAACTTCAGCATCTGGTGTTGTTACCTAAGGGAAATAAACCACCAGGAGAACCTTCATCGTATCGACCAATATGTCTGCTAGATACACTGGGAAAAATCCTTGAACGCATCATATATAGCAGACTATTATCAGTGGCAGAGGAAACAGGAGCGTTGTCAGACATTTTTCCCAGAATGCCCAGAAGTAGAGGAAGACGCGGAGCACGTTATGTTCCAGTGCAGACGCTTTACAACTAGCATAGCGAATGTACGAAGCCTGGAGAACTTAAAAGACCTCATGATGAGATCACCGGACGACTGGGTGGAGATTTATTCCGTCATAACGGCCGTGCAGATTGAACTGCGTAGAATCGAAGCGCTGAGAACGGCCGAGGAGGCAAATGTAGAGAGTAGAGCATAAGATGCATAAGATGCTAACCAGCCCCGCAAAGTAATACCTAACGGCAGTCCCGCGGGGAGAGTGGTTTGAAGTGTGTAGGGTGTGTGTTTATTCCTGGAATCGATTACTCAGGTTTGCGAATCGTGCATGCTAATAGAAATCACACTATCTATGAAGATGACACATCCGTGGCGCAACCAAAAAAAAAAAGAAGATAAGAAAACGTGTCTGGTTGTCGATAGCTGGATCGTTATCTTATAAAGACAAAAATTGGTTGTTGTTATTTTCCATTGCATTAGTTTTGATTTATTTGTGAGTTTTCATTCATAATGGAACTTGTAGCAGAGATGTTAATATACTTAATCGAGGCAAGAAGCCAAATATATAATTACAGAGATAAATGTCATTCAAATAAAATTATTATTTGAAAAATTTGATTTTTCTTCATCTCAACACACACCAAGCGAGACAGAAAAATGGGATCCGATTTTTTGTTGCATTGTGTCTCAGTTAGTGTGTGTTGGAATAAGACATGTTTTCTTGTCTGTGAATAAAAAGATGTCTTGTCTGATCCGGTGTGTTTTCAGCCTAAGCGCGGCGTTTATAATGAACAGCAGCTTAATTAAAGCTTTTCTTGGCAGTGCCTTAAGAACCTCTCCCGTGATTAAGTCGTATCCAGGAGCTTTCTTGGGTTTGAGTTTCTTTATTTCTTCCTTAGGGTCGGTTAGTTTTGCTTTTTTTATTGCAATATTATCTATATCCGACGTTTTTGCATCTTGAACAAGAGCTTGTCCATCAAATGGCTTAAAAGTATCTTCCAAATGCGTTTCAAAAATTTGTTCTTTCTCTTTATCGTGGCTGGCCCATTCGTCTTGAGTTTTCTTAATTGGTGCAGCTTGTATTATAGGCTTTTTAATACCTCTTATAGCTTTCCAAAGTGAATAATTCGAATCTTTTTCTGCCGATAAGCTTTCAAGATAAGTTTATATTTCTTTATTTTTAAGATCTTTAATAGCCTTTTTTAGTGAGTTCCACAAATGGTTAAGGTGTGATTTATGCTGCGGAGCCCCACTTTGTTGCCATTTTTTACATTTGGAAAATCTGTCAATGTCTTCGATGAGAGCATTATAGATTACTTTGTGAAGGGAATGACAGACACGATAAAGAACAAAATGGTCATATACCAGGCAAGAACAGTGGGTGAACTTAAGAGCAATTGAGAATATATGAGAAGGTTCGTGGGCCGACTCAGCAGTCGTCATACTCGAGGAGAAGTCAAATAACACCGACCGGGGCCCAATCAGCATTGAAACAGGAAAGGGAAGACAGAAAATGTTTTAAGTGCGGCGAAAGGACACATATTGCAAGGGATTGTCAATTTAGAACATTGAAATGCTTCAGATGTGGACAACCAGGACACCGGTCATTTGAGTGCAAAGATGACTCATCCTGCAACAACAGATGGCGGAGCAAGTGTCCCAAAAGCGCTAGTGTGTTTTGCAATAGGTACTAACCGCATTGTATTGGATGCAGGTGGTAGAGTTGGATAAGGCTAGGACGAATTTGTAACTACTACTGGTATTGGACAGAATAGGGTAACTACTTTAAGGGGTTTTCAGATAGATCTCGAAGTGGATGAGGTAGAGGTGCAGATTAGGTTTCAAGTGGTCAAGGAGCAAGGTATACAATGTGCAGCGGTTATCGGTAACGATTTTCTCAGCGAAGTAAATGTTTTACTTATAGCAGAGGGTGCCAGATTTAAGCAGAAGTTGGACAGTAAAGAGGCGGAACTCGCGGTAGTTGAGGAAGAGCTGAAGCCAAGTCAAGGCATTGAAAGGAGGAAATCGCCTACTGAAATGAAGTTGGTGTTGACCGATGATATTCCAATATGTCAAAGACCGAGGAGAATATCGTACGCAGATCATCAATTCGTGGGAAAAAGGTATCAGAGTTGTATATTTATATACGTCACCGTTGTTTGCTCCAACGGGAATACATCGTACACAGCAAAGCAGCGTGTCCAGATCCATACTGAAGTTGAAGAGGAATAAGGGTACCTATCGACGGTTGGCAAGTTGGATTATCTTTTTCTTTTCTCTTATTTATTGATGGCGCTAAAATTTCAATTTTAAAACTATATTATTTAAATTTTAATTCTTTCTATAAGTTAGCACACACGCCCCGCAACAGTTATTGTAGTTGCATTGCCCCCGCTCAACCAAGGTCAGCTGCACTCAAAACCAGACGCACATGTAAGCAAATATTTTTGCGATAATAACCGATGCACATGCCGGCAAATAATTGCGACATAATCAATTATCATTATTGTATTAAGTTAGATTTAAGATTTTTGGGAAAAATAAAGCTAGTCTGAAAACAGCACTCGAACTTGTCCCATATTATTTGGCGCCCAACCCACCGAAAAAAAAACTAAAACTTCATAGAAGTCGCAAAAAAAAAACTTCATAGAAGTAGTGAGAAGAAAAAAAAAAGTTCATAGAAGTCGTGAAAAAAAAAACTTGTTGAAGTTGTCCAAACGAAAAAGTGCGGGGTAATTAATTCGAAATTATTGATAATTACCTACAAAAATGAACTTAGTGTTAATGTAAGTTTAAGTAACTGAAAATCTGTTTATTAATTAGTGTAAACGATATTTAATGTTCTGAGATATTATTCCATAAATGTTTTATTATTATTGTAAGATTTTAAGATATTAAAAGGAATCTAAGACAAGTGATTTTGAAAGTAAAGAAAAATGAATCAGGAACAACTACAGGAACTTATTTCTGCATCTGTTGCTAGTGCAAGACAGGAATTTGCTAGCCAGTTAAATGAATTAACCGCGGCTATAAGTCACCTTCAAGCACCTCCCGTTGAAACATACGCTCCAGTCTCTATTAATCCTCTTATTGATTCAGGCAATGTGACCCTTGATTTAAATTATGACCTTATTGATGCTCTTAACGAGCGCGCAAGGGAAAATAATCTTATAGTTTTCATTTCCAGACTTCGTCGTCCTATATGTGATATTCTTTTCTAATCGAAACCATCAGATCTCCCTACTGCCCTGGCACTCACACAAGAACTCGAAATGAATCATAAACGTTACGAGTTTGCACGCACATTTGCGGCTGGTTGTTCAAACAGGCCTATAAGGCAGAATACATTGGCTCAATCCCCACCTCTACAGCAGAATAACCAACGCAATCGTCGTTCAAGTGACAAATTTAGGAAATCGACTCCTATGAGCATAGACCCCGGGAGCTCGGTCTTTAAAAAACCGACAAATTTCCAGAACGATGTCGAAATACAACGATCCAGTAGAACTGCACCGAAAGAAAAAACATTGGTTGAATCAACATCAATCTAATAATGGCGTAGCGAGAAAACGTACTCGTGACCATTCGGATTCAACACGGTCAAGACTAGGGAAATTTCAAAGAATAAACCACTTGCCAGACTTGTCATTAAAATCCTTAAGTGAAATAGGAACAGATAGTTACGCTTCTAATGATTATGGTGATGATGATCAATTCGCAAATGATACCAATTCTTACGAGGTTCATTTTTTAGAATAAAGTCGCTCTTGCCATTTATTACAAAAAAAAACAGTAAATGGACAAGAGCTGCGATTATTATTAGACACAGGTACTTCCACAAATTTTATTAAAAATTTACCTTACTTAAAAGGAATTTCTACAATGGAAACTCCATTTCAAGTAAAATCAGTTAACGGTGTAAATATAATAAAGGAATATTTCAAAGTTGATGTCCTAGGGAAAACATCTACATTTTTTATCCTACCTAGCCTCAACACATTTGATGCAATTGTAGGATACGATTTCTTAAAAGAAATAGGAGCTAAGCTAGACACTGTAAATAATATTTTGCTGCACAAAAACGGTTAGGAAAAAATTAAGCATTTTTCTTGCAAACAAGTTAACTCGTTGACTATAGATGAAGATTACGTTCCGTTACACCTTTTAGACCGATTTCATAATATCATAAAAAACAATATTAACGCTTTCGCCGAACCTAATAGGGCATTGCCCTATAACACTAATGTCAAAGCGACTATTCGTACTACAATAAGAGAACCAATTTACACACGAAGCTATCCATATCCAATTTCCGCTTCAGAATTAATTAATAACGAAATAAAAACTTTGCTTCGGGACAGTATTATTCGAAAATCATGTTCTCCCTATAATTCACCAGTACATGACGTTAGTAAAAAGGGCTTCGACAGTGATGGTAAACCGCGTTTGCGTATGGTGATTGATTTTAGGAAAATTAATGAAAAGACAGTGCCCGATAGGTATCCTATACCGGATACTTCTGTTATCTTGGCTAATTTGGGAAATTCAGAATATTTTACTACATTAGACCTGAAAAGAACCAATTTACACACGAAGCTATCCATATCCAATTTCCGCTTCAGAATTCATTAATAACGAAATAAAAACTTTGCTTCGAGACAGTATTATTCGAAAATCATGTTCTCCCTATAATTCACCAGTACATGTCGTTAGTACAAGCGCTTTGGGTGCAGTATTGTCCCAAAACGGGAGGCCTGTCACTATGATATCGCGGACATTGTCAAAAGCGGAAGAAAATTACGCAACGAATGAACGTGAACTTCTTGCCATTGTTTGGTCCCTAAAAGCGCTTCGTCATTATCCTTATGGAATTAAGGATATCCATATATTTACGGATCATCAGCCATTGACGTACGCCATATCGGATAAGAATCCAAATGGAAAAATTAAAAGGTGGCGCACATTTATTGAAGAATTTGCTCCTAAGTTTTTCTATAAACCAGGGAAGGAAAATAAAGTTGCGGACGCTCTTTCGAGGCAATATGTTAAAACTTTAACAGAGTTGCAAACAAACAATACAGTACATAGCGAAATTAAGACTACCCAGTATCCGGTAAACCAATTTAAGAATCAATTCATACTAGCGAAGTCAAACTATTTCAGCAAACAAACAAAAGTTATGTTTCAAAAACATATACGTCATACTATAAATTTTAATTCAGTTGAAAACTTAGTTAAGTGTTTGAAAGATATTGTGAATCCAAGCGTAACGAACGCCATTTGTTGTAACCTACCTACATTAGCACTCATACAAAACACTTTATCATTACATAGTTTCCCGGCACTAAATTCTTACACACTGAAAAGATGGTTATTGTTGTAATAAATAAAAATGACCAGTTAGATGTTGCAACAACAGAACACAATCATAGATCCCTACAGAAAAACTTCCACCAAATTATAGGAGAGTATTACTTTCCTGGGCTTAGAAAGGTCTGAAAATCAATCGTAACCAATTGCAAAATCTGTATAGAAAACAAGTATCAAAGAAAGCCTCCTAAGCCAGAGACTGCCAAAACACCAATCCCCAAGTATTCGGAGGAAATACTTCATATTGATATTTTTATGAGTAGGGACACTCTCCACGTGTTTCTTATCAGTTCACAATAATACTCTCACAGACACGAGAAATAGACGGCAATATGAAGTGCTGTAGTGAAAAAGGGATAAAAGAAAAGAAAAACTGGTTCGAAATTTGGCACAGGATGACTCCAAAAAAAAAAATTAATTTCTCATCAGTCAAATATTTATGTTTGTTGCTAATTTATTTTACTGTCTTTATTAAATTGTTTAACAATATCTTAAACTCGTGCTCGGATATACAATTTTAGAAGCGGTTTTGTTAATTTTCTGAACGGTGTTATGAATGGCTCTTCATCCCTTTTAATTAATTAGCGTGGATGGCCTGATCTCCACAGATAATCGAGGATTTTTGGTTTTTTTATGCTTTCCCACAGGCCTTTTCCCAAGGACAATATCCGCTAACGATTTGTCTTCGTTTACAAATTTATAAACACTTGGCGGAAATCTTCCGCTGTTCACTTGACATTGTCATTTGTTTTTTAACATGAACCTACTCTAACGGAGCATTGAAAACAAAATTACATAAATTTCGACCTCGTAATAAAAAGGAATAAAACAATAGGATTCTCTCATCTTAAGAATTACGTCGTTTGTACTGCAATACATTTTATTGCTTATTTTAAAAAGTTGAGTAAAAGGGTGCAATATAAGACAAAATTTGAGTAAAAAAAACGGCATAGCATATTTGAAAAAAAAAAAAAACATAATAGAAGTTAATCATTATTTTCATTATCATTTATAATAAGCATATTTGAACTTTGTCTATCGTACGATGAATTATATCGGTCTGCATACTTCATTATGCCTTACACACGTGACACCCGTTATTTTTCCGATTTAAGTTATCCAACAACTGATAACAATTCATCTCCAGATCGCCTTTAAAACTGCATGCGAAAAAATTGTACACAACCCTCCATTTAGTTTGACTTCATCATTAGTGTGACCGTTTGCTACAGAATTCAGTACACAAAAATGTTTTACAATAAAACTTAAAATCATCAAATATAATATACAACGATGTCAAAGTACAGCAAAAAAGTTCAATTATATGTTCTAGAATGCAAAATTGCGTATCTTATAATTTCAAAATCCATAATTAAGCCTATATATTCAATAACCTTTGACAAAAAAACAAAAACAAAACATACTTTACGAAGGTAAAGCTGGTCAACCTGAGTACTTCAACTCATACTAGTATGGAGAGGAAAAACACTACGACTCTGACAGTAACTCTAGACCGCGGTTAAAAAAAGCATTAAGGGAAAATCTCATTTATGTATCTTACGCATAGAGCCATATGTGATCGTGCTGGCAAATTATGTTGTGTTCTCTTTTCATTGTAAGAGATCGCACATAAGGGTTGAAAACAATACTTTTTACCTCTTTTCGCTTATTGTACGTTTTTTTTTAGGTGTTTTTCGTGCAGTAGTAGCATTTACATGTGTGCGGAGAGTGTCCCTACTCACTGTAAGTAGATATACTCTGTTGCAAGGCTGCAGAAGGATTGTATAATGAAACAACAATTCCTTACTATCCGAGGACATAATATATATCCGTCGATCTCGATAATGTCGTACAGCCCGTTGAGTAACCTCTTTGATACTATAATCCCGGTTTAAGCGACAACTTTGGCTTATCCACAACGGTTTTACCAACGTCACATTGCGGATATCGAAATATTGAAGCAAAGTGTCGAAAAATTCCGCAATGAGCTGCCAACTGGCCTACAACACCATGAAATTCACCATACCATAGGACAAGCTGGGGTACTAATAGCAGTTTTAATTATCATCTTTTTGGTCATTCAATGCTACCTCAAAGCCAGGAAGAGTAGACACATCCAGCCGCCAGCCCCAAAACCAAGGACACCAGCAAAACCAGAAGTCCAGGAGGATCGATTTAGTATACGTATTGACAATAATTAATTCAAATCCTAGTAAAAAAAAAATGTATTTGCTTTATACAATATACATATGTAGGTAGCACACCTAAGAATATTTTTATTGTTGAACCATCTGTTCAACCGCGGGCAAAATGTTAAAACTCATAATTGAAACTTGATAATGTATGTACATGTCACACAAAAATCAACTAATCATATTTCATTGCCAACGGAGGTTGAACAACTTCAGAGTTCATTCACAAGAAAAGAAATGCAAATGCAGCCATTTTGTACCTTAATTCTAGACTAAGCATTTATTGTTTATTATTGTCTGTACTTTAGATATTCGCTTAGTTGCAAATTAAGCATTTATTGACTGTTGAATTTAGTACAAAAAAGAGGAATAAAATGATATAATCCAATCTTAAACAGGCACAGACAATGAACTTTCGAAAGTTTGGATGAACTTTCTATTCTTTCTATTCATTCGAAAGTCAAAATACAATCTATGCGAATTCGACTCACTTTCGAATGAATTCGAATGTCAAAATAAGGCTGATTGACTCTTATGGCTGAACACACACCAAAGAATACAGACAAAAAATCTGTCCTTACCTCGATGCGCACCATGACTAGTTGTCGACAACACATGGGGTTGCATACGGCCAACACACACTGATCGAGAAAAACATGTCTGCAACCACCGTGGTTATCGATTATTGCACATCTGCTTATGGTGCAACACACACCGCACAGAACAGGACAAAAAGACAAGAATAGATAAGAAAACGTTTCTGGTTGTCGATAGCTGGATCGTTGTCTTATAAAGACAAAAATTGGTTGTTGTTATTTTCCATTGCACTAGTTTTGATTTATTTGTGAGTTTTCATTCATAAAGGAACTTGTAGCAGAGATGTTAATATACTTAATCGAGGCAAGAAGCCAAATATATAATTACAAAGATAAATATCATTCAAATAAAATTATTATCGACAGTAGAAAATTCGATTTTGCTTCATCTCAACACACACCAAGCGAGACAGAAAAATGGGATCAGATTTTTTGTTGCATTGTGTCTCGGTTGGTGTGTGTTGGAATAAGACATGTTTTCTTGTCTATGAATAAAAAGATGTCTTGTCTGATCCGGTGTGTTTTCAGCCTAAGAGCGGAAGCTTAATTAAAGCTTTTCTTGGCAGTGCCTTAAGAACCTCTCCCGTGATTAAGTCGTATCCAGGAGCTTTCTTGGGTTTGAGTTTCTTTATTTCTTCCTTAAGTTCGGTTAGTGTTGCTATTTTTATTGTAATATTATCTTGCATCTTTAACAAGAGCTTGTCCATCAAATGGCTTAAAAGTATCTTCCAAATGCGTTGCAAAAATTTGTACTTTCTCATTATCGTGGCTGGCCCATTCGTCTTGAATTTTCCTAATTGGTGTAGCTTGTATTATAGGCTTTTTAATACCTTTTGTAGCTTTCCAAAGTGAATAATTCGAATCTTTTTCTCCCGATAAGCTTTCAAGATAAGTTTATATTTCTTTATTTTTAAGATCTTTAATAGCCTTTTTTTAGTGAGTTCCACAAATGGTTAAGGTGTGATTTATGCTGCGGAGCCCGACTTTGTTGCCATTTTTTACATTTGGAAAATCTGTCAATGTCTTCGATGAGAGCATTATAGATTACTTTGTGAAGGGAATGCCAGACACGATAAAGAACAAAATGGTCATATACCAGGCAAGAACAGTGGGTGAACTTAAGAGCAATTGAGAATATATGAGAAGGTTCGTGGGCCGACTCAGCAGTCGTCATACTCGAGGAGAAGTCAAATAACACCGACCGGGGCCCAATCAGCATTGAAACAGGAAAGGGAAGACAGAAAATGTTTTAAGTGCGGAGAAAGGACACATATTGCAAGGGATTGTCAATTTAGAACATTGAAATGCTTCAGATGTGGACAACCAGGACACCGGTCATTTGAGTACAAAGATGACTCATCCTGCAACAACAGATGGCGGAGCAAGTGTCCCAAAAGCGCTAGTGTGTTTTGCAATAGGTACTAACCGCATTGTCCAAACGAAAAAGTGCGGGGTAATTAGTTCGAAATTATTGATAATTACCTACAAAAATGAACTTAGTGTTAATGTAAGTTTAAGTAACTGAAAATCTGTTTATTAATTAGTGTAAACGATATTTAATGTTCTGAGATATTATTCCATAAATGTTTTATTAATATTGTAAGATTTTAAGATATTAAAAGGAATCTAAGACAAGTGATTTTGAAAGTAAAGAAAAATGAATCAGGAACAACTACAGGAACTTATTTCTGCATCTGTTGCTAGTGCAAGACAGGAATTTGCTAGCCAGTTAAATGAATTAACCGCGGCTATAAGTCACCTTCAAGCACCTCCCGTTGAAACATACGCTCCAGTCTCTATTAATCCTCTTATTGATTCAGGTAATGCGACCCTTGATTTAAATTATGACCTTATTGATGCTCTTAACGAGCGCGCAAGGGAAAATAATCTTATAGTTTTCATTTCCAGACTTCGTCGTCCTATATGTGATATTCTTTTCTAATCGAAACCATCAGATCTCCCTACTGCCCTGGCACTCACACAAGAACTCGAAATGAATCATAAACGTTACGAGTTTGCACGCACATTTGCGGCTGGTTGTTCAAACAGGCCTATAAGGCAGAATACATTGGCTCAATCCCCACCTCTACAGCAGAATAACCAACGCAATCGTCGTTCAAGTGACAAATTTAGGAAATCGACTCCTATGAGCATAGACCCCGGGAGCTCGGTCTTTAAAAAACCGACAAATTTCCAGAACGATGTCGAAATACAACGATCCAGTAGAACTGCACCGAAAGAAAAAACATTGGTTGAATCAACATCAATCTAATAATGGCGTAGCGGGAAAACGTACTCGTGACCATTCGGATTCAACACGGTCAAGACTAGGGAAATTTCAAAGAATAAACCACTTGCCAGACTTGTCATTAAAATCCTTAAGTGAAATAGGAACAGATAGTTACGCTTCTAATGATTATGGTGATGATGATCAATTCGCAAATGATACCAATTCTTACGAGGTTCATTTTTTAGAATAAAGTCGCTCTTGCCATTTATTACAAAAAAAAACAGTAAATGGACAAGAGCTGCGATTATTATTAGACACAGGTACTTCCACAAATTTAATTAAAAATTTACCTTACTTAAAAGGAATTTCTACAATGGAAACTCCATTTCAAGTAAAATCAGTTAACGGTGTAAATATAATAAAGGAATATTTCAAAGTTGATGTCCTAGGGAAAACATCTACATTTTTTATCCTACCTAGCCTCAACACATTTGATGCAATTGTAGGATACGATTTCTTAAAAGAAATAGGAGCTAAGCTAGACACTGTAAATAATATTTTGCTGCACAAAAACGGTTAGGAAAAAATTAAGCATTTTTCTTGCAAACAAGTTAACTCGTTGACTATAGATGAAGATTACGTTCCGTTACACCTTTTAGACCGATTTCATAATATCATAAAAAACAATATTAACGCTTTCGCCGAACCTAATAGGGCATTGCCCTATAACACTAATGTCAAAGCGACTATTCGTACTACAATAAGAGAACCAATTTACACACGAAGCTATCCATATCCAATTTCCGCTTCAGAATTAATTAATAACGAAATAAAAACTTTGCTTCGGGACAGTATTATTCGAAAATCATGTTCTCTCTATAATTCACCAGTACATGACGTTAGTAAAAAGGGCTTCGACAGTGATGGTAAACCGCGTTTGCGTATGGTGATTGATTTTAGGAAAATTAATGAAAAGACAGTGCCCGATAGGTATCCTATACCGGATACTTCTGTTATCTTGGCTAATTTGGGAAATTCAGAATATTTTACTATATTAGACCAAAAGAACCAATTTACACACGAAGCTATCCATATCCAATTTCCGCTTCAGAATTCATTAATAACGAAATAAAAACTTTGCTTCGAGACAGTATTATTCGAAAATCATGTTCTCCCTATAATTCACCAGTACATGTCGTTAGTACAAGCGCTTTGGGTGCAGTATTGTCCCAAAACGGGAGGCCTGTCACTATGATATCGCGGACATTGTCAAAAGCGGAAGAAAATTACACAACGAATGAACGTGAACTTCTTGCCATTGTTTGGTCCCTAAAAGCGCTTCGTCATTATCCTTATGGAATTAAGGATATCCATATATTTACGGATCATCAGCCATTGACGTACGCCATATCGGATAAGAATCCAAATGGAAAAATTAAAAGGTGGCGCACATTTATTGAAGAATTTGCTCCTAAGTTTTTCTATAAACCAGGGAAGGAAAATAAAGTTGCGGACGCTCTTTCGAGGCAATATGTTAAAACTTTAACAGAGTTGCAAACAAACAATACAGTACATAGCGAAATTAAGACTACCCAGTATCCGGTAAACCAATTTAAGAATCAATTCATACTAGCGAAGTCAAACTATTTCAGCAAACAAACAAAAGTTATGTTTCAAAAACATATACGTCATACCATAAATTTTAATTCAGTTGAAAACTTAGTTAAGTGTTTGAAAGATATTGTGAATCCAAGCGTAACGAACGCCATTTGTTGTAACCTACCGACATTAGCACTCATACAAAACACTTTATCATTACAGTTTCCCGGCACTAAATTCTTACACACAAATTACAAGATGGTTATTGATGTAATAAATAAAAATGACCAGTTAGATGTTGCAACAACAGAACACAATCATAGATCCCTACAGAAAAACTTCCACCAAATTATAGGAGAGTATTACTTTCCTGGGCTTAGAAAGGTCTGAAAATCAATCGTAACCAATTGCAAAATCTGTATAGAAAACAAGTATCAAAGAAAGCCTCCTAAGCCAGAGACTGCCAAAACACCAATCCCCAAGTATTCGGAGGAAATACTTCATATTGACATTTTTATGAGTAGGGACACTCTCCACGTGTTTCTTATCAGTTCACAATAATACTCTCACAGACACGAGAAATAGACGGCAATATGAAGTGCTGTAGTGAAAAAGGGATAAAAGAAAAGAAAAACTGGTTCGAAATTTGGCACAGGATGACTCCAAAAAAAAAAAATTAATTTCTCATCAGTCAAATATTTATGTTTGTTGCTAGTTTATTTTACTGTCTTTATTAAATTGTTTAACAATATCTTAAACTCGTGCTCGGATATACAATTTTAGAAGCGGTTTTGTTAATTTTCCGGACGGTGTTATGAATGGCTCTTCATCCCTTTTAATTAATTAGCGTGGATGGCCTGATCTCCACAGATAATCGAGGATTTTTGGTTTTTTTATGCTTTCCCACAGGCCTTTTCCCAAGGACAATATCCGCTAACGATTTGTCTTCGTTTACAAATTTATAAACACTTGGCGGAAATCTTCCGCTGTTCACTTGACATTGTCATTTGTTTTTTAACATGAACCTACTCTAACGGAGCATTGAAAACAAAATTACATAAATTTCGACCTCGTAATAAAAAGGAATAAAACAATAGGATTTTCTCATCTTAAGAATTACGTCGTTTGTACTGCAATACATTTTATTGCTTATTTTAAAAAGTTGAGTAAAAGGGTGCAATATAAGACAAAATTTGAGTAAAAAAAACGGCATAGCATATTTGAAAAAAAAAAAAAACATAATAGAAGTTAATCATTATTTTCATTATCATTTATAATAAGCATATTTGAACTTTGTCTATCGTACGATGAATTATATCGGTCTGCATACTTCATTATGCCTTACACACGTGACACCCGTTATTTTTCCGATTTAAGTTATCCAACAACTGATAACAATTCATCTCCAGATCGCCTTTAAAACTGCATGCGAAAAAATTGTACACAACCCTCCATTTAGTTTGACTTCATCATTAGTGTGACCGTTTGCTACAGAATTCAGTACACAAAAATGTTTTACAATAAAACTTAAAATCATCAAATATAATATACAACGATGTCAAAGTACAGCAAAAAAGTTCAATTATATGTTCTAGAATGCAAAATTGCGTATCTTATAATTTCAAAATCCATAATTAAGCCTATATATTCAATAACCTTTGACAAAAAAACAAAAACAAAACATACTTTACGAAGGTAAAGCTGGTCAACCTGAGTACTTCAACTCATACTAGTATGGAGAGGAAAAACACTACGACTCTGACAGTAACTCCAGACCGCGGTTAAAAAAAGCATTAAGGGAAAATCTCATTTATGTATCTTACGCATAGAGCCATATGTGATCGTGCTGGCAAATTATGTTGTGTTCTCTTTTCATTGTAAGAGATCGCACATAAGGGTTGAAAACAATACTTTTTACCTCTTTTCGCTTATTGTACGTTTTTTTTTAGGTGTTTTTCGTGCAGTAGTAGCATTTACATGTGTGCGGAGAGTGTCCCTACTCACTGTAAGTAGATATACTCTGTTGCAAGGCTGCAGAAGGATTGTATAATGAAACAACAATTCCTTACTATCCGAGGACATAATATATATCCGTCGATCTCGATAATGTCGTACAGCCCGTTGAGTAACCTCTTTGATACTATAATCCCGGTTTAAGCGACAACTTTGGCTTATCCACAACGGTTTTACCAACGTCACATTGCGGATATCGAAATATTGAAGCAAAGTGTCGAAAAATTCCGCAATGAGCTGCCAACTGGCCTACAACACCATGAAATTCACCATACCATAGGACAAGCTGGGGTACTAATAGCAGTTTTAATTATCATCTTTTTGGTCATTCAATGCTACCTCAAAGCCAGGAAGAGTAGACACATCCAGCCGCCAGCCCCAAAACCAAGGACACCAGCAAAACCAGAAGTCCAGGAGGATCGATTTAGTATACGTATTGACAATAATTAATTCAAATCCTAGTAAAAAAAAATGTATTTGCTTTATACAATATACATATGTAGGTAGCACACCTAAGAATATTTTTATTGTTGAACCATCTGTTCAACCGCGGGCAAAATGTTAAAACTCATAATTGAAACTTGATAATGTATGTACATGTCACACAAAAATCAACTAATCATATTTCATTGCCAACGGAGGTTGAACAACTTCAGAGTTCATTCACAAGAAAAGAAATGCAAATGCAGCCATTTTGTACCTTAATTCTAGACTAAGCATTTATTGTTTATTATTGTCTGTACTTTAGATATTCGCTTAGTTGCAAATTAAGCATTTATTGACTGTTGAATTTAGTATAAATAAGAGGAATAAAATGATATAATCCAATCTTAAACAGGCACAGACAATGAACTTTCGAAAGTTTGGATGAACTTTCTATTCTTTCTATTCATTCGAAAGTCAAAATACAATCTATGCGAATTCGACTCACTTTCGAATGAATTCGAATGTCAAAATAAGGCTGATTGACTCTTATGGCTGAACACACACCAAAGAATACAGACAAAAAATCTGTCCTTACCTCAATGCGCACCATGACTAGTTGTCGACAACACATGGGGTTGCATACGGCCAACACACACTGATCGAGAAAAACATGTCTGCAACCACCGTGGTTATCGATTATTGCACATCTGCTTATGGTGCAACACACACCGCACAGAACAGGACAAAAAGACAAGAATAGATAAGAAAACGTGTCTGGTTGTCGATAGCTGGATCGTTGTCTTATAAAGACAAAAATTGGTTGTTGTTATTTTCCATTGCACTAGTTTTGATTTATTTGTGAGTTTTCATTCATAAAGGAACTTGTAGCAGAGATGTTAATATACTTAATCGAGGCAAGAAGCCAAATATATAATTACAAAGATAAATATCATTCAAATAAAATTATTATCGACAGTAGAAAATTCGATTTTGCTTCATCTCAACACACACCAAGCGAGACAGAAAAATGGGATCAGATTTTTTGTTGCATTGTGTCTCGGTTGGTGTGTGTTGGAATAAGACATGTTTTCTTGTCTGTGAATAAAAAGATGTCTTGTCTGATCCGGTGTGTTTTCAGCCTAAGCGCGGAAGCTTAATTAAAGCTTTTCTTGGCAGTGCCTTAAGAACCTCTCCCGTGATTAAGTCGTATCCAGGAGCTTTCTTGGGTTTGAGTTTCTTTATTTCTTCCTTAAGTTCGGTTAGTGTTGCTATTTTTATTGTAATATTATCTTGCATCTTGAACAAGAGCTTGTCCATCAAATGGCTTAAAAGTATCTTCCAAATGCGTTGCAAAAATTTGTACTTTCTCTTTATCGTGGCTGGCCCATTCGTCTTGAATTTTCCTAATTGGTGTAGCTTGTATTATAGGCTTTTTAATACCTTTTGTAGCTTTCCAAAGTGAATAATTCGAATCTTTTTCTCCCGATAAGCTTTCAAGATAAGTTTATATTTCTTTATTTTTAAGATCTTTAATAGCCTTTTTTAGTGAGTTCCACAAATGGTTAAGGTGTGATTTATGCTGCGGAGCCCGACTTTGTTGCCATTTTTTACATTTGGAAAATCTGTCAATGTCTTCGATGAGAGCATTATAGATTACTTTGTGAAGGGAATGCCAGACACGATAAAGAACAAAATGGTCATATACCAGGCAAGAACAGTGGGTGAACTTAAGAGCAATTGAGAATATATGAGAAGGTTCGTGGGCCGACTCAGCAGTCGTCATACTCGAGGAGAAGTCAAATAACACCGACCGGGGCCCAATCAGCATTGAAACAGGAAAGGGAAGACAGAAAATGTTTTAAGTGCGGAGAAAGGACACATATTGCAAGGGATTGTCAATTTAGAACATTGAAATGCTTCAGATGTGGACAACCAGGACACCGGTCATTTGAGTGCAAAGATGACTCATCCTGCAACAACAGATGGCGGAGCAAGTGTCCCAAAAGCGCTAGTGTGTTTTGCAATAGGTACTAACCGCATTGTATTGGATGCAGGTGGTAGAGTTGGATAAGGCTAGGACGAATTTGTAACTACTACTGGTATTGGACAGTATAGGGTAACTACTTTAAGGGGTTTTCAGATAGATCTCGAAGTGGATGAGGTAGAGTTGCAGATTAGGTTTCAAGTGGTCAAGGAGCAAGATATACAATGTGCAGCGGTTATCGGTAACGATTTTCTCACCGAAGTAAATGTTTTACTTATAGCAGAGGGTGCCAGATTTAAGCAAAAGTTGGACAGTAAAGAGGCGGAACTCGCGGTAGTTGAGGAAGAGCTGAAGCTGGGTGTTGGAGCCCGGAGTCAAAATTATATGGGTTGCATAGAGAATTTGAGATCATATGTTTGTCGGTGGAGAAAGGAGAATTCATAAGGGAATTGGATATTGACTGGAAAAATCTAAAGAATGGTTGTGGAGAAAAGCTAAAACGGATGATAACGAATTATGTCCCATGAGGAGGAAATCGCCTACTGAAATAAAGTTGGTGATACCGATGATATTCCAATATGTCAAAGACCGAGGAGAATATCGTACGCAGATCATCAATTCGTGGAAAAAAGGTATAATAACTATATAACGATAACTATTTATCGCACAAGCCAGAATAGGAGTCTATTATAGCTAGGAACGTCTAACCTTGAAATGGCCCAGCAAAATCTATATGTGGTCGTGACCAGGGTTTCGACGTTTCTTCCCAAGGATGAACGGTTGTACGGACCTTTTCTGCTCGAGATTGCTGGCAAGTAACGCATTTCCTTACAGTCGTCTCGATATCATTGTCCATCTTCGGTCACCATATGTAACTTCTGCCCAGGCTCTTCATTCTTACCACTCCCGGATTGCTAGCATGTAACATTTTCAGCATATCTTGCGGAGCGGCCTCTGGAATGACAATACGATCACCTAGAGCAAACAATCTTTATTTACCGAAATTTGGTTCCTTCGTTGATAGTATGGTTTGACATCTTCATCCGGTTGCAAATCTGGCCACCCCTTCAACGCCCAATAAAAAACACGTCTTAAAATTTTGTCGTTCGACGTCATCTTTCCGATGTCGGCTGATTGAAGAATTTGTGCATCGCAATTCTCGATCATGTTGACTCCATTTTCTTCATCATTATTCGGTGATTTGTTGGGTAGGCAGCTTAGTGCATTCGCAGTACCATTTTTGATGCCTGGTCTATGCACGATTTTTAAATTGTAACCATTTAAAAATATACTCCATCTTAGCATCCTAGTGGAGAGTATTACTGGCGTTGGCCTCTCTGGGTTAAATACATAGTCCAATTAGTGGCTTATGGTCAGTAACGATTGCAAACCTCCTTCCGTAGAGAAAATTGTTAAATTTTTTTAACACCAGATATGATGGCTAACGCCTCTTTGTCGATTTGAGCGCAATTTCGCTCAGTAGATGTCGTCGTTCGTGAAAAAAAAATTAAATTGGCCGTTCCTTACCATTAGGCAGATTATGTGATAGAACCACGCCAATGCCGTATAGCGAAGCATCGCAAACTAATGAAATCGGTAGATTACTATCGTAGTTTATAAGAATTGTTGCGCTCGAAAGTATTTTTATTTGTGAAACTAAACTGCAGAATTTTCCGTGTGCCAACGCCATTTTGATTTTTTGTCTAGTAGTCTGTGAAGTGGTTCAGCAATGTTTTCTTTGTCTTTTAAAAATAAGTGATAAAAATTTATCAATCCTAGGAATGCTTGTAGTTGTTTTTTATCGGCTGGTGGGAGAGTTGCCATGATAACACGCACTTTTTCATCGGATGCACGAATTCCACTACTGTCAACAACGTAGCCGAGAAATGAAACTGATGGCAAATCAAACTAGCATTTGTCTTTTCGAAGTCGTAAGGCCCCGACCCATAGAATCCGTCGACATCCGTCGACGTCGATCCGTTGTGCGTTGACGTTGAAGTTGACGTATTGCCGGATAGAACAGTCCCATAGAATCCGTCACAACCGTCAGCTGATTGTCAAAGGCGATGATAGTTTCTTTAATTCTCTCTCTGCTTCCACCAATGAAAATGCGTACTCTCAATTTTCTTATGCGTGAACTTCAATATGTGAATGTGTGAACTTAAATACGTGAATGTGTGTACTGACAACGGATCGACGGATTGAAAAAGTAGAAAGTAAACCTACTTTGTCCGTCGTCCGTCATCCATCCGTTGGTTATGGGCCGCCTCCCATAAGGTTGTGTGTATTTTATCGAGCTGTCAGTTAACGTCGACGGAACAACGGATCGACGGATTCTATGGGTTGGGCACTGTAGTCCAGCACGCACTACTCAGTCGACGATAAACTTCCTCGAGTGTATCCAACAACACCAGGTATTACTTGCATTAAATCTTGAATACGCTTTTGAAATAGCTCAGGTGCGACAGAACCGTCGACGTTTTCTCGTCTACGATCAGCTGTAGAAATGCTTGTCCTAAATCAATTTTAGCAAACTTTATTCTCTTAGGAATGTTCGCGAGAGTATCATTCACTGCTGGTCATAGACAAATCTAAATTAGACAGACAACTTCGGTTCGTTTGACGCATTCGCTCCCTCAAGCTAAAATCCGCTAGATTTTGTCATTGTATTCTGACAGTCCAGCAAAATCAAATGGGAGCTCACTAATTTCACACATACAATTACAAAATCCGGCGATTTTTTTGACATCTATGGCCGCAGCCATTTTTTACATACAATTTGTTGTTGTTAATGGAATAACAACCGGAAAAAAAATGTTTGCTCAAAAGGGATGAAAGAGATAACCCGACAAAATAATAGTTAGGTCTTGGTCACACGCTACTTCACATTTATTCACAAACATGGTAATTAGGCTCCATCTATTTTCAGCACTAAGGGGGCAGGGGAAGTACGAGTTGACTGTCTAATTTAGGTTTGTCTATGCTGCTGGTGCTTGTAAACAATGTGGCTGCAGCACCGTTTACGGTGCACTTGTAGTCACCGCAAATTCTCACTGAGCCGTCAGGTTTTAATACAGCTACTATTGGAGTAAGCCACTCGCTTTACCCGGTTGGTTTCAAGATTCCCTGACTAACTTGTTCATCAATCTCTGCTTCTATAAGTGGTTTTAGTGCATACGGTGGTGATCTCGATTGTATTTTTATCGGTTTCAATGTTGGATCTAGATTTAGCTTTATCTCTTCGCCCACATATGAGCCTATCTCTTCGGAGAACAATTTTTTATATTGCTCGAGTAAGTGAGTGATGGGAGAGTGAACATGATGAACACCTTGCACAGCTATACCCAAGTGATCGAACCTGTTACAGCCCGTTTGTACGGTTACCAGCGACAATGTAGAGGGGGAGGTTGCTTATCATCTTGTTATTGTACAAAACATCTACGTACAGCAAACTTGTAACTGGAATAGGGTTATTTCCATTATCGAATAAATTCAAACATGGATTAATTAGTGCTGGTTGGTTGTTCCTCCGAAGTCTGCTCGCATTGTTCTTCGACATAATTGTGTAATTTGACCCAGAGTCCACTTCGAATTCACACTGA
Organism: Chalcosyrphus nemorum; assembly: GCA_949716465.1. NCBI lineage: Eukaryota > Metazoa > Arthropoda > Insecta > Diptera > Syrphidae > Chalcosyrphus > Chalcosyrphus nemorum. The sequence goes on from OX454334.1 coordinate 38,001,208, forward strand.
ACTCCGTTTATTATTGCATTTGCAATTTTCTTCAAATTTCCAAAACGCTGACTTGAATTCACTCTACGTTTGCTACTCTTACTATGGTTGGAAATGTTTTGATAGGGTTTTGATTGACAGACTCTTTTTATATGACCTATCAGATCACAGTTATTACATTTTGCGGATCGGAAGGGACATTCTGTTCTCGGGTGTTTATTCTCCGCAATCATGACATGTACGCAGCTTTTGCTTAGAATCTGCTTTTCGATCGTAGGAATTTTGTATCGGTTGTGAGTATCACCTTGATTGCATTGAGTTTACGTGGATTGGTGATGAATTATCGCCAATTACTTGTTGGTTCTTGGCTGCCGTCTCTGAAGCAATGGCTCGTTCTTGGACTGTTTCTAGTGTAATGGAATTTTCAGCTAGAAGGAATTGTTGGAGGTTGGTTTTTCACAGCCCACAGACCAGTTGATCTCGCAACACTCAACATTCGGTCGATGGTTTCTCCGTCGAAGTTACAATCGATGATTAGATGGCGAGGCTCGGCAATATATTCAGAAACTGTTTCAAACTGCTGATCACGTTTGAAGAATCGGAAGAATGCAGCGATCTCCGGTGGTGTCACAATATAATGCTTCGATAGTGTCTCAATAATGGATTTATACGGGGTATTTTCGATTTTGTTAGGTGAAATAATTGACTCTACCAAAACGAAGCAATGTGCTCCGCAACTAGTAAGAAATGTAGCCTTCTGTATTTCCTCGTCCTTAATGCTGCTCGCTAATAAGAACATCTCAAACCGTTTCCTGTATGAACTCCACGCTGCAGGGTTTGTAATGTCGAATTTTTTTTATAGATCCGAACGATGCCATTGTGGTTCTTTTGGAAGAGGAATTAGAGCTTGTTTAAAAATATTCGGGTTTATCCTCTGTGCTATTTTCCTCGCTATCGCTTATGTAGTTTTTTTATTTTTGCTAATCCTCGTCGCCAGTGTTATGTTTATTTTATTATAATCCAATTATTTATATTTCAGTTGATTTTAAAATATCTAAATTATATAAGTTTTACAAGAATTAAGAGTTAGAGAATGAGATTAGAGTAAGTTATAAGATTAAGTCCGGTTTCAATGAATACTGTCAGAAGAAAGTGTTTTTTCTTAGAACGTGTGGATTAAATCACGATGGTAGATGTTGCTATCAGTGATGGCAAAGTTGGTGGGCTTGCACACTACGACTCGTAGAGTTCAGACACAACAGTATGGCTCATCAACAAGGATACTTTTCGGCAAAAAGACACAGGAACTGGTGGAAAAGACTTATATCCCAAGATTACGGAGTTGTGTGCAGTGCCTTATAACAGAGACAAAAACTGGTAAGAAAGATGGATATCTTAGTCTTATAAATAAGGAAGATAAGCCACTACGAACCTACCATATCGACCACGTTGGCCCGATGGATCAGATGAAAAAACAATATAACCACATTCTGGTTGAATAATGGGGACTTTACAACAAAACACGTCCGATCACTTTCGTGCATTTAAAACGAGTGTCTTTATTTTAAGCTTAAAACTATTTACAATTTTGTGTGAAAATATGAGATGCGAGACGCGCACTCATCAAAAGTGTGGGAACAGAAAGTAAAAATTGAAATCTTAAAATATGAAATGCGAGATGCGCATTCATCAAAAGTGGAAAGTATTTCTACGTAGTGGTCATGATCATCCAATGGTTGTAGTATTAATTCGTCATTTGGTTTGTTAGACTTATCATTTGCCTTCCTTTTCCTACCAGCATCACACATTTCCAAATTATAACCAGCATTAATATTGCGGTTACTGATATGCTGACTGCTGCTGAATGGTGTGTTATTTGGCGCCAGTAAGAAAACATCTCTTCATTGTTATAGTCTTCCTTTAGCTTGTCCCATGAGTCAGCTGTGGATAAAATTGATTTTTTGGGCATTGACCTGAAAGTAAGAATCTCAGATTAGATTATGGTTAAAGTATCGGGTAGAGTAAAATTCATAGCTCTAATGAAAGTATACTGAATATCTATGTTGGGATTTCTTTCTGCAAATAGAGTATTCTCCTGTATTTAATTGATATGATACCAACTCCTTCGAATACAATGTCTTCTCTTTGCCGATTGCAAACTGCTGTAGCTTCAGTTTGTGTATTGGCCACGAAAAACCATGTATTCTTGAGGTATAAATGCTTTCAATGTTGTTGGGTAACAAAAATTTTTTTTGAGGGCAATAATCCTTTGTCGATCGACGCACACAGGTAAATTTCCCCAAATTCATGGCCAAAACTACAAAAAACTAAATTTCGATTTGTTGTTTTTTTTTTCAATGCAAAATTGTTTAGAAATAACATGTGCTTTGAATTTGATTGTTCATGAAATGCAGATTGTAACTATTTAATCAGTATGTGCTTCTAAAGTGCAAACTTTAAATTTAAATGCAGTACTACTCCTTGGTTGCATAAGAAAGTGTACTTTTCCAAAATGCTGCATCCGTTAAGATCGATGTCTGATAATTCAAAGAAGTATTGGTTGTTATAATCTATCGCTAAGAAGGACGATGTGACTTCAGGTATTACATATGTGTTATTACTTATGCGGTGAGGTATGGGGGTAATTTTGAGCACGTCATATGAAGCAATTTCAGTAATGTGTAGAAATCCACTGATGATCGCATGAGTCACGTTAAGTTCGATCATGATTCGATTGGAAGGTCGCTTTACAATTATCAAGTTTGTTGTAAGCTTTGCTGAAACGCTATCGATGACTTTATGTAAGTAGCCTGGTGTTACAAATTCCAAGAAATTTTTTGATTTCGCCGTTGTCAGTTTAATATATTGAGTCTCCATCTCAGTAAGGAGGTCAAAGGAAATTTGGTATGCTGCAAAAATCTGCAACCCTACCTTGTTTTCATCAACGTATTCAAACCAGCTGCAGCTATGACATTATTGACCTTATGCGTTATCACATCAAATCAGTCCTTTGTATTGAAGGTGGCAGTTGACACCATAAAAGTATTCTGTTGATGAATCGCCTTTTTTTAACAGCTCTTGGTTATGGTCTAAATTGTCAATACTTGTATAAACTTCGTCATTAACCCCAATACCATTTCCAATAATTTTCCGAATAATCCCCTTTCGGAACGACTGTTGATTGCTTGACCACACGATGTACTCAGTATGTCTGTCTAATTCCCGTTTAATCGAAGTTTCCTTGGTCTTTAGATGATTTAGTAAGGTGTTAGGTACAATGAGTCTCTCCCCGGTACGATGCTGATATACTAAAAGCTTGTTCCATTCTTTTGACAATTTTATAAACTTTAATTAAACTGATCCGTAATGTTGAATTTCGATATGACATCAATTTTGAGTGTCCCCTTCAATCTCGTTCAAACCCAGAAATACTTTTACATGTTTCAAAAGTTTAGCGCGTAGAGCAGCGCCACATAATTCAAGTTTTGGTAATGTCACTGCTTTCTCTTTAAATATTTTGATTGGCGCCACTCACGTTTTTGAAGTAGCAACGTGATTATTACTTTGCTGTTTACCACAGCCCGTACACTTTTTCCGAAGCATCTGCAAACCCGTGTATTTCAATGAATCTACTGTTAAGTGTGTAATATATCCAGCGAGGAATATTTATTTCCTCAACTGCTGGTAGTGCCATGCGGAATTGAACCCATTTCGTTGCCAGTTTTTCTTCTAATGGTTGGTCCCATGTATACTGTTCAATCCAGAGTTCTTGGAGCTCTTGTGATAACTGGGGTAAGCCATCCCATTGGTTCGCATAGTTTTGCTATGTCTGAGATTAATGCCTTTACTTTGTTGTAGTTTTACTTTGAATTGAAACTCATCCGCCGTAGGTGCCCAATGCACTCCAAGTGTCTTTACTATCTCTTCTCTTTGTATTTCAATGGGTTTTTCACCTTCGGTGATTTGCTTTCCACTTCCTTAAGTTAAATCCACCTTTGTGTAGTACTTCTATTAACTGTTTCTGAATCATTTTAGCATCTGTTAAAGAATGTGAACCCGACATCAAATCATCAACGTAAAAATCTCTTTTAATTATTTCTCGAATATGTAGGTATTTATTTGTCTCGTCTTCGGCTAACTTGTGTAACGTTTTGATTGCTGAATAAGGCGCAGATTTCGTACCGTATGTGACGGAGTTTAAGTTCGTGTAGTTTTTCATACAAATTCTGATGATCCTCAGCAATCTTTATCTGTCGATACATTTTTTCTATATCGGCAGTATAGACATTTTGATGAATTCTCCACCGCAGTAGAATGAACTTGTCTTGCTGTAATTTTGGTCCATTAAGCAGTAGTTCATTCAGACTAATCCCATTGCTTGTTTGCATGGATGCGTCGAACACTACACGTAGTTTGGTTGTAGCGCTTTCTTGTCGGATAGCTGCCTGGTATCTCCATTTGATACCAACGCGTCATTGCCCTTGGTTTGGAATCACCTAATCCCTTTCCAATATCCTTTAAGAGTATTTTTACCGTATAAATTCCATCTCAGTTTCTTCTTGTAGTCTTCTTGTAGTAATCCTCACATTAAGAATGCTCACTCGTTAATTCTGTGTCTTGTGCTGCGTTTTCTATTTCACAGAATCGCTTCAGTTCTTTGTCAATATTTTCTCGCGTTACAACCATTGACACCAAATTGTGTATTTTCGGCTAGTATTCCGCTCTCAAGTTTTTTAACTCCATCGCAGATCACATCAGTAATTATGTCCGCTCTAATAAGTATATCTATCGGCCCAGGTGTGTTATACGTTGGATCTGCTAGAATGAGATTATTATTCAGCCAATTATTGTTATATAGTGCTATAAAATCTTCTGGTTTAGTATGCGTTAGGCTTGAAAGGACTAGTGCTTCGCAGTGTAGTATAAAGTTCGATTCATATCTTGGAGTTAGTTCTAATTGAACTGTAGCGGATGAAATTATTTGCACCAGCAAACGCTTACACACAGCACATACCCATGCATACCGAGCTGTCAACTAGGCGATAGTTTTTTCTAGTTCTCTCTTCTTCTGACGACGTGGTCATAGACAAATCTTGTTTCTCTATGGACGTGGTCGAGGATGGCAGCTGCGGGTCTTACCTACCATAGACAAACTAATATAGACGGTCGTCTTCTCCCTCCTCTACCGAAATTTTGGTTTGACTCGTCTCTTGTAACCCAATAAATAGTGTCATTGCAGAGAGACATTATTCTGTTAGCATATTCGCATACTAAGTGCAACATTAAGCGATGGTCTGGTAATATTCATTTCGTTTATAACTGTCATCTAAAATCTCCCAACTATCTACTATGCGTGAAATATTTAGAAGCTTTTTTTATGATCAGTAGATTGTAAGAAATTTGTTTCTGTTATCATGATATGGTAATAAGAATTGTTTAAAAAAATCATTTTGACATACTATTTGCGCGTCTGGTAAGGGTATGGCTGCGCGTAAAACGTCTGGGACCTATATTTTTGAGATCAGGACGTTCTTAAAAATTTTTTGGTGTAACAATTATGTGGTTATACCAATTATTTCAAAAAGTGATTTTTAGCATACTACATATTAGCACGTCTGGCAGGGGTATGGCCGCGCGTAAAACGTCTGGGACCTATATTTCTGTGATCAGGGCATTCTGATCTTTCATTTAATACTACATTCAAGTGGTTATACCAAAAATCCAGATTTTGGAAAAAAGCATATTTTCAGAGTACTATTATTAACCTCAGCTGCGTCAAATCGCTGCCAGACTTCCACATTTGATATCGTCTATTGGAGACCTTCATATTGATATATAAATCTCTTGGTTATATCTTCACGCCCAAAATTTGCTGTGGGCTCTTGGTCTATAATTGTTGTACAGCATCCTCCGTTATGAATGTGGCCTGCGAATCAGGATCTACCAATGCGCGTAATAATTCGTATGTGTTTTGCGTGGTTTTTGCTTTAACTAATGCAGTTGCCAACAAAGTAATGCTCCTTTTTCTTTTCTACATTGATTTCATTTATAGTTTTTTATCCCTGACCCGTCTGATCGTGATATGTGTGTTGAGATACTCTTCGCTTTACCCTTTTTGGTTTTTAGCGTTCGTATTATTAAGTACGTGAAGAAGAGAATGATGCTGTCGGTTACAAATTACGCACGAGGTTCTGCTCATGCTCCATGCCTGTTGGATCACTGCAGGAAGTTTCGATGCCACAATGGGTACCGCCAATGCATCCCACTTATCTACTGGCAGCTTCATCACAGTTAACGCACTCTTGCTTGAGCCCAATAAATCGCGAGACATGAATCTCGGCCAACTGTTTCGGGCTGTCGTAACGGGTCTTCAGTGCATTCCACACACCATCATAGCCACCGGTATACATACCTCCAACTAACGCCACTGCATCGCCTTGTACGGCATCACGAAGCTTGCCAAGCTTATATGCCACTGGTAGATCTTGAGAGTGGACGAGCGTTTCAAAAGCATCCTTGAATGCAAGCCAATTTTTCAAGATCCCATCAAATTTAGGAACTGATAATGGATCTAACTTCAAATCAATGATCGCTGAGTGTTGCGATGCAGCATCTTCCAAGTTTTCAGCCACACGTTTCGTTTGTGCCGCAGACAGTAAACGATGTAACTTAGCCATTGACGGATTATGGTATGCCTCCACATCATCCCACAGCTTAGCATGGGTTTCCAGCTCTGATGGTTGGGCTACAGCAATGAGCAGCAACAAAACGATCGAAATGCATGCGCATTTGATTTCTTGTTGAAGGGAAAATTCGTCGGCGGGAAAATCAACTGCAGCAACATTCGCAGAGATACGCTTTATTGCGGTAACTGCAGTGGTGCGCCTGTTTAGGTCTGCCATTGTTGTGGAAGGCTCAGGTGTATCGCAAGAACCCGATGGCGACTCTGCAAAGCAATCTGGCTCATAAACGACTGTCAATTCAAAATCGTCCAATTCCTCAATTCACTGCGCAAAACAAAAAATTAAAAAATGCCCAACAATCGGTGAAATTTAGGAATGAAAACACCAAGTACGCCAGGAAATATTTCACCATTCCTTACCGCTTTATTGTAACTGTACGATGTAAAACGGTATATGCAGTCGAATGTTCCGGAGCTTATATGACGCCAGCCAAAAGTACAGTTGTACACAACCACGCCACAATTTCTCGAATCCTTATTTCTCACAGGAGGCACCAAAAAATGTATGAGAATGTTGCAACTCGTCATACACGCAGAAAACGAACGACGGAAAGAGAAAAACGTAACTAATTTTAAACAATATATTTAAAAAATATCCGGGAACAAGACAACAAAATTCACAAAAAAAGGCAAAGAGATGTGTTCAGTTCTGGAGTTGAAGAGCAAGTGTATTCAAAGAAGATGAAACGTCAAAACATTGCCGCCTTCCAGCGACACCACAATCAAATGTTGGCTGCAGTGATGGGGTTCAGGAACACAGCCATCACCGACGTTCAGGTGGATAAAAATCATTCACACACAATGTCGTTCATCATTTGCTGCACAATTTCTTGTACTTGGTTTTTAAAGCTGTTAGCAAAATATTTATGCTCCTTATTTTGCTCCTTCGTTTCACGAAGAATCATATCATTCTCGCAGAATTTCTCCCAGTTCTTCTCTAAGGCCTCCTTTCGCTTATTCAAAAAGTTTAACGTTTTCCTTGCCCCACCATCCTTTTTATAATTAATAAATTGAGATTGGATTAACTTACCCTATTCCAGTTGTTCTGCTAATTGTTTTTCCTCCATTACTGGTTCCAAGGGTTGTAGTTCACAAAATGTATATTTTGTTTTGTTTTTGTTTACAGTTTACAATTTACGGCCAAAATTCACAGTTAAAGTTCACAATCAAAGTTCAGAGTTCATACAGTTTAACCACTTTAGTTCACAGTTTACCATTTACGGCCACAGTTCACAATTAAAGTCCACAGTTCACAGTTCATACACTTTACGAGTATAATTAAAGTTTCTTCACTGTTCTCTTCTTGGCTTAGAAGGACCATGAATAAATGGAGGGTTTACAACAGAAGAACACGTCCGATTACTTTCTTGCATTTAAAGCGAGTGTCTTTATTTTAATTTTTGTGAATATATGAGATGCGAGACGCGCACTCATCATAAAATGTGGGAACAGAAAATAACGTATAAAAAATTGGGCAAGTTCGAGGAGGGCCTCGTGCAATAGTGTTCCGGACATTTTATATTGTCATTAAATAGAGCGCAATGTTATTCATATCCTGCATAGGCACACTTAATACTTGTTTTAATATGAACGATGTAATACCTAGTACGTAGGTATGTCCTAGTAACTACTTACTTAAAGGGCTCCCGACCCTTGTAGAGTCCCTGCCTGAGACATCGCTGCCTTCCATCCTCTGCGGTCCCGAGCACGCTGCTTCCAGTTGTGAAGACCAAGTTTTCTGGCATCCGCGACAGCTTGGTCTTTGTACCGGAGGTTCGGTCTTCTTCGCCGTCTCGAACCTGGGGGCTGGGATTCGAAGATCCTCTTGGCTGGAGCATTGTTGTCCATTCGCTCGATGTGGCCGAGCCAATGTAGTCTGCGTATCTTGGCTTTTTGGACTACATCCACATCCTGGTACAGCTCATAGAGTTCGCGGTTGTATCTTCTCCTCCATTCGCCCTCCTCGCATAAGGGACCTAATATCCGACGGAGTATTTTACGCTCGAAGGTGCCCAATATTTGCTCAGCTTTCTTACTTATCGTCCAGCACTCGGCTCCATAAAGCAGGACTGGTAAGATGAGCGTTCTGTAGAGCATTAATTTTTCCGTCGAGTTAGGAGTTTTGAACCCAGGTTATTCTTCGTCGGATCTCTACAAAGGTGTCATTTGTAGGATTCATATTTGTTCCGAGGTAGGTGAACTCCTTAACTACCTCGAAATTATAGCTATCAACAGTGACGTTCTGCCCAATGTTTTGGACAGATAAATTTTTGTTTGTTGATAACATATACTTTGTCTTGTCCTCATTTACTTCAAGACCAACTCGTTTCGCCTGTTCATCAATGGCCGTAAATGCCTCTACGACGGCTTGCCGGGATCTTCCGATGATATCAATATCGTCTGCGTATCCCAGCAGTTGGACGGATTTGTGAAAGATAGTGCCTTCCGTGTTGACACCTGCCCTGCGCACTATCTGCTCCAACACGATATTGAAGAAATCACATGACAGCGCATCTCCTTGCCTGAATCCGGTGCACGTTTGGAAGAGTTCCGAAGAGTTGTTTCCAAATTGCACAGAGCATCGCGTGTTTTCCAGCGTTACGCGACACATCTGGATAAGTTTTGTCGGTATCCCGAATTGGGCCATCGCCTGGTAGAGCTCAAGACGATGAATGCTGTCATAGGCGGCTTTAAAGTCGATGAAAAGGTGGTGGGTTTCGACTTGAAATTCGTTGGTCTTTTCCAGGATTTGTCTGAGTGTGAAAATTTGGTCTATTGTCGATCTGCCGAGCCGGAAGCCACACTGGTACGTGCCGATTAGTGTGCTGCAGAAAGGTTTTAGACGTTCACACAATACGTTGGATAGGATCTTATATGCGACATTTAACAGGGATATGCCTCGGTAGTTCTTACAAGACATAGGATCGCCTTTTTTGAAGATGGGGCATATAGAGCTGATACTCCAGTCGTCGGGCATGCGTTCCTCCACCCATACTTGGTTGATGACTTGATGCATGCACCCTACCAAGACATCACCTCCGTATTTAAAGAGTTCAGCTGGAAGCCCATCAGAGCCAGCGGCTTTGTTGTTCTTCAATTTCCTGATGGCTACATTAACTTCTTCAATACTGGGTGGAGGCGTTGGTTCTTCATTGACTGGAGGTGGGTTCTCGTCTCACCCTATCACTCTCTCTATTTGCTGCCCGTTAAGCAACTGCTGGAAGTGTTGCTTAAACACATCAACAATTCCCTGTGCATCGGTGACTAGGTTGCCTTCGCCATTTCGAAGAGCCTGCGTTCCGGACTTGTAGCCAGCTGCCAGCTGCTTGGCTTTTCGATAAAACTGCCGGATGTTGTTGCGCTCGCGAGACTCCTCGATATCCTTGAGCTGGGAAACTGCGTGGTGCCTTTTCTTTTTACGCAGGATACTCTTTTCATCCCTTCTTCTGGTCCGATACTCCTCTCTCGCTGCTCTTGTTTTGCGCTGCAGCGCTTTCTTGTGTGCATCTTCTGTCACCCTCTTCCGCTGTACGCACTCATCATCATACCAAGGGCTCCTCCTTGGAGGTGGTTGGTAGCCAAGGGTGGTCACGGCTACCTCTTTGATGATGTTGCGGTATTCGGTCCACTGATTGTTAGCGTTTGTGGGGGGTGTATGCACCGCAGAGAGTTTCTCGGCCAGGTGCTCTCTGTAGGCTCTGGCTCCTTCTGGCGTGCTAAGGCGTCCAACGTTAAGCTTGTTTTTCTTGACGGCTCGCAGCTTCTTCTCGTTGGACAGTCGAGCTCTGAATTTAGCTGCAAAAAGGTAGTGGTCAGAGTCAACGTTTGCCCCTCGAAAGGTACGCACATTCAAGATGTTGGATGCGTGCCTTGCGTCGATTAGCACGTGGTGGATCTGGTTGCGTGTTCGACCGTCAAAGGAAAGCCAGGTTGCTGTGGGGATTTTTAGCCTAGGAAACCTAGTGCTACTTATCACCGTATTACGAGCTGCTGCAAAATCGATTAGTCGGAAACCGTTGTCTGTTGTCGAATCGTGGAGGCTGTGTTTACCGACTATCCCGCCAAAGATGTTTTCCTTACCGATTTTGGCATTGAAGTCCCCGAGTACGATTTTTACATCGTACTCCGGACAGGCTCCGTAGGCTCCGTCCAGGAGGTCGTAAAATTCCTCCTTGACAGGGTCTTCAGCTTCTTCGGTAGGGGCGTGTGCACATATTAGGCTGATGTTTTGAAATGTGGCTCTGATGCGAATTACAGCCAGACGATCGCTTATCGGCTTAAAATCAATGACTCTTGATCTGAGCCGATTTGACACGACGAATCCGCATCCTAACATGTGCAGTCTTTTGTGGCAGCTGTAAAAAATGTCGCAGCTACGTCTTTTCTGCATACCTGATCCTATCCATCGTATCTCCTGGATCGCAGTAATATCTGCCTTGTACTGCGAGAGGACAGATTCAAGTTTCTGAGCTGCTCCCGGAGTGTACAGAGTTTGTACATTCCAGGTGCATACTCGTAGGTCATAGTCCGTGGACGTTCCGGGTCGATTTGCCAAATGAGGGGGATCGTTATTATTATCCGAGGCGGATGTCTCTCTCATAACTATGGTACTTTTTACGTGGTAGGGAAGTTACCCCGACGACACAACCCCCAACCTGGAGGGCCAGTTCCATGGGTTTTAGCCCCTAGGACCCAGGGCCGGTCTGAGAGACCGACATCAGTAGCTCACTTCGGAGGTGCGAGCGCTGCCGTTGACCCATTTAGGGTTCATCCGCCACCATCTCTATTCCATAACCCTGATGAAGTCATGGAAATCCTTACAGACCTGAGCTTCGAATATGTCGAAGTAGCTCATGTAAGGTGTTCGCCAAAACCGTCAATGGATTCCGCCGTTGATTCAATCTAGAGAATTCATCCGCCTTCTATCCTCCTTCTGAGGGCTCTTGTTAGACTTCTGAGACGTGATACTCGTTCAGGTCAACAAGAGATGCCTCGTCCGGTCCTACATGTGTGCCAAAGTTCACCCAGATGTGCTCGCGCAGGTCCGGGTGTTTAACTACACATGCGTAGACGGATTTGGCATACGCTCATCGTTAGTTCACTACTATGTAGCTATCCAGAGGGCACCACAAGGAGGTGATGATGCGACATTTTACCCTCCTAGTAATACTATGGATTATAGGCCACTTTAACTTGCACTTTTGATATAAAACATGTATTGAATTCGCGCAAGAATTGGAACTCGAGATATTAAACAATTCTGAAATTACGTTGATAGAAAAGCTCGTTATAGTGTGTCTGCTTATTCTGTTTGTCTGTCTGTATGACGAGTGAATCAATTTATTGCAAACTTCATGTTAGGGAGCTATTACATGGCCCTTAACGGGGAAATTGAAATTTTTGTTTTAGGGCTACTCTTAGAGTTCCTTCACGTAGCGCCATTTTCACATACACGAAGTTTTCTCCAAAATGGTTTCAACGATTTTGATAAAATTTTACATTTCAATTAATTTAGGCGTACCAAGCTTTTGGATAAAAATGCATGTAACCGTACTTTGCTTGTTAAATGGTTTAAGCAAAGCAAAACACTGGCAATACTTGACATGCGAAGGAATACAGCATTTATCTAGAGTTTTAAAAATTTAACATATAATGTTTTTGAAAAAAAAAAACCAAAATTTAAAAAATTTTAGTTTTTTAAACTTATTTAGTTTTCAATAGCAGCATAGAGCTAACATATACGATCCATTCGTGCAAATGACTTTGATTTTGAAAAATCGAAATCGAATGAGGTAGCAGCAAGAGAAGAGAATATAGGGAAGTCCATGCGCTCTTCTAAAATCTGTAACTCGGGAACTACTTAGCGGATTTGAATGAAAATTTGAGCAAATCGTAGTATCAAAATGACCTATTGTAAAAATTATTTCGATAACCTGAAAACTGGGGGAGATACAGTGGGGTAAATAGATAGCCATTTTTTAATTTTTCTCAAAAAATATATAAGATACAGGAATCTTCGTATTGTTTTCACAATCTACACAAAATTCTACGTATTTCCAATTTTTTTCATATTTTTACCATTTATTCTCTGGCCGCTAGCGAGGGGGACAACATTTTTCAAATGTTTGGCAAGCTTTTTTGTTCAACAAATTTTGCCAGAAAAAATATTTCTTACATATATAAAGTCTCTGCCAAATTCTATTTAAATTGATATGCCACATGATGGGGAACAAAATAATTTTTTTTTTTCTTCATACAATGTGCCCAAAAAAGACCTCCCAAAATGAAATTCATTACCACCATCTTGTGCGGGCTTCCACATAATGTATACATAGCGAAAGTTTCAGCTCTCTATGTCTATCGGTTCAAAAGTTACAGGGCACAGACTGATGGACAGACGGACAGACAGACACCGTATCAAACCCATAAGTGAACACTAAAAATATGAGATGCGAGACGCGCACTCATCAAAAGTGTGAGAACAGAAAGTAAAAATTGAAATCTTAAAATATTTTTTTTTTTTTACCGAGGGTAGGTGAAAAATCTTCAAAAAGACACTATGAGGACCGTAAAACGTGTGCTCAAAGTAGTGCTGGATTTATACCCACGAAAAAAACCTCCCTTCAATATATTTCTTATTACTGCAACTAAGTATTGACTTATCAAACAGTTTTTATTTAATGATATTAAAACGTTTAGCAAGTAATTTTAAATTGAAAGGTCCTGCATATACCGACAAATTAACGCGGTTGTAGTTTATCGAGCTAGGTCGAAAGGCTTTGTTCTTTGTAGACGGCGTAATAGATGTTGCTCATCCAAGAGTTGTAGAACCGTATTATTCACGTCACCTTCTAATCGGTTCTTATGTTTTCGAGCAAAAGTTTTGATTTCGTCTTCCACGGTGGCGATTTCGAGATCTCTATGGATATCGTTGCTACTTATATACCACGGTGCATTCAAGATTTCTCTTAGCACTTTATTTTCAAAAGTTTGTAAAATATTGTAATTGCTTTTCTTGGTACAACCCCAGAGTTGTATACCATTCGTCCAGACCGGTTTTAGCACTGTCTTATATAAAAGCAGTTTCTTATGTATACTAAGTTTTGAATACTTTCCAAGTAACCAGTACATTTCTCTGTATTTATTTTCTAGTTCTTTGCGTTTTTTTTTTCACATGCGTCTTCCATTTCAATTTTGCATCAAGCGTCATGCCGAGGTATGTATCCTCATTTGCAAATGGAATTTGAACCGCTTTGACAAAGATAGGTAAATTATTGATTTTTCTATAGGCAAAATTTACATGAACAGATTTAGTTTCGTTGAGCGCGATACGCCAAACTTGTGTCCATTCATTCACCCTATTCAATGCTTCTTGCAATTTTTCGGTTGTTTGTTCGATAGTTTTGCCTGTTGCTAAAATGCCAGTGTCATCGGCAAAGGTACCTAAACTGGTTCCTTCTTCTTGTGGAATATCACGAGTGTACAATAGATACAAGAGCAGACCTAGTACACTTCCTTGTGGTACTTCAGCAGCTATTTCTTTAAAGTGTGAGTAGTTATTTTCGTATTTTACACGAAAGAGTCATTCGCGAAGTATGACACCAATATGTCATATAAGTGTTTTGGCAGAACTTGTTGCAACTTGTACTTTAAGCCGTCATGCCACACTTTGTCAAAAGCTTGAGCAACGTCTAGAAATACGCTTGAACAAACTTTTTTTTCTTTAAAAGCTTTTTCAATTACATCGGTTATTCTATGTACCTGATCAATTGTGGAATGTTTGGATCTAAATCCAAATTGATGATCAGGGATAACATCTTTTTTCTTCTATAACTGGCTGTAAACGATTGAGTAATATCCTTTCAAAGATTTTAGACATAATCGGCAAAAGCGAAATAGGTCTATAAGATTTTTTCTCATTCGCTTGTTTACCGGGTTTTGGGACCATTATAACTTCCGCTACTTTCCACTGACTTGGAACATATTTTAGTCTTAGAGCGGCGTTTACAATGTGCAGAAATTTAGTTAAAGCTTTCTTGGGCAGTCCTTTAAGAAGCTCTCCTGTAATTAAGTCGTATCCAGGAGCTTTTTTAGGTTTCAATTTCTTTATTTCTTGCCTTCAGTTAACGTTACACTTGCTAATGTGTAGTTGTCAGATGTTATATCCGATGCATTGATGTTTTCAATGAGCGGTTGACCATCAAACAGTTTTCTTTAACAAGTTGCTCAAATGATTTACTTTCGCGGACAGCGAGTTTGTTGCCACCTTCTTTGCGCTTTCCTTTTCTCTTTCCCTATTTCTGTAATCTCCGGAGGATATTTAAGTGCGTAGTTCTCTTTCGTTTGCCTTAGTGCTGGAGTATTATTCCACGCGGCACACTGTATTATACAATCGGTGAAATTTAGGAATGAAAACACCAAGTACGCCAGGAAATATTTCACCATTCCTCACGCTGCCAAAAGGAACCGCTTTATAGTAACTGTATGATGTAAAACGGTATATGCAGTCGAATGTTCCGGAGCTTATATGACGCCAGCCAAAAGTACAGTTGTACACAACCACGCCACAATTTCTCGAATCCTTATTCCTCACAGGAGGCACCAACAAATGTATGAGAATGTTGCAACTCGTCATACACGCAGAAAACGAACGACGGAAAGAGAAAAACGTAACTAATTTTAAACAATATATTTAAAAAATATCCGGGAACACGACTACAAAATTCACAAAAAAAGGCAAAGAGATGTGTTCAGTTCTGGAGTTGAAGAGCAAGTGTATTCAAAGAAGATGAAACGTCAAAAAATTGCCGCCTTCCAGCGACACCACAATCAAATGTTGGCTGCAGTGATGGGGTTCAGGAACACAGCCATCACCGACGTTCAGGTGGATAAAAATCATTCACACACAATGTAGTTCATCATTTGCTGCACAATTTCTTGTACTTTGTTTTTAAAGCTGTTAGCAATATATTTATGCTCCTTATTTTGCTCCTTCGTTTCACGAAGAATCATATCATTCTCGCAGAATTTCTCCCAGTTCTTCTCTAAGGCCTCCTTTCGCTTATTCATAAAGTTTAACGTTTTCCTTGCCCCACCATCCTTTTTATAATTAATAAATTGAGATTGGATTAACTTACCCTATTCCAGTTGTTCTGCTAATTGTTTTTCCTCCATTACTGGTTCCAAGGGTTGTAGTTCACAAAATGTATATTTTGTTTTGTTTTTATTTACAGTTTACAATTTACGGCCAAAATTCACAGTTAAAGTTCACAATCAAAGTTCAGAGTTCATACAGTTTAACCACTTTAGTTCACAGTTTACCATTTACGGCCACAGTTCACAATTAAAGTCCACAGTTCACAGTTCATACACTTTACGAGTATAATTAAAGTTTCTTCACTGTTCTCTTCTTGGCTTAGAAGGACCATGAATAAATGGAGGCTTTACAACAGAAAAACACGTCCGATCACTTTCTTGCATTTAAAGCGAGGGTCTTTATTTTAATTTTTGTGAATATATGAGATGCGAGACGCGCACTCATCATAAAATGTGGGAACAGAAAATAACGTATAAAAAATTGGGCAAGTTCGAGGAGGGCCTCGTGCAATAGTGTTCCGGACATTTTATATTGTCATTAAATAGAGCGCAATGTTATTCATATCCTGCATAGGCACACCTAATACTTGTTTTAATATGAACGATGTAATGCCTAGTACGTAGGTATGTCCTAGTAATACTATGGATTATAGGCCATTTTAACTTGCACTTTTGATATAAAACATGTACTGAATTCGCGCAAGAATTGGAAATCGAGATATTAAACAATTCTGAAATTACGTTGATAGAAAAGCTCGTTATAGTGTGTCTGCTAATTCTGTTTGTCTGTCTGTATGACGAGTGAATTAATTTATTGCAAACTTCATGTTAGGGAGCTATTACATGGCCCTTAACGGGGAAATTGAAATTTTTGTTTTAGGGCTACTCTTAGAGTTCCTTCACGTAGCGCTATTTTCACATACACGAAGTTTTCTCCAAAATGGTTTCAACGATTTTGATAAAATTTTACATTTCAATTAGGTTAGGCGTACCAAGCTTTGGATAAAAATGCATGTAACGGTACTTTGCTTGTTAAATGGTTTAAGCAAAGCAAAACACTGGCAATACTTGACATGCGAAGGAATACAGCATTTATCTAGAGTTTTAAAAATTTAACAAATACTATTTTTGAAAAAAAAACCAAAATTTAAAAAATTTTAGTTTTTTAAACTTATTTAATTTTCAATAGCAGCATAGAGCTAACATATACGATCCATTCGTGCAAATGACTTTGATTTTGAAAAATCGAAATCGTATGAGGTAGCAGCAAGAGAAGAGAATATAGGGAAGTCCATGCGCTCTTCTAAAATCTGTAACTCGGGAACTACTTAGCGGATTTGAATGAAAATTTGAGCAAATCGTAGTATATTTAAAAAATATCCGGGAACACGACTACAAAATTCACAAAAAAAGGCAAAGAGATGTGTTCAGTTCTGGAGTTGAAGAGCAAGTGTATTCAAAGAAGATGAAACGTCAAAAAATTGCCGCCTTCCAGCGACACCACAATCAAATGTTGGCTGCAGTGATGGGGTTCAGGAACACAGCCATCACCGACGTTCAGGTGGATAAAAATCATTCACACACAATGTCGTTCATCATTTGCTGCACAATTTCTTGTACTTTGTTTTTAAAGCTGTTAGCAATATATTTATGCTCCTTATTTTGCTCCTTCGTTTCACGAAGAATCATATCATTCTCGCAGAATTTCTCCCAGTTCTTCTCTAAGGCCTCCTTTCGCTTATTCATAAAGTTTAACGTTTTCCTTGCCCCACCATCCTTTTTATAATTAATAAATTGAGATTGGATTAACTTACCCTATTCCAGTTGTTCTGCTAATTGTTTTTCCTCCATTACTGGTTCCAAGGGTTGTAGTTCACAAAATGTATATTTTGTTTTGTTTTTATTTACAGTTTACAATTTACGGCCAAAATTCACAGTTAAAGTTCACAATCAAAGTTCAGAGTTCATACAGTTTAACCACTTTAGTTCACAGTTTACCATTTACGGCCACAGTTCACAATTAAAGTCCACAGTTCACAGTTCATACACTTTACGAGTATAATTAAAGTTTCTTCACTGTTCTCTTCTTGGCTTAGAAGGACCATGAATAAATGGAGGCTTTACAACAGAAAAACACGTCCGATCACTTTCTTGCATTTAAAGCGAGGGTCTTTATTTTAATTTTTGTGAATATATGAGATGCGAGACGCGCACTCATCATAAAATGTGGGAACAGAAAATAACGTATAAAAAATTGGGCAAGTTCGAGGAGGGCCTCGTGCAATAGTGTTCCGGACATTTTATATTGTCATTAAATAGAGCGCAATGTTATTCATATCCTGCATAGGCACACCTAATACTTGTTTTAATATGAACGATGTAATGCCTAGTACGTAGGTATGTCCTAGTAATACTATGGATTATAGGCCATTTTAACTTGCACTTTTGATATAAAACATGTACTGAATTCGCGCAAGAATTGGAACTCGAGATATTAAACAATTCTGAAATTACGTTGATAGAAAAGCTCGTTATAGTGTGTCTGCTAATTCTGTTTGTCTGTCTGTATGACGAGTGAATTAATTTATTGCAAACTTCATGTTAGGGAGCTATTACATGGCCCTTAACGGGGAAATTGAAATTTTTGTTTTAGGGCTACTCTTAGAGTTCCTTCACGTAGCGCCATTTTCACATACACGAAGTTTTCTCCAAAATGGTTTCAACGATTTTGATAAAATTTTACATTTCAATTAGGTTAGGCGTACCAAGCTTTGGATAAAAATGCATGTAACGGTACTTTGCTTGTTAAATGGTTTAAGCATTTTTTAATTTTTCTCAAAAAATATATAAGATACAGGAATGTTCGTATTGTTTTCACAATCTACACAAAATTCTACGTATCTCCAATTTTTTTCATATTTTTACCATTTATTCTCTGGCCGCTAGCGAGGGGGACAACATTTTTCAAATGTTTGGCAAGCTTTTTTGTTCAACAAATTTTGCCAGAAAAAATATTTCTTACATATATAAAGTCTCTGCAAAATTCTATTTAAATTGATATGCCACATGATGGGGAACAAAATAATTTTTTTTTTCTTCATACAATGTGCCCAAAAAAGACCTCCCAAAATGAAATTCATTACCGCCATCTTGTGCGGGCTTCCACATAATGTATACATAGCGAAAGTTTCAGCTCTCTATGTCTATCGGTTCAAAAGTTACAGGGCTGTGACAGACTGACGGACAGACGGACAGACAGACACCGTATCAAACCCATAAGTGAACACTAAAAATATGAGATGCGAGACGCGCACTCATCAAAAGTGTGGGAAAGTTAACAATTTTAATTTTACTTAATTAAAAAAATATCTTTTTTGAGACTTACGTCTCTTTATTTATTGATCCAACTTAATTCTGACTCACATTCTTACTTTCTACCTCTATTTATATCCTAAAAATGATTACATATTACTTTATTGTTTAAAATGATTACAAATCATTTTAGGCTTATGTTAAATTATTCTAAAGTCGGCGCGTGTGCATTTAAAGCTTATTCTGCATTATTGGCATTCGCTTGGTTGGCGCGTGTGCCAGTAATGCAAAATTGGGTTCAATAACTTAAAGTGCAATAACTCTAAGTGCGATAACTCTTCCCTCCTTAAAAGTCTACGGCCCGTAGATCAGCAATTTAGCTTAACAGGTTGGGAAAAGTCATTTATCTGTGGTATATGAATTTTGATTTTCTTCTCTTTTTTGCACTTGCGTCCGAATAGTATAATTAATATAATAGAAATGATTAACAAATATATAATTATATTTGAAATGAGGGAAATGTTGTTTGTTACAGAAAATTTATGTATCTTTCTTATATTTTCTAGGTGTAATTCGTGTAAATATTCTAAATCGAGTTTCACGTCTTTAATTGTTAAATTGGTTTGTATTATGGGTGGTAAAATCTGGAAGGTTCTTATCTCCTTGTTGTAGTAACTCTGGTCATTAATCGTTATGATATCTTCGTTGAATTCTATAAGGAATGTTCCATTTAGAATTTTAGTATCATTCAAGTGCTTTAAGGTTCCGTTGAAGTTTGTTAGAAACACTGTATTGTTGGTTAGAAGTTCTATGATTGGTTTCCGGGTGAATTGATGGTCACAACCGGCGTCTTTTCCCTTTAGAAGCTGACTTATGCAGTGATCTGGAGATAACTTCTGTATTTGGTTTTCGTTGCAAATTGTTATATCTCTCATTTTTGAACAAGGTTCTTTGATTCCATATTGTTCGTCCTGGGTAGTTAGTAGGTCGTTGATTTCTAAGTGAATTCGCCTGTTGTCTTTTATTGTGGATCTGATTATAAGGTGATTGTATTCCTTGGTTCTTGTCTTGGGTATGGAAATGGTATAAAGCAAAATTGATTCTTTTTGTAATATAATGAGTAAAATAATGAGCAAGTATTTCCTGGATTTCTGTCCTATCCAAGAGATTGCTATTGATGACTCCGCTTTTTGCTAATTGAGTGGCTGATACAATTTCATCCAGTTCATCCTTTATGATAGTAAGTTTGTTATACATCATTTGTTCATATTTATCCATACTAGTTCCATCTATTTTCTGGATGACTTTATTGTAACTATCCATTATTCCTCTTGTGACAGCAGTTAGACGTTCGTTTACCTTGTATTGATTATTATTATTTTCGATTATTACGTTCTGCGTTTTTAGTACACTGTCCCAATCCGTTGCATCAGGCGTTCCGGCTATCCACTTCCATGCAGATCCGATCCAGTTTATTGATCTTGTTCGTCTCTGCCTTTTTCCATGTAGTCTCTCCAATGAATTTTCTATTTGTCTCAGTTGGTGAATTAGCTGCGGTCGAAGGATACTATTCCTGTCGATGCGCCCTTCAATAGTAGGTATAAGTTCACTTACTATATCCTCGTATCTCGTTAGGTTGATGACATGTACCATTCTAAAGTTGCCATTGACGATCTTTCCATTTCCTTGTTTTATCGCTATGATAGGGGTGTTATACTCGTAGACGTTAATCATTCCAAATGTCAGGCTAACGATTGACCTAAAATAGAAAAGAAATAATTTTTTTATTGAGAGATGTTTTTTATTTGAGACTTGTGGATTTTTTTCCCTGTTTCGGTGATAATGGTTACTCTGTTGTCCTTTGCAACTATTTCTTTCATAAACAACGGTTTTTGTTTTCCATCTCTTCGCTTGACAGTTGCGAAAATTTTCTCTCCTGGTTGGTATTTCTTCGGTTTGTTCCTGTTTATGTTTTCTCTACTGATTTTGTTCCTTTGGTTTCTCCTGATGAGTTCGACTAAGTCCTCATTTACTTTCGTCTGAATGTCAGTAAGATCTTGGTAGTTTATTCTTTGGGTTCTACCTAAAAAGACGTCACTTGGTTTTTTCTTGGTTACTGAGTGTATTGAATTATTATAGCGGTCAACTGCTATATTAATTATTTCTTTCATCGTCAGGTCCGGGTATTCCCTTTTTAAACATCGGGTTAGTTCTATAATTGTCGAATGAACTCTTTCTATTGTTCCGTTCACTTCGCTTTTCTGCGGAGGTGTTAAGTAGAGTTCAATGCCTAAAGTTTTTATATAGTTTGAAATAATTGGGCTGATAAAGCTACCTTCATTATCAGTTACTAATATCCTTGGGGCTGTATAAAGGTGTATAATTTTTATTATTTTACTTCTAAGATATATAGCAGATTTTTCCTTTATGTGGAAGAATTTTGCAAATTTTGAAAATTTATCAACACAGGTTATAAATTTTTCATGATCTATCTCAAATATGTCCATGTGCATTATTTCAGACGGGTATGTGGGGATCGGTGTCTCTTGCAGTTCTGGTTTTTGCGGATGTCGATCATATTTGCTAGTGTTGCATATGTCACATTTTTGTACGTACTTCTTTATCATATTGGCCATTCCTGGGAAGTAATATTTCTCTAAAATCTGTTCCTTGTTTTCCTTGAAGTTTCGGTGCGCTCTGCTGTGTTCCTTCATTATAACTCGTAGTTTGTTTTCAGGATTAGTTAGGTCCTCCACTAATCTTTGGGTTATTCTTATTTTGAATTTGCTAAAGTGTTCCTTGTATATTTCTTGTAATGGCTGAATATATTTTTCTGGAATTTTTATCCCATTTAGAATATTCGGATTCAGTTTTTCTTTAAGGATTTGAATTAATTTTTCTTTGGTTATGTCGCGAAGTCCAATAAAATGTCGCTGGTAACTTGGATGGGGTTCTTCATATGCATCTATTTCGCCATTTTCTTTGAAAACAAGTTGATTTCGGAATACGTTCAGAGGAACTTCGCAATGTGGAATGAGATCAGAACTGTCTTCTTCTGCGCTATGCATCGTTTGTGAGCTAGATGATGTTAAGGTGTTAGCTTCCACTTGAAGTCTTGATAGAGCATCGGCTACCTTATTTGTTTTTCCTGGTTTATAAATGAGCTCATAATTATATTCTTCTATCCTAGCCTTCCATCGCTTTAGTTTTGCATTCGTGTTTTTGTTACTTAAGGCGAATGTTAATGGTTGATGGTCAGTTAGGATTTTTATTTTCTTTGCTCCGTATAAATAATTCCTTAAGTTGTCGAGGGCCCAAACTATCGCTAGCATCTCTTTTTCATTTACAGCGTAGTTCTCCTCAGTTTTGTTTAATGACCGGGATATATACGTGATAGGCCTATCTTTTCCAATCTCTCCTTGGGAAAGAACAGCGCCAATAGCTGTATTGGAGGCATCCGTCGTAAGTATAAATGGTTTCTGGAAGTCTGGAAAAACGAGAATTTCTGATGATGTTAGGAGTTCTTTTATATTTCTAAATGTCTTCAATTCATCGGTATTAAGCTGAATCTTAACTTTCCGTGATTGATTGGCTTTTATTTGGGCCTTCTCCCCCCTTGTAAGATTCGTAAGGGGTTTTGCAATTTTTGCAAAGTCCTTTATGAATCGTCGGTAGTACGAAGCAAGTCCGAGGAATCCTTTGAGTTCTTTCAGATTCTCCGGGGGTTTCATCTTTTCTATAGCCGCTATTTTCCTCGGGTCTGGTCTTATGCCCTTGTTTGTTATTAGATAGCCCAAGAACTCCGTTTCTTCCTTTAAGAATTCCGTTTTGTCGGGGTTTACTTTCAAATTTGCCTGTTCTAGTTTTTCAAAAATTTTGTCAACGTTTTCTAAATGCTCCTCTACGGTTTTGCCGAACACTATGATGTCATCAATATACACATAGCATATCTTTCCAATATGCTCTTTTAAAACATCGTCTATCATTCTTTGGAAGATTGCCGGAGCATTCTTCAGTCCAAAAGGTAGACGTGTGTACTCGTATTTTCCATTCATAGTGGAGAATGCCGTTTTAATTATATCATCGTCTTTCATCCTAATTTGGTGAAATCCCGATGTTAAATCGATAGTTGTAAAGTACCTTGAATTTCCCAAGCACGCAATGGTGTTGGATATATCCGGTATTGGGTAGAGGTGTCCGGTATCGTTATAGCATTCAGTCTCCTGAAATCTATTACCATTCTATATTTTCTTGTTCCCGATGCGTCCATTTTTTTGGGTACAACCCACATTGGTGAGTTGTATGGGCTTTTTGAGGGACGAATGATGCCGTCATCTAGTAATTTTTTGATTTGGGTCTCAACCTCTTGTCTCATGTGAATGGGATATGGATATGATTTAGTATAAATAGGCTCATCTGTAGATGTTTTTATTTCGGCTTTTATTCCTGTATCAATAATTTCCTTGTCGTTCACGGCTCCAAAAATATTTCTGTGTTTTTCCACTATGGTTCTTATCTGTTTCCTTATTTCATTATTCAAATGGTTGACTCTAATTTCTATATTATTGACTTGGGCGGACTTCTTTTCCTTCAATGGTATTTTGATATTTGGTTTGATTTTAAGTACATTCCTTTTTCTATCTATTACTGCTTCTAGTTCCTTGAGAGTATCATCTCCTATTATTCCGTCAAATGTGGTTAGACCGGGTAATACGAAGAAGTCTATATTAGTATTATTGCCGATACTTTCAAAAAACTTACCACTGATTTTCTTATCGATCTGAATTTCTCCTCCGGCAGATTTTATTCTGAAGGGCTTCTGGACTGGTTGAGTTTTGTCAGCTAGTTTAGGTTGTATAAAGTTTTTGTTGGCACCTGTGTCGATAAGAAACTTCAGCAATTTTCCGACTTTAGTCTTATATTCTATGTATGGAACGCTAGATAGGCTCCTGTCATAAAATTTATTTCGGAGGTTATCTCCTCTTGTTGGTCTATCTCCTCCTCTTAAGAATACTCTTCTCCATATTCTTCTTCGTATTCATCAAGGTATAGCGTTTCTTCTTGAGTTTCGATGTTATATAGCCTTTGTCGTTTTTGGGGAACATTAACAGACTCGTTTTTGGCGTATTGATTGTAATTGGGTCGGTTTTTATATGATGGCCTATTCATATAATTTACCTGTCTTGTTTGGACTGATTGGTCGACGTCCATGGGCACTGAAGGTTTTGGTTGGGATGGTCTTGGTGGCGGCTGATCATTCCTCTGGTATCTTGGTGGTTGATGATAGTTTCTCTGGTACTGCCCATGTTGAATGTTGTATGCCATGTTTTTTTGCTGCAGAGTTAAGGGTTTTTGAGGTATTACTGGTGGTCCTGACCTTACCTGATTCTGTTTTGTGCCGGATGTGAAAATCTGGTTGATTGGAGCTGTAATTGTATTATGAACATTCTTCTGGTGTATTGCTAAAGTTCGATAGTTCAGATTTTTAATTTCTAAGCATGAAGCGTAAGCTTCTGGAAGTGTTTGAGGTTTCTGAATTATAAGGATCCTAGAAAGATCACCATTCAGGCCTCTAATAAATACATCCAATGAACGGTTTCTGTAATTTTCGATAAGCGCGTTGATAGTTTCTGTACTGTAGTCCTCTGTTTTTATTTTGTTGATTATTAGCGAAAATTGATGGTTAATGTTTGCGTAGAATTCACCTATGCTGGAATTTCCTTGAGTAAGTGTGTTTAGTTGATGTTCCAAGGTTCTTATATCCCTCTTATCGGCGTAATGGAGGGATAAACACTGTTTTATGGCTGACCAATCGTCACCAAATATGTTGTAGGATATGAGCGCTGTATCCGCGCCGCCTCTAATCTTCTGTCGGATACTCTGCATGATTGCCCTGTACATTTGTTTGCTCTTTACTATTTCATAGTCCTTCAATATCTGCTCCACATTGTGTATC
Source organism: Chalcosyrphus nemorum (assembly GCA_949716465.1). Classification (NCBI taxonomy): domain Eukaryota; kingdom Metazoa; phylum Arthropoda; class Insecta; order Diptera; family Syrphidae; genus Chalcosyrphus; species Chalcosyrphus nemorum. Next base: position 38,026,293 of record OX454334.1, read on the forward strand.
CAGGATATATATTGAGTTGGGTTGCCATCAAAGGTTTGTAATTCTTTTACGCAGTCCGGTAATTTGCTAATGTCCTTTAAGTCCTGTTCGCTTTTGGGTGATTGGAGATTTCTTGTGGATGTAACTGGTCCTTGTGCTTTTGTTTCCAAGGCACCTGCTCTTACTTCTAAGGCGTCAAGTCGTCTCTCTATTCTTTTTACAGACTCGATCTGAGCGTTTATAGCCCCTGTGAGCTGGTTGATTGATTGTTGAAGCGCTTCCATTTTACCTTCTTTCTAGTAAGTTATTTGTATATTTGCAATATGGTTTCTAAAATTTATTTTTGTGTGGGTGTAGTACAATTCTGTGTTCTTATTTGGCTAACTTAGCAATATTATCTGTGTGGGTGTAGTACAGTTTTGTGTTCTTATCTTACTGGCTAGTAAATTATCTTTTACTACAGTTAAAATTGATTTGATTAATTGAATTTGGATTTATGAGTTTTATTTTATTTTGCTTTAATGAGTTCTTAGCTTTGTAAAAGTATTTTATTTTCTCATATTATAAGGACACTTGATTATACGAGTTACTTAATTGCTTCTAATTTGTAACAAAATTTATTTTCTTGGTAGTGAAAATTAAGTGGATATAATATACTAGACTTACAACAATATTATTATCCTCATTGTTGGTCCGGGTGGGATGTTGCCTAGGTATCTTCTGGAACCGATCTGCGAGTAATGCCGTCTGGATGAGGAGTATTTGTCCTTTTTAGCTGCTTCCTTTAATCGTCGTAAGCTGCCTACTAAGGTACTTCGCTCGATCACTCTGGTATCAATTTCACTGTTCCGATGGGAAGTGTTATTATCACTGTTCTTATGGGAAGTGCTTCTTTTCACTGTTCTTATGGAAGTGAAAAAAAAAAATGTTTTCACTGTACGCGATCAGGTCCCTGCTCGGGCGCCAGTTAACAATTTTAATTTTACTTAATTAAAAAAATATCTTTTTTGAGACTTACGTCTCTTTATTTATTGATCCAACTTAATTCTGACTCACATTCTTACTTTCTACCTCTATTTATATCCTAAAAATGATTACATATTACTTTATTGTTTAAAATGATTACAAATCATTTTATGCTTATGTTAAATTATTCTAAAGTCGGCGCGTGTGCATTTAAAGCTTATTCTGCATTATTGGCATTCGCTTGGTTGGCGCGTGTGCCAGTAATGCAAAATTGGGTTCAATAACTTAAAGTGCAATAACTCTAAGTGCGATAACTGGAACAGAAAGTAAAAATTGAAATCTTAAAATATTTTTTTTTTTTTACCGAGGGTAGGTGAAAAATCTTCAAAAAGACACTATGAGGACCGTAAAACGCGTGCTCAAAGTAGTGCGGGATTTATACCCACGAAAAAAACCTCCCTTCAATATATTTCTTATTACTGCAACTAAGTATTGACTTATCAAACAGTTTTTATTTAATGATATTAAAACGTTTAGCAAGTAATTTTCCATTGAAAGGTCCTGCATATACCGACAAATTAACGCGGTTGTAGTTTATCGAGCTAGGTCGAAAGGCTTTGTTCTTTATAGACGGCGTAATAGATGTCGCTCATCCAAGAGTTGTAGAACCGTATTATTCACGTCACCTTCTAATCGGTTCTTATGTTTTCGAGCAAAAGTTTTGATTTCGTCTTCCACGGTGGCGATTTCGAGATCTCTATGGATATCGTTGCTACTTATATACCACGGTGCATTCAAGATTTCTCTTAGCACTTTATTTTCAAAAGTTTGTAAAATATTGTAATTGCTTTTCTTGGTACAATCCCAGAGTTGTATACCATACGTCCAGACCGGTTTTAGCACTGTCTTATATAAAAGCAGTTTGTTATGTATACTAAGTTTTGAATACTTTCCAGGTAACCAGTACATTTCTCTGTATTTATTTTCTAGTTCTTTGCGTTTTTTTTTTTTCACATGCGTTTTCCATTTCAATTTTGCATCAAGCGTCATGCCGAGGTATTTATCCTCATTTGCAAATGCAATTTGAACCGCTTTGACAAAGATAGGTAAATTATTGATTTTTCTATAGGCAAAATTTACATGAACAGATTTAGTTTCGTTGAGCGCGATACGCCAAACTTGTGTCCATTCATTCACCCCTATTCAATGCTTCTTGCAATTTTTCGGTTGTTTGTTCGACAGTTTTGCCTGTTGCTAAAATGCCAGTGTCATCGGCAAAGGTACCTAAAGTGGTTCCTTCTTCTTGTGGAATATCACGAGTGTACAATAGATACAAGAGCAGACCTAGTACACTTCCTTATGGTACTCCAGCAGCTATGAGCTTATGAGCGGTTGACCATCAAACAGTTTTCTTTAACAAGTTGCTCAAATGATTTACTTTCGCGGACAGCGAGTTTGTTGCCACCTTCTTTGCGCTTTCCTTTTCTCTTTCCCCATTTCCGTAATCTCCGGAGGATATTTAAGTGCGTAGTTCTCTTTCGTTTGCCTTAGTGCTGGAGTATTATTCCACGCGGCACACTGTATTATACAATCGGTGAAATTTAGGAATGAAAACACCAAGTACGCCAGGAAATATTTCACCATTCCTCACGCTGCCAAAAGGAACCGCTTTATTGTAACTGTACGATGTAAAACGGTATATGCAGTCGAATGTTCCGGAGCTTATATGACGCCAGCCAAAAGTACAGTTGTCACAACCACGCCACAATTTCTCGAATCCTTATTCCTCACAGGAGGCACCAACAAATGTATGAGAATGTTGCAACTCGTCATACACGCAGAAAACGAACGACGGAAAGAGAAAAACGTAACTAATTTTAAACAATATATTTAAAAAATATCCGGGAACACGACTACAAAATTCACAAAAAAAAAGGCAAAGAGATGTGTTCAGTTCTGGAGTTGAAGAGCAAGTGTATTCAAAGAAGATGAAACGTCAAAAAATTGCCGCCTTCCAGCGACACCACAATCAAATGTTGGCTGCAGTGATGGGGTTCAGGAACACAGCCATCACCGGCGTTCAGGTGGATAAAAATCATTCACACACTATGTCGTTCATCATTTGCTGCACAATTTCTTGTACTTTGTTTTTAAAGCTGTTAGCAATATATTTATGCTCCTTATTTTGCTCCTTCGTTTCACGAAGAATCATATCATTCTCGCAGAATTTCTCCCAGTTCTTCTCTAAGGCCTCCTTTCGCTTATTCAAAAAGTTTAACGTTTTCCTTGCCTCGCCATCCTTTTTATAATTAATAAATTGAGATTGGATTAACTTACCCTATTCCAGTTGTTCTGCTAATTGTTTTTCCTCCATTACTGGTTCCAAGGGTTGTAGTTCACAAAATGTATATTTTGTTTTGTTTTTATTTACAGTTTACAATTTACGGCCAAAATTCACAGTTAAAGTTCACAATCAAAGTTCAGAGTTCATACAGTTTAACCACTTTAGTTCACAGTTTACCATTTACGGCCACAGTTCACAATTAAAGTCCACAGTTCACAGTTCATACACTTTACGAGTATAATTAAAGTTTCTTCACTGTTCTCTTCTTGGCTTAGAAGGACCATGAATAAATGGAGAAAAACACGTCCGATCACTTTCTTGCATTTAAAGCGAGTGTCTTTATTTCAATTTTTGTGAATATATGAGATGCGAGACATATAAACAATTGTGCAAGTTCGAAGAGGGCCTCGTGCAATAGTGTTCCGGACATTTTATATTGTCATTAAATAGAGCGCAATGTTATTCATATCCTGCATAGGCACACCAAATACTGGTTTTAATATGAACGATGTAATGCTTAGTATGTAGGTATGTCCTAGTAATACTATGGATTATAGGCCACTTTAACTTGCACTTTTGATATAAAACATGTATTGAATTCGCGCAAGAATTGGAACTCGAGATATTAAACAATTCTGAAATTACGTTGATAGAAAAGCTCGTTATAGTGTGTCTGCTGATTCTGTTTGTCTGTCTGTATGACGAGTGAATCAATTTATTGCAAACTTCATGTTAGGGAGCTATTGCATGGCCCTTAACGGGGAAATTTAAATTTTTGTTTTAGCGCTACTTTTAGAGTTCCTTCACGTAGCGCCATTTTCACATACACGAAGTTTTCTCCAAAATGGTTTCAACGATTTTGATAAAATTTTACATTTCAATTAGTTTAGGCGTACCAAGCTTTGGATAAAAATGCATGTAACGTTACTTTGCTTGTTAAATGGTTTAAGCAAAGCAAAACACTGGCAATACTTGACATGCGAAGGAATACAGCATTTATCTAGAGTTTTAAAAATTTAAGAAAAAATATTTTTGAAAAAAAAAAAAAAATTTAAAAAAATTTTGAAAATTCGAAATCGAATGAGGTAGCAGCAAGAGAAGAGAATATAGGGAAGTCCATGCGCTCTTCTAAAATCTGTAACCTCGGGATCTACTAAGCGGATTTGAATGAAAATTTGAGCAAATCGTAGTATCAAAATGACCTATAGTAAAAATTATTTCGATAACATGAAAACTGGGGGAGATACAGTGGGGTAAATAGATACCCCATTTTTTTAATTTTACTCGAAAAATATATAAGATACAGGAATCTTCGTATTGTTTTCACAATCTACACAAAATTCTACGTATCTCCAATTTTTTTCATATTTTTACCATTTATTCTCTGGCCGCTAGCGAGGGGGACAACATTTTTCAAATGTTTGGCAAGCTTTTTTGTTCAACAAATTTTGCCAGAAAAAATATTTCTTACATATATAAAGTCTCTGCCAAATTCTATTTAAATTGTATGCCACATGATGGGGAACAAAATATTTTTTTTTTTATCTTCATACAATGTGCCCAAAAAAGAACTCCCAAAATGAAATTCATCTTGTGCGGGCTTCCACATAATGTATACATAGCGAAAGTTTCAGCTCTCTATGTCTATCGGTTCAAAAGTTACAGGGCTGTGACAGACTGACGGACAGACGGACAGACAGACACCGTATCAAACCCATAAGTGAACACTAAAAATATGAGATGCGAGACGCGCACTCATCAAAAGTGTGAGAACAGAAAGTAAAAATTGAAATCTTAAAATATTTTTTTTTTTTTTTTTACCGAGGGTAGGTGAACAATCTTCAAAAAGACACTATGAGGACCGTAAAACGCGTGCTCAAAGTAGTGCGGGATTTATACCCACGAAAAAAACCTCCCTTCAATATATTTCTTATTACTGCAACTAAGTATTGACTTATCAAACAGTTTTTATTTAATGATATTAAAACGTTTAGCAAGTAATTTTCCATTGAAAGGTCCTGCATATACCGACAAATTAACGCGGTTGTAGTTTATCGAGCTAGGTCGAAAGGCTTTGTTCTTTGTAGACGGCGTAATAGATGTCGCTCATCCAAGAGTTGTAGAACCGTATTATTCACGTGACCTTCTAATCGGTTCTTATGTTTTCGAGCAAAAGTTTTGATTTCGTCTTCCACGGTGGCGATTTCGAGATCTCTATGGATATCATTGCTACTTATATACGACGGAGCATTCAAGATTTCTCTTAGCACTTTATTTTCAAAAGTTTGTAAAATATTGTAATTGCTTTTCTTGGTACAACCCCAGAGTTCTATATCATTCGTCCAGACCGGTTTTAGCACTGTCTTATATAAAAGCAGTTTGTTAAGTTGTTGTTTGTTAAGTTTTGAATACTTTCCAGGTAACCAGTACATTTCTCTGTATTTATTTTCTAGTTCTTTGCGTTTTTTTTCACATGCGTCTTCCATTTCAATTTTGCATCAAGCGTCATGCCGAGGTATTTATCCTCATTTGCAAATGGAATTTGAACCGCTTTGACAAAGATAGGTAAATTATTGATTTTTCTATAGGCAAAATTTACATGAACAGATTTAGTTTCGTTGAGCGCGATACGCCAAACTTGTGTCCATTCATTCACCCTATTCAATGCTTCTTGCAATATTTCGGTTGTTTGTTCGATAGTTTTGCCTGTTGCTAAAATGCCAGTGTCATCGGCAAAGGCACCTAAACTGGTTCCTTCTTCTTGTGGAATATCACGAGTGTACAATAGATACAAGAGCAGACCTAGTACACTTCCTTATGGTACTCCAGCAGCTATTTCTTTAAAGTGTGAGTAGTTATTTTCGTGTTTTACACGAAAGAGTCATTCGCGAGGTATGACACCAATATGTCATATAAGTGCTTTGGCAGAAGTTGTTGCAACTTGTACTTTAAGCCGTCATGCCACACTTTGTCAAAAGCTTGAGAAACGTCTAGAAATACGCTTGAACAAACTTTTTTTTTCAAAAGCTTTTTCAATTACATCGGTTATTCTATGTACCTGATCAATTGTGGAATGTTTGGATCTAAATCCAAATTGATGATCAGAGATAACATCTTTTTCTTCTATAACTGGCTGTAAACGATTGAGTAATATCCTTTCAAAGATTTTAGACATAATCGGCAAAAGCGAAATAGGTCTATAAGATTTTTTCTCATTCGCTGGTTTACCGGGTTTTGGGACCATTATAACTTCCGCTACTTTCCACTGACTTGGAACATATTTTAGTCTTAGAGCGGCATTTACAATGTGCAGAAATTTAGTTAAAGCTTTCTTGGGCAATCCTTTAAGAAGCTCTCCTGCAATTAAGTCGTATCCAGGAGCTTTTTTAGGTTTCAATTTCTTTATTTCTTGCCTTCAGTTAACGTTACACTTGCTAATGTGTAGTTGTCAGATGTTATATCCGATGCATTGATGTTTTCAATTTGCGGTTGACCATCAAACAGATTTCTTTAACAAGTTGCTCAAATGATTTACTTTCGCGGACAGCGAGTTTGTTGCCATCTTCTTCGCGCTTTCCTTTTCTCTTTCCCCATTTCTGTAATCTCCGGAGGATATTTAAGTGCGTAGTTCTCTTTCGTTTGCCTTAGTGCTGGAGTATTATTCCACGCGGCACACTGTATTATACAATCGGTGAAATTTAGGAATGAAAACACCAAGTACGCCAGGAAATATTTCACCATTCCTCACGCTGCCAAAAGGAACCGCTTTATTGTAACTGTAAGATGTAAAACGGTATATGCAGTCGAATGTTCCGGAGCTTATATGACGCCAGCCAAAAGTACAGTTGTCACAACCACGCCACAATTTCTCGAATCCTTATTCCTCACAGGAGGCACCAACAAATGTATGAGAATGTTGCAACACGTCATACATGCAGAAAACGAACGACGGAAAGAGAAAAACGTAACTAATTTTAAACAATATATTTAAAAAATATCCGGGAACACGACTACAAAATTCACAAAAAAAAAGGCAAAGAGATGTGTTCAGTTCTGGAGTTGAAGAGCAAGTGTATTCAAAGAAGATGAAACGTCAAAAAATTGCCGCCTTCCAGCGACACCACAATCAAATGTTGGCTGCAGTGATGGGGTTCAGGAACACAGCCATCACCGGCGTTCAGGTGGATAAAAATCATTCACACACTATGTCGTTCATCATTTGCTGCACAATTTCTTGTACTTGGTTTTTAAAGCTGTTAGCAATATATTTATGCTCCTTATTTTGCTCCTTCGTTTCACGAAGAATCATATCATTCTCGCAGAATTTCTCCCAGTTCTTCTCTAAGGCCTCCTTTCGCTTATTCAAAAAGTTTAACGTTTTCCTTGCCTCACCATCCTTTTTATAATTAATAAATTGAGATTGGATTAACTTACCCTATTCCAGTTGTTCTGCTAATTGTTTTTCCTTCATTACTGGTTCCAAGGGTTGTAGTTCACAAAATGTATATTTTGTTTTGTTTTTATTTACAGTTTACAATTTACGGCCAAAATTCACAGTTAAAGTTCACAATCAAAGTTCAGAGTTCATACAGTTTAACCACTTTAGTTCACAGTTTACCATTTACGGCCACAGTTCACAATTAAAGTCCACAGTTCACAGTTCATACACTTTACGAGTATAATTAAAGTTTCTTCACTGTTCTCTTCTTGGCTTAGAAGGACCATGAATAAATGGAGAAAAACACGTCCGATCACTTTCTTGCATTTAAAGCGAGTGTCTTTATTTCAATTTTTGTGAATATATGAGATGCGAGACATATAAACAATTGTGCAAGTTCGAAGAGGGCCTCGTGCAATAGTGTTCCGGACATTTTATATTGTCATTAAATAGAGCGCAATGTTATTCATATCCTGCATAGGCACACCAAATACTGGTTTTAATATGAACGATGTAATGCTTAGTATGTAGGTATGTCCTAGTAATACTATGGATTATAGGCCACTTTAACTTGCACTTTTGATATAAAACATGTATTGAATTCGCGCAAGAATTGGAACTCGAGATATTAAACAATTCTGAAATTACGTTGATAGAAAAGCTCGTTATAGTGTGTCTGCTGATTCTGTTTGTCTGTCTGTATGACGAGTGAATCAATTTATTGCAAACTTCATGTTAGGGAGCTATTGCATGGCCCTTAACGGGGAAATTTAAATTTTTGTTTTAGCGCTACTTTTAGAGTTCCTTCACGTAGCGCCATTTTCACATACACGAAGTTTTCTCCAAAATGGTTTCAACGATTTTGATAAAATTTTATATTCCAGTTAGTTTAGGCGTACCAAGCTTTTGGATAAAAATGCATGTAACGGTACTTTGCTTGTTAAATGGTTTAAGCAAAGCAAAACACTGGCAATACTTGACATGCGAAGGAATACAGCATTTATCTAGAGTTTTAAAAATTTAAGAAAAAATATTTTTGAAAAAAAAAAAAAAATTAAAAAAATTTTGAAAAATCGAAATCGAATGAGGTAGCAGCAAGAGAAGAGAATATAGGGAAGTCCATGCGCTCTTCTAAAATCTGTAACCTCGGGATCTACTTAGCGGATTGGAATGAAAATTTGAGCAAATCGTAGTATCAAAATGACCTATAGTAAAAATTATTTCGATAACATGAAAACTGGGGGAGATACAGTGGGGTAAATAGATACCCCATTTTTTTAATTTTACTCAAAAAATATATAAGATACAGGAATCTTCGTATTGTTTTCACAATCTACACAAAATTCTACGTATCTCCAATTTTTTTCATATTTTTACCATTTATTCTCTGGCCGCTAGCGAGGGGGACAACATTTTTCAAATGTTTGGCAAGCTTTTTTGTTCAACAAATTTTGCCAGAAAAAATATTTCTTACATATATAAAGTCTCTGCCAAATTCTATTTAAATTGTATGCCACATGATGGGGAACAAAATATTTTTTTTTTTATCTTCATACAATGTGCCCAAAAAAGAACTCCCAAAATGAAATTCATCTTGTGCGGGCTTCCACATAATGTATACATAGCGAAAGTTTCAGCTCTCTATGTCTATCGGTTCAAAAGTTACAGGGCTGTGACAGACTGACGGACAGACGGACAGACAGACACCGTATCAAACCCATAAGTGAACACTAAAAATATGAGATGCGAGACGCGCACTCATCAAAAGTGTGAGAACAGAAAGTAAAAATTGAAATCTTAAAATATTTTTTTTTTTTTTTTTACCGAGGGTAGGTGAAAAATCTTCAAAAAGACACTATGAGGACCGTAAAACGCGTGCTCAAAGTAGTGCGGGATTTATACCCACGAAAAAAACCTCCCTTCAATATATTTCTTATTACTGCAACTAAGTATTGACTTATCAAACAGTTTTTATTTAATGATATTAAAACGTTTAGCAAGTAATTTTCCATTGAAAGGTCCTGCATATACCGACAAATTAACGCGGTTGTAGTTTATCGAGCTAGGTCGAAAGGCTTTGTTCTTTGTAGACGGCGTAATAGATGTCGCTCATCCAAGAGTTGTAGAACCGTATTATTCACGTGACCTTCTAATCGGTTCTTATGTTTTCGAGCAAAAGTTTTGATTTCGTCTTCCACGGTGGCGATTTCGAGATCTCTATGGATATCGTTGCTACTTATATACGACGGTGCATTCAAGATTTCTCTTAGCACTTTATTTTCAAAAGTTTGTAAAATATTGTAATTGCTTTTCTTGGTACAACCCCAGAGTTCTATACCATTCGTCCAGACCGGTTTTAGCACTGTCTTATATAAAAGCAGTTTGTTATGTATACTAAGTTTTGAATACTTTCCAGGTAACCAGTACATTTCTCTGTATTTATTTTCTAGTTCTTTGCGTTTTTTTTCACATGCGTCTTCCATTTCAATTTTGCATCAAGCGTCATGCCGAGGTATTTATCCTCATTTGCAAATGGAATTTGAACCGCTTTGACAAAGATAGGTAAATTATTGATTTTTCTATAGGCAAAATTTACATGAACAGATTTAGTTTCGTTGAGCGCGATACGCCAAACTTGTGTCCATTCATTCACCCTATTCAATGCTTCTTGCAATTTTTCGGTTGTTTGTTCGATAGTTTTGCCTGTTGCTAAAATGCCAGTGTCATCGGCAAAGGTACCTAAACTGGTTCCTTCTTCTTGTGGAATATCACGAGTGTACAATAGATACAAGAGCAGACCTAGTACACTTCCTTATGGTACTCCAGCAGCTATTTCTTTAAAGTGTGAGTAGTTATTTTCGTGTTTTACACGAAAGAGTCATTCGCGAGGTATGACACCAATATGTCATATAAGTGCTTTGGCAGAAGTTGTTGCAACTTGTACTTTAAGCCGTCATGCCACACTTTGTCAAAAGCTTGAGAAACGTCTAGAAATACGCTTGAACAAACTTTTTTTTTCAAAAGCTTTTTCAATTACATCGGTTATTCTATGTACCTGATCAATTGTGGAATGTTTGGATCTAAATCCAAATTGATGATCAGGGATAACATCTTTTTCTTCTATAACTGGCTGTAAACGATTGAGTAATATCCTTTCAAAGATTTTAGACATAATCGGCAAAAGCGAAATAGGTCTATAAGATTTTTTCTCATTCGCTGGTTTACCGGGTTTTGGGACCATTATAACTTCCGCTACTTTCCACTGACTTGGAACATATTTTAGTCTTAGAGCGGCATTTACAATGTGCAGAAATTTAGTTAAAGCTTTCTTGGGCAATCCTTTAAGAAGCTCTCCTGCAATTAAGTCGTATCCAGGAGCTTTTTTAGGTTTCAATTTCTTTATTTCTTGCCTTCAGTTAACGTTACACTTGCTAATGTGTAGTTGTCAGATGTTATATCCGATGCATTGATGTTTTCAATTTGCTGTTGACCATCAAACAGATTTCTTTAACAAGTTGCTCAAATGATTTACTTTCGCGGACAGCGAGTTTGTTGCCATCTTCTTCGCGCTTTCCTTTTCTCTTTCCCCATTTCTGTAATCTCCGGAGGATATTTAAGTGCGTAGTTCTCTTTCGTTTGCCTTAGTGCTGGAGTATTATTCCACGCGGCACACTGTATTATACAATCGGTGAAATTTAGGAATGAAAACACCAAGTACGCCAGGAAATATTTCACCATTCCTCACGCTGCCAAAAGGAACCGCTTTATTGTAACTGTACGATGTAAAACGGTATATGCAGTCGAATGTTCCGGAGCTTATATGACGCCAGCCAAAAGTACAGTTGTCACAACCACGCCACAATTTCTCGAATCCTTATTCCTCACAGGAGGCACCAACAAATGTATGAGAATGTTGCAACACGTCATACATGCAGAAAACGAACGACGGAAAGAGAAAAACGTAACTAATTTTAAACAATATATTTAAAAAATATCCGGGAACACGACTACAAAATTCACAAAAAAAAAGGCAAAGAGATGTGTTCAGTTCTGGAGTTGAAGAGCAAGTGTATTCAAAGAAGATGAAACGTCAAAAAATTGCCGCCTTCCAGCGACACCACAATCAAATGTTGGCTGCAGTGATGGGGTTCAGGAACACAGCCATCACCGGCGTTCAGGTGGATAAAAATCATTCACACACTATGTCGTTCATCATTTGCTGCACAATTTCTTGTACTTGGTTTTTAAAGCTGTTAGCAATATATTTATGCTCCTTATTTTGCTCCTTCGTTTCACGAAGAATCATATCATTCTCGCAGAATTTCTCCCAGTTCTTCTCTAAGGCCTCCTTTCGCTTATTCAAAAAGTTTAACGTTTTCCTTGCCTCACCATCCTTTTTATAATTAATAAATTGAGATTGGATTAACTTACCCTATTCCAGTTGTTCTGCTAATTGTTTTTCCTCCATTACTGGTTCCAAGGGTTGTAGTTCACAAAATGTATATTTTGTTTTGTTTTTATTTACAGTTTACAATTTACGGCCAAAATTCACAGTTAAAGTTCACAATCAAAGTTCAGAGTTCATACAGTTTAACCACTTTAGTTCACAGTTTACCATTTACGGCCACAGTTCACAATTAAAGTCCACAGTTCACAGTTCATACACTTTACGAGTATAATTAAAGTTTCTTCACTGTTCTCTTCTTGGCTTAGAAGGACCATGAATAAATGGAGAAAAACACGTCCGATCACTTTCTTGCATTTAAAGCGAGTGTCTTTATTTCAATTTTTGTGAATATATGAGATGCGAGACATATAAACAATTGTGCAAGTTCGAAGAGGGCCTCGTGCAATAGTGTTCCGGACATTTTATATTGTCATTAAATAGAGCGCAATGTTATTCATATCCTGCATAGGCACACCTAATACTGGTTTTAATATGAACGATGTAATGCCTAGTACGTAGGTATGTCCTAGCAATACTATGGATTATAGGCCACTTTAACTTGCACTTTTGATATAAAACATGTATTGAATTCGCGCAAGAATTGGAACTCGAGATATTAAACAATTCTGAAATTACGTTGATAGAAAAGCTCGTTATAGTGTGTCTGCTGATTCTGTTTGTCTGTCTGTATGACGAGTGAATCAATTTATTGCAAACTTCATGTTAGGGAGCTATTGCATGGCCCTTAACGGGGAAATTTAAATTTTTGTTTTAGCGCTACTCTTAGAGTTCCTTCACGTAGCGCCATTTTCACATACACGAAGTTTTCTCCAAAATGGTTTCAACGATTTTGATAAAATTTTACATTTCAATTAGTTTAGGCGTACCAAGCTTTGGATAAAAATGCATGTAACGTTACTTTGCTTGTTAAATGGTTTAAGCAAAGCAAAACACTGGCAATACTTGACATGCGAAGGAATACAGCATTTATCTAGAGTTTTAAAAATTTAAGAAAAAATATTTTTGGAAAAAAAACAAAATTTTAAAAAATTGTAGTTTTTTAAACTTATTTAGTTTTCAATAGCAGCATAAAGCTAACATATACGATCCATTCGTGCAAATGACCTTGATTTTGAAAAATCGAAATCGAATGAGGTAGCAGCAAGAGAAGAGAATATAGGGAAGTCCATGCGCTCTTCTAAAATCTGTAACTCGGGAACTACTTAGCGGACTTGAATGAAAATTTGAGCAAATCGTAGTATCAAAATGACCTATAGTAAAAATTATTTCGATAACATGAAAACTGGGGGAGATACAGTGGGGTAAATAGATACCCCATTTTTTTAATTTTACTCAAAAAATATACAAGATACAGGAATCTTCGTATTGTTTTCACAATCTACACAAAATTCTACGTATCTCCAATTTTTTTCATATTTTTACCATTTATTCTCTGGCCGCTAGCGAGGGGGACAACATTTTTCAAATGTTTGGCAAGCTTTTTTGTTCAACAAATTTTGCCAGAAAAAATATTTCTTACATATATAAAGTCTCTGCAAAATTCTATTTAAATTGATATGCCACATGATGGGGAACAAAATAATTTTTTTTTTTCTTCATACAATGTGCCCAAAAAAGACCTCCCAAAATGAAATTCATTACCGCCATCTTGTGCGGGCTTCCACATAATGTATACATAGCGAAAGTTTCAGCTCTCTATGTCTATCGGTTCAAAAGTTACAGGGCTGTGACAGACTGACGGACAGACGGACAGACAGACACCGTATCAAACCCATAAGTGAACACTAAAAATATGAGATGCGAGACGCGCACTCATCAAAAGTGTGGGAACAGAAAGTAAAAATTGAAATCTTAAAATATTTTTTTTTTTTTACCGAGGGTAGGTGAAAAATCTTCAAAAAGACACTATGAGGACCGTAAAACGCGTGCTCAAAGTAGTGCGGGATTTATACCCACGAAAAAAACCTCCCTTCAATATATTTCTTATTACTGCAACTAAGTATTGACTCATCAAACAGTTTTTATTTAATGATATTAAAACGTTTAGCAAGTAATTTTCCATTGAAAGGTCCTGCATATACCGACAAATTAACGCGGTTGTAGTTTATCGAGCTAGGTCGAAAGGCTTTGTTCTTTGTAGACGGCGTAATAGACGTCGCTCATCCAAGAGTTGTAGAACCGTATTATTCACGTGACCTTCTAATCGGTTCTTATGTTTTCGAGCAAAAGTTTTGATTTCGTCTTCCACGGTGGCGATTTCGAGATCTCTATGGATATCGTTGCTACTTATATACGACGGTGCATTCAAGATTTCTCTTAGCACTTTATTTTCAAAAGTTTGTAAAATATTGTAATTGCTTTTCTTGGTACAACCCCAGAGTTCTATACCATTCGTCCAGACCGGTTTTAGCACTGTCTTATATAAAAGCAGTTTGTTATGTATACTAAGTTTTGAATACTTTCCAGGTAACCAGTACATTTCTCTGTATTTATTTTCTAGTTCTTTGCGTTTTTTTCACATGCGTCTTCCATTTCAATTTTGCATCAAGCGTCATGCCGAGGTATTTATCCTCATTTGCAAATGCAATTTGAACCGCTTTGACAAAGATAGGTAAATTATTGATTTTTCTATAGGCAAAATTTACATGAACAGATTTAGTTTCGTTGAGCGCGATACGCCAAACTTGTGTCCATTCATTCACCCCTATTCAATGCTTCTTGCAATTTTTCGGTTGTTTGTTCGACAGTTTTGCCTGTTGCTAAAATGCCAGTGTCATCGGCAAAGGTACCTAAAGTGGTTCCTTCTTCTTGTGGAATATCACGAGTGTACAATAGATACAAGAGCAGACCTAGTACACTTCCTTATGGTACTCCAGCAGCTATGAGCTTATGAGCGGTTGACCATCAAACAGTTTTCTTTAACAAGTTGCTCAAATGATTTACTTTCGCGGACAGCGAGTTTGTTGCCATCTTCTTCGCGCTTTCCTTTTCTCTTTCCCCATTTCCGTAATCTCCGGAGGATATTTAAGTGCGTAGTTCTCTTTCGTTTGCCTTAGTGCTGGAGTATTATTCCACGCGGCACACTGTATTATACAATCGGTGAAATTTAGGAATGAAAACCAAGTACGCCAGGAAATATTTCACCATTCCTCACGCTGCCAAAAGGAACCGCTTTATTGTAACTGTACGATGTAAAACGGTATATGCAGTCGAATGTTCCGGAGCTTATATGACGCCAGCCAAAAGTACAGTTGTCACAACCACGCCACAATTTCTCGAATCCTTATTCCTCACAGGAGGCACCAACAAATGTATGAGAATGTTGCAACACGTCATACACGCAGAAAACGAACGACGGAAAGAGAAAAACGTAACTAATTTTAAACAATATATTTAAAAAATATCCGGGAACACGACTACAAAATTCACAAAAAAAAAGGCAAAGAGATGTGTTCAGTTCTGGAGTTGAAGAGCAAGTGTATTCAAAGAAGATGAAACGTCAAAAAATTGCCGCCTTCCAGCGACACCACAATCAAATGTTGGCTGCAGTGATGGGGTTCAGGAACACAGCCATCACCGGCGTTCAGGTGGATAAAAATCATTCACACACTATGTCGTTCATCATTTGCTGCACAATTTCTTGTACTTGGTTTTTAAAGCTGTTAGCAATATATTTATGCTCCTTATTTTGCTCCTTCGTTTCACGAAGAATCATATCATTCTCGCAGAATTTCTCCCAGTTCTTCTCTAAGGCCTCCTTTCGCTTATTCAAAAAGTTTAACGTTTTCCTTGCCTCACCATCCTTTTTATAATTAATAAATTGAGATTGGATTAACTTACCCTATTCCAGTTGTTCTGCTAATTGTTTTTCCTTCATTACTGGTTCCAAGGGTTGTAGTTCACAAAATGTATATTTTGTTTTGTTTTTATTTACAGTTTACAATTTACGGCCAAAATTCACAGTTAAAGTTCACAATCAAAGTTCAGAGTTCATACAGTTTAACCACTTTAGTTCACAGTTTACCATTTACGGCCACAGTTCACAATTAAAGTCCACAGTTCACAGTTCATACACTTTACGAGTATAATTAAAGTTTCTTCACTGTTCTCTTCTTGGCTTAAAAGGACCATGAATAAATGGAGAAAAACACGTCCGATCACTTTCTTGCATTTAAAGCGAGTGTCTTTATTTCAATTTTTGTGAATATATGAGATGCGAGACATATAAACAATTGTGCAAGTTCGAAGAGGGCCTCGTGCAATAGTGTTCCGGACATTTTATATTGTCATTAAATAGAGCGCAATGTTATTCATATCCTGCATAGGCACACCAAATACTGGTTTTAATATGAACGATGTAATGCTTAGTATGTAGGTATGTCCTAGTAATACTATGGATTATAGGCCACTTTAACTTGCACTTTTGATATAAAACATGTATTGAATTCGCGCAAGAATTGGAACTCGAGATATTAAACAATTCTGAAATTACGTTGATAGAAAAGCTCGTTATAGTGTGTCTGCTGATTCTGTTTGTCTGTCTGTATGACGAGTGAATCAATTTATTGCAAACTTCATGTTAGGGAGCTATTGCATGGCCCTTAACGGGGAAATTTAAATTTTTGTTTTAGCGCTACTTTTAGAGTTCCTTCACGTAGCGCCATTTTCACATACACGAAGTTTTCTCCAAAATGGTTTCAACGATTTTGATAAAATTTTATATTCCAGTTAGTTTAGGCGTACCAAGCTTTTGGATAAAAATGCATGTAACGGTACTTTGCTTGTTAAATGGTTTAAGCAAAGCAAAACACTGGCAATACTTGACATGCGAAGGAATACAGCATTTATCTAGAGTTTTAAAAATTTAAGAAAAAATATTTTTGAAAAAAAAAAAAAAATTAAAAAAATTTTGAAAAATCGAAATCGAATGAGGTAGCAGCAAGAGAAGAGAATATAGGGAAGTCCATGCGCTCTTCTAAAATCTGTAACCTCGGGATCTACTTAGCGGATTGGAATGAAAATTTGAGCAAATCGTAGTATCAAAATGACCTATAGTAAAAATTATTTCGATAACATGAAAACTGGGGGAGATACAGTGGGGTAAATAGATACCCCATTTTTTTAATTTTACTCAAAAAATATATAAGATACAGGAATCTTCGTATTGTTTTCACAATCTACACAAAATTCTACGTATCTCCAATTTTTTTCATATTTTTACCATTTATTCTCTGGCCGCTAGCGAGGGGGACAACATTTTTCAAATGTTTGGCAAGCTTTTTTGTTCAACAAATTTTGCCAGAAAAAATATTTCTTACATATATAAAGTCTCTGCCAAATTCTATTTAAATTGTATGCCACATGATGGGGAACAAAATATTTTTTTTTTTATCTTCATACAATGTGCCCAAAAAAGAACTCCCAAAATGAAATTCATCTTGTGCGGGCTTCCACATAATGTATACATAGCGAAAGTTTCAGCTCTCTATGTCTATCGGTTCAAAAGTTACAGGGCTGTGACAGACTGACGGACAGACGGACAGACAGACACCGTATCAAACCCATAAGTGAACACTAAAAATATGAGATGCGAGACGCGCACTCATCAAAAGTGTGAGAACAGAAAGTAAAAATTGAAATCTTAAAATATTTTTTTTTTTTTTTTTACCGAGGGTAGGTGAAAAATCTTCAAAAAGACACTATGAGGACCGTAAAACGCGTGCTCAAAGTAGTGCGGGATTTATACCCACGAAAAAAACCTCCCTTCAATATATTTCTTATTACTGCAACTAAGTATTGACTTATCAAACAGTTTTTATTTAATGATATTAAAACGTTTAGCAAGTAATTTTCCATTGAAAGGTCCTGCATATACCGACAAATTAACGCGGTTGTAGTTTATCGAGCTAGGTCGAAAGGCTTTGTTCTTTGTAGACGGCGTAATAGATGTCGCTCATCCAAGAGTTGTAGAACCGTATTATTCACGTGACCTTCTAATCGGTTCTTATGTTTTCGAGCAAAAGTTTTGATTTCGTCTTCCACGGTGGCGATTTCGAGATCTCTATGGATATCGTTGCTACTTATATACGACGGTGCATTCAAGATTTCTCTTAGCACTTTATTTTCAAAAGTTTGTAAAATATTGTAATTGCTTTTCTTGGTACAACCCCAGAGTTCTATACCATTCGTCCAGACCGGTTTTAGCACTGTCTTATATAAAAGCAGTTTGTTATGTATACTAAGTTTTGAATACTTTCCAGGTAACCAGTACATTTCTCTGTATTTATTTTCTAGTTCTTTGCGTTTTTTTTCACATGCGTCTTCCATTTCAATTTTGCATCAAGCGTCATGCCGAGGTATTTATCCTCATTTGCAAATGGAATTTGAACCGCTTTGACAAAGATAGGTAAATTATTGATTTTTCTATAGGCAAAATTTACATGAACAGATTTAGTTTCGTTGAGCGCGATACGCCAAACTTGTGTCCATTCATTCACCCTATTCAATGCTTCTTGCAATTTTTCGGTTGTTTGTTCGATAGTTTTGCCTGTTGCTAAAATGCCAGTGTCATCGGCAAAGGTACCTAAACTGGTTCCTTCTTCTTGTGGAATATCACGAGTGTACAATAGATACAAGAGCAGACCTAGTACACTTCCTTATGGTACTCCAGCAGCTATTTCTTTAAAGTGTGAGTAGTTATTTTCGTGTTTTACACGAAAGAGTCATTCGCGAGGTATGACACCAATATGTCATATAAGTGCTTTGGCAGAAGTTGTTGCAACTTGTACTTTAAGCCGTCATGCCACACTTTGTCAAAAGCTTGAGAAACGTCTAGAAATACGCTTGAACAAACTTTTTTTTTCAAAAGCTTTTTCAATTACATCGGTTATTCTATGTACCTGATCAATTGTGGAATGTTTGGATCTAAATCCAAATTGATGATCAGGGATAACATCTTTTTCTTCTATAACTGGCTGTAAACGATTGAGTAATATCCTTTCAAAGATTTTAGACATAATCGGCAAAAGCGAAATAGGTCTATAAGATTTTTTCTCATTCGCTGGTTTACCGGGTTTTGGGACCATTATAACTTCCGCTACTTTCCACTGACTTGGAACATATTTTAGTCTTAGAGCGGCATTTACAATGTGCAGAAATTTAGTTAAAGCTTTCTTGGGCAATCCTTTAAGAAGCTCTCCTGCAATTAAGTCGTATCCAGGAGCTTTTTTAGGTTTCAATTTCTTTATTTCTTGCCTTCAGTTAACGTTACACTTGCTAATGTGTAGTTGTCAGATGTTATATCCGATGCATTGATGTTTTCAATTTGCTGTTGACCATCAAACAGATTTCTTTAACAAGTTGCTCAAATGATTTACTTTCGCGGACAGCGAGTTTGTTGCCATCTTCTTCGCGCTTTCCTTTTCTCTTTCCCCATTTCTGTAATCTCCGGAGGATATTTAAGTGCGTAGTTCTCTTTCGTTTGCCTTAGTGCTGGAGTATTATTCCACGCGGCACACTGTATTATACAATCGGTGAAATTTAGGAATGAAAACACCAAGTACGCCAGGAAATATTTCACCATTCCTCACGCTGCCAAAAGGAACCGCTTTATTGTAACTGTACGATGTAAAACGGTATATGCAGTCGAATGTTCCGGAGCTTATATGACGCCAGCCAAAAGTACAGTTGTCACAACCACGCCACAATTTCTCGAATCCTTATTCCTCACAGGAGGCACCAACAAATGTATGAGAATGTTGCAACACGTCATACATGCAGAAAACGAACGACGGAAAGAGAAAAACGTAACTAATTTTAAACAATATATTTAAAAAATATCCGGGAACACGACTACAAAATTCACAAAAAAAAAGGCAAAGAGATGTGTTCAGTTCTGGAGTTGAAGAGCAAGTGTATTCAAAGAAGATGAAACGTCAAAAAATTGCCGCCTTCCAGCGACACCACAATCAAATGTTGGCTGCAGTGATGGGGTTCAGGAACACAGCCATCACCGGCGTTCAGGTGGATAAAAATCATTCACACACTATGTCGTTCATCATTTGCTGCACAATTTCTTGTACTTGGTTTTTAAAGCTGTTAGCAATATATTTATGCTCCTTATTTTGCTCCTTCGTTTCACGAAGAATCATATCATTCTCGCAGAATTTCTCCCAGTTCTTCTCTAAGGCCTCCTTTCGCTTATTCAAAAAGTTTAACGTTTTCCTTGCCTCACCATCCTTTTTATAATTAATAAATTGAGATTGGATTAACTTACCCTATTCCAGTTGTTCTGCTAATTGTTTTTCCTCCATTACTGGTTCCAAGGGTTGTAGTTCACAAAATGTATATTTTGTTTTGTTTTTATTTACAGTTTACAATTTACGGCCAAAATTCACAGTTAAAGTTCACAATCAAAGTTCAGAGTTCATACAGTTTAACCACTTTAGTTCACAGTTTACCATTTACGGCCACAGTTCACAATTAAAGTCCACAGTTCACAGTTCATACACTTTACGAGTATAATTAAAGTTTCTTCACTGTTCTCTTCTTGGCTTAGAAGGACCATGAATAAATGGAGAAAAACACGTCCGATCACTTTCTTGCATTTAAAGCGAGTGTCTTTATTTCAATTTTTGTGAATATATGAGATGCGAGACATATAAACAATTGTGCAAGTTCGAAGAGGGCCTCGTGCAATAGTGTTCCGGACATTTTATATTGTCATTAAATAGAGCGCAATGTTATTCATATCCTGCATAGGCACACCTAATACTGGTTTTAATATGAACGATGTAATGCCTAGTACGTAGGTATGTCCTAGCAATACTATGGATTATAGGCCACTTTAACTTGCACTTTTGATATAAAACATGTATTGAATTCGCGCAAGAATTGGAACTCGAGATATTAAACAATTCTGAAATTACGTTGATAGAAAAGCTCGTTATAGTGTGTCTGCTGATTCTGTTTGTCTGTCTGTATGACGAGTGAATCAATTTATTGCAAACTTCATGTTAGGGAGCTATTGCATGGCCCTTAACGGGGAAATTTAAATTTTTGTTTTAGCGCTACTCTTAGAGTTCCTTCACGTAGCGCCATTTTCACATACACGAAGTTTTCTCCAAAATGGTTTCAACGATTTTGATAAAATTTTACATTTCAATTAGTTTAGGCGTACCAAGCTTTGGATAAAAATGCATGTAACGTTACTTTGCTTGTTAAATGGTTTAAGCAAAGCAAAACACTGGCAATACTTGACATGCGAAGGAATACAGCATTTATCTAGAGTTTTAAAAATTTAAGAAAAAATATTTTTGGAAAAAAAACAAAATTTTAAAAAATTGTAGTTTTTTAAACTTATTTAGTTTTCAATAGCAGCATAAAGCTAACATATACGATCCATTCGTGCAAATGACCTTGATTTTGAAAAATCGAAATCGAATGAGGTAGCAGCAAGAGAAGAGAATATAGGGAAGTCCATGCGCTCTTCTAAAATCTGTAACTCGGGAACTACTTAGCGGACTTGAATGAAAATTTGAGCAAATCGTAGTATCAAAATGACCTATAGTAAAAATTATTTCGATAACATGAAAACTGGGGGAGATACAGTGGGGTAAATAGATACCCCATTTTTTTAATTTTACTCAAAAAATATACAAGATACAGGAATCTTCGTATTGTTTTCACAATCTACACAAAATTCTACGTATCTCCAATTTTTTTCATATTTTTACCATTTATTCTCTGGCCGCTAGCGAGGGGGACAACATTTTTCAAATGTTTGGCAAGCTTTTTTGTTCAACAAATTTTGCCAGAAAAAATATTTCTTACATATATAAAGTCTCTGCAAAATTCTATTTAAATTGATATGCCACATGATGGGGAACAAAATAATTTTTTTTTTTCTTCATACAATGTGCCCAAAAAAGACCTCCCAAAATGAAATTCATTACCGCCATCTTGTGCGGGCTTCCACATAATGTATACATAGCGAAAGTTTCAGCTCTCTATGTCTATCGGTTCAAAAGTTACAGGGCTGTGACAGACTGACGGACAGACGGACAGACAGACACCGTATCAAACCCATAAGTGAACACTAAAAATATGAGATGCGAGACGCGCACTCATCAAAAGTGTGGGAACAGAAAGTAAAAATTGAAATCTTAAAATATTTTTTTTTTTTTACCGAGGGTAGGTGAAAAATCTTCAAAAAGACACTATGAGGACCGTAAAACGCGTGCTCAAAGTAGTGCGGGATTTATACCCACGAAAAAAACCTCCCTTCAATATATTTCTTATTACTGCAACTAAGTATTGACTCATCAAACAGTTTTTATTTAATGATATTAAAACGTTTAGCAAGTAATTTTCCATTGAAAGGTCCTGCATATACCGACAAATTAACGCGGTTGTAGTTTATCGAGCTAGGTCGAAAGGCTTTGTTCTTTGTAGACGGCGTAATAGACGTCGCTCATCCAAGAGTTGTAGAACCGTATTATTCACGTGACCTTCTAATCGGTTCTTATGTTTTCGAGCAAAAGTTTTGATTTCGTCTTCCACGGTGGCGATTTCGAGATCTCTATGGATATCGTTGCTACTTATATACGACGGTGCATTCAAGATTTCTCTTAGCACTTTATTTTCAAAAGTTTGTAAAATATTGTAATTGCTTTTCTTGGTACAACCCCAGAGTTCTATACCATTCGTCCAGACCGGTTTTAGCACTGTCTTATATAAAAGCAGTTTGTTATGTATACTAAGTTTTGAATACTTTCCAGGTAACCAGTACATTTCTCTGTATTTATTTTCTAGTTCTTTGCGTTTTTTTCACATGCGTCTTCCATTTCAATTTTGCATCAAGCGTCATGCCGAGGTATTTATCCTCATTTGCAAATGCAATTTGAACCGCTTTGACAAAGATAGGTAAATTATTGATTTTTCTATAGGCAAAATTTACATGAACAGATTTAGTTTCGTTGAGCGCGATACGCCAAACTTGTGTCCATTCATTCACCCCTATTCAATGCTTCTTGCAATTTTTCGGTTGTTTGTTCGACAGTTTTGCCTGTTGCTAAAATGCCAGTGTCATCGGCAAAGGTACCTAAAGTGGTTCCTTCTTCTTGTGGAATATCACGAGTGTACAATAGATACAAGAGCAGACCTAGTACACTTCCTTATGGTACTCCAGCAGCTATGAGCTTATGAGCGGTTGACCATCAAACAGTTTTCTTTAACAAGTTGCTCAAATGATTTACTTTCGCGGACAGCGAGTTTGTTGCCATCTTCTTCGCGCTTTCCTTTTCTCTTTCCCCATTTCCGTAATCTCCGGAGGATATTTAAGTGCGTAGTTCTCTTTCGTTTGCCTTAGTGCTGGAGTATTATTCCACGCGGCACACTGTATTATACAATCGGTGAAATTTAGGAATGAAAACCAAGTACGCCAGGAAATATTTCACCATTCCTCACGCTGCCAAAAGGAACCGCTTTATTGTAACTGTACGATGTAAAACGGTATATGCAGTCGAATGTTCCGGAGCTTATATGACGCCAGCCAAAAGTACAGTTGTCACAACCACGCCACAATTTCTCGAATCCTTATTCCTCACAGGAGGCACCAACAAATGTATGAGAATGTTGCAACACGTCATACACGCAGAAAACGAACGACGGAAAGAGAAAAACGTAACTAATTTTAAACAATATATTTAAAAAATATCCGGGAACACGACTACAAAATTCACAAAAAAAAAGGCAAAGAGATGTGTTCAGTTCTGGAGTTGAAGAGCAAGTGTATTCAAAGAAGATGAAACGTCAAAAAATTGCCGCCTTCCAGCGACACCACAATCAAATGTTGGCTGCAGTGATGGGGTTCAGGAACACAGCCATCACCGGCGTTCAGGTGGATAAAAATCATTCACACACTATGTCGTTCATCATTTGCTGCACAATTTCTTGTACTTGGTTTTTAAAGCTGTTAGCAATATATTTATGCTCCTTATTTTGCTCCTTCGTTTCACGAAGAATCATATCATTCTCGCAGAATTTCTCCCAGTTCTTCTCTAAGGCCTCCTTTCGCTTATTCAAAAAGTTTAACGTTTTCCTTGCCTCGCCATCCTTTTTATAATTAATAAATTGAGATTGGATTAACTTACCCTATTCCAGTTGTTCTGCTAATTGTTTTTCCTCCATTACTGGTTCCAAGGGTTGTAGTTCACAAAATGTATATTTTGTTTTGTTTTTATTTACAGTTTACAATTTACGGCCAAAATTCACAGTTAAAGTTCACAATCAAAGTTCAGAGTTCATACAGTTTAACCACTTTAGTTCACAGTTTACCATTTACGGCCACAGTTCACAATTAAAGTCCACAGTTCACAGTTCATACACTTTACGAGTATAATTAAAGTTTCTTCACTGTTCTCTTCTTGGCTTAGAAGGACCATGAATAAATGGAGAAAAACAAGTCCGATCACTTTCTTGCATTTAAAGCGAGTGTCTTTATTTCAATTTTTGTGAATATATGAGATGCGAGACATATAAACAATTGTGCAAGTTCGAAGAGGGCCTCGTGCAATAGTGTTCCGGACATTTTATATTGTCATTAAATAGAGCGCAATGTTATTCATATCCTGCATAGGCACACCTAATACTGGTTTTAATATGAACGATGTAATGCCTAGTACGTAGGTATGTCCTAGCAATACTATGGATTATAGGCCACTTTAACTTGCACTTTTGATATAAAACATGTATTGAATTCGCGCAAGAATTGGAACTCGAGATATTAAACAATTCTGAAATTACGTTGATAGAAAAGCTCGTTATAGTGTGTCTGCTGATTCTGTTTGTCTGTCTGTATGACGAGTGAATCAATTTATTGCAAACTTCATGTAAGGGAGCTATTGCATGGCCCTTAACGGGGAAATTTAAATTTTTGTTTTAGCGCTACTCTTAGAGTTCCTTCACGTAGCGCCATTTTCACATACACGAAGTTTTCTCCAAAATGGTTTCAACGATTTTGATAAAATTTTACATTTCAATTAGTTTAGGCGTACCAAGCTTTGGATAAAAATGCATGTAACGGTACTTTGCTTGTTAAATGGTTTAAGCAAAGCAAAACACTGGCAATACTTGACATGCGAAGGAATACAGCATTTATCTAGAGTTTTAAAAATTTAAGAAAAAATATTTTTGGAAAAAAAACAAAATTTTAAAAAATTGTAGTTTTTTAAACTTATTTAGTTTTCAATAGCAGCATAAAGCTAACATATACGATCCATTCGTGCAAATGACCTTGATTTTGAAAAATCGAAATCGAATGAGGTAGCAGCAAGAGAAGAGAATATAGGGAAGTCCATGCGCTCTTCTAAAATCTGTAACTCGGGAACTACTTAGCGGACTTGAATGAAAATTTGAGCAAATCGTAGTATCAAAATGACCTATAGTAAAAATTATTTCGATAACATGAAAACTGGGGGAGATACAGTGGGGTAAATAGATACCCCATTTTTTTAATTTTACTCAAAAAATATACAAGATACAGGAATCTTCGTATTGTTTTCACAATCTACACAAAATTCTACGTATCTCCAATTTTTTTCATATTTTTACCATTTATTCTCTGGCCGCTAGCGAGGGGGACAACATTTTTCAAATGTTTGGCAAGCTTTTTTGTTCAACAAATTTTGCCAGAAAAAATATTTCTTACATATATAAAGTCTCTGCAAAATTCTATTTAAATTGATATGCCACATGATGGGGAACAAAATAATTTTTTTTTTATCTTCATACAATGTGCCCAAAAAAGAACTCCCTAAATGAAATTCATTACCACCATATTGTGCGGGCTTCCACATAATGTATACATAGCGAAAGTTTCAGCTCTCTATGTCTATCGGTTCAAAAGTTACAGGGCTGTGACAGACTGACGGACAGACGGACAGACAGACACCGTATCAAACCCATAAGTGAACACTAAAAATATGAGATGCGAGACGCGCACTCATCAAAAGTGTGAGAACAGAAAGTAAAAATTGAAATCTTAAAATATTTTTTTTTTTTTACCGAGGGTAGGTGAAAAATCTTCAAAAAGACACTATGAGGACCGTAAAACGCGTGCTCAAAGTAGTGCGGGATTTATACCCACGAAAAAAACCTCCCTTCAATATATTTCTTATTACTGCAACTAAGTATTGACTTATCAAACAGTTTTTATTTAATGATATTAAAACGTTTAGCAAGTAATTTTCCATTGAAAGGTCCTGCATATACCGACAAATTAACGCGGTTGTAGTTTATCGAGCTAGGTCGAAAGGCTTTGTTCTTTGTAGACGGCGTAATAGATCCAAGAGTTGTAGAACCGTATTATTCGCGTGACCTTCTAATCGGTTCTTATGTTTCCGAGCAAAAGTTTTGATTTCGTTTTCCACGGTGGCGATTTCGAGATCTCTATGGATATCGTTGCTACTTATATACGACGGTGCATTCAAGATTTCTCTTAGCATTTTATTTTCAAAAGTTTGTAAAATATTGTAATTGCTTTTCTTGGTACAACCCCAGAGTTGTATACCATTCGTCCAGACCGGTTTTAGCACTGTCTTATATAAAAGCAGTTTGTTATGTATACTAAGTTTTGAATACTTTCCAAGTAACCAGTACATTTCTCTGTATTTATTTTCTAGTTCTTTGCGTTTTTTTTTCACATGCGTCTTTCATTTCAATTTTGCATCAAGCGTCATGCCGAGGTATGTATCCTCATTTGCAAATGGAATTTGAACCGCTTTGACAAAGATAGGTAAATTATTGATTTTTCTATAGGCAAAATTTACATGAACAGATTTAGTTTCGTTGAGCGCGATACGCCAAACTTGTGTCCATTCATTCACCCTATTCAATGCTTCTTGCAATTTTTCGGTTGTTTGTTCGATAGTTTTGCCTGTTGCTAAAATGTCAGTGTCATCGGCAAAGGTACCTAAACTGGTTCCTTCTTCTTGTGGAATATCACGAGTGTACAATAGATACAAGAGCAGACCTAGTACACTTCCTTATGGTACTCCAGCAGCTATTTCTTTAAAGTGTGAGTAGTTATTTCGTGTTTTACACGAAAGAGTCATTCGCGAGGTATGACACCAATATGTCATATAAGTGTTTTGGCAGAAGTTGTTGCAACTTGTACTTTAAACCGTCATGCCACACTTTGTCAGAAGCTTGAGAAACGTCTAGAAATACGCTTAAACAAACTTTTTTTTTCAAAAGCTTTTTCAATTACATCGGTTATTCTATGTACCTGATCAATTGTGGAATGTTTGGATCTAAATCCGAATTGATGATCAGAGATAACATCTTTTTCTTCTATAACTGGCTGTAAACGATTGAGTAATATCCTTTCAAAGATTTTAGACATAATCGGCAAAAGCGAAATAGGTCTATAAGATTTTTTCTCATTCGCTGGTTTACCGGGTTTTGGGACCATTATAACTTCCGCTACTTTCCACTGACTTGGAACATATTTTAGTCTTAGAGCGGCATTTACAATGTGCAGAAATTTAGTTAAAGCTTTCTTGGGCAATCCTTTAAGAAGCTCTCCTGCAATTAAGTCGTATCCAGGAGCTTTTTTAGGTTTCAATTTCTTTATTTCTTGCCTTCAGTTAACGTTACACTTGCTAATGTCTAGTTGTCAGATGTTATATCCGATGCATTGATGTTTTCAATGAGCGGTTGACCATCAAACAGATTTCTTTAACAAGTTGCTCAAATGATTTACTTTCGCGGACAGCGAGTTTGTTGCCATCTTCTTCGCGCTTTCCTTTTCTCTTTCCCCATTTCTGTAATCTCCGGAGGATATTTAAGTGCGTAGTTCTCTTTCGTTTGCCTTAGTGCTGGAGTATTATTCCACGCGGCACACTGTATTATACAATCGGTGAAATTTAGGAATGAAAACACCAAGTACGCCAGGAAATATTTCACCATTCCTCACGCTGCCAAAAGGAACCGCTTTATTGTAACTGTACGATGTAAAACGGTATATGCAGTCGAATGTTCCGGAGCTTATATGACGCCAGCCAAAAGTACAGTTGTCACAACCACGCCACAATTTCTCGAATCCTTATTCCTCACAGGAGGCACCAACAAATGTATGAGAATGTTGCAACTCGTCATACACGCAGAAAACGAACGACGGAAAGAGAAAAACGTAACTAATTTTAAACAATATATTTAAAAAATATCCGGGAACACGACTACAAAATTCACAAAAAAAAAGGCAAAGAGATGTGTTCAGTTCTGGAGTTGAAGAGCAAGTGTATTCAAAGAAGATGAAACGTCAAAAAATTGCCGCCTTCCAGCGACACCACAATCAAATGTTGGCTGCAGTGATGGGGTTCAGGAACACAGCCACAGCTATGTCGTTCATCATTTGCTGCACAATTTCTTGTACTTGGTTTTTAAAGCTGTTAGCAATATATTTATGCTCCTTATTTTGCTCCTTCGTTTCACGAAGAATCATATCATTCTCGCAGAATTTCTCCCAGTTCTTCTCTAAGGCCTCCTTTCGCTTATTCAAAAAGTTTAACGTTTTCCTTGCCTCACCATCCTTTTTATAATTAATAAATTGAGATTGGATTAACTTACCCTATTCCAGTTGTTCTGCTAATTGTTTTTCCTCCATTACTGGTTCCAAGGGTTGTAGTTCACAAAATGTATATTTTGTTTTGTTTTTATTTACAGTTTACAATTTACGGCCAAAATTCACAGTTAAAGTTCACAATCAAAGTTCAGAGTTCATACAGTTTAACCACTTTAGCTCACAGTTTACCATTTACGGCCACAGTTCACAATTAAAGTCCACAGTTCACAGTCCATACACTTCACGAGTATAATTAAAGTTTCTTCACTGTTCTCTTCTTGGCTTAGAAGGACCATGAATATATGGAGGGTTTACAACAGAAAAACAAGTCCGATCACTTTCTTGCATTTAAAGCGAGTGTCTTTATTTTAATTTTTGTGAATATATGAGATGCGATGCGTATAAAAAATTGGGCAAGTTCGAGGAGGGCCTCGTGCAATAGTGTTCCGGACATTTTATATTGTCATTAAATAGAGCGCAATGTTATTCATATCCTGCATAGGCACACCTAATACTGGTTTTAATATGAACGATGTGATGCCTAGTACGTAGGTATGTCCTAGTAATACTATGGATTATAGGCCACTTTAACTTGCACTTTTGATATAAAACATGTATTGAATTCGCGCAAGAATTGGAACTCGAGATATCAAACAATTCTGAAATTACGTTGATAGAAAAGCTCGTTATAGTGTGTCTGCTGATTCTGTTTGTCTGTCTGTATGACGAGTGAATCAATTTATTGCAAACTTCATGTTAGGGAGCTATTGCATGGCCCTTAACGGGGAAATTGAAATTTTTGTTTTAGCGCTACTCTTAGAGTTCCTTCACGTAGCGCCATTTTCACATACACGAAGTTTTCTCCAAAATGGTTTCAACGATTTTGATAAAATTTTATATTCCAGTTAGTTTAGGCGTACCAAGCTTTTGGATAAAAATGCATGTAACGGTACTTTGCTTGTTAAATGGTTTAAGCAAAGCAAAACACTGGCAATACTTGACATGCGAAGGAATACAGCATTTATCAAGAGTTTTAAAAATTTAAGAAAAAATATTTTTGGAAAAAAAAACAAAATTTTAAAAAATTGTAGTTTTTTAAACTTATTTAGTTTTCAATAGCAGCATAAAGCTAACATGTATGATCCATTCGTGCAAATGACCTTGATTTTGAAAAATCGAAATCGAATGAGGTAGCAGCAAGAGCAGAGAATATAGGGAAGTCCATGCGCTCTTCTAAAATCTGTAACTCGGGAACTACTTAGCGGACTTGAATGAAAATTTGAGCAAATCGTAGTATCAAAATGACCTATAGTAAAAATTATTTCGATAACATGAAAACTGGGGGAGATACAGTGGGGTAAATAGATACCCCATTTTTTTAATTTTACTCAAAAAATATACAAGATACAGGAATCTTCGTATTGTTTTCACAATCTACACAAAATTCTACGTATCTCCAATTTTTTTCATATTTTTACCATTTATTCTCTGGCCGCTAGCGAGGGGGACAACATTTTTCAAATGTTTGGCAAGCTTTTTTGTTCAACAAATTTTGCCAGAAAAAATATTTCTTACATATATAAAGTCTCTGCAAAATTCTATTTAAATTGATATGCCACATGATGGGGAACAAAATAATTTTTTTTTTTCTTCATACAATGTGCCCAAAAAAGACCTCCCAAAATGAAATTCATTACCGCCATCTTGTGCGGGCTTCCACATAATGTATACATAGCGAAAGTTTCAGCTCTCTATGTCTATCGGTTCAAAAGTTACAGGGCTGTGACAGACTGACGGACAGACGGACAGACAGACACCGTATCAAACCCATAAGTGAACACTAAAAATATGAGATGCGAGACGCGCACTCATCAAAAGTGTGGGAACAGAAAGTAAAAATTGAAATCTTAAAATATTTTTTTTTTTTTACCGAGGGTAGGTGAAAAATCTTCAAAAAGACACTATGAGGACCGTAAAACGCGTGCTCAAAGTAGTGCGGGATTTATACCCACGAAAAAAACCTCCCTTCAATATATTTCTTATTACTGCAACTAAGTATTGACTTATCAAACAGTTTTTATTTAATGATATTAAAACGTTTAGCAAGTAATTTTCCATTGAAAGGTCCTGCATATACCGACAAATTAACGCGGTTGTAGTTTATCGAGCTAGGTCGAAATGCTTTGTTCTTTGTAGACGGCGTAATAGATCCAAGAGTTGTAGAACCGTATTATTCGCGTGACCTTCTAATCGGTTCTTATGTTTCCGAGCAAAAGTTTTGATTTCGATTTCCACGGTGGCGATTTCGAGATCTCTATGGATATCGTTGCTACTTATATACGACGGTGCATTCAAGATTTCTCTTAGCACTTTATTTTCAAAAGTTTGTAAAATATTGTAATTGCTTTTCTTGGTACAACCCCAGAGTTGTATACCATTCGTCCAGACCGGTTTTAGCACTGTCTTATATAAAAGCAGTTTGTTATGTATACTAAGTTTTGAATACTTTCCAAGTAACCAGTACATTTCTCTGTATTTATTTTCTAGTTCTTTGCGTTTTTTTTTCACATGCGTCTTCCATTTCAATTTTGCATCAAGCGTCATGCCGAGGTATGTATCCTCATTTGCAAATGGAATTTGAACCGCTTTGACAAAGATAGGTAAATTATTGATTTTTCTATAGGCAAAATTTACATGAACAGATTTAGTTTCGTTGAGCGCGATACGCCAAACTTGTGTCCATTCATTCACCCTATTCAATGCTTCTTGCAATTTTTCGGTTGTTTGCTCGATAGTTTTGCCTGTTGCTAAAATGCCAGTGTCATCGGCAAAGGTACCTAAACTGGTTCCTTCTTCTTGTGGAATATCACGAGTGTACAATAGATACAAGAGCAGACCTAGTACACTTCCTTATGGTACTCCAGCAGCTATTTCTTTAAAGTGTGAGTAGTTATTTTCGTGTTTTACACGAAAGAGTCATTCGCGAGGTATGACACCAATATGTCATATAAGTGTTTTGGCAGAAGTTGTTGCAACTTGTACTTTAAACCGTCATGCCACACTTTGTCAGAAGCTTGAGAAACGTCTAGAAATACGCTTCAACAAACTTTTTTTTCTTCAAAAGCTTTTTCAATTACATCGGTTATTCTATGTACCTGATCAATTGTGGAATGCTTGCATCTAAATCCGAATTGATGATCAGGGATAGAATCTTTTTCTTCTATAACTGGCTGTAAACGATTGAGTAATATCCTTTCAAAGATTTTAGACATAACATTTTGGGACTATTATAACTTCCGCTACTTTCCACTGACTTGGATCATATTTTAGTCTTAGAGCGGCGTTTACAATGTGCAGAAATTTAGTTAAAGCTTTCTTGGGCAATCCTTTAAGAAGCTCTCCTGTAATTAAGTCGTATCCAGGAGCTTTTTTAGGTTTCAATTTCTTTATTTCTTGCCTTCAGTTAACGTTACACTTGCTAATGTGTAGTTGTCAGATGTTATATCCGATGCATTGATGTTTTCAATGAGCGGTTGACCATCAAACAGTTTTCTTTAACAAGTTGCTCAAATGATTTACTTTCGCGGACAGCGAGTTTGTTGCCATCTTCGCGCTTTCCTTTTCTCTTTCCCCATTTCTGTAATCTCCGGAGGATATTTAAGTGCGTAGTTCTCTTTCGTTTGCCTTAGTGCTGGAGTATTATTCCACGCGGCACACTGCATTATACAATCGGTGAAATTTAGGAATGAAAACACCAAGTACGCCAGGAAATATTTCACCATTCCTCACGCTGCCAAAAGGAACCGCTTTATTGTAACTGTACGATGTAAAACGGTATATGCAGTCGAATGTTCCGGAGCTTATATGACGCCAGCCAAAAGTACAGTTGTCACAACCACGCCACAATTTCTCGAATCCTTATTCCTCACAGGAGGCACCAACAAATGTATGAGAATGTTGCAACTCGTCATACACGCAGAAAACGAACGACGGAAAGAGAAAAACGTAACTAATTTTAAACAATATATTTAAAAAATATCCGGGAACACGGCTACAAAATTCACAAAAAAAAAGGCAAAGAGATGTGTTCAGTTCTGGAGTTGAAGAGCAAGTGTATTCAAAGAATCATTCATTCACACACAATGTCGTTCATCATTTGCTGCACAATTTCTTGTACTTTGTTTTTAAAGCTGTTAGCAATATATTTATGCTCCTTATTTTGCTCCTTCGTTTCACGAAGAATCATATCATTCTCGCAGAATTTCTCCCAGTTCTTCTCTAAGGCCTCCTTTCGCTTATTCAAAAAGTTTAACGTTTTCCTTGCCCCACCATCCTTTTTATAATTAATAAATTGAGATTGGATTAACTTACCCTATTCCAGTTGTTCTGCTAATTGTTTTTCCTCCATTACTAGTTCCAAGGGTTGTAGTTCACAAAATGTATATTTTGTTTTGTTTTTATTTACAGTTAACAATTTACGGCCAAAATTCACAGTTAAAGTTCACAATCAAAGTTCAGAGTTCATACAGTTTAACCACTTTAGTTCACAGTTTACCATTTGCGGCCACAGTTCACAATTAAAGTCCACAGTTCACAGTTCATACACTTTACGAGTATAATTAAAGTTTCTTCACTGTTCTCTTCTTGGCTTAGAAGGACCATGAATAAATGGAGGGTTTACAACAGAAAAACAAGTCCGATCACTTTCTTGCATTTAAAGCGAGTGTCTTTATTTTAATTTTTGTGAATATATGAGATGCGAGACGTATAAAAAATTGGGCAAGTTCGAGGAGGGCCTCGTGAAATAGTGTTCCGGACATTTTATATTGTCATTAAATAGAGCGCAATGTTATTCATATCCTGCATAGGCACACCAAATACTGGTTTTAATATGAACGATGTAATGCTTAGTATGTAGGTATGTCCTAGTAATACTATGGATTATAGGCCACTTTAACTTGCACTTTTGATATAAAACATGTATTGAATTCGCGCAAGAATTGGAACTCGAGATATTAAACAATTCTGAAATTACGTTGATAGAAAAGCTCGTTATAGTGTGTCTGCTGATTCTGTTTGTCTGTCTGTATAACGAGTGAATCAATTTATTGCAAACTTCATGTTAGGGAGCTATTGCATGGCCCTTAAAGGGGAAATTGAAATGTTTGTTTTAGCGCTACTCTTAGAGTTCCTTCACGTAGCGCCATTTTCACATACACGAAGTTTTCTCCAAAATGGTTTCAACGATTTTGATAAAATTTTATATTTCAGTTAGTTTAGGCGTACCAAGCTTTTGGATAAAAATGCATGTAACGGTACTTTGCTTGTTAAATGGTTTAAGCAAAGCAAAACACTGGCAATACTTGACATGCGAAGGAATACAGCATTTATCTAGAGTTTTAAAAATTTAAGAAAAAATATGTTTGAAAAAAAAACAAAATTTAAAAAATTTCAGTTTTTTAAACTTATTTAGTTTTCAATTGCAGCATAGAGCTAACATATACGATCCATTCGTGCAAATGACCTTGATTTTGAAAAATCGAAATCGAATGAGGTAGCAGCAAGAGAAGAGAATATAGGGAAGTCCATGCGCTCTTCTAAAATCTGTAACCTCGGGATCTACTTAGCGGATTTGAATGAAAATTTGAGCAAATCGTAGTATCAAAATGACCTATAGTAAAAATTATTTCGATAACATGAAAACTGGGGGAGATACAGTGGGGTAAATAGATACCCCATTTTTTTAATTTTACTCAAAAAATATATAAGATACAGGAATCTTCGTATTGTTTTCACAATCTACACAAAATTCTACGTATCTCCAATTTTTTTCATATTTTTACCATTTATTCTCTGGCCGCTTGCGAGGGGGACAACATTTTTCAAATGTTTGGCAAGCTTTTTTGTTCAACAAATTTTGCCAGAAAAAATATTTCTTACATATATAAAGTCTCTGCAAAATTCTATTTAAATTGATATGCCACATGATGGGGAACAAAATAATTTTTTTTTTTATCTTCATACAATGTGCCCAAAAAAGGGCTCCCAAAATGAAATTCATTACCGCCATCTTGTGCGGGCTTCCACATGCTGTGACAGACTGACGGACAGACGGACAGACAGACACCGTATCAAACCCATAAGTGAACACTAAAAATATGAGATGCGAGACGCGCACTCATCAAGTGTGTGAGAACAGAAAGTAAAAATTGAAATCTTAAAATATTTTTTTTTTTTTACCGAGGGTAGGTGAAAAATATTCAAAAAGACACTATGAGGACCGTAAAACGCGTGCTCAAAGTAGTGCGGGATTTATACCCACGAAAAAAAACCTCCCTTCAATATATTTCTTATTACTGCAACTAAGTATTGACTTATCAAACAGTTTTTATTTAATGATATTAAAACGTTTAGCAAGTAATTTTCCATTGAAAGGTCCTGCATATACCGACAAATTAACGCATTTGTAGTTTATCGAGCTAGGTCGAAAGGCTTTGTTCTTTGTAGACGGCGTAATAGATGTCGCTCATCCAAGAGTTGTAGAACCGTATTATTCACGACACCTTCTAATCGGTTCTTATGTTTTCGAGCAAAAGTTTTGATTTCGTCTTCCACGGTGGCGATTTCGAGATCTCTATGGATATCGTTGCTACTTATATACCACGGTGCATTCAAGATTTCTCTTAGCACTTTATTTTCAAAAGTTTGTAAAATATTGTAATTGCTTTTCTTGGTACCAGAAGTTGCCCAGAGTTGTATACCATACGTCCAGACCGGTTTTAGCACTGTCTTATATAAAAGCAGTTTGTTATGTATACTAAGTTTTGAATACTTTCCAAGTACATTTCTCTGTATTTATTTTCTAGTTCTTTGCGTTTTTTTTTCACATGCGTCTTCCATTTCAATTTTGCATCAAGCGTCATGCCGAGGTATGTATCCTCATTTGCAAATGGAATTTGAACCGCTTTGACAAAGATAGGTAAATTATTGATTTTTCTATAGGCAAAATTTACATGAACAGATTTAGTTTCGTTGAGCGCGATACGCCAAACTTGTGTCCACATTCATTCACCCTATTCAATGCTTCTTGCAATTTTTCGGTTGTTTGCTCGATAGTTTTGCCTGTTGCTAAAATGCCAGTGTCATCGGCAAAGGTACCTAAACTGGTTCCTTCTTCTTGTGGAATATCACGAGTGTACAATAGATACAAGAGCAGACCTAGTACACTTCCTTATGGTACTCCAGCAGCTATTTCTTTAAAGTGTGAGTAGTTATTTTCGTGTTTTACACGAAAGAGTCATTCGCGAGGTATGACACCAATATGTCATATAAGTGTTTTGGCAGAAGTTGTTGCAACTTGTACTTTAAACCGTCATGCCACACTTTGTCAGAAGCTTGAGAAACGTCTAGAAATACGCTTCAACAAACTTTTTTTTCTTCAAAAGCTTTTTCAATTACATCGGTTATTCTATGTACCTGATCAATTGTGGAATGCTTGCATCTAAATCCGAATTGATGATCAGGGATAACACCTTTTTCTTCTATAACTGGCTGTAAACGATTGAGTAATATCCTTTCAAAGATTTTAGACATAACATTTTGGGACTATTATAACTTCCGCTACTTTCCACTGACTTATAACATATTTTAGTCTTAGAGCGGCGTTTACAATGTGCAGAAATTTAGTTAAAGCTTTCTTGGGCAATCCTTTAAGAAGCTCTCCTGTAATTAAGTCGTATCCAGGAGCTTTTTTAGGTTTCAATTTCTTTATTTCTTGCCTTCAGTTAACGTTACACTTGCTAATGTGTAGTTGTCAGATGTTATATCCGATGCATTGATGTTTTCAATGAGCGGTTGACCATCAAACAGTTTTCTTTAACAAGTTGCTCAAATGATTTACTTTCGCGGACAGCGAGTTTGTTGCCATCTTCTTCGCGCTTTCCTTTTCTCTTTCCCCATTTCTGTAATCTCCGGAGGATATTTAAGTGCGTAGTTCTCTTTCGTTTGCCTTAGTGCTGGAGTATTATTCCACGCGGCACACTGTATTATACAATCGGTGAAATTTAGGAATGAAAACACCAAGTACGCCAGGAAATATTTCACCATTCCTCACGCTGCCAAAAGGAACCGCTTTATTGTAACTGTACGATGTAAAACGGTATATGCAGTCGAATGTTCCGGAGCTTATATGACGCCAGCCAAAAGTACAGTTGTCACAACCACGCCACAATTTCTCGAATCCTTATTCCTCACAGGAGGCACCAACAAATGTATGAGAATGTTGCAACTCGTCATACACGCAGAAAACGAACGACGGAAAGAGAAAAACGTAACTAATTTTAAACAATATATTTAAAAAATATCCGGGAACACGGCTACAAAATTCACAAAAAAAAAAGGCAAAGAGATGTGTTCAGTTCTGGAGTTGAAGAGCAAGTGTATTCAAAGAAGATGAAACGTCAAAAAATTGCCGCCTTCCAGCGACACCACAATCAAATGTTGGCTGCAGTGATGGGGTTCAGGAACACAGCCATCACCGACGTTCAGGTGGATAAAAATCATTCACACACAATGTCGTTCATCATTTGCTGCACAATTTCTTGTACTTTGTTTTTAAAGCTGTTAGCAATATATTTATGCTCCTTATTTTGCTCCTTCGTTTCACGAAGAATCATATCATTCTCGCAGAATTTCTCCCAGTTCTTCTCTAAGGCCTCCTTTCGCTTATTCAAAAAGTTTAACGTTTTCCTTGCCCCACCATCCTTTTTATAATTAATAAATTGAGATTGGATTAACTTACCCTATTCCAGTTGTTCTGCTAATTGTTTTTCCTCCATTACTAGTTCCAAGGGTTGTAGTTCACAAAATGTATATTTTGTTTTGTTTTTATTTACAGTTTACAATTTACGGCCAAAATTCACAGTTAAAGTTCACAATCAAAGTTCAGAGTTCATACAGTTTAACCACTTTAGTTCACAGTTTACCATTTGCGGCCACAGTTCACAATTAAAGTCCACAGTTCACAGTTCATACACTTTACGAGTATAATTAAAGTTTCTTCACTGTTCTCTTCTTGGCTTAGAAGGACCATGAATAAATGGAGGGTTTACAACAGAAAAACAAGTCCGATCACTTTCTTGCATTTAAAGCGAGTGTCTTTATTTTAATTTTTGTGAATATATGAGATGCGAGACGTATAAAAAATTGGGCAAGTTCGAGGAGGGCCTCGTGAAATAGTGTTCCGGACATTTTATATTGTCATTAAATAGAGCGCAATGTTATTCATATCCTGCATAGGCACACCAAATACTGGTTTTAATATGAACGATGTAATGCTTAGTATGTAGGTATGTCCTAGTAATACTATGGATTATAGGCCACTTTAACTTGCACTTTTGATATAAAACATGTATTGAATTCGCGCAAGAATTGGAACTCGAGATATTAAACAATTCTGAAATTACGTTGATAGAAAAGCTCGTTATAGTGTGTCTGCTGATTCTGTTTGTCTGTCTGTATGACGAGTGAATCAATTTATTGCAAACTTCATGTTAGGGAGCTATTGCATGGGCCTTAAAGAGGAAATTGAAATGTTTGTTTTAGCGCTACTCTTAGAGTTCCTTCACGTAGCGCCATTTTCACATACACGAAGTTTTCTCCAAAATGGTTTCAACGATTTTGATAAAATTTTATATTTCAGTTAGTTTAGGCGTACCAAGCTTTTGGATAAAAATGCATGTAACGGTACTTTGCTTGTTAAATGGTTTAAGCAAAGCAAAACACTGGCAATACTTGACATGCGAAGGAATACAGCATTTATCTAGAGTTTTAAAAATTTAAGAAAAAATATTTTTGAAAAAAAAACAAAATTTAAATAATTTTAGTTTTTTAAACTTATTTAGTTTTCAATTGCAGCATAGAGCTAACATATACGATCCATTCGTGCAAATGACCTTGATTTTGAAAAATCGAAATCGAATGAGGTAGCAGCAAGAGAAGAGAATATAGGGAAGTCCATGCGCTCTTCTAAAATTTCTAACCTCGGGATCTACTTAGCGGATTTGAATGAAAATTTGAGCAAATCGTAGTATCAAAATGACCTATAGTAAAAATTATTTCGATAACATGAAAACTGGGGGAGATACAGTGGGGTAAATAGATACCCCATTTTTTTAAATTTACTCAAAAAATATATAAGATACAGGAATCTTCGTATTGTTTTCACAATCTACACCAAATTCTACGTATCTCCAATTTTTTTCATATTTTTACCATTTATTCTCTGGCCGCTTGCAAGGGGGACAACATTTTTCAAATGTTTGGCAAGCTTTTTTGTTCAACAAATTTTGCCAGAAAAAATATTTCTTACATATATAAAGTCTCTGCAAAATTCTATTTAAATTGATATGCCACATGATGGGGAACAAAATAATTTTTTTTTTATCTTCATACAATGTGCCCAAAAAAGGGCTCCCAAAATGAAATTCATTACCGCCATCTTGTGCGGGCTTCCACATAATGTATACATAGCGAAAGTTTCAGCTCTCTATGTCTATCGGTTCAAAAGTTACAGGGCTGTGACAGACTGACGGACAGACGGACAGACAGACACCGTATCAAACCCATAAGTGAACACTAAAAATATGAGATGCGAGACGCGCACTAATCAAGAGTGTGAGAACAGAAAGTAAAAATTGAAATCTTAAAATATTTTTTTTTTTTTTACCGAGGGTAGGTGAAAAATCTTCAAAAAGACACTATGAGGACCGTAAAACGCGTGCTCAAAGTAGTGCGGGATTTATACCCACGAAAAAAAACCTCCCTTCAATATATTTCTTATTACTGCAACTAAGTATTGACTTATCAAACAGTTTTTATTTAATGATATTAAAACATTTAGCAAGTAATTTTCCATTGAAAGGTCCTGCATATACCGACAAATTAACGCATTTGTAGTTTATCGAGCTAGGTCGAAAGGCTTTGTTCTTTGTAGACGGCGTAATAGATGTCGCTCATCCAAGAGTTGTAGAACCGTATTATTCACGACACCTTCTAATCGGTTCTTATGTTTTCGAGCAAAAGTTTTGATTTCGTCTTCCACGGTGGCGATTTCGAGATCTCTATAGATATCGTTGCTACTTATATACCACGGTGCATTCAAGATTTCTCTTAGCACTTTATTTTCAAAAGTTTGTAAAATATTGTAATTGCTTTTCTTGGTACAACCCCAGAGTTGTATACTATACGTCCAGACCGGTTTAAGCACTGTCTTATATAAAAGCAGTTTGTTATGTATACTAAGTTTTGAATACTTTCCAAGTACATTTCTCTGCATTTATTTTCTAGTTCTTTGCGTTTTTTTTTCACATGCGTCTTCCATTTCAATTTTGCATCAAGCGTCATGCCGAGGTATGTATCCTCATTTGCAAATGGAATTTGAACCGCTTTGACAAAGATAGGTAAATTATTGATTTTTCTATAGGCAAAATTTACATGAACAGATTTAGTTTCGTTGAGCGCGATACGCCAAACTTGTGTCCATTCATTCACCCTATTCAATGCTTCTTGCAATTTTTCGGTTGTTTGCTCGATAGTTTTGCCTGTTGCTAAAATGCCAGTGTCATCGGCAAAGGTACCTAAACTGGTTCCTTCTTCTTGTGGAATATCACGAGTGTACAATAGATACAAGAGCAGACCTAGTACACTTCCTTATGGTACTCCAGCAGCTATTTCTTTAAAGTGTGAGTAGTTATTTTCGTGTTTTACACGAAAGAGTCATTCGCGAGGTATGACACCAATATGTCATATAAGTGTTTTGGCAGAAGTTGTTGCAACTTGTACTTTAAACCGTCATGCCACACTTTGTCAGAAGCTTGAGAAACGTCTAGAAATACGCTTCAACAAACTTTTTTTTCTTCAAAAGCTTTTTCAATTACATCGGTTATTCTATGTACCTGATCAATTGTGGAATGCTTGCATCTAAATCC
The DNA here is from genome assembly GCA_949716465.1 of Chalcosyrphus nemorum. Taxonomy (NCBI): domain Eukaryota; kingdom Metazoa; phylum Arthropoda; class Insecta; order Diptera; family Syrphidae; genus Chalcosyrphus; species Chalcosyrphus nemorum. The sequence continues at coordinate 38,067,099 of OX454334.1, forward strand.
GAATTGATGATCAGGGATAACATCTTTTTCTTCTATAACTGGCTGTAAACGATTGAGTAATATCCTTTCAAAGATTTTAGACATAACATTTTGGAACTATTATAACTTCCGCTACTTTCCACTGACTTGGAACATATTTTAGTCTTAGAGCGGCGTTTACAATGTGCAGAAATTTAGTTAAAGCTTTCTTGTGCAATCCTTTAAGAAGCTCTCCTGTAATTAAGTCGTATCCAGGAGCTTTTTTAGGTTTCAATTTCTTTATTTCTTGCCTTCAGTTAACGTTACGCTTGCTAATGTGTAGTTGATGTTTTGCATTGATGTTTTCAATGAGCGGTTGACCATCAAACAGTTTTCTTTAACAAGTTGCTCAAATGATTTACTTTCGCGGACAGCGAGTTTGTTGCCATCTTCTTCACGCTTTCCTTTTCTCTTTCCCCATTTCTGTAATCTCCGGAGGATATTTAAGTGCGTAGTTCTCTTTCGTTTGCCTTAGTGCTGGAGTATTATTCCACGCGGCACACTGTATTATACAATCGGTGAAATTTAGGAATGAAAACACCAAGTACGCCAGGAAATATTTCACCATTCCTCACGCTGCCAAAAGGAACCGCTTTATTGTAACTGTACGATGTAAAACGGTATATGCAGTCGAATGTTCCGGAGCTTATATGACGCCAGCCAAAAGTACAGTTGTCACAACCACGCCACAATTTCTCGAATCCTTATTCCTCACAGGAGGCACCAACAAATGTATGAGAATGTTGCAACTCGTCATACACGCAGAAAACGAACGACGGAAAGAGAAAAACGTAACTAATTTTAAACAATATATTTAAAAAATATCCGGGAACACGGCTACAAAATTCACAAAAAAAAAGGCAAAGAGATGTGTTCAGTTCTGGAGTTGAAGAGCAAGTGTATTCAAAGAAGATGAAACGTCAAAAAATTGCCGCCTTCCAGCGACACCACAATCAAATGTTGGCTGCAGTGATGGGGTTCAGGAACACAGCCATCACTGACGTTCAGGTGGATAAAAATCATTCACACACAATGTCGTTCATCATTTGCTGCACAATTTCTTGTACTTTGTTTTTAAAGCTGTTAGCAATATATTTATGCTCCTTATTTTGCTCCTTCGTTTCACGAAGAATCATATCATTCTCGCAGAATTTCTCCCAGTTCTTCTCTAAGGCCTCCTTTTGCTTATTCAAAAAGTTTAACGTTTTCCTTGCCCCACCATCCTTTTTATAATTAATAAATTGAGATTGGATTAACTTACCCTATTCCAGTTGTTCTGCTAATTGTTTTTCCTCCATTACTGGTTCCAAGGGTTGTAGTTCACAAAATGTATATTTTGTTTTGTTTTTATTTACAGTTAACAATTTACGGCCAAAATTCACAGTTAAAGTTCAAAATCAAAGTTCAGAGTTCATACAGTTTAACCGCTTTAGTTCACAGTTTACCATTTACGGGCCTTAAAGGGGAAATTGAAATTTTTGTTTTAGCGCTACTCTTAGAGTTCCTTCACGTAACGCCATTTTCACATACACGAAGTTTTCTCCAAAATGGTTTCAACGATTTTGATGAAATTTTATATTTCAGTTAGTTTAGGCGTACCAAGCTTTTGGATAAAAATGCATGTAACGGTACTTTGCTTGTTAAATGGTTTAAGCAAAGCAAAACACTGGCAATACTTGACATGCGAAGGAATACAGCATTTATCTAGAGTTTTAAAAATTTAAGAAAAAAATATTTTTGGAAAAAAAACAAAATTTTAAAAAATTTTAGTTTTTTAAACTTATTTAGTTTTCAATAGCAGCATAGAGCTAACATATACGATCCATTCGTGCAAATGACCTTGATTTTGAAAAATCGAAATCGAATGAGGTAGCAGCAAGAGAAGAGAATATAGGGAAGTCCATGCGCTCTTCTAAAATCTGTAACTCGGGAACTACTTAGCGGACTTGAATGAAAATTTGAGCAAATCGTAGTATCAAAATGACCTATTGTAAAAATTATTTGGATAACATGAAAACTGGGGGAGATACAGTGGGGTAAATAGATACCCCATTTTTTTAAATTTACTCAAAAAATATATAAGATACAGGAATCTTCGTATTGTTTTCACAATCTACACAAAATTCTACGTATCTCCAATTTTTTTCATATTTTTACCATTTATTCTCTGGCCGCTAGCGAGGGGGACAACATTTTTCAAATGTTTGGCAAGCTTTTTTGTTCAACAAATTTTGCCAGAAAAAATATTTCGTACATATATAAAGTCTCTGCAAAATTCTATTTAAATTGATATGACATGATGTGCCCAAAAAAGGGCTCCCAAAAATAAATTCATTACTGCCATCTTGCGGGCTTCCACATAATGTATACATAGCGAAAGTTTCAGCTCTCTATGTCTATCGGTTCAAAAGTTACAGGGCTGTGACAGACTGACGGACAGACAGACACCGTATCAAACCCATAAGTGAACACTAAAAATATGAGATGCGAGACGCGCACTCATCTAAAGTGTGAGAACAGAAAGTAAAAATTGAAATCTTAAAATATTTTTTTTTTTTTTTTTTTACCGAGGGTAGGTGAAAAATCTTCAAAAAGACACTATGAGGACCGTAAAACGCGTGCTCAAAGTAGTGCGGGATTTATACCCACGAAAAAAACCTCCCTTCAATATATTTCTTATTACTGCAACAAAGTATTGACTTATCAAACAGTTTTTATTTAATGATATTAAAACGTTTAGCAAGTAATTTTCCATTGAAAGGTCCTGCATATACCAACAAATTAACGCGGTTGTAGTTTATCGAGCTAGGTCGAAAGGCTTTGTTCTTTGTAGACGGCGTAATAGATGTCGCTCATCCAAGAGTTGTAGAACCGTATTATTCACGACACCTTCTAATCGGTTCTTATGTTTTCGAGCAAAAGTTTTGATTTCGTCTTCCACGGTGGCGATTTCGAGATCTCTATGGATATCGTTGCTACTTATATACCACGGTGCATTCAAGATTTCTCTTAGCACTTTATTTTCAAAAGTTTGTAAAATATTGTAATTGCTTTTCTTGGTACAACCCCAGAGTTGTATACCATACGTCCAGACCGGTTTTAGCACTGTCTTATATAAAAGTAGTTTGTTATGTATACTAAGTTTTGAATACTTTCCAAGTAACCAGTACATTTCTCTGTACTTATTTTCTAGTTCTTTGCGTTTTTTTTTCACATGCGTCTTCCATTTCAATTTTGCATCAAGCGTCATGCCGAGGTATGTATCCTCATTTGCAAATGGAATTTGAACCGCTTTGACAAAGATAGGTAAATTATTGATTTTTCTACAGGCAAAATTTACATGAACAGAGTTATTTTCGTTGACCGCGATACGCCAAACTTGTGTCCATTCATTCACCCTATTCAATGCTTTTTGCAATTTTTCGGTTATTTGTTCGATAGTTTTGCCTGTTGCTAAAATGCCAGTGTCATCGGCAAAGGTACCTAAAGTGGTTCCTTCTTCTTGTGGAATATCACGAGTGTACAATAGATACAAGAGCGGACCTAGTACACTTCCTTGTGGTACTCCAGCAGCTATTTCTTTAAAGTGTGAGTAGTTATTTCCGTGTTTTACACGAAAGAGTCATTCGCGAGGTATGACACCAATATGTCATATAAGTGTTTTGGCAGAACTTGTTGCAACTTGTACTTTAAGCCGTCATGCCACACTTTCTCAGAAGCTTGAGAAACGTCTAGAAATATGCTTAAACAAACTTTTTTTTCTTCAAAAGCTTTTTCAATTACATCGGTTAGTCTATGTACCTGATCAATTGTGGAATGTTTGGATCTAAATCCAAATTGATGATCAGGGATAACATCTTTTTCTTCTATAACTGGCTGTAAACGATTGAGTAATATCCTTTCAAAGATTTTAGACATAATCGGCAAAAGCGAAATAGGTCTATAAGATTTTTTCTCATTCGCTGGTTTACCGGGTTTTGGGACCATTATAACTTCCGCTACTTTCCACTGACTTGGAACATATTTTAGTCTTAGGGCGGCGTTTACAATGTGCAGAAATTTAGTTAAAGCTTTCTTGGGCAATTCTTTAAGAAGCTCTCCTGTAATTAAGTCGTATCCAGGAGCTTTTTTAGGTTTCAATTTCTTTATTTCTTGCCTTCAGTTAACATTACACTTGCTAATGTGTAGTTGTCAGATGTTATATCCGATGCATTGACGTTTTCAATGAGCGGTTGACCATCAAACGGCTTAAACGTTTCTTCTTCTCTAGCCCATTCCCCATTAATTGTTGCGATTGGCGGATTTGCGGTTTTTTTTATGCCTTTGACCACTTTCCAGAGTGAATAATTTGAGTCTTTTTCCGCGGTAAGATTTTCAAAGTACATTTCTATTGTACAGTTTTTAAAATCCTTTATAGTTTTCTTTAACAAGTTGCTCAAATGATTTACTTTCGCGGACAGCGAGTTTGTAGCCATCTTCTTCGCGCTTTCCTTTTCTCTTTCCCCATTTTTGTAATCTCCGGAGGATATTAAAGTGCGTAGTTCTCTCTTGTTTGCCTTAGTGCTGGAGTATTATTCCACGCGGCACACTGTATTATATCAACGAAGCGATCAACTTTAATTTCGAGCTCATAAGGCGTCTTGAGTGATGCATTTAGTTCTGTATTTTCTTCTATATATTTTCTGAGGCATTCCCAATTGGTTTTACCGTTAGTTAGTCTGGCTGGTACTTCCTTTTTAATCACGGTTTCGCTCATTGTCAAAATTACTGGGGAATGATCCGACGACAAGTCATAACTCTCTTCAATATGCGTACAAATGTTAAGCATACCTTTCGCGACGAAGAAATCTATCAGATCGGGTATTTTGTTGCTGTCTGTTGTCCAGTAAGTTGGCTTACCGCCCGAGTAAAAATCACAACCATATCCCATGCCCGCTTCGTAAAGCACTCTACCTTTTTGTGAGGTACATCTCGAACCCCAAAAGGTGTGTTTGGCGTTAAAGTCACCACCGATTACAAAACGTGGCGCAAGTGAGTTAAAAATGTTAATGGAATCACTTTTTTGAAGCACGATTCTATTTAAACAATAAATAGACGAGATATTAAAAAAAAAATAACGTCTATTTCTTACGCATACAATGCAAACTTGCATAGAATTAAGCTCGACTTTTGGTTCTAGTGTATGCTAGATAGTGTCTTTTATGAAAAGAGACGAACCACCACTTGCCCTTTCCGATGGATGGAAAGCGGGTAGCCTTTAATGTTAGCATACAATGGTTTCGTCATATGAGTTTCAGATATTAAACATATATCAATATTGTTTTCGCGTATAAATATTTCAAGCTCGTCGAGTCTTTGCAGGAGCCGATTGGCATTCCAATTAAGTATTTTGAGCATCTTTTTCATATTCTTCGTGGTGTCTGGGTGCGACGAACATTATTTTCAAGTTTAACTAATCTATCGAAAATAAGTTTGTTCGTTTTATTTTGCTCTTCGAGTTTGGCAAAAATAATATAAAAGATCTGAGATACTGGGTCTTGCGAACTACTATTTTTACTGCATTCTACTTTCGTAGAAAAATATGAAGTGCGAGATGCGCACTCATCAAAAGTGGAAAGTATGTCTACGTAGTGGACACTGGTTGTGGTAGATGCATTCTCGAACTTCGTGTGGCTCCATCCCACGAAAAGCACAGGGTCGGGCGAGGTCGTGGAGAGACTGAGGAAACAGGTATCAACCCTTGGTAACCCTCGTCGAATAATATCTGACAGGGGAACGGCTTTTACATCGAAAGAATTTTGAGAGTGTTACGCGGAGGAAGGCATTCAGTACTTGCAACTAGTGATGGGGGGCCCGAGAGGAAACGGACAAGTCGAGCGAATCCTTCGGATAATCTTGCCAATGTTGGCGAAAACCTGCGTGGGAAACACACAAAGCTGGTATACATATGTACGTGGATCGGATACAACAGGTGCTCAACAGTACTCCATCAAGGGTAACAAAATCTAGCCCGTTCCGGATACTGACGGGTATAGAGATGCGAGTGGGTTATTATCCAGGCATACGGGAGTTGCTGGCTGATAAAGCGGTTGCCGAGTAAGAAGAGGAAAGAGATGCTCTGCGTGACGAGGTTTGAGAAAACATCGCTGTAGTGCAACGAGAGAACAGGAAGACGTTTTATAGGAACCGGAAGCCTGAGCTGAACTACGAGCCCAACGAGTAAACCGCCATCGAGCGCACACATTTCGGGACAGAGATGAAGCTAAGGCCGAAATATTTAGGTCCAAACAACACACCACGAATAACTAACTTAATAGCATACGCAGTAAAACCAAGCAAAGAACGAACGAAAATAACCAACGCCACACACAAGAAAACGCACTGGACAATTACCGTACACTAAATAAAACCACATAAAACTCATACACACACTCAATGTACCGCCAGCCGGTCGAACGATCGAGCGACCACCGAAGAAACATTAGCACACGCAAACATACAAACACTTACAAAGGACAATAATGAAACAGACGACAAAACGAACATACCCAGCAAAAAATTTTATAAGGTATGTCAGGCTAAGGTGTAAATAAGGTATAGACAAAAAAAATAAATCTTATTTAATACCCCTAATAAGACTGAAATAAGACTTATTGTAAGGTGTATATAAGAAAAACAGCCCAGACAGGACAGGAAAGAACATTTTTGCAAATGAACGGCACTATATGACTTCATAATTCTTATAGACGCCTTATAGTAAGGCATACATCAGATATATTAGTGCTGATTCGTCATTTGTGCGTGGATAGTTGAAGGAAGCGGACAAGTTTTTATAGTGATAAAGTGAAAATAAAGTGAATTTTAAAATAAGAGAAACTGGCGGAAAATTACTTTAACGGCCGGAAAAACATGAGGCCAATTAACGCCTTCAAATTTTCCCGGTCAACGCTGTACGGTAAGTTTATATCGATATTTGATTTAATTACAAGATTCTAAAATATTTATCTTTATTTAGGCTTCGCAAATCAATTTTATTCGTCCATCGATGATATGTTAAGGAGGCGATTAAAAAAAGAAAAAATAGATTGGATCAACGCAAGCATAGGTTTTAGTTTGAGTAACAAAAACAATTAAATAAAAGTTTTTTTCAATTAAATAAGATAGCACGTCTTTTATTTAACTGATAATAAGTCTTAAATAAGGTATTATTTAATACTTATTTTAAGCGAAAAAAGAACTTATTATAAGCCTTGAGTAAGGTTTTATTTAATGCTTATGCTAAGCAATAAATAAGGTATGTTAAAGGTATGTCAACGTATACCTGATCTCGTAGGACATGGCCTGTGTTAGAGTAAGGTATAAAATAAGGTATGTTGTATGCGATTTAATATCCCTTACTAATAACAACTCTTACATGCTAAGGAATAAAATACACTGTAGTAAGCCTTAAATAAGGCTTATGCTTTTTGCTGGGTAGCCTCGTCAGCACAAATAACCCATAATAGAGTCCACTCCCCCCATACTTCCCTAAAACACCAAAAATTTAGCGTAAGAAAATCCTCTCTTTATTTCGTATCGGTGAATACGTGTGATGAAAGATTTGAAGTTTAATCAACCCATCTACAGGTCCAAAAAACGGATTATGTAGCTGGCGTGTTAAGATCGAAATCTTGACGAGGTGAAGATCTTTTTTTATTTGTATACATTTCCGATTAAAATTTAATTTCTCTAGCAAGGCAATTTGCTGCAAAAGAAAATAATTACAATTTTGGCCCATTTTTATCACTAAAAAAACGGGAATGGGAATTGGATGTAAATTTCCTATCTGCCCACACTAAACAAAGGTGGTGAGCCGTGAGGGCTGTGTTTGGAAAGTGCGGTGGTGAATTTATGATGTTAAAAAAATATTTTTCGTATAATAATTTATAAATGTGTCGAGAAATAAAAATATTTTTATTATGAAACTATAGAATTGTTGCAAGTGCATGCGTATTTCTTTCTTATTTTATTTATGTAATAATTATTTGTTGTTTGATTATTTTATTGTGATATATATTTACTTGTGAAATAGTTTTACTTGTCGTCTGGTTTACATTATTTCGCATAATTTTTTTTATTGTTCAAAGTATATATTCATACAAGTGTATGTTTGCGTTGAAATACGGAATTATACATATATGCTTGAAAACACAAAAGAATTAAAATAAACTTCAGTTCGATTATTTTAATAAAAAAATCTTATTATCTATTTAGCGAGTTAAAAAGAGATCCATCATCGTTAATGGATGAATATAGACTGAATGATAGATATTTAGGTATGTATATTGTAAGTTTAGGATAAAGAAATTTTACAGACGAATAGTGGTCAACTGTGGAAGCGTATGATTCGAACATGTACAAAGTCTTGGTTTTGAAAGTATATACTTAAATGAAGAAATAAGTCTAATTCATCTGTTTAGATTTAGTTTATTGCTAATACATTTTATAAGGGTAGGTGTGTGCTGATTCAGTTGCTTGGAATATAATTAAAAAAATATAAAACCAACACCTTCTTGAGTAAAGACAATTCTACGACTGAAAAGTTGGGTTATTGACGATTCCCCCAGGATTTTAAATGTTGTTTGTTTTTGTTTAAAATATTTTTTTTTGAAAATTACAGAAATTACGCGAACAGCTTTGTCACAATAGGTCGGAATATCATGATAAAGAATAAAAAAAAGGTTCACTATACTCGAATTAGTGAATTTTTTTATACTTTTCTTAGCCAGAAATCTTAAACCTCACACAATCGCCACTTTCTAATATTCTTATTTATACACAAGATGAGTTTTACCTATTACACCTACATTTGCTGTAATCAAACATTTTCTTGTTTTTATTCGACCTAAAAGCTATGGTTAACGTATTTCATATTTGTTCAAAGTACCTAACGGAAGAAATTAAATTATTTGTGATATGTATTTGTGGTTAAATATGTTCTTTTTTAGTTTAAAATTTTAAAATTAGGATAAACGTTTTAAAAAAATACGTTAAATTTTAAATTTTATACTTTTTACATATTCACCACGAAACGAAAAATATTTTCCGTAGTTGTTTACTAAAAATAGCATCCCCACTACAATTTCTCAATTTTTCTCAATTTTCCGTTCTGTTTCCCCAAAAATCCTCTCCCATGTGACAGTTGTCGGATCACTGGTGGGCATACAAGTGTGGTTTTTTTTGCCTGCAAAATCACTAATACTTGTATCATAGACAAACCTAAATTAGACAGTCAACTCGTACTTCCCCTGCCCCCTTAGTGCTGCAAATAGGAGGAGCCTAATTACCATGTTTGTGAATAAATGTGAAGTAGCGTGTGACCAAGACCTAACTATTATTTTGTCGGGTTATCTCTTTCATTCCTTTTGAGCAAACATTTTTTTTCCGGTTGTTATTCCATTAACAACAACAAATTGTATGTAAAAAATGGCAGCGGCCATAGATGTCAAAAAAATCGCCGGATTTTGTAATTGTATGTGTGAAATTAGTGAGCTCCCATTTGATTTTGCTTGCCTGTCAGAACACAATGACAAAATCTAGCGGTTTTTGGCTTGGTGGAACGAATGTGTCAAACGAACCGAAGTTGTCGGTCTAATTTAGATTTGTCTATGACTTGTATGCTCACCAGTGATCTGACATCTGTCACATGGGAGAGGATTTTCGAAGTGGATTATCTAATTTGGGTTATTTGTGTCGTCAGTCATCAAACTGCATCCTAGGCGATACGACGTACTTATAATATATTAGACTTTTGAATTGAAAGAATAAAAAGATTTTATAATACCGGTTAAATAACGCGGTTTCGAAGATCCTACATACATTGGAAAATAATACAACACCTCATATTGATACTAATTTTACGCCATATGAACTAATATTTAGAAAATGATCATACTTTCCAAATGACATAATTAATGATAATATTGTTTATAACTTAGACAACTATGCTAATGAAGTAAAAATTAGACTTAAGCATTCAATTGAAAAAAACGCACAAATTTATAAATACAATAAAACAAAAAAAAAAGAAAATTAGATTATTATTACTAACACAAATGTTTCAGATTTAAGAATAGGAGATTTCGTTATGGTAAAATTAGAAAGTAGAAAAAAGTTACAGAGTCCTTATCACGGACCATATAAAATAATAGAAACTGACAGTGTTAATTCAGTAATAGAGATTAAAGGAGAACTCAAAAAAATCCACAATAATAGTCTTAAGAAATACAATACAAATTAATTCACTTAAAATTTAAACCGCTAAGAGGAATAAATACAAAAGTAAGACATATGTTATTATAAGAATGGAAAATGTAGGAAATGTTAATTAAAGTAGTTAAGAAAAAACTATACATTAATGTAACAAGCATTAAGAATCCTCATAATGTGAAGCATAGACAAACTAATATAGACGGTCGTCTTCGGCCGATTTGATCGTTGGTTCCCACAAGAGCAAAAGTACCACGGATTTTGAATGTATTTTGACGTTTCCGTCAAAATCGAACCGGAGCTCACGCACTCACTCTTAATCCGCGGTACATTTCATGGGCGCAGCCATTTTCCTGTACATTTTTGTTGTTAATTGAATGACAGTCAGCTGAAAATGTAGTGTGCAAAAGGAAAAAAGAGACACCACGATTGTATTTATAGTTACATCTTGTTCGCACGTTCGGTCACATGTATTCACAGATAGGAAAATTCAAATCGGCGTACTTTACAAAATTTTCGGCAGAGGAGGGAGAAGACGACCGTCTATATTAGTTTGTCTATGATGTGAAGCATTTCTATACCATATGTCACAAATAACCCATAATAGATAGTCCACTCCCCCCATACTTCCCTAAAACACCAAAAATTTAGCGAACGAAAATTCCCTCTTTATTTCGTATCGGTGAATACGTGTGATGAAAGATTTGAAGTTTAATCAGCCCATCTACAGGTCCAACAAAAAGGATTATGTAGCTGGCGTGAACTCTTGACGAGGTGAAGATCTATTTTTATTTGTTTACATTTCCGATTAAAATTTAATTTCTCTAGCAAGGGAATTTGCTGCAAAAGCAAATAATTACAATTTTGCCCCCAAAAAAAAAGAGAATTGGAGATGTACATTTCCTATCTGCCCACACTAAACAAAGGTGGTGAGCCGTGGGGGCTGTGTTTGGAAAGTGCGATGGTGAATTTATGATGTTAAAAAAATATTTCTCGTATGATAATTTATAAATGTGTCGAGAAATAAAAATATTTGTATTATGGAACTATAGAATTGTTGCAAGTGCATGGGTATTTCTTTCTTATTTTATTTATGTAATAATTATTTGTTGTTTGATTATTTTACTTGTGAAATAGTTTTATTTATCGTATGCTTTAGCTTTTTTTCCCATCAATTTGTTTATTGTTCAAAGTATATATTCGTACAAGTGTATGTTTGCGTTGGAATTATATAAGCTCGAAAAACCAAAAGAATTAAAGTAAACTTTAGTTCGATTATTTTAATAAAAAAAATCGTATTATCTATTTAGAGAGTTAAAAACAGATCCGTCATCGCTAAAGAATGAATATAGACTGAAGGATAGATTGATATTGTAAGTTTAGGATAAATTTTACAGACGACTAGTGGTCAACAATAGAAGCGTTTGATTCGAACATGTTCAAAGTCTTGGTTTTGAAATTGTATAGTACTTAAAAGAAGAAATTAGTCTAATTTTTCTGCTTGGATTATTGCTAATACATTTTATTAGGTTAAATATGTGCTTTTCAAAACCAACACCTACTTGAGTAAAGTTGTGTTATTGACGATTCCGTCAGGATTTTAAATGTTATATGATTTTGCTTAAAATATTTTTTTGAAAATTATAAAAATTACGGGAACAGTTTTGTCCAATATGTCTGAGTTTCTTGATAAAAAATAAGAAGAGTTTCGCTGTACTAGAATTAGTGAGTTTTTTTTATACATTTTTTTAACCAGAAATCTCAAACCTCACACAATCGCCACTTTTTAATATCCTAATTTGTACACAAGATAAGTTTTTCCTATCACACATACATTTCCTGTTATCAAACGTTTCCTTGTTTTTATTCGAACTAAAAAATATGATAAACGTACTTGATATTTGTTCAAAGTACAAAACCGAAGAAATTAAATTATTTTTGGTTATGTTGTGATACATAAATATGTTTTTATTTAGTTTCCAATATGAAAACTATCATAAACGTTTGAAAAAAGACATTAAATTTAAAATTTTATATTTTTAACAGATTCACCACGAAACGAAAAATATTTTCCGTAGTTGTTTATTGAACATAGCATCCTCTCCCCAATTTCTTAATTTCTCTCAATTGTTCGATTTTTTTCTTTAAAATTCCTCTCCCATGTGACAGATATCCTAAACCCTAGTTTTTCTAGTGTGCGTTTTTCTGCCTGCAATACCAATAAAACCAGGGTTCACTTTATCTGTCACATGGGAGAGGATTTTCGAAGTGGATAATTTGGGTTATATGTATGTGCCATATGTCCATGTACATCGAATCTTGAAAAATTATCTTTCGAATAATTTTCCGCTTAAGGGTAAGAGTGTGGTGAACCCAAATTCATAATAAAAACATTGTTGCTTAACACCATAGACGGAACTCAAAACATAAACAATGCAATATAGATGTCTATGATGAATGCAGGTATAGTGCATTGAATGCCATAGACAAATCTAAATTAGACCGACAACTTCGGTTCGTTTGACGCATTCGCTCCCCAAGCTAAAATCCGCTAGATTTTGTCATTGTATTCTGACAGGCAAGCAAAATCAAATCGGAGCTCTAATTTCACACATGCAATTACAAAATCCGGCGATTTTTTTGACATCTACGGCCACAGCCATTTTTTACATACAATTTGTTGTTGTTAATGGAATAACAACCGGAAAAAAAAAGTTTGCTCAAAAGGAATGAAAGAGATAACCCGACAAAATAATAGTTAGGTCTTGGTCACACGCTACTTCACATTTATTCACAAACATGGTAATTAGGCTCCTCCTATTTGCAGCACTAAGGGGGCAGGGGAAGTACGAGTTGACTGTCTAATTTAGGTTTGTCTATGGGGCAGGGGAAGTACGAGTTGACTGTCTAATTTAGGTATGTACAGCAACAGCAACAAATTGTGTGTACACAAATTGCACTTGTATGATGTCATTCATAGACAAACTAATATAGGCGGTTGTCTTCGGCCGATTTGACCGTTGATTCCCACAAAAGCAAGAGTACCACGGATTTTGAATGTATTCTGACGTTTCCGTCAAAATCAAATCGAAGCTCACGCACACATTCTAAAGGCCCCGACCCATGGAATCCGTCGACGTCAATCCGTTTTACGTTGACGTTGAAGTTGACGTATTGCCGGATAGAACAGTCCCATAGAATCCGTCACAACCGTCAGCTGATTGTCAAAGGCGATGACAGTTTCTTTAATTCTCTCTCTGCTTCCACCAATGAAAATGCGTACTCTCAATCTTCTTATGCGTGAACTTCAATATGTGAATGTGTGAACTTAAATACGTGAATGTGTGTACTGACAACGGATCGACGGATCGACGGATTGAAAAAGTAGAAAGTAAACCTACTTTGTCCGTCGAAGATCATCCATCCGTTGGTTATGGGCCGCCTCCCATAAGGTTGTGCGTATTTTATCGAGCTGTCAGTTAACGTCGACGGAACAGCGGATCGACGGATTCTATGGGTTGGGCACTTAAATCCGCGGTACATTTCATGGGCGCAGCCATTTTCCTGTACATTTTGTTGATGTTAATTGAATGACAGTCTGCTTGATTGTTTTTATAGTTACGTCCTGTTCGCACCTTCGTTCACATGTATTCACAGATAGGAAATTTAAACTCGGCGTACTTTACAAAATTTTCTGGTGGAGAACGTAAAGACCATGGACAAACCTAAATTAGACAGTCAACTCGTACTTCCCCTGCCCCCTTAGTGCTGAAAATAGGCGGAGCCTAATTACCATGTTTGTGAATAAATGTGAAGTAGCGTGTGACCAAGACCTAACTATTATTTTGTCGGGTTATCTCTTTCTTTCCTGTTGAGCAAACTTTTTTTTTCCGGTTGTTATTCCATTAACAACAACAAATTGTATGTAAAAAATGGCTGCGGCCATAGATGTCAAAAAAATCGCCGGATTTTGTAATTGCATGTGTGAAATAAGTGACCTTCCATTTGATTTTGCTGAACTTTCAGAATACAATGACAAAATCTAGCGGATTTTAGTAAAGACGACCGTCTATATTAGTTTGTCTATGCGTCAAACGACCCGAAGTTGATTGTCTAATTTAGATTGTCCATGGATATTATCAGAAAGATAAATAGTGCTTAAGAAAGTGGTGATCGTAAAGTTGACTGTTTAAATAATTTGTTGTTCATCATAATTATAATATTTTAACAGTTAATCATGGGCTTTAATGAAATACATAACACAGGTGTCTCAAACGTTGAATCATTAGAGCTATGTGAAACGTTTTACATAAACAATAAGAAAAACACTGTTTTTCAAGTTTCAGTTTCCGATAGAGGATTTTGCTTGAAAAGAAACACTGGTGGAATTGTAAAAGAGCAAATCATTCAAATAAGTGATATAGTTGGCTGCCGGTACATGCGAAGTAAAAAGAAGAATAAGGTTAACATTGGATCATGCGCTTGCTCATCTCTGAACGTAAATAATGGAATGGAGGATAATCAGGTCCCAGTGAATAGCGATGCAAGTGCCTTTTTGTATATATACGCGTATGTTCTAAAAAAGAGCCTTAGAAGTCATATGCGAAGGGAAAGAACTGTTCTTACCTTACGTTTTCGTTCATTTGATAAGTATGAAGACAATATCCGCGAAGCTCAGAAGTGGCAAGCGGTTATTAAAAAGATAAAAAATATTGATGGTTTCAACCAACGTAAAGTTCTAGTTATTTTGAATCCAAAATCTGGAGCGGGTAAGGCTAGAGACTTGTTTCACCAAGAAGTTGCACCTATATTTGTAGAAGCAGAAATTAGCTACGACTTATACGTGACTAAACATGCAAACTATGCAAAAGAATTCGTGCGAACAAAAGATTTGCAGAATTGGCGTAGTATTCTTGTTGTTGGTGGAGACGGTATATATTGGGAAGTCATCAATGGATTAATGCAGCGCAGAGATTGGGATGATATTTTTCGTAATGTGGCAATAGGAATCATCCCATGTGGGTCTGGAAACGGATTGGCTAAATCAATATCGTATTTGTATAAGTAAGTATATCAAAATTAGATTCTTATAAAAAAAAACTTGATTTTCGGTAAAAATTTCGTAGTATATTGTAGAGCGAAGTCGGGAAACTACTTTTCGTTAGGAATCACTGACTTCAAAAAATTTGGATTTTAAATTATAGTCTTTTTGAAATTGATAGGATGAATCGAAAATATGGCTTATTTTTTCTGAATTCTGCGAGTACATTATTTCAGCCACCGAATGTCGTGGCTAAGTGTCGATTCAGAGAATACTTACCTATGTAGTTGTTACTGTACTTAAAATATGTCAAAATAAAATACGTAATGCATTTTTAAAGCAAAATCTGCGTTAGGATTGCTGTCTCTAACGAACACCTCTGCCAGAGAACGGGTCAGGAACATATAGGCATAATCATCCAACAATAAAAGTGGCAGTAAATGGGTAACATATTTCAAAAAGGTGATAGATATAGATAACCATGCTACCCTTCAAGGCAAGATTATTCTGCCATCCGAAGAGAACGTGGCGAAGAACGGCGAAAATTGTGTATTTTCAAAAGAACGCCAATTTGGCCAATAGTTTATTATGGCATATTAAAGAATGGGATTTGTTCGAGCTCGAATTTTGAACAATTGTCTTGTTGTTTTATTTAAAATATACTCAGACAACTTTTGACTTCGAAAACGTTCGTGAGTTTCTGATATTTGAATAGAAATAGAGTTTTATCAAAGTATGAATTGTTATTTGGAGGAATAAAATAAAAAGAATCAACTAAAGAAAAAACCGAAGATATTTAACGCGTAAATGTTGAATTAGATCCCCTATGTGACAAATCATTCCTCTTGGCTTGACAAATCTGCAACTGTCTTTTTAAGTTATCCTGACGAAAATTATGCAAGTACATCACAACAACGAGTTCGTCCTAGAAAAAGTTTTCAAGAATGTTCTGCGCGAACTAAACGAAGACGTGTGGCTGATATTTCGAAATGCGACGAATGAATTGCCAAAGCTTTGCGTGAAACGTCATGTAATTCGGATTTGGGGGAAGAAAATAGCATGAGTCTAACGACTTGTGAATACTGTCGCTTTTTGTTGAAGCAAAGCTTACAAAGAATTAGTACTCACTTATTCAGAGTTTTGCAACACCAAGATCAGAAATCATTGAGGGAAGAGATATCAAACTGTTACCTCTCTTGCCCCTCAAAACCCATTTGTTTACATTGTTTTTGTTGTAATCCGCTCCTATCTGTGAATACATGTGAGTTCCAATAAATGAATTCACTAGGCGATTTATATCCTGCCTGTATGCATCCATAGGCCTCCTGTGGTGAAATTTTCTTTTATTTTGACATTCCTCTCTAATTTTTCAAATATTCAAAGCACATTTCAACTAAGTGTCCGTTACATTGCAAAAATCAATTTAAACATTTTTGCGATTTTTTTTAATTCTTTTTTATAACATTTTTCCAGATTTAAACAAAAGACTCTACCAATCTTTAACGCTAATTCTTTAATAGAACAGAAACGTAAACTAAAACGTGTTCAGGGTTATTGAGTTACTTTTTATTACTTTCGGCGTAACCAGAGAGTACGTATTGTTTTTTATATTAGTTGGGTCGTGCGGTCTACATTTCTAGACCAAGTAAAATTCACCAATTTTTCATCCTTTCAAAAATTGTGCATAAAAGTAAAAGGAATACACGGTTAGAACTAGCCTAGAAAGTAAAATAAAACATAGCAGATTTCCATTAAAAAAAAAACGAATTTTTCAAAACTGCACTGCGTGATTCAATAAACGTAACATTCATATGTACAGACGTGCATATTTAAAAACATAAAAAAACAACTTAAGTGTAAAAATACCCTTATGTAGTTCCTAAAATATTCACCTCGATATATCAATGGCTGTATTCAGTTAAGCTTAAAAAATAAATAAAAATAAATATTAGCCCGTAAGCAGCCCATAGAGGGCCAAGGGCACGCTCGAGTCGTCACAGGCGTCAATTTCAGAACAAAATTAACATATCTCGTAAATTTTGTTGCTGAATTTTTTTTTCTTGCGCTCTCCAAACAAGTACAAAGCTGGTGCTATATTTCTTTTTTCACTTTTGGAGATAACTTTTATACGATTCTAATCGAAAAAAAAATTTATTAACAAAATAAAAATATTTTATTCTGAAAATATTTATGTTGGGAAATTCATTTATTACTAATGACAGCAATCGTCAACCAAGAGTCAATTCGATTGACATAAAAAAGCGTCAATCGTATAAACGGTCCGATTGTATGGTTGACAGCTTACGTTTTTTTTTTAAATTGCGTCAATCGATATTTTGGTTGACGTTGGCAAAATTAACACATTTAGGTTAATCGTGTAAATCGGGGAAACATTTATTTACGTTTTTTTCATAACTATATCGATCGGGCGTAAATTTATTGACGCTAGATTTACGCTTTTACGGCAATCGTGTAATCCTAGCATAAAGCTTATGTCAAAATATATTTTTTTTTTTCAAAATTGTTGAACTCAATCCTTACTTCTAACTGACTCATTATTCATTTTATAAACATTAGGAAGGGTGACCTAGTTTTGTTAGTTTGATGTATCAAAAAATATTTGAACAAAGGCTTTACATATCCCTTCGATATCACCTGCACATCAGCTCAAACTACCTTTATCTTTATAAATACATAATTAAATTTGCAGCTAGCAAGCTAAATTTTTATTTTCATAACAATTGATAGGAAATAACAAAAAGAGCTACTTCTTAACAACTTAATATTCCTCATTGTGTATAATGTATATAATATTTCTAAAAATGTTTGGAAATTTAATATTTTTAAAAGTTAGATTCACGTTTTAGGTATTAATATTCGTATATTAATATCTGCTGAACAAGTTTCCACTTTCCAGTGCATTTGCTGGACGCGTTTTCTCTGTGGTGGCTTTCTAAATTAACCGCCATTTCCGGGGTGAATTGAGGAAACATCCGATGGCTTCGATTCTATTTCCGGTATTTTGGTTTTTGACTTTTAGGAAAATTCGGCGAGGGGGAGACGTAAAAAGTGGTGAATTTACCAAGTCACACATACTTGTTTGAAAATGTAATAATATGTGTGACTTCGTCAATTTTTTTCCAATATCAGCTTGTAGGCAACTGGAAAATCATTGGAAAGTTTATTATCTCATTACTCAATGATTTCTGACTAAGATTAAAAAGAATGCATTGTCTAGCTACAAAATTATAAAGACGGAAAAAGAAAACTTCTAAAAGAAGCCGACAAAATTAGTGTCACCGAGACAGGTGCCGAAGTAGACTTACAGGCTTTACTTAACTTTAATTTTTACAGCACAAATAACTAGAATCGACAAAACATTGATTGACAGATGCGCAACTATTTTACAGGCTTTAAATTCAGGTTAGAACAACCATGCAGATAGGTTAGGTTAGGTTGTAGTGGCAGCTGGCACCCAGATACAGACGGGCACCAGCTCACTTAATCCTTAAAGGCCCATTGTGGTACCACCGGATCTAAAAATACCCCGGTTAAATTAATACCGCTACGACACTACAATGAGATAAAAACGACCAGTACAAAAAGGCTAAAGGACAACTACACAGATAATTGTATCTAGGTGGTTTTTCCACTGAACTAGGAGAACCAACCGGAGCTTTTGACAAAGCGCAGAAGATGCCTGATGGGTACACCAGTCAGGTCGCAGAGGTCGTCGAAGAAGAATGACCCCAGGTGGAGGTTTCTACTTGACGCTAGGGCAGGGCAATTGCAGAGAAGATGAGGAATCGTTTCCTCTTTCTCCTCATCCCTGCAACTCCGACAGAAGTCGTTGTATGGGAGGCCTAGACGTCTAGCGTGCAGGCCGATCAGGCAGTGTCCCGTAAGGACGCCAATAATGGTGCTCAAGTCCTGACGCCTCAGAATTAACAGTTCTTTTGAACGTTTCTGATTGTAGGTAGGCCAGAGCTCCCTCGAGATCTTAAAAGGGCAATTAGCCCATCGAGCGTTGGCCTTCCTTATGGCATCTAGTTTGAGCATGTGATAACACGTAGCAATTGGCATGCCAACTCCCGTCCTTACGGATCCAGTTGGGAGGGCAGTGCCAAGTTTGGCAATTTCGTCAGCTTACAGTTCCCTGGAATATCTCTATGGCCTGGCACCCAACATAGGTGAATATTAAATTGTTCCGAGATCTCCATCAGAGATGAACGGCAATCTTCTACGACCGATGATGTGGTTGTGGGAGATTCCAGGGATTTAATGGCTGCCTGACTATCCGTGAAGATGCTAATATCCAAGGCGGATAGTACATTACACTTCAGCCATGACAGGGTTTCCTTAATTGCCATGATTTCCGCCTGAAAAACGCTACAGTGATCAGGGAGGCGGAAGGAGATGCTTAAGTTAAGCATGGAGGAGTATACACCGCCACCAACTCCGTCTGAGGTCTTGGATCCATCAGTGTAGATGTGGATCCTTCCAACATCCACCTGCTCCACATCCGACCATGTGTCACGAGCTGGGATTGATGCTAGGAAGTTGCGACCAAAGCTGAGTTTAGTTGGGGTGTAGTCGGTGGTTACATCAATGAGGTTAGATTCATTGAGAACAGAGGAGTGGCCGTAATTAAGAGACAGCCACTGAGAAGAGGCTGACAAACGGGTTGCGGTTGAGGCCGCTATTTGTTTGCCGACAATGTCTAGGGGCAGTAGGTGAAGAATGGTACCTAGAGCTGCGGAGGGTGCAGTTCTAAGTGCTCCACATATACAGATACATGCAGCTCTTTGAACTTTACCCAGGAGAGAGAGGTTGACAGTCTTCTGAAGAGCTGTCCACCAGACAGGCACGCCATAAAGAAGTATAGGTCTGACGACAAACGTATATAGCCAGAGGGTGACGTGAGGTTTTAGTCCCCACGTATTGCCAATCGCCCTTTTGCATGAGTACAGGGCGATGCTGGCCTTCTTGACGCGTTCTATGATGTTGGCTTTCCAGCTGAGTTTCCTATCCAAAATGACACCCAAGAATTTGGCTTTATCGGAAAGAACAAGCTTGGTGCCGTTTAACATGGGAGGGTCTATTATAGGGATGTTGTTTTTCCTTGTAAAGAGGACTATTTCGGTCTTTTGAGGATTGACTCCAAGTCCACATTCGGTGGCCCAAGTAGTGAGCAGTTTGAGGGCATTATCTGTTAGGTCCCTGAGAGTGTCCGGGAATTTCCCAGAGAAGATCAAGGCAACGTCATCCGCATAAGCAACCACCTTACAACCGGTGGCCTCGAGGCCAATCAGTAGGTGGTTAATTGTGATGTTCCAGAGAAGGGGAGATAAAACACCCCCCTGGGGAGTACCACGGTTGACAGTTCTGCGAGCCGGGACAGGGCCCTGGTATGTGTTGATGATCCTGCTAGTTAGCAGTTGATCAATTAACACCCTAAACCCAGCTTCAACCGCCAGTTTGTCCAATGCTTGAGTAATAGCTTGTGGAATGACGTTGTTGAAGGCCCCTTCTATATCTAAGAAGGTTACGAGGGAGAATTCTTTGATATGAAGAGATCGTTCGATAGCACGTGCTAATACGTGTAGGGCAGTCTCTACCGACTTCCCTTTGCAGTAAACATGTTGGGATGGAGAGAGTAGGAGCGGATCAATTGAGCCACGTAAATGGATATCAATCAGTCTTTCCAGGGTCTTTAGTAGAAAAGATGACAGACTGATAGGTCGGAGATCCTTAGGACTAGTATGAGAGACCCTACCCGCCTTGGGAATGAAGACTACATTGACCTAAGTCCATAATCGAGGAATATAGACAAGCCTCAAGCAGCCCTGTAAGATGGAGTACAGCCAGGGCTGAATAATGTCGAAGGACTGCTGAAGCTCGGCCGGGGTGATGTCATCAGGACCAGGCGATTTGTAGGGTTTGAAACTAAAAACTGCCCATCGGATCTTTTCGGGAGTAATTATACTCGAGGGGTCGATGTTCAGCTGGTGGTTAACGATAACAGAAGGATGAACATCAACAACAGGGGAGCTACCCGGGAAGTGAGCATCCAACAGAAGATCAATGTTCTCTTTGCAAGAGGAGGACCACTGACCATCTGGTCTCAACAGGTAGCTTGGTGTAAGTGGCTCTTTGGATAGAATCTTGCGCAGCCTGGAGGCTCCGCAGGACTCATTAATGTTGTCACAGAAGAGTCTCCAGGAGCTGCGTTTCTCTTTCCTTAGAGTTTTTTTGTAGACGTTAAGTGACAGTTTGTAAGAGTCCCAATCCGCACTAGCTTTGGAGCGTTTAGCTTTATTAAAAAGTTGCCGGCAGTTGGCTCTAAGGTGTCCCAGATTGGCATTCCACCATGGAGGCTTCTTTTTACCACGCGGAGTGCTGAAAGGACAGGCTTTACTAAGAGATTTATTAAGAGCCTCTGTCAACACTGCCACCGCAGCATCAAGCTCTGTTGTACAGAGAGTAACTGGCAACTCAGGGTGGAGGAATCTGTTTAGTGATTCCCTGTACAGGGCCCAATTGGTTCTTTTGATGTTCCTGGTTTTGACCAGGACTAGTTGTGGGTCGGTAAGACCAAATTGGAGATAACGGTGGTCGGAGAAAGAGTGCTCCTCTAACACCTTCCAATCCGTTATCGAATTGGCAAGATTAGCAGAGACAAGTGTGATATCAAGGACCTCTTGTCGATTACGAGTGACAAAGGTGGGTTGGGAACCTCTATTGCATAGTAGCAGATTAGAGCTAACTACAAAATTGAAAAGTTCCTCACCTCGATCGTTTATATCCGAGCTACCCCAAATAGTGTGGTGCGCATTAGCATCACAACCAATGATGAGGCGCGTGCTGGTTCTCTCGGCCTCTGCAACCAGATCTCTCATCCCGGTCGGCGGAAAAGGACCCGTCTGATCGTGGCCTAGGTATGCTGAGACCACCCAGTACCTTTGGGTCGTAGATTCCACGCAAGTGGCGATGAAGTCCTGATTGCGGAAATTGGAAAGAAGAAAGATATTAAGGCAGCTCTTCGCAAGAATGCAGGATCTTGGTTTACCTTCATTCCTTACGTAGAGGAGCTTGTAGTTGGGGATCCTGAGTCCTCGAACCCGGTTTCCATTGACCCAGGGCTCTTGGATCAGGATCAAGTCTTCTACGCCTTGAGAAAGGCGGAGAACAAGGGCGGCCGAGGCCGTGGTGGAGTGGTGGAGGTTAATCTGAAGAAGGCGCAGCATTGTAGCTGTTACCCTCCTCAGACCTCACTATGACGGTGCGATCTCCCTCGTCCGAGTCGGATAGCAACAGGTCGTCGTCATCCAACAAAGAGAGATTGTCGCACTCGTGATTGCTGACCATTTCCGCATCGGTCGACTCAAGTTCGACTTCAGCAGGTCCGGTCGGCACTATAGGGGCCCCTGAGGGGCAGTTGGGGTCACTACCCAGCTCCGTGTTCACAGATGAGTTATCGGTCCCAACTAGAGTCCGGGCAGCAACAGTATTGGATGCCACGCTGTGACCCTCCGTGTTCGTCGGTAAGGATCCGACCCTAACTAGAGGTGTCACCGCTGACATGGTGAGGGAGCCGCAGTCAGTTTCCATAGAGGATTCTGCCGCGCTGTTGGAATTATTGCCAGATAACGAAGCCACTGACGAGGAGACGATCTTATTATCCGCATCCTGATCGCTACGGTATACCTTGAGGGTAATCGCCTTAATGCCGTAGCCAATCACCCCCTTGGTAGCGGAAAGAGGCGCCAGGGATTCATCGTTGATAACGATAATAACTCCTCTGGTGTCAGGAAGGGCTTCCTCGACCCTCGCAACCTTCCAGTTGTGAGTAGGAAGCGTTGGGTTACAAACCCGGATCAGATCCAGGATGTCTTTTGGATCCTCTGGCTCAGCTGGGACGCGAGCGCGACTTCTCGGTCGACTAGGAATTTGATCCTTCTCGACCACCTCGATGCGAGCACCCGACCATAGACGGCTGACGTCCATATTACTGACCAGGATTTTATAGAAGTCCTTAGACCTCTGGTCGACGCAAGTGATCAACTTCACGTGCCCTTGGTACCATCCCGCGTCCCTGCAAATCGGTAAGGGGCCTGGGTGGTCCCTTAGCGATTTGACGAAGACTTTGGTCAGTTCGATCTCGACTTTCCTCCATCTTTCAGCGGTTATCCTACCTTCAGGGTCGCTTCTGTCAATCACTGCAACCTCCAGGTGTTCCTTAACGACCTGGTTAAAGGGCTTCACCGTTCCTGACTCAGGGGCTGTTTTCAGCTTTTTAGGGCTGTTGTGAGGCTCCTCCGCCGAGCGTTGCCGCTTGGCTGAGGCGTCCACAGACTGCTTTTTGAGCGCGTATAGCCTGCCTGTTATCCAAACAAGCGAGTCACGCTGTTTGTCGGACCTGGCGAATTCGGGGATAGACTCGATTCTCATTTTTTGGCGCAAGAGATCTCGTCTCATCCTATAGATGTTCTTGGCGGGATTTACAGGTCGACTAGCCGGAGCCTGCCGAGCTGCCACCGCTGAAGTTGAAGGTCCTGTGGTCAGAGAGGTGGTATTTGACCGCTTGCCAGAGGCCAGACGGTTCGCCACGGAGGTGGAAGGCTGTGAGGTTTTGAACGCGCCTTCAGGGTTCGATGCTGGAGCGACTTTCCCCTTGCTGAATGCAGCACGGTTGGTCGACCCAGAAATACTTAGTAGGGGATGTTTTCCTACGGTGGAGCTGAGCGGAACGACGAGGCGCTTGCTCGAAGCCATACGTCTCGTCTGTCCCTCAGAAGGAGACATAGAATGGGGGTTGACCCCTCGTACCGTAGTAGGAGTGAAAACCGGCTTTGGTACAAGGCCAGACGAAACCGGCTTCAAACTTGCTAAGAATGGAACCCCACTCCCGCCAAGTTTTGTCACCAGAGTCGGTAGCTTCAGTTCCGCCATAACCACTGCAGCCAGGATTAAGAGCCAGAGCCTTAGCGGTGTCAGCTTCACGTTCTCTACTTCCGCCAGATTTAGACACCAGAGCATCGGTAGGTATGTTCCTAATAGCTGATTCAATGTCGGATTCGTCGGCAGATATTTTGGCATTCTTATTTTGTTGTTGTTGTTGTTTTTGTTTTTTGTTTTTGTTTTTGTTTTTTGTTTTATTCATTTTATATATGTGGATCCTACGAGAGGCGGAGAAATAATGGGGTGAACCTGCAAAGAGATCCGCAATATGCAGGCACGGCTACTTAATCCGGAGGGCGCCAGGTAATCCAGATGCTCCGTTCGGAACTGGGCATTTGGGTTGGGCCCCCAGCCAGGCTGATCGGCAGCACGGGTCGCATGACACAACTTGAATCCGGCCCAGGAGTTGCAAAGAGAGGAAGAAAGGGGGATGGGGTGGGACAAGGTAGGAATGACTATATTTAGCTTCACGATTCATCTGGGGAAGGATCCCGAGAATCTTTGCCTTACTAAGCTTCTACACCACGTCAATGTATATAGTCCATGCAGATAAGTTTAAAGTTTTCGCCTTAGATACAGCTTCAGTTCACAAAGTGTTGTTGCATGGTGCATCGGTGATCGTGCATCATGGACTTATTTCGATATGCGAGTTAAGTGAGGAAGCCACAGAGTCTAGAAATAAGGACATTAAAATTTACCGAAAAAAAAAATGTCTCGGGTCATCACTAATAAGGACCTTTTGCATAGACTTCTTTTAACTTCTGACCCGCTTATTTCAAATTTGAGAAAATTGCCTAACAAAAAAAATCGTTTTTATCTAAAAAAATTTTTTTATGAATTTATTTACATTTTCTTTTTCATTTTGTAAGTTAAAAGAAATAAAAACAATAATAACAGTGTTTAATGTAAACTAGCTCAAAATTTAAGGCCCAAAAACTGGTGACATACGGACGGACGGACGGACGGACATAGCTCAATCGACTCGGCTAGTGATGCTGATCATTTATATATACACTTTATTGGGTCTATCTGTAATATTTCTCTATGTTACAAACTATGTATCAAACTTAATATACCCTTAGGATAGGGTATAAAAAAGCATGTATTCTATTTTTGACCGCGCTTTACCACTATGCATTGGTCCCCACAAGAGCAAAAGTACCACGGTCTTCGAATGTATTCTGAAATTTTCGTCAAAATCAAATGGGAGCTCAGATTCTCAATCCGCGGTACATATAATGGGCGCAGCCATTTTCCTGTACATTTTGTTGTTGTTAATTGAATGACAGGCTCCTGAAAATTTGGTGTGCAAAAGGCAAAAAGGGACACCACGATTATTTTTACAGTTACGTCCTGTTCGCACGTTCGTTAACATGTATTCACAGATTGGAAATTTAAACTCGGCTTACCTTACGAAATTTTCGTAACTGTCTTTATTAGTTTGTCTATGATTTCAACTAGACCTAAGTAGGCCCTTACTTAATAAAAATAATGAAAATAGTGTCAAATGCATGCTAATTTCGTAGGAGGTTATTTCATGTCTCTTACTAGCACTATCATTGTGTAATCACAAGATTGGTTGTTCACTTTTTGGCTCAATTCCTTTATAACACACCTGGATGAGTCAAAAGCCCATTAATGGGTGTGTTCAGGATTCTAGTTACTAATGTGTTAGTGAAGTCTAGGATTCTGAACGCTCTAACTCACTGAATATGCAGTTGACATTTGATTGTCATAATTGGATGTACACTACGTAGTTTCTCTGAGGATTTCTTTGTGAATTGAGTTTTTTTTACAGAATTGTTAGGAATGAAAATGACACAAAATATATAAAAATATACTACACATAAGATGCAATTTTTTTAAGTGGGATTACATGCACATAAATATGTGCTAATATAGTAAACTATGAATATTTACATTATAGACCAAGTTATTATTCTCATAAACGAATTTCCTAGTCATTAATGCACGCGATTTGCATAATATAAGGATGTGTTGAACACCGATATCTCAATTAAAATAAAATAATTATTCCTTAAAAAGAATTTTGTTTCATTTTAGCTGACTATTGTAGTTGTAGCTATTTTAATTGTAGTTGATTAATAGGCGTGTTTTTTTCGTATTCTATATAGGCTTAAAATATATTTTCCATATTAAATACACTAACAACTCAACCTATATAGAATAACGAAATCTGGATAATTATCCAGCCTTATTTCCTTAGCCGCAATAAAAACTGTTCTCCCAAATTGTTTTATTTCTATTGTGTCGAAAAATGATATCGTAAATGTCAAAAATGATTGCCATTTTAAATTGCCAGCAGAAGCAGCTGCTTTATGATATTTCTCAAATTCACTAACATATTAGTCGAACATTTTTCACTAATAATCCAGTCCCTACCTCACAAAAAGTTCACTAGTTTTGCAGTGCATTTGTAGGCTCTCAACCAATCAGATCGACCAAATCTAACTTCACTACGTAGTGACTAGAATACTGAACACACCCATTGTTTCTTATGGACTTCTGATCTGTGGACTGTGGCGAGAAAAATTTCAGTGGGAAAGAAAGTTGGGTTGTTAGATTTACTGGTTAAGTTTCATAATATCTTATTTTTAGTGAGGGAAGGTCTTACGGTTATAGCATTGAGTTACGTAAGATCTCTATTCTATAATCCTAGTCCGAATCTTTATCGTAAGAGAAGCAGAAAGTTTCAGGCACTAATAATCTTCATAAATATGTATAATTTTCATAAATATGTATCGGGTTCTCCGCTAGTACTCCAGTCTGTATTGTAAAAAACAACATTTTGTTTTGACATCCATATGCAATCTTGTTGTACAAAAGAAGGGTGCATAGAAAAAAAAAAAAAAAATACTTCAAACTACGAAATTGTCAATATTTCAGAGCTAAAACGAAACGGGTCAAATGTGAAGATTGAACAAAATGCCGTTGAAGCAATCAGAATTAGCGGACACACACGTTTTTCATAGTTTTTTAGTGTTCCGGACCTTAAAAGGAAAGACGGAACACTTATAGGTTTGATACGGTGTCTGTCTGTCCGTCAGTCTGTCACAGCCCTGTAACTTTTGAACCGTTAGACATAGAGAGCTGAAACTTTCGCTATGTGGAAGCCCCCACAAGATGGAGGCAATGAATTTCATTTCGGGAGCCCTTTTTTGGACACCTTGTATGAAGGGCAAAACAAAATTATTTTGGTCCCCATCATGTGGCATATCAAATGAAGGTGAATTTAGCAAGGCCAGACCATAAGTGGTAAAAATATGAAAAAATTGGAGATACGTAGAGTTTTGT
Source organism: Chalcosyrphus nemorum (assembly GCA_949716465.1). Classification (NCBI taxonomy): domain Eukaryota; kingdom Metazoa; phylum Arthropoda; class Insecta; order Diptera; family Syrphidae; genus Chalcosyrphus; species Chalcosyrphus nemorum. The sequence goes on from OX454334.1 coordinate 38,094,682, forward strand.
GTAGATTGTGGAAAAAAAAACGAAAATTCCTGTATCTTATATATTTTCTGAGGAAATGAAGTTCAAACCGTTGTCGCTATAAAGGTATCGAGTGACGACTCTGTTGACAAGAAAGAGCGTTTCTTCTTTTACACATATTACATCGTTCTCTAAATCTTTGGACTGCTCCCCGTATACTAACGATCCATGCACGTTTTCTGAAATCCGATATCGAAGCGGATCCTACATGGAGATTACGATCGCGATTGTGCTGAATAAAAATATCGATCAGTGGGTGTTTTTTTGGCAAGATTGCAGGATTCCGAGCGGCATAAGAAGTAAGCGCCTTCTGCGCTCTGGAGCTCATTCAAATGGTGCCCTCCTCGTACATAAATGGGGACAGTGGATGAATCTGACTTAAACTAGAAACTTCTTCTTCAATCTAACAGATGTCACCTCATCCTGGAAAGCTTCTTGCTGTGTGTTTCTGAATAACCACTGCTCCCCGCGAATAAACTCCCTCGGCTGTAGCTCCAAATGCGGCACAGAAAGCTACCTTTGCTTTCGCTATTGCTAATGAAACGTATACTTCACCGGATCTCTCAAAGCGAAGGTAGGCAACGGTGGCAAACGCTTTCTCAGAGGCATCTGCGAAGATCAAGAAACGTAGCGACGGGGAATTTTCAATTGGCTAAATTTCATTAACTGCTTCACGAAACCTAACCACTGTCCTCCCAACTCAATTGAAATGGTTTCATCCCAACCAAAACCTTCTCGCCAAATTTCTTGCAGAATAATGCGTCCCCGAATGATATAGTGTGGGATGAGACCAAGTAGGTGAAATATTCTCAAACCGTCCTTTACGAAACGCAGAATTCTTGGTGAAGCATCTTGTTGAAGAGTCCAACGTCTGACAGCACATAAGTGAAGTTGTCCTGTGATGGATGCCAAAATATTCCAAATACCTTTGAGACGAAACCTTCTGACTCATTCGGGTCTATGAGTTTTCAGTAACGATCTTAGAAACGAAAAAAAAACAAATTTTTAGTTTCCAACCGTTCTTTATTGAATCTTCCTTAAGACTAATTTACAAATTGTACATTTATTAAAATGAAACTTATTGCTACCTTGTGAATTGCACTGTTGCACAAATGATTCCAAGAATTACTTTTCTGTGCCGGATATCGAACAGACGCTTATTCGGCGCTTTGAATGAAGTCGTACGATTCTTTGGAATTATTTGTGCACGGTGGGAAAATTATGAAGGTATTAAATTATGTTATGTTGATGACCTTTTTCTATGTTGCTTATGTTGCGATCTATAACTCCCCCACCGTTAGAATGAGGCTCCGACGAAATATGTAAAATAGGCTTTTTTCTAAGATACTTTATTGCGATGTAAATCAATACAATTACAAAAAGTAGGGTGGTTATAGATGCGTTTATGTAAAAAGATGAGACATTTTGAATCTTATTATTCTCTATTAATTCTCTATTTTTCAAGTGTTCTAAATACAATTCGTCTAATTTTATATCAGGTATTACTTTATCTTCTTTAATTTTTGTTATAAAATTTGGTAATATAATTTTGTCATGTATTTTCTTTTCAAAATTTGTATATGTCTTGTTTTTTATCAGTATTTTACAATTATTAAATCTTATTAAATAACTTCCTTTTAGTTTCATATTAGCTTTATTACAATCTTGTGTTATTTCAGTTTCTTCTATATTTTTCAGTATTAGAATTCCTGTTGTAATCTCCTTTATTTCTGTTATATTCTTAACAATTTTCGTACATATTGCTTCTTTAGAGCACATTATATTTTCAATACAATTATCAGTTATTGCTATAAGGTTTTTCTTAAGATTATCTTTTACTGGATATTTAAAAACGTTATTTTCTTCATCAATTAAAATTTCGTTATTTTCCAAAACAATTGCTTTACCTAAGTAGTCGGAAAGTGGTTCCATGAGAACTTGAGAGTAAGTATGATCAGATACGTGAGGTATGAATAGGATTATTATGATTTGGTCTTTGTAAAATGTCACTGTAATTTTAATTTCGCTAAAACTTTCTATATCTGTAATCAATTCTAACTCTTGTTGGTTCAATATGTTCCTCGTGAGAATGCCTAATTTGCTAGAAAATATTATTTGTTCTATATCGTCTACATGATTTCTAAGGAGTAGAATATCGTGGTTGATCTGGTACATGTATTGCATAAGCCTTACTTCGCCTTCTAAAGTCGTTACTCTGCTAATTAGCTCATGGTTATAAGTATTAAGATACTTTTCTATTGATTTTTGTTGGGTTCTAATGTGAGCAGTAATATTCTGGATTTGCTTAGAGATTTCTGCATTTATTAATACCTGTTTATTACTTCCTTTAATGAGATCTCTGTTATTCTCGAATAGTTGGTCTAACTTGTTTTTAATCTGAATTTCATCGTCATGGTCCATTGTGCCTGCGATATATTTTAGACCTGATCCTAAAACATCCATAAGTGCTCTCTTCGACTTGAAATGGGGTTTGATATTTTCTATTTTGACCTCTAGTAAAAATAAACTTTGGTTTATAGTGTTGTACATGGGACCTATTAAGTCTAATTTGGATTCTAATGATAAAATATTACTTCTTATATGATTTGTAGTTAGTTCAAACTCCGTTATGTTAATAATGTGTAAAACCTTTGTATACCTTTTTATTATTTTAACCTTACCTAAATTTATCGTAGTGTATCCATTATTGTTGTTAAGGTCATGTAGGTGTATCTCCTGCGTCTTACTTGTCGGTAATGTTGTCGTTATTACAAAAAATATAGTCAAAGTTGATGTCAGCATTTTAAGTATTATTTCCTGTAATGTAAATTCTCTTATTAGCTACGTTCGTTTATTTTTGTTTGTTAGCTTTAATTGTTGGTTTGTCTATGTCCTGATACTTCTTCTTAGATTTAACGTGTGTCCTATAGTATTTGTTTCGATTGTTTACGTCAATTACGTGGTCTTCGTCAGTTTTGGTTGTTAGAACTTTCCTATACTTTGAATGATTTTTTCCTCCTCTTATTTCTTTAATAAAATTTTGACCTTCTTCTAAAGGAACATCTTTTCGGTTTTGATTTGCCTTCTCGATTATCTTTTGTTTCTTCGATACCATAATATCGTGGATTTCCTTATATTCGTCTCTGTGAATCTTTCCATTAATGAAGTCTATTGGTTTTTTATTAGTTGTAGAATGTATGGTATTATTATAAAATGTTATTATTCGGATTATTTTGTCTTCAATTGTACCTTGATTATTAATTTCGTCATGTTTTAGTAGTCTTATATGTTCGTTAATAGTGTTATGTAGTCTTTCAATGTCTGCGTTTGAAGTATGATTGCTGTTAGAAGTGTAATGTATTTCTGTATCCTGGTCTTTCAAGAATTCTCTTAAAGGTAAAGCCTTAAATCCTAGTTCGTTATCTACTACAATTTTCTTTACGTTACCAAATTGACTAAAATAGTAAGATAAGGCTCGTTTAAATTCAGTCCAAGTCCTACCTAAAATTTTAATCGCACATGCATGTTTAGAAAACTTATCTATGATTGTTAAGAATAAAGACTTTTCTAAGCTATAAAATACGTCAACGTGTATGATCTCTCTCGGATTTGATGGAGTACTGGTAAGCTTAAATAATGGTTTAGATGGTTTTCTCACATATTTTTCTAAGTTGCAAATATCGCAATTATTTATAAATTGTGTAATTCTCTCTTTCATTTTTGGGTTGAAATAATTAAGTTTTAATCCTTTATAAATTTCTTCTATGCCTCGGTGATTGTTTCTTAAATGTTCCTTTTCTATTAGTTCGGCTAACATCTCTTCATCTGTTATGTCATTCAATAATGTGACACATCGAATCAATTTAAATTTTCTATTATTGGAAAAATGTTTATTGAACGTGTTTTCGATTATTTTATAAAAATCTTCACTTTCTATTAAGATAGCGTTTAAACCATTAGGGTTAAAATGATTTTTTAATAAAGTGATCGCCATTTGCTCGTCTAATAACTTGGTATGTATCACCATTCGATTCCTATTAAACACCTTTGTTTTCTTTAATCGTAAGGACCCTGTTTGAGATTTATTTATAACAATTTGATTTTTGAAAACGTTTAGACATGATTTACTTAATGGAATAGTTTCTTCTTCTTGATTCAAATTTACTTCTATATTTGTTATTCTGGAAAGAGCATCTGCGTTGCTATTTTTCGTACCTTTCTTATATTTGATTTCATAATCAAATTCGGACAATTTCAATCTCCATCTAATTAATTTGGAGTTGGGTTCTTTAATAGAGAACAACCATGTAAGGGGTTTGTGATCGGTTTCGATTAGGAATTTTCGACCAAATAAATAGGGTCTGAAGTATTTAGTTGACCAGACAATGGCCAATAATTCTTTTTCTATAGTGCTATAATTGATTTCGTGTTCATTAAGTGTTCGGCTTGCATAGAAAATTTGATGGTTCTCTTGGGAAAACACGGCGCCGATAGCATACTGGCTCGCGTCTGTAGTCAGCGTAAAAGTTTTATTAAAGTTAGGGTATGCTAAGATGGGATCGTTAATTAATAGGGTTTTAAGAGTTTCAAACGCTCCTAAGTATTCTTGATCGGATATATTGATTTTTGCATCTTTCTTCAGATATTTGGTCATAGGCTTCGCTATCTTTGAATAGTCCCGGATGAACTTTCGATAGTAGCCGGTGAGACCTAAAAATTGCTTTATTTCTTTACAAGTTCTGGGAATAGGATAATTTTTTACACATTCGATCTTTTTGGGGTTGGCTTTAATGCCATCAGGTGTCACAATGTGACCAAGAAATTCGGTTTCCTTTTTGAGAAATTCCGACTTGTCCAATTGCACCTTTAGATTAGCAGCTTTTAGTCGTTCGAAAATTTTAGTTAGGGAAGTTATGTGTTCCTCTAAAGACGTCGAAAAGATGATTATGTCAATATCAATATACACCAGACAAATTTTATTGATATAGTCTTGAAGAACATGGTTCATCAACCTCTGGAAGGTTGCTGGTGCTGTTTTAAGTCCGAAGGGCATTCGGAGAAATTCATAATGTCCACTTTCGATACTGAAGGCGGTTTTGTGAATGTCGTCCTCGTGAATCTCGATTTGGTGGAATCCCTTAGCGAGATCGAGGGTAGTGAAGTACTGGCATCTGCCCAGTTTGTCCAATATCTCATCGATATTTGGTATTGGATACCTATCGTCGACCGTCACCTCGTTCAGCTTCCTATAATCAATGACCAATCTCCACTTGGTCTTGCCGCTGGCATCCTCCCTCTTAGGAACGATCCATATGGGGGCTGAATAAGGGGAATTGCTATGACGGATAATTTTGTTTTTTTTTAGCATTTCGCGAATTTGGTTATCTACTTCCTGCTTATGAATGTATGGGTATCTATAACTCTTGCTGTAAATTGGGACATCGTTTGTTGTCCTAATTCTATGTTTAATAGCGTTGGTAAACGTGAGATTTCTATCCTCTTGGTAAAAAATCGTTTCATATTTTTTCACTAAACTCAATAGTTTATTTCGTTCCTCTAGGTTCAGATGCTTAATTCTTATTTGCTCTGTTAAAGGTATTGATTGAGAATCTGATGGTTTGATTATGCAAAAGTTTTCGTCTGTAACCGCATATGCGTCGTTGTCGTGAAGACGGATTTTGCCTTGAAAATTTAATTTATTGTCTATCTGTATACTGTAATTTCTAACGTCATAAATTCCTTCTGGTATTATTGTATCTCCTGTGCTAGTTACTTGTTCTCGTACAAAGGCTAATCCTTTTTCCTGGTTTACAGATATATGTAACTCATTGATTCCTTTATACATAAGTTGTACTATTCTATTGTTGATAGTTAGTGTATCGTTTTCATAATTTATGTTTGCTTTATATCTTCGAAGGATGTCGTTTCCGATGATTCCATCATAGGAGTCATGAAATTGACATTCCAGGAATTCTACCATGTCTTCGGTGTTGCCAAATTCTGCAAATAGTGGAATTTTCACCGTCTTGGAAATGGTGAGGGTGTTTTGAAGAGTTTTTAAAGTTATGGGGGGTCGAAATGTCCTCCATTTAGGATTACAAAGTCCAGGGTTTATAATAGAATGCGTTGCCCCGGTGTCAATTATGAAATTTAAAGGAGATAGCTTTGTTTTAATTACTACATGTGGTAATTTTCCCGTGAGGCAGGTGGATGAAAATTTGTTCCTCCACTGCGGGTATCTAACCTTTGGTGGTTGCGGTTGCCTAAAGCATTTATGGTGCTTTGAGTAGCGTTTGTATTAGTATCAGTTGGTGAAGGGACATTTATCAACGCGTTTACGTCCATCGGTTCTGGTACTGGGAACCTCTGAACTTGATTCACGCCAGGTGGTGTGAAATTCTGGTTTCCACTCACATTACTACTATACGCTTGGTAAAATCTAGGATTTCTAGGGTTTTCGTTTTGTCTGTTTGGTCTATTGTTGTTTCTATTGAAATTATTATTGTTCCCGTTATCATGACCACGATTCCTGAAATGGTCATTATGGTTATGATAAGGTTTCCTATTCGATTCATTTTGATTGGAATTAGAGGGACCCATGTTCTGGAACTTACCAGAATGCGCAATGTTTGGAGAGGTTCTTAAATAAGCATATCCTGATTCGTGTAGGATATTGATTGCTGCTTCCAGACTGACTGGGTTTCTGCAGTAGATCATAGAACGCATTGGTTCTGGAAGTTTATTTCGGAAGATTATTAGTGCAGATGTTTTGTTTTGTTGGATGTTGGCCTCGATACCTACATCATTACCATCCAACATTTGTCTTTGTTTCACGTTTAGTCTTCTTAGTATCGCTTTGATGTGATTATAAAGATCAACTGCATTTGTTTTAAATTGTACGGATCGCAATTCATCGAATAACTCCTCCGGTGATTGCCGGTCACCGAAGTTATTGAAAAGGATTTGTTTCATGTCTACCCAACCGGTAATGTGATTATTTATTTCTATGATTTCTCGAGCTCTTCCTTTCATTTTGGATTTTAATATATCCGAAAAGATACTTTGGGCCAGAGCATCATACCGTGTCATAAGAGGATGTATTTTGTCGATCAAATCGACGAAGTTCTGTAGCTCTTTAAAGTCGCCGTGAAATTCCGGTAACTTTGAAAGGTATTTAATGGGGTCAATATTTAAAGTAAGCATGTTTGGATGTGCTGAGTTTTCTTCGCTAAAAAAATTGTTAACTATTTCAGATAACCGCCTAGACTGCCCTTGTACAATTTTAACCTGTTCCTCTAGAGACATTAAGGGGACCTTATTTTCACAATGTTTTTCAATTTTCAATTCTAATTTATGTTTTATTAATTTTTCTTAAAGTTACTTAACCAATTTTACAGATGTAGAGTGACATTAAGGGGACCTTATTTTCACAATGTTTTTTCAATTCTAATTTATGTTTTATTAATTTTTCTTAAAGTTACTTAACCAATTTTACAGATGTAGAGTGAAGGAAAAAAAAAAGTGAAAAATAATAAATTTATTTAGCTACGATAATAGCTGACCTTTCTTTTCTGGATGAATAATGGGCTGCTGGGCTTAGTTGAACTTCTTTCTTGTCTGGATCTGTTAAATTAACTGATGAATGATGAGTTGTCGTCCCTTGTTGAATTTTTCTTCACACTTTTTCTTCTTATTTATGTTCGTTTGCACTTACTATACATACTCGTATGTTTGTTTCTTTTTGCACTTTTTTCTTCTATTGCGTATATACTATAAGCAATTGTCACTTTGGTAATAATTTTTTTTTTTATTATTATTATTATTATTTTTTGAGCACCTTTTTTTGTATTGCGCGCACGTTGATAAGTTATTTAATTTATTATTTTTACATAGACATAGGTATGTCTGTATATATTTAAGCACAATGTATAACTGTATTAATTTATACTGCACAACGATTCTCAAGGTAACAATTTAGAAATTAAGTTTCTCTTGTTCCTTAGTTATTAAACGCGACACTTCACTAGTTTCTCTTGTTCCTAGTTATTAAACGCGACACTTCACTAGTTTCTCTTGTTCCTAGTTATTAAACGCGACACTTCACTAGTTCGCTGTTTACGCGTTATGGATGGCCAATTCAACGTTGAAACGTTTACTTAAAAAACTTCTTAGTTTCAATTAAGTTTGACCAATCCTACCGACTGCGCCAGTTTTCAGTAACGATTTTAGAAACGAAAAAAAAACAAATTTTTAGTTTCCAACCGTTCTTTATTGAATCTTCCTTAAGACTAATTTACAAATTGTACATTTATTAAAATGAAACTTATTGCTACCGTGTGAATTGCACTGTTGCACAAATGATTCCAAGAATTACTTTTCTGTGCCGGATATCGAACAGACGCTTATTCGGCGCTTTGAATGAAGTCGTACGATTCTTTGGAATTATTTGTGCACGGTGGGAAAATTATGAAGGTATTAAATTATGTTATGTTGATGACCTTTTTCTATGTTGCTTATGTTGCGATCTATAACTCCCCCACCGTTAGAATGAGGCTCCGACGAAATATGTAAAATAGGTTTTTTTCTAAGATACTTTATTGCGATGTAAATCAATACAATTACAAAAAGTAGGGTGGTTATAGATGCGTTTATGTAAAAAGATGAGACATTTTGAATCTTATTATTCTCTATTAATTCTCTATTTTTTAAGTGTTCTAAATACAATTCGTCTAATTTTATATCAGGTATTACTTTATCTTCTTTAATTTTTGTTATAAAATTTGGTAATATAATTTTGTCATGTATTTTCTTTTCAAAATTTATATATGTCTTGTTTTTTATCAGTATTTTACAATTATTAAATCTTATTAAATAACTTCCTTTTAGTTTCATATTAGCTTTATTACAATCTTGTGTTATTTCAGTTCCTTCTATATTTTTCAGTATTAGAATTCCTGTTGTAATCTCCTTTATTTCTGTTATATTCTTAACAATTTTCGTACATATTGCTTCTTTAGAGCACATTATATTTTCAATACAATTATCAGTTATTGCTATAAGGTTTTTCTTAAGATTATCTTTTACTGGATATTTAAAAACGTTATTTTCTTCATCAATTAAAATTTCGTTATTTTCCAAAACAATTGCTTTACCTAAGTAGTCGGAAAGTGGTTCCATGAGAACTTGAGAGTAAGTATGATCAGATACGTGAGGTATGAATAGGATTATTATGATTTGGTCTTTGTAAAATGTCACTGTAATTTTAATTTCGCTAAAACTTTCTATATCTGTAATCAATTCTAACTCTTGTTGGTTCAATATGTTCCTCGTGAGAATGCCTAATTTGCTAGAAAATATTATTTGTTCTATATCGTCTACATGATTTCTAAGGAGTAGAATATCGTGGTTGATCTGGTACATGTATTGCATAAGCCTTACTTCGTCTTCTAAAGTCGTTACTCTGCTAATTAGCTCATGGTTATAAGTATTAAGATACTTTTCTATTGATTTTTGTTGGGTTCTAATGTGAGCAGTAATATTCTGGATTTGCTTAGAGATTTCTGCATTTATTAATACCTGTTTATTACTTCCTTTAATGAGATCTCTGTTATTCTCGAATAGTTGGTCTAACTTGTTTTTAATCTGAATTTCATCGTCATGGTCCATTGTGCCTGCGATATATTTTAGACCTGATCCTAAAACATCCATAAGTGCTCTCTTCGACTTGAAATGGGGTTTGATATTTTCTATTTTGACCTCTAGTAAAAATAAACTTTGGTTTATAGTGTTGTACATGGGACCTATTAAGTCTAATTTGGATTCTAATGATAAAATATTACTTCTTATATGATTTGTAGTTAGTTCAAACTCCGTTATGTTAATAATGTGTAAAACCTTTGTATACCTTTTTATTATTTTAACCTTACCTAAATTTATCGTAGTGTATCCATTATTGTTGTTAAGGTCATGTAGGTGTATCTCCTGCGTCTTACTTGTCGGTAATGTTGTCGTTATTACAAAAAATATAGTCAAAGTTGATGTCAGCATTTTAAGTATTATTTCCTGTAATGTAAATTCTCTTATTAGCTACGTTCGTTTATTTTTGTTTGTTAGCTTTAATTGTTGGTTTGTCTATGTCCTGATACTTCTTCTTAGATTTAACGTGTGTCCTATAGTATTTGTTTCGATTGTTTACGTCAATTACGTGGTCTTCGTCAGTTTTGGTTGTTAGAATTTTCCTATACTTTGAATGATTTTTTCCTCCTCTTATTTCTTTAATAAAATTTTGGCCTTCTTCTAAAGGAACATCTTTTCGGTTTTGATTTGCCTTCTCGATTATCTTTTGTTTCTTCGTTACCATAATATCGTGGATTTCCTTATATTCGTCTCTGTGAATCTTTCCATTAATGAAGTCTATTGGTTTTTTATTAGTTGTAGAATGTATGGTATTATTATAAAATGTTATTATTCGGATTATTTTGTCTTCAATTGTACCTTGATTATTAATTTCGTCATGTTTTAGTAGTCTTATATGTTCGTTAATAGTGTTATGTAGTCTTTCAATGTCTGCGTTTGAAGTATGATTGCTGTTAGAAGTGTAATGTATTTCTGTATCCTGGTCTTTCAAGAATTCTCTTAAAGGTAAAGCCTTAAATCCTAGTTCGTTATCTACTACAATTTTCTTTACGTTACCAAATTGACTAAAATAGTAAGATAAGGCTCGTTTAAATTCAGTCCAAGTCCTACCTAAAATTTTAATCGCACATGCATGTTTAGAAAACTTATCTATGATTGTTAAGAATAAAGACTTTTCTAAGCTATAAAATACGTCAACGTGTATGATCTCTCTCGGATTTGATGGAGTACTGGTAAGCTTAAATAATGGTTTAGATGGTTTTCTCACATATTTTTCTAAGTTGCAAATATCGCAATTATTTATAAATTGTGTAATTCTCTCTTTCATTTTTGGGTTGAAATAATTAAGTTTTAATCCTTTATAAATTTCTTCTATACCTCGGTGATTGTTTCTTAAATGTTCCTTTTCTATTAGTTCGGCTAACATCTCTTCATCTGTTATGTCATTCAATAATGTGACACATCGAATCAATTTAAATTTTCTATTATTGGAAAAATGTTTATTGAACGTGTTTTCGATTATTTTATAAAAATCTTCACTTTCTATTAAGATAGCGTTTAAACCATTAGGGTTAAAATGATTTTTTAATAAAGTGATCGCCATTTGCTCGTCTAATAACTTGGTATGTATCACCATTCGATTCCTATTAAACACCTTTGTTTTCTTTAATCGTAAGGACCCTGTTTGAGATTTATTTATAACAATTTGATTTTTGAAAACGTTTAGACATGATTAACTTAATGGAATAGTTTCTTCTTCTTGATTCAAATTTACTTCTATATTTTTTATTCTGGAAAGAGCATCTGCGTTGCTATTTTTCGTACCTTTCTTATATTTGATTTCATAATCAAATTCGGACAATTTCAATCTCCATCTAATTAATTTGGAGTTCGGTTCTTTAATAGAGAACAACCATGTAAGGGGTTTGTGATCGGTTTCGATTAGGAATTTTCGACCAAATAAATAGGGTCTGAAGTATTTAGTTGACCAGACAATGGCCAATAATTCTTTTTCTATAGTGCTATAATTGATTTCGTGTTCATTAAGTGTTCGGCTTGCATAGAAAATTGGATGGTTCTCTTGGGAAAACACGGCGCCGATAGCATACTGGCTCGCGTCTGTAGTCAGCGTAAAAGTTTTATTATATTAAATAAATATTATTTTAAAGTTAGGGTATGCTAAGATGGGATCGTTAATTAATAGGGTTTTAAGAGTTTCAAACGCTCCTAAGTATTCTTGATCGGATATATTGATTTTTGCATCTTTCTTCAGATATTTGGTCATAGGCTTCGCTATCTTTGAATAGTCCCGGATGAACTTTCGATAGTAGCCGGTGAGACCTAAAAATTGCTTTATTTCTTTACAAGTTCTGGGAATAGGATAATTTTTTACACATTCGATCTTTTTGGGGTTGGCTTTAATGCCATCAGGTGTCACAATGTGACCAAGAAATTCGGTTTCCTTTTTGAGAAATTCCGACTTGTCCAATTGCACCTTTAGATTAACAGCTTTTAGCCGTTCGAAAATTTTAGTTAGGGAAGTTATGTGTTCCTCTAAAGACGTCGAAAAGATGATTATGTCAATATCAATATACACCAGACAAATTTTATTGATATAGTCTTGAAGAACATGGTTCATCAACCTCTGGAAGGTTGCTGGTGCTGTTTTAAGTCCGAAGGGCATTCGGAGAAATTCATAATGTCCACTTTCGATACTGAAGGCGGTTTTGTGAATGTCGTCCTCGTGAATCTCGATTTGGTGGAATCCCTTAGCGAGATCGAGGGTAGTGAAGTACTGGCATCTGCCCAGTTTGTCCAATATCTCATCGATATTTGGTATTGGATACCTATCGTCGACCGTCACCTCGTTCAGCTTCCTATAATCAATGACCAATCTCCACTTGGTCTTGCCGCTGGCATCCTCCCTCTTAGGAACGATCCATATGGGGGCTGAATAAGGGGAATTGCTATGACGGATAATTTTGTTTTTTTTAGCATTTCGCGAATTTGGTTATCTACTTCCTGCTTATGAATGTATGGGTATCTATAACTCTTGCTGTAAATTGGGACATCGTTTGTTGTCCTAATTCTATGTTTAATAGCGTTGGTAAACGTGAGATTTCTATCCTCTTGGTAAAAAATCGTTTCATATTTTTTCACTAAACTCAATAGTTTATTTCGTTCCTCTAGGTTCAGATGCTTAATTCTTATTTGCTCTGTTAAAGGTATTGATTGAGAATCTGATGGTTTGATTATGCAAAAGTTTTCGTCTGTAACCGCATATGCGTCGTTGTCGTGAAGACGGATTTTGCCTTGAAAATTTAATTTATTGTCTATCTGTATACTGTAATTTCTAACGTCATAAATTCCTTCTGGTATTATTGTATCTCCTGTGCTAGTTACTTGTTCTCGTACAAAGGCTAATCCTTTTTCCTGGTTTACAGATATATGTAACTCATTGATTCCTTTATACATAAGTTGTACTATTCTATTGTTGATAGTTAGTGTATCGTTTTCATAATTTATGTTTGCTTTATATCTTCGAAGGATGTCGTTTCCGATGATTCCATCATAGGAGTCATGAAATTGACATTCCAGGAATTCTACCATGTCTTCGGTGTTGCCAAATTCTGCAAATAGTGGAATTTTCACCGTCTTGGATATGGTGAGGGTGTTTTGAAGAGTTTTTAAAGTTATGGGGGGTCGAAATGTCCTCCATTTAGGATTACAAAGTCCAGGGTTTATAATAGAATGCGTTGCCCCGGTGTCAATTATGAAATTTAAAGGAGATAGCTTTGTTTTAATTACTAGATGTGGTAATTTTCCCGTGAGGCAGGTGGATGAAAATTTGTTCCTCCACTGCGGGTATCTAACCTTTGGTGGTTGCGGTTGCCTAAAGCATTTATGGTGCTTTGAGTAGCGTTTGTATTAGTATCAGTTGGTGAAGGCACATTTATCAACGCGTTTATGTCCATCGGTTCTGGTACTGGGAACCTCTGAACTTGATTCACGCCAGGTGGTGTGAAATTCTGGTTTCCACTCACATTACTACTATACGGTTGGTAAAATCTAGGATTTCTAGGGTTTTCGTTTTGTCTGTTTGGTCTATTGTTGTTTCTATTGAAATTATTATTGTTCCCGTTATCATGACCACGATTCCTGAAATGGTCATTATGGTTATGATAAGGTTTCCTATTCGATTCATTTTGATTGGAATTAGAGGGACCCATGTTCTGGAACTTACCAGAATGCGCAATGTTTGGAGAGGTTCTTAAATAAGCATATCCTGATTCGTGTAGGATATTGATTGCTGCTTCCAGACTGACTGGGTTTCTGCAGTAGATCATAGAACGCATTGGTTCTGGAAGTTTATTTCGGAAGATTATTAGTGCAGATGTTTTGTTTTGTTGGATGTTGGCCTCGATACCTACATCATTACCATCCAACATTTGTCTTTGTTTCACGTTTAGTCTTCTTAGTATCGCTTTGATGTGATTATAAAGATCAACTGCATTTGTTTTAAATTGTACGGATCGCAATTCATCGAATAACTCCTCCGGTGATTGCCGGTCACCGAAGTTATTGAAAAGGATTTGTTTCATGTCTACCCAACCGGTAATGTGATTATTTATTTCTATGATTTCTCGAGCTCTTCCTTTCATTTTGGATTTTAATATATCCGAAAAGATACTTTGGGCCAGAGCATCATACCGTGTCATAAGAGGATGTATTTTGTCGATCAAATCGACGAAGTTCTGTAGCTCTTTAAAGTCGCCGTGAAATTCCGGTAACTTTGAAAGGTATTTAATGGGGTCAATATTTAAAGTAAGCATGTTTGGATGTGCTGAGTTTTCTTCGCTAAAAAAATTGTTAACTATTTCAGATAACCGCCTAGACTGCCCTTGTACAATTTTAACCTGTTCCTCTAGAGACATTAAGGGGACCTTATTTTCACAATGTTTTTCAATTTTCAATTCTAATTTATGTTTTATTAATTTTTCTTAAAGTTACTTAACCAATTTTACAGATGTAGAGTGACATTAAGGGGACCTTATTTTCACAATGTTTTTTCAATTTTCAATTCTAATTTATGTTTTATTAATTTTTCTTAAAGTTACTTAACCAATTTTACAGATGTAGAGTGAAGGAAAAAAAAAAGTGAAAAATAATAAATTTATTTAGCTACGATAATAGCTGACCTTTCTTTTCAGGATGAATAATGGGCTGCTGGGCTTAGTTGAACTTCTTTCTTGTCTGGATCTGTTAAATTAACTGATGAATGATGAGTTGTCGTCCCTTGTTGAATTTTTCTTCACACTTTTTCTTCTTATTTATGTTCGTTTGCACTTACTATACATACTCGTATGTTTGTTTCTTTTTGCACTTTTTTCTTCTATTGCGTATATACTATAAGCAATTGTCACTTTGGTAATAATTTTTTTTTTTATTATTATTATTATTATTATTTTTTGAGCACCTTTTTTTGTATTGCGCGCACGTTGATAAGTTATTTAATTTATTATTTTTACATAGACATAGGTATGTCTGTATATATTTAAGCACAATGTATAACTGTATTAATTTATACTGCACAACGATTCTCAAGGTAACAATTTAGAAATTAAGTTTCTCTTGTTCCTTAGTTATTAAACGCGACACTTCACTAGTTTCTCTTGTTCCTAGTTATTAAACGCGACACTTCACTAGTTTCTCTTGTTCCTAGTTATTAAACGCGACACTTCACTAGTTCGCTGTTTACGCGTTATGGATGGCCAATTCAACGTTGAAACGTTTACTTAAAAAACTTCTTAGTTTCAATTAAGTTTGACCAATCCTACCGACTGCGCCAGTTTTCAGTAACGATTTTAGAAACGAAAAAAAAACAAATTTTTAGTTTCCAACCGTTCTTTATTGAATCTTCCTTAAGACTAATTTACAAATTGTACATTTATTAAAATGAAACTTATTGCTACCGTGTGAATTGCACTGTTGCACAAATGATTCCAAGAATTACTTTTCTGTGCCGGATATCGAACAGACGCTTATTCGGCGCTTTGAATGAAGTCGTACGATTCTTTGGAATTATTTGTGCACGGTGGGAAAATTATGAAGGTATTAAATTATGTTATGTTGATGACCTTTTTCTATGTTGCTTATGTTGCGATCTATAACTTCTATGCTCACGAGTTTAGGATTAACGTGACTCTCAAGTATCCTCAATAGAAAGTTACGGTTGTTAGATTGCACCCCGACGAGACTAAAGTCGCAAATCTTTATCGCGTCGCGCGAAATTTGGTTTTGGGAGTTTAGTTAAAATAAAAAATAAAGCTCATTTTAAAATGTAATCTTTATTGATTAATTATTATTAGTTTCTGATCAAGACCCCTTACCACTGGTGGGGGGGAGTCTATCTCCTGTACATAAAAACTAAAGACTAACTCGATTCATATCGAGTAGTAGTATTTATTTAAATAATCTGCTTATGTTGCATTGTCATGGTGTGATGTTATTGATACGAACAAACTGTTGTTTGTATACTTTCGTCAGCAGATCTTTCGGTGGTCGCATAAACAGTTGTGCTTGTTTATCGTTATCCGCACATCTTACTGCGAGTATGTTCGGATCGTGTTTCATGGGGATGACTTCAGCAGTTTTGTTATCTAATATAACTTCCCCCTCATTAGCTGGTTGTTTCTCCTGAGACAATTTCTTTTTCACAACATAAGTCAGAATTATTACTAGTAAGGTTACTATAGTTTATCGTATATATCTTTGTGTTACAAATTTAGACTCAATGTAATCTATGCTGTCTATTTGACTTATATTCATATGGGTACTTTTACAATAATAATAATAATAAATAATAATAATAAAACTTTATTTCATGAAAAAACTGTACAAAGCATTAAAAATCATAACTTAAGGTAATTAACAAGAGTTTTAACATAAAATAGTAAGGGGCATTCTATTGTCAAAAGGACAAGAGGCGAATGCACCATTATAATAAAATTAAATGAGAAAATAGTATTGTTTGGGGTACAAATTCAAGAAGTTTATATGTATGTAATTCATGAGTTATATATAAAAAACAAAGGAACACTGAATTAAATTACTGGAGAAAACAAATTTTCTATTTCACAATTATTGATTGAGAAAAGCCATATTCGAGTTTTTTTCAAAAGTTCTGACTCTTTTCTTTCGCATCTAATATTAACTGGTAGACTGTTAAAAAAGCGACAAGCTGTTATAAAATAAAACCGAGAAAAAAAAGCTTTCTTGATTTTGGGTATCATGCTAAGATGCAAAATTTGCCTGACGACTATGTTAAAATATTGCTATAAATAATTAATATGATTTTTTCAGCTAAGCCTATAGTCCAATATTACACCTAAGTATTTGAAATGTTCAACTCTTTCAATCTTAAAGCAGTCACTAGAACAGCTAACATTATCATCAAATGAGGGTAAATAATGACTTTGGGAGCAAGCATTACCTAGACCAAATCTCCGACACTCAGGAGAGTGATATAACTAAGTCATATCTGTTGGAACTGAACCCAAAATGTTAAACAACATGAACTTGGTCTTGTCACTAATGACTAGTTTATGAGACTTAAACCATCTTCGTAACAGATCAAGATCAAAATTCATATCAGCAAATAGGTCAAGGTAATTGTGATTGGAGTAGGATAACGCAGTATCATCGGCGAAGGCTGTAATTCTACCCTAAAAAGATTGCACAAAAAGTGACTTAACATAAATCAGGAAAAGAATTGGCCTCAAAACTGACCCTTGAGGAACACCTATGTTAATGATATTAACTGAACTTAGGCTGCTTTTTATTTTAACTCTTTGCTTCCGATTATGCAGATAAGAGGTGAACCATGAATGTATCGATCTTCTGAAACCTAGGTTATACAATTTGTTTAGCAATAATTTATGATCGACCGTGTCGAAAGCCTTGGTAATATCTATAAATAAGACAGCAGTGGAATTAGAGGCATTCAAGCTATTATAGATTTCACCACAAAGTTTTAAAAGGGCATTTTTGGTAGATCTTCCACTTCTAAAGCCAAACTGATATTTACTAAAGAAGTTAGTTTTATCAAGAAACGAAAGCATTCTAGTTTTAACACCTTTTTCAAAAATTTTGGAAAAGGTAGATAAAAAGGAAATAGGTCTATAGTTATTTAGAACCGAAGTATCTCCTTTTTTAGTGTTCCGGACCTTAAAAGGTAAGACGGAACACTTATGGGTTTGATACGGTGTCTGTCTGTCCGTCAGTCTGTCACAGCCCTGTAACTTTTGAACCGTTAGACATAGAGAGCTGAAACTTTCGCAATGTATACATTATGTTGATGCCTGTACAAGATGGCGGCAATGAATTTCATTTTGGTATGAAGGGCAAACAAAAATTATTTTGTTCCCCATCATGTGGCACATCAAATTAAAGAGAATTTTACAAGGGCTCCATATATACATGTAAGAAATATTTTTTTCTGACAAAATTTGTTGAACAAAAAAGCTTGCCAAATGTTTGAAAAATGTTGTCCCCCCCCCCCCCCCCTACCGGCCAGACCATAAATGGTAAAAATATGAAAAAAATTGGGGATACGTAGAATTTTGTGTAGATTGTAAAAACAATGCAAAAATGTTTGTGCTTTATATATTTTCTGAGAAAAATTAAAAAAATGGGGTATCTAGTTACTCCACTGTATCTCCCCCAATTCCCCCAAATCCGCTAAGTAGTTCCCGAGTTACAGATTTTAGAAGAGCGCATGGACTTCCCTATAAGCTCCTCTCTTGCTGCTACTGCACTCCATTTCGATTTTTCAAAAACGAAGTCATTTGCACGAATGGATCGTATATGTTAGCTCTATGCTGCTTTTGAAAACTAAATAAGTATAAAAAACTAAAATTTTTTTTTAATTTTGTGTTTTTTTTTTTTTTTTAAATATTTTTTTCTTAATTTTTTAAAACTCTAAATGCTGTATTCCTTCGCGTGTCAAGTATTGCCAGTGTTTTGCTTTACTTAAACCATTTAACGAGCAAAGTACAGTTACATGCATTTTTATCCAAAAGCTTGGTACGCCATGTTTTATATTGAAAGTGTAAGTTAAAATGGACTGGAATCTCAGCTCAATATTACTAGGACATACCTATGTACAAGACATTACATTATTCATATCAAAATCAGTATTAGGTGTACCTATGCAGGATATGAATAAATTGCCTTCTATTTAATGACAATATAAAATGGCCGGAACACTATTGCACGAGGCCCTCCTCGCACTTGCCCAATTTTTGTGAAGTGGAATAACGATGGAATTTTTGAGTGAATCTGGAAAAATACCTTTCTCAAAACTAAGATTAAATATAAAGGCAAGAACATCAGAAATTAGTAAAGATATATTTTTAGAATACTGCTTGAAATACCATCATGAGAAGAAGTATTGCAAGATTTCAACGACCTTATGATTCTGTGTATTTCAAGAGCAGTAAAACTTTCAAAAAAGAAACTTTGCATTTGAATGACTCCTGATTGATGGTGCGATCAAATCCGCATGAATAATTGTTTTCCATCCTTAAGTTCTGAATGGAACATGAAACTTTGGCAAAAAAAAATTATTAAAAAGGTTAGCGATCTCTAAAGGATCAGTTACATGTGAACTATCTATGTTTAAAACTATGTTAATATTAGGTTTTTTTCTATTTAAAAGCTCGTCAACAACTTCCCATTCATTTTTAGTGTTGCCAAGATTTTCGGAGAGGTATTTCGGTTCTTAGCTCAAGACATATTTTTTATAGTAACTTTTAAGCCTATTATTGTTTGGATGCCTTCTAACGCGCATACACAGTTGATTTTTTCTTTCTTATTTTATTCAATAAAGATAAAGTCATCCAAGGTTTAGTAGTTTTAAATTTCTTGCATTTGTTCTTTATTTGTTGGCTGCAATTCGAAATATGAAACTGTAATTTATTCAAAAATAAATCGAACGCAATAGAACGGTTATCAACTCTGTAGATTTCTTCCCAAAATTCAAAAGTTAAGGCTCTCGCAAAGCTAAAAAAAAATCATTCATCGTAACATCTCTAACAACTTCCTTTTTAGATCTCGAGACAACGTGACTAAGCTGTATGGTAGTTAAGCTGTGGTCCGTTATATTTAGATCGAATATTGCTGATTTATAAGTTAGTGAGCTGTTCCTATGTAGCCTTATGAAAATATGATCTAGGCAAGAGCTAGAACTCATAGCTACTCGGGTGGGTTGAGACAGTAATGATTCGAGACCAAAAGAGGACAAGGTTGAAAGAAAAAGGTCGACGTTGGGTGAATTGGATAAAATGTTTATGCTAAAACCACCCAACAGTATAAGATTTTTACAAGTTTGCCTATCAAGAAACTCTGCAAATTCTTCCAAGAACACTTTTATTGAACACATATGTGTTGTAAATTCCAAGAAAAGAAGACCGGGCACCAGCAATTTCCAGTTTTACACCAATCAAGTCAGCACTAAATAAATTACAATTAATAATTTCACATGCCAAGTCACTTATATAAAATACCGCGATACCACCAGACGAATATGAATCATTGCACGTAGCAGCGAATGTAAAATTAGGTATATAAAAGTCTGAAACCTCAAAATTGTAAATCCAAATCTCAGAAAGGAATATCAAGTCTGATAAATGATTCAAAGAAGTAAGATGCGAATAAAAAGAGTCAAAATTCTTTCTTAAACTACGAATGTTTTGATGTACAACAGAAAAGCCTGAGGAATAATTATTTGAATGGTCTATACAAAAACAATTTAAACTATTAGAATTAAGTAAAATATTATATATTATTAACACTTGAATTATTATTTAGAGGATCAAAAGAAAAATGTACAGAATTAGACATTTAAGAAGAAAATATAGTATACTTAAGAATTAAGTATAAAATTAAAAATTAACAATTTTAATAATTTTATCACCTTCTTTCTGATAAGGACCGTCGAGTTCCGCACCCATACAAATTACCATAATTGGTTGTGTTTTAACTGCTTTGCCTTTGATAAAAGAGACCTTGTAAATACAGTAAGGGAATCATTGATGAATATTCTAGTGCTGCTGGTGGAGTTGCTACAGTCGCTGTTCTTGTCATGGTCATCGAAGATATTTGTAAATAATTTCATTTTGCTGCTACGAAGTTTGTTCATAATTATTTCCTTCCGCGCAAGCGATGAAAATTTAACACACACAATGTTCGATGCAACATTTCTTTTCGTCGTTTCTTTTGTTATCACATTCTTAACGTAGCAATTCTCAATTTCGTCAGCATTGATCTTCTCTCCAACACCGTCACTAATGAGTGCAATAACTCTCTCTTTAGCATTAACATTGTTCACCTTGGGTATGCCGACGATGTCAATCGAACTCTTCAATTCTCTCTGCTCAAGCAAATTCACTTTCATTTCAAGAGAATCAACCTTCTTCGTAAGAGATGCATTGTCTTCTTCTAGACATTTACTTTTAGCAACTGCCTCCGAGTTTATCTTTTGAAGTTTCAGTATTTTACTGTGCAGCAATTGAAGTGAGGCATGGACGTCATCAAGAAAGGGAAATGACGAAGGAGAAGTGTTTAGTGCATTGGATATTTCGCAAGTTGCCGGAACGGATGATGACTCATTTGTTGAAATCTTGGGTGGAGTAAGAGGAGCACGATCATCCAAAATTGATTTTCTCCGCTGAGAAACACACACAACCGTTACTCTTGTAGCCTTGTTTGCTCTTCTCAAAAACCTCAATTTCTCTTTTTTCCAATTTAGCGCACTTAACATGAAAATATATGGAGCATTGACCACATAAAATTTTTTGTTCTTGCCTTTCTACTTTTAAATTGCAAGTACCACATTTCATTTTTAATAATTTAATTTTTATTAATTTAATTCAAAGAAATGATCTTTAATTTATTTAAAAATTTGACAAAAAGAATTTTAAAACTCAATTTAACTTTAAATAAATAAGACTAGTGGTAGTAAATCTAGACGCGTCTGACAAAGTCTCAGTAATATATTGTATGGATATCTTTAAACATTTCTTTTAATTTGATTACACAACCGGCTAGGGCAACTTACGCGAGTCAAATGCCTTTTTGTTTCTCTCTCAAAAAAAATATCGTAGAAGGAAAAAAAAGGAAAGAAGGAATACGATTTTCTGACTGTTAATTTGTGTATGTATGTGTGTGTGGTCTCGTCTTGTCATCTGTCCGTAGTGTATTGTGTCGTTCGTTCGGCTCGATCCTACATTCGGCTATCCTGACGTTAATTCGGCCCGAATGAGGGATTCCATCGCTTCATGTATTCCGCCACCGTGTTAGTTGAGTTCGATCCCTCCGTATCGCCCACCTTTTTTACCTCGTATCTACCGTTTCTTAGCTTTTTCATCCCTTTATATGGTCCGAAGAACTTAGGCCTCAATTTCATGCCGGAACCAAATTGTGTGCGCTTGATGGCGACTAATTCGTTCAATTCATATTCCTGCTCAGGGACCCTCGTTCTGTCGTACGTCTTCTTATTTTCTTCAAAAGGTTTTCGCGGACTTCCACTCGCATGTCGTTACGTTGTGCCTCCAACTCGTCTACGGCTGCCTCATCCATCAGTTCGCGAGGTCCGGACACTCCGCGTCTCCAAGCCCGTCAATATGCGAAAGGGACTAAACTTGGTACTCCTCGCATGACTATTATTTAGGACCTGCTGAACCCTATCTACATACTTGTACCAACTCTGGCTATTACCTGCGGTCGCCTTGGTTAGCATCGGAAGAATGGTTCTACTTTCCCGCTCTCGATCTGGGAACCCCTGTTGAAATCAGTACGCCTTCGTCGTATCACTGAAGGCTGTCGAAGTAAAGGCCGTTCCCCGGTCCGAGATTATCCTTCTAGGATTACCAAAGGTCGTAGACTGCTTCTTGAGCTTCTCGATCACCTCGCTGGATCCGGTGCTCCTAACAGGGTATAACCAAGTGAATTCGGAGAAACCATCTACCACTACAAGCAAGTGATTGCATCGTTTCTGTGTTTGCTCCATCGGTCCCACGTAATCGACGTGAAACGTTCCAAGTAGCCTGTTCTCCTTATCAAACAGTCCATCCTTTCGTCCGGCTTTAGCTTGACCTTGGGTATGCTTTTCACAACGTTAACAACCTTTTGAGATAATCCTGGGATGTAGAACATTTTTTCCACTAAATCTCGTGTCCTTTTAACAGAAAAATGCCCTCGTTTATGAGCTAGGCTGATTATCTCTTGTTCCATTGGCGATGGAACGACGATAAGCTCCCTTACCGGATTTTTATGCAGTACTCCAGCTTTCAGATAGTAGTCCTCAAAACATCTTCTTTTCCAGAATCTTTATCACGGCCCTTATCCAAGTGTCTTCTATCTGCGCCCCTCTGATGCAGTGGTTTAATGACTCCGCAATTATTAGGCAAGAGACTCTACTCAAAGCGTGCACATGTTGCAACTTTGTCCCCGACCGATGCTCAATTTCGTAGTCGAAGTCTTGAAGGAACATTGCCCACCTAGATACTCTTACAAAGGCGTTAAAGTCGGTCACCACCTTGAACCTTAGACCCATCACATATACCCTCCACTTTTTTAGGGCGTCTATGACGGCTAGTACCTCTAGTTCGAAGGAATCATATTTTTCCTCCACTGCCAAAGTCTTCCTTCTCACGTACTGTACAGGATGGTATTGTTGATCATATACATCCTTCTGTAATAGGACCGCACCATAACCGTGCATGCTGGCGTCTGTGTGGATCTCGGTTGGTGCCTGAGGATCGAACAACTTTAGTACAGGTGCACTAAAGTGGTATAAACCTTTGCTCAGCGCTTAAATTTTCACTAAATAATTGGCTCATATTCGTTGAGATACAATATTCTATTCAATATTATATTCATACGGACATTTTTTTTTTCTTCAAGTAACTTTTTATAATTTTCAAAATGTATCCTGCTCCTAAATCTGCTCTTAAAGGTTTTAAAAGGTTTTGACCTATTATGCCTAAAAATTTTTTGTTTTGTATTTTCGTTAACTTCCATGCCATGGTAGCTTTATATTCGTTAAATTCTGCAGGCACTTCTGTTATAATTTCTTTTGTTATTATATTTTCTTCATTAGTAGTTTTAATTTTTACAGGGATTTTTAATGAAATCCTTGGAATTTCTAAACGTTGGGACTCATCAAGTATGCTTGTTGTTGAGTCTGTGTCTACTAGAACATGAAGTATTTTCTTATTAACAGTTATTTTTATTATGGGAAGTGTTTCTGTTTCCCTACTAAAGTAAAATTTACTTCCTCTGGTCTTAATTCGGTGGCATTCGGTGGTCTTAATTCCTAAAAGGCTGTTGGTTCTGAAAACCAGACCTAAAATTTCCTTGGGGTTTTCCCAATACCTGTTCTTTTTTAACTTTTCTCTGAAATGAATTGGGCTTTTGATTTCTATTAATATTATTATTTTGTTGATTGAAATATGGTTTATGAGGTTGGTTACCACCAAAAGGTTTTTGATAATGTGTTTGGTAGTTTTTAGATGAGTCACTGGTATTAGAATTCAAATTTGTGTAACGCAATAGAAGCTGATAAGCCTCCCTATTTTCGTTATTTTTATCCTTTTCGTCGATAGATCTTTGTTGATGATCTCTAATTTGTTTTTGTAACTGGACCAATTTAATTTCTGGATTAAATCACTATTTGTTTTTATATAATTTTTTTTTCACTGAATGTAATTTCGATTTTAAAGGTCTTTCACTTTCGGTTCTCTCTATGAGACTTCAATATATATGGAAGGCAATTTTCATTTGCTCTTCTCTTGGATATTTACCGATTTCGCGATTGTTCGACCACTAGATTCCATATATCATTGCTTTGTGCAAATCTTATTGGAATCCTACCGACTGCGCCAAATTTGCTTTTGGGACTTTAGTTAAAATAAAAAAATAAAGCTCATTTTAAAATGTAATCTTTATTGATTAATTATTATTAGTTTCTGATCAAGACCACTGGTGGGGGGATGTCTATCTCTTGTACATAAAAACTAAAGACAAACTCGATTCATATCGAGTAGTAGTATTTATTCAAATAATCTGCTTATGTTGCATTATCATGGTGTGATGTTATTGATACGAACAAACTGTTGTTTTTATACTTTCGTCAGTAGATCTTTCAGTGGTCGCATAAATAGTTATGCTTGTTTATCGTCATCCGCACATCTTACGGATCGTGTTTCATGGGGATGGCTTCAGCAGTTTTGTTATCTAATATAACTCGCGTAACTGTTAGCGCTTGCTCTGTAGTGTTATGGCTATTGAAATAGTCTGTTCAACCTAACAGCGTCTTCAGCGCACATGGCTCTTCGTCCTTACCATGACGTTGACCATGTCCCAACAGAAATTTCGCCTGGTCGAGACCAACTAAATTCCTCGGCTTGGCATTGCAAAGGTGCGTTAGCGGAAAGCCACGCAAATGTGAGTATCGCTCCTTCAGAGAACGAACATTAACTGTCTGACTAGGTAGCCCTAAACCACGTACACTCCCTTCAGCAGATGACGCTTACGATTTCCCACTACAGAAACTGAAAGGCTGGTTCTAATTGCTTTCTCCACACCAGACACACCATTTGTTCATTGCAGCGTTAGCTCCTCTGGTGTACCGTCCAAATCCAGTTCGTCAAATAACTCCTTCTCAAACATGGTAAGACATGAACCGTCATCGAAAAAGGCATACGTGTCGACGAACTTATCGTTATTGCCTTGGATACGAATAGGCACCACCTTAAACACTTTGACTTCAATGGTGGAAGCTTGAGGAGATCTAATGTAAACCAAAGTAGCACGCCCAAAGATAGCACGTAGTGAGGTCATGATCGCCACATCATCAGCCGAGTACTTCAGTCGATCACTTACCATCTGATAAGGCTCACCCCTTAACGCCTTGCGAAGTCGAACAACATTTTCCTTGCCGGAATAGTTACCCTCGATGGTGATGGACCTAAATACTTCTTTAAAGTTGGGCCATTCCCCTTTATTCGTCCCAGAGAAAATTGGCAGCTGCTGAACATTCGACCTATTTAAAATTGTCAGCAGATTTGTCATATCCGTCTGTTGAATAGAGGATTCTTGAAAACTAGTCCGACTGGTGGGGGTCCACTAATTGGTGTAGATTGTGGCTGATGCGCCAGATTCTCCATTGGTCGGCTTAGTTCAGCACTTTCCAACAAAGCCTGATGATTAGCTTGGATTCTCCGGATCATTTCCAACCTTTCATCCGACAGCCTAAAGGGACGACTTCTAGGGCTTGACGTCATCACGTCTAACTGCCTCTGTAATGCAGCGAGTTCGACATCCTTCTGTGCAGCTGCCGCCGCCTCCATCAACCCGTCTAGAGTGACCTCCAATTCATCTCGCTCAGATGGACAGAACACGACGATTTCTTCCGCTGGTTGGAGCCCCACAACAGCCGGACGTTCATCCTCCTCAAATACTGCCTGACACGAGCTTTCGCCACAATACCATGTAGTGGCTGTATCGTATTTACTTGGGTCGAACTTAGCACAAGTAAAATGCCACCACCGTTTACAGGTGTCACAGCTCACAAAAAATGCAACAAAAAGAACTGACCTGGTTTTGGAACAACAATAAAATAAAATAGTGTTGCCACGCACTTAAAACATGCACTTTCTCTGCACCAAGATAAATATCGATGAGACCAGCTCCGAAAAAACACCACGCATAGTCTTATGTCTTTTATGTCGATTTTATTTTCTAGGAAAGACAAGGTTAAAATCTTTTTTATTCAGATTTATAAAACCTACATTGGTATTGGAAAGTGCAACACTAATGTCTGACAAATCTGCTGGCAACAAATCCAAATCTAAATCTTTTTAAAAAATAACGAGGGTTACAAACACATCACGACATATAAAAATTAAG
Source organism: Chalcosyrphus nemorum (assembly GCA_949716465.1). NCBI lineage: Eukaryota > Metazoa > Arthropoda > Insecta > Diptera > Syrphidae > Chalcosyrphus > Chalcosyrphus nemorum. The sequence goes on from OX454334.1 coordinate 38,121,307, forward strand.
TATTTACCTCGCAAAATTAAACACTTCACCAACTCTCTTTCAACTCATAAACCCAAGGGACAAGTTTCTTCACATTAACTCTCCACCAGAACTGCTACCAGCTGATCTTGTATGTGTAAGAACGGGGCAGTTAGCATCTAACGGTAGCATAGTTAATGGCAATGAACTTAGGAATTCTTAAGTCAGTCAGTACACGTCTTATGGGAGAGCTTTTTAGAAATCAGTAGTGTGCCATATTTTTTCACCATACTAAATTGAGAGAAACCCCGCATAAAATATGTATACCCGCCAGTGAATTTCCATTTATATCTGACGTAGATCCAACAGCGCACATTTGGCAGTGCGCTGATTGGCTCGTTCGGTTTTTTTTTCCTTGGGTTTCTATTGAGGAGCTTTTGGTTTTAGAGCTTTGGAAAAAGTTCTTTATGATAAGTGTTACCGTGGCGATCTTGTTTTGATCTGATATATTATTTCTTTTAATGTGTGGAAAATACGTAAAAATTCAGTTACAAAATTGTAAGATGTTTCTATTCCAAAATCTTTTAATGTTTTGCACTTTGTACGCATACATTTTTCTCTCCCTTTGTGTTAAATTTTCAGTACGTTGAAAAATACAATAAAATACGCAATGGGTACAATAGGACGTTTACTTTTTACATTCAAGCAATGCACTGAGTGAGTGATTTAAAATTCGAAATATTAGTTAGCCATTAAAGGAAAATTAATTGACAATTTTTGCATTTCAATTGATAAAAAATTAGACCTTGGCCGATTCGTCTCTCATGAATGAAAAAAAAATCTTCGATAATGCCGCCAGTGTATATATGTATGTATGTATATGTATAAATTCGGAAAAAGATAGTTTTGACCAACAGTGCATAATTAGAATATTTTACGCAATAAAATACTTCAGAAGCAGGTCAATTTACCCATACCCTTCCGCTCATCTCAACAGAACACTGAAGAAGGGTATGAACATATCTTTCATTGCTTTATTGCTGAAAGTGTTTTTTTTTTTTAAATGTCGAGATTCTTAAGAGTGGTTTCTAAATAAAAAAAATCAATGAAAATTTCAATCAAAAAAATAGGACGCCCTACATAATATTTTTTCACATTTTTACTAGTTTGAAATGTCGGCTCTTCCCTGTACTGACAATTTATGTTGAACAGAGTATAGTTTGGTTTAAAGTTTCAAACTTGGGAAAATTAGAGTGTTGACAGCGGAGTAAATAATTATCTTGTGTTCCGAAAAGTTACACGTTCCCAAACCAACGAATGAATTTAATTCAATTAAGTTATACAACTTCAATTCAATCGTATAAAATAAAATACACAATACAATTCAATAATTCATAAAATTCATTAAAATAGATAAAAAAATTGGGCAAGTGCGAGGAGGGCCTCGTGCAATAGAGTTCCGGACATTTTATATTGTCATTTATTCATATCCTGCATAGGTACACCTAATACTGATTTTGATATGAATAATGTAATGTCTTGTACGTAGGTATGTCCTAGTAATACTGAACTGAGATTCCAGTCCATTTTAACTTACACTTTCAATAAAAAAAAATGGCGTACCAAGCTTTTGGATAAAAATGCATGTAACGGTACTTTGCTTGTTAAATGGTTTGAGTAAAGCAAAACACTGGCAATACTCGACATGCAAAGGAATACAGCATTTAAAGTTTTAAAAATTAAAAAAAAAACAATATTTTTGAAAAAAAAAAAAAAATTTAAAAAAAATTTTAGTTTTTAAACTTATTTAGTTTTCAAAAGCAGCATAGAGCTAACATATACGATCCATTCGTGCAAATGACTTCGTTTTTGAAAAATCGAAATCGAATGCAGTAGCAGCAAGAGAAGAGCTTATAGGGAAGTCCATGCGCTTTTCTAAAATCTGTAACTCGGGAACTACGTAGCGGATTTAAATGAAACTTGAAACTTGAGCAAATCGTAGTATCAAAATGATCTACTGTAAAAATTATTTGGATAACATAAAAACTGGGGGAGATACAGTGGGGTAACTAGATGCCCCATTTTTTAATTTTTCTCAGAAAATATATAAAATATAGGAATTTTCGTATTGGTTTTACAATCTACACGAAATTCTACGTATCTCCAATTTTTTTCATATTTTTACCATTTATGGTTTGGCCGCTAGGGGGGGTGGGGGGCAACATTTTTCAAATGTTTGGCGAGCTTTTTTGTTCAACAAATTTTGCCAAAAAAAAATATTTCTTACATATATGGAGCCCTTGCAAAATTCTCTTTAATTTGATATGCCACATGATGGGGAACAAAATAATTTTTTTTTTTGCCCTTCTGCAAGGTGCACAAAAAAGGGCTCCCAAAATGAAATTCATTGCCGTCATCTTGTGCAGGCTTCAACATAATGTATACATAGCGAAAGTTTCAGCTCCCTATGTCTAACGGTTCAAAAGTTACAGGGCTGTGACAGACTGACGGACAGACGGACAGACAGACACCGTATCAAACCCATAAGTGTTCCGTCTTACCTTTTAAGGTCAGGAGCACTAAAAACTATATATATATATGTATATATTTATTGTTCATCCGAGTTCCTAACTTTATTTTACGGTATTTCGGTGACTAGACATATTCTTTCCACTTCCTCATTAAATAAAGTCAACACTAACTTTGATGTTGTGTTCAAGTGCTTATGCGAAATATACATTTGTACGTTGTGATGGTGAGAAATGTAGAAATGTTGAAAAAATGTTTCCAAGTTAAGAGCAAAAATATTGATTGAAAAGATACATTCAGCTAAAAAAACCGGCCGGCTGGATCTAAAAAATCTTCCAGCTAAATTGATATCAATCAATCCAGTCAGATCTGACTGGAAAGCAGTCAAAATGGCAACAGTACTATTTGGTACTTTAATTTCGTAATCACGTCCAATATTGTCTTCAATCGCACTTTTTACTTGCACCTATAATATAGGGCAAGTATTGGATTCGTGAAAAAATTGGACCTCGAGATAACAATGAATTCTGACATTACGATGATAGAGAAGCTCGAAAAAGTGGGTCTGCCGATTCTGTCTGTCTGTCTGTGTGTGTGTATTTACGCTGGACTGCTGCCTAAACGGTTGTACTGATTTGCTTCAAACTTCATATCTGAGCTCTGTAGGGTCGCAATTCGAGGCGAAATTGGAATTTTCGTTCTAGCCCTATTATTAACGGTACTTTACTTAAGGCCATTTTCACAAAAAGACGATTTACTCAAAAACGGCTCTAACGATTTTGATTAAATTTCATATTTGAATTAGTCTAGCCAAATGCTATAAGGTGGCGTACCACGTTTTTGGCTAAAAATACGGATAAAGGTACTTTTCTTATTAACTGGTTTTAGAAATATGGCTATTTCACGGCTAAAACTCAATGGATTTCCATGAAAATCGAAATGTGGGCAAGATTTAATGTTTAATAAAAAGTGGCATTTAAATTTAAGCATATTTTTTACTAGCGGAGTCGATAGAGCTATGTCCGTCCGTCTGTATGTCACCAGTTTTTGGGCCTTAAATTTTGAGCTAGGTCGATGAAATTTTGTACACGAGGTCCTTTAACTTAATATACCCTTAGGTAAACACTTTGGAAGCAATTGAAACAAGATACATGCAGAGGTTAGAAGAAATGAAGAAAAGCCAGAAAATGTGTGAAAAGGGTGTGGTGAATGGAAAAAGTTAGTTAAACAAGCGTGTTTCAAATAATTTAAACTTATTTATTAATCAAATGGTTTATTATAAAGATAGGCAAATGTGTGCGACGGTCAACGAACAAACTCTAACTCTCCTGTCAACAATCTTATATTGCGCTCGTGCAACGGAACAAACGAGATAACATTTGAATGTGATAAATGGATGATTAGGTGTGAGTTAACGAAAGTTTTGTATACATACTTATGTGTTGCCGATATGTTTATATGAGTACGATATGAGTATACATAATGTTAATACTAAATATGTTATTGGATATTTATGTGAAAAGTACTGAGTCGCCACACTATTCCCCCTCTAGTTAACTGGTTAACGAATATTATTTAAATACATATTGTATTGCTTGGGAATCCGGACTCTTCTACCAGAACGTGGGATTCGAGATGGTTCTTGCTTTTCCTTATCAACGGAAATTGTTGCTGGCGTGACCGGTTCTTCCTTCTCTTCACATGGTAGGAACGCTGTCTTCAAGCGATCGATTGAGATTCGCGCCGTCCGATTAGATAGCTTCAGTTTAAAATATTTATCTCCTTTCTCTAGAACCTCAAAGGGACCATCATAGGGTTGTTGTAGAGGAGATCTGACCGCATCGTTGCGCACGAAAACGTGTGTCGCTGTTTTAAGGCTCGGCTGAACAAATGTTTTAGTATTACTGTGGGCCGAAGCAGGAACAGGCGCCACCTTGGCCATAGTGCGACGTAGATTTTTGACGAACTCAGATTCAACTTGACACTTTCCTTCTCCAAAAAAATCGCCTGGGAGCCTTAAAGTTGTGCCGTAAAGCATCTCTGCTGGTGTTGATTTAATGTCGGCTTTGAACGTTGAACGCAGGCCCAGTAGAACAGAAGGCAAAACATCGACCCAATCATCTGTTTTGTAGCACCGTATAGCTGATTTAAGAGCGCGATGCCATCGTTCGATTATCCCATTGGCTTGAGGATGATACGGGGTAGTTCTGTGATGTTTGATGCCGAATAGGCGAGTTAGCTCCCTAAAGATGGTACTCTCGAACTGTCTTCCCATGTCCGTCGAAATCCTTACAGGAACGCCGAATCTCGAAAACCATCCGTAAATTAACGCTCTAGCTACGGTCTCAGCTGTGATGTCTGGTAGTGGGTAGGCCTCCGGCCATCGAGAGAAGCGATCGATGCACGTCAATAAGTAGCGGTTTCCATGCGAGGATGGTAGAGGGCCGACTATATCAACGTTGATATGCTCGAACCGACCAAGTGGTGAGATGTATGTGGCTACCGGTGTTCGATTGTGCCTCTGGATCTTGTTCTGCTGGCAGGAAACGCACTCTCTGACAAATTCGGAAATTTCTTTACGCATATCGGGCCATACGTATCGTTCCGAAATCAACTTCATAGTCGCTCTGACTCCAGGGTGTGACAAGCCGTGTAAACGATTCATTACCGCTCTTCGTAAAGATTTCGGTACAATAGGTCGCACTCGATTGAGAGACGTGTCACAATAGATCTGTGATTTGATTCCTGGAAAATTAAGCAGTTTTACGGTTAGTGAATGCGAATTAAATTTACCTGCATCGATAAGCTTTTCAATTTCGTCATCACTAGACTGTTCAGATGCGATAGAATCCAGGTCTACAGGGCATGTAGCAAGCTCTGCCACTCGAGACAATGAGTCCGCGACGTTGTTGTCGGTACCCTTCACGAAACGGATGTCTGTGCTGAATTGGGCAATAAAATCTAGTTGCCGAATTTGCCTGGGCGATGACTTGTCCAGCTTTTGCATGAACGCAAAGACAAGTGGTTTATGGTCCGTATGTATACTGAACTCTCGCCCTTCAACCAGATGACGAAAGTACTTCACGCCCAAGAAAATAGCTAAGAGCTCGCGGTCGTACGTACTATACCTCTTCTGCGTCTCGGTTAGCTTTTTGGAGAAAAACCCCAACGGTTTTGCATCTCCATCGACGGTTTGGTGAAGGGCTGCACCCACTGCTGTATCTGACGCGTCTGCACTGAGGAACAGTGGTGCGTTGACGACCGGATGTGTCAAAAGCGTAGCGTTTGCCAAATCTACCTTACACCGTTGAAAAGCCGCTATTGCTTCAGTTGTCCAGACGATTGGCGAAGGATCGTTCTTCCTGTTTCCCTTTATGAGGCTCTTAAGTATGGCCTGGTTACTAATGGCGTTGGGTAGAAACCGTCGATAAAAGTTGATAATTGCCAAAAATCTCTTGAGCTCCTTCGCTTTTGTCGGCTGTTCGAAGTCTTGAATGACTTTGACCTTCTCGTCCAGCGGCTGGATGCCCTCGCTGTTTATCTTGTGGCCGAGGAATCGCACTTCGTTTTTACCGAACACACACTTTGAGGCGTTAATCGTGAGGCCGTAGTCGCTCAGCCGTTGGAAAACTTGACGGAGATGATATTGATGTTCTTTTTCGTTCACAGAAGCGACGCAGATGTCATCCAGATAGGAAAATGCAAAGTCCTCCAGCCCCCGCAACACTTCATGGATATGACGTTGGATCGTTTGTGCGGCGTTCCGGAAGCCAAACGTCATATAAACAAACTCAAATAGGCCGAACGGAGTGATAATGGCCGTTTTCGGAACATCGGCTGGCTCTATGGGTATTTGGTGGAAGGCTCGCTGCAGGTCGATTGTTGAAAAAATTGTTCGTCCATGCAGAATGTGCGAACAATCTTGGATTAACGGAATGGGATAGCGATCTGGCTTCGTCATCGCATTAAGTGCACAGTAATCGCCGCAAGGTCGCCAGTCTCCGTTCGCTTTGCGGACCATATGCAAAGGACTTGCCCAGTTGCTTTTGGAGGGTCGGCAAATTCCTTTCCTCATGAGGTATCGAAACTCAGCCTGGGCAGCCTTTAGTTTCTCAGCGTCCAACTTGCGTGGAGGAGGTCCTTTCGTCTCGATGTGATGCGTTGTCGCAGTCGTGGCGCAGTTCATCGTAGGTCTTGTGTTGAATCCCGTAAGGTCTTTGAACTCAGCTAAAATGGAAGCAAACGAATTTGTATTACTGAATGTAGATACGCTTACCGAGTTAACGAATAATGTCTCCGCTTTTGTTTTTATATGCGTTTGGCCGTCAATTAGCTGGCTACGCTTCAGGTCTATCAACAGATCGTAGTTTTTTATGAAATCTGCCCCGATGATGGGCCTTTGCACAGCCGCAACTATAAAGGTCCAGGAAAAGGCACGTCGTAGTCCTAGGTCAAGTGTTAATCGTCTTGTGCCGAAGGTTCGAATTTCACTGCCGTTAGCTGCGAACAGTGATGCAGAGTTGGAAGGCGAGAGACGATCGTTGTATCTTGCTGGAATTACGGAGACGTCGGCTCCACTGTCGATGAGGAATTGTTGGTTGGAAGATTTGTCGTGAACAACTAATCTGCAAATGTGTTGGTTAGTGCGTTGTTCACTTTTGCTCCCACTAACTAACACTTGACTGTCTAGTTTTTTGACTTTTTATAAGAGCAGGGTTCACGACAATTGTTTGCATTTGCCCCGTGGCGCTTGTGGTACCAGCAAACTGGATCCTGCTCCTTCGAACGACCACGACGAGAATTTACAAAACGATTGCGACTGTGGCTGCGACTACGATGATTTTGTTGACGTTTCGATGACTTAAACAGCTCATTGATTTGACAGCTTAGTTGGTCTATTTGTTTTTGCAGTGACATTGTAGATGGCGCGTGCGATGGTGTTGGGTCGTGTATTAGCTGTGATGATTCGACCGGCATGATGTTTCTGTAGTCACCCACTTCCATAACCTTATCAGCCAACCTTGCCAAATTTGCTAGGTCCTCGTTGGACGCTTGGAGAATTGCCCGCACCTGTGCAGGGAGTCTTTGTAACCACAATGATTTGAGAAACGCGTCGTTAATTTGTGCGCCTCCTAAACTGCGGAGCTCATTGAGAAGCTGGGATGGCCGTTTGTCTCCTAGGTCGACTTCCGAGAGGAGTTTCTTAATTTTCCTTTGGTCCGAGTCACCAAAGTGGTCGATCAGAGCTCGTTTAAGATTGCCGTATCTGTCGTTGTCTGGTGGCGCTAAAACTGCGTCGGAAATTTGAGAAAGCACTTTGGAGTCTATGGCACTAATCACTGAATAAAATTTTGATGAATCACTCCGGGTTTTGGTTAGCTCGAACTGTGCCTCCACTTGGGCGAACCAGATTTCTGGCTTTTCGTGCCAGAATGAGGGAATTTTTAAGGCAATTCTGGAAATCATTTCCGGAGAATTAGTGCCCTCATTCCGATTATCTGACTGTCCGTTAAGTGAAGGTCCAGAATCGTTGAGCCCAGAGCCCGAAGCTTTGCGGAACTCTTCGTCCGTTGGCATACTTGACGAGCACGCGACTTTACCGTTTTCGCTCCGTTTTTCTCTTACTGAGAAAAAAAATTGTTTAAAGCGGGAATGTTCTAGAAACTAACTGTACTACATTCACGCACCGATTTAACTTAAAAAGAATGTCGGGGTCACCAATTGTGGTGAATGGAAAAAGTTAGTTAAACAAGCGTGTTTCAAATAATTTAAACTTATTTATTAATCAAATGGTTTATTATAAAGATAGGCAAATGTGTGCGACGGTCAACGAACAAACTCTAACTCTCCTTTAAACAATCTTATATTGCGCTCGTGCAACGGAACAAACGAGATAACATTTGAATGTGATAAATGGATGATTAGGTGTGAGTTAACGAAAGTTTTGTATAAATACTTATGTGTTGCCGATATGTTTATATGAGTACGATATGAGTATACATAATGTTAATACTAAAAATGTTATTGGATATTTATGTGAAAAGTACTGAGTCGCCACAAGGGCATTATGGAAATGCAGAAAATTTCAAGAAAGAAGGTGAAAATATATATAGCGCCATAAAAAAACAGCAGCGAAACTGTACGCAAAGAGTTAAACAAAATAGCAGGTGATCTACAAAAGATCATGAAACGTCAAATGTCATTTGTTCAAATTGTTAAGCAGACAAATGACACAAGGCAAGAAAAAGTGCTGCCAACTCTAAGAAAGGAGCTACCTCTTATTGTATAAACTAAGTAGAAACAAAATACCAAAAAACTAGAGAGGACTTCAACAATAAAGTAGATCCGAAGGACTTCAAACCTCAAATATACAAAGTTCTCATAGTGGTATTATTATCATACAGTTAAGGTGTGGATAAAAGAAATAAAAATAAAGTGCACGACTGGATCGTACTTACTTGCACCTATGTGCTGTTAGTTAAAACTGAACAAATTTTTTATAAAGAAAAAAATATTAAATTTTTTATAAAGATAAAAATATTAAATTTTTTATAAAGAAAAAAATATTAAATTTTTTTAAAAAATATTTTTAAAATAGGTACATCTATTTGTAATACTTATGGTGCAAATATTGTTATCATAAAAAAATATACATTTTGAATTTGATGGTTTTGATATTTGCATTATAGAGAAAACTGAAAAAGATGGTGTGTCAATTAAATCTGTCTGCTCATCTGTGTCTATTTATTGGACTGCAGCTTAAACGGCTAAACCGATTTTATTTAAAGTTTAGACCTGAGGTGTTTTGAAATTATTGCGTATGAAGCAAGTAGTTTAAGATTTTCAAAATTATGAAAATAATTGCTGGTGCGGAAAGATGATGTGCTAAGACAGACAGACACTCGAAGAAGAGGTTTTTTTTTTGGATATATATGTAGCATGGTTTTTAAGAAAAACTTTGCAACAGTGCGTCCAAGCAGGACAACCACAGGGGCAGCATGCATTGTAAAGTTATGTACGTATGTACTATGTACATTTTATCTCACCTTGTGCAAAAAAATCTTGATTTATTTATGTTCCGATGCGGTAGCGCAAACGCGTGAAATTGTATACAACTTGTCGCTCAACGGCTGAATTTCAACTAGACCCAAGAAAGCCCTTATTTAATAAAAATAATCGATTGTCAAATGTGAGCTAATTTCGTAGTTATTTCATGTCTCCATACTAGCACTTTTGCCTCAATTCCTTTATGAGATTGTGGAACTATGTCCACTTTTGTGGACTTATAGCCCACCCGGGTGAGTCAAAAGCCAATTATTGTCTATTATGGACTTTTGGCCTTCGGACTGCGGCGAGAAAAATGTCAGGGGAAAAGAAAATTGGGTTGTTAGATTTACTGGTTAAGTTTGATAATATATGATTTTTAGTGAGGGAAGTTAGGTTATAGCATTGAGCTACGTAAGATCTCTATTCTATAATTTTAATCCGGATCTTTATCGTGAGCGTGGTGAACTGAAGCAGAAATTTTATAATCTTCATAAATATATATCGGACTCTCCAGTCTGTATTGTAAAAAACAACATTTTGCTGTGACATCAATATGCAATCCTGTTGTACAAAAGCAGGGTGCATAGAAACAAAAAAAAAAATACTCTAAACTACGATACTGACAATATTGCAGAGCTGAAATAAAACGATTTTACCTTTATGAGTACCCTATACGGCTCAAATGTAAAGATTGAACAAAATCCATTCACCCATTGAAGCAATCAGAATTAGCGGACACACACGTTTTGCATAATTTTTGTATAACTACCACTGTTCTTGGCCAGGATATTAGTCGCATTAATTGGTTTTATAAGAATATGTTTACAGCGACAAAAAAAAAAAAACATTGGGGCTGTCACATCATAGCATCAAACGGGTTAGCCTTGGGTGGAAACGGAATTTAAAACGGGAAAATACGCAACCGGTTGATAATATTGAAAGCATATTTTTATTTACAATATTATTAGTATAGGAGTTTTATATAAACGTTCTCACAAGGCTTAATTAGTACAATAACATACGTGTCACCGAAAACGAAATGCCGACGTCCTATTTTGGTATATTAATACCCTATCCTAAGGTATATTAAGTTTGATACATAGTTTGTAACATAGAGAAATATTGCAAATAGACCCAATAAAGTATATATATAAATGATCAGCATCACTAGCCGAGTCGATTCAGCTATGTCCGTCCGTCCGTCCGTCTGTCTGTCCGTGCGTCTGTGTTTCACCAGTTTTTGGGCTTTAAATTTTGAGCTAGGTTGATGAAATTTTGTATACGAGGTCTTTGGAAAAGTAAGCAATATGTTTTTTTTTTTTTTTAATTTTCGCACTGAAGGGGATATGAAAACCCGTATGCTGATTTTTAAGGACACGGGCATAGTCACCACGTCGATACGGCAAAAGTAACCAGACAGGCCAACGTAGCCCAGCTAGGATAGTCTCCCCAATGCTTATCAAAATCATGTCCATCACAATTTCGAAAGTAAAAGAGGAACCGTCTCCCAAATTACAAACAAACTTGAAGAATATGTGCTCTTTCATTTACAAGAAATTGACTTGATTTAATAAAAAAACGCTATTACTGTATTTTTGTAACGACTAATTCAGCAAAAATACAGAAGTAAAAAAAGAAAATTTAAATTTTTCTTGAATTCAAAATTTAAAAAATATGAAAAGGCTACAATCCGTTTAGAGCGGATCGTATGATACCCTATACCTTTCCTGTATACAAACTTTTTTTTAATATCTTATCAAATTACTTCAAAACATACATTTTCTCAAATAGTGGGCGGATTTTAATTTGTTTTTCAATATATACTGTATTTTGTTCCTTAGCAGTGATATTGTTCGAATAAAAACGTCAAAAACTGTTTTTTTTTTTATAAAAACGCCCCTAAAATGTAGGCGTGGTCGAATATAATGTATGGAAGATTTGTAGAATAGAAATGTATCTACCTATTTACTTCAGAAAGTTTTTTCGGGTTTCATATGAAAATACTGAAAAAAATAACTTTCGAAAAGTCTGTGTCTGTGGGCGGATTTTGAAAATTTTTACACTTGCATTGCTCACTTTTGCATGGACTTTGTATACAAAATTTCATCGACCTACCTCAAAATTTAAGGCCCAAACACTGGTGACAGACGGACGGACGGACAGACGGACGGACGGACGGACATAGCTCAAACGACTCGGCTAGTGATGCTGAAAAAATGCTACAAATTGATACGACCAAATAAGATAGGGATAGGGTATCATACGATCCGCTCCAAGCGGATTGTAGCATTTTTTCACTGGCTTTTCAACTAGTGCTTATTTCGTGAATGGTAACACTTAGCTCATGTCTGATTTGACAGATAAACTAGTTTTATCCTTCCGCTGAACGAATATGGTTGTGTATACGCTTGAACAACGCTGGGAAATATTGCGACATTACTTGGAAAATCATGGTAATGTTGCAGAATGTGTGCGAAAATTGCGTACGGATTTTGGAGGAAAAGAAGCACCGTCAGCTCCGTATGTTCGTTATCTTGTGAAAAAAGTCAAAGAAACTGGCATCCTCATCGATAAACCGAAGCGTGAAAAGCCAAAAACAGTGCGTACACCCGAGAAAATTGCTGCTGTGTGAAAGTGTGCGTGAAGCGCCATCAACATCAATTTACCGTCGTTCTCAACAAGTGAACATTTCGGAGACATCATTGAGACGAAATTTGCATAAACACCTTGGTGTTTGAAGCCAACTGACCATCCAATGCGTTTTCGCTTCGCTAAGTGGTCTGCGATCGACTTAGAGAAGATGCCGATTTTGCCAAAAAAAATCATCTTTTCAGATGAAGCTCATTTTGATCTTGGCGGGTATGTTTTTGAAGATCGCATTATCAGCTGCAGAGCTGATGTCGTTTGGACACCTCGGAGCTGCGATTTGACACCGTTGGACTATTATTTGTGGGGTGCCGTAAAAGATAAGTGTTACGCCGACAAGCCAGAGACAATTGACGCTTTAAAGGACAATAATCGTGAAGCTATTGGTGAAATACAGCTGCACACAATCGATAATGTGCTTAAAAATTGGACCGATCGTGTAGGCTACTGCATGGCCAGCCGAGGCAGCCATTTGAATGAAATTATTTTGCATTATTAACCGGAAGGATTGTACTTTCAAATAAAAAAGGAAATGTAAGAAAATATTCAGTAGTTTTTTTTTATAGCATTTTCAAAAAAAAAGTTATTTGGCGGACCCTTTATATACCTTAATGGGGGTATCTTCAATATTTCTCTATGTTACAAACTATGTGTCAAACTTAATATACCCTTAGGATAGGATATAATAAACATACACACTTAAAGTGTGTCCCATAGAAATATATGCGTGCATATGTACACATTTTGTATTATATTATTATTATTATTATTATAATATCGTTGCTCGGCAACCAAACAAACATAGAAGTGAAGCAACATCATCTTATAACTGTTTATAACTGGAGCTTACTAAAATCAATTTTGCAATACTTTGTACTCGAAGATAATTATTTTTTTTTTGAACATGGTTCTACACTAAACTATGCCTATGTTCGAATTTGAGTTCGACATTTTGGATGGAGGCCTCTTAAGCAAGTACATAAACAAATATTGCAGGTAGACCCAATAAAGTATATACATATATATGTAAATGATCAGTATCAATAGCCGGCTCGATTGATTGATTGTCCGTCTATCCATCTGTCTGTCACCAGTTTTTGGGCCTTACGTTTTAGCTAGAACAATAAAATTTTGTATACGAAGTCGAATGTAGATATTCTTATCCTACATATCTCCCATACATTGTGTATGGCCACGCCTACGTTTTAGGGGAGTTTTATCTAAAAACTGTTTTTTGAGGATTTTATTAGAACAATAAGCAAATTTCTCTAAATGGAACTTTTTGTCAACCGTTTTGTCAACTGGTGCTGAAATATATTTACTGCGAAAAGATTTAATACAATTAATTAAATTGACGAACAACATTACGCGTTTCGTCGGTTTGGTCATATATATATGGCCATATCTCGGTTAATACTCAGTGCATGTTGGTCAAAATAAAATTGTGAGGAAAATTTAATGTATACAAAAATATGGCATTTAAACTTATGATTCAATTCCAACCAACAGCATAAAGGTGCAAGTACGTGCGACCCAGTTGTGCACTTTATTTCTTTTTCTTTAGTGGCGCCTTAAGTACTTTAAGTAGAGTAGATACGTTTACATACATAGCTAATAATAGGCGTGTTTTTTTCGTATTCTATATAGTCTTAAAATATATTTTCCATATTAAATACACTAACAACTCAACCTATATAGAATTAAGAAATCTCGATAATTATCGAGCCTTATTTCCTTAGCCGCAATAAAAACTGTGCTCCCAAATTGTTTTATTTCGATTGTGTAGAAAAATGATATCGAAAATGTCAAAAATGATTGAACAGACAGCAGTCATTCTTAAAAAAAAACATTAAATCAAGAAAAAATGTGTTCTGAAGAGAAAATGTAAGTAAAACCTAAAATACAAAATTTATGTACGATTTTATTGTTATTAGAAAACAGAAAACATGGGCAAAGGAGAAGGTGTTGGGATTGCTGAAATTAAAATAATAAAATGTCAGTACAAAGTGCTTCCAAACTGCGATATTTAAATTCCTTAGCCCCGATAGGCGTTTAATCGCAAATACTTTTTTAAGCCTATATAGGATACCAAAAACACACGCCTAATAATGTATGATATTGATTACAACATCGCAATAGAGTCGTTAACTAATATTTTTTCTAAAATGTACGCTTTTGTTAGTTTAGCAGATGTTTAACTTTGTTTTGATGAGCGCATACGAAGATCAATTTGTCAATTTATTGTTCTGCGTGTGTAAGTATGATTAGATGCAAGTTTTTACTCGATCAAAATAATAGGTACCTACCTGATTACTGCTTTTGTGCTTGCTTAATTTCGTAACTGTAGTAACTCATATCATGGGTGAAAATGTGGGGAAATAAATCAATTCTAAGGCTAATGTACGCGTATTGCAAAGGAAGCATATAAAAGATAAAAATAAATATTAGACCGTAAGAAGCCCATAGACGGCCAAGGTCTAGCTTCTCACAACTGTATGTTGTGCGTGGTATATACTTCTTCACGTACAGAGGAGACCTACAGTTGTTTTATACCGTTTCCGATGGGCAGAGGGCTTTTGGGGAGCTTTCTCATGACATTTATACTCTTGAATATTTGTCAGACTCTCGGAAGAGGTGGGACCGGGAAAAAACTTTTGATGATATTTTTTCTGGATTCAAACTTAGAACCCCTTGTGAAGTAGTTCAACGCACTAACCACTGAGCCACGGCACCCACTTAGGAAGGAAGCATATACCTACCAGAAATTAGGAGTAGGTAAAAACAAAAAAAAAATAGTGACGGAAGCTTGCTATTGGTCAGAAAGGATATACTGTTGCCTTTATAATTTATCGTGGCTTAACTACAACATTTGCAGTCCATTAATGGACGGAATAGCGAACATTTTATTAAGTACAAAATTCAAACAAAATCGATGATGCCTTTATAGTTTATAATCTAAAGTATAAATTTGATGAAATTCGGTTAATCCTCTTTCAAGAGAATAGCTGTTTGCTAAATTATGCACAAGTAACGTTATAAACACTTTTGATCGCCTGTATATTGGCCTCAGTGTGAAATCGAATCTAAATCGTTGTAGCCGTTTTCGTGCAAATCGGTTTTTTACCAAATTCACTTTAATTAAAGTACCTACCACTATCAACAATTTTGGTAAGATAAGTAGTACGTCATCTGATTGGAATTCTGCAGTCTGTTATGTATTTTCATTCTTTTCATCCCCATCACCAGAACGGATCTTCTTGTAGACAAAGAAGACGTGAAAAAGGAGTAACTGTAACTATTAAGCCAACGATTTACATTGTTTTTTTTTTTTTTTTTTCTAAAGGTTTTTTTATTAATGTGAATTTAGAAAACTTAAATGCTAGACAAAAACGCTTAAAACTAGCTTAAATAACTTATCTATCTTATTATAACTTACTGGCTCTGTGCGAGCGCTCTAAGCTAAACTTAATGCTTATCCTATGTCTTTCGACCTAATGTAACTAATCTAATTATTAAATGAATATAAACTAACTTATTGAAAATGACTTAACTAAGAAAATTTATTAGAAAAAACTTAGTAACCGGACATTTTTTATAAAAAACTATATACTACCTTAAACCTAAATAGGCTTACATACTAACTTAAAATAAACTTAACGACTAATTGTTTTTTTTTGTTGCCAACTGGCTTTTTGTATTTTTTTGTATTTTTTTTTTTTGTTGCCAACGGGCACTTTTTTTTTTTGTTTTTTTTTTGTTTTGTAATTTTACCCTACCTTAGAACTAAAGAACACCTAAAGCTATGTAAGTCGGCCGAAGACATGAAAATATACATGTTGGCCATATAGCCGTACTGTTTCTATCCGGGATCTATAGGGATCGACGAGGGAGCTCCCTCAAGCCACCAGAATTGTTGGTGCTGTCGCTCGACATCTTTGATATCTCGGGTGGACACCGACCTACTAAACCGGAGACGGTCCTCAGCGCTCCGTACGACGTCTTGCTCATAGTTGAGCCGCCTATCCACAGTTTTTCGGGCTACATGGAAGATTATCGGAACTGCCGCTCTATCCTGGATCAAACCTGCCTGATCATAATAGAGGAATGCCTCTGGGGGAACAAAGCCGTTAAGGCGCACGCTCTCATGATACATGTTATTGGGGTAGAAAGCCCCGGAGATCAGGTTATTCATTGAGGTCATTGCTCTCGCAATGTGCCTTCGAGTCATCTTGATTAGGAAATTGTCCACTTTTATCAGACTCGCTTTATTGTAAAGGATCTCGTTGGAATAGAATTTTATGTACTGAGACTCTGGTGTTCTGTACAAGTGAAGGCAAGCCCGAAGACAGGCCCTCTCAAACACCCGAATCCTTTCCATCCTGCTTGCCCCTATGTTGAACCACACAGGACATCCATAAGCGATCATGGGCCGAATAAGGGCCATGTAGCAGATTACCTTCACCCTTGCATCGAGTTGGCTGCTATAAAACAGTCTCTTTGTAAGAGCGAAAGCGCCTCGGGCTCTGGTTAGAGCAATATCTACATGTTTATTAAAATATAGATATTGGTCTAGCCAGATCCCCAGGTATCTGACTACATTTTGACATGCAAGTGGACGTCCGTGCTCTCCAACAATAGAGAACTTTCGCCAATTCTTCCTGGTATCCCAAGAGGCCCCAGACAACGGCGTTCTGAAAAGAATGGTCTCAGATTTCTGGAAGTTGATCTTCAACTTCCAGTCATCGCAATATCGCTGAATCTTATCGAAGTCACGCTGCAAGAGTGTTGCAATGACGTCAATCTTAGGTCCTGATCTGTACGCTATCAAATCGTCCGCGTACGCTATCACGTCTGGAAGAGATCCTATCAGATCAGCTGTGTAAATATTGAAAAGGATCGGCGAATTAACCGCCCCCTGTTGCAGACCATTTTTAATTTAGAACGTCCCAGTGGAAGTTACGCTGCCATTTTTCACAACGAACTTTCTACCAGTGAGCAAATTAAGCCACATGTACAGTAGTGGTTTACTTATACCCAACCTGCTCAACTTGTAAAAGAGCCCTTCTAACCATACGGTATCGAAGGCCTTCTCCAAGTCAACCAGGCAGGCACCCGTGCATTGTTTCTTACTTTTGTTCCACTGGATATCCGACACGAGTTTAGACGCGGCATGAATTGTATCATGCCCCGCCTTAAAACCGAATTGGTTATCCGGAACAATTTTATTTTCCTCAACCCACATTATCATTGCTCTATGTAGCACTTTCTCGAAAACCTTGCTGATGTTCGGAAGGAGACTTATGGACCGGAGATTTGCCGGATTGGAACTGTCTTTTCCCCTTTTTGGGATCGGCTGAACCACCGCTGTTTTCCAATGCTCTGGATAATGGGCATTATTCAGTGCATTGTTGAACAGGGTGGCATAAATGTCTACCGCTACTAGAGGAAGATGTCGAAGCACAATGTTCGATATTCCATCGATTCCCACTGATTTCTTCTTTCTCAGTGATTCGAAGATCGCTTGAAGTTCTACCTTCGATATGTAAGGGGGATGAATCCCTTCAATGGCAATGACATTGTTTGCAACATTATCATCATTGAACCTGGTGAAGCCAGTATTCCCTGATTGCCAATGCTGCAAATCATATCGAAGGCGGAAGTTGTGTGCAAGGACTCTATTCTCCAGGTCGTGGTTCGGGCGAATGCAAGCATTTACCTTATACACATCCTGAAAAATGGTTCCTATAGCTTCAACCTTCTTCTGCGGATCCTCGATCACGAAAAAGTCGTCATCGTCGACAGCGTCAACTGGATCTATTCCTGCTTCTGTAAGTAACTGTTCATTGTGAGTTGTACGAGGAATCTTCAGACACGGAAGTTCGTTGACATCGTTCCTCCGAAATATTTTATTAATCTGGGGGAACATACTCGGGTTATCAGACTTGATAGCTCGAATCTTATTACCCCAGTGCAAATTAGTCGACAGCCTATAGTTTGCTCTAATTAATACTTGGAGATTCTTTATCAACGACTTCAGAGTCCTAACCTCCGAGTTCTGTCTGTCAGTAAACTGCCTATGCAAGTTTTTTAGTCTTGTAAGCAGTCTACTTTTTTGTACGTGCAGTGCGTCGATTGTTGCGTTGCGGTAAACGTTGTCAGTTGGTCGATACCGAGGTATAGTACTGTCCATCGTTCGTTTAATTGTCTCGTCCATTTGTTTGAGGTAGCTGTCAATCTCCTCATTTGACAGATTCCTATTGGACGGTGGGTCGAGCGAATTTGAGGCGAGTGCTCTTGTTAAGTCTCGGGAAAAGCGAGGCCAACGAGTCTTACTATAGTTGTAGGAATACGTTTGGACAAACTCTTCCAATTCCGCGATTTCGTTGGGGATAGTTATTTCGGCAATAAGTCCGCAATGGTCACTGTCATACACGAACGTGCGTAAACAGTTTATCGTTTGTCGGTTCACGTCGGTCAGTTGTAACCGTTCGTCGAACAGGAGTAGATCCAGATAGGAGCCGCTTCTAGGAAACGACGGACTATCTGTAGCTTTCAAATCGAGCCGAAACTCGACATTGTGTTGACCCCACCAATTGAGTAGTGAGTTCCCCCTAGTATTTGGCGTTTGATTTCCCCAATCTCTATGTTTGGCGTTCAAATCTCCGGCCATGAGGAAATAATTCTCCCCCAATTCCAGCCTTAGGCATCGAAACAATGTCTCGAGCTCGGACATGAATAATGTAGACTGAGGAACATCAGGAGCATAAAATGCGACCACGAACATCTTCTTTCCACTACGGAGAGGGATGCACACAATACACGCTTCTAGCTCCTGGAACCTACGCACTTCACCACTGTACACGGCCCTATACCTTAGTTCTTTTCGAATGAAGATCGCAACACCGCCTCCACGAGTGGAGTTGGGTCGGTCTCTTCGTTCGATATTATATTTATTGTGCCGTATTTTGCGCTTCTGCGTTAGCTTAGTTTCGCTAACCAGACACACATCAGGGCTTTGGTCGTCGAGCAACTTAAAAAGCGATTCTTTGCGCTCGATCCTAATCAATGAATTCACATTCACCGCAAGGATCTTCAGGGATTCCCCATTCGCGGCCGTACCCATTACGACTGAAAGTGCGCTAAGCTCGGCAAAAGCGCGTAGATCCTGTCCACCCGATTCGCCTGCTCTACTAATTGGCGCTGGAACTGACCAACCTGCCCCTGAATTTGGAGCAAGATGGTCAGCAAATCGCTTTGAGCTTCAGGTGCCTTAGGCACTTGAGCCTGTGCAGCTACCTTTTGTACAGTGCTCATCCTACCTGACGCCATTTGGGCGTAGGTAATTTGGGGAGTCACGGCTGGTGTTTGGACGGAACCTTGTGGAACTTTCACCACGCGCTTTTGCGTGCGAGCCAGATTTAATGTTTTAATGCTCTGAAATTCAGGACAACCCCGATAATTAGCGGTGTGTCCCGAATTTCTGCATAGTACGCATGAGAGCTGGCTCTTATCTGCCACTCTCTCCTTACCCAGAGGACAATCTTCTGTTTTGTGGAACATTGCGCACTTGACGCATCGAGGCTGCATATTGCAGTTCGACGCGGCGTGCCCGAACCTTTGGCAGCGAACGCATTGAATAATGCCCTCGCTGCGTTTTAATTTGTCCCATGTGACAACCTGGTGGTCAAGGACATGGATACGTCTAAGACCCTCCAGTTTGCTGTTGGGAGACAGCTGAACAAGGAAGAACGGCAATTTCCGGTTCTCCCTTTTGGCCCTCACTGTGGTGAAAGGCTTAACTCCCACAAACGTGAGATCGTCGCACTTTAATTCTTGGAGTATCTTAAGGACCTCCTCCGGCTCGGTGGATGGATCCAACCCCTTCAGCAGCATTGTTTGCTGCTTCTCCTCTTTAGGAGTGAAGGAGAAGAACTCCGTCGTCGAGTCCCTTAATAGATCTTTAATTTTGTGGTAGTGTTCGAGTGTATTACATTGAATAGCGTGTCTGTTGTCATTAAGCCTCTTAACATTAAAATTTCGACCAATGGCCGACTTACATAGGTCAATGGTGTCCTTTAACTCCATCTTATACGTTTTTATTGGCGGTACTCTTACTTTTATCTGTTTCTGCTCTTCTTGCTGTAGGTTTAGCGACTGCTGCTTCTTTGGCTGCTCCTTAATAAGTGCTTTTTTCAGCTTCTGCTGCTGCTGCTGCTGCTGCTGCTGTTGCTTGGACTGTTGTTGTTTCTTTGGCTCCTGTTGTAGTTCTTTTATATAACTCTTTTGCGGCTGATTTTGATGCATAAGCTGCTGAAGCTGCACAGGTTGCTGCTGCTGCTTAAGCTGATTTTGCTGTGGCTGCTGTTGCTGCGTGATCTGGAGTTCTGCCTGACGCTCCATCTCTCGCCTTGCCACTTGTTTGGCTTTGATTGCCAATACTTGCTGCTGGAGCTGCCTTATACTAGTATTAAGGGACTCCAGCTCATCGTCCTCGTCATCGGAATCCGATTGCGCTAGCGATGCAAAGCCGTTGTTTCCTCCAACGAAGTTGCTTGACGCACATGGGTTCTCTTTGGCATCATCTGGTACATCCATAGGTATACCTATCGCTGACGCTTGTGTCTTAACTGACACAGGTAGCTTTCTAGCCACAGATAGTTTTCTACCAGAGGCTGACTGGGTGCGACGTATTGGGATGGGGAGGGGCGTTACCTTCGTCTTCCGCCTCCTCTTTGCATCATTAGTTGTTTGTTGGGGTGATACCGGTGGTGGCAACTGCATCGCTGACTCCATAATTAGTTTAGTTCCGGCCGCAACTCCGATTACTGGGAGTGCGGGCCTTTCCGCACTCATCACTATTTCCTTGCTTTATTTTTTTATTTATTTTTATTTTTATTGTTTTTATTTTAGCTGTCACTTTAAGAATTTTTTGAATAGGAATTGGGAAAAGTTAACGCTTCCCCGGCTAGGAACCGAATTGAGAGTTGCTCTCACACTGTTCCTCAAATACCACGTTTGTTAGTTGGGTTTATTTTCTCGAAGTAAACTTCAAAAGGGGGGGAAAAAACTCTTAAGGTTTTTTAAAAAGCCGAAACACGTCTACACTCTATCGAGTTCTATGAACGACTGACGATTTACATTGTGGATAGGTGTAAGTGCGTTCGCACTACTGGCAACTAACAAGCAAAAGCAAAGTAAAATTACAAATTATTTTAATGTTGCGAACTAATGTATGAAAAAACATATACTCTTTTCATTAATTCATTATATCTTTTCATTATTGTTACACGATTTTTTTTTATATTTTGTTAGCTTTCCGGTTTTTCTTTTGCTATTTTTACAAAAAAAAACTTTTTGTAGTTATTTTTTAATTCAAATATGTTCAGTACATATAAGCTCTCACAACTAATAGTTATTTTACTTAAAAAAAAAAACTCCTATTCGATAACGTGAACGGTCTATGTTTTAATTGGTTCACGTTACCGCGAGTGTACTGTATGTAATTCAGTCAAAATAGCTGCTGCCAGAACATTTTTCTTTTATAAAATTGGTCCTAAATAAAATACCGTTAATATGTATGTATTAGGAGTACAAAAAAAATTTCAATCATGTCAATTATATACAAATCTATATTGTTGATCCATTGTGAATTCGTTTGAAAAAATTCGGTATTGTGAACTACAATTTTTATCAATTTTCTCGTTAGCTGTCAAGTTTTCTTTCAAACATAAATTTGCAATTGATGAGTTCGTCCTGCTACAAAAAATGTTAGTTTCGAATTAAATAATTGATACATTTTTTAAGTTTTTTATTTTCCAAGGTCTCAAAAAGTAGTAAGCAACAAAAAACAACTATCCAGATTGATCCAGTTGATGGAAGAGAACGTGGAACTTGCCAAGGGATTTTGTTCCAAAGCGTTTGAAGTGTTTCTTAAACTTGTTGCGTGTAATTTCTCACTTAAGAAATAAGTTTTCAATATTTCCCAACGTTGTTCAAGCGTAAAGGGACTCATTTCAATCCGTGGAGGTATAATACTGACATTCTGTCAAGATTTCGAGCGGCAAAGAGCTGTCAGTGTCGAAATAACCTTTGATTTAAAAAGAAACCACTAGATCGCCCACCCTGTATATGTATTTTCTTTGATTCATTAAACAAATAAAATATTTTTTTTTTTTAAATTCAATGCCGGATGACAAAATATCTTCTTTAATATTTAATATATTTATTTTTTAATATATTTAATTCTCTGGTATTTGTGATTTTACCACTTTAAAGAGTGAAGTCAAGTCAAGTCTGTATGTAGTGAAATTAAAATAAAAATGTTTCAATTTGTGAAGCTACATAAAAATGCAGCGCTGTTCTGCAAGACATCTCTATCTTTAAATTCTCTGCAATAGTACAACAAACAGTCTTGCCGCAATACAAAAAAAAACATGTGGAAATGCTACAATCCGTCTGAAGCGGATCATGGGATACCCTATTCCTTTTTATGAGGACGGACGGACATGGCTCAATCGAATCGGCTATTGATATTGATCATTTATATATATATTCTATGTTACAAACTATGTGTCAAACTTAATATACCATTAGGATAGGATATACAAAACATACGCTTTGAGCTATTTGGTATCACCGGCTTCTAAAGCTTAATTGTTTATTTTTGCTTTGAACAAATGGAAGAGCAACAATGACATGACGAGAGTGGTTCGTGTGGAGTACTAACTCTTCGTTGCACTGTGTTGCAGATCTGCATACATTTAAAAATTGTATGTTCCTATTTTTCTCAAATCAGAGCATTGTTCTATTTTCAAAATTTCAGCGAAAAATGAGTCATTGCACTACGAAGGGTTGAAGCTTGAAGTTTGCCTACTTTGAAAGCATTAATACGTGCTTAGAGATACTATTTCTTAAACTCTAATCTATATACATATGTATATAAAAATAAGTTGCGTTGTGTTCGACATTGATGTTACCAAAGTTTTTATGTACGTATATACGGTCTTTATATGTGTAGAACGAAAATATATTAAAATTCTTTACGTTTTTGGGCCTTAAGCTTTGCGCTAAGTCGACGAATTGAAGTATGTAGATAGTAACTTGCTCAACAAATCATTAAAACATTGATGATAGCGACATTCACCTTTAAGGGCGGTTTTTTTAAAACTCTTGTTTTCTTCAATTTGCATCAAATAAAATCAATTATTAGGAGCGAAGCATATACACACAGCGATTTTTAAAATGAATTGAAAACAAAAAAAAAATGTTTTGGAGAAATTTTTTAAGAAATTGGCATTTTTGGCGGAATGATTTATTGTACTGCAGGTCTAAATGTAAGGGGAACTTGGTTTGAGATAAGTAATTGCTGCTTTTCTGTCATTTGCATTATTTTTCATTCAATAAAACTTAAGTTTAAACACTCGGACATCACCAATGCACAGAAAATGGAAAGAGGCAAGAAACCAGATCTATATATTAATTAATTCTAGATTTAGAAATTCAATAAAAAGTGTGAAAACCTATCCTTGGGCTGATATTGGCTCTGATCACGTTCCCTTGGTAATAATAAGAACTCTCAGCTCTTAGCGATGTCTCACTACTGAAAACAGGAATGCAAGGAATTACACGATTTGGAAAAGACCAATACATTTAAACTTCGAAAAACAAAGTTAAACAAGGAATACTTAAGGCCAAAAAGGGATCAGTACTAAATACTCCCGAAACGAGACTTGTTAGATAGAAAGAGTACATCAAAGAACTATTCCAAGACACTAGAAGCTAATGCACGAATAGGTCGCCAATGGAGGGTTCTGATACTACTTATGATGAAGTACAGCGTGTGATACTGAATGGCTCTCGGCTGGTCCCGATAAAATTCCCAACGAATTTTTTAAACTTTTGAATGAAGATAGATTAAAGCGTCTTACAGCAGTTTATGGTGCAATATACAGTTCTGAAACAATCCCTAAAGAATGGTTGAGTCGACCTTTGTAACTCTGCATAAAAAAAATAAGCGGCTGAATGTGGCCACTAAAAAATCATTATTCCAATGTGTCAGTGTCTAAATATATTCTTGAAGATAATCCATTACAGAATATGTATTTAGGAAATTAGATTTCGACATATAACATATTCGACATACACACAGCTTGGTTTTAGGAACAATATGGGTACAAGAGAAGCATTGTTTATATTAAACACTCTGATTCGAAGATGTCGAGAAATGAATGTACATATGTAATCCACACATGCTGTATCGATTTCGACAAAGTAAAACATGATAAACTAATAGAAATACTTAAAGCCAAGGGTTTAGATTGCACAGATGTCAGAATTATAGAATATTTGTACTTGAACCAAACTGCTGAAGTCAGAACTGTAGATGGCAAAACTGGACAGACAACAAATGTTATTCAATGCCCACTCAGAAGAAATTTTTAAAAAAGTACTAAATGAAAGTAATATTGGAATAAAGGTCAACGGATTGCTGATAAATAACTTAAGGTTCGCTGACGATACAGTCCTAATAGCCAATACATCTGAAGACTTTCAGAAGTTAGTTGACCATCTGAACGCGAAATGTAACGACTTTGGTTTACAGATAAATGTAAACAAACAAAAACTTGCCAATTGGATGTCACGTGACCTCCAACAAAGAAAGATTAAACGGAAAAGTAATCGAAAAAGTGCAGCGCATCAAGTACTTGGGAACCATGATCGATCATAGCATTTATGAAAATGTAAAAGTTGTTCTGTCAAAATGAGTTGAATCTTCCATTAAAATTGAAAATGCTAAAATGTTATGTTTGGAGTATATTACAATACGGTGCTGAGACTTGGACGTTAAAGGAAGAAGATATGAATAAAATGTCTCCTTTCCTCAATACATTGGGGATAGTTTTTTACAAATAAATCAACTTACCCAATGTAAAATACAAAAAATTAAAAAAAAAACATTCAACATTTTTGTCACGCGAGCAAAGCCACGTATCAGCTAGTATTATCTAAAATCTTTTTTGCTCTTTTTTTGACTGTCTTTGTAGAACGATTGTTTTTTGACTTTAATAAATTTCAAAAAAAGAAAGACTTAAATCTAATACTTTTATCTATCGTAAAGCACATTCTTTTAAAAATTAAATACACATGCCGATTATATAATCCGGCCGAGGCACTGCGCACATTGTACAAGTTGTATGGAGAGGCAGTCATAAAGCATTTGCACCGAATTCAATAAAATTTGGAAAAAAATTTGAACTGTATAAATCACTACTAAATTTCAAGATAATCGAAAGAACGGAAATACAAAAAAAAAATATATTTTTTACTAGACTTTTTTGTTATATGTTAGGGTAATGTATAAAAGGCTTTCACTCAAAAGCTCAGCCAATTTTTATAAAACTTTTACCAAAGTCTTTATTAGTATCATTCGATGATGATCCGCTAGGAGTTGATGTGGTCGAAACAGGAGGATCCAGATTGCATTTTTTAGGGAGCTTGACGATCATTCCCTTCTTCCATTCATCCGGAAAACT
This sequence comes from Chalcosyrphus nemorum, assembly GCA_949716465.1. Classification (NCBI taxonomy): domain Eukaryota; kingdom Metazoa; phylum Arthropoda; class Insecta; order Diptera; family Syrphidae; genus Chalcosyrphus; species Chalcosyrphus nemorum. Next base: position 38,147,019 of record OX454334.1, read on the forward strand.
CTCGGCTTGCCATGTTCTCCCGACAAGTGCTCTGCTCTGCCGATTCTGTTAGCGCAGTTTGAAAAAGTTCCGCGGGTATGCCGTCAAGTACTACTACAGTGAAAGCTCTATGTCTGACATGTAGGTTTATCAACTATTTCCAAGTGTTTAAGAAATACAAGGTGAGATTTATTTATATTATGTAGAACAAGGAATTTTATTCCTGGTTATAAATTTGTTTTTACGATCTCTAAGAAAATATTTAAAAGAGTTTTTATAACTGGAGGTGGTTAAATGTTGTCCATATAAATGAATTCTTAATATTAAATCTTAGCTTGCTTAAACTTACAAATAACTGAATCATAAGTATTTATATATACGTTTTTAATAAATTTGCAAATATTTCAGTGAGCCCTATGAGCCAAAACCAATTTTAAATGCCGCTCTGAGTGCAGTTCGTGGGAGAACATCGCTAATGGATTTAGTTCGTGTTGAAACTCGCACACAGGTAATTTACATTTTATGTAAAACAAACAATTTTTTCTATTTAACTATACAACTCGAGTGTTTGGAATACAATGATTAAGTAGTTTGAAATGCATCGAAAAGTATTAAAAATCACACTAAGCATAATCTGTACATTTTATTTGTTTTTAGCGTGAACAAAATATAATATATATTTGGATTGTATTGTGAAGATTGCTCGCCAATATTAAACAAAAAACATATGAAAATGCTACAATCTGCCCTGGCCTATTTCATCAATTTACAAATTGTCGTTTACAATCGTTTCTTTCACAAATTTGTGGAAGAATCGTTTTTTTCGGTTTCACAACATGTTTGTGAAAATTGTCTTTGTTACAAAGGGAAATTTTTAGTAATTTCATTGTTTCCGTTGCACCAAAAGTTGATTTCTTTTGTTGTTTGCAGGTACAAATTTGTTGAAATTCATATTTTTTTGCAAGTTTGTGTTTCACCAAATCGAAAAATTCTACAAATTTGTTTAATTACTGTAAATTTCTTACAATAGAAAATCGTGTGTCAATTTAATTACAATTTGTAATTTTCGAAAAGAACGTTTGTGAAACATAAAAATGCCTTTGCGTCCAAGACATAGTAGCACGGGTAGTAATATATGTATGTAATTGAAGATTTTGTGATAAACAACAAGAAGTAAACGCCCCTAAAAAGTGGGCGTGGCCATATACAATGTATAGACGATTTGTAGATTAAGTGGATATCTACATATTTTCTCAAGTAAGTTTTTTCGAGTTTCATATGAAAATAGTGAAAAAAAGAGATTTTTTTGAAAAGTGGGCGTGTCAGTGGGCGGATTTTAAAATTTTTTACACTTGTATTGCTTACTTTTCTAAAGACCACGTATACAAAATTTCATTAACCTAGCTCAAAATTTAAGGCCCAAAAACTGCTGACAGACAGACGGACGGACGGACATAGCTCAATCGACTCGGCTAGTGATGCTGATCATTTATATATATACTTTATTGGGTCTATCTGTAATGTTTCTCTATGTTACAAACTATGTATCAAACTTAATATACCCTTAGGATAGGGTATAAAAATGGCCCATTTCATTAAGGTTACAAAGTGGTGCAACACTTGCTACTTACTACTTCCATAAAAGTATTATCAACATTTGAACCGTTTGCGAGCATTTAAAATTTTGACTGAAAATGGGATAGTATGATACTTTTCTATTTGGATTTATGAAAACTCTAATTATAATGAAACAAAAGAAAATATTTTAGTAAATTTCAGTCACCGACTATCCTCCGAGCCGTCAAGTTCATTTTCCTATAGTGATATATTCGCTCTTTCTTCATATCCTAAGGGTATATTAAGTTTGACACATAGTTTGTAACATAGAGAAATATTAAAGATAGACCCAACAAAGTATATATATAAATGATCAGCATCAATAGCCGAGTCGATTAAGCCATGTCCGTCCGTCCGTCCGTCCGTATGTCACCAGTTTTTGGGCCTTAAATTTTGAGCTAGGTTGATGAAATTTTGTATACGAGGTCTTTGTAAAAGTAAGCAATACAAGTGTAACAATTTTTAAAATCCGCCCACTGACACGCCCACTTTTCACAAAAATTAACTTTTTTCACTATTTTCATATGAAACTCGAAAAAACTTCCTTGAGCAAATATGTAGATATCCACTACAAATCGTCTATACATTGTATATGACCACGCCCACTTTTTAGGGGCGTTTACTCCAAAAATTAATTTTCAAGTAAAGATATTAGTTTATAGGGCGAAATAGAAAATTTTTTTAATACATTTTCCACCGCCCACTGACACGACCAAATAAGATAGGGATAGGGTATCATACGATTCGCTCCAGACGGATTGTTGCATTTTTCACTGGTTATACCCTATCCTAAGGGTATATTAAGTTTCATACATAGTTTGTAACATAGAGAAATATTGAAGATAGACTACATAAAGTATATATATAAATGATCAGCATCACTAGCCGAGTCGATTAAGCCATGTCCGTCCGTCCGTCCATCCGTATGTCACCAGTTTTTGGGCCTTAAATTTTGAGCTAGGTTGATGAAATTTTGTATACGAGGTCCTTGGAAAAGTAAGCAATACAAGTGTAAAAAATTTTAAAATCCGCCCACTGACATGCCCACTTTTCAAAAAAATCTCCTTTTTTCACTATTTTCATATGAAACTCGAAAAAACTTACTTGAGCAAATATGTAGACATCCACTTAATCTACAAATCGTCTATATTTTGCATATGGCCACGCCCACTTTTTAGGGGCGTTTACTTCAAAAATTAATTTTCGAGTGAAAATATTTGTTTATAGGGCAAAATACAAAATTTTGTGAGTACATTTTCCACCGCCCACTGACACGACCAAATAAGATAGGGATAGGGTATCATACGATTCGCTCCAGGCGGATTGTAGCATTTTTCACTGGTTTTTTATTAATGACCTCTTGTCTGCTACCTCTAATCCAATCCATTCCTTCGCTGATAACAGTACCCTCAGTTTTAAATATTCGTTCCCTAACTCACGTCCCTGCTCTTCGGACGTAGAAGAGGAACGGCAGCGTATGTTAAACTCATTAAATTCCGATCTAGACAGCATAATCAAATGGGGTTCAACCAACAGAGTGGAATTTAATGCATCCAAAACACAATGCTGTCTCCTGTAACTCAAGCGTAACCAGACCTCCCAACCATTATGAATGAATGGTACTTGCATCGCTGAAACCGAAAGTCTTGCTATTCTCGGTATGTGTATCAACAACCATCTCCGATGCAACGATCACATATTCGAAGTCGCCAAAAATGCAGCAAAATGTCTAGGATTTACAAGGCATATATCCGCCCCAAGCTGGAATACAACGCCCACATCTGGTCAGGTGCACCTAAGACCGTTTTGCACCTACTAGACAGGATTCAAAAGCATGCTTTAAACCTCATAGGTGAAAGAAACATTATTAATTCCATAGTATCTCTAGAACATTGACGAAATGTCTCATGTCTTTCCCTGTTTTATCGCTTTTTTCATAAAAAATGCTCCAGTGAAATAGCCAGTTGCATTCCACCCCCCCAAAATTTCACCCGCAATACGCGTCATGCTTCGAATGCACATCAGTTCACCCTCCAGCCTAACTTCGGACGTACCGTTAAATACAGAGATTCGTTCATAACCCGAACGAAACGTATGTGGAATAATCTTCCCGGCTCCGTATTCCTTCACCACTACAGCCTTCAGACATTCAAGGCCAACATGCACAGGTACCTCCTCTGTTCCTTTTCCCAAACGCCCGTGCCCTGAATATTCAGTATAAGGGTATTCATATCCCCTTTGGTGCGCGCAAATTATAAAAAAAAAAATAGAGGACTTACAAAATTATGAAAAGCAGTTGTTGCTTACAACTCTGAAAAATAAACGGTGAAACGGCTTTTTATTGTATTTGGAAATAGAAAATACAATTTCCCTTAATTTTTTCTTTTCTTAACAGATTTGTTGGAGTTAAGTTTGTAGTGTGCGAAACAGAAAATCATTAAACAAATTTGTACATGCAATCAACAAATACAATTTTGTGATAGTAATTTGGTGAAATAGGCCCCTGGAGTGGATCGTGTGATACCGTATCCATTTCTTTTGTATGTACTAATTTTGTTTTAATAAAATTACTCTTGTAATGTATTTTGTTCCTAAAAAATGATATTATTTAAAGAAAATCGTCAAAAAACAGTTTTTCTATCAAAATCGCCCCTAAAATGTGGGGGTTTACATACTCAATGTATGGAAGATTTGTAGGGTAAGTGAAAATCTACATATTTGCCAAAGAAAGTTTTTTCGTATTCATTGTAAAATTAGTCAAAAAGCACAATTTTTTGAAAAATGGGCGTGTCAGTGAACGGATCTCAAAAATGTATACACTTCTACTGCTCATCAATAACCAATTGAAATTTCAGGTTCCTAGTTTTATTGGTTAATTTAATGCCAACTATAAGAGTATTTTTCCACAGTGTGCGTCTGTCACCAGTGTTTGGGCCTTAAATTTTGAGCTAGGACAATGAAATTTTGTACACGAAGTCTTTGGTATCGGGACAGAGCAAGTGTAAAATTTTCAAAATCCGTATAATAAAGTTTGACTGAGCCATAGTTCCAAAAAATTTTGAAAGTTAATTTTGATACCTCTTATTTAAAAAAAAAATGTACCACACTAACATCGGCAAGTTATTTAGAACCAGTGAAAAAATGCTACAATCCGCCTGGAGCGGATCGTATGATACCCTATCCCTATCTTATTTGGTCGTGTCAGTGGGCGGTGGAAAATGTATTCACAAAATTTTCTATTTTGCCCTATAAACTAATATTTTTACTCGAAAATTACTTTTTGAAGTAAACGCCCCTAAAAAGTGGGCGTGGCCATATACAATGTATAGACGATTTGTAGATTAAGTGGATATCAACATATTTGCTCAAGTAAGTTTTTTCGAGTTTCATATGAAAATAGTGAAAAAAAGTGGGCGTGTCAGTGGGCGGATTTTAAAATTTTTTACACTTGTATTGCTTACTTTTCTAAAGACCTCGTATACAAAATTTCATCAACCTAGCTCAAAATTTAAGGCCCAAAAACTGGTGACAGACAGACGGACGGCCATAGCTCAATCGACTCGGCTAGTGATGCTGATCATTTATATATATACTTTATTGGGTCTATCTGTAATGTTTCTCTATGTTACAAACTATGTATCAAACTTAATATACCCTTAGGATAGGGTATAAAAATGGCCCATTTCATTAAGGTTACAAAGTGGTGCAACACTTGCTACTTACTACTTCCATAAAAGTATTATCAACATTTGAACCGTTTGCGAGCATTTAAAATTTTGACTGAAAATGGGATAGTATGATACTTTTCTTTTTGGATTTATGAAAACTCTAATTATAATGAAACAAAAGAAAATATTTTAGTAAATTTCAGTCACCGACTATCCTCCGAGCCGTCAAGTTCATTTTCCTATAGTGATATATTCGCTCTTTCTTCATCGTCGGTGTAATCCCGCTATTTTGCTAGCAAAAAACTTAATTTTCTTTTGTCAATTCTTCTTTGACAAAACCCGTTAGTGAGTGAAAAACGAATACAACTACAGATAAGTGTACACACATTTCATTCGGCATGGCCCCCGGTCCGAATAACTTGTTGGGCAATCGGTTTAGTGGGCTCGATGTAGACCCCGCTGCCGAGCCCAAACAAAAAAAAAGAGAAAAAAAACAGTATTCTCTTCAATGGAATTGAATAACCCCCTCCCTATGAATACTGCTTCCACAAACCCCAAATTTATAATTATCTCCCCAACTGACAGCAACAAACCCTTCTCTGCCTTTAGCATATTCTTACTCAAAAAGGCGATCGATGGTATAAGCACTGGGTACGAGTACATTACCCAACTATGCGACGGCAATCTTTTGTTGCTGGTTAAATCCTGCGACACATGCAACTTACCCCCCACGCCCCAACTGATTGCGAACGCGTGTCATGTGCTAACTGCGCAGAGGCACACCCTTCCTCCTCCAAACAGTGCAAACGATACTTACAAGAAAAAGAGATTCTTAAAATCAAAACTATTAAAAAATGTAGCTTAAATGATGCTAAACAAATATACAGAGACCAAAACCCAATTCCCAGTTTATCCACTGCCTACTCCCAAGTAACCAAAATCGCAACACGCCAGGAATGTTCAACGAGCATAAACTCAACCGTGCCAAATAACTCTAATGAGAGTAATAACCCCCCCTCAACCTCCTCTTTGAATCTACCAACATCTACTCCTAAACCTATTGCTAATAGGTATAACAGTGAAATACAAAAAACTGCTCAGCCGAACACCTCACAAATGCCAAAATCAATACAAAAAAAATAAAAAAAAACTGTTGTTCAACTCCACTGGAAACAGTACCTACCTCTCAATCAACCTTAAATAACTCTCTCCTCTCTTATATTCAAACAAACTCAACCGATTCAAACTCATCTGTTACACACAAATATTACCCACACACCCCTATAGTCTCAAACAGCAACCACACTACAACATCAGCAATAACAAACTCTTCTTCTCCTATATCTAAAGTCACTCAAGCTCTCTAAGAAAATGACAAATACTACCCAATGTCAAATGATCCTTATGACACATTATAAAAATATTGATCACCCCCCTAATACAGACTCCATACTGAGTATGGCTGGATCAACTTCTCTTGACCCGCAAAGGCTGATCAATATTCAACCAAACAATATAACAAACTCTTTACAGAACAACAGGCCAAATATTTACATAAAAAATTCGAATACAACAAATAAATCCACAGTCAAAATAGTTCAGTGGAATATAAAGGGTTTCCTTAATAACTTCCACGAATTACAACTACTAAGTAATGAATTCAAACATTCCATTATCTCTCTGCAAGAAACACACATCAAATACAACTTTCAGGCGATTCCACCTCGACGATACTCTTCCTATTTCCATAATCTGACTTCGTGCACTTCATCTAAACACGGCACAGGCCTTTTAGTACATAAATCTATCCCGCATAAATTTATTACTATTAATTCAAATTTATCAGCTGTTGAAGTAGACTTAACAGTGAAACTCACAGTTATATCAATATATTTATATTCCACATGATCAACCCTTTTCGTGCAACGACCTTGAGGATATTATACGAGTTATTAGGACTCCGATCATCCTTACACTCGATTTCAATTCATGGAGCATCTCTTGGGGTTCAAAGTCTGGGAATAGCCGGGGTAAAGTAATTGAACGTTTCATTGCCAACGCCGGGCTAGCGCTATTGCACAGTCACTTCTCAACAAAAAAACATTCACTAATATAGACCTTACAATAGAATCACCATCGCTTATTCCAACCTCCCTTTGATCCGTAGCTAAAGACCTTCATGGAAGTGATCACTTTCCTATCACAACAACTATCTCACTCAATTCAAACTGCAAACATAAAAATCTCCCCAACAGATTTCTGCTTGAAAAAGCAAATTGGGACCTGTTTCAAACTAAAGTCGAATGTGAACTTCACTCCAGGGAAGCTTCTTCTAATATTAACAAAGAAGCTGCCATACTACAAAATACCATACGCTGCGCGGCAAATGCAGCAATTCCCCAGTCTAAACGAAAAATATACAAAAAAACAGTACTATGGTGGAACAAAGAGATATGTGTTCTCCGACAAGAAAAACAAAAAGCATGGCCTTTTTAAAAAATACCCTACTTACCCCAATCTTATCCGCTTTAGAAAGGCAAACGCGAAGTTTCGGAAAGCCGTGAAAACAGGGAAAAGTGATAGCTTCGAAAAATTCACTGAAAATATCAATCCGAATTCCACTTCACAAAAACTGTGGGCTGATATAAGAACCCTTACAGGCGACTATGTTCCGAATGCAATAAAAAAAAAAAAATCAACACGGAAAACGGAACTCTTACCTGTCCACTAGATATAGGTAATTTCTTTGGTAAGTCTTGGGAAAATTCTTCAAGCGACTCAAATTTTCACCCAGAATTTATCGAAAGAAAAAATTTTGTTTTAAAGTCTGAAGCGATTTCTTATCAAATCGGTCCGTCCGCTGTAGTCATTGAATCGCCCATAAAAAGAACAGAGCTTGAAAGTTGTCTAACATCTTTAAAAGGTAAAACTCCTGGCTTTGAACGCATTTCCTATTTTATGTTAAAAACCAGAGAAAAATGCTACAATCCGCCTGGAGCGGATCATATGATACCCTATCCCTATCTTATTTGGTCGTTTCAGTGGGCGGTGGAAAATGTATTCACAAAATTTTCTATTTTGCCCTATAAACTAATATTTTTACTCGAAAAATAATTTTTTAAGTAAGTATAAACAGCCCTCCGTCTCTAAAAATAAGGCTTTTAAGATTGTTTAGCAATATCTTCAATTCTGGCATAATTCCCCAAACTTGAAAAACAGCGACCATAATTCCATTACCAAAATCAGTAAAAGATCCATCGACGACATCTGGATACAGGTCCATATCTCTTCTTCCCTGTTCTGGTAAATTACTGGAAAAGATTATTGCCCGACGCCTTTCTTGATTTCTCGAAAAAGAAGAACTAATAAATATTAACCAATTGGCATTTAAAGAAAGCCGTGGTACAATCGATGCAATTTTCCATTTAGACGAGTTTATATCCGCAACCCTATCGGTACAAAATCATGTCTCTATCTTGACAGTTGATTTCGAAAAGGCATTCGACCGAATTGGCATTCACGCAGTTTTAGAGCAACTTTCAAAGTGGAAGATTGGACCTAAGATTCGGAATTATATTATATCCTTCCTTTCCAAGAGATGGTTTCGTATAAGGGCTAATAATACGAACTCGTCCACATTTAAACTTATCAACGGCATATCCCAAGGATCGCCCTTATCTGTAGTGTTGTTTAAAATTGCTTTTAACAAAATAAGTAAAATTATTAAAAATTACAATCAAGTCGATCACAATCAGACGATTTAATCGTGTACTAAAAATGTAAAGATCTATCATTTTTAGCAACTGTATTTTCTGATATTCTTAAGTCGCTATCAAACTGGGGCAAATATTCAGGAGCAAATATCTCTACTGAGAAATGTAAGATATTACACATATGCAGGGAAAACAATCGCCTAAAATGTATTTCTGTACACTAGAAAACAAATTATTAGAGAATCTTAGTTCAACTAAATTGCTTGGTATTATATTTGACTCTAAATACAACTTCAGAGAACACTGTATATCTGTAAGAAAAAAACTGGCTGCCAGGGTAAATATTATTAAGTATCTTTCTTCAAAAAAATTAGGAGTAATGTAAACACGCTTATTAACGTAACACAATCTGTTATATTAGGGAAAATTGACTATGGCCTTGCAATCTACGGTAAATGCTCCAGATCATCCATCCAGCTTGTATCAACACCATTCCACGAAGCTATCAGAAGAGCTACTAAAAGCTTTCGAACAATTCCCATATCTAATTTACTCAAAGAAGCGGGGCTACCTAAACTTAGTGAAAGAGTTGATTACCTAACATCACTCATTGTTAAAAAAATTAATTCTCCTGATCCTACTACAATTCATGCTGATGTTAATAAAATCTTAAAACAGAAAAAAAATTGAAAATATCCATCAACCTTATTAAAGACTGTGTTAAGGGCGAAAGACCAAAGCATTCCCATCATCACAAGTACGAAAAAGCGTTCCTCGTTTCCACCCTGGTATCTACCCGCAAACGTCACCTGCACTGATCTTACAAGGCACTCCAAATCATCAACCAATCACGAAGTTTTCAAAGCAGCGTATATAGAAAATTCAAACAAAAACAAAAACCTTGGATGGCGTTTCCTGTTCACCGACGCTTCAAAAAATGATGACGGATTAGCTTACGCTGTTGTCGACGAACACAGCATGGTTAAGTCTAGAGTACTTCTCTCCAATATATCATCGATATTTATTGCGGATGCTTTTGCTATATTAAAAGCCCTTCAAGTAGCAGATAATAAGAAAACTATCATATTTTCAGATAGCTTATCTTCAGTTACTGCAATTGAAAATATAAACAACTCCGCAGACATCGTCGACAAGATCCGGGAGAAGTTAATTGTCAAAAGAACAAAATCAAACTTATTTGGATTCCTGGACACGTCGGCATAAAAGGGAACGAAGAAGCAGATGCAGCAGCGAAAGCAGCAATAAAAGAGCCGCTCATAATGTCATACGTTTACAGTAAAAATGATCTTAACAAATATCTAACCAAGCATTGGAAGTACAAAAGGAAAATGCACTGGAACACGTATGATCATTTATATAAAAGACTCAATCCATCTGCTAAAAAATGAATATACCCCAACAATATACCCCATACTATGTTAAAAAATTACATACGACTAAGAATGGGACACACCAACATCACGCACAAGCAGCTATTCACAAAAGAACCACCACCACTATGTCATTTCTGCGAAGATAAACCACCTACTCGAATGCAACCAAGTCAACGAAGCCTATAAACAAATTTCAGACTAAAAACTTTGAATTATTAAGCGAAATTTCAGAAAAGAACATAAAGACAGTACACAAAATCATGTTAGCATTAAAACTAGAGAATAAGATTTAATTCGCCTGAAAGCTGAAAGCCCTGGTAGCTAGTGCTTATATCTTTTGTATATTAATATGTAATTAACTTATATGTTAATAAACTTAACTTATAATAATAATAATTTTAGTAAATTTATTTTATTTATAAACTAAAGCAAATGTTCAAATTGCTTACGGCCGTCGAGAGACCTCAAGACCACAGTGAGAACGTATTTTCAAGTGAAATTGAAAGTGATCCCAAGTCTTCAGACCGCTCATCGGATTTTGAAAGAAAACCACTACCACGCTTATCATGTGCAACGCGTACAAAGTTTACTACCTCGTGACTACGCTCCCAGAGTCGAATTTTGCAGAACAATGTTGGCGAACAATAGTGAAGATCCACAATTTCTCAATCATATTTTATGGAAAAGACGGTTATATGAATTTACATAATCTACATGAGTGGCTGCATTTGATGCGTAAAGACCGCTCTCAATACCAATTTAAAGTAAATATGTGGACCGGAATTTTAAATGGATAAATAATTGAACCATTTGAGCTGACAGAAGATTTAAATGACGACAACTACCTGTTTATACCCTATTCTAAGTGTATATTAAGTTTGATACATAGTTTGTACTATAGAGAAATATTACAGATAGACCCAATAAAGTATATATATATATATATGATCAGCATCACTAACTGAGTTGATTGAGCTATGTCCGTCCGTCTGTGTCACCAGTTCTTGGCCCTTAAATTTTGAGCTATGTCGATGAAATTTTGTATACAAGGTCCTTGCAAAAGTAAGCAATATCAGTGTAAAAATTTAAAAAATCCGCCCACTGTCACGCCCACTTTTCAAAAAATCACCTTTTTTCACTATTTTCATATGAAACTCGAAAAAACTTACTCGAGCAAATATGTAGATATCTACTAAATCTACAAATCGTCTATACGTTGTATATGGCCACGCCCACTTTTTAGGGGCGTTTACTTCAAAAATTAATTTTCGAGTAAAATTATTAGTTATAGGGCAAATAAAAAAAATTGGTGAATACATTTTCCACCGCCCACTGAAACGACCAAATAAGATAGGGATAGGGTATCATACGATCCGCTCCAGGCGGATTGTAGCATTTTTTACTGGTTATACCCTATCCTAAAGGCATATTAAGTTTGATACATAGTTTGTAACATAGAGAAATATTACAGATATACCCAATAAAGTATATATATAAATGATCAGCATCACTAGCCGAGTCGATTGAGCTATGTCTGTCCGTCTGTCCGTCCGTCCGTCCGTCTGTGTGTCACCAGTTTTTGGGCTTTAAATTTTGAGCTAGGTTGATGAAATTTTGTATGCGAGGTCTTTGGAAAAGTAAGCAATACAAGTGTAAACATTTTTAAAATCCGCCCACTGACACGCCCACTTTTCAAAAAAATCACTTTTTTTCATTTTTTTCATATGAAACTCGAAAAACTTACTTGTTTTTATTTCGAATTGATTTCTGCCATATAAGTAGATCACTTTTTTTTTGTTTCTCCTTCTGACCGTCTTTCTGTTTTTTTATACCCTATATTAAGTTTGATACATAGTTTGTAACAGAGAAATATTACGGATAGACCCAATAAAGTATATATATTAATTATCAGCATCACTAGCCGAGTCGATGATGCTATGTCCGTCCGTCTGTGTGTCACCAGTTTTTAGGCCTTAAGTTTTGATCTTAAATGAAATTTTGTATGAGAGGTCCTTGCAAAAGTAAGCAATACAAGTGTAAAAATTTTCAAAATCCGCCCACCGACACGCCCACTTTTCAATAAATTCACTTTTTCAGTATTTTCATATGAAACTCTAAAAGACTTTCTTAAGCAAATAGGTAGATAAATTTTTACTCTACAATTCTTTCGTACATTTTATTCGAACACGCCTACATTTTAGGGGCGTTTTTATCAGAAAACAGTTTTCTACGTTTTTATTCGTACAATAGCACTTCTAAGGAACAAATTACAATATATATTGAACAAAAAACAAATCCACCCACTACCACACCCACTTAATTAGAAAATTCGTATTTTGAAGTAATTTGATAAGAAATTAAAAAGAAAGTTTGGATACAGGAAAGGGATAGGGTATCATACGATCCGCTCTAGACGGATTGTAGCCTTTTCATATGTTTTTTTTGCTATTGGGATCTATCGATCGTGTTTTTTTAAATTTCAATGTTCTTTTCCAATATCTGCATTCATAAATACCTATTGACCTAAACACATGTACATAAATATATCCATATATAAACATAGGAAATGCTACACTCCGCCTAGATATACAGAGATATGTATGTATGTAGCCTTTTCGTCAAAAAACTTGCCTAAATTTATATACAATTTTTTTGTAAAAGTACATCAAAAGAATTTTATTTCAAAAGTGGCCGTGGTAGAGGGTGGATTTTTAAAATATTTTAAGATATACTCAAGTCTGCTTCTACTGATTGATATTATTTGATTGAAATCTATGAAAATCAGTTTTTTTTAGAAAACCGCCCCTAAAAAGTGGGTGGGGCCATATACAATATATGGTAGATTTGTTGAATAAGAGAATGTCTACATATTTGCTTAAGTAAGTTTTTTCGAGTTTCCTATAAAAATACTGAAAAAGTGCACAAAAATTTGAAAACTTGGATTTGCTTACTTTTCCAAGGACCTCGTATACAAAATTTCATCAACCTAGCTCAAAATGTTAGGTCCGAAAACTGGTGACATACTGCCGGACGGACATGGCTCAATCGACTCGGCTGCTGATGCTGATCATTTGGATCGAGTAGAGTCATGCCATACACAATTGTGTTCCGTAGATGCAGAAAGAACAAACGCAGGTTCGCGTCATGATAAACTCTCCTCTGAGTCATTAAATCCAATCATGCGACACAAAAGCTCTCTGGAATTCACCAACTAGTTTGGATGAGGTTAAAGGGTTAAGCAAGGCCTTAAGCGCAGCTTCACTGTCACTAAAGACACAGATACTACGACCCTTCCACTTCCTAAAGATGTGAATTTTAGCCATTATGATTTCAAAAATCTCCGCTGGAAGACAGGCATGAGTATTGCAGTCTTGTGTTATCGTTTTCTACAAGTACATCGGCTCCTGAACCATAAAATACATACAACTACACCCCATTCCTGGCTCAGAAGCTGGCGGTAGCCAGTCCGGAATACCTGGAAAGTCGACCTCATACTGGCACCGCAACTGAAGCCTCGGAGTCATGACATCAGACGGCATATCCATAAGACCAGGGTCATGGGATAAGTGTTGAGCAAGATCATCAAAGCTCCAGTTTCATACCAAAAAGTCTGTGGATAGCTTTAGCTAACACCCCATGCTGCTGCCCCAGAAAGTATTCTGAGCATTTGTATTACAACATAATAGTTATTCCAACTTCTGAGTCTCACAATATCGTATGAGTTCAGAAACAGCCGCCGGTGGAGGAGGCATCACCGAGTTATAGGGAAAGTAAGCCGAAGCAACAACAAAAGTATTCCATACTCCCATTGCCTTTAAAACAATCGCTGCAGCAACCAAGTCTTGCCCACAAAACTGTCCAAGCTTTGTTCCACAGAAGTAATCCGGTACAATTAGACAAGCTCTAGGCCTTTCGGACCGCTCGTCACATAGCACCGAGGTACAACGTATACCTCCCAAGCCAAAAATACGCTTATAGCGCACCCATGGTTCTTGAATAGATATAATGTGGGTTTTTGTACGCACGTTTGAAAGTCTACTACATATAAGATCAGTTGCAGCCTTTCAATGGTGCAAATTAATCTTAATAAACATTAAAGATGTAGACTCGGAATGGCTCTTGGACAAAGTCTGCGCAGGTTGTACTACATCTGGAGCCTGTTTAGCTATTATGGCTTCCCGAGTCATACTGTCAGGGGCATCACCTCGGTGTAACATTTCCGCCATTTTCTTTGGACCTCGAGCCTTCGTTCTGTGTCATATTCGGAGCCCGTTCTGTCGTATAGGCATCACAAGTCAAACCGTCAGGGTCATTACGACCAGTGCAATGACCAAAAGAGAGATTAAACGTTAAGGAGCCCTTAGATAAGAAAAGGGTGACTCCTGTATCCTGTGGCCTATGTATGTTTATTTGGGGCACCCAGAACCTTGCCCCGACAGAGGTCGAAAAGACCACGGCTAATTAAATTCCTGAGTTTGCCCATCATATTTTTATTATTTTAAAGTCTAGTAAGGACATGTATACTCTTGGTCCGCGGAGGTACTAAGCCCCTGCCACACTACGTGGCCCTACTCTATCCTAACTGGGGACCCGCTGGGTCGCCTGAGAAGCACGTGTTGATAAGTTGATTCTACTGGGTTCTCCGTATTCGCATTTCGCGTTCCGTCATCGTAACAGTTAAAACGAGTGAATACTAAAAGTGTGCTACAGTTATAATAAGAAAGTAATGTAATGTCTAGTATGTAGGTATGTCCTAATAATACTATGCTGAGATTCCAGTCCATTTTAACTTGCACTCTAGATATAAAACATGTATTGAATTAAATAAATTGAGATATTAAACTCGTTATAGTGTGTCTGCCGATTCTGTTTGTCTGTATGTACGAGGGGCGTTCAATATATTCTCGGTATCGATATGAAGGAAAATGCGAATTCAATTTAAATTGTTTTTATTTTTCAATATAATCTCCCCTAACATCAATGCATTTCTTACATCTTGAGATAAGCTTTTTTAAACCCTCAAAAAAATAAATTTCCTCTTTCTCTGCAAGATACCCATTTATTGGAACAGGAAATAATCACTAGGGGCAAAGTCTGGACTATAGGGTGGGTGTTGGATTTCTTCGAAACCACAATCTCGCGCAGCAGCCTTGGAAACTCGCACCGTGTGAACAGGAGCGTTGTCATGAAGAAGCAACACACCCGCTGCGAGTTTACCCCGTCTTTTCTTTTTGATTTCCTCCCGCAAATTATGCAAAGTGGAAGCGTAGGATGTGGCGTTGATGGTTTCACCTTTTTTTTTGTACTCAATGAGCAAGATTCCCTTTGAGTCCCAAAAAACTGTGGCCATGAGCTTCCCGGCAGACGGAGTGACTTTGAACTTCTTCGGGGGGTCTGTTCCTTTTTTATGCCACTGCATGGACTCTTGTTTGTTTTCAGGGTCATAGTGGTGGACCCATGTTTCGTCCCCAGTAACAATTCGATCCATAACACCGTCCGCGTTCTCACTACACATCTCCAAAAGCTCTCTACAGCATGCGATTCTCACTTTTTTCTGAGGCGCTGTGAGCATTCGTGGCACCCACCTTGCACTGACCTTTGAAAGTTTAAGATGGTCATGAAGAATGGTGTGAATGGTACCAATTGAAAGCTTGGTGATTTCTGCCATCATTTTCACCTTTATTCGGGCATCCTCAAGAACAAGTTTTTCGACTTCTTTGATGCTTTCTCCCGTACAAGCAATAGCCGGGGCGCCGGAGCGGGGGTCGTCTTCAATGCTCTCTCTGCCTCTCTTGAACTCACTTTACCACTTTTGCACAGTTGATAATGAAGGTGCGGAACCCTGGTAAACAGCCACCATCTCTTCATGAATATTTTTGGCTTTTTTCTTGCTTAGTGAGAAATTTAATTACAGCACGATGCTCAATTTTCACCATCATCGTCTCAGTTGCCATTATGATTCTGTTTAACTAGAGATAAAACGCGAATTAATAATCAAATTTATATGAAATTTTACATGAATGCACTAAAATAATAGTATTACTTGATAAATAAGTCAATTTATATAAACAACCACAGCTGCACCCCGATACCGAAAATATATTGAACGAATGAATTAATTTATTTCAAACTTCATGTTAGGGAGCTATTGCATGGCCCCTTAAGGGGACATTGAAATTTTGGCTGTAGCCCTACTCTTAGAGTTCCTTCACGTAGCGCCATTTTCACAAACACGGAGTTGTCCAAAATGGTTTAAACGATTTTGATAAAATTTCATATTTCAGTTAGTTTAGGCGTACCAAGCTTTTGGATAAAAATGCATGTAACAGTACTTTGCTTCTTAAATGGTTTAAGCAAAGCGAAACACTGGCAATACTTGACATGCGAAGGAATGCAGCATTTAGAGTTTTAAAAATTTAAGAAAAAATATTTTTAAAAAAAAACCAAAATTAAAAAAAAATTTAGTTTTCAAAACTTATTTTGTTTTTAATAGCAGCATAGAGCTAACATATACGATCCGTTCGTGCAAATGACTTATTATACCCTATCCTAAGGGTATATTAAGTTTGATACATAGTTTGTAACAGAAAGAAATATTAAAGATAGACCACATAAAGTATATATATAAATGATCAGGAACACTAGCCGAGTCGATTGAGCAATGTCCGTCCGTCCGCGTGTCACCAGTTTTTGGGCCTTAAATTTTGAGCTAGGTTGATGAAATTTTGTATACGAGGTCTTTGGAAAAGTAAGCAATACAAGTGTAAAAAATTTTAAAATCCGCCCACTGACACGCCCACTTTTCGAAAAAATCACTTTTTTTCACTATTTTCATATGAAACTCGAAAAAACTTACTTGAGCAAATATGTAGATATCCACTTAATCTACAAATCGTCTATACATTGTATATGGCCACGCCCACTTTTTAGGGGCGTTTACTTCAAACATTTATTTTCGAGTAAAAATATTAGGTTGTAGGGCAATATTTTTTTTTTTTTTGTATGGGGGTTCGCTGGAAGGGAAAATCATCGAAAGACATTGCAGAGCTAGAACGCGAGGGATGCTTCTGCAATAGTGAGGGACTTTAACCCATCTAAAAAACCTTCCTGGGGACTAACTTTCGTCATCCCGAATGGAATTGCACCTAGTTGCTCAACTAATCAGCAATTTATTTTTGAATTGTTTGAGAATTTAAAAGAGAAATCCGCCGGTTGTCGGATTTCTGAACTTTTTTGGTAGAAAATATAACCTAATTTCTATTCTTAGCTAATTTTTATAGATCAAGCGGTTTTATCCGCCTTAATCTCCTGATTACATGGTCTGTATTTAATAATTCGGTTATTTCTAAGCTAACGTGGTTGAGAAGCCTACGTCTGTGCATTTGAGCAACTTTTTTAATTTCGTCTTCAACCATTTCGATATTTAGATCTCTATGAAGATCAGCGTTACGTATATACCAAGGTGCATTGACTATGTTCCTCAGTACTTTATTTTGGAAGACCTGAATTTTTTGTAAATTTGTTTGGCATGTGCATGCCCATAACTGGAGACCATAGGTCCATACCGGTTTTAGAATTTGCTTGTATAGCAATAACTTATTGTAGTTGGACAGGGAAGAATATCTCCCAATAAGCCAATACATTTTACTGTATCGCATGTTCAACTCATCTTTTTTTTTCTTTACATGCGCTTTCCAACGCAGTTTAGCGTCTAGAGTCATGCCTAGATATTTGGCTGTGTTTGAATATTCCACTACATTGTTGTTAATGTAGACTGGAATATGTGGTACATTTTTATACGTAAAATTAATATGGACTGACTTAAGGTCATTTAATCTAATCTGCCACTTTTTAGTCCATTCTGAGATACGGTTTATTGCTATTTGGAGCTTTTTGGTTGCTATTTCAACAGTTTCTCCTACAGCAAGTACAGCAGTGTCATCTGCAAAAGTTGCTATAGGGGTTTCTCCGCTTTCAGGCAGATCGCTAGTGAATAGAAGGTATAGCACTGGCCCTAAAACACTGCCTTGCGGTACACCAGCTTTTATCTCTCTTAATGTTGAGTATTCTGTATCTTGTTTAATTCTGAAGAATCGATCTGATATATAAGACTCCAGAATTGTCGAATACTGCATCGGCAGTTGTTTTTGTAATTTGTGTATCAGTCCTTTGTGCCAGACTTTATCGAAAGCTTGTGCTATATCAAGAAATATTGTAGAGCACACATTTTTCTCTTCAAATGCTTTTTCGATCTTATCTGTGATTCTATGCACTTGGTCAATTGTAGAGTGCTTATTTCTAAATCCAAATTGGTGATTTGGGACTAGCGATTTTTCATAGATTATTTTTTGCAGGCGTTTTACCAGCATTTTTTCAAATAGCTTTGACAATATTGGTAGTATCGATATTGGGCGATATGAGGTTACTTCGCTTGGTGGTTTGCCTGGTTTTGGGATCATTATTAACTCCGCGACCTTCCACATGCTTGGCACATATCTCAGCTTAAATGCAGCATTTATAATCTGCGCTAGTTTTTTTAAACCTTTTTGTGGGAATTGTTTTAAGATTTCCCCTGTAATTAAATCAAACCCTGGGGCCTTTTTTATATTTATATTTTCTTTAATTTCGTTGGCAAGTTCTTTAGCTGTTACCGATCGAATTGGTCGATCTTCTTCGCACCTTTCTTCGATTCCTTGGTAACTTTTATCTTCATAGGGTTTGAAGACGTCCTCAAGATACTCTGCAAAAGTGTTTGCTTTCTCTTGGCTGCTTTTTGCCCAGTTACCTTCTTTGGTTTTTACTGGAGGAATATGCGCAATTGGTCGGTTCATTTTCTTTGTTGCCTTCCAGAGCGAGTAGTCGGTACTAGCATCATTTGTGAGACTGCTAAGGTAAGTTTTTAAAGACTCATTCTTAAATTCTTTTATAGAATTTCTGAGCTTATTATTTAAGTTGTTTAGTATGGTTTTGTCGCTTGGCGCCCTTGTCTGTTGCCAACGCTTTCTAGCTTTCCTTTTTCGTGTAATGATTTCACATATTTCGCGAGGGTAAGAGTTTTGCTTAGTCTTTTTTGTTGTTTTAGGAGTTGCTGCCCATGCAGCATTTTGTATGTTCAGTGTTAGTATTTGCACTGCTTTTTCTAGTTGGTCTACTGTTTGTATAGCTGATGATAGTTGGATACTTTCTTCCAACATCTGTCTAAAGTAGTTCCAATCAGTCAGTCTATTAACAAGTTTTGGATTTTGTTCTTTTATAATTATTTTATTGCCAAGTGTAAGAAGGACTGAGGAGTGATCTGATTGAAGATCAGGGCCTTCTTCCACATTTATTTTATTTGAGGATATATTTTTAGATATGAAGAAGTCGACAAGATCTGGGGTTTTATTCCTATCTGTTGGCCAATAGGTAGGTTTTCCCGTCGAGTGGTATTTCGCGCCATCTGCTTTAATACATTCAAAAAGTTCTCTGCCTCTAGTGTTTGTTAGTCTAGATCCCCAATATTTATTCTTGGCATTAAAATCCCCTCCCACGATTAATCTACTGTGAAATATGCGGAAAAGATTTTTAAAATCACTCGTCTTTATTCTATAGCTAGGAGAGCAATATACTGATGCAACGGATAGTTGGCCACTGCTTGTTTTTATGCAAATGGAAATTCCTTGGATGACACATGATTGGAATTTTGCGTCTAAATGGTGTTCAATCGTATTCTTTATTACCACTGCAGCCCCGCCTTTTGCGCAGTTATGTGGATGTGGGGAGTGATATAATATATATCCCTTCAGTTTAGGGTCAGAATTTAATTTGAAGTGCGTCTCTGAAATAAGACATATGTCTATCTGGTTTATATCGAGAATCACTTGTATCTCATCTTTTCGATTCTCGAAACCATTAGCATTCCATTCTAGAATTTTGATTTTATTCATCATGTTTGTCTTTTTGGTACAGCTCTTTTATTGCTGTTCTGTCTCTCTAGTAAAGATATTCTATCTAATACCATTTTATTGTTTTTTTCCATGGAATCAATCCTATTTAGGACTTGTTTCATGAGGGTTTCCATTGCAGTGTGTGGCTCTGTTTTGCTTTTTACGGCTTTCTCTGCTGGTATTTGTATTGTTTTTGATGCTGCATGAGCATATGTCATTTTAGGGCCCGCTGTCTTTGGTATTGCGTCCTTTTTGATGATCACTTGATCTTTCGCTTTTTCTTTTTGTGGGCTCTTTTGTGAGTCCTTTTTGGCCTTTTGGGCTTCCTTATTGGAGCTTTTAAGTGCTTTCTTTTGTTTTTTTTTTTATCTTTTTTTAGTTGCATTTCTTTTGCAGCTAAGCATCCTCTATAGTTAGCAGGATGGCTTTCATTGCAGTTTACACACTTAATGTGTTCGTCCTTTTTCTTCACACATTCTTTGGTGTGGTGACTTCCTGCACACTTTACACATCTTGGGTTTGAGCTGCAGTATTTTTGTGTATGCCCGTACCTTTGACAATTTTTGCATTGGGGCACTAACTTGGATTTACGTAAAGTATGAATCTCAACTTTCATCCCAAGTATGTTTTTAATGCCATATATTTTTTCTTTGTCTTCGTCATGTTCAAAACTGAGCATAAACATTGGAAGCGGTACTTTGCTTTTAAGTTTTAGCATATTTACGACTTCCAGTATTTTAAAACCTCTATGGCTTAATTCGTTTTTAATGCTTTCCGGTGAGCATGAAAAATGCAGTTTTTTTACTACTACTTTAATTGGTCTGGTTTGCTTATTCTCATAAGAATACCATTGCACTTTTTTTTGGTTTAGTATTTTAGTCAGAATTCTGTATCCCTCTTCTTCATCGACATTAATTTTGATGTCATTTTTGTTTATTAATGCTGTAGAAGCTTTAATTTTATTTTCATCCCATAATTTGACCAAGCTTTCATACTTATTGACTTGTAGTGCAATAATTGGTGGAGGTTTGGATGGATTGTGTATTTTATTTTCTTTGTTTGAAGCATACACTGTGATTGTGCAGCTTTCTTTTGGCGATGAGTTTTTTGGGAATGTACTCATTTTTCTTTTCTTATTTTGGTTCCCCATATGACGATGTCCCTCTGTCTCTTTTTCGAGTTCTTCTTCATCTGTTGAGAACTCTGCAGGTTGGACATTTACTTTTTTTTTGTTGTTGATTTCATCTTTCAACATTTGCAACTCTTGCTTAAGATTGTTTAATTCCTTAAGTAGTGACTCATTGAGTTGCTTAAACCCATCTCTTTCTTCGCAGGCTTCTAAATATTTAGCCTTGAATATTTTTTCATTTTTATTTTCTTCATTTTTCGATGGGGGTGTTCTTTCTACCCTTTTACTTCGTCCAAAAGGGTCATTCCTCAGCAACAAATGGTCCCCCCAGAATCCAAGGGACCGACCTCCGAAGAGGGTGGATTTACCAGTGTACCTGGCCTACCACCTGGGGTAATTATATCTTTCGTTTTGTTCATTGCATAATAATTTATTTTTTAACTTTTGAGAAAAGTTTAAACTTTTACGTATACAGCCGCTCCTGACACGGAGAACAGACGCTGACCATCGAGCCGCCCAATATGGGTCAGACGCTTCTGGGTTTTTAGACTAGGGTCCGCGGGGTCGTTACACCCGTTACCTCTCTCTACGGAGAAGTACCCTTGCGGGTTAAGGGCAATATAGAAAATTTTGTGAATACATTTTCCACCGCCCACTGACACGACCAAATAAGATAGGGATAGGGTATCATACGATCCGCTCCAGGCGGATTGTAGCATTTTTTCACTGGTTTTTTGAAAAATCAAAATCAAATGAGGTAGCAGCAAGAGAAGAGAAGAGAATATAGGGAAGTCCATGCTCTCTTCTAAAATCTGTAACTCGGAAACTACTTGCCGGATTTGGATGAAATTTGAAATTTGATCCAATCCTAGTATCAAAATGATATATTATTGTAAATATTATTTGGGTAACATGAAAACTGGGGGAGATACAGTAGTGTCACTAGCTACCCCATTTTTTTTATTTTTCTCAGAAAATATATAAGACACAGAAATTTTCGTACTCTTTTCACAATCTATACAAAATTCTACGTATCTCCAATTTTGTTCATATTTTTACCATTTACGGTCTGGCTGCTAGGGGGGGGGGGGACAACATTTTTTAAATGTTTGGCAAGTCTTTTTTATAAAAAAATTTGCCAGAAAAAAATATTTCTTACATATATGGAGCCCATGCAAAATTCTCTTTAATTTGATATGCCACACGATGGGAAACAAAATAATTTTTTTTTGCCCTTCATACAAGGTGCCCAAAAAAGGACCCCCAAAATGAAATTCATTGCCGCCGTCATGTGCGGGCTTCCACATAATGTATACGTAGCGAAAGTTTCAGCTCTCTATGTCTAACGGTTCAAAAGTTACAGGGCTGTGACAGACTGACGGACAGACAGACACCGTATCAAACCCATAAGTGTTTCCGTTTCCATTTGTCTTTCCTTTTAAGGTCCGGAACACTAAAAATGCAACAAAAAAAAATTAATATAAACAAAATTTTGTTGCACTGTGCTATGCTACAGGAGATTTTGTAAACATGTTTACTCCAAAGTTTTTCTTCCGTTACAACATGCTTTATATTCACATGATGTATAAAATGATTACAGTTACGCTGGTTATAGTACGTTAAATGTATATACATATGCTCACACATAACTCCTCACGCCTTAGTATGAATGATACCATCGTCCATTGCATTATAGTAGGCTATAATGATGATGACTCAATGTAGTAAACTTGAATCCGCTGCCGAAAGCGAAAATGTGGGGTTGTGTACGTAACATTCTCTTTGTCTCTCATCTTTTCTTTGTTAATGAACATAATACAGTGCGACCTCAATAAAAGCAACCCTCGATACGTGAAACTCTTTGATATCAGCAACGCCTAAAATCTTATAAAACCATATATGTATATAAAAAAAACCCTCTATACGCGCAACTCCTTGATACAAGCAACGCCTACAATCTTATAAAACTATATTGCTGACTTGGGCTGTAGCAAACCGTGTGTATTATACTCTGTCCAACATAAATTGTTAGTACAGGGAAGATAGGGATGTTTGTCTCTCATTCGCACTCGTTTGTTTTCCATAAGGTGCTACTCTAACAAAAGCTCAGGGTTGCCGCAGTATCATTTCAAACTAGCAAAAATGTGAAAGAATATTATGTAGGGTTACCGTCCTATTTTTTTAGATTGAAATTTTCATTTAATTTTTTTGTCGCGTCAACAATTTCTTTTTTTTTCCGGCACTTAAGTCTTTGGATGATTTGGAAGTCATTTATTACTACTGAGCACAAAATTCACGACTTAAAAATACAACTTGTACAATACTTCTTCAAAAAACAATTTGAAAACAGTTCTTAAAAAACTACCCGTCTAACACCCAGGGATCGAAAAAAAAAACTGTATCTTTTTTTTTGGCAACGAAATAAGAACCCAAAGACTATCCCCCCTGTATTATGTTTTTGTACGAGAACGGAACTAAATGTCGTACATCCTGTAATAAAGCAATTAATTCTTAAGTCATACATGGAAATAAGATAAAATACAAGAAAACCCAGTCTTGAAAAATCTCGACAATTAAAAATCACTTCCTGCAATAAAGCAATAAAAGTTATGTACATATGTACATACCCTTCTTCTGTGTTCTCTTCAGATGAGCGCAAGGATATAAGATGACCAAATTGACCTGCTTCTGTAATATTTTATTGGTTAAAATATTCTAACTATGCAATGTTGGTCAAAAATATCTTTGTCCGAGTTTATGTATATACACTGGCGGCATTATCAAAGATTTTTTTTTTTGATTCATGAGAGGCGAATCGGCAAAGGTCCAATTTTTGATCCATTGAAATGCAAAAATTTTCAATTAATTTTCCTATAATGGAAACAAATTATGTAGAACAATGCTGAAGAAATTTAAATTATTCACTCACTGTATTGCTTGAAAGTAAAAAGTAAACATCCTATTTTACCAATTGCGTATTTTATGTAGGTATTTTTCAACGTACTGAAAATTGAACCCAAAAAGATAGAAAAATGTATGCGTACCTACAAAGTGCAAAACATTAAAACATTTTAGAATAGTTACAATTTTGTAACTGCATTTTAACGTATTTTCAACACATTAAAAGAAATAATATATCAGATCAAAACATGATGGTAACACTTATCAAAAAAGAGCTTTTTTCAAAGCTCTAAAACAAAAAGCTCCTTAATAGAAACCCAAGGAAAAAAAACTGAACGAGTTACAAAACGGAAACTGGTAACTCTGAATGCACATGAAAATAAATAGGGGTTGAAATGCAGCAGCCAATCAGCGCACACCAAATGGATATTCACAGGCGGGTATACACATTTTATACGGGGTTTCTCTCAATTTAGTATGGTGCAAAAATATAACACGCTACTGATCTCTACAAAGCTCTCCCATAAGACGTGTACTGACAATTTATGTTGGACAGAGTATAGTTACTTTGTACCGGGTATTTCATTTCATACCAAGTACCGAAACGTTACTCCTCAAACAATATAATTTCCATCATTTAGTTACTTTTCCAAAAGCACCATGTCCTAAGCATATATTTACCAAACAAATACATCCCCACACAAATGATTTCGCATTTTGTGTGTATACTGAAGTGGGGTGAGTATGAGTAGTGCTGTAGTAACCAGTGAAAAATGCTACAATCCGCCTGGAGCGAATCGTATGATACCCTATCCCTATCTTATTTGGTCGTGTCAGTGGGCGGTGGAAAATGTATTCACAAAATTTTCTATTTTGCCCTGTAAACTAATATTTTTACTCGAAAATTAATTTTTGAAGTAAACGCCCCTAAAAAGTGGGCGTGGTCATATACAATGTATAGACGATTTGTAGGTTAAGTGGATATCTACATATTTGCTCATGTAAGTTTTTTCGAGTTTCATATGAAAATATTGGAAAAAAGGTGATTTTTTTGAAAAGTGGGCGTGTCAGTGGGCGGATTTTAAAAATTTTTACACTTGTATTGCTTACTTTTCCAAGGACCTCGTATACAAAATTTCATCAACCTAGCTCAAAATTTAAGGCCCAAAAACTGGTGACATACGGACGGACGGACGGACGGACATGGCTTAATCGACTCGGCTATTGATGCTGTTCATTTTTATATATACTTTGTTGGCTCTATCTTTAATATTTCTCTATGTTACAAACTATGTGTCAAACTTAATATACCCTTAGGATAGGGTATAAAAAGTAGATAAAAAAAAAAATATGAAAATGCTACAATCTGTCTGGAGCGGATGGTTTGATACCCTATCCCTTTCCTATACACATATGTAGCTTGTTCTTCCACCGTTTATTGGTGCTTAAGCAACTTTTTTCAAATCTTATAAAATTAGTCCAAAATACGAATTTTCTCAATAAGTGGGCGTGGTAGTGGGCAGATTTAAAAAAAATTTCAACATATACCGTATTTTCATCCTAAACGGTGCTATTATTTTGATTAAA
Organism: Chalcosyrphus nemorum; assembly: GCA_949716465.1. Taxonomy (NCBI): domain Eukaryota; kingdom Metazoa; phylum Arthropoda; class Insecta; order Diptera; family Syrphidae; genus Chalcosyrphus; species Chalcosyrphus nemorum. The sequence goes on from OX454334.1 coordinate 38,172,933, forward strand.
CTGTCGAAAATCAGTTTTTAGACAAAAACGCCCCTAAAATGTAAGTGTGGCTGTATACTATGTAGGGTCGGGTACCAAAATATCTACCTATCTGCTTAAGTAAGTTTCTTCGAGTTTCATATAAAATTGAATTTTTTGAAAAGTGGGCGTGTCAGTGGGCGGATTTTGAAAATGTTTACACTTGTATTTCTTACTTCTGCGAGAACGTTGAATACAAAATTTCATCGATCTAGCTCAAAATGTAAGGCCTAAAAACTGGTGACACACAGACGGACGGACATAGCTCAATCGACTCGGCTAGTGATGCTGATCATTTATATATATACTTTATTGGGTCTATCTGTAATATTTCTCTATGTTACAAACTATGTATCAAACTTAACATACCCATATGATAGGGTATAAAAAATAATGGATACCCGTTTGTATACGACAAGTTGTTGTACGAGAATTTGTCGCGGCCGATACATGTATGGGCTGTTGCTGGTGTACGAAGCGATTTTAGTTTTTAGTGTCGTTGCTCGATTTAGTGTCGTTGCACTTGTACGATGGTTACTCATAGATAATGTAGTTATTGCATACCAAACGAAAATATTCGCACAAAAATGATTTCGCATCCAAGAAGTAATGTTTACATCTTGGCCTAATATCATCGAAAGGGACATGAAATCTCTAGAGATCACATGAATAGTAGCGCTTCTCCGATTTTGTCTCGGACGCTATATCCGCTCTAAAACTACTAAGTGTCTGCACTTTGTGCTCTGAAAGTCCTCTTAATGGTATTGGGGCCCCAGTTAGCTCTGGTTCACCCATCCTCACATACTCGTCGCTCCTCAACAACGTTACCTCGCTTCCCGTGTCTATAAGGGCGCTAACTCGAAAGCCTATCTCGATATATTCAACATATTTTGAGAAGTTTCCTTTCTTTTCGAATTGACCCGATGCTACCTTAACGTTCTTTGTGTCTTTGCTATACTGCAAAGTGCTTTGTGCCCAAACTCCTTACATTCAAAACATCCCTGCTGACTTTTTACTGCGTTCACCAGCACGGTGACCTTTCTGATCGCAATTGTAGCATACTGATGCTGAATTAGATTTCAAGAAAGCTGGATTGTGATTTCTTTCTTTGCGATCCTGAGCTACATGTGTTCTAGAATACGACGCACTATTTCTATCCGCAAATGATTTGTATGTTTGGAACTTCTTCTTGAAATCGGTATGATCTGTAGCTTCATAAACCATCGCTTTATTGCTATTCGAGTCCCTAATACCATCTATTGTGTACTGAATTATGGAAGCATAATCCACATGAACCTAACTTTTTATTTTTAAAAAGTATTGGAGGACCGTTTCATTCTTTTCTTGCTTCCGTTCGGACAATTTTTTGTGAATTTCGCCACTAGGTACATATATCTTCACCGAACTCCGATAGTAAGAATTTTTTTAATTTCTCCCAGCTATCAATGCCCGATTCTGATCTGATGGCTAAACCTGCTGATCCAGCTAACAACAATTTCTCTATCATGGTCTATTTCATAAGCACGGCTGTACTTTCAATATCTTCTGCCCAATATCTTTTACCATAATCATCATCACTACTAAATTCTCTGAGTGCGATTGAAACATCTTGAAAATAAGAAGTGCCCTGAGTGCTATTTTTCAAAGATTCGTCTTCACTTCTCAAAAGCGTAACATCCATCTCTCTAGCTCTCTCATTCCTTTTCCTCTAATCTGCTTTCTCGCATCTCTAATTCCCTACCCCTCACTTCTAGCTCTTGCATCATCTCAATAATGTCCATTGGATTGCTGTCCCTCGCGGTACTATTCTTATTTCTTCCGTCCTTACCCATATTAATTATTTAATTTTATAAAGCCCTTAAAATAAATGAACGAAGTGACCGTTTAGTTTATTACACAACTGTATTTAATTTACCTGTAAAATACAACGCTTTTCAGTTCTTGTATGCACAACAGCAAAGAACGGTATTTTAGTGTGTGACTGTCTATATGGTTCTACTTCACCAACAGCAGTCATTAAATAACTGTTTATTCTGCCTTATATAAGTAACGGTAACTATATGCTTAGCGGCAAAAAATAAGAGGCTCTAATTTTCGATTGATGTATCTTAGAAAAACTATACAATGTACAACACCGATAAGATTTTATCAATAGCTAATTTATACCTTAGTGCCGGGTACTCACGGCACTTTTACCCTTTCTTCTGTTTCAGTTTTTTTTTTTGCGTACCCGACCGAAAATTATAAGGGCTGTTTTTTCTCTTTATTTTAAAATATATATTTTTTTTTTTTTGTGACACCCGGTACTACTTTTTTTGTTTTCTTTTGCACAGTTTGCGGCTACAGACAAGGGGAATTTTTTCTTTGTTTTACTTTACACCAATGATAACGGCACTTGCACTTCCACTAGTGTTACAAATCAAGTCGAATTGTTTTACTGTTACTGTTTGAATTCACGGCGATGAACAAAATTGCAAACATCCCAATGGGAAAATGACACCTGACAATTACATCCCGGTTGAGCCCCCACTTTTATAGGAAGATTTAGGCTCGTTTCACACTATTCGGTTTTAGCCGTACGGCAAAAATCCGAATGCTGTTGTCCATTCACACTATACGGTTTATGCACGGCTTTTTTCCATCGCAAGCTCAGTTTCTGATTAAGCGCTGTGTTACTACACTGGCTTAAAGACAACTGATCGTACGATTTAAAGCCGCCAAATGTGAAAGCGCGCATTTGGTTATGTACACCACTGCGTTATCGGTAGCCGTACGGTCGCCGTTAGTTGCAGTGGCAGTGGACGGCTGCTACACGGCATCGTGACGGCATTTTGCCGTAACCGTGTAATGTTAAAGGGGCCTGCTTTTCTTCGGGCCACTAGAATAATTTCGCCGTACGGCTAAAACCGGATAGTGTGAAACGAGCCTTATATAAAACATTTCTATTTTACTTTTATGGTATATTTAATAGCGATTCAAAACACTTTTATTTCAAGGTAAGTACAAGGTACAATTTATCCACTAGGTAGGATAGGTATATTTAAGTTATTTCAGTTATGCAGGATAAATATGTTTATTGATATTGTATTTTAATAGGGTAGGATAAGTATGAATAAGTTTTATCTATTAGGTAGAATAAGTATAATTTATTAGGTAGATATACAGTATAAGCCGTAAGCGGCGGTAATGATTGCGACGACGATGACTGACAGCAAAAGAGAACTCGCGCTTTTTGCCCTCCTCTCTTATGTCTTGATTGCTTCGTTAGGTCGATTATGTTGTGCTGCCAAATATTTAGCAGCTGTAAGCTGCGCGGAGAACATGAGAAGCCGTGAGTTTTCCGGATGAATGGAAGAAGGGAGTGATCGTCAAGCTCCATAAGAAAGGCAAGCTAATGCTGTGCGAAAACTGGAGAGGTATCTGCGTGCTGGCTGATGTGGCTAGGATAATAGCTAGAATCATCCTGGAGCGAATCAAAGAACACCTTGAACCTTGAAGACACACTCGACGTCGAACAACCAGGTTTCCGCTCTTGATCCTCCTCTGTCAACCACTTCCACACCCTACGGATCATCATCGAGCAATGTGTTGACTATCGATCATCACTTCATCTGGTGTTCATCGAATTTGAAAAGTCGTTTAATAGTGTCAATCGGAAATTTATTTGGCGTGCCTTGCACAGGTGAGGCATTCCTGATAAATTCATAGGAGTTATCAAAGCTACGTATAATGGATCCACATGTCACGTCTTGCACATTGGGTTTGGCAAGGCTGCATACTGTCACTAATACTGTTCTTACCCTATCCTAAGGGTATATTAAGTTTGATACATAGTTTGTAACATAGAGAAATATTACAGATAGGTCCAATAAAGTGTAGGTATATATAAATGATTAGCATCACTAGCCGAGTCCATTGAGCTATGTCCGTCCGTCTGTGTGTCCCCAGTTTTTGGGCCTTCAATTTTGAGCTAGGTCTATGAAATTTTGTATACGAGTTCCTTGCAAAAGGTAAAAATTTCAAAATCCGCACACTGACACGCCCATTTTTCAAAAGACTCATTATACCCTATCCTAAGGGTATATTAAGTTTGATACAAGTTTGTAACATAGAGAAATCTTACAGATAGACCCAATAAAGTATATATATAAACCAGTGAAAAATGCTACAATCCGCTTGGAGCGGATCGTATGATACCCTATCCCTATCTTATTTGGTCGTGTCAGTGGGCGGTGGAAAATGTATTCACAAAATTTTCTATTTTGCCCTATAAACTAATATTTTTATTCGAAAATTAATTTTTTAAGTAAACGCAACTAAAAAGTGGGCGTGGCCATATACAATGTATAGACAATTTATAGATTAAGTGGATATCTACATATTTGCTCAAGTAAGTTTTTTCGAGTTTCATATGAAAATAGTGAAAAAAGTGATTTTTTTGAAAAGTGGACGTGTCAGTGGGCGGATTTTAAAAATTTTTGCACTTGTATTGCTTACTATTCCAAAGACCTCGTATACAAAATTTCATCAACCTAGCTCAAAATTTAAGGCCCAAAAACTGGTGACACACAGACGGACGGACGGACATAGCTCAATCGACTCGGCTAGTGATGCTGATCATTTATATATATACTTTATTGGATCTCTCTGTAATATTTCTCTATGTTACAAACTATGTATCAAACTTAATATACCTTTAGGATAGGGTACAAACATATGAAAAGGTTACAATCCGTCTAGTGCGGATCGTATGATACCCTATCCCTTTCCTGTATACAAACGTTTTTTTCAATATCTTATCAAATTAATCTAAAACACCAACTTTATCAATAAGTAGGCGTGGTAGTAGGCGGATTTAAATTTTGTTCATTATGTACTGGATTTTGTTCCTTAGGACTGATAATATTCTAATAAAAACGTCGAAAAACCGTTTTTTGTACAGAAGATTTGTAGTATAAAAATATACAAGGACTTCGTATACAAAATTTCATTGTCCTAGCTCAAAATTTAAGGCCCAAAAACAGGTGACAGACGGACGGACGGACGGACGGACGGACGGACGGACATAGCTCAATCGACTCGGCTAGTGATGCTGATCATTTATATATATACTTTATGTGGTCTATCTTCAATATTTCTCTATGTTACAAACTATGTATCAAACTTAATATACCCTTAGGATAGGGTATAAAGATATCTACCTATTTGCTTCAGTAATTATACCCTATCCTAAGGGTATATTAAGTTTGATACATAGTTTGTAACATAGAGAAATATTACAGATAGACCCAATAAAGTATATATATAAATGATCAGCATTACTAGCCGAGTCGATTGAGCTATGTCCGTCCGTCTGTCCGTCCGTCTGTGTGTCACCAGTTTTTGGGCCTTAAATTTTGAGCTAGGTTGATGAAATTTTGTATACGAGGTCTTTGGAAAAGTAAGCAATACAAGTGTAAAAATTTTTAAAATCCGCCCACTGACACGCCCACTTTTCAAAAAAATCACTTTTTTTCACTATTTTCATATGAAACTCGAAAAAACTTACTTGAGCAAATATGTAGATATTCACTTAATCTACAAATCGTCTACACATTGTTTATGACCACGCCCACTTTTTGGGGGCGTTTACGCCAAAAATTAATTTTATAGTAAAACAGTTTATAGGGCAAGATAGAAAATTTTGTGAATACATCTTCCACCACCCACTGACACGACCAAATAAGATAGGGATAGGGTATCATACGATCCGCTCCAAGCGGATTGTAGCATTTTTTCACTGGTTTTTTTTTTTGAGTTTCGTATAAAAATACTGGAAAAGTGAATTTTTTGAAAAGTGGGCGGATTTTGAAAATGTTTACACTTGTATTGCTTACTTTTGCAAGGACCTCATATACAAAATTTCATCGACCTAGCTCAAAATTTAAGGCCCAAAAACTGGTGACACACAGACGGACGGACGGACAGGCGGACAGACGTACGGACGGACGGACGGACATAGCTCAATCGACCCAGCTAATGATGCTGATCATTTATATACATATATACTTTATTGGGTCTATCTGTAATATTTCTCTGTTACAAACTATGTATAGAACTTAATATACTATATATAATTATATATATAAATTCGCAAATAAGAAAAAATAGTTTTGAGCTTTGGAAGGCTTTGGAACATAACTTTACCGACTAACATATACAAGCAAAAGTAAAAAAATAGCCATTTAAATGATGTTCAGTATTTTTATATGAAACTCGAAAAAACTTTTTTAAGTAGATAGGTAGATATTTTGGTACCCGACATATCTTTAATTCATAGTATACAGCCACGCCTACGTTTTAAGGGCGTGACCTGATTTTCGACAGTTTAATCAAAATAATAGCACATTTTAGGAACAAATTACAGTATATGTTGAATAATTTTTTGAAATCTGCCCACTACTACGACCACTTATTGAGAAAATTCGTATTTTGGAGTAATCTTATGAGATATTTGAAAAAGTTGCTTAAGCACCAATATACGGTGGAAGAAGAAGCTGTGTGTATAGTAAAGGGCTAGGGTATCAAACGATCCGCTCCAGACGGATTGTAGCATTTTCATAAGTTTATTAAACAAAATCGATCCTAAAAAGTGGGCATGGCCATACACAAAGTATGGAAGATTTGTGGTGAAAATCTTCATATGTGCTGAAGAAAGCTTTTTCGTATTTATTGTTAAATTAGTAAAAAAACAATATTTTTTGACGTGTCAGTGGGCGGATGCTAAAAATGTATACACTTCTACTGCTCAATAATTACCAGGCTCAATAATTTCAGGTTCCTAGTTTTAATGCTTGTTTGAATGCCAACTATAAGAGAATTTTGCCCCAGTGTGCAACGGAAGTGGCAGTGGCAGAAGGTGACAGATCCATAGTGTAAGACATTTATAATATTGTATGCGTTTATCATTTTGTATCAAATCTTAATTCATGAAAATGTCTCCACCCTGTGATCTTGTTTGCCAAGGTTCAAATATATAACGAACTATGTACGTATATTTATATTTACATAAATATTAGACAATGATAGTTGTAACATCATCCGATCGAACCACAGTTTTTATGTAAACTATCGACTTCGTTATTGTAGACCGTAAGCTCTTTTATGTATGATATTTATGATATTTCTGCATGATTTTTTTATGTAATTCAAATGAACTAAGAAGTTGCGTTACAAATATTCAGAAGTGGGATTAGAGTACCTCCTACGCTACTAATTTTTTTTACATTTTAAAAGTTTTGTTCAGTTTTGATTTGGCGTAATAATTTGTCTTGCAATGGATGCGAGTACTCGCGCTGCTAATTTTTTGCAAAATGCAACTGTACCCAAATTGTATAATAAACTGGCGGAGATCGGTTTGCCTACGAATGGAATAAAAGCCACGTTGAGGGCGCGTCTAGGTGAGGGGATAGCTCTACTTGATGAAGGTCAATTGGAAGAGTTTTTCCCGCTTGATGTTCTTGGTGGCATTGATGATGACGAAAAAGCCGCAGATTTAGAAGAGGAGGAAATTATTATTACTCAGAGGTTAGAGAAGTTGCGCGAATTTGTTAAACAAAAGGAAGAAATTTTTTCACTGCAAAAGAGGTTAGCTGAGTTGAACAATCCGGTAAGAGAGATCCAATCTTCGTGTACGTTCCGTAATGTTGAAGACGAAATTCCTACGTTTTCGGGAGATGATAATTATCGTGTTACAAAGTGGATCAACAGCTTTGAGGATGCAAAACTGTTGTACAAATCCAATGAATCAGAAAGCTTCGTCTATGCCAAGAGATTGCTGAAAGGAACAGCAAAGTTGTTTCTTGAGATCTACGTCGTGTCGTTCTTGGGGTGAGTTGAAATCAGCCTTGCTCACAGAGTTTCATGAGCACGCTACAGCTACGGATGTTCACAATATGTTGCGAGGTCGTAAGAAGCGGAAGGATGAAACATTTCAACAATATGTACTGACGATGCAGGAGATAGCATCCCTAGCAGACATCGAAGAACAGGACGTCATTACCTACGTCATCAAGGGCATTCCGGACTCGATTTTCAGGAAACAAATTTTATTGACTGCAAATAACATCGCTGAACTAAAGGTCATTTTAAGAAAATATGAGAAGATGAAATGTGATCTGCAATCGTCTGCACCGCTCTATAATAAGACATCCCCTTAACCCAGGAGTACATCAAGAACGAGTGCTAAGGTTACTGTCAGGTGCTTCAATTGCAATGAATCTGGGCATATATCATCCACTTGCCCAAAACCCCGAAGAGAAAAAGGTTCCTGTTTCCGTTGTGGACAAATGGGACATGTTGTAAAGGATTGTCCACAATCTACACCAGTTCTTGTGGTTCAGCATACTGAACTACAAACAGATAACCAAATGTCTTCCATTTCAAAATGATGACTCTGGAGCTGTCCGTTTGTCAATGCATGTGATGACAATGATAGATACTGGAAGCCCGATCAGCTTTGTACAGCAGCGCTAAGTTCCGCCATTCTTGATGACATCTCTACCCTCTCCAATGCATGACTATGTAGGTGTCAACAATTCTAAGTTAATTATGTTAGGAAATGTATTTTGTGATGTTAAGGTTAATAACAGTCATGTCAATTTATGTTTATTTGTTGTTAAAAATGACACAATGCAGAATGCAATAGTGCTAGGACGAGACTTTTTAAAATAAAGTAACATAAAACTTTCTGTAGGAGAAGAAAAAATAGATATACTCGTAATTGAAAATAATGAAATTAACGACTCGATTTCTAATGACTTTGTAAAGGAAATTTTAAGTATCGATACAACGGAGAATTGTGATAAATCGGTTTGTCTTAAAATTAATGAATGTTTAAATTACGGTGACAAAGAATTAGTTAGAAGTTTGATTACCCGAAGTTTTTCTACGAATCACCAATTTTCAGACGATTTTGAAATGAAAATAGTTTTGACGAATGAGAACAGTGTTTTTAATTGCGTGCCTCGACGATTGCCATACGCTCATAAGTTGGAGCTACAAAAAATTTTAGACGATTTATTAAAAAACAATATTATTCGTGAAAGCAATTCACCTTTTGCCTCGCCAATTGTCTTAGCAAAGAAAAAGACAGGCGAATTGCGTCTTTGTATAGATTTTCATCAACTAAACAAAGTGACAGTAAAAGACAATTTTCCTATTCCTCTTATCGAAGATCATTTGGATAGATTACGTGGCAAGAAGTATTTTTCGCTCTTTGACTTAAAAAGTGGATTTTACCACGTTAAGATGGCTGAAAATTCTGTCAAATTTACTTCCTTTATAACACCTTAATAACTGACTGTAAGCCACTGACCCTTACTCTAAATAAAAAATTAATAAATCCGCGAATCGCACGGTGGGCTTTAGAGCTCCAAGATTACGATTATTTTATTGAACATAGAGATGGTCAACGGATGAGACATGTTGGCGCCCTAAGCAGGTGTCATAATATTTTGATCATTGAACCGGATTCCCTTGAGTATGTTCTTGCGGCATCACAGCAAAAAGATCCTATAGTGAAGCAACTAGTCAAAATGTTGGAAGAAAGTCCTGAAAACGAACTTATTAACGGATTTGTGTATCGTAAAATCGATAAAAATGTTTATTTTTATGTTCCATCTCAAATGGAGAGGAATGTTATACAAACACATCATGACGCATTATGCCATGTTGGAGTTGATAAGTGTTATAATTTTTTAAGGAAAACATATTGGTTCCCTTGCATGAAAGCTAAGATAAAGAACTATATTAGCAACTGCTTGAAGTGTGTACATTTTTCTCCGCCTTATGGTAAAAAGGAGGCAATTTTGCATAGTATTCCAAAAGGTGATAAACCTTTTGACACCATTCACGTTGACCATTATGGTCCATTACCATCATCTGTGAGAAATTTTAAGAAACATATATTTTTAGTTGTTGATGGATTTTTAAAGTACACTAAACTATTTGCGGTTAAAAGTACAAGCACAAAAGAAGTAATTCAGTGTTTGGAAACATATTTTTCGACATACAGTACACCAAATCGTTTAATTTCAGATAGAGGGAGTTGCTTTACTTCCGAAGAATTTGCATCATTTTGTGAAAAATGGTGTGTCCAACATATTAAGGTTGCCACAAGTTCACCTCAGTCTAACGGACAGGTAGAACGTGTAAACCGGTGTCTTACTCCAATGTTAGCTAAGGAAAGTGAAATTGACCCTAGTGATTGGACGAAAAATTTGCTTAAAGTGGAATTCGCAATGAATAACACTATTAATAAAAGCACAGGTTTTAGTCCAAGTATTTTGCTTTTCGGCGTAACGCAAAAGGGAATTGTCAACTGTATAATTTCAGAACTGTATCTCCCCCAGTTTTCATGTTATCAAAATAGTTTTTACAATAGGTCATTTTGATACTACGATTGGCTCAAATTTTCATTCAAATCCGCTTAGTAGTTCCCGAGTTACAGATTTTAGAAGACCGCATGGACTTCCCTATATTCTCTTCTCTTGCTGCTACCTCATTCGATTTCGATTTTTCAAAATCAAAGTCATTTGCACGAATGGATCGTATATGTTAGTTTTATGCTGCTATTGAAAATTAAATAAGTTTAAAAAACTAAAATTTTTTAAATTTTGATTTTTTTTCAAAAATATTATTTGTTAAATTTTGAAAACTCTAGATAAATGCTGTATTCCTTCGCATGACAAGTATTGCCAGTGTTTTGCTTTGCTCAAACCATTTCACAAGCAAAGTACCGTTACATGCATTTTTATCCAAAAGCTTGGTACGCCTAATTTAATTGAAATGTAAAATTTTATCAAAATCGTTGAAACCATTTTGGAGAAAACTTCGTGTATGTGAAAATGGCGCTACGTGAAGGAACTCTACGAGTAGCGCTAAAACAAAAATTTCAATTTCCCCGTTATGGGCCATGCAATAGCTCCCTAACATGAAGTTTGCAATAAATTGATTCACTCGTCATACAGACAGACAAACAGAATCAGCAGACACACTATAACGAGCTTTTCTATCAACGTAATTTAAGAATTGTTTAATATCTCGAGTTCCAATTCTTGCGCGAATTCAATACATGTTTTATATCAAAAGTGCAAGTTAAAGTGGCCTATAATCCATAGTATTACTAGGACATACCTACGTACTAGGCATTACATCGTTCATATTAAAACCAGTATTAGGTGTGCCTATGCAGGATATGAATAACATTGCGCTCTATTTAATGACAATATAAAATGTCCGGAACACTATTGCACGAGGCCCTCCTCGAACTTGCCCAATTTTTTATACGTCTCGCATCTCATATATTCACAAAAATTAAAATAAAGACACTCGCTTTAAATGCAAGAAAGTGATCGGACGTGTTTTTCTGTTGTAAACCCTCCATTTATTCATGGTCCTTCTAAGCCAAGAAGAGAACAGTGAAGAAACTTTAATTATACTCGTAAAGTGTATAAACTGTGAACTGTGGACTTGAATTGTGAACTATGGCCGTAAATGGTAAACTGTGAACTAAAGTGGTTAAACTGTATGAACTCTGAACTTTGATTGTGAACTTTAACTGTGAATTTTGGCCGTAAATTGTAAACTGTAAACAAAAACAAAACAAAATATACATTTTGTGAACTACAACCCTTGGAACCAGTAATGGAGGAAAAACAATTAGCAGAACAACTGGAATAGGGTAAGTTAATCCAATCTCAATTTATTAATTATAAAAAGGATGGTGGGGCAAGGAAAACGTTAAACTTTTTGAATAAGCGAAAGGAGGCCTTAGAGAAGAACTGGGAGAAATTCTGCGAGAATGATATGATTCTTCGTGAAACGAAGGAGCAAAATAAGGAACATAAATATATTGCTAACAGCTTTAAAAACCAAGTACAAGAAATTGTGCAAATGATGAACGACATTGTGTGTGAATGATTTTTATCCACCTGAACGTCGGTGATGGCTGTGCTCCTGAACCCCATCACTGCTGCCAACATTTGATTGTGGTGTCGCTGGAAGGCGGCAATGTTTTGACGTTTCATCTTCTTTGAATACACTTGCTCTTCAACTCCAGAACTGAACACATCTCTTTGCCTTTTTTTGTGAATTTTGTAGTGTTGTTAATTAATAATAATAATTATATTTTTTAAATATATTGTTTAAAATTAGTTACGTTTTTCTCTTTCCGTCGTTCGTTTTCTGCGTGTATGACGAGTTGCAAAAGTAGCGGAAGTTATAATGGTCCCAAAACCCGGAAAACCAGCGAATGAGAAAAAATCTTATAGACCTATTTCGCTTTTGCCGATTATGTCTAAAATCTTTGAAAGGATATTACTCAGTCGTTTACAGCCAGTTATAGAAGAAAAAGATCCCTAATCATCAATTCGGATTTAGATGCAAGCATTCCACAATTGATCAGGTACATAGAATAACCGATGTAATTGAAAAAGCTTTTGAAGAAAAAAAAGTTTGTTGAAGCGTATTTCTAGACGTTTCTCCAGCTTCTGACAAAGTGTGGCATGACGGCTTAAAGTACAAGTTGCAACAACTTCTGCCAAAACACTTATATGACATATCGGTGTCATACCTCGCGAATGACTCTTTCGTGTAAAACACGAAAATAACTACTCACACTTTAAAGAAATAGCTGCTGGAGTACCATAAGGAAGTGTACTAGGTCTGCTCTTGTATCTATTTTACACTCGTGATATTCCACAAGAAGAAGGAACCAGTTTAGGTACCTTTGCCGATGACACTGGCATTTTAGCAACAGGCAAAACTATCGAACAAACAACCGAAAAATTGCAAGAAGCATTGAATAGGGTGAATGAATGGACACAAGTTTGGCGTATCGCGCTCAACGAAACTAAATCTGTTCATGTAAATTTTGCCTATAGAAAAATCAATAATTTACCTTGAATAGGGTGAATGAATGGACACAAGTTTGGCGTATCGCGCTCAACGAAACTAAATCTGTTCATGTAAGTTTTGCCTATAGAAAAATCAATAATTTACCTATCTTTGTCAAAGCGGTTCAAATTCCATTTGCAAATGAGGATAAATACCTCGGCATGACGCTTGATGCAAAATTGAAATGGAAGACGCATGTGAAAAAAAAAACGCAAAGAACTAGAAAATAAATACAGAGAAATGTACTGGTTACTTGGAAAGTATTCAAAACTTAGTATACATAACAAACTGCTTTTATATAAGACAGTGCTAAAACCGGTCTGAACGAATGGTATACAACTCTGGGGTTGTACCAAGAAAAGCAATTACAATATTTTACAAACTTTTGAAAATAAAGTGCTAAGAGAAATCTTGAATGCACCGTCGTATATAAGTAGCAACGATATCCATAGAGATCTCGAAATCGCCACCGTGGAAGACGAAATCAAAACTTTTGCTCGAAAACATAAGAACCGATTAGAAGGTCACGTGAATAATACGGTTCTACAACTCTTGGATGAGCGACATCTATTACGCCGTCTACAAAGAACAAAGCCTTTCGACCTAGCTCGATAAACTACAAATGCGTTAATTTGTCGGTATATGCAGGACCTTTCAATGGAAAATTACTTGCTAAACGTTTTAATATCATTAAATAAAAACTGTTTGATAAGTCAATACTTAGTTGCAGTAATAAGAAATATATTGAAGGGAGGTTTTTTTTCGTGGGTATAAATCCCGCACTACTTTGAGCACGCGTTTTACGGTCCTCATAGTGTCTTTTTGAATATTTTTCACCTACCCTCGGTAAAAAAAAAAAAATATTTTAAGATTTCAATTTTTACTTTCTGTTCTCACACACTTGATGAGTGCGCGTCTCGCATCTCATATTTTTAGTGTTCACTTATGGGTTTGATACGGTGTCTGTCTGTCCGTCTGTCCGTCAGTCTGTCACAGCCCTGTAACTTTTGAACCGATAGACATAGAGAGCTGAAAAAAATTGGAGATACGTAGAATTTTGTGTAGATTGTGAAAACAATACGAAGATTCCTGTATCTTATATATTTTTTGAATTGGGAATTTTCTTATATATTGTCTGGCGGAGCTACTGCAATTCGAGCTTTTAACTGTTAACTGTTTTTTATCCTCGGAAAGCCACGTCCTATGGTTTCCCTGCGATCGAACGACAATCCTTTCAGCACCTGATGTGTTTTCACAGCACACCAATGGTCTTGGATGGTGGCGGGCAGTGAGCTGCTGATTGTTTCCAATCCATGTGAGAGATGGTCCCTTAGTTCTTAGCGCACTGTGGGAACTCTCAGTCAGTCTACGTTTAACCTGGGTATTCTTGTGTCGTTAGATCTTCGAACGGCAGTAGTGCGTAATTGGACAGTAGCTATCATAAGATGATGACCTCGTCCCAACCCCATGTTCCCTGCTCACCTGTTTCGGACATCTAGAAGACTACTTCTAATACGGCGACTGATCAATTTGGTTGGAGGCTGCTTGCCTGTCAGCAGTTGACACCCAACTGATTTTATGGCAGGTCTTGTGCTCAAACATGGTGCCACCTAGGACAAGGCGATTTACGTTGCTGAAGTTAACAAATCTTTCGCCGTTGTCATTGCGGGTGCGCAATCCGTGCCGTCCCATAACATGTTTGAGCCCTTCGTTATCGCTGCCTACCTTGGCATTCAGATCCCCCATTACAATGACAATGTCGCCGTTGGGTGTTGCATTATAAACAGCTCCCAACTGGTTGTAGAAGGTCTCCTTTTCTTCCTCAGACGAACCATCTGTGGGTGCGTAACACTGTATAATGGTGACGCGACGTACTCTCGTCCGGAATCTGGCCGTTAAAATCCTATCATCCTAAATCCAATTCCATATCCACGTGGGCTTCCGGTTAATCTTCCGGAGTAGAGTAGTACAGTGTTACGCGTTGGGGATTGGTACTCACCCGCATCTAACCATCTTATCTCCCTTATTCCCAATATGTCCAGCTTATATCGCATGAACTCATGCTCTAGTTGAAGGGAGTCTGGCGTTCTGAGCGTGTAGATTTTTTGTATTAACGGCGATGTAGATAGGTACCCTTTTCATATTTCAACCAAATTTCCGATTGCTTCTTTTTTTTTCGAGGTGACAGAATTTCCCTCATAATTGCACTAGAAAAATACTTTTTTCCCTTTAGTCCTATTTTCTTAATGGTTTTTGATCGAAAATACTAAAATCCATGCATTTAAGTAAATATATCTGATTTTTTTCTTTTTTTGTAAACAAAAGAGAATGACTGGAAAAGAGAAAACATGCGCAAGATGTTCCATAGTCATTTGAAACGGACTATCGACATGTTTTAAAATATTGTTTAATAAACTATTTTTTTTATTCGTTTCAGATAATGTTTTCTTTCCTTTCTATTGGCTGGGGATTAATATCAGACATAGACATTGAAAGTGAGCGCTTACGGTCATTAGGATATCAAAGGTTTACTGTATGGTCTGTGCATAGACTAATTAGTCTACGTACATATCATGGAAAGCTGTCATACCTTCCAAGTATACGTGAAAATAATGGAATTCAGAATACAATGAATAATTCAACTAACCTTAAACATAGCGTGAGCATAGACACGTGCTGTACAAAGTCCGAACTGTTGGATTATACCGAAAGTGCAGAAGCGAATGAGTTCGGCGAAATAATAACATTAGAAACATTGGGAAATGAAGAAGATTTCAGGCAGAGAATTGATAGCTGGTACTCAGCCACGTCACGTAAAAGTACCTATTTTTCCGTAGCAGAAAGCTTGTATCAAAGCGTAAACGGTCAGGATATTGACAAAGGACATGCGCAGGATAATACTTCACCAACATTCGGACCAAGTCCTAATACTCCTTCTCTTATGACTCCCGTTCCAGATACATGGACAACAGAAGAAGGAGAATATGTAATGGTTCATGCAGCGTATCAATCACATTTAGGCATCGACTGTTTTTTTGCTCCATCTGCTAAACTCAACGATGGCATAATATGGCTGGTTGTGATTCGTAGCGGCGTAAGTAGATCGCAATTGTTAACTTTCTTACTCAATATGAGTTCGGGCACTCATATACCTACAAAAAGTAGCGATTTTATAAAAGTGATACCAGTCTCAGCTTTTCGAATTGAACCAACTGGAACTGAGGGTATTATAACCGTAGATGGGGAAAGAGTGGAATATGGTAGCATTCAAGGTGAAATATTCCCTGGACTAGTTAACGTGATGGTACCATAAACACATTTATAAAATTAATACAATTTGTACATAACATGCATTTTTTTATGTGTATACAGAGAAATAAATATGTTTATTTTCCATTCTTATAAAGCTATATATATATATATGTGCGTACATATCCTTATTTTATAAGAATTGTGTATATACTGGATATACAGCTCTTTTTTGTTTTTAGGTGATATATATTAATACAGTTATTTTACTGTATGGGGTCGTAGCATATCACGGTTCTTGTACCGTGTCTACAAGTGATATTCCAAGTACATAAACTGGAATACCGCAATGCGACAGCTTCTAAGCAGACTCACTTGGAACAATGAAATTAATAAAGTCTTGAGTTGACTGTCGAAAAGCAAGTGACAAATAAAATTTATTTCGTCTTATTTTTACATATAAATTGCTGCATTAGCACTAATTAACAAATATGATTAATAAAGGTAAAAACATGAAAAACAAATTATTGCTGACAACATATTTCTAAGAAAAAGTAAAGTACAATATATTGCTTACATAAAGTAAAAAGGTAAAGTGCAACATATTACTGACATAGAGTAAAAGAAAAGGTAAACGATTCAGCATGAAGTGCTGACGCCACATAAATAAGATAAATGAATACGGTGAGGCCGTTGACTTAATGAAATCGTTGCTCGTGGTTAGAGCTGACCTATCTTAACATTCTGCCCCCATTGGACTTAGTTCAATATGTGGTTAGATTTGTTGTGGGTTGATATTTCTGGAACTGTTCTTGGAGCGGCAACTGGGTACTGTGTTGATCCTTTGCTGCAACTATATAGTCAGAGTTTCCAACCTAGTAGAATGATCATAGCGATAATGATGAGTAATACTGATGAGCTTATGCTGGTGTGTGGTATTGCATGTCGCTGGATAATGGCTGGCAGTTCCAGATGTGTGGAGTCTATCTCTGAAGCTAGCTTTTTTAACCTTGTTTCGTGTTGGTCAAGACGAATTGGATACTGGTGTGTTTGCACCAAATGTTTATTTATGTGCTCGAATAGTGTTTCATTCGAGAACTCACTGAGTCTCATGATGGATGAACGGATAGTGTGGGAATGGTTACCCCGAGCTCGTAGAGTTATAAAGTCACCCTTAGCGATGCAATTGGGTTGTAATTTCAAGGTCTCAGCTCCTTCAATCGTAGATAAAGTCCTCGTGTCCTTGCATGCTATGTTTAATGATGTTCTCGAAGTTACAGCGAATATCTATTGATTGGAATGTAATTATTTGGTCCAAATTGAGTTTTTGTGAATTAACGTCATTTGACATGATGATAAGTCCTCCATTTTATAGAGAAAATGCATTTCGCATTTGCTTACTGCAGCACCTCTGCGATAAATCGGATGTACTTGCGTGCAGAGATGCCTTGTTTTTTCCACAATGACGCACGTTGATAGTTCAGACTCCGTTAATGTGTAATACTGGACATTATGACGATTGACTGGTAGGAATGTGGATGATGGTTGTATAACTAGTATTGTTTCGTTTACTGCTGGAATTGGAACTAGTCAGTATAATTCCATATCTTCTGAATTTATTAACGGTATTTTAATTTGAAATATCACAAAGTTATTTATTCCGCCAGCAGTCACCATAATTCTATAAAGTTCCAGTACATTGTCAACCGGTTTTTTCAGGCGGTATGTAGATGACAAGCTGTTCCTTATTCTGTTGACTTGTTGTTTCATCTGGTGCGGAGTAATTAGCAAATTATTTATTTTTACTTGATGAATATCTGATAAAGCATTTGTTATTGCTGATTGTGTGCGTTGAACATTTGATACAAGCAGTGTTGTGTATAAAGACCATGAAGAGAAGAGTTGTTGAATCTTGAGTTGATATGATTCGTCCGTATTGTTGTTAATTCGGTTGATCACTTCTTTCAACTGGGTTTGCAATATCGCATGTCGATGGTCCAAGGTTTCTTGGTTTTGCTTGATTATGTTGATTGTTGACTCTATTATCGATGTGTGATTTTTATAGAGTGCTAGCAAGTAGTCTTCATTGGTTTGTATCCCTTCAATTATTTTAGACATCTCTTCTGCATACTGAGAGTCAAGAAGTAAAAATAATGAGTTCGCCATATTTCCTATTATATTGAATGCTCCTCTCGTCGAGAGTCGTAGTTTTGTGTCGCGAAAGGTAATGCTATCTTCATATAATTCCTGATGAGTGTGGTGAATGAGATTGGTCACGTGAGTACACAATGTTTCTTTCACATAGATGCTGCAGCTGTTTCCAATTGCCTTTAGTTTGCTCCACTATGGCGTTAGATCATAATCAGCCTTATTTTGAGATCCGAATTCATTCGAAAGTGAGTCGAATTTCGAATGAATAGAAAGAATAGAAAGTTCATCCAAACATTCGAAAGTTCATTGTATTTTGAGATTCTATTCATTCGAAACAAATGTCATTTTTCATTCGAACAAATTTTCCTTGCGCATAGATTAACAAACACGTAAATATAGTGAGATATTTTTAATATTCTCTAGAAAATTAAATGAAGTAACTTTAATTGACAATTGCTGATCCTGTCGGTATAGGTCACGTTCTAATTAGAAAAACTGGTGGCCGGCAATTCGTATAAATAAATAATGCTTATTTTGAGATTCGAATGAATAGTCAATTCTTTCGAATGTCTCTATTCATTCGAAAGATTTTTGTGTATTTTGAGATTCGAATGAAAAAGGTTAATTTTCGAAAGATAACGCAAAATGAACATAAATAAATTTAACCCTCAAAGTCAGCTGTTTGACGTTTCTTTTTATAAAGGTTGACCATACCTTGTTTTCTTTGCGTGAGAACTCTTCTCTTTCTTATTGAAATATTTTTATTAGTTACACTTTTACGCGTTTAAAGACGAAATTTAAGTAATACATTTTATGAAACATGTTTTGTATACCTATAATAATATCGAGCACCAAAACAAAGCAAAATAAATTAACATCCATGCATATTTAATTACAAGTTTCTCCCACCATATACTCGGTACAAATTTGGTCACTCTACCTTTATTTTGAGTACTGTCAGAAGTAAAATAAACATTTGCTTGGTGATTTCTTAATTAATTAGAGTTCTTTTTAGATAAAATGCTGCTTTCTTTTGTGGACAGTGCGAATCAATAGAAAACCAAAAAAAAATTAAAATAAGAGTAAAAAAATAAAGTTGAAACATTATTTTGTGCATTCACTCGTCTTTCCTTTGAATTTTTGTTTACATAGAGCTTGAGTGGGACTATTTTATTTATACGAATTGCCGGCCACCAGTTTATCTAATTAGAACGTGACCTATACCGACAGGATCAGAAATTGTCAATTAAAATTACTTCATATAATTTTCTACAGAATATTCAAAATATTTTACTATATTTACGTGTTTGTGAATCTATGCGCCAGGAAAATGTGTGCGAATGAAAAATGACATTTCTTTCGAATGAATAGAATCTCAAAATACGCACAACCAATGAACTTTCGAAAGTTTGGATAAATTTTCTATTCTTTCTATTCATTCGAAAGTCAAAATACAGTCTATGCGAATTCGACTCACTTTCAAATGAATTCGAATGTCAAAATAAGGCTGATTGTGTTTCATTCTCCTCCAACTTCCAAAACTTCTCTACTTGTTAATCCAACGCTTCCTCGACACTGCATATTCCGCAAGTAGCGCATGATGTTTCTGCATCCTTAATCTTCCCGGCAACTGTCCAACCAAAGACTGTGTTTTGAAGCGTAGGCAACGAATCTCCCAGACATATTTTACCAATCGGTAATAGAGAGTGGAATATTTCGGCTCCAATTAAGAAATCTATTGCACTGGGAGTGTTGAATTCAGGGTCAGCTAATGGTATGTTCTGTGGAATTTTCCATTTTGATATGTCAACCATTCTCACAGGTTGGTTTGAAGTTATTTTTGGTAGAAGATGTGCCTCAATGTAAGTTGTAGAGTAATCGTTAATGCGTGATCTCGGCTCAATGTTCACCCTTCGAGCTGTCCGTTGAACATGTCGACCAATACCCTCTTTCTTATAAGAGGAGTTGTGGTGAGGACAAGTTTCCTTACTATTCCCTCTGTGATGAAGTTGAGTTGGGAACCGGAATCCAGTATGGCCTTGCATTCAACGGATTGTCCCGGACGATTGCCTAACTTAACGATGGCTGATGAAAAAAATAAATCGATGCGATGATTATTGACTTCAGTGGAGGTTAACTTTTTGCCTAATCCCTCTAGTGATTGAAATCTGGTTTCAATATACTTGAGGAAGGCATCCAATGATTGGAGAAGTCTTGGATTCTGGAGTGATTGTTCCCATGCAGCATGTGTGTTCCTATCCAGTTTTTTGATGAGGACGTGCAGGAGTAACGGATCCCAAATACTTGTGTCGATACCAAGACTGTTCAATCCTTGCATGTACTCTGTCGTAGTGTCATGAAGGTTCTTGAGGGCTGATGCTGTGTCAACCGAAAATTGAGGTTGAGCTAACAGCTTTTCCACGAATGAGGCTACTAATAGTCGCTTATTTTCAAAGCGTGCCTTTAGAATATACAATTGTCGTTGTTTATTGAAAGGTGGCTTATAAGTTGATGTGTTTGGCCAGTAATGTTTGTTTTTAAATACCACATCTTTTGTGCAACTCCATTGTGTTGGGAGTGAATCATTTGCACAAACAAATCGTGGAAGTGCTTCTAATTTGAATAGGTTCCGTCAAACTTGGGGCAACTGAATGGCTGTTGCTGGATTTGTTGAACCTTCAGTGTCAGAGCAGGAGTGGATCAATTCTTGTATCATCAATAATCCCTTCTCAGCACTGACTTCAATTTCAATAAATTGTTGCATGTTGTAATTTATTTCATTTGGGTCATCGCAGTTCTCGCATATTGCATGATGCAAGCTCTTTTCTTGCCAGTGTTTTTCCAATGTGGAAAACTGTATCTGGTAGTATTGCTTGCACTGATTGTCCTGTAGATTGGACAGAATCCTTTGGATCGTGGCTATTCATGCCTGTTGTCTTCTAAGTTGTCTCAGAATGTGATCTGGGTCTATCCTGTTATCTGACTTCGTTTTAACCTCGGAATTAGTTTTTTCTTCTTGTAAATTCCTGGAGGCGGGCAATGGCTTAGCAGCATCTGATACTGCCCCTTCTTCATATTCATCTGTTACTGCGATTGTTAGCAGTAACGCCCTTAAATTCTCGTAGCTGTCTTTCACCCTTCCGAACACGTAGGGAGTGTGGGGCTTGATGGTGCTAATGAGGCGATTGTGGTTTTTTAGGAATTCTTCCCAAATTTTTTCAATGGTCTCCAACCTATCCACCCTATCAGCCTTATTTTGAGATTCGAATTCATTCGAAAGTGAGTCGAATTCGCATAGACTGTATTTTGACTTTCGAATGAATAGAAAGAATAGAAAGTTCATCCAAACATTCGAAAGTTCATTGGTTGTGCGTATTTTGAGATTCTATTCATTCGAAACAAATGTCATTTTTCATTCGAACACATTTTCCTGGCGCATAGATTCACAAACACGTAAATATAGAAGATATTTTGTATATTCTGTAGCAAATTGAATGAAGTAATTTTAATCCACATTTGCCTATCCTGTAGGTATAGGTCACGTTCCAATTAGAAAAACTGGTGGCCGGCAATTCGTATAAATAAAATAGTCCCACTCAAGCTCTATGTAAACAAAAATTCAAAGGAAAGACGAGTGAATGCACAAAATAATGTTTCAACTTTATTTTTTTTACTCTTATTTTAATGTTTTTATGATTTTCTATTGATTTGCACTGTCCACAAAAGAAAGGAGCATTTTATTTTATCTAAAAACAACTCTAATTATTAAAAACAAATCACCGAGCAAATGTTTACTTTACTTCTGACAGCACTCAAAATAAAGGTAGAGTGACCAGATTCGTGCCGAGTGTATGGTGGGAGAGAGTTGTAATTAAATAAACATGTATGTTATTTTATTTTGCTTTGTTTTCGTGTTCGATATTATTATAGGTATACAAAACATGTTTCATAAAATGTCTTACTTAAATTTCGTCTTTAAACTTGTAAAAGTGTAACTAATAAAATTATTTCCAAAGAAAGAGAAGAGTTCTAACGCAAAAAAAGCAAGGCATGGTCAACCTGTATTAAAAGAAATGTCAAACAGCTGACTTTGAGGGTTAAATTTATTTATGTTCATTTTGCGTTATCATTCGAAAATGAACCTTTTTCATTCGAATCACAAAATACACAAAAATCTTTCGAATGAATAGAGACATTCGAAAGAATTGACTATTCATTCGAATCTCAAAATAAGCATGTATATTTTTCGGGTTTTCTTTATGGGCCATCCTTCCTTGTGCTCGTTGCAAGCCTGGTAAACTCATCCGCTAATAATTTACTAGGCAAATATAAAAAATAGGGCATCCCGTCCATGATGTGCTGCGGTCACCTGGATACGGATACGATGTATTGTATTAAAACCAGTGAAAAAATGCTACAATCCGCTTGGAGCGGATCGTATGATACCCTATCCCTATCTTATTTGGTCGTGTCAGTGGGTGGTGGAAGATGTATTCACAAAATTTTCTATCTTGCCCTATAAACTAATTATTTTACTATAAAATTAATTTTTGGCGTAAACGCCCCCAAAAAGTGGACGTGGCCATAAACAATGTATAGACGATTTGTAGATTAAGTGAATATCTACATATTTGCTCAAGTAAGTTTTTTCGAGTTTCATATGAAAATAGTGAAAAAAAGTGATTTTTTTGAAAAGTGGGCGTGTCACACAGACGGACGGACGGACATAGCTCAATCGACTCGGCTAGTGATGCTGATCATTTATATATATACTTTATTGGGTCTATCTGTAATATTTCTCTATGTTACAAACTATGTATCAAACTTAATATACCCTTAGGATAGGGTATAAAAAGGAAGTGGCGAACGGTGTATGGCCCTGTCGACGAGTTGTCAGGCGAGTTGGGTGTGTGAATTTCTTTCGTCGTATAAAGCCATTTTTGTAAAAACTTATTTCTGATACACATATCTCACGAACATGAGTGACCCATCTTCCGACAATAACGCCGACATCGCCAGAATTCTGCGGGCAGTGCGAGATCTGGGAAACCGCATGGAGGAGATGTCTACTATTGACAAACGGGTAACTGTTCTGGAAAGTGCAACCCTGAGTGCCACTGCATTTGCAGAGCAGGTATTGACGGGCAGTGGCATTAACTCTACGGTGTTGCCCAACCAAAGCTCTACGCAACGATTCTGTACTTTTGCAAATTCTCCCAATGTACGGATCGAGATGATCGCCCGTCTGAATTGTCTGCAAATTCGATGACCCATGTACCAGGTGCTACTCCAAAACGACCAGTCGTACATCTGATGGATTTTGATGGTAAATCGTCGTTGGAAGAGTACGAAATACACCTTTCTATGGTATCACGGGCAAACGGATAGTCCTCAGTAGAGTCAGCTACATTCTTAGCCGCAAGTCTCCGCGGACCAGCACTGTCCTACGTAGGTGCACTAGAACATGCAACTCTTGGCGACTATTCTGCTCTAATGGGTGCACTTCGACGACGATTTGGTGTGGCCATGCTGTCTGGAAATGCGTATGGTCTCTTTGGATTCCGATTGCAACGACACGGCGAAAAATTGGTGGAATTTGCGAATGAAGTAAAGCGACTGGCGCGTTTAGCGTCAGCTTGGAACGCAATGTCTGTTACGTACCGGGAGGCATCGGATCGTTCAAATGCAATCTGGTCGTGGATACTGGCACTACACATACAGTAATCCACTCGAAAACTCTCTGCCCTGCTCTGTGTGCTCAACTGCACATACACCAGGATTGTATCCTTGGCATCGACTTCCTTGCCGCTCATAATTGTATTATTGACTTCCAATCCAAAGTTCTTCGAATGCAGAATGTGGTTATTCCGCTGCAAGGCATCTCAACCAACGAACGTCAAACATCAACTGAGGCAACACAGTGTAAGCTGTATTTTACTGAAATTGAACCCATCCGCAATCCGACGGCATGGTCGATTACTTAGCCAAATTTTCGGAACACCACCAACGGGATTGGGATTGGGACGGTCCCTACGTGGTTCAGCAGAAGATTTCTGACGTTGTGTCCCGCATCGAGAAGGGAAAAACAAAACGGATAGTTCACTTCACTCGTCTGAAGAAGTTTCACCAACTTGATCCGGAGTTTCAAGCATAAGAGGGGGAGTAATGTGACGTAATTATCGTTTTCATCAGATGGAAGCTGTCAACAATTCCCGCCACCTGAGCGCGCCAAAAAAGGATTCGTTTTTGTACTGTCAGGTGAGTTGTGTGTGTGAATTTCTCTCGGCGTATAAAGCCATTGTTGTAAAAACTTATATCTGATAAATAAACGCTTAATAAAATCGTAAGAATCTATAACTAAAATCCATGTATGAGTTACTAGATTCGATGTTCCAACATTGTCAAAATATATTCCAGGTCGAGCGTCAAATGTGCTGGTTTCGATTTCCTTTTCATTTATTGTAGACATTGTGTTTCAGGCTCCTCCAACTTCCAAAACTTCTCTACTTGTTAATCCAACGCTTCGTCGACACCGCTTATTCCGGACGTAGCGCATGATGTTTCTGCATCCTTAATCTTCCCGGCAACTGTCCAACCAAAGACTGTGTTTTGAAGCGTAGGCAACTAATCTCCCAGACTTATTTGACCAATCGATAATAGAGAGTGGAATATTTCGGCTCCAATTAAGAAATCTAATGGACTGGAAGTGTTGAATTCAGGGTCAGCTAATGGTATGTTCTGTGGAATTTTCCATTTTGATATGTCAACCATTCTCACAGGTTGGTTTGAAGTTATTTTTGGTAGAAGATGTGCCTCAATGTAAGTTGTAGAGTAATCGTTAATGCGTGATCTCAGCTCAATGTCCACCCTTCGAGCTGTCCGTTGAACATGTCGACCAATACCCTCAATCTTGTTATAAGAGGAGTTGTGGTGAGGCCAAGTTTCCTTACTATTCCCTCTGTGATGAAGTTGAGTTGGGAACCAGAATCCAGTAGGCCTTGCATTCAACGGATTGTCCCGGACGATTGCCTAACTTAACGATGGCTGATGAAAAAATACGTAACACTTATTTGTGTATTTATCTTAGGTAGTTAAAGATGTTGATGGACAGGATGATGGGCTGCTAGATGACACAAATGGTGTTGTTGAAGAGTCAGTAGTTACCGAGGCCAATTTCGAACTAAATATGTTATTTCGAATTGACTGTAGCGGTTTCCATGCAAAGCGGTTGTGTCTTTTTGAACAGGTTCGTCAGCCTCCAGAACACTTACTTGAGGAAAATCCATCCTTTAAACAATTTATGCATATCGTAGACCCCCTGCCTATGTTGAGTCGTTGAGAGGGAGATAATTGCAAAAAATTCGGGCAAAGGTATAATTGGTGATTACCCTTGCAACACAAGCAACGAATGGATGCATGTGTAGTAGTAAGTGATTTTTGTACACTTACTGGTCGACGATGATTATTGACTTCAGTGGAGGTTAACTTTTTGCCTAATCCCTCTAGTGATTGAAATCTGGTTTCAATATACTTGAGGAAGGTATCCAATGATTGGAGAAGTCTTGGATTCTGGAGTGATTATTCCCATGCAGCATGTGTGTTCCTATCCAGTTTTTTGATGAGGACGTGCAGGAGTAACGGATCCCAAATACTTGTGTCGATACCAAGACTGTTCAATCCTTGCATGTACTCTGTCGTAGTGTCATGAAGGTTCTTGAGGGCAGATGCTGTGTCAACCGAAAACTGAGGACCAAGTCCTAATACTCCTTCTCTTATGACTCCCGTTCCAGATACATGGACAACAGAAGAAGGAGAATATGTAATGGTTCATGCAGCGTATCAATCACATTTAGGCATCGACTTTTTTTGCTCCATCTGCTAAACTCAACGATGGCATAATATGGCTGGTTGTGATTCGTAGCGGCGTAAGTAGATCGCAATTGTTAACTTTCTTACTCAATATGAGTTCGGGCACTCATATACCTACAAAAAGTAGCGATTTTATAAAAGTGATACCAGTCTCAGCTTTTCGAATTGAACCAACTGGAACTGAGGGTATTATAACCGTAGATGGGGAAAGAGTGGAATATGGTAGCATTCAAGGTGAAATATTCCCTGGACTAGTTAACGTGATGGTACCATAAACACATTTATAAAATTAATACAATTTGTACATAACATGCATTTTTTTATGTGTATACAGAGAAATAAAGATGTTTATTTTCCATTTTTATAAAGCTATATATATATATGTGCGTACATATCCTTATTTTATAAGAATTATGTATATACTGGATATACAGCTCTTTTTTGTTTTTAGGTCATATATATTAATACAGTTATTTTACTGTATGGGGTCGTAGCATATCACGGTTCTTGTACCGTGTCTACAAGTGATATTCCAAGTACATAAACTGGAATACCGCAATGCGACAGCTTCTAAGCAGACTCACTTGGAACAATGAAATTAATAAAGTCTTGAGTTGACTGTCGAAAAGCAAGTGACAAATAAAATTTATTTCGTCTTATTTTTACATATAAATTGCTGCATTAGCACTAATTAACAAATATGATTAATAAAGGTAAAAACATGAAAAACAAATTATTGCTGACAACATATTGCTAAGAAAAAGTAAAGTACAATATATTGCTTACATAAAGTAAAAAGGTAAAGTGCAACATATTGCTGACATAGAGTAAAAGAAAAGGTAAACGATTCAGCATGAAGTGCTGACGCCACATAAATAAGATAAATGAATACGGTGAGGCCGTTGACTTAATGAAATCGTTGCTCGTGGTTAGAGCTGACCTATCTTAACATTCTGCCCCCATTGGACTTAGTTCAATATGTGGTTAGATTTGTTGTGGGTTGATATTTCTGGAACTGTTCTTGGAGCGGCAACTGGGTACTGTGTTGATCCTTTGCTGCAACTATATAGTCAGAGTTTCCAACCTAGTAGAATGATCATAGCGATAATGATGAGTAATACTGATGAGCTTATGCTGGTGTGTGGTATTGCATGTCGCTGGATAATGGCTGGCAGTTCCAGATGTGTGGAGTCTATCTCTGAAGCTAGCTTTTTTAACCTTGTTTCGTGTTGGTCAAGACGAATTGGATACTGGTGTGTTTGCACCAAATGTTTATTTATGTGCTCGAATAGTGTTTCATTCGAGAACTCACTGAGTCTCATGATGGATGAACGGATAGTGTGGGAATGGTTACCCCGAGCTCGTAGAGTTATAAAGTCACCCTTAGCGATGCAATTGGGTTGTAATTTCAAGGTCTCAGCTCCTTCAATCGTAGATAAAGTCCTCGTGTCCTTGCATGCTATGTTTAATGATGTTCTCGAAGTTACAGCGAATATCTATTGATTGGAATGTAATTATTTGGTCCAAATTGAGTTTTTGTGAATTAGCGTCATTTGACATGATGATAAGTCCTCCATTTTATAGAGAAAATGCATTTCGCATTTGCTTACTGCAGCACCTCTGCGATAAATCGGATGTACTTGCGTGCAGAGATGCCTTGTTTTTTCCACAATGACGCACGTTGATAGTTCAGACTCCGTTAATGTGTAATACTGGACATTATGACGATTGACTGGTAGGAATGTGGATGATGGTTGTATAACTAGTATTGTTTCGTTTACTGCTGGAATTGGAACTAGTCAGTATAATTCCATATCTTCTGAATTTATTAACGGTATTTTAATTTGAAATATCACAAAGTTATTTATTCCGCCAGCAGTCACCATAATTCTATAAAGTTCCAGTACATTGTCAACCGGTTTTTTCAGGCGGTATGTAGATGACAAGCTGTTCCTTATTCTGTTGACTTGTTGTTTCATCTGGTGCGGAGTAATTAGCAAATTATTTATTTTTACTTGATGAATATCTGATAAAGCATTTGTTATTGCTGATTGTGTGCGTTGAACATTTGATACAAGCAGTGTTGTGTATAAAGACCATGAAGAGAAGAGTTGTTGAATCTTGAGTTGATATGATTCGTCCGTATTGTTGTTAATTCGGTTGATCACTTCTTTCAACTGGGTTCGCAATATCGGATGTCGATGGTCCAAGGTTTCTTGGTTTTGCTTGATTATGTTGATTGTTGACTCTATTATCGATGTGTGATTTTTATAGAGTGCTAGCAAGTAGTCTTCATTGGTTTGTATCCCTTCAATTATTTTAGACATCTCTTCTGCATACTGAGAGTCAAGAAGTAAAAATAATGAGTTCGCCATATTTCCTATTATATTGAATGCTCCTCTCGTCGAGAGTCGTAGTTTTGTGTCGCGAAAGGTAATGCTATCTTCATATAATTCCTGATGAGTGTGGTGAATGAGATTGGTCACGTGAGTACACAATGTTTCTTTCACATAGATGCTGCAGCTGTTTCCAATTGCCTTTAGTTTGCTCCACTATGGCGTTAGATCATAATCAGCTTTATTTTGAGATCCGAATTCATTCGAAAGTGAGTCGAATTTCGAATGAATAGAAAGAATAGAAAGTTCATCCAAACATTCGAAAGTTCATTGGTTGTGCGTATTTTGAGATTCTATTCATTCGAAACAAATGTCATTTTTCATTCGAACAAATTTTCCTTGCGCATAGATTAACAAACACGTAAATATAGTGAGATATTTTTAATATTCTCTAGAAAATTAAATAAAGTAACTTTAATTGACAATTGCGGATCCTGTCGGTATAGGTCACGTTCTAATTAGAAAAACTGGTGGCCGGCAATTCGTGTAAATAAATAATGCTTATTTTGAGATTCGAATGAATAGTCAATTCTTTCGAATGTCTCTATTCATTCGAAAGATTTTTGTGTATTTTGAGATTCGAATGAAAAAGGTTAATTTTCGAAAGATAACGCAAAATGAACATAAATAAATTTAACCCTCAAAGTCAGCTGTTTGACGTTTCTTTTTATAAAGGTTGACCATACCTTGTTTTCTTTGCGTGAGAACTCTTCTCTTTCTTATTGAAATATTTTTATTAGTTACACTTTTACGCGTTTAAAGACGAAATTTAAGTAATACATTTTATGAAACATGTTTTGTTTACCTATAATAATATCGAGCACGAAAACAAAGCAAAATAAATTAACATCCATGCATATTTAATTACAAGTTTCTCCCACCATATACTCGGTACAAATTTGGTCACTCTACCTTTATTTTGAGTGCTGTCAGAAGTAAAATAAACATTTGCTTGGTGATTTCTTAATTAATTAGAGTTCTTTTTAGATAAAATGCTGCTTTCTTTTGTGGACAGTGCGAATCAATAGAAAACCAAAAAAAAATTAAAATAAGAGTAAAAAAATAAAGTTGAAACATTATTTTGTGCATTCACTCGTCTTTCCTTTGAATTTTTGTTTACATAGAGCTTGAGTGGGACTATTTTATTTATAGGAATTGCCGGCCACCAGTTTATCTAATTAGAACGTGACCTATACCGACAGGATCAGAAATTGTCAATTAAAATTACTTCATATAATTTTCTACAGAATATTCAAAATATCTTACTATATTTACGTGTTTGTGAATCTATGCGCCAGGAAAATGTGTGCGAATGAAAAATGACATTTCTTTCGAATGAATAGAATCTCAAAATACGCACAACCAATGAACTTTCGAAAGTTTGGATAAATTTTCTATTCTTTCTATTCATTCGAAAGTCAAAATACAGTCTATGCGAATTCGACTCACTTTCAAATGAATTCGAATGTCAAAAGAAGGCTGATTGTGTTTCATTCTCCTCCAACTTCCAAAACTTCTCTACTTGTTAATCCAACGCTTCCTCGACACTGCATATTCCGCACGTAGCGCATGATGTTTCTGCATCCTTAATCTTCCCGGCAACTGTCCAACCAAAGACTGTGTTTTGAAGCGTAGGCAACGAATCTCCCAGACATATTTTACCAATCGGTAATAGAGAGTGGAATATTTCGGCTCCAATTAAGAAATCTATTGCACTGGGAGTGTTGAATTCAGGGTCAGCTAATGGTATGTTCTGTGGAATTTTCCATTTTGATATGTCAACCATTCTCACAGGTTGGTTTGAAGTTATTTTTGGTAGAAGATGTGCCTCAATGTAAGTTGTAGAGTAATCGTTAATGCGTGATCTCGGCTTAATGTTCACCCTTCGAGCTGTCCGTTGAACATGTCGACCAATACCCTCTTTGTTATAAGAGGAGTTGTGGTGAGGACAAGTTTCCTTACTATTCCCTCTGTGATGAAGTTGAGTTGGGAACCGGAATCCAGTATGGCCTTGCATTCAACGGATTGTCCCGGACGATTGCCTAACTTAACAATGGCTGATGAAAAAAATAAATCGATGCGATGATTATTGACTTCAGTGGAGGTTAACTTTTTGTCTAATCCCTCTAGTGATTGAAATCTGGTTTCAATATACTTGAGGAAGGCATCCAATGATTGGAAAAGTCTTGGATTCTGGAGTGATTGTTCCCATGCAGCATGTGTGTTCCTATCCAGTTTTTTGATGAGGACGTGCAGGAGTAACGGATCCCAAATACTTGTGTCGATACCAAGACTGTTCAATCCTTGCATGTACTCTGTCGTAGTGTCATGAAGGTTCTTGAGGGCTGATGCTGTGCCAACCGAAAATTGAGGTTGAGCTAACAGCTTTTCCACGAATGAGGCTACTAATAGTCGCTTATTTTCAAAGCGTGCCTTTAGAATATACAATTGTCGTTGTTTATTGAAAGGTGGCTTATAAGTTGATGTGCTTGGCCAGTAATGTTTGTTTTTAAATACCACATCTTTTGTGCAGCTCCATTGTGTTGGGAGTGAATCATTTGCACAAACAAATCGTGGAACTGCTTCTAATTTGAATAGGTTCCGTCAAACTTGGGACAACTGAATGGCTGTTGCTGGATTTGTTGAACCTTCAGTGTCAGAGCAGGAGTGGATCAATTCTTGTATCATCAATAATCCCTTCTCAGCACTGACTTCAATTTCAATAAATTGTTGCATGTTGTAATTTATTTCATTTGGGTCATCGCAGTTCTCGCATATTACATGATGCAAGCTCTTTTCTTGCCAGTGTTTTTCCAATGTGGAAAACTGTATCTGGTAGTATTGCTTGCACTGATTGTCCTGTAGATTGGACAGAATCCTTTGGATCGTGGCTATTCATGCCTGTTGTCTTCTAAGTTGTCTCAGAATGGGATCTGGGTCTATCCTGTTATCTGACTTCGTTTTAACCTCGGAATTAGTTTTTTCTTCTTGTAAATTCCTGGAGGCGGGCAATGGCTTAGCAGCATCTGATACTGCCTCTTCTTCATATTCATCTGTTACTGCGATTGTTAGCAGTAACGCCCTTAAATTCTCGTAGCTGTCTTTCACCCTTCCGAACACGTAGGGAGTGTGGGGCTTGATGGTGCTAATGAGGCGATTGTGGTTTTTTAGGAATTCTTCCCAAATTTTTTCAATGGTCTCCAACCTATCCACCCTATATTTTTCGGGTTTTCTTTATGGGCCATCCTTCCTTGTGCTCGTTGCAAGCCTGGTAAACTCATCCGCTAATAATTTACTAGGCAAATATAAAAAATAGGGCATCCCGTCCATGATGTGCTGCGGTCACCTGGATACGGATACGATGTATTGTATTAAAACCAGTGAAAAAATGCTACAATCCGCTTGGAGCGGATCGTATGATACCCTATCCCTATCTTATTTGGTTGTGTCAGTGGGTGGTGGAAGATGTATTCACAAAATTTTCTATCTTGCCCTATAAACTAATTGTTTTACTATAAAATTAATTTTTGGCGTAAACGCCCCCAAAAAGTGGACGTGGCCATAAACAATGTATAGGCGATTTGTAGATTAAGTGAATATCTACATATTTGCTCAAGTAAGTTTTTTCGAGTTTCATATGAAAATAGTGAAAAAAAGTGATTTTTTTGAAAAGTGGGCGTGTCACACAGACGGACGGACGGACGGACAGACGGACAGACGGACGGACGGACGGACATAGCTCAATCGACTCGGCTAGTGATGCTGATCATTTATATATATACTTTATTGGGTCTATCTGTAATATTTCTCTATGTTACAAACTATGTATCAAACTTAATATACCCTTAGGATAGGGTATAAAAAGGAAGTGGCGAACGGTGTATGGCCCTGTCGACGAGTTGTCAGGCGAGTTGGGTGTGTGAATTTCTTTCGTCGTATAAAGCCATTTTTGTAAAAACTTATTTCTGATACACATATCTCACGAACATGAGTGACCCATCTTCCGACAATAACGCCGACATCGCCAGAATTCTGCGGGCAGTGCGAGATCTAGGAAACCGCATGGAGGAGATGTCTACTATTGACAAACGGGTAACTGTTCTGGAAAGTGCAACCCTGAGTGCCACTGCATTTGCAGAGCAGGTATTGACGGA
Organism: Chalcosyrphus nemorum; assembly: GCA_949716465.1. Lineage (NCBI taxonomy): Eukaryota > Metazoa > Arthropoda > Insecta > Diptera > Syrphidae > Chalcosyrphus > Chalcosyrphus nemorum. Next base: position 38,205,706 of record OX454334.1, read on the forward strand.
CAGTGGCATTAACTCTACGGTGTTGCCCAACCAAAGCTCTACGCAACGATTCTGTACTTTTGCAAATTCTCCCAATGTACGGATCGAGATGATCGCCCGTCTGAATTGTCTGCAAATTCGATGACCCATGTACCAGGTGCTACTCCAAAACGACCAGTCGTACATCTGATGGATTTTGATGGTAAATCGTCGTTGGAAGAGTACGAAATACACCTTTCTATGGTATCACGGGCAAACGGATAGTCCTCAGTAGAGTCAGCTACATTCTTAGCCGCAAGTCTCCGCGGACGACGATTTGGTGTGGCCATGCTGTCTGGAAATGCGTATCGTCTCTTTGGATTCCGATTGCAACGACACGGCGAAAAATTGGTGGAATTTGCGAATGAAGTAAAGCGACTGGCGCGTTTAGCGTCAGCTTGGAACGCAATGTCTGTTACGTACCGGGAGGCATCGGATCGTTCAAATGCAATCTGGTCGTGGATACTGGCGCTACACATACAGTAATCCACTCGAAAACTCTCTGCCCTGCTCTGTGTGCTCAACTGCACATACACCAGGATTGTATCCTTGGCATCGACTTCCTTGCCGCTCATAATTGTATTATTGACTTCCAATCCAAAGTTCTTCGAATGCAGAATGTGGTTATTCCGCTGCAAGGCATCTCAACCAACGAACGTCAAACATCAACTGAGGCAACACAGTGTAAGCTGTATTTTACTGAAATTGAACCCATCCGCAATCCGACGGCATGGTCGATTACTTAGCCAAATTTTCGGAACACCACCAACGGGATTGGGATTGGGACGGTCCCTACGTGGTTCAGCAGAAGATCTCTGACGTTGTGTCCCGCATCGAGAAGGGAAAAACAAAACGGATAGTTCACTTCACTCGTCTGAAGAAGTTTCACCAACTTGATCCGGAGTTTCAAGCATAAGAGGGGGAGTAATGTGACGTAATTATCGTTTTCATCAGATGGAAGCTGTCAACAATTCCCGCCACCTGAGCGCGCCAAAAAAGGATTCGTTTTTGTACTGTCAGGTGAGTTGTGTGTGTGAATTTCTCTCGGCGTATAAAGCCATTGTTGTAAAAACTTATTTCTGATAAATAAACGCTTAATAAAATCGTAAGAATCTATAACTAAAATCCATGTATGAGTTACTAGATTCGATGTTCCAACATTGTCAAAATATATTCCAGGTCGAGCGTCAAATGTGCTGGTTTCGATTTCCTTTTCATTTATTGTAGACATTGTGTTTCAGGCTCCTCCAACTTCCAAAACTTCTCTACTTGTTAATCCAACGCTTCGTCGACACTGCTTATTCCGGACGTAGCGCATGATGTTTCTGCATCCTTAATCTTCCCGGCAACTGTCCAACCAAAGACTGTGTTTTGAAGCGTAGGCAACTAATCTCCCAGACTTATTTGACCAATCGATAATAGAGAGTGGAATATTTCGGCTCCAATTAAGAAATCTAATGGACTGGAAGTGTTGAATTCAGGGTCAGCTAATGGTATGTTCTGTGGAATTTTCCATTTTGATATGTCAACCATTCTCACAGGTTGGTTTGAAGTTATTTTTGGTAGAAGATGTGCCTCAATGTAAGTTGTAGAGTAATCGTTAATGCGTGATCTCAGCTCAATGTCCACCCTTCGAGCTGTCCGTTGAACATGTCGACCAATACCCTCAATCTTGTTATAAGAGGAGTTGTGGTGAGGCCAAGTTTCCTTACTATTCCCTCTGTGATGAAGTTGAGTTGGGAACCAGAATCCAGTAGGCCTTGCATTCAACGGATTGTCCCGGACGATTGCCTAACTTAACGATGGCTGATGAAAAAATACGTAACACTTATTTGTGTATTTATCTTAGGTAGTTAAAGATGTTGATGGACAGGATGATGGGCTGCTAGATGACACAAATGGTGTTGTTGAAGAGTCAGTAGTTACCGAGGCCAATTTCGAACTAAATATGTTATTTCGAATTGACTGTAGCGGTTTCCATGCAAAGCGGTTGTGTCTTTTTGAACAGGTTCGTCAGCCTCCAGAACACTTACTTGAGGAAAATCCATCCTTTAAACAATTTATGCATATCGTAGACCCCCTGCCTATGTTGAGTCGTTGAGAGGGAGATAATTGCAAAAAATTCGGGCAAAGGTATAATTGGTGATTACCCTTGCAACACAAGCAACGAATGGATGCATGTGTAGTAGTAAGTGATTTTTGTACACTTACTGGTCGACGATGATTATTGACTTCAGTGGAGGTTAACTTTTTGCCTAATCCCTCTAGTGATTGAAATCTGGTTTCAATATACTTGAGGAAGGTATCCAATGATTGGAGAAGTCTTGGATTCTGGAGTGATTATTCCCATGCAGCATGTGTGTTCCTATCCAGTTTTTTGATGAGGACGTGCAGGAGTAACGGGTCCCAAATACTTGTGTCGATACCAAGACTGTTCAATCCTTGCATGTACTCTGTCGTAGTGTCATGAAGGTTCTTGAGGGCAGATGCTGTGTCAACCGAAAACTGAGGACCAAGTCCTAATACTCCTTCTCTTATGACTCCCGTTCCAGATACATGGACAACAGAAGAAGGAGAATATGTAATGGTTCATGCAGCGTATCAATCACATTTAGGCATCGACTTTTTTTGCTCCATCTGCTAAACTCAACGATGGCATAATATGGCTGGTTGTGATTCGTAGCGGCGTAAGTAGATCGCAATTGTTAACTTTCTTACTCAATATGAGTTCGGGCACTCATATACCTACAAAAAGTAGCGATTTTATAAAAGTGATACCAGTCTCAGCTTTTCGAATTGAACCAACTGGAACTGAGGGTATTATAACCGTAGATGGGGAAAGAGTGGAATATGGTAGCATTCAAGGTGAAATATTCCCTGGACTAGTTAACGTGATGGTACCATAAACACATTTATAAAATTAATACAATTTGTACATAACATGCATTTTTTTATGTGTATACAGAGAAATAAAGATATTTATTTTCCATTTTTATAAAGCTATATATATATATGTGCGTACATATCCTTATTTTATAAGAATTATGTATATACTGGATATACAGCTCTTTTTTGTTTTTAGGTCATATATATTAATACAGTTATTTTACTGTATGGGGTCGTAGCATATCATGGTTCTTGTACCGTGTCTACAAGTGATATTCCAAGTACATAAACTGGAATACCGCAATGCGACAGCTTCTAAGCAGACTCACTTGGAACAATGAAATTAATAAAGTCTTGAGTTGACTGTCGAAAAGCAAGTGACAAATAAAATTTATTTCGTCTTATTTTTACATATAAATTGCTGCATTAGCACTAATTAACAAATATGATTAATAAAGGTAAAAACATGAAAAACAAATTATTGCTGACAACATATTGCTAAGAAAAAGTAAAGTACAATATATTGCTTACATAAAGTAAAAAGGTAAAGTGCAACATATTGCTGACATAGAGTAAAAGAAAAGGTAAACGATTCAGCATGAAGTGCTGACGCCACATAAATAAGATAAATGAATACGGTGAGGCCGTTGACTTAATGAAATCGTTGCTCGTGGTTAGAGCTGACCTATCTTAACATTCTGCCCCCATTGGACTTAGTTCAATATGTGGTTAGATTTGTTGTGGGTTGATATTTCTGGAACTGTTCTTGGAGCGGCAACTGGGTACTGTGTTGATCCTTTGCTGCAACTATATAGTCAGAGTTTCCAACCTAGTAGAATGATCATAGCGATAATGATGAGTAATACTGATGAGCTTATGCTGGTGTGTGGTATTGCATGTCGCTGGATAATGGCTGGCAGTTCCAGATGTGTGGAGTCTATCTCTGAAGCTAGCTTTTTTAACCTTGTTTCGTGTTGGTCAAGACGAATTGGATACTGGTGTGTTTGCACCAAATGTTTATTTATGTGCTCGAATAGTGTTTCATTCGAGAACTCACTGAGTCTCATGATGGATGAACGGATAGTGTGGGAATGGTTACCCCGAGCTCGTAGAGTTATAAAGTCACCCTTAGCGATGCAATTGGGTTGTAATTTCAAGGTCTCAGCTCCTTCAATCGTAGATAAAGTCCTCGTGTCCTTGCATGCTATGTTTAATGATGTTCTCGAAGTTACAGCGAATATCTATTGATTGGAATGTAATTATTTGGTCCAAATTGAGTTTTTGTGAATTAGCGTCATTTGACATGATGATAAGTCCTCCATTTTATAGAGAAAATGCATTTCGCATTTGCTTACTGCAGCACCTCTGCGATAAATCGGATGTACTTGCGTGCAAAGATGCCTTGTTTTTTCCACAATGACGCACGTTGATAGTTCAGACTCCGTTAATGTGTAATACTGGACATTATGACGATTGACTGGTAGGAATGTGGATGATGGTTGTATAACTAGTATTGTTTCGTTTACTGCTGGAATTGGAACTAGTCAGTATAATTCCATATCTTCTGAATTTATTAACGGTATTTTAATTTGAAATATCACAAAGTTATTTATTCCGCCAGCAGTCACCATAATTCTATAAAGTTCCAGTACATTGTCAACCGGTTTTTTCAGGCGGTATGTAGATGACAAGCTGTTCCTTATTCTGTTGACTTGTTGTTTCATCTGGTGCGGAGTAAATAGCAAATTATTTATTTTTACTTGATGAATATCTGATAAAGCATTTGTTATTGCTGATTGTGTGCGTTGAACATTTGATACAAGCAGTGTTGTGTATAAAGACCATGAAGAGAAGAGTTGTTGAATCTTGAGTTGATATGATTCGTCCGTATTGTTGTTAATTCGGTTGATCACTTCTTTCAACTGGGTTTGCAATATCGGATGTCGATGGTCCAAGGTTTCTTGGTTTTGCTTGATTATGTTGATTGTTGACTCTATTATCGATGTGTGATTTTTATAGAGTGCTAGCAAGTAGTCTTCATTGGTTTGTATCCCTTCAATTATTTTAGACATCTCTTCTGCATACTGAGAGTCAAGAAGTAAAAATAATGAGTTCGCCATATTTCCTATTATATTGAATGCTCCTCTCGTCGAGAGTCGTAGTTTTGTGTCGCGAAAGGTAATGCTATCTTCATATAATTCCTGATGAGTGTGGTGAATGAGATTGGTCACGTGAGTACACAATGTTTCTTTCACATAGATGCTGCAGCTGTTTCCAATTGCCTTTAGTTTGCTCCACTATGGCGTTAGATCATAATCAGCTTTATTTTGAGATCCGAATTCATTCGAAAGTGAGTCGAATTTCGAATGAATAGAAAGAATAGAAAGTTCATCCAAACATTCGAAAGTTCATTGGTTGTGCGTATTTTGAGATTCTATTCATTCGAAACAAATGTCATTTTTCATTCGAACAAATTTTCCTTGCGCATAGATTAACAAACACGTAAATATAGTGAGATATTTTTAATATTCTCTAGAAAATTAAATAAAGTAACTTTAATTGACAATTGCGGATCCTGTCGGTATAGGTCACGTTCTAATTAGAAAAACTGGTGGCCGGCAATTCGTGTAAATAAATAATGCTTATTTTGAGATTCGAATGAATAGTCAATTCTTTCGAATGTCTCTATTCATTCGAAAGATTTTTGTGTATTTTGAGATTCGAATGAAAAAGGTTCATTTTCGAAAGATAACGCAAAATGAACATAAATAAATTTAACCCTCAAAGTCAGCTGTTTGACGTTTCTTTTTATAAAGGTTGACCATACCTTGTTTTCTTTGCGTGAGAACTCTTCTCTTTCTTATTGAAATATTTTTATTAGTTACACTTTTACGCGTTTAAACACGAAATTTAAGTAATACATTTTATGAAACATGTTTTGTATACCTATAATAATATCGAGCACGAAAACAAAGCAAAATAAATTAACATCCATGCATATTTAATTACAAGTTTCTCCCACCATATACTCGGTACAAATTTGGTCACTCTACCTTTATTTTGAGTGCTGTCAGAAGTAAAATAAACATTTGCTTGGTGATTTCTTAATTAATTAGAGTTCTTTTTAGATAAAATGCTGCTTTCTTTTGTGGACAGTGCGAATCAATAGAAAACCAAAAAAAAATTAAAATAAGAGTAAAAAAATAAAGTTGAAACATTATTTTGTGCATTCACTCGTCTTTCCTTTGAATTTTTGTTTACATAGAGCTTGAGTGGGACTATTTTATTTATACGAATTGCCGGCCACCAGTTTATCTAATTAGAACGTGACCTATACCGACAGGATCAGAAATTGTCAATTAAAATTACTTCATATAATTTTCTACAGAATATTCAAAATATCTTACTATATTTACGTGTTTGTGAATCTATGCGCCAGGAAAATGTGTGCGAATGAAAAATGACATTTCTTTCGAATGAATAGAATCTCAAAATACGCACAACCAATGAACTTTCGAAAGTTTGGATAAATTTTCTATTCTTTCTATTCATTCGAAAGTCAAAATACAGTCTATGCGAATTCGACTCACTTTCAAATGAATTCGAATGTCAAAAGAAGGCTGATTGTGTTTCATTCTCCTCCAACTTCCAAAACTTCTCTACTTGTTAATCCAACGCTTCCTCGACACTGCATATTCCGCACGTAGCGCATGATGTTTCTGCATCCTTAATCTTCCCGGCAACTGTCCAACCAAAGACTGTGTTTTGAAGCGTAGGCAACGAATCTCCCAGACATATTTTACCAATCGGTAATAGAGAGTGGAATATTTCGGCTCCAATTAAGAAATCTATTGCACTGGGAGTGTTGAATTCAGGGTCAGCTAATGGTATGTTCTGTGGAATTTTCCATTTTAATATGTCAACCATTCTCACAGGTTGGTTTGAAGTTATTTTTGGTAGAAGATGTGCCTCAATGTAAGTTGTAGAGTAATCGTTAATGCGTGATCTCGGCTCAATGTTCACCCTTCGAGCTGTCCGTTGAACATGTCGACCAATACCCTCTTTGTTATAAGAGGAGTTGTGGTGAGGACAAGTTTCCTTACTATTCCCTCTGTGATGAAGTTGAGTTGGGAACCGGAATCCAGTATGGCCTTGCATTCAACGGATTGTCCCGGACGATTGCCTAACTTAACGATGGCTGATGAAAAAAATAAATCGATGCGATGATTATTGACTTCAGTGGAGGTTAACTCTTTGCCTTATCCCTCTAGTGATTGAAATCTGGTTTCAATATACTTGAGGAAGGCATCCAATGATTGGAGAAGTCTTGGATTCTGGAGTGATTGTTCCCATGCAGCATGTGTGTTCCTATCCAGTTTTTTGATGAGGACGTGCAGGAGTAACGGATCCCAAATACTTGTGTCGATACCAAGACTGTTCAATCCTTGCATGTACTCTGTCGTAGTGTCATGAAGGTTCTTGAGGGCTGATGCTGTGTCAACCGAAAATTGAGGTTGAGCTAACAGCTTTTCCACGAATGAGGCTACTAATAGTCGCTTATTTTCAAAGCGTGCCTTTAGAATATACAATTGTCGTTGTTTATTGAAAGGTGGCTTATAAGTTGATGTGCTTGGCCAGTAATGTTTGTTTTTAAATACTACATCTTTTGTGCAGCTCCATTGTGTTGGGAGTGAATCATTTGCACAAACAAATCGTGGAACTGCTTCTAATTAGAATAGGTTCCGTCAAACTTGGGGCAACTGAATGGCTGTTGCTGGATTTGTTGAACCTTCAGTGTCAGAGCAGGAGTGGATCAATTCTTGTATCATCAATAATCCCTTCTCAGCACTGACTTCAATTTCAATAAATTGTTGCATGTTGTAATTTATTTCATTTGGGTCATCGCAGTTCTCGCATATTACATGATGCAAGCTCTTTTCTTGCCAGTGTTTTTCCAATGTGGAAAACTGTATCTGGTAGTATTGCTTGCACTGATTGTCCTGTAGATTGGACAGAATCCTTTGGATCGTGGCTATTCATGCCTGTTGTCTTCTAAGTTGTCTCAGAATGGGATCTGGGTCTATCCTGTTATCTGACTTCGTTTTAACCTCGGAATTAGTTTTTTCTTCTTGTAAATTCCTGGAGGCGGGCAATGGCTTAGCAGCATCTGATACTGCCCCTTCTTCATATTCATCTGTTACTGCGATTGTTAGCAGTAACGCCCTTAAATTCTCGTAGCTGTCTTTCACCCTTCCGAACACGTAGGGAGTGTGGGGCTTGATGGTGCTAATGAGGCGATTGTGGTTTTTTAGGAATTCTTCCCAAATTTCTTCAATGGTCTCCAACCTATCCACCCTATATTTTTCGGGTTTTCTTTATGGGCCATCCTTCCTTGTGCTCGTTGCAAGCCTGGTAAACTCATCCGCTAATAATTTACTAGGCAAATATAAAAAATAGGGCATCCCGTCCATGATGTGCTGCGGTCACCTGGATACGGATACGATGTATTGTATTAAAACCAGTGAAAAAATGCTACAATCCGCTTGGAGCGGATCGTATGATACCCTATCCCTATCTTATTTGGTCGTGTCAGTGGGAGGTGGAAGATGTATTCACAAAATTTTCTATCTTGCCCTATAAACTAATTGTTTTACTATAAAATTAATTTTTGGCGTAAACGCCCCCAAAAAGTGGACGTGGCCATAAACAATGTATAGGCGATTTGTAGATTAAGTGAATATCTACATATTTGCTCAAGTAAGTTTTTTCGAGTTTCATATGAAAATAGTGAAAAAAAGTGATTTTTTTGAAAAGTGGGCGTGTCACACAGACGGACGGACGGACGGACAGACGGACAGACGGACGGACAGACGGACAGACGGACGGACGGACGGACATAGCTCAATCGACTCGGCTAGTGATGCTGATCATTTATATATATACTTTATTGGGTCTATCTGTAATATTTCTCTATGTTACAAACTATGTATCAAACTTAATATACCCTTAGGATAGGGTATAAAAAGGAAGTGGCGAACGGTGTATGGCCCTGTCGACGAGTTGTCAGGCGAGTTGGGTGTGTGAATTTCTTTCGTCGTATAAAGCCATTTTTGTAAAAACTTATTTCTGATACACATATCTCACGAACATGAGTGACCCATCTTCCGACAATAACGCCGACATCGCCAGAATTCTGCGGGCAGTGCGAGATCTAGGAAACCGCATGGAGGAGATGTCTACTATTGACAAACGGGTAACTGTTCTGGAAAGTGCAACCCTGAGTGCCACTGCATTTGCAGAGCAGGTATTGACGGACAGTGGCATTAACTCTACGGTGTTGCCCAACCAAAGCTCTACGCAACGATTCTGTACTTTTGCAAATTCTCCCAATGTACGGATCGAGATGATCGCCCGTCTGAATTGTCTGCAAATTCGATGACCCATGTACCAGGTGCTACTCCAAAACGACCAGTCGTACATCTGATGGATTTTGATGGTAAATCGTCGTTGGAAGAGTACGAAATACACCTTTCTATGGTATCACGGGCAAACGGATAGTCCTCAGTAGAGTCAGCTACATTCTTAGCCGCAAGTCTCCGCGGACGACGATTTGGTGTGGCCATGCTGTCTGGAAATGCGTATCGTCTCTTTGGATTCCGATTGCAACGACACGGCGAAAAATTGGTGGAATTTGCGAATGAAGTAAAGCGACTGGCGCGTTTAGCGTCAGCTTGGAACGCAATGTCTGTTACGTACCGGGAGGCATCGGATCGTTCAAATGCAATCTGGTCGTGGATACTGGCGCTACACATACAGTAATCCACTCGAAAACTCTCTGCCCTGCTCTGTGTGCTCAACTGCACATACACCAGGATTGTATCCTTGGCATCGACTTCCTTGCCGCTCATAATTGTATTATTGACTTCCAATCCAAAGTTCTTCGAATGCAGAATGTGGTTATTCCGCTGCAAGGCATCTCAACCAACGAACGTCAAACATCAACTGAGGCAACACAGTGTAAGCTGTATTTTACTGAAATTGAACCCATCCGCAATCCGACGGCATGGTCGATTACTTAGCCAAATTTTCGGAACACCACCAACGGGATTGGGATTGGGACGGTCCCTACGTGGTTCAGCAGAAGATCACTGACGTTGTGTCCCGCATCGAGAAGGGAAAAACAAAACGGATAGTTCACTTCACTCGTCTGAAGAAGTTTCACCAACTTGATCCGGAGTTTCAAGCATAAGAGGGGGAGTAATGTGACGTAATTATCGTTTTCATCATATGGAAGCTGTCAAAAATTCCCGCCACCTGAGCGCGCCAAAAAAGGATTCGTTTTTGTACTGTCAGGTGAGTTGTGTGTGTGAACTTCTCTCGGCGTATAAAGCCATTGTTGTAAAAACTTATATCTGATAAATAAACGCTTAATAAAATCGTAAGAATCTATAACTAAAATCCATGTATGAGTTACTAGATTCGATGTTCCAACATTGTCAAAATATATTCCAGGTCGAGCGTCAAATGTGCTGGTTTCGATTTCCTTTTCATTTATTGTAGACATTGTGTTTCAGGCTCCTCCAACTTCCAAAACTTCTCTACTTGTTAATCCAACGCTTCGTCGACACCGCTTATTCCGGACGTAGCGCATGATGTTTCTGCATCCTTAATCTTCCCGGCAACTGTCCAACCAAAGACTGTGTTTTGAAGCGTAGGCAACTAATCTCCCAGACTTATTTGACCAATCGATAATAGAGAGTGGAATATTTCGGCTCCAATTAAGAAATCTAATGGACTGGAAGTGTTGAATTCAGGGTCAGCTAATGGTATGTTCTGTGGAATTTTCCATTTTGATATGTCAACCATTCTCACAGGTTGGTTTGAAGTTATTTTTGGTAGAAAATGTGCCTCAATGTAAGTTGTAGAGTAATCGTTAATGCGTGATCTCAGCTCAATGTCCACTCTTCGAGCTGTCCGTTGAACATGTCGACCAATACCCTCAATCTTGTTATAAGAGGAGTTGTGGTGAGGCCAAGTTTCCTTACTATTCCCTCTGTGATGAAGTTGAGTTGGGAACCAGAATCCAGTAGGCCTTGCATTCAACGGATTGTCCCGGACGATTGCCTAACTTAACGATGACTGATGAAAAAATACGTAACACTTATTTGTGTATTTATCTTAGGTAGTTAAAGATGTTGATGGACAGGATGATGGGCTGCTAGATGACACAAATGGTGTTGTTGAAGAGTCAGTAGTTACCGAGGCCAATTTCGAACTAAATATGTTATTTCGAATTGACTGTAGCGGTTTCGATGCAAAGCGGTTGTGTCTTTTTGAACAGGTTCGTCAGCCTCCAGAACACTTACTTGAGGAAAATCCATCCTTTAAACAATTTATGCATATCGTAGACCCCCTGACTATGTTGAGTCGTTGAGAGGGAGATAATTGCAAAAAATTCGGGCAAAGGTATAATTGGTGATTACCCTTGCAACACAAGCAACGAATGGATGCATGTGTAGTAGTAAGTGATTTTTGTACACTTACTGGTCGACGATGATTATTGACTTCAGTGGAGGTTAACTTTTTGCCTAATCCCTCTAGTGATTGAAATCTGGTTTCAATATACTTGAGGAAGGTATCCAATGATTGGAGAAGTCTTGGATTCTGGAGTGATTATTCCCATGCAGCATGTGTGTTCCTATCCAGTTTTTTGATGAGGACGTGCAAGAGTAACGGATCCCAAATACTTGTGTCGATACCAAGACTGTTCAATCCTTGCATGTACTCTGTCGTAGTGACATGAAGGTTCTTGAGGGCAGATGCTGTGTCAACCGAAAACTGAGGACCAAGTCCTAATACTCCTTCTCTTATGACTCCCGTTCCAGATACATGGACAACAGAAGAAGGAGAATATGTAATGGTTCATGCAGCGTATCAATCACATTTAGGCATCGACTTTTTTTGCTCCATCTGCTAAACTCAACGATGGCATAATATGGCTGGTTGTGATTCGTAGCGGCGTAAGTAGATCGCAATTGTTAACTTTCTTACTCAATATGAGTTCGGGCACTCATATACCTACAAAAAGTAGCGATTTTATAAAAGTGATACCAGTCTCAGCTTTTCGAATTGAACCAACTGGAACTGAGGGTATTATAACCGTAGATGGGGAAAGAGTGGAATATGGTAGCATTCAAGGTGAAATATTCCCTGGACTAGTTAACGTGATGGTACCATAAACACATTTATAAAATTAATACAATTTGTACATAACATGCATTTTTTTATGTGTATACAGAGAAATAAAGATATTTATTTTCCATTTTTATAAAGCTATATATATATATGTGCGTACATATCCTTATTTTATAAGAATTATGTATATACTGGATATACAGCTCTTTTTTGTTTTTAGGTCATATATATTAATACAGTTATTTTACTGTATGGGGTCGTAGCATATCACGGTTCTTGTACCGTGTCTACAAGTGATATTCCAAGTACATAAACTGGAATACCGCAATGCGACAGCTTCTAAGCAGACTCACTTGGAACAATGAAATTAATAAAGTCTTGAGTTGACTGTCGAAAAGCAAGTGACAAATAAAATTTATTTCGTCTTATTTTTACATATAAATTGCTGCATTAGCACTAATTAACAAATATGATTAATAAAGGTAAAAACATGAAAAACAAATTATTGCTGACAACATATTGCTAAGAAAAAGTAAAGTACAATATATTGCTTACATAAAGTAAAAAGGTAAAGTGCAACATATTGCTGACATAGAGTAAAAGAAAAGGTAAACGATTCAGCATGAAGTGCTGACGCCACATAAATAAGATAAATGAATACGGTGAGGCCGTTGACTTAATGAAATCGTTGCTCGTGGTTAGAGCTGACCTATCTTAACATTCTGCCCCCATTGGACTTAGTTCAATATGTGGTTAGATTTGTTGTGGGTTGATATTTCTGGAACTGTTCTTGGAGCGGCAACTGGGTACTGTGTTGATCCTTTGCTGCAACTATATAGTCAGAGTTTCCAACCTAGTAGAATGATCATAGCGATAATGATGAGTAATACTGATGAGCTTATGCTGGTGTGTGGTATTGCATGTCGCTGGATAATGGCTGGCAGTTCCAGATGTGTGGAGTCTATCTCTGAAGCTAGCTTTTTTAACCTTGTTTCGTGTTGGTCAAGACGAATTGGATACTGGTGTGTTTGCACCAAATGTTTATTTATGTGCTCGAATAGTGTTTCATTCGAGAACTCACTGAGTCTCATGATGGATGAACGGATAGTGTGGGAATGGTTACCCCGAGCTCGTAGAGTTATAAAGTCACCCTTAGCGATGCAATTGGGTTGTAATTTCAAGGTCTCAGCTCCTTCAATCGTAGATAAAGTCCTCGTGTCCTTGCATGCTATGTTTAATGATGTTCTCGAAGTTACAGCGAATATCTATTGATTGGAATGTAATTATTTGGTCCAAATTGAGTTTTTGTGAATTAGCGTCATTTGACATGATGATAAGTCCTCCATTTTATAGAGAAAATGCATTTCGCATTTGCTTACTGCAGCACCTCTGCGATAAATCGGATGTACTTGCGTGCAGAGATGCCTTGTTTTTTCCACAATGACGCACGTTGATAGTTCAGACTCCGTTAATGTGTAATACTGGACATTATGACGATTGACTGGTAGGAATGTGGATGATGGTTGTATAACTAGTATTGTTTCGTTTACTGCTGGAATTGGAACTAGTCAGTATAATTCCATATCTTCTGAATTTATTAACGGTATTTTAATTTGAAATATCACAAAGTTATTTATTCCGCCAGCAGTCACCATAATTCTATAAAGTTCCAGTACATTGTCAACCGGTTTTTTCAGGCGGTATGTAGATGACAAGCTGTTCCTTATTCTGTTGACTTGTTGTTTCATCTGGTGCGGAGTAAATAGCAAATTATTTATTTTTACTTGATGAATATCTGATAAAGCATTTGTTATTGCTGATTGTGTGCGTTGAACATTTGATACAAGCAGTGTTGTGTATAAAGACCATGAAGAGAAGAGTTGTTGAATCTTGAGTTGATATGATTCGTCCGTATTGTTGTTAATTCGGTTGATCACTTCTTTCAACTGGGTTTGCAATATCGGATGTCGATGGTCCAAGGTTTCTTGGTTTTGCTTGATTATGTTGATTGTTGACTCTATTATCGATGTGTGATTTTTATAGAGTGCTAGCAAGTAGTCTTCATTGGTTTGTATCCCTTCAATTATTTTAGACATCTCTTCTGCATACTGAGAGTCAAGAAGTAAAAATAATGAGTTCGCCATATTTCCTATTATATTGAATGCTCCTCTCGTCGAGAGTCGTAGTTTTGTGTCGCGAAAGGTAATGCTATCTTCATATAATTCCTGATGAGTGTGGTGAATGAGATTGGTCACGTGAGTACACAATGTTTCTTTCACATAGATGCTGCAGCTGTTTCCAATTGCCTTTAGTTTGCTCCACTATGGCGTTAGATCATAATCAGCTTTATTTTGAGATCCGAATTCATTCGAAAGTGAGTCGAATTTCGAATGAATAGAAAGAATAGAAAGTTCATCCAAACATTCGAAAGTTCATTGGTTGTGCGTATTTTGAGATTCTATTCATTCGAAACAAATGTCATTTTTCATTCGAACAAATTTTCCTTGCGCATAGATTAACAAACACGTAAATATAGTGAGATATTTTTAATATTCTCTAGAAAATTAAATAAAGTAACTTTAATTGACAATTGCGGATCCTGTCGGTATAGGTCACGTTCTAATTAGAAAAACTGGTGGCCGGCAATTCGTGTAAATAAATAATGCTTATTTTGAGATTCGAATGAATAGTCAATTCTTTCGAATGTCTCTATTCATTCGAAAGATTTTTGTGTATTTTGAGATTCGAATGAAAAAGGTTCATTTTCGAAAGATAACGCAAAATGAACATAAATAAATTTAACCCTCAAAGTCAGCTGTTTGACGTTTCTTTTTATAAAGGTTGACCATACCTTGTTTTCTTTGCGTGAGAACTCTTCTCTTTCTTATTGAAATATTTTTATTAGTTACACTTTTACGCGTTTAAACACGAAATTTAAGTAATACATTTTATGAAACATGTTTTGTATACCTATAATAATATCGAGCACGAAAACAAAGCAAAATAAATTAACATCCATGCATATTTAATTACAAGTTTCTCCCACCATATACTCGGTACAAATTTGGTCACTCTACCTTTATTTTGAGTGCTGTCAGAAGTAAAATAAACATTTGCTTGGTGATTTCTTAATTAATTAGAGTTCTTTTTAGATAAAATGCTGCTTTCTTTTGTGGACAGTGCGAATCAATAGAAAACCAAAAAAAAATTAAAATAAGAGTAAAAAAATAAAGTTGAAACATTATTTTGTGCATTCACTCGTCTTTCCTTTGAATTTTTGTTTACATAGAGCTTGAGTGGGACTATTTTATTTATACGAATTGCCGGCCACCAGTTTATCTAATTAGAACGTGACCTATACCGACAGGATCAGAAATTGTCAATTAAAATTACTTCATATAATTTTCTACAGAATATTCAAAATATCTTACTATATTTACGTGTTTGTGAATCTATGCGCCAGGAAAATGTGTGCGAATGAAAAATGACATTTCTTTCGAATGAATAGAATCTCAAAATACGCACAACCAATGAACTTTCGAAAGTTTGGATAAATTTTCTATTCTTTCTATTCATTCGAAAGTCAAAATACAGTCTATGCGAATTCGACTCACTTTCAAATGAATTCGAATGTCAAAAGAAGGCTGATTGTGTTTCATTCTCCTCCAACTTCCAAAACTTCTCTACTTGTTAATCCAACGCTTCCTCGACACTGCATATTCCGCACGTAGCGCATGATGTTTCTGCATCCTTAATCTTCCCGGCAACTGTCCAACCAAAGACTGTGTTTTGAAGCGTAGGCAACGAATCTCCCAGACATATTTTACCAATCGGTAATAGAGAGTGGAATATTTCGGCTCCAATTAAGAAATCTATTGCACTGGGAGTGTTGAATTCAGGGTCAGCTAATGGTATGTTCTGTGGAATTTTCCATTTTAATATGTCAACCATTCTCACAGGTTGGTTTGAAGTTATTTTTGGTAGAAGATGTGCCTCAATGTAAGTTGTAGAGTAATCGTTAATGCGTGATCTCGGCTCAATGTTCACCCTTCGAGCTGTCCGTTGAACATGTCGACCAATACCCTCTTTGTTATAAGAGGAGTTGTGGTGAGGACAAGTTTCCTTACTATTCCCTCTGTGATGAAGTTGAGTTGGGAACCGGAATCCAGTATGGCCTTGCATTCAACGGATTGTCCCGGACGATTGCCTAACTTAACGATGGCTGATGAAAAAAATAAATCGATGCGATGATTATTGACTTCAGTGGAGGTTAAATCTTTGCCTTATCCCTCTAGTGATTGAAATCTGGTTTCAATATACTTGAGGAAGGCATCCAATGATTGGAGAAGTCTTGGATTCTGGAGTGATTGTTCCCATGCAGCATGTGTGTTCCTATCCAGTTTTTTGATGAGGACGTGCAGGAGTAACGGATCCCAAATACTTGTGTCGATACCAAGACTGTTCAATCCTTGCATGTACTCTGTCGTAGTGTCATGAAGGTTCTTGAGGGCTGATGCTGTGTCAACCGAAAATTGAGGTTGAGCTAACAGCTTTTCCACGAATGAGGCTACTAATAGTCGCTTATTTTCAAAGCGTGCCTTTAGAATATACAATTGTCGTTGTTTATTGAAAGGTGGCTTATAAGTTGATGTGCTTGGCCAGTAATGTTTGTTTTTAAATACTACATCTTTTGTGCAGCTCCATTGTGTTGGGAGTGAATCATTTGCACAAACAAATCGTGGAACTGCTTCTAATTAGAATAGGTTCCGTCAAACTTGGGGCAACTGAATGGCTGTTGCTGGATTTGTTGAACCTTCAGTGTCAGAGCAGGAGTGGATCAATTCTTGTATCATCAATAATCCCTTCTCAGCACTGACTTCAATTTCAATAAATTGTTGCATGTTGTAATTTATTTCATTTGGGTCATCGCAGTTCTCGCATATTACATGATGCAAGCTCTTTTCTTGCCAGTGTTTTTCCAATGTGGAAAACTGTATCTGGTAGTATTGCTTGCACTGATTGTCCTGTAGATTGGACAGAATCCTTTGGATCGTGGCTATTCATGCCTGTTGTCTTCTAAGTTGTCTCAGAATGGGATCTGGGTCTATCCTGTTATCTGACTTCGTTTTAACCTCGGAATTAGTTTTTTCTTCTTGTAAATTCCTGGAGGCGGGCAATGGCTTAGCAGCATCTGATACTGCCCCTTCTTCATATTCATCTGTTACTGCGATTGTTAGCAGTAACGCCCTTAAATTCTCGTAGCTGTCTTTCACCCTTCCGAACACGTAGGGAGTGTGGGGCTTGATGGTGCTAATGAGGCGATTGTGGTTTTTTAGGAATTCTTCCCAAATTTCTTCAATGGTCTCCAACCTATCCACCCTATATTTTTCGGGTTTTCTTTATGGGCCATCCTTCCTTGTGCTCGTTGCAAGCCTGGTAAACTCATCCGCTAATAATTTACTAGGCAAATATAAAAAATAGGGCATCCCGTCCATGATGTGCTGCGGTCACCTGGATACGGATACGATGTATTGTATTAAAACCAGTGAAAAAATGCTACAATCCGCTTGGAGCGGATCGTATGATACCCTATCCCTATCTTATTTGGTCGTGTCAGTGGGAGGTGGAAGATGTATTCACAAAATTTTCTATCTTGCCCTATAAACTAATTGTTTTACTATAAAATTAATTTTTGGCGTAAACGCCCCCAAAAAGTGGACGTGGCCATAAACAATGTATAGGCGATTTGTAGATTAAGTGAATATCTACATATTTGCTCAAGTAAGTTTTTTCGAGTTTCATATGAAAATAGTGAAAAAAAGTGATTTTTTTGAAAAGTGGGCGTGTCACACAGACGGACGGACGGACGGACAGACGGACAGACGGACGGACAGACGGACAGACGGACGGACGGACGGACATAGCTCAATCGACTCGGCTAGTGATGCTGATCATTTATATATATACTTTATTGGGTCTATCTGTAATATTTCTCTATGTTACAAACTATGTATCAAACTTAATATACCCTTAGGATAGGGTATAAAAAGGAAGTGGCGAACGGTGTATGGCCCTGTCGACGAGTTGTCAGGCGAGTTGGGTGTGTGAATTTCTTTCGTCGTATAAAGCCATTTTTGTAAAAACTTATTTCTGATACACATATCTCACGAACATGAGTGACCCATCTTCCGACAATAACGCCGACATCGCCAGAATTCTGCGGGCAGTGCGAGATCTAGGAAACCGCATGGAGGAGATGTCTACTATTGACAAACGGGTAACTGTTCTGGAAAGTGCAACCCTGAGTGCCACTGCATTTGCAGAGCAGGTATTGACGGACAGTGGCATTAACTCTACGGTGTTGCCCAACCAAAGCTCTACGCAACGATTCTGTACTTTTGCAAATTCTCCCAATGTACGGATCGAGATGATCGCCCGTCTGAATTGTCTGCAAATTCGATGACCCATGTACCAGGTGCTACTCCAAAACGACCAGTCGTACATCTGATGGATTTTGATGGTAAATCGTCGTTGGAAGAGTACGAAATACACCTTTCTATGGTATCACGGGCAAACGGATAGTCCTCAGTAGAGTCAGCTACATTCTTAGCCGCAAGTCTCCGCGGACGACGATTTGGTGTGGCCATGCTGTCTGGAAATGCGTATCGTCTCTTTGGATTCCGATTGCAACGACACGGCGAAAAATTGGTGGAATTTGCGAATGAAGTAAAGCGACTGGCGCGTTTAGCGTCAGCTTGGAACGCAATGTCTGTTACGTACCGGGAGGCATCGGATCGTTCAAATGCAATCTGGTCGTGGATACTGGCGCTACACATACAGTAATCCACTCGAAAACTCTCTGCCCTGCTCTGTGTGCTCAACTGCACATACACCAGGATTGTATCCTTGGCATCGACTTCCTTGCCGCTCATAATTGTATTATTGACTTCCAATCCAAAGTTCTTCGAATGCAGAATGTGGTTATTCCGCTGCAAGGCATCTCAACCAACGAACGTCAAACATCAACTGAGGCAACACAGTGTAAGCTGTATTTTACTGAAATTGAACCCATCCGCAATCCGACGGCATGGTCGATTACTTAGCCAAATTTTCGGAACACCACCAACGGGATTGGGATTGGGACGGTCCCTACGTGGTTCAGCAGAAGATCACTGACGTTGTGTCCCGCATCGAGAAGGGAAAAACAAAACGGATAGTTCACTTCACTCGTCTGAAGAAGTTTCACCAACTTGATCCGGAGTTTCAAGCATAAGAGGGGGAGTAATGTGACGTAATTATCGTTTTCATCATATGGAAGCTGTCAAAAATTCCCGCCACCTGAGCGCGCCAAAAAAGGATTCGTTTTTGTACTGTCAGGTGAGTTGTGTGTGTGAACTTCTCTCGGCGTATAAAGCCATTGTTGTAAAAACTTATATCTGATAAATAAACGCTTAATAAAATCGTAAGAATCTATAACTAAAATCCATGTATGAGTTACTAGATTCGATGTTCCAACATTGTCAAAATATATTCCAGGTCGAGCGTCAAATGTGCTGGTTTCGATTTCCTTTTCATTTATTGTAGACATTGTGTTTCAGGCTCCTCCAACTTCCAAAACTTCTCTACTTGTTAATCCAACGCTTCGTCGACACCGCTTATTCCGGACGTAGCGCATGATGTTTCTGCATCCTTAATCTTCCCGGCAACTGTCCAACCAAAGACTGTGTTTTGAAGCGTAGGCAACTAATCTCCCAGACTTATTTGACCAATCGATAATAGAGAGTGGAATATTTCGGCTCCAATTAAGAAATCTAATGGACTGGAAGTGTTGAATTCAGGGTCAGCTAATGGTATGTTCTGTGGAATTTTCCATTTTGATATGTCAACCATTCTCACAGGTTGGTTTGAAGTTATTTTTGGTAGAAAATGTGCCTCAATGTAAGTTGTAGAGTAATCGTTAATGCGTGATCTCAGCTCAATGTCCACTCTTCGAGCTGTCCGTTGAACATGTCGACCAATACCCTCAATCTTGTTATAAGAGGAGTTGTGGTGAGGCCAAGTTTCCTTACTATTCCCTCTGTGATGAAGTTGAGTTGGGAACCAGAATCCAGTAGGCCTTGCATTCAACGGATTGTCCCGGACGATTGCCTAACTTAACGATGACTGATGAAAAAATACGTAACACTTATTTGTGTATTTATCTTAGGTAGTTAAAGATGTTGATGGACAGGATGATGGGCTGCTAGATGACACAAATTGTGTTGTTGAAGAGTCAGTAGTTACCGAGGCCAATTTCGAACTAAATATGTTATTTCGAATTGACTGTAGCGGTTTCGATGCAAAGCGGTTGTGTCTTTTTGAACAGGTTCGTCAGCCTCCAGAACACTTACTTGAGGAAAATCCATCCTTTAAACAATTTATGCATATCGTAGACCCCCTGACTATGTTGAGTCGTTGAGAGGGAGATAATTGCAAAAAATTCGGGCAAAGGTATAATTGGTGATTACCCTTGCAACACAAGCAACGAATGGATGCATGTGTAGTAGTAAGTGATTTTTGTACACTTACTGGTCGACGATGATTATTGACTTCAGTGGAGGTTAACTTTTTGCCTAATCCCTCTAGTGATTGAAATCTGGTTTCAATATACTTGAGGAAGGTATCCAATGATTGGAGAAGTCTTGGATTCTGGAGTGATTATTCCCATGCAGCATGTGTGTTCCTATCCAGTTTTTTGATGAGGACGTGCAAGAGTAACGGATCCCAAATACTTGTGTCGATACCAAGACTGTTCAATCCTTGCATGTACTCTGTCGTAGTGACATGAAGGTTCTTGAGGGCAGATGCTGTGTCAACCGAAAACTGAGGACCAAGTCCTAATACTCCTTCTCTTATGACTCCCGTTCCAGATACATGGACAACAGAAGAAGGAGAATATGTAATGGTTCATGCAGCGTATCAATCACATTTAGGCATCGACTTTTTTTGCTCCATCTGCTAAACTCAACGATGGCATAATATGGCTGGTTGTGATTCGTAGCGGCGTAAGTAGATCGCAATTGTTGACTTTCTTACTCAATATGAGTTCGGGCACTCATATACCTACAAAAAGTAGCGATTTTATAAAAGTGATACCAGTCTCAGCTTTTCGAATTGAACCAACTGGAACTGAGGGTATTTTAACCGTAGATGGGGAAAGAGTGGAATATGGTAGCATTCAAGGTGAAATATTCCCTGGACTAGTTAACGTGATGGTACCATAAACACATTTATAAAATTAATACAATTTGTACATAACATGCATTTTTTTATGTGTATACAGAGAAATAAAGATGTTTATTTTCCATTTTTATAAAGCTATATATATATATGTGCGTACATATCCTTATTTTATAAGAATTATGTATATACTGGATATACAGCTCTTTTTTGTTTTTAGGTAATATATATTAATACAGTTATTTTACTGTATGGGGTCGTAGCATATCACGGTTCTTGTACCGTGTCTACAAGTGATATTCCAAGTACATAAACTGGAATACCGCAATGCGACAGCTTCTAAGCAGACTCACTTGGAACAATGAAATTAATAAAGTCTTGAGTTGACTGTCGAAAAGCAAGTGACAAATAAAATTTATTTCGTCTTATTTTTACATATAAATTGCTGCATTAGCACTAATTAACAAATATGATTAATAAAGGTAAAAACATGAAAAACAAATTATTGCTGACAACATATTGCTAAGAAAAAGTAAAGTACAATATATTGCTTACATAAAGTAAAAAGGTAAAGTGCAACATATTGCTGACATAGAGTAAAAGAAAAGGTAAACGATTCAGCATGAAGTGCTGACGCCACATAAATAAGATAAATGATTACGGTGAGGCCGTTGACTTAATGAAATCGTTGCTCGTGGTTAGAGCTGACCTATCTTAACATTCTGCCCCCATTGGACTTAGTTCAATATGTGGTTAGATTTGTTGTGGGTTGATATTTCTGGAACTGTTCTTGGAGCGGCAACTGGGTACTGTGTTGATCCTTTGCTGCAACTATATAGTCAGAGTTTCCAACCTAGTAGAATGATCATTGCGATAATGATGAGTAATACTGATGAGCTTATGCTGGTGTGTAGTATTGCATGTCGCTGGATAATGGCTGGCAGTTCCAGATGTGTGGAGTCTATCTCTGAAGCTAGCTTTTTTAACCTTGTTTCGTGTTGGTCAAGACGAATTGGATACTGGTGTGTTTGCACCAAATGTTTATTTATGTGCTCGAATAGTGTTTCATTCGAGAACTCACTGAGTCTCATGATGGATGAACGGATAGTGTGGGAATGGTTACCCCGAGCTCGTAGAGTTATAAAGTCACCCTTAGCCATGCAATTGGGTTGTAATTTCAAGGTCTCAGCTCCTTCAATCGTAGATAAAGTTCTCGTGTCCTTGCATGCTATGTTTAATGATGTTCTCGAAGTTACAGCGAATATCTATTGATTGGAATGTAATTATTTGGTCCAAATTGAGTTTTTGTGAATTAGCGTCATTTGACATGATAATAAGTCCTCCATTTTATAGAGAAAATGCATTTCGCATTTGCTTACTGCAGCACCTCTGCGATAAATCGGATGTACTTGCGTGCAGAGATGCCTTGTTTTTTCCACAATGACGCACGTTGATAGTTCAGACTCCGTTAATGTGTAATACTGGACATTATGACGATTGACTGGTAGGAATGTGGATGATGGTTGTATAACTAGTATTGTTTCGTTTACTGCTGGAATTGGAACTAGTCAGTATAATTCCATATCTTCTGAATTTATTAACGGTATTTTAATTTGAAATATCACAAAGTTATTTATTCCGCCAGCAGTCACCATAATTCTATAAAGTTCCAGTACATTGTCAACCGGTTTTTTCAGGCGGTATGTAGATGACAAGCTGTTCCTTATTCTGTTGACTTGTTGTTTCATCTGGTGCGGAGTAAATAGCAAATTATTTATTTTTACTTGATGAATATCTGATAAAGCATTTGTTATTGCTGATTGTGTGCGTTGAACATTTGATACAAGCAGTGTTGTGTATAAAGACCATGAAGAGAAGAGTTGTTGAATCTTGAGTTGATATGATTCGTCCGTATTGTTGTTAATTCGGTTGATCACTTCTTTCAACTGGGTTTGCAATATCGGATGTCGATGGTCCAAGGTTTCTTGGTTTTGCTTGATTATGTTGATTGTTGACTCTATTATCGATGTGTGATTTTTATAGAGTGCTAGCAAGTAGTCTTCATTGGTTTGTATCCCTTCAATTATTTTAGACATCTCTTCTGCATACTGAGAGTCAAGAAGTAAAAATAATGAGTTCGCCATATTTCCTATTATATTGAATGCTCCTCTCGTCGAGAGTCGTAGTTTTGTGTCGCGAAAGGTAATGCTATCTTCATATAATTCCTGATGAGTGTGGTGAATGAGATTGGTCACGTGAGTACACAATGTTTCTTTCACATAGATGCTGCAGCTGTTTCCAATTGCCTTTAGTTTGCTCCACTATGGCGTTAGATCATAATCAGCTTTATTTTGAGATCCGAATTCATTCGAAAGTGAGTCGAATTTCGAATGAATAGAAAGAATAGAAAGTTCATCCAAACATTCGAAAGTTCATTGGTTGTGCGTATTTTGAGATTCTATTCATTCGAAACAAATGTCATTTTTCATTCGAACAAATTTTCCTTGCGCATAGATTAACAAACACGTAAATATAGTGAGATATTTTTAATATTCTCTAGAAAATTAAATAAAGTAACTTTAATTGACAATTGCGGATCCTGTCGGTATAGGTCACGTTCTAATTAGAAAAACTGGTGGCCGGCAATTCGTGTAAATAAATAATGCTTATTTTGAGATTCGAATGAATAGTCAATTCTTTCGAATGTCTCTATTCATTCGAAAGATTTTTGTGTATTTTGAGATTCGAATGAAAAAGGTTCATTTTCGAAAGATAACGCAAAATGAACATAAATAAATTTAACCCTCAAAGTCAGCTGTTTGACGTTTCTTTTTATAAAGGTTGACCATACCTTGTTTTCTTTGCGTGAGAACTCTTCTCTTTCTTATTGAAATATTTTTATTAGTTACACTTTTACGCGTTTAAACACGAAATTTAAGTAATACATTTTATGAAACATGTTTTGTATACCTATAATAATATCGAGCACGAAAACAAAGCAAAATAAATTAACATCCATGCATATTTAATTACAAGTTTCTCCCACCATATACTCGGTACAAATTTGGTCACTCTACCTTTATTTTGAGTGCTGTCAGAAGTAAAATAAACATTTGCTTGGTGATTTCTTAATTAATTAGAGTTCTTTTTAGATAAAATGCTGCTTTCTTTTGTGGACAGTGCGAATCAATAGAAAACCAAAAAAAAATTAAAATAAGAGTAAAAAAATAAAGTTGAAACATTATTTTGTGCATTCACTCGTCTTTCCTTTGAATTTTTGTTTACATAGAGCTTGAGTGGGACTATTTTATTTATACGAATTGCCGGCCACCAGTTTATCTAATTAGAACGTGACCTATACCGACAGGATCAGAAATTGTCAATTAAAATTACTTCATATAATTTTCTACAGAATATTCAAAATATCTTACTATATTTACGTGTTTGTGAATCTATGCGCCAGGAAAATGTGTGCGAATGAAAAATGACATTTCTTTCGAATGAATAGAATCTCAAAATACGCACAACCAATGAACTTTCGAAAGTTTGGATAAATTTTCTATTCTTTCTATTCATTCGAAAGTCAAAATACAGTCTATGCGAATTCGACTCACTTTCAAATGAATTCGAATGTCAAAAGAAGGCTGATTGTGTTTCATTCTCCTCCAACTTCCAAAACTTCTCTACTTGTTAATCCAACGCTTCCTCGACACTGCATATTCCGCACGTAGCGCATGATGTTTCTGCATCCTTAATCTTCCCGGCAACTGTCCAACCAAAGACTGTGTTTTGAAGCGTAGGCAACGAATCTCCCAGACATATTTTACCAATCGGTAATAGAGAGTGGAATATTTCGGCTCCAATTAAGAAATCTATTGCACTGGGAGTGTTGAATTCAGGGTCAGCTAATGGTATGTTCTGTGGAATTTTCCATTTTAATATGTCAACCATTCTCACAGGTTGGTTTGAAGTTATTTTTGGTAGAAGATGTGCCTCAATGTAAGTTGTAGAGTAATCGTTAATGCGTGATCTCGGCTCAATGTTCACCCTTCGAGCTGTCCGTTGAACATGTCGACCAATACCCTCTTTGTTATAAGAGGAGTTGTGGTGAGGACAAGTTTCCTTACTATTCCCTCTGTGATGAAGTTGAGTTGGGAACCGGAATCCAGTATGGCCTTGCATTCAACGGATTGTCCCGGACGATTGCCTAACTTAACGATGGCTGATGAAAAAAATAAATCGATGCGATGATTATTGACTTCAGTGGAGGTTAACTCTTTGCCTTATCCCTCTAGTGATTGAAATCTGGTTTCAATATACTTGAGGAAGGCATCCAATGATTGGAGAAGTCTTGGATTCTGGAGTGATTGTTCCCATGCAGCATGTGTGTTCCTATCCAGTTTTTTGATGAGGACGTGCAGGAGTAACGGATCCCAAATACTTGTGTCGATACCAAGACTGTTCAATCCTTGCATGTACTCTGTCGTAGTGTCATGAAGGTTCTTGAGGGCTGATGCTGTGTCAACCGAAAATTGAGGTTGAGCTAACAGCTTTTCCACGAATGAGGCTACTAATAGTCGCTTATTTTCAAAGCGTGCCTTTAGAATATACAATTGTCGTTGTTTATTGAAAGGTGGCTTATAAGTTGATGTGCTTGGCCAGTAATGTTTGTTTTTAAATACTACATCTTTTGTGCAGCTCCATTGTGTTGGGAGTGAATCATTTGCACAAACAAATCGTGGAACTGCTTCTAATTAGAATAGGTTCCGTCAAACTTGGGGCAACTGAATGGCTGTTGCTGGATTTGTTGAACCTTCAGTGTCAGAGCAGGAGTGGATCAATTCTTGTATCATCAATAATCCCTTCTCAGCACTGACTTCAATTTCAATAAATTGTTGCATGTTGTAATTTATTTCATTTGGGTCATCGCAGTTCTCGCATATTACATGATGCAAGCTCTTTTCTTGCCAGTGTTTTTCCAATGTGGAAAACTGTATCTGGTAGTATTGCTTGCACTGATTGTCCTGTAGATTGGACAGAATCCTTTGGATCGTGGCTATTCATGCCTGTTGTCTTCTAAGTTGTCTCAGAATGGGATCTGGGTCTATCCTGTTATCTGACTTCGTTTTAACCTCGGAATTAGTTTTTTCTTCTTGTAAATTCCTGGAGGCGGGCAATGGCTTAGCAGCATCTGATACTGCCCCTTCTTCATATTCATCTGTTACTGCGATTGTTAGCAGTAACGCCCTTAAATTCTCGTAGCTGTCTTTCACCCTTCCGAACACGTAGGGAGTGTGGGGCTTGATGGTGCTAATGAGGCGATTGTGGTTTTTTAGGAATTCTTCCCAAATTTCTTCAATGGTCTCCAACCTATCCACCCTATATTTTTCGGGTTTTCTTTATGGGCCATCCTTCCTTGTGCTCGTTGCAAGCCTGGTAAACTCATCCGCTAATAATTTACTAGGCAAATATAAAAAATAGGGCATCCCGTCCATGATGTGCTGCGGTCACCTGGATACGGATACGATGTATTGTATTAAAACCAGTGAAAAAATGCTACAATCCGCTTGGAGCGGATCGTATGATACCCTATCCCTATCTTATTTGGTCGTGTCAGTGGGAGGTGGAAGATGTATTCACAAAATTTTCTATCTTGCCCTATAAACTAATTGTTTTACTATAAAATTAATTTTTGGCGTAAACGCCCCCAAAAAGTGGACGTGGCCATAAACAATGTATAGGCGATTTGTAGATTAAGTGAATATCTACATATTTGCTCAAGTAAGTTTTTTCGAGTTTCATATGAAAATAGTGAAAAAAAGTGATTTTTTTGAAAAGTGGGCGTGTCACACAGACGGACGGACGGACGGACAGACGGACAGACGGACGGACAGACGGACAGACGGACGGACGGACGGACATAGCTCAATCGACTCGGCTAGTGATGCTGATCATTTATATATATACTTTATTGGGTCTATCTGTAATATTTCTCTATGTTACAAACTATGTATCAAACTTAATATACCCTTAGGATAGGGTATAAAAAGGAAGTGGCGAACGGTGTATGGCCCTGTCGACGAGTTGTCAGGCGAGTTGGGTGTGTGAATTTCTTTCGTCGTATAAAGCCATTTTTGTAAAAACTTATTTCTGATACACATATCTCACGAACATGAGTGACCCATCTTCCGACAATAACGCCGACATCGCCAGAATTCTGCGGGCAGTGCGAGATCTAGGAAACCGCATGGAGGAGATGTCTACTATTGACAAACGGGTAACTGTTCTGGAAAGTGCAACCCTGAGTGCCACTGCATTTGCAGAGCAGGTATTGACGGACAGTGGCATTAACTCTACGGTGTTGCCCAACCAAAGCTCTACGCAACGATTCTGTACTTTTGCAAATTCTCCCAATGTACGGATCGAGATGATCGCCCGTCTGAATTGTCTGCAAATTCGATGACCCATGTACCAGGTGCTACTCCAAAACGACCAGTCGTACATCTGATGGATTTTGATGGTAAATCGTCGTTGGAAGAGTACGAAATACACCTTTCTATGGTATCACGGGCAAACGGATAGTCCTCAGTAGAGTCAGCTACATTCTTAGCCGCAAGTCTCCGCGGACGACGATTTGGTGTGGCCATGCTGTCTGGAAATGCGTATCGTCTCTTTGGATTCCGATTGCAACGACACGGCGAAAAATTGGTGGAATTTGCGAATGAAGTAAAGCGACTGGCGCGTTTAGCGTCAGCTTGGAACGCAATGTCTGTTACGTACCGGGAGGCATCGGATCGTTCAAATGCAATCTGGTCGTGGATACTGGCGCTACACATACAGTAATCCACTCGAAAACTCTCTGCCCTGCTCTGTGTGCTCAACTGCACATACACCAGGATTGTATCCTTGGCATCGACTTCCTTGCCGCTCATAATTGTATTATTGACTTCCAATCCAAAGTTCTTCGAATGCAGAATGTGGTTATTCCGCTGCAAGGCATCTCAACCAACGAACGTCAAACATCAACTGAGGCAACACAGTGTAAGCTGTATTTTACTGAAATTGAACCCATCCGCAATCCGACGGCATGGTCGATTACTTAGCCAAATTTTCGGAACACCACCAACGGGATTGGGATTGGGACGGTCCCTACGTGGTTCAGCAGAAGATCACTGACGTTGTGTCCCGCATCGAGAAGGGAAAAACAAAACGGATAGTTCACTTCACTCGTCTGAAGAAGTTTCACCAACTTGATCCGGAGTTTCAAGCATAAGAGGGGGAGTAATGTGACGTAATTATCGTTTTCATCATATGGAAGCTGTCAAAAATTCCCGCCACCTGAGCGCGCCAAAAAAGGATTCGTTTTTGTACTGTCAGGTGAGTTGTGTGTGTGAACTTCTCTCGGCGTATAAAGCCATTGTTGTAAAAACTTATATCTGATAAATAAACGCTTAATAAAATCGTAAGAATCTATAACTAAAATCCATGTATGAGTTACTAGATTCGATGTTCCAACATTGTCAAAATATATTCCAGGTCGAGCGTCAAATGTGCTGGTTTCGATTTCCTTTTCATTTATTGTAGACATTGTGTTTCAGGCTCCTCCAACTTCCAAAACTTCTCTACTTGTTAATCCAACGCTTCGTCGACACCGCTTATTCCGGACGTAGCGCATGATGTTTCTGCATCCTTAATCTTCCCGGCAACTGTCCAACCAAAGACTGTGTTTTGAAGCGTAGGCAACTAATCTCCCAGACTTATTTGACCAATCGATAATAGAGAGTGGAATATTTCGGCTCCAATTAAGAAATCTAATGGACTGGAAGTGTTGAATTCAGGGTCAGCTAATGGTATGTTCTGTGGAATTTTCCATTTTGATATGTCAACCATTCTCACAGGTTGGTTTGAAGTTATTTTTGGTAGAAAATGTGCCTCAATGTAAGTTGTAGAGTAATCGTTAATGCGTGATCTCAGCTCAATGTCCACTCTTCGAGCTGTCCGTTGAACATGTCGACCAATACCCTCAATCTTGTTATAAGAGGAGTTGTGGTGAGGCCAAGTTTCCTTACTATTCCCTCTGTGATGAAGTTGAGTTGGGAACCAGAATCCAGTAGGCCTTGCATTCAACGGATTGTCCCGGACGATTGCCTAACTTAACGATGACTGATGAAAAAATACGTAACACTTATTTGTGTATTTATCTTAGGTAGTTAAAGATGTTGATGGACAGGATGATGGGCTGCTAGATGACACAAATGGTGTTGTTGAAGAGTCAGTAGTTACCGAGGCCAATTTCGAACTAAATATGTTATTTCGAATTGACTGTAGCGGTTTCGATGCAAAGCGGTTGTGTCTTTTTGAACAGGTTCGTCAGCCTCCAGAACACTTACTTGAGGAAAATCCATCCTTTAAACAATTTATGCATATCGTAGACCCCCTGACTATGTTGAGTCGTTGAGAGGGAGATAATTGCAAAAAATTCGGGCAAAGGTATAATTGGTGATTACCCTTGCAACACAAGCAACGAATGGATGCATGTGTAGTAGTAAGTGATTTTTGTACACTTACTGGTCGACGATGATTATTGACTTCAGTGGAGGTTAACTTTTTGCCTAATCCCTCTAGTGATTGAAATCTGGTTTCAATATACTTGAGGAAGGTATCCAATGATTGGAGAAGTCTTGGATTCTGGAGTGATTATTCCCATGCAGCATGTGTGTTCCTATCCAGTTTTTTGATGAGGACGTGCAAGAGTAACGGATCCCAAATACTTGTGTCGATACCAAGACTGTTCAATCCTTGCATGTACTCTGTCGTAGTGACATGAAGGTTCTTGAGGGCAGATGCTGTGTCAACCGAAAACTGAGGACCAAGTCCTAATACTCCTTCTCTTATGACTCCCGTTCCAGATACATGGACAACAGAAGAAGGAGAATATGTAATGGTTCATGCAGCGTATCAATCACATTTAGGCATCGACTTTTTTTGCTCCATCTGCTAAACTCAACGATGGCATAATATGGCTGGTTGTGATTCGTAGCGGCGTAAGTAGATCGCAATTGTTAACTTTCTTACTCAATATGAGTTCGGGCACTCATATACCTACAAAAAGTAGCGATTTTATAAAAGTGATACCAGTCTCAGCTTTTCGAATTGAACCAACTGGAACTGAGGGTATTATAACCGTAGATGGGGAAAGAGTGGAATATGGTAGCATTCAAGGTGAAATATTCCCTGGACTAGTTAACGTGATGGTACCATAAACACATTTATAAAATTAATACAATTTGTACATAACATGCATTTTTTTATGTGTATACAGAGAAATAAAGATATTTATTTTCCATTTTTATAAAGCTATATATATATATGTGCGTACATATCCTTATTTTATAAGAATTATGTATATACTGGATATACAGCTCTTTTTTGTTTTTAGGTCATATATATTAATACAGTTATTTTACTGTATGGGGTCGTAGCATATCACGGTTCTTGTACCGTGTCTACAAGTGATATTCCAAGTACATAAACTGGAATACCGCAATGCGACAGCTTCTAAGCAGACTCACTTGGAACAATGAAATTAATAAAGTCTTGAGTTGACTGTCGAAAAGCAAGTGACAAATAAAATTTATTTCGTCTTATTTTTACATATAAATTGCTGCATTAGCACTAATTAACAAATATGATTAATAAAGGTAAAAACATGAAAAACAAATTATTGCTGACAACATATTGCTAAGAAAAAGTAAAGTACAATATATTGCTTACATAAAGTAAAAAGGTAAAGTGCAACATATTGCTGACATAGAGTAAAAGAAAAGGTAAACGATTCAGCATGAAGTGCTGACGCCACATAAATAAGATAAATGAATACGGTGAGGCCGTTGACTTAATGAAATCGTTGCTCGTGGTTAGAGCTGACCTATCTTAACATTCTGCCCCCATTGGACTTAGTTCAATATGTGGTTAGATTTGTTGTGGGTTGATATTTCTGGAACTGTTCTTGGAGCGGCAACTGGGTACTGTGTTGATCCTTTGCTGCAACTATATAGTCAGAGTTTCCAACCTAGTAGAATGATCATAGCGATAATGATGAGTAATACTGATGAGCTTATGCTGGTGTGTGGTATTGCATGTCGCTGGATAATGGCTGGCAGTTCCAGATGTGTGGAGTCTATCTCTGAAGCTAGCTTTTTTAACCTTGTTTCGTGTTGGTCAAGACGAATTGGATACTGGTGTGTTTGCACCAAATGTTTATTTATGTGCTCGAATAGTGTTTCATTCGAGAACTCACTGAGTCTCATGATGGATGAACGGATAGTGTGGGAATGGTTACCCCGAGCTCGTAGAGTTATAAAGTCACCCTTAGCGATGCAATTGGGTTGTAATTTCAAGGTCTCAGCTCCTTCAATCGTAGATAAAGTCCTCGTGTCCTTGCATGCTATGTTTAATGATGTTCTCGAAGTTACAGCGAATATCTATTGATTGGAATGTAATTATTTGGTCCAAATTGAGTTTTTGTGAATTAGCGTCATTTGACATGATGATAAGTCCTCCATTTTATAGAGAAAATGCATTTCGCATTTGCTTACTGCAGCACCTCTGCGATAAATCGGATGTACTTGCGTGCAGAGATGCCTTGTTTTTTCCACAATGACGCACGTTGATAGTTCAGACTCCGTTAATGTGTAATACTGGACATTATGACGATTGACTGGTAGGAATGTGGATGATGGTTGTATAACTAGTATTGTTTCGTTTACTGCTGGAATTGGAACTAGTCAGTATAATTCCATATCTTCTGAATTTATTAACGGTATTTTAATTTGAAATATCACAAAGTTATTTATTCCGCCAGCAGTCACCATAATTCTATAAAGTTCCAGTACATTGTCAACCGGTTTTTTCAGGCGGTATGTAGATGACAAGCTGTTCCTTATTCTGTTGACTTGTTGTTTCATCTGGTGCGGAGTAAATAGCAAATTATTTATTTTTACTTGATGAATATCTGATAAAGCATTTGTTATTGCTGATTGTGTGCGTTGAACATTTGATACAAGCAGTGTTGTGTATAAAGACCATGAAGAGAAGAGTTGTTGAATCTTGAGTTGATATGATTCGTCCGTATTGTTGTTAATTCGGTTGATCACTTCTTTCAACTGGGTTTGCAATATCGGATGTCGATGGTCCAAGGTTTCTTGGTTTTGCTTGATTATGTTGATTGTTGACTCTATTATCGATGTGTGATTTTTATAGAGTGCTAGCAAGTAGTCTTCATTGGTTTGTATCCCTTCAATTATTTTAGACATCTCTTCTGCATACTGAGAGTCAAGAAGTAAAAATAATGAGTTCGCCATATTTCCTATTATATTGAATGCTCCTCTCGTCGAGAGTCGTAGTTTTGTGTCGCGAAAGGTAATGCTATCTTCATATAATTCCTGATGAGTGTGGTGAATGAGATTGGTCACGTGAGTACACAATGTTTCTTTCACATAGATGCTGCAGCTGTTTCCAATTGCCTTTAGTTTGCTCCACTATGGCGTTAGATCATAATCAGCTTTATTTTGAGATCCGAATTCATTCGAAAGTGAGTCGAATTTCGAATGAATAGAAAGAATAGAAAGTTCATCCAAACATTCGAAAGTTCATTGGTTGTGCGTATTTTGAGATTCTATTCATTCGAAACAAATGTCATTTTTCATTCGAACAAATTTTCCTTGCGCATAGATTAACAAACACGTAAATATAGTGAGATATTTTTAATATTCTCTAGAAAATTAAATAAAGTAACTTTAATTGACAATTGCGGATCCTGTCGGTATAGGTCACGTTCTAATTAGAAAAACTGGTGGCCGGCAATTCGTGTAAATAAATAATGCTTATTTTGAGATTCGAATGAATAGTCAATTCTTTCGAATGTCTCTATTCATTCGAAAGATTTTTGTGTATTTTGAGATTCGAATGAAAAAGGTTCATTTTCGAAAGATAACGCAAAATGAACATAAATAAATTTAACCCTCAAAGTCAGCTGTTTGACGTTTCTTTTTATAAAGGTTGACCATACCTTGTTTTCTTTGCGTGAGAACTCTTCTCTTTCTTATTGAAATATTTTTATTAGTTACACTTTTACGCGTTTAAACACGAAATTTAAGTAATACATTTTATGAAACATGTTTTGTATACCTATAATAATATCGAGCACGAAAACAAAGCAAAATAAATTAACATCCATGCATATTTAATTACAAGTTTCTCCCACCATATACTCGGTACAAATTTGGTCACTCTACCTTTATTTTGAGTGCTGTCAGAAGTAAAATAAACATTTGCTTGGTGATTTCTTAATTAATTAGAGTTCTTTTTAGATAAAATGCTGCTTTCTTTTGTGGACAGTGCGAATCAATAGAAAACCAAAAAAAAATTAAAATAAGAGTAAAAA
Organism: Chalcosyrphus nemorum; assembly: GCA_949716465.1. Taxonomy (NCBI): domain Eukaryota; kingdom Metazoa; phylum Arthropoda; class Insecta; order Diptera; family Syrphidae; genus Chalcosyrphus; species Chalcosyrphus nemorum. The sequence goes on from OX454334.1 coordinate 38,239,469, forward strand.
AATAAAGTTGAAACATTATTTTGTGCATTCACTCGTCTTTCCTTTGAATTTTTGTTTACATAGAGCTTGAGTGGGACTATTTTATTTATACGAATTGCCGGCCACCAGTTTATCTAATTAGAACGTGACCTATACCGACAGGATCAGAAATTGTCAATTAAAATTACTTCATATAATTTTCTACAGAATATTCAAAATATCTTACTATATTTACGTGTTTGTGAATCTATGCGCCAGGAAAATGTGTGCGAATGAAAAATGACATTTCTTTCGAATGAATAGAATCTCAAAATACGCACAACCAATGAACTTTCGAAAGTTTGGATAAATTTTCTATTCTTTCTATTCATTCGAAAGTCAAAATACAGTCTATGCGAATTCGACTCACTTTCAAATGAATTCGAATGTCAAAAGAAGGCTGATTGTGTTTCATTCTCCTCCAACTTCCAAAACTTCTCTACTTGTTAATCCAACGCTTCCTCGACACTGCATATTCCGCACGTAGCGCATGATGTTTCTGCATCCTTAATCTTCCCGGCAACTGTCCAACCAAAGACTGTGTTTTGAAGCGTAGGCAACGAATCTCCCAGACATATTTTACCAATCGGTAATAGAGAGTGGAATATTTCGGCTCCAATTAAGAAATCTATTGCACTGGGAGTGTTGAATTCAGGGTCAGCTAATGGTATGTTCTGTGGAATTTTCCATTTTAATATGTCAACCATTCTCACAGGTTGGTTTGAAGTTATTTTTGGTAGAAGATGTGCCTCAATGTAAGTTGTAGAGTAATCGTTAATGCGTGATCTCGGCTCAATGTTCACCCTTCGAGCTGTCCGTTGAACATGTCGACCAATACCCTCTTTGTTATAAGAGGAGTTGTGGTGAGGACAAGTTTCCTTACTATTCCCTCTGTGATGAAGTTGAGTTGGGAACCGGAATCCAGTATGGCCTTGCATTCAACGGATTGTCCCGGACGATTGCCTAACTTAACGATGGCTGATGAAAAAAATAAATCGATGCGATGATTATTGACTTCAGTGGAGGTTAACTCTTTGCCTTATCCCTCTAGTGATTGAAATCTGGTTTCAATATACTTGAGGAAGGCATCCAATGATTGGAGAAGTCTTGGATTCTGGAGTGATTGTTCCCATGCAGCATGTGTGTTCCTATCCAGTTTTTTGATGAGGACGTGCAGGAGTAACGGATCCCAAATACTTGTGTCGATACCAAGACTGTTCAATCCTTGCATGTACTCTGTCGTAGTGTCATGAAGGTTCTTGAGGGCTGATGCTGTGTCAACCGAAAATTGAGGTTGAGCTAACAGCTTTTCCACGAATGAGGCTACTAATAGTCGCTTATTTTCAAAGCGTGCCTTTAGAATATACAATTGTCGTTGTTTATTGAAAGGTGGCTTATAAGTTGATGTGCTTGGCCAGTAATGTTTGTTTTTAAATACTACATCTTTTGTGCAGCTCCATTGTGTTGGGAGTGAATCATTTGCACAAACAAATCGTGGAACTGCTTCTAATTAGAATAGGTTCCGTCAAACTTGGGGCAACTGAATGGCTGTTGCTGGATTTGTTGAACCTTCAGTGTCAGAGCAGGAGTGGATCAATTCTTGTATCATCAATAATCCCTTCTCAGCACTGACTTCAATTTCAATAAATTGTTGCATGTTGTAATTTATTTCATTTGGGTCATCGCAGTTCTCGCATATTACATGATGCAAGCTCTTTTCTTGCCAGTGTTTTTCCAATGTGGAAAACTGTATCTGGTAGTATTGCTTGCACTGATTGTCCTGTAGATTGGACAGAATCCTTTGGATCGTGGCTATTCATGCCTGTTGTCTTCTAAGTTGTCTCAGAATGGGATCTGGGTCTATCCTGTTATCTGACTTCGTTTTAACCTCGGAATTAGTTTTTTCTTCTTGTAAATTCCTGGAGGCGGGCAATGGCTTAGCAGCATCTGATACTGCCCCTTCTTCATATTCATCTGTTACTGCGATTGTTAGCAGTAACGCCCTTAAATTCTCGTAGCTGTCTTTCACCCTTCCGAACACGTAGGGAGTGTGGGGCTTGATGGTGCTAATGAGGCGATTGTGGTTTTTTAGGAATTCTTCCCAAATTTCTTCAATGGTCTCCAACCTATCCACCCTATATTTTTCGGGTTTTCTTTATGGGCCATCCTTCCTTGTGCTCGTTGCAAGCCTGGTAAACTCATCCGCTAATAATTTACTAGGCAAATATAAAAAATAGGGCATCCCGTCCATGATGTGCTGCGGTCACCTGGATACGGATACGATGTATTGTATTAAAACCAGTGAAAAAATGCTACAATCCGCTTGGAGCGGATCGTATGATACCCTATCCCTATCTTATTTGGTCGTGTCAGTGGGAGGTGGAAGATGTATTCACAAAATTTTCTATCTTGCCCTATAAACTAATTGTTTTACTATAAAATTAATTTTTGGCGTAAACGCCCCCAAAAAGTGGACGTGGCCATAAACAATGTATAGGCGATTTGTAGATTAAGTGAATATCTACATATTTGCTCAAGTAAGTTTTTTCGAGTTTCATATGAAAATAGTGAAAAAAAGTGATTTTTTTGAAAAGTGGGCGTGTCACACAGACGGACGGACGGACGGACAGACGGACAGACGGACGGACAGACGGACAGACGGACGGACGGACGGACATAGCTCAATCGACTCGGCTAGTGATGCTGATCATTTATATATATACTTTATTGGGTCTATCTGTAATATTTCTCTATGTTACAAACTATGTATCAAACTTAATATACCCTTAGGATAGGGTATAAAAAGGAAGTGGCGAACGGTGTATGGCCCTGTCGACGAGTTGTCAGGCGAGTTGGGTGTGTGAATTTCTTTCGTCGTATAAAGCCATTTTTGTAAAAACTTATTTCTGATACACATATCTCACGAACATGAGTGACCCATCTTCCGACAATAACGCCGACATCGCCAGAATTCTGCGGGCAGTGCGAGATCTAGGAAACCGCATGGAGGAGATGTCTACTATTGACAAACGGGTAACTGTTCTGGAAAGTGCAACCCTGAGTGCCACTGCATTTGCAGAGCAGGTATTGACGGACAGTGGCATTAACTCTACGGTGTTGCCCAACCAAAGCTCTACGCAACGATTCTGTACTTTTGCAAATTCTCCCAATGTACGGATCGAGATGATCGCCCGTCTGAATTGTCTGCAAATTCGATGACCCATGTACCAGGTGCTACTCCAAAACGACCAGTCGTACATCTGATGGATTTTGATGGTAAATCGTCGTTGGAAGAGTACGAAATACACCTTTCTATGGTATCACGGGCAAACGGATAGTCCTCAGTAGAGTCAGCTACATTCTTAGCCGCAAGTCTCCGCGGACGACGATTTGGTGTGGCCATGCTGTCTGGAAATGCGTATCGTCTCTTTGGATTCCGATTGCAACGACACGGCGAAAAATTGGTGGAATTTGCGAATGAAGTAAAGCGACTGGCGCGTTTAGCGTCAGCTTGGAACGCAATGTCTGTTACGTACCGGGAGGCATCGGATCGTTCAAATGCAATCTGGTCGTGGATACTGGCGCTACACATACAGTAATCCACTCGAAAACTCTCTGCCCTGCTCTGTGTGCTCAACTGCACATACACCAGGATTGTATCCTTGGCATCGACTTCCTTGCCGCTCATAATTGTATTATTGACTTCCAATCCAAAGTTCTTCGAATGCAGAATGTGGTTATTCCGCTGCAAGGCATCTCAACCAACGAACGTCAAACATCAACTGAGGCAACACAGTGTAAGCTGTATTTTACTGAAATTGAACCCATCCGCAATCCGACGGCATGGTCGATTACTTAGCCAAATTTTCGGAACACCACCAACGGGATTGGGATTGGGACGGTCCCTACGTGGTTCAGCAGAAGATCACTGACGTTGTGTCCCGCATCGAGAAGGGAAAAACAAAACGGATAGTTCACTTCACTCGTCTGAAGAAGTTTCACCAACTTGATCCGGAGTTTCAAGCATAAGAGGGGGAGTAATGTGACGTAATTATCGTTTTCATCATATGGAAGCTGTCAAAAATTCCCGCCACCTGAGCGCGCCAAAAAAGGATTCGTTTTTGTACTGTCAGGTGAGTTGTGTGTGTGAACTTCTCTCGGCGTATAAAGCCATTGTTGTAAAAACTTATATCTGATAAATAAACGCTTAATAAAATCGTAAGAATCTATAACTAAAATCCATGTATGAGTTACTAGATTCGATGTTCCAACATTGTCAAAATATATTCCAGGTCGAGCGTCAAATGTGCTGGTTTCGATTTCCTTTTCATTTATTGTAGACATTGTGTTTCAGGCTCCTCCAACTTCCAAAACTTCTCTACTTGTTAATCCAACGCTTCGTCGACACCGCTTATTCCGGACGTAGCGCATGATGTTTCTGCATCCTTAATCTTCCCGGCAACTGTCCAACCAAAGACTGTGTTTTGAAGCGTAGGCAACTAATCTCCCAGACTTATTTGACCAATCGATAATAGAGAGTGGAATATTTCGGCTCCAATTAAGAAATCTAATGGACTGGAAGTGTTGAATTCAGGGTCAGCTAATGGTATGTTCTGTGGAATTTTCCATTTTGATATGTCAACCATTCTCACAGGTTGGTTTGAAGTTATTTTTGGTAGAAAATGTGCCTCAATGTAAGTTGTAGAGTAATCGTTAATGCGTGATCTCAGCTCAATGTCCACTCTTCGAGCTGTCCGTTGAACATGTCGACCAATACCCTCAATCTTGTTATAAGAGGAGTTGTGGTGAGGCCAAGTTTCCTTACTATTCCCTCTGTGATGAAGTTGAGTTGGGAACCAGAATCCAGTAGGCCTTGCATTCAACGGATTGTCCCGGACGATTGCCTAACTTAACGATGACTGATGAAAAAATACGTAACACTTATTTGTGTATTTATCTTAGGTAGTTAAAGATGTTGATGGACAGGATGATGGGCTGCTAGATGACACAAATGGTGTTGTTGAAGAGTCAGTAGTTACCGAGGCCAATTTCGAACTAAATATGTTATTTCGAATTGACTGTAGCGGTTTCGATGCAAAGCGGTTGTGTCTTTTTGAACAGGTTCGTCAGCCTCCAGAACACTTACTTGAGGAAAATCCATCCTTTAAACAATTTATGCATATCGTAGACCCCCTGACTATGTTGAGTCGTTGAGAGGGAGATAATTGCAAAAAATTCGGGCAAAGGTATAATTGGTGATTACCCTTGCAACACAAGCAACGAATGGATGCATGTGTAGTAGTAAGTGATTTTTGTACACTTACTGGTCGACGATGATTATTGACTTCAGTGGAGGTTAACTTTTTGCCTAATCCCTCTAGTGATTGAAATCTGGTTTCAATATACTTGAGGAAGGTATCCAATGATTGGAGAAGTCTTGGATTCTGGAGTGATTATTCCCATGCAGCATGTGTGTTCCTATCCAGTTTTTTGATGAGGACGTGCAAGAGTAACGGATCCCAAATACTTGTGTCGATACCAAGACTGTTCAATCCTTGCATGTACTCTGTCGTAGTGACATGAAGGTTCTTGAGGGCAGATGCTGTGTCAACCGAAAACTGAGGACCAAGTCCTAATACTCCTTCTCTTATGACTCCCGTTCCAGATACATGGACAACAGAAGAAGGAGAATATGTAATGGTTCATGCAGCGTATCAATCACATTTAGGCATCGACTTTTTTTGCTCCATCTGCTAAACTCAACGATGGCATAATATGGCTGGTTGTGATTCGTAGCGGCGTAAGTAGATCGCAATTGTTAACTTTCTTACTCAATATGAGTTCGGGCACTCATATACCTACAAAAAGTAGCGATTTTATAAAAGTGATACCAGTCTCAGCTTTTCGAATTGAACCAACTGGAACTGAGGGTATTTTAACCGTAGATGGGGAAAGAGTGGAATATGGTAGCATTCAAGGTGAAATATTCCCTGGACTAGTTAACGTGATGGTACCATAAACACATTTATAAAATTAATACAATTTGTACATAACATGCATTTTTTTATGTGTATACAGAGAAATAAAGATGTTTATTTTCCATTTTTATAAAGCTATATATATATATGTGCGTACATATCCTTATTTTATAAGAATTATGTATATACTGGATATACAGCTCTTTTTTGTTTTTAGGTAATATATATTAATACAGTTATTTTACTGTATGGGGTCGTAGCATATCACGGTTCTTGTACCGTGTCTACAAGTGATATTCCAAGTACATAAACTGGAATACCGCAATGCGACAGCTTCTAAGCAGACTCACTTGGAACAATGAAATTAATAAAGTCTTGAGTTGACTGTCGAAAAGCAAGTGACAAATAAAATTTATTTCGTCTTATTTTTACATATAAATTGCTGCATTAGCACTAATTAACAAATATGATTAATAAAGGTAAAAACATGAAAAACAAATTATTGCTGACAACATATTGCTAAGAAAAAGTAAAGTACAATATATTGCTTACATAAAGTAAAAAGGTAAAGTGCAACATATTGCTGACATAGAGTAAAAGAAAAGGTAAACGATTCAGCATGAAGTGCTGACGCCACATAAATAAGATAAATGATTACGGTGAGGCCGTTGACTTAATGAAATCGTTGCTCGTGGTTAGAGCTGACCTATCTTAACATTCTGCCCCCATTGGACTTAGTTCAATATGTGGTTAGATTTGTTGTGGGTTGATATTTCTGGAACTGTTCTTGGAGCGGCAACTGGGTACTGTGTTGATCCTTTGCTGCAACTATATAGTCAGAGTTTCCAACCTAGTAGAATGATCATTGCGATAATGATGAGTAATACTGATGAGCTTATGCTGGTGTGTAGTATTGCATGTCGCTGGATAATGGCTGGCAGTTCCAGATGTGTGGAGTCTATCTCTGAAGCTAGCTTTTTTAACCTTGTTTCGTGTTGGTCAAGACGAATTGGATACTGGTGTGTTTGCACCAAATGTTTATTTATGTGCTCGAATAGTGTTTCATTCGAGAACTCACTGAGTCTCATGATGGATGAACGGATAGTGTGGGAATGGTTACCCCGAGCTCGTAGAGTTATAAAGTCACCCTTAGCCATGCAATTGGGTTGTAATTTCAAGGTCTCAGCTCCTTCAATCGTAGATAAAGTTCTCGTGTCCTTGCATGCTATGTTTAATGATGTTCTCGAAGTTACAGCGAATATCTATTGATTGGAATGTAATTATTTGGTCCAAATTGAGTTTTTGTGAATTAGCGTCATTTGACATGATAATAAGTCCTCCATTTTATAGAGAAAATGCATTTCGCATTTGCTTACTGCAGCACCTCTGCGATAAATCGGATGTACTTGCGTGCAGAGATGCCTTGTTTTTTCCACAATGACGCACGTTGATAGTTCAGACTCCGTTAATGTGTAATACTGGACATTATGACGATTGACTGGTAGGAATGTGGATGATGGTTGTATAACTAGTATTGTTTCGTTTACTGCTGGAATTGGAACTAGTCAGTATAATTCCATATCTTCTGAATTTATTAACGGTATTTTAATTTGAAATATTACAAAGTTATTTATTCCGCCAGCAGTCACCATAATTCTATAAAGTTCCAGTACATTGTCAACCGGTTTTTTCAGGCGGTATGTAGATGACAAGCTGTTCCTTATTCTGTTGACTTGTTGTTTCATCTGGTGCGGAGTAATTAGCAAATTATTTATTTTTACTTGATGAATATCTGATAAAGCATTTGTTATTGCTGATTGTGTGCGTTGAACATTTGATACAAGCAGTGTTGTGTATAAAGACCATGAAGAGAAGAGTTGTTGAATCTTGAGTTGATATGATTCGTCCGTATTGTTGTTAATTCGGTTGATCACTTCTTTCAACTGGGTTTGCAATATCGGATGTCGATGGTCCAAGGTTTCTTGGTTTTGCTTGATTATGTTGATTGTTGACTCTATTATCGATGTGTGATTTTTATAGAGTGCTAGCAAGTAGTCTTCATTGGTTTGTATCCCTTCAATTATTTTAGACATCTCTTCTGCATACTGAGAGTCAAGAAGTAAAAATAATGAGTTCGCCATATTTCCTATTATATTGAATGCTCCTCTCGTCGAGAGTCGTAGTTTTGTGTCGCGAAAGGTAATGCTATCTTCATATAATTCCTGATGAGTGTGGTGAATGAGATTGGTCACGTGAGTACACAATGTTTCTTTCACATAGATGCTGCAGCTGTTTCCAATTGCCTTTAGTTTGCTCCACTATGGCGTTAGATCATAATCAGCTTTATTTTGAGATCCGAATTCATTCGAAAGTGAGTCGAATTTCGAATGAATAGAAAGAATAGAAAGTTCATCCAAACATTCGAAAGTTCATTGGTTGTGCGTATTTTGAGATTCTATTCATTCGAAACAAATGTCATTTTTCATTCGAACAAATTTTCCTTGCGCATAGATTAACAAACACGTAAATATAGTGAGATATTTTTAATATTCTCTAGAAAATTAAATAAAGTAACTTTAATTGACAATTGCGGATCCTGTCGGTATAGGTCACGTTCTAATTAGAAAAACTGGTGGCCGGCAATTCGTGTAAATAAATAATGCTTATTTTGAGATTCGAATGAATAGTCAATTCTTTCGAATGTCTCTATTCATTCGAAAGATTTTTGTGTATTTTGAGATTCGAATGAAAAAGGTTCATTTTCGAAAGATAGCGCAAAATGAACATAAATAAATTTAACCCTCAAAGTCAGCTGTTTGACGTTTCTTTTTATAAAGGTTGACCATACCTTGTTTTCTTTGCGTGAGAACTCTTCTCTTTCTTATTGAAATATTTTTATTAGTTACACTTTTACGCGTTTAAAGACGAAATTTAAGTAATACATTTTATGAAACATGTTTTGTATACCTATAATAATATCGAGCACGAAAACAAAGCAAAATAAATTAACATCCATGCATATTTAATTACAAGTTTCTCCCACCATATACTCGGTACAAATTTGGTCACTCTACCTTTATTTTGAGTGCTGTCAGAAGTAAAATAAACATTTGCTTGGTGATTTCTTAATTAATTAGAGTTCTTTTTAGATAAAATGCTGCTTTCTTTTGTGGACAGTGCGAATCAATAGAAAACCAAAAAAAAATTAAAATAAGAGTAAAAAAATAAAGTTGAAACATTATTTTGTGCATTCACTCGTCTTTCCTTTGAATTTTTGTTTACATAGAGCTTGAGTGGGACTATTTTATTTATAGGAATTGCCGGCCACCAGTTTATCTAATTAGAACGTGACCTATACCGACAGGATCAGAAATTGTCAATTAAAATTACTTCATATAATTTTCTACAGAATATTCAAAATATCTTACTATATTTACGTGTTTGTGAATCTATGCGCCAGGAAAATGTGTGCGAATGAAAAATGACATTTCTTTCGAATGAATAGAATCTCAAAATACGCACAACCAATGAACTTTCGAAAGTTTGGATAAATTTTCTATTCTTTCTATTCATTCGAAAGTCAAAATACAGTCTATGCGAATTCGACTCACTTTCAAATGAATTCGAATGTCAAAAGAAGGCTGATTGTGTTTCATTCTCCTCCAACTTCCAAAACTTCTCTACTTGTTAGTCCAACGCTTCCTCGACACTGCATATTCCGCACGTAGCGCATGATGTTTCTGCATCCTTAATCTTCCCGGCAACTGTCCAACCAAAGACTGTGTTTTGAAGCGTAGGCAACGAATCTCCCAGACATATTTTACCAATCGGTAATAGAGAGTGGAATATTTCGGCTCCAATTAAGAAATCTATTGCACTGGGAGTGTTGAATTCAGGGTCAGCTAATGGTATGTTCTGTGGAATTTTCCATTTTGATATGTCAACCATTCTCACAGGTTGGTTTGAAGTTATTTTTGGTAGAAGATGTGCCTCAATGTAAGTTGTAGAGTAATCGTTAATGCGTGATCTCGGCTCAATGTTCACCCTTCGAGCTGTCCGTTGAACATGTCGACCAATACCCTCTTTGTTATAAGAGGAGTTGTGGTGAGGACAAGTTTCCTTACTATTCCCTCTGTGATGAAGTTGAGTTGGGAACCGGAATCCAGTATGGCCTTGCATTCAACGGATTGTCCCGGACGATTGCCTAACTTAACGATGGCTGATGAAAAAAATAAATCGATGCGATGATTATTGACTTCAGTGGAGGTTAACTTTTTGCCTAATCCCTCTAGTGATTGAAATCTGGTTTCAATATACTTGAGGAAGGCATCCAATGATTGGAGAAGTCTTGGATTCTGGAGTGATTGTTCCCATGCAGCATGTGTGTTCCTATCCAGTTTTTTGATGAGGACGTGCAGGAGTAACGGATCCCAAATACTTGTGTCGATACCAAGACTGTTCAATCCTTGCATGTACTCTGTCGTAGTGTCATGAAGGTTCTTGAGGGCTGATGCTGTGTCAACCGAAAATTGAGGTTGAGCTAACAGCTTTTCCACGAATGAGGCTACTAATAGTCGCTTATTTTCAAAGCGTGCCTTTAGAATATACAATTGTCGTTGTTTATTGAAAGGTGGCTTATAAGTTGATGTGCTTGGCCAGTAATGTTTGTTTTTAAATACCACATCTTTTGTGCAGCTCCATTGTGTTGGGAGTGAATCATTTGCACAAACAAATCGTGGAACTGCTTCTAATTTGAATAGGTTCCGTCAAACTTGGGGCAACTGAATGGCTGTTGCTGGATTTGTTGAACCTTCAGTGTCAGAGCAGGAGTGGATCAATTCTTGTATCATCAATAATCCCTTCTCAGCACTGACTTCAATTTCAATAAATTGTTGCATGTTGTAATTTATTTCATTTGGGTCATCGCAGTTCTCGCATATTACATGATGCAAGCTCTTTTCTTGCCAGTGTTTTTCCAATGTGGAAAACTGTATCTGGTAGTATTGCTTGCACTGATTGTCCTGTAGATTGGACAGAATCCTTTGGATCGTGGCTATTCATGCCTGTTGTCTTCTAAGTTGTCTCAGAATGGGATCTGGGTCTATCCTGTTATCTGACTTCGTTTTAACCTCGGAATTAGTTTTTTCTTCTTGTAAATTCCTGGAGGCGGGCAATGGCTTAGCAGCATCTGATACTGCCCCTTCTTCATATTCATCTGTTACTGCGATTGTTAGCAGTAACGCCCTTAAATTCTCGTAGCTGTCTTTCACCCTTCCGAACACGTAGGGAGTGTGGGGCTTGATGGTGCTAATGAGGCGATTGTGGTTTTTTAGGAATTCTTCCCAAATTTCTTCAATGGTCTCCAACCTATCCACCCTATATTTTTCGGGTTTTCTTTATGGGCCATCCTTCCTTGTGCTCGTTGCAAGCCTGGTAAACTCATCCGCTAATAATTTACTAGGCAAATATAAAAAATAGGGCATCCCGTCCATGATGTGCTGCGGTCACCTAGATACGGATACGATGTATTGTATTAAAACCAGTGAAAAAATGCTACAATCCGCTTGGAGCGGATCGTATGATACCCTATCCATATCTTATTTGGTCGTGTCAGTGGGTGGTGGAAGATGTATTCACAAAATTTTCTATCTTGCCCTATAAACTAATTGTTTTACTATAAAATTAATTTTTGGCGTAAACGCCCCCAAAAAGTGGACGTGGCCATAAACAATGTATAGACGATTTGTAGATTAAGTGAATATCTACATATTTGCTCAAGTAAGTTTTTTCGAGTTTCATATGAAAATAGTGAAAAAAAGTGATTTTTTTGAAAAGTGGGCGTGTCACACAGACGGACGGACGGACGGACAGACGGACAGACGGACGGACGGACGGACATAGCTCAATCGACTCGGCTAGTGATGCTGATCATTTATATATATACTTTATTGGGTCTATCTGTAATATTTCTCTATGTTACAAACTATGTATCAAACTTAATATACCCTTAGGATAGGGTATAAAAAGGAAGTGGCGAACGGTGTATGGCCCTGTCGACGAGTTGTCAGGCGAGTTGGGTGTGTGAATTTCTTTCGTCGTATAAAGCCATTTTTGTAAAAACTTATTTCTGATACACATATCTCACGAACATGAGTGACCCATCTTCCGACAATAACGCCGACATCGCCAGAATTCTGCGGGCAGTGCGAGATCTAGGAAACCGCATGGAGGAGATGTCTACTATTGACAAACGGGTAACTGTTCTGGAAAGTGCAACCCTGAGTGCCACTGCATTTGCAGAGCAGGTATTGACGGACAGTGGCATTAACTCTACGGTGTTGCCCAACCAAAGCTCTACGCAACGATTCTGTACTTTTGCAAATTCTCCCAATGTACGGATCGAGATGATCGCCCGTCTGAATTGTCTGCAAATTCGATGACCCATGTACCAGGTGCTACTCCAAAACGACCAGTCGTACATCTGATGGATTTTGATGGTAAATCGTCGTTGGAAGAGTACGAAATACACCTTTCTATGGTATCACGGGCAAACGGATAGTCCTCAGTAGAGTCAGCTACATTCTTAGCCGCAAGTCTCCGCGGACCAGCACTGTCCTACGTAGGTGCACTAGAACATGCAACTCTTGGCGACTATTCTGCTCTAGTGGGTGCACTTCGACGACGATTTGGTGTGGCCATGCTGTCTGGAAATGCGTATCGTCTCTTTGGATTCCGATTGCAACGACACGGCGAAAAATTGGTGGAATTTGCGAATGAAGTAAAGCGACTGGCGCGTTTAGCGTCAGCTTGGAACGCAATGTCTGTTACGTACCGGGAGGCATCGGATCGTTCAAATGCAATCTGGTCGTGGATACTGGCGCTACACATACAGTAATCCACTCGAAAACTCTCTGCCCTGCTCTGTGTGCTCAACTGCACATACACCAGGATTGTATCCTTGGCATCGACTTCCTTGCCGCTCATAATTGTATTATTGACTTCCAATCCAAAGTTCTTCGAATGCAGAATGTGGTTATTCCGCTGCAAGGCATCTCAACCAACGAACGTCAAACATCAACTGAGGCAACACAGTGTAAGCTGTATTTTACTGAAATTGAACCCATCCGCAATCCGACGGCATGGTCGATTACTTAGCCAAATTTTCGGAACACCACCAACGGGATTGGGATTGGGACGGTCCCTACGTGGTTCAGCAGAAGATCTCTGACGTTGTGTCCCGCATCGAGAAGGGAAAAACAAAACGGATAGTTCACTTCACTCGTCTGAAGAAGTTTCACCAACTTGATCCGGAGTTTCAAGCATAAGAGGGGGAGTAATGTGACGTAATTATCGTTTTCATCAGATGGAAGCTGTCAACAATTCCGCCACCTGAGCGCGCCAAAAAAGGATTCGTTTTTGTACTGTCAGGTGAGTTGGGTGTGTGAATTTCTCTCGGCGTATAAAGCCATTGTTGTAAAAACTTATTTCTGATAAATAAACGCTTAATAAAATCGTAAGAATCTATAACTAAAATCCATGTATGAGTTACTAGATTCGATATTCCAACATTGTCAAAATATATTCCAGGTCGAGAGTCAAATGTGCTGGTTTCGATTTCCTTTTCATTTATTGTAGACATTGTGTTTCAGGCTCCTCCAACTTTCAAAACTTCTCTACTTGTTAATCCAACGCTTCGTCGACACTGCTTATTCCGGACGTAGCGCATGATGTTTCTGCATCCTTAATCTTCCCGGCAACTGTCCAACCAAAGACTGTGTTTTGAAGCGTAGGCAACTAATCTCCCAGACTTATTTGACCAATCGATAATAGAGAGTGGAATATTTCGGCTCCAATTAAGAAATCTAATGGACTGGAAGTGTTGAATTCAGGGTCAGCTAATGGTATGTTCTGTGGAATTTTCCATTTTGATATGTCAACCATTCTCACAGGTTGGTTTGAAGTTATTTTTGGTAGAAGATGTGCCTCAATGTAAGTTGTAGAGTAATCGTTAATGCGTGATCTCGGCTCAATGTCCACCCTTCGAGCTGTCCGTTGAACATGTCGACCAATACCCTCAATCTTGTTATAAGAGGAGTTGTGGTGTGGCCAAGTTTCCTTACTATTCCCTCTGTGATGAAGTTGAGTTGGGAACCAGAATCCAGTATGGCCTTGCATTCAACGGATTGTCCCGGACGATTGCCTAACTTAACGATGCTGATGAAAAAATACGTAACACTTATTTGTGTATTTATCTTAGGTAGTTAAAGATGTTGATGGACAGGATGATGGGCTGCTAGATGACACAAATGGTGTTGTTGAAGAGTCAGTAGTTACCGAGGCCAATTTCGAACTAAATATGTGATTTCGAATTGACTGTAGCGGTTTCCATGCAAAGCGGTTGTGTCTTTTTGAACCGGTTCGTCAGCCTCCAGAACACTTACTTGAGGAAAATCCATCCTTTAAACAATTTATGCATATCGTAGACCCCCTGACTATGTTGAGTCGTTGAGAGGGAGATAATTGCAAAAAAATCGGGCAAAGGTATAATTGGTGATTACCCTTGCAACACAAGCAACGAATGGATGCATGTGTAGTAGTAAGTGATTTTTGTACACTTACTGGTCGACGATGATTATTGACTTCAGTGGAGGTTAACTTTTTGCCTAATCCCTCTAGTGATTGAAATCTGGTTTCAATATACTTGAGGAAGGCATCCAATGATTGGAGAAGTCTTGGATTCTGGAGTGAGTATTCGCATGCAGCATGTGTGTTCCTATCCAGTTTTTTGATGAGGACGTGCAGGAGTAACGGATCCCAAATACTTGTGTCGATACCAAGACTGTTCAATCCTTGCATGTACTCTGTCGTAGTGTCATGAAGGTTCTTGAGGGCAGATGCTGTGTCAACCGAAAACTGAGGACCAAGTCCTAATACTCCTTCTCTTATGACTCCCGTTCCAGATACATGGACAACAGAAGAAGGAGAATATGTAATGGTTCATGCAGCGTATCAATCACATTTAGGCATCGACTTTTTTTGCTCCATCTGCTAAACTCAACGATGGCATAATATGGCTGGTTGTGATTCGTAGCGGCGTAAGTAGATCGCAATTGTTAACTTTCTTACTCAATATGAGTTCGGGCACTCATATACCTACAAAAAGTAGCGATTTTATAAAAGTGATACCAGTCTCAGCTTTTCGAATTGAACCAACTGGAACTGAGGGTATTATAACCGTAGATGGGGAAAGAGTGGAATATGGTAGCATTCAAGGTGAAATATTCCCTGGACTAGTTAACGTGATGGTACCATAAACACATTTATAAAATTAATACAATTTGTACATAACATGCATTTTTTTATGTGTATACAGAGAAATAAAGATGTTTATTTTCCATTCTTATAAAGCTATATATATATATATGTGCGTACATATCCTTATTTTATAAGAATTATGTATATACTGGATATACAGCTCTTTTTTGTTGTTAGGTCATATATATTAATACAGTTATTTTACTGTATGGGGTCGTAGCATATCACGGTTTCCCCCCTTCAGGTAGGGGTCAGAATATACCTGAGGTAGGCATGCCTGTCGTAAAAGGCGACTAAAATCCATCGTTAGTTTACTAACAAAAAAAATAAAAATGCAATGAACAAAACAAAAGGTATTTGTACCCCAGGTGGCAGTCCAGGTTCACTGGGAAATCCACCCTCTACGGAGGTCGGCTCTACGGATTCTGGGGAGAGCCATTTATTGCTTTTATGCGACCCTTTTAAAAAAGGAACAAGGGTAGTAAGATCGCCACCATCAAGATCTTTACCAATTACGTGCGGAACTAGAAGTCCGACGACATCTCAAATGTCGGCGCACGATCAGCGGACTTCAGTGAAATTAAATAGTCTGAGTGAGGAAAATATTGAACTCCGAGCTAGACTGAATAAAATGGAGCTCCTTTGCGTAGAGCTCAAAAAAGAAATAGATGAACTTAAGGCAGAAAACAAAGTTCTAAAAGAAAAACCTAGTAATGTGATTGTTACCAGTGAAAACAATAGTCCTAACGTTGACTATAGAACCGACGAAGAAGAATTAGGTCGAGAAACCGATTGGATTCTAAAAAAAAGACCTGGCAAAAAACGCAAAGCCAAGTCCTCGCCGGAAGTTATAACTCGACGTGAGAACATTCCAAAAAGCCCGATTACGAGAGAACAGCCAGAAAAAGGATACTCTCAACTAAACGGCATGAAACGAAAAGAACGTTTACCGCCACCAATAAATGTGATTGGAATTGTTGATTATAATAAATTACATACAATTCTAAAGACATTGTTGACATCTGACTTTAAAGTCATAGCTGCTAACAATAATCAGTGGAAAGTCATGGTTAAAGACTCTGACAGCTACCGCTTAGTATCAAGCAAACTGAACGCCGAACAAATTCAATGGTTCACATATGAAAATAAATCAGAAAGACCGATACGAGTAGTAGCTAGAGGTCTCCATGCTTCATGCTCAAAAGAAGATGTCATCAATGACTTGAAAAATAAAAGTCTCAAAATCATTGATGCTGTCAACATCGTCAAACGAGAAAAACAGCAATTGGACGGTGAAGAAACTACGGTAAAGCGGGGACTACCTCTTTTTATGCTCACGTTTGATAAATTAGAAAATATAGAAAAAATCTATGAAATAAAAACTATAGTGAACATGGTCGTTAAAATCGAACCCGTTCGTAAGAACACTAGGACTATACCTCAATGTAAGCGTTGCCAAGGATACAATCACACGCAAACGTATTGTAAAAAAGAACCGCGATGTGTTAAATGTGCTGGCAAACACTTATCCAAAGATTGTGGCATGAACAAGCAAACACCACCAGCTTGTATTAACTGCAAGGGAAACCACCCGGCTAATTATCGAGGCTGCGAAGTAGCTAAAGAGTTACAAAAAAGGCGTGATAAGTTTACGAAATCACATCATCGGGTTTCGGATCAATCGAATAAGATCAAGCCAATAATTATTAAAGAAAAAATTGCGAAAGAAAAATCATCATACGCTCAAACTACGGCTTCGAATACTACGGCCTTGAAATCGGGTAGTGAAGTTAAGCCTAAAACCGCTAAAATCACAAAAGAAAAGTCACCTGACAGCAATGTACAAACTTACGCTCAAGCCACGAAAGTAGAATGCAGTAAAAATAATAGTGCGCAAGACCCAGTATCTCAGGTCTTTTCAATTATTCTTGCCAAGCTCGAAGAGCAAACTAAAACGAACAAACTTATTTTCGATAGACTAGTTAAACTGGAAAATAATGTTCGTCGCACCCAGATACCACGAAGAATATGAAGAAGATGCTCAAAATACTTAATTGGAATGCCAATGGGCTCCTGCAAAGACTCGACGAGCTTGAAATATTTATACGCGAAAACAATATTGATATATGTTTAATATCTGAAACTCATATGACGAAACCATTGTATGCTAACATTAAAGGCTACCCGCTTTCCATCCATCGGAAAGGGCAAGTGGTGGTTCGTCTCTTTTCATAAAAGACACTATCTAGCATACACTAGAACCAAAAGTCGAGCTTAATTCTATGCAAGTTTGCATTGTATGCGTAAGAAATAGACGTTATTTTTTTTTTAATATCTCGTCTATTTATTGTTTAAATAGAATCGTGCTTCAAAAAAGTGATTCCATTAACATTTTTAACTCACTTGCGCCACGTTTTGTAATCGGTGGTGACTTTAACGCCAAACACACCTTTTGGGGTTCGAGATGTACCTCACAAAAAGGTAGAGTGCTTTACGAAGCGGGCATGGGATATGGTTGTGATTTTTACTCGGGCGGTAAGCCAACTTACTGGACAACAGACAGCAACAAAATACCCGATCTGATAGATTTCTTCGTCGCGAAAGGTATGCTTAACATTTGTACGCATATTGAAGAGAGTTATGACTTGTCGTCGGATCATTCCCCAGTAATTTTGACAATGAGCGAAACCGTGATTAAAAAGGAAGTACCAGCCAGACTAACTAACGGTAAAACCAATTGGGAATGCCTCAGAAAATATATAGAAGAAAATACAGAACTAAATGCATCACTCAAGACGCCTTATGAGCTCGAAATTAAAGTTGATCGCTTCGTTGATATAATACAGTGTGCCGCGTGGAATAATACTCCAGCACTAAGGCAAACAAGAGAGAACTACGCACTTTAATATCCTCCGGAGATTACAAAAATGGGGAAAGAGAAAAGGAAAGCGCGAAGAAGATGGCTACAAACTCGCTGTCCGCGAAAGTAAATCATTTGAGCAACTTGTTAAAGAAAACTATAAAGGATTTTAAAAACTGTACAATAGAAATGTACTTTGAAAATCTTACCGCGGAAAAAGACTCAAATTATTCACTCTGGAAAGTGGTCAAAGGCATAAAAAAACCGCAAATCCGCCAATCGCAACAATTAATGGGGAATGGGCTAGAGAAGAAGAAACGTTTAAGCCGTTTGATGGTCAACCGCTCATTGAAAACGTCAATGCATCGGATATAACATCTGACAACTACACATTAGCAAGTGTAATGTTAACTGAAGGCAAGAAATAAAGAAATTGAAACCTAAAAAAGCTCCTGGATACGACTTAATTACAGGAGAGCTTCTTAAAGAATTGCCCAAGAAAGCTTTAACTAAATTTCTGCACATTGTAAACGCCGCCCTAAGACTAAAATATGTTCCAAGTCAGTGGAAAGTAGCGGAAGTTATAATGGTCCCAAAACCCGGTAAACCAGCGAATGAGAAAAAATCTTATAGACCTATTTCGCTTTTGCCGATTATGTCTAAAATCTTTGAAAGGATATTACTCAATCGTTTACAGCCAGTTATAGAAGAAAAAGATGTTATCCCTGATCATCAATTTGGATTTAGATCCAAACATTCCACAATTGATCAGGTACATAGACTAACCGATGTAATTGAAAAAGCTTTTGAAGAAAAAAAAGTTTGTTTAAGCATATTTCTAGACGTTTCTCAAGCTTCTGAGAAAGTGTGGCATGACGGCTTAAAGTACAAGTTGCAACAAGTTCTGCCAAAACACTTATATGACATATTGGTGTCATACCTCGCGAATGACTCTTTCGTGTAAAACACGGAAATAACTACTCACACTTTAAAGAAATAGCTGCTGGAGTACCACAAGGAAGTGTACTAGGTCCGCTCTTGTATCTATTGTACACTCGTGATATTCCACAAGAAGAAGGAACCACTTTAGGTACCTTTGCCGATGACACTGGCATTTTAGCAACAGGCAAAACTATCGAACAAATAACCGAAAAATTGCAAAAAGCATTGAATAGGGTGAATGAATGGACACAAGTTTGGCGTATCGCGGTCAACGAAAATAACTCTGTTCATGTAAATTTTGCCTGTAGAAAAATCAATAATTTACCTATCTTTGTCAAAGCGGTTCAAATTCCATTTGCAAATGAGGATACATACCTCGGCATGACGCTTGATGCAAAATTGAAATGGAAGACGCATGTGAAAAAAAAACGCAAAGAACTAGAAAATAAGTACAGAGAAATGTACTGGTTACTTGGAAAGTATTCAAAACTTAGTATACATAACAAACTACTTTTATATAAGACAGTGCTAAAACCGGTCTGGACGTATGGTATACAACTCTGGGGTTGTACCAAGAAAAGCAATTACAATATTTTACAAACTTTTGAAAATAAAGTGCTAAGAGAAATCTTGAATGCACCGTGGTATATAAGTAGCAACGATATCCATAGAGATCTCGAAATCGCCACCGTGGAAGACGAAATCAAAACTTTTGCTCGAAAACATAAGAACCGATTAGAAGGTGTCGTGAATAATACGGTTCTACAACTCTTGGATGAGCGACATCTATTACGCCGTCTACAAAGAACAAAGCCTTTCGACCTAGCTCGATAAACTACAACCGCGTTAATTTGTTGGTATATGCAGGACCTTTCAATGGAAAATTACTTGCTAAACGTTTTAATATCATTAAATAAAAACTGTTTGATAAGTCACTACTTAGTTGCAGTAATAAGAAATATATTGAAGGGAGGTTTTTTTCGTGGGTATAAATCCCGCACTACTTTGAGCACGCGTTTTACGGTCCTCATAGTGTCTTTTTGAAGATTTTTCACCTACCCTCGGGGAAAAAAAAAAAAAAAAAAAATATCACGGTTCTTGTACCGTGTCTACAAGTGATATTCCAAGTACATAAACTGGAATACCGCAATGCGACAGCTTCTAAGCAGACTCACTTGGAACAATGAAATTAATAAAGTGTTGAGTTGAATGTCGAAAAGCAAGTGACAAATAAAATTTATTTCGTCTTATTTTTACATATAAATTGCTGCATTAGCACTAATTAACAAATATGATTAATAAAGGTAAAAACATGAAAAACAAATTATTGCTGACAACATATTGCTAAGAAAAAGTAAAGTACAATATATTGCTTACATAAAGTAAAAAGGTAAAGTGCAACATATTGCTGACATAGAGTAAAAGAAAAGGTAAACGATTCAGCATGAAGTGCTGACGCCACATAAATAAGATAAATGAATACGGTGAGGCCGTTGACTTAATGAAATCGTTGCTCGTGGTTAGAGCTGACCTATCTTAACATTCTGCCCCCATTGGACTTAGTTCAATATGTGGTTAGATTTGTTATGGGTTGATATTTCTGGAACTGTTCTTGGAGCGGCAACTGGGTACTGTGTTGATCCTTTGCTGCAACTATATAGTCAGAGTTTCCAACCTAGTAGAATGATCATAGCGATAATGATGAGTAATACTGATGAGCTTATGCTGGTGTGTAGTATTGCATGTCGCTGGATAATGGCTGGCAGTTCCAGATGTGTGGAGTCTATCTCTGAAGCTAGCTTTTTTAACCTTGTTTCGTGTTGGTCAAGACGAATTGGATACTGGTGTGTTTGCACCAAATGTTTTTTTATGTGCTCGAATAGTGTTTCATTCGAGAACTCACTGAGTCTCATGATGGATGAACGGATAGTGTGGGAATGGTTACCCCGAGCTCGTAGAGTTATAAAGTCACCCTTAGCGATGCAATTGGGTTGTAATTTCAAGGTCTCAGCTCCTTCAATCGTAGATAAAGTTCTCGTGTCCTTGCATGCTATGTTTAATGATGTTCTCGAAGTTACAGCGAATATCTATTGATTGGAATGTAATTATTTGGTCCAAATTGAGTTTTTGTGAATTAGCGTCATTTGACATGATAATAAGTCCTCCATTTTATAGAGAAAATGCATTTCGCATTTGCTTACTGCAGCACCTCTGCGATAAATCGGATGTACTTGCGTGCAGAGATGCCTTGTTTTTTCCACAATGACGCACGTTGATAGTTCAGACTCCGTTAATGTGTAATACTGGACATTATGACGATTGACTGGTAAGAATGTGGATGATGGTTGTATAACTAGTATTGTTTCGTTTACTGCTGGAATTGGAACTAGTCAGTATAATTCCATATCTTCTGAATTTATTAACGGTATTTTAATTTGAAATATCACAAAGTTATTTATTCCGCCAGCAGTCACCATAATTCTATAAAGTTCCAGTACATTGTCAACCGGTTTTTTCAGGCGGTATGTAGATGACAAGCTGTTCCTTATTCTGTTGACTTGTTGTTTCATCTGGTGCGGATTAATTAGCAAATTATTTATTTTTACTTGATGAATATCTGATAAAGCATTTGTTATTGCTGATTGTGTGCGTTGAACATTTGATACAAGCAGTGTTGTGTATAAAGACCATGAAGAGAAGAGTTGTTGAATCTTGAGTTGATATGATTCGTCCGTATTGTTGTTAATTCGGTTGATCACTTCTTTCAACTGGGTTTGCAATATCGGATGTCGATGGTCCAAGGTTTCTTGGTTTTGCTTGATTATGTTGATTGTTGACTCTATTATCGATGTGTGATTTTTATAGAGTGCTAGCAAGTAGTCTTCATTGGTTTGTATCCCTTCAATTATTTTAGACATCTCTTCTGCATACAGAGAGTCAAGAAGTAAAAATAATGAGTTCGCCATATTTCCTATTATATTGAATGCTCCTCTCGTCGAGAGTCGTAGTTTTGTGTCGCGAAAGGTAATGCTATCTTCATATAATTCCTGATGAGTGTGGTGAATGAGATTGGTCACGTGAGTACACAATGTTTCTTTCACATAGATGCTGCAGCTGTTTCCAATTGCCTTTAGTTTGCTCCACTATGGCGTTAGATCATAATCAGCCTTATTTTGAGATCCGAATTCATTCGAAAGTGAGTCGAATTTCGAATGAATAGAAAGAATAGAAAGTTCATCCAAACATTCGAAAGTTCATTGGTTGTGCGTATTTTGAGATTCTATTCATTCGAAACAAATGTCATTTTTCATTCGAACAAATTTTCCTTGCGCATAGATTAACAAACACGTAAATATAGTGAGATATTTTTAATATTCTCTAGAAAATTAAATGAAGTAACTTTAATTGACAATTGCGGATCCTGTCGGTATAGGTCACGTTCTAATTAGAAAAACTGGTGGCAGGCAATTCGTGTAAATAATAAATGCTTATTTTGAGATTCGAATGAATAGTCAATTCTTTCGAATGTCTCTATTCATTCGAAAGATTTTTGTGTATTTTGAGATTCGAATGAAAAAGGTTCATTTTCGAAAGATAACGCAAAATGAACATAAATAAATTTAACCCTCAAAGTCAGCTGTTTGACGTTTCTTTTTATAAAGGTTGACCATACCTTGTTTTCTTTGCGTGAGAACTCTTCTCTTTCTTATTGAAATATTTTTATTAGTTACACTTTTACGCGTTTAAAGACGAAATTTAAGTAATACATTTTATGAAACATGTTTTGTATACCTATAATAATATCGAGCACGAAAACAAAGCAAAATAAAATAACATCCATGCATATTTAATTACAAGTTTCTCCCACCATATACTCGGTACAAATTTGGTCACTCTACATTTATTTTGAGTGCTGTCAGAAGTAAAATAAACATTTGCTTGGTGATTTCTTAATTAATTAGAGTTCTTTTTAGATAAAATGCTGCTTTCTTTTGTGGACAGTGCGAATCAATAGAAAACCAAAAAAAAAAATTAAAATAAGAGTAAAAAAATAAAGTTGAAACATTATTTTGTGCATTCACTCGTCATTCCTTTGGATTTTTGTTTACAAAGAGCTTGAGTGGGACTATTTTATTTATACGAATTGCCGGCCACCAGTTTATCTAATTAGAACGTGACCTATATCGACAGGATCAGAAATTGTCAATTAAAATTACTTCATATAATTTTCTACAGAATATTCAAAATATCTTACTATATTTACGTGTTTGTGAATCTATGCGCCAGGAAAATGTGTGCGAATGAAAAATGACATTTCTTTCGAATGAATAGAATCTCAAAATACGCACAACCAATGAACTTTCGAAAGTTTGGATAAATTTTCTATTCTTTCTATTCATTCGAAAGTCAAAATACAGTCTATGCGAATTCGACTCACTTTCAAATGAATTCGAATGTCAAAATAAGGCTGATTGTGTTTCATTCTCCTCCAACTTCCAAAACTTCTCTACTTGTTAATCCAACGCTTCCTCGACACTGCATATTCCGCACGTAGCGCATGATGTTTCTGCATCCTTAATCTTCCCGGCAACTGTCCAACCAAAGACTGTGTTTTGAAGCGTAGGCAACGAATCTCCCAGACATATTTTACCAATCGGTAATAGAGAGTGGAATATTTCGGCTCCAATTAAGAAATCTATTGCACTGGGAGTGTTGAATTCAGGGTCAGCTAATGGTATGTTCTGTGGAATTTTCCATTTTGATATGTCAACCATTCTCACAGGTTGGTTTGAAGTTATTTTTGGTAGAAGATGTGCCTCAATGTAAGTTGTAGAGTAATCGTTAATGCGTGATCTCAGCTCAATGTCCACCCTTCGAGCTGTCCGTTGAACATGTCGACCAATACCCTCAATATTTGTTATAAGAGGAGTTGTGGTGAGGACAAGTTTCCTTACTATTCCCTCTGTGATGAAGTTGAGTTGGAAACCAGAATCCAGTATGGCCTTGCATTCAACGGATTGTCCCGGACGATTGCCTAACTTAACGATGGCTGATGAAAAAATACGTAACACTTATTTGTGTATTTATCTTAGGTAGTTAAAGATGTTGATGGACAGGATGATGGGCTGCTAGATGACACAAATGGTGTTGTTGAAGAGTCAGTAGTTATCGAGGCCAATTTCGAACTAAATATGTGATTTCGAATTGACTGTAGCGGTTTCCATGCAAAGCGGTTGTGTCTTTTTGAACCGGTTCGTCAGCCTCCAGAACACTTACTTGAGGAAAATCCATCCTTTAAACAATTTATGCATATCGTAGACCCCCTGACTATGTTGAGTCGTTGAGAGGGAGATAATTGCAAAAAATTCGGGCAAAGGTATAATTGGTGATTATCCTTGCAACACAAGCAACGAATGGATGCATGTGTAGTAGTAAGTGATTTTTGTACACTTACTGGTCGACGATGATTATTGACTTCAGTAAAGGTTAACTTTTTGCCTAATCCCTCTAGTGATTGAAATCTGGTTTCAATATACTTGAGGAAGGCATCCAATGATTGGAGAAGTCTTGGATTCTGGGGTGATTATTCCCATGCAGCATGTGTGTTCCTATCCAGTTTTTTGATCAGAACGTGCAGGAGTAACGGATCCCAAATACTTGTGTCGATACCAAGACTGTTCAATCCTTGCATGTACTCTGTCGTAGTGTCATGAAGGTTCTTGAGGGCAGATGCTGTGTCAACCGAAAACTGAGGTTGAGCTAACAGCTTTTCCACGAATGAGGCTACTAATAGTCGCTTATTTTCAAAGCGTGCCTTTAGAATATACAATTGTCGATGTTTATTGAAAGGTGGCTTATAAGTTTATGTGCTTGGCCAGTAATGTTTGTTTTTAAATACCACATCTTTTGTGCAGCTCCATTGTGTTGGGAGTGAATCATTTGCACAAACAAATCGTGGAATTGCTTCCAATTTGAATAGGTTTCGTCAAACTTGGGGCAACTGAATGACTGTTGCTGGATTTGTTGAACCTTCAGTGTCAGAGCAGGAGTGGATTAATTCTTGTATCATCGATAATCCCTTCTCAGCACTGACTTCAATTTCAATAAATTGTTGCATGTTGTAATTTATTTCAAGCAAGCTCTCTATTTCTTGCCAGTGTTTTTCCAATGTGGAAAACTGTATCTGGTAGTATCGCTTGCATTGCTTTGGATCATGGCTATTAATGCGTGTTGTCTTCTGAGTTGTCTCAGAATGTGATCTGGGACTATCCTGTTATCTGACTTCGTTTTAACCTCGGAATTATTTTTTTCTTCTTGTAAATTCCTGGAGGCGGGCAATGGCTTAGCAGCATCTGATACTGCCCCTTCTTCATATTCATCTGTTACTGCGATTGTTAGCAGTAACGCCCTTAAACTCTCGTAGCTGTCTTTCACCCTTCCGAACACGTATGGAGTGTGAGGCTTGATGGTGCCTATGAGGCGATTGTGGTTTTTTAGGAATTCTTCCCAAATTTTTTCAATGGTCTCCAACCTATCCACCCTATATTTTTCGGGTTTTCTTTATGGGCCATCCTTCCTTGTGCTCGTTGCAAGCCTGGTAAACTCATCCGCTAGTAATTTTTGCCTTGCTAGTAGGGCAAATATAAAAAATAAGGCATCCCGTCCATGATGTGCTGCGGTCACCTGGATACGGATACGATGTATTATATTAAAAAAAGGAAGTTGCGAACAGTGTATGGCCCTATCGACGCCCTTGTTAATCTGAATTTAAGACCTTGATGGCCTCACCAGTGTTTAGCCCTGGCAAATGCTGTTTTACTGTTAAGTCTACTTAACAAAATTCTTTAAAAATCCTGAGTTCTCTGAATTTACTATAGGTGAGCTGGGGGGAATGGAGGCATTATCTAAAGCTGCTTGCCAGTATTTTTTTGTAAGTGATGTACTTGCGTCTGCCTGGGAAGTTGTTTTGGCTACATCGGAGTATGCTAAAGCTGGTAGGGGGATAGTTTGTTTGGAGAATATTAGCTTGGCTTCAGGCATGGTTCATTTTTTAATTGCTTTTGTTTTTTTTAGTATTTCTTTCGCATTCATGCAGCGTTTGCTACTGTTTTTGACGAATAAGGATGCCCAGCATCACTTAGCAACATGAGATGCATGTGCATTTAACAGAGGAATGGGGAGGTAAGTTGCACGTTTCGCAAGATGGATTTTCTTTACATCTCTTAGAGGTATGGCCCAATAGCTAGCAATTTCGACAGCGCATGGGTTTGGGAATATTCCTTTGCTTTGATATTGTACCAGTCAATATTGACCGATGTAGGGGGTCTGAACAGATCGAATGTCAATAAAATCAGGCCGGTGGCGCGTGGTTCGCATCAAGTTTAGTAAATTTCTAAACAACTGCTACTCCTTAAGACTTCATTTCGTTGACAATTTCAGACTCTGGGACGTTGATCAAACGTGGGGCGTATATTATTGCATTAGAAGCATTAAGAATGATGTAGAGTGAGACAGAGATTGGGAACAAATTTGAGAGAGTTTAATTGGAGCAGAATAACTCTGCAATTTTCTGTGATTTTGCGAGGATCAGAAGTCTCTCAGCTGAGTAAGGCTGAAAATACACCGGATCAGATAAGACGTCTTTTTATTCGCAGACAAGAAAACATGTCTTATTCCAACACACACCAACCGAGACACAATGCAACATAAAATCTGATCCCTTATTTCTGTATGGCTTGGTGTGTGTTGAAATCAAACAAAACCGTGCTTGCTACTGCCGATAATAATTTTATGTGAATGATATTTATCTTTGTAATTATATATTTGGCCTCTTGCCTCGATTAAATATATTAACCTCTCTGCTTCAAGTTCCATTATGAATGAAAACTCACAAATAAATCAAAAGTAGTGCAAAGGAAAGCAACAACCAATTTTTGTCTTTGAAAGACAACGATCCATCAAACGACAACCAGACACGTTTTCATATCTTTTCTTTTCTTTTTGTCCTGTCGCGTGCGGTGTGTGTTGCACCATAAGCAGATGTTATTCCATTAACAACAACAAATTGTATGTACAAAATGGTTGCGGCCATAGACGTCAAAAAAATCGACGGATTTTGTAATTGTATGTGTGAAATTAGTGAGCTCCCATTTGATTTTTCTTGACTGTCAGAATACAATGACAAAATCTAGCGGATCTTAGCTTGCGGTAGCGAATGTGTCAAACGAACCGAAGTTTTCGGTCTAATTTAGATTTGTCTATGGTCATGGTGCGCATCGAGATAAGGACAGATTTTTTGTGTGTCTTCTTTGGTGTGTGCTCGGTCATAAGAGTCAATAGATTGTTGTTCGATAAGACAAGAAAAGAATTATTGTCTGATGCGGTGTGTTTTCAGCCTAATAGACACATATGCATTACTTATGCCTTTTTTAGAGCAAAAATGCTAAACGAAGAGAATGGTTTATTTTCATCGGCTGGCGAGATTAAAATAAATTTGTGAAAGAATCAACCATATAACGAGAAGATGGAAGCGTCAAGTGCCCAACCCATAGAATCCGTCGATCCGCTGTTCCGTCGACGTTAACTGACAGCTCGATAAAATACACACAACCGTATGGGAGGCGGCCCATAACCAACGGATGGATGAACTTCGACGGACAATGTAGGTTTACTTTCTACTTTTTCAATCCGTCGATCCGTTGTCAGTACACACATTCACGTATTTAAGTTCACACATTCACATATTGAAGTTCACGCATAAGAAAATTGAGAGTACGCATTTTCATTGGTGGAAGCAGAGAGAGAATTAAAGAAACTATCATCGCCTTTGACAATCAGCTGACGGTTGTGACGGATTCTATGGGACTGTTCTATCCGGCAATACGTCAACTTCAACGTCAACGCACAACGGATCGACGTCGACGGATGTCGACGGATTCTATGGGTCGGGGCCTTACGACTTCGAAAAGACAAATGCTAGTTTGATTTGCCATCAGTTTCATTTCTCGGCTACGTTGTTGACAGTAGTGGAATTCGTGCATCCGATGAAAAAGTGCGTGTTATCATGGCAACTCTCCCACCAGCCGATAAAAAACAACTACAAGCATTCCTAGGATTGATAAATTTTTATCACTTATTTTTAAAAGACAAAGAAAACATTGCTGAACCACTTCACAGACTACTAGACAAAAAATCAAAATGGCGTTGGCACACGGAAAATTCTGCAGTTTAGTTTCACAAATAAAAATACTTTCGAGCGCAACAATTCTTATAAACTACGATAGTAATCTACCGATTTCATTAGTTTGCGATGCTTCGCTATACGGCATTGGCGTGGTTCTATCACATAATCTGCCTAATGGTAAGGAACGGCCAATTTAATTTTTTTTTCACGAACGACGACATCTACTGAGCGAAATTGCGCTCAAATCGACAAAGAGGCGTTAGCCATCATATCTGGTGTTAAAAAAATTTAACAATTTTCTCTACGGAAGGAGGTTTGCAATCGTTACTGACCATAAGCCACTAATTGGACTATGTATTTAACCCAGAGAGGCCAACGCCAGTAATACTCTCCACTAGGATGCTAAGATGGAGTATATTTTTAAATGGTTACAATTTAAAAATCGTGCATAGACCAGGCATCAAAAATGGTACTGCGAATGCACTAAGCTGCCTACCCAACAAATCACCGAATAATGATGAAGAAAATGGAGTCAACATGATCGAGAATTGCGATGCACAAATTCTTCAATCAGCCGACATCGGAAAGATGACGTCGAACGACAAAATTTTAAGACGTGTTTTTTATTGGGCGTTGAAGGGGTGGCCAGATTTGCAACCGGATGAAG
The DNA here is from genome assembly GCA_949716465.1 of Chalcosyrphus nemorum. Lineage (NCBI taxonomy): Eukaryota > Metazoa > Arthropoda > Insecta > Diptera > Syrphidae > Chalcosyrphus > Chalcosyrphus nemorum. The sequence continues at coordinate 38,268,433 of OX454334.1, forward strand.
ATGTCAAACCATACTATCAACGAAGGAACCAAATTTCGGTAAATAAAGATTGTTTGCTCTAGGTGATCGTATTGTCATTCCAGAGGCCGCTCCGCAAGATATGCTGAAAATGTTACATGCTAGCAATCCGGGAGTGGTAAGAATGAAGAGCCTGGGCAGAAGTTACATATGGTGACCGAAGATGGACAATGATATCGAGACGACTGTAAGGAAATGCGTTACTTGCCAGCAATCTCGAGCAGAAAAGGTCCGTACAACCGTTCATCCTTGGGAAGAAACGTCGAAACCCTGGTCACGACCACATATAGATTTTGCTGGGCCATTTCAAGGTTAGACGTTCCTAGCTATAATAGACTCCTATTCTGGCTTGTGCGATAAATAGTTATCGTTATATAGTTATTATACCTTTTTTCCACGAATTGATGATCTGCGTACGATATTCTCCTCGGTCTTTGACATATTGGAATATCATCGGTATCACCAACTTTATTTCAGTAGGCGATTTCCTCCTCATGGGACATAATTCGTTATCATCCGTTTTAGCTTTTCTCCACAACCATTCTTTAGATTTTTCCAGTCAATATCCAATTCCCTTATGAATTCTCCTTTCTCCACCGACAAACATATGATCTCAAATTCTCTATGCAACCCATATAATTTTGACTCCGGGCTCCAACACCCAGCTTCAGCTCTTCCTCAACTACCGCGAGTTCCGCCTCTTTACTGTCCAACTTTTGCTTAAATCTGGCACCCTCTGCTATAAGTAAAACATTTACTTCGGTGAGAAAATCGTTACCGATAACCGCTGCACATTGTATATCTTGCTCCTTGACCACTTGAAACCTAATCTGCAACTCTACCTCATCCACTTCGAGATCTATCTGAAAACCCCTTAAAGTAGTTACCCTATACTGTCCAATACCAGTAGTAGTTACAAATTCGTCCTAGCCTTATCCAACTCTACCACCTGCATCCAATACAATGCGGTTAGTACCTATTGCAAAACACACTAGCGCTTTTGGGACACTTGCTCCGCCATCTGTTGTTGCAGGATGAGTCATCTTTGCACTCAAATGACCGGTGTCCTGGTTGTCCACATCTGAAGCATTTCAATGTTCTAAATTGACAATCCCTTGCAATATGTGTCCTTTCTCCGCACTTAAAACATTTTCTGTCTTCCCTTTCCTGTTTCAATGCTGATTGGGCCCCGGTCGGTGTTATTTGACTTCTCCTCGAGTATGACGACTGCTGAGTCGGCCCACGAACCTTCTCATATATTCTCAATTGCTCTTAAGTTCACCCACTGTTCTTGCCTGGTATATGACCATTTTGTTCTTTATCGTGTCTGGCATTCCCTTCACAAAGTAATCTATAATGCTCTCATCGAAGACATTGACAGATTTTCCAAATGTAAAAAATGGCAACAAAGTCGGGCTCCGCAGCATAAATCACACCTTAACCATTTGTGGAACTCACTAAAAAAGGCTATTAAAGATCTTAAAAATAAAGAAATATAAACTTATCTTGAAAGCTTATCGGGAGAAAAAGATTCGAATTATTCACTTTGGAAAGCTACAAAAGGTATTAAAAAGCCTATAATACAAGCTACACCAATTAGGAAAATTCAAGACGAATGGGCCAGCCACGATAAAGAGAAAGTACAAATTTTTGCAACGCATTTGGAAGATACTTTTAAGCCATTTGATGGACAAGCTCTTGTTCAAGATGCAAGATAATATTACAATAAAAATAGCAACACTAACCGAACTTAAGGAAGAAATAAAGAAACTCAAACCCAAGAAAGCTCCTGGATACGACTTAATCACGGGAGAGGTTCTTAAGGCACTGCCAAGAAAAGCTTTAATTAAGCTTCCGCGCTTAGGCTGAAAACACACCGGATCAGACAAGACATCTTTTTATTCACAGACAAGAAAACATGTCTTATTCCAACACACACCAACCGAGACACAATGCAACAAAAAATCTGATCCCATTTTTCTGTCTCGCTTGGTGTGTGTTGAGATGAAGCAAAATCGAATTTTCTACTGTCGATAATAATTTTATTTGAATGATATTTATCTTTGTAATTATATATTTGGCTTCTTGCCTCGATTAAGTATATTAACATCTCTGCTACAAGTTCCTTTATGAATGAAAACTCACAAATAAATCAAAAGTAGTGCAAAGGAAAGCAACAACCAATTTTTGTCTTTGAAAGACAACGATCCATCAAACGACAACCAGACACGTTTTCATATCTTTTCTTTTCTTTTTGTCCTGTCGCGTGCGGTGTGTGTTGCACCATAAGCAGATGTTATTCCATTAACAACAACAAATTGTATGTACAAAATGGTTGCGGCCATAGACGTCAAAAAAATCGACGGATTTTGTAATTGTATGTGTGAAATTAGTGAGCTCCCATTTGATTTTTCTTGACTGTCAGAATACAATGACAAAATCTAGCGGATCTTAGCTTGCGGTAGCGAATGTGTCAAACGAACCGAAGTTTTCGGTCTAATTTAGATTTGTCTATGGTCATGGTGCGCATCGAGATAAGGACAGATTTTTTGTGTGTCTTCTTTGGTGTGTGCTCGGTCATAAGAGTCAATAGATTGTTGTTCGATAAGACAAGAAAAGAATTATTGTCTGATGCGGTGTGTTTTCAGCCTAATAGACACATATGCATTACTTATGCCTTTTTTAGAGCAAAAATGCTAAACGAAGAGAATGGTTTATTTTCATCGGCTGGCGAGATTAAAATAAATTTGTGAAAGAATCAACCATATAACGAGAAGATGGAAGCGTCAAGTGCCCAACCCATAGAATCCGTCGATCCGCTGTTCCGTCGACGTTAACTGACAGCTCGATAAAATACACACAACCGTATGGGAGGCGGCCCATAACCAACGGATGGATGAACTTCGACGGACAATGTAGGTTTACTTTCTACTTTTTCAATCCGTCGATCCGTTGTCAGTACACACATTCACGTATTTAAGTTCACACATTCACATATTGAAGTTCACGCATAAGAAAATTGAGAGTACGCATTTTCATTGGTGGAAGCAGAGAGAGAATTAAAGAAACTGTCATCGCCTTTGACAATCAGCTGACGGTTGTGACGGAAGGCCCCGACCCATAGAATCCGTCGACATCCGTCGACGTCGATCCGTTGTGCGTTGACGTTGAAGTTGACGTATTGCCGGATAGAACAGTCCCATAGAATCCGTCACAACCGTCAGCTGATTGTCAAAGGCGATGATAGTTTCTTTAATTCTCTCTCTGCTTCCACCAATGAAAATGCGTACTCTCAATTTTCTTATGCGTGAACTTCAATATGTGAATGTGTGAACTTAAATACGTGAATGTGTGTACTGACAACGGATCGACGGATTGAAAAAGTAGAAAGTAAACCTACTTTGTCCGTCGAAGTTCATCCATCCGTTGGTTATGGGCCGCCTCCCATAAGGTTGTGTGTATTTTATCGAGCTGTCAGTTAACGTCGACGGAACAACGGATCGACGGATTCTATGGGTTGGGCACTGGATTCTATGGGACTGTTCTATCCGGCAATACGTCAACTTCAACGTCAACGTAAAACGGATTGACGTCGACGGATTCTATGGGTCGGGGCCTTCACATTAATAAATTTCTAACGTTTTGTCTACTGTTCCGTCTGAACCCATGCTATGTGCATACACCTTAAAAACGTCAACCACTAAACAAAAATAACTTGCTTTTGAAGGCTTCCACCGCAAAGGTCATCGCAATTGTTTTTCAATAAAGTCGTTTGTAAAATTTGGGGTTATTATGTGTAATAGGGGATGAGATTATAGGAAAATACTATTTATATCGATGAGATTGGAAGTGGTTTTTTTTTTTTTTTTTGTTTTAGGGTTCAGTGAGTGGTTCGATATCGAGCCCACTAAACCTCATGGTAAAACATATACAATAAAAGCAGTAACTTTTACTTAAAATAAAACAATTGTTCCTGATAATCATGTTGGAGTAAATATATATGTATGAACCATCGTATATTACTCATCTTAGATGTTAATAAATAAAAATTAAAAAAAAAATGATCCACCATTAGCATGTAATGTTCGTAATAATCACCCATAATTTACATTTCGACAAATATAATAAAATTAAAAATAATCTTATTAATGATCCAAAGTTTCATCATACTGAAATATTAATTGGTAATGGTAAATAAACTAAGGCATCACTAGCGATTTTTAAAATGGAGTGATAAACTCGTATAGGTTTATTCATTAGTTATTATAGTTCATTTATTTGATGAATTGGACCATAAAATAATTTAGTAATTTTTACTACAACAATTAGTGTGATTAATTAATTAATAAAAATGTGATTATATTTGTAGGATAATTATATAAACTATTTTTGAATTTTCTTAATGAATTTTAATGAATCTTCTTTAATAAGTTATGTTAAATTTGTAATTGAATTTATTTCTAAATTTATTGAATTGAATATTATAATTATTTTATCTATGAATAAGATAATTAAAATAAAAAATAATAAATTTATGATTATAGTTGATGTTGTTTTTATTGAAATTGAAAATAATTTATTTGATTAAGTTACAGTATCACTTGGCTTGAGAAATTCACTTACGTCTAAAGAAAATAGAAACAAAAACCAAAAAAGTAACGGGGGTAACTAACGATAGTGGTGTGAGTCACAAAGGATTACCAAAGAGAGCACAATCGAAATGAGATGTAGCCGGATTGAAGAATAGTCGGTGACTGTAATACAGTGTCAGGGCATCATCTCCTTTCTTTTTGCAGAATTCTTTTATTTCTTTGATAGGTTTTTGAACCCTGCAAGTTTGCTACAGTAATTTTTCATATAATATACGATTATTTTTCAGTCCTTCATAACAAGATTCATGTTCCCAATTTTTTCTTTATTCTTCGTAACGGGTCTTTTGTAGATCTTATGTCGTGCTTTGATGGTTAATACATGCACCAAACCGTCTTTTCCAGCATGTGTCTCTAGTATTTTTTTTAACCATTCATCTTGTTGGAGGAAGTTGTTCATCCGTCACCCACCAACCCTCAGATTTTCGTTCTTTGTTGTCCATTTTCTACGTTGTTGTAGTGTTGTTATATATTCTGAACTCTATCTGCTACAATCCTTCTAACAGCTGGCATCGCGTCAATAATCCCTCTCTTTCATTGAGTCTGTGCCTTTCCGAGGGTACCAGTAAGATTGAAGGAATGACCTGGCATCAAGACATCTGTTTCGTCAGGATCGTTTAAAATAGGACAAAGCGGTCTTGAGCTTAAGCATGAGTCGATTTGACTTAGTAGCATAGACATCTCTTCATATGTCAGCTTGTGTTCACCAATGGTGCGCTTAAGATGGTGTTTACATGAATTCACTCCCGCCACCAATAATGTGGGGTGCATCTGGTGATATGAAAAGCCACTCTGTATGGTGAGTTGTTAAAGCGTCGCATATTCCATCGTTGTACTCCTCCGCCTCTTTTGCATTTAGCTTCAGAATTTTGTTTGTAGACGCAAAGTTCGTACCGTTGTCACTGTTGTAATTCTTGTATAAATCGTGGCTTCGAATGCCCTCTCTGATGCATCACAGAATCCATGCAATTCGATATGGTTCTTGCATTCGTACTGGATCCATCGTGCTACTTTCATTGTTTCTATACATGAAAGTTAACTTCGGAAAATTGTTTATTCGTGAGCATTTTCATCCCAAATTCTTTCTGACTTCCTGAGTTGTTGTTGGTTAAACTTTGCTCTTAAGCTAGGATTACACGATTGCCGCAAAAATGTAAATCTAGCATCAATAAATTTAAGCCCGATTGAAATAGTTTTGAAGAAGCGTTACCCATTTACGCGATTGATCTAAAAGCGTTAATTTTGTCAACGTCATCCAAAATATCGACTAACGCAATTAAAAAAAATGCTACAATCCGCCTGGAGCGGATCATATGATACCCTATCCCTATCTTATGTGGTCGTTTCAGTGGGCGGTGGAAAATGTATTCACAAAATTTTCTATTTTGCCCTATAAACTCGAAAAATAATTTTTGAAGTAAACGCCCCTAAAAAGTGGGCGTGGCCATATACAATGTATAGACAATTTGTAGATTTAGTGGATATCTACATATTTGCTCAAGAAAGTTTTTTCAAGTTTCATATGAAAATAGTGAAAAAAGGTGATTTTTTTTTAAAGTGGGCGTGACAGTGGGCGGATTTTAAAAATTTTTACAGTTGTTCTGTCCCGATATCCAAAGACTTCGTATACAAAATTTCATTGTCCTAGCTCAAAATTTAAGGCCCAAAAACAGGTGACAGACATGTCTCAATCGAATCGGCTATTGATACTGATCATTTATATATATACTTTATGGGGTCTGTCTGCAATATTTCTCTATGTTACAAACTATGTATCAAACTTAATATACCCTTAGGATAGGGTATAAAAAAAAGCGTAAACCGTCAACCATACAATCGGACCGTTTACACGATTGACTCTTTTTTATATCAATCGAACTGATTATTGGTAAGCGTCAACCTGTCATCAGTAATAAATGAATTTCCCAACATAAATATTTTCAGAATAATATATTTTTAGTTTGTTAATAAATATTTCTTTCGATTTGAATCGTATAAAAGGTATGCCCAAAAATGAAAAAAAGAAATAAAGCAGCAGCTTTGTACATGACTGAAAAGCGCAAGAAAAAAAATTCAGGAAACAAAATTACGAGATATGTATGTAAATTTTGTTCTGAAACTGACGTCTGCTGTTGACGCTCGAGTCGTCATCCATTTGGTTCGCGGAATTTAGCTGTAGGTTGACGTTAATATTTGAATTAATTCGTTTACACGATTGATATAATTGCGTAAATTTTTAATGATGGAAATTGGGGACTATCTGAGGTCAACCAAATTAGCGTAGATTGACGTGGAAAAATTGTGCCTTTACACGATTGATTGCGATTGGAGCTCAAAAAAACGTAAATATTAATGCAAATCGTCAATCGTGTAATCCTAGCATTACTATTATTGGAGCTAGCCAGCCTAATGGGTTAAATAGCCTCACCGTTTCTGACACTACCTATTATCTTTTTTGTCAGATCTTTCTTATTTGCTGTTGCAATATTCACCTTGAACTCAAACGTGTCGGACTCCGGTCGCCAGTATATTCCCAGTGTTTTAATGGGACAGTAGCCATTTATTTTTAATTTTCCTTGCTCTTGTTCTCTGATGTTATATTCTTCAGGATCGCCTTAGTATTCGAAGACCATTTACGTAGTTTCAATTCTCCGCTCGCCAACAGTTGTACTAACTGCTCTTGCGCTTCTGCTCCTGCCTCTAATGTATCCCCTCTCGAAAGGACCTCATCAACTTTGAAGAATTGGCAAGTTATCTTTAAAGCTGTTTAAATTTTTTTCTTTTCATCGCAAGCGAGCTGTTGAAGGGTTCTTGTCGCTAGATATGGCGCTGTGGACGTTCCGTAAGTAACTGTTTTGAACCGATATTCTTTAATTTTTTGAAAGTGCCTGTCTTCGTTAGCCACTAACATTTGGCGGTACATGTTTTCAATGTCCGCCCCGTATTATATTTTATGTGTTCTCCATCTCATTAGTAGAGAATACAAGTCCTGTTGTATAACTGGACCTGTAAGCATCGTGCCATTTAGGCTTACTCCTGAGCTCGTTCGTTCTGACGCATCAAAGAAAACTCAAATTTAGCTTGAAGAGCTGTCTGGTTTCATGACTGCATGGTGTGGTAGGTAGTACACCTTCTTCGCTGCTTCCATCATAGGCGTCATTTTAACTACTTCCAATGTCCGAGGTTAATATATTCCTGTATGAATTGTACGTAGTCATCATGGAGGTGCTTGTTTCTAGCAAATTTTTTCTCAATTTGTAGAAATCGTGCTAACACTTTTTCCCTTGACTATCCCAATTTGCATGTGTTTTCTTTCAGTGGTAATCGTACAATGTACCTCCCTTCTTTGTCCCCCTTATGTGTTGTCTTGAATATTTCTTCGCACCGAGCTTCTTCTTAAGTGGGACTTTTTTCTTCTTTGTACTTCTTCTATTTCCCAAAATGATTTAAGCTGATCGTTCAGTTCTGTGTTGGATATTAAACATACTGTTTTTTCGTTTGGTTTAGACCGATACTGAATACATCCAGATAATATCCAATCCAATTAAGTGTTTTGAGCGATTGGGTGGTTACATTAAATCACACCTTCGAGTCCACCGCCGTTTTCTTGTTGTATTACGGATTCCCCAAAGGTAAATGCTTAATATGATCCGAATCATTGGTTGTAAAGAATTCTTCCGGTAGTAGTCTTGAAAGATTGTTCAGCACCAGGAATTCTCCACAAGAATAGAATTCAGATGATATATTCATGAATTCGTAGTTCAACCTTACTATTTGCGGTTCCTGCATGCGTTGCTCCCAAGCCAGTAGCATTTGCTAGTTTCTGTTGTATTGCGTCTTCGGTGATGAGAAAGGACTGAGAACCCTGGCCGATTAGAGCTCTGAAAAAGTAATCATATCCTTTTGATTTTTACCATCTAATAATACTGTTTTGTTGCATTATTTGTTATCTACCTAGGACATGTGGAGTAGCGTGTGGTGGCGTTGGTGACATATTTGACAGGTCTTGGTAAATGGACATCTTGATATTTCGTGGTTTGGCTTGAAACAATACTTACTGATCCTTTTGAACAAATTCGTTTCTTTGCGTCAATGCAATTTGAATAAACTTACTGCATGTGTGAAGCCAGTGTGTGCCATTGCATTCTTTGCAAAACGGAGTTACGGTTGTGTAGAAATTATTAAAGCATCCTTTTCTATTGTTGACAGGTGTAAATTTCTTATCCCTTGGATTGCCTTCTTTTCTTCTTCTCTTCCAAGTTATCAAGGGCATGGAACTTGTTCTCCAGAAACGTGAAAAAAACTTTCAGTGGTTGCAAGCCTTTGGGTTTTTTCAAAGACTGTCCGTACGTATTTTTGGCCTCGTTGTCCAGTTTTTGGGTCATGATATACAGTTTTATAGGGTCCCATCTCTCTGTATTGATGTCCAGGTCAACACAAATATAAATGAAATGAAATATTGAATCCGTATACAGTGTTACTGTTACAGGCAAGGACACTCGGACAGCAGTAGTAGTGGCCAAAATTAAGTCAAAAGGAAGCTGCCTGGAAAGTACTCCGCGACTCGAGAAAGCTCAGAGGTACAAAGTCTAGAATCCATAGCGATTTGCCCAGGAACACATGCTTGAAAAGATCTAAGCTAGTGCAGGTGATGAGAATTGTTCGGGAGAAGAAACCTCTGACGAAAATCAGCCTAAAAACGGACAAGCTTTTCATTACTGGACAAGTATTTTCCTGGGACCTATCAACATGGTTGATGCATGGGGAGACGCCAGGCATGGATATCTTAGCTGCGATAATAGAAGAAGACCCCATCACGTTGGATTGGAAATCCAGAAAATGTAAACAATGCGTAGGGTGATGGAGCCAGTAGTCGGCCCCTTAACTTTTTTTTACGTTAAATGTGCTTTTAAAAATCTGTTATTATAACAAAGAATAGAATATTCAGCATTTCTGATTGATTGGAATGTGTTAAATATGAAACTGAAGGTATTTTAAGTGGATTTACTGCCTATAACAAATTATTTACAAAAATGTTAATGAAAACTTTATTCTTGAGTAGTCGGCCCCCTCTACATCAGAAGTCGGCCGGTTAAGTATTCAGTAGTCGGCCCCAGTTTTTACGCAAACTTCCACTACTTCAAGTAAGGCCAGGGTGGCCGACCCTAGAAGAATCATAAAAAAATTGTCTTCTTAGGAAGGCCTCCACTCTATTTATTTAAAATAATATTTTTTTTAAGATTTGTGTTCAATAAACACTAAAAAGAACATATTTATAAGATAAATATAATAATAAAACGCTCTTAACGTCAATGTTTCATTGATTTTAAGACTTTTTTCTAAACCACTCCACTATTTTCTGTACTACTAAAATCATACTAAATTCAGTTCAGACAAGAACTTGAATCAAAGTGACAATTTTAACGAACAAACTAGCAGCTGCATTGCAAAAAATTGTTTGCTCGAAGACAGGAAATATGTTAAACTTTTTGAAAAAAAAAATTGCATAAACTGTTATGCATCATTTTTTGGCGAGGCGGCCGTCTACTAGAGGGGGCCGCTATACACAACTCATTTAAAAACCTAACGAAGAGTTCACACGTGCCAACAACAACTGCATGAATAGTTCCTGTCTACCAGAGAGATACGAGTACGAATAGTATACTATGTATATTTAAGAATACTTGGTAATAATATTGCAGGCCTAAAAAATAAATAAATTTTTGCTGAATTTTTTAATCACATTAAGCAGTTCGATATATTTTTGTTAAATGAGACATGTTTTAGAAGGAGAAGAAAGTAGATTTATAAGCTAATTTGCTAACTATGAACTGAATTAGCTACAACACACATGGGAGGGGAAGCGGTGGTGAATTATTTGGATTTCGCAGATCGCTGAAATGTGTAGATGTAAAATTCGAAAAACTTGAAGATAGGAATATACATAACTTAAGAATTAATAATAAACCCCTATTTATAGTCCCCACTTACATCAACGGTAACAACTGGAAAAGTTGTTGTGATTAAATTATAGATACTTGGTTCATCTGACATTATGCTAACCGGGGAATTTAATGAAGAATTGGACTCTCGCAAAATAATTTGGTAAGCGGCTTAATACAGTACCATCTATGCTGAAGCGAATAAGGATTTCAAAAGTATCCGTTACAGAAAAAAAAATTTCTTCGATGAACAGACCATTGAGGTAATCAACAGGTCGAGATCCTCAGCAGAGTTTTGGAAGGCTTTAAAGTAAGTCAACGGGAAGGCTAATACCATTGGATCCAAATTGCAGGCACCACAGTTGAAGGAACATTTCAGCAGACTCTTAATTCTACAAAACTGTACGGATGAATTCTTTTTAGCACTTACTGCGGAGTTCAACAGAATTGTCGAAACAGGGGATGTTCCTAATAGCTTTAAAAAAGCGATTATTTTCCTATTGCAAAAAAAAGGTGACTATGATAACCCAATGAATTACAGTGGTATATCTTTCTTAAATACATCGGCTAAGTTATTCGGATCGATTTTGTTTAGAACGCTCACACAATGGATACCTGGTAAGAAAATTCAAATCTTTTCGCTCGTTAACATCGCTGAAATTTACAAAAGCTAACACAAGAAGTTGTACGCTTTCTTTGTCGACTTCCGTGCAGCCTTCGACTCAATACCACGAAAGGCACTATTTTATAAACTCCACGTAATAGGAATGTCTAATAAAGTTATCAACATTTTAAGGGCAAGGTATGACAGCAATTTAGCATACGTCTGGGAAGCCATATCCATTTCTGATGAATTTGGAACATCAATGGGGGTGAAGCAAGGTTGCGTATGAGCGCGCTTTTATTTATCCTATTCATCAATGTGGGTGCCATGGCTCAGTGGTTAGTGGGTTGGACTGCTGCGCAAGGGTTTCCAAGTTCGAATCCAGTTTTTCACGGTCCCACCTCTTCCGAGTGTCTGACAAACATTCAAGACTATAATTGTCATGAGAAAGCTTCTCAAAAACCCCTCTGCCCTTCGGATACGGCATAAAACTGTAGGTCCCGTCTGTACATGCAGAAATGTATACCACGCACAACATGTACAGTTGTGAGAAGCTAGGCCTTGGCCCTTTATGGGCTGCTTATGGCCTAGTATTTATTTATTAATTTTTTTATTCATCAATGACATTACCGATTTTGTGAGGGGAGGAATTGAGTTAAATCAAGTTAAGATCCCTGCGATTGTGTATGCAGATGATATCGTCTCCCTCTTTGATATAATCAACGAGATGCAGCTGATGATAAACAGCTTAGTACTGCACGCTATGGAACCTGAGTGTTAATCTGGAAAAGTCTACACCCAAAAAAAAGGTGTTGTAAAAATAGAGTAAAACGCTGTAGATTCTACTCCATTCCTTGTCAGAATTGACCCGACAATTTTCGTTGTAAATTTTACAGAGGTGTGGTTGTAAATTTAACAATCTAGTTGTGAAAATGACAGCAAAAATTGTAGATTTCACAGCACTTTACTGTCGAAAAGCTGTAGAAACAACGACAATTTGCATGAAAAAAAATCACTTTCATAGCGCTTAAGCTTAAAGTTCTAATTTATTGGTATGGTGCGAGAAATGGGTGGAAATAGCTTTTACAATCCAATTAGATGGTTCTTGTTCAAGAAATACACTTAGTGTGTGTTTAAACCGAATTATATAATTGTATTTACTTACAAAATGTGAAAAATGCTTGGATCTGGCTGGGATTGAACGTGGAACCTCTCACTCGGCGACTGCATACACTACCACAACGCTATAGCCTCTGAAAATTATCATGCGAATATTCTCAAATGGTATCTACTTTTTACGTTTTCGTAATAGATGGCAAATTTACAACTAAATTTACAACTTGTTGTAATTTCTACAGCTCCTGCTGTAGTTACCACAGTAAAAAGCTGTAGATTCTACAACATTTTGATGTAGATTTTACAAATTCATATCTGTAGATTTAACAGCCAAAATTAACAACGCGCTGTTGATTTTACAGCTGGAGATTGTAGTTGTTTTAACAACTTTGTAGTAAAAATGAATGCATCGCTGTAAAATCTACAAAAATTTGTTAATTTAACCAGATTCGCTGTTAAATACACAAATCTACAATGAATTGTTAAATCTACTGTCTTCAATTGTAAAATTTACAGCGCTTATTTTTTTGGGTGTAAGATGACGATATTCAGAGGAGGAAGTGGTGGGTATTCCCGCAACGAAAAGTGGAGCTTTCAAGGTGAACATATTGAATTGGTGAGAGAATACAAATACCTAGGAGTCCTGATAACTGCAAATCTTAACATGAAAAAACACCTTAATGCTAAACTATCAGAAGCAAAGCGCGCAATATCTTCAGTTTGGAGTCGTAATATTGCTAACAAAAACATATCCCACAAAACAAAACAGAAAATACTTTGTGCAACACCTAAATCGATACTTTTATATGGAGCTCAGGTGTGGGGTTTTTACCCTTTTAAGGAAGTAGAAAGGTTTCTTCGATACTTTTTAACACAAATTTTCGCCTACCTAACAGCAGGCCTACTTATATGTTGTATTTGGAGACTGGTGTACCTCCTGTTTTCCTGGATACCCTCCGATTGCACTTCGAATATATAAAGGGTGGTTAGGTTTTAAGGACCGATGTTGATTTTGAATAAAATACAAATTATTTAGGAAATTATTGTCATTTCTTTTTATTATGATAATATTGGTATGGTTCAATTATGTATGGAACAAAATATTGGCAAAAATGGCCGCCGCGACTTCGGCGGCACACCTCCATCCCATGGTCCAAATTTTCGATGACGCTGAGGCATAATTGAGGTTCTATGCAGTTAATGTGCCGAATTATCTCATCCTTTAGCTCTTGAATTGTTGCTGGCTTGTTAAAACCACATATCGTCCATATCCATATCTTCCAATTGGCGCTATAAAAAGTTCGTTATCATTTCACGATAGCGAACACCATTCACAGTAACTGCCCGACCGGCCTCATTTTGGAAAAAAAATACGGCCCGATGACCATAAACCGCACCAAACAGTCACTTTTTGTGGGTGCTGTTTAAGATTGGATTCTTTTATCCAAACTATGATTAAGTGGATCGTAGGTGCATAAACCTAGACCTGATTGTTGAAGTAGCACAAGTCGATTCTTGTATCGATTATGCGAATCGCGGGAACAGTCCTTCAAGCAGACTCACTTGAAGAAATAAAAGTCTTGGTTAACTGTTCATTAGCAATGGAAATTATTAATTTTATTCCTCTTATTTATACTAAATAAATAGTCAATAAATGCTTAGTTTGCAACTAAGCGAATATCTAAACTACAGACAATAATAAACAATAAATGTAATACATATACAAAGTGCTGCATTTGCATTTCTTTTCTTGTGAATGAACTCTGAGGTTGTTCAACCTCCGTTGGCAATGAAATATGATTAGTTGATTTTTGTGTGACATGTACATACATTATCAAGTTCCAATTATGAGTTTTAACATTCTGTCCGCGGTTGAACAGATGGTTCAACAATAAAAATATTCTTAGGTGTACTACCTATGTATATTGCATAAAGCAAATACATTTTTTTTATTAGGATTTCAATTAATTATTGTCAATACGTATACTAAATCCGTCCTCCTGAACTTCTGGTTTTGCTGGTGTCCTTGGTTTTGGGGTTGGCGGCTGGATGTGTCTACTCTTTATTAGTACCCCAGCATGTCCTATGGTATGGTGAATTTCATGGTGTTGTAGGCCAGTTGGCAGCTCATTGCGGAATTTTTCGACACTCTGCTTCAATATTTCGATATCCGCGATGTGACGTTAGTAAAACTGTTGTGGATAAGCCAAAGTTGTCGCTTGAACCGGGATTATAGTATCAAAGAGGTTACTCAGCGGGCTGTACGATAATCTCGAGATCGACGGATATATATTATGTCCTCGGATAGTTAGGAATTGTTGTTTCACTATACAATCCTTCTGCAGCCTTGCAATACCTGATCCTCGGATGGTGACATGTGTTGTGTTTTGTCCGCATACGACATTGATGGTAGTTTCACGTAGTAAGGTGTAAATCCATTCATTTGGGTTGTGTAGTTGAATCCAATGAGGTCCATCTCCAGATTTTTACACCTGACATTTATCAAGGCCAGGTAGATGATTAAAAAGGGAGATCTCACATGCACTGGCGGTTGAACCCTTATGATGTAGAGGACCGCTCTGTTTGCATAAGTATTCTTCGTGGTTAATTGACAGGCAATTCTTCATATCTCTTTCCGAAAGGGAATAATACTGGTCTCGATGTAAATTTATTGTTAGGTATGGCGAGGCTGGTTGTATGGCGTTGAAAGTTCCATTTATCAATACTGGCACAGGTATTACGCGAAATATCTCGAAGGTTTCTATACAAATGGTATTTTGATTTTGAAAATTGCATGCTTCGGTAATATTCTCTCTTCTATAGTCATCAAGTTGTAAAGTGTTGTGAGATCTAAGTAAGATGTAGGAAGCTTTAATGATGATGGTAAATGTTCCTTTATGTAGCGTAGCTCCTGACGTAACTGTGTTGAAGGTATCAAGAGTGGGCTGAATTTTCCATGTTGACTGTGCGTTATTACATCCAATAGGGAACCTTGAATGTGAGTGTTTATATTGCAAGTGATAAAAAGTCTTGAGCTAATTGTTCTGAATTGGCTTGATACTGCTTCTTGATCACGGTTCATTATATTCACCGTGACCGCGAGGAATGATGTCTGATTTTTAATGTTTTTTTAATGCTCAGTAGTAATTCTTCATTGTTTTGGATTCCTTCAATTGTCTTCGATAGTTTGTCCGCGTATTCAGAATCTAGTACTCCGAATTGGACACATGGACACATTTCCCTTAAGATTTAAGGCACCTCGTTTCATCCGATTACTTCTGTATGTGGTTGATAGTAGTTCATTGGTCCTTACAAGTTCTTCTTCCAGGTGTTGTATTTGGGTAAATATTTTATCGCAAGCGTTCCTGGGCTTCATAAGATTACATAGGTGACCTAGTGAAGAAGTGGAATTTGTTAAGAGGTGAAATTCCTTCCAGTAAAGTTCCATATCATAATAGGCAATAATATTCCATTCACTAGACAAAATGTTTGCTGCTCCTATATTTTCAAAATAAATTCCTGGTTGTGAATTAAATGGCATCAGTTCCACAGGCACTCCTTCGCTCCACGGAAGTGTGATCAGAGCCAAAAGAATCGTGACAATAGTGGAGCCTAATGATCGCCTTATTCTTTTTCTTGGTACTTCTCCCTTGTCCTTCCGAGAACTAACTGGGTCCTTGGTTGGTGGTTGTTGTTTTAGATGCACTGGTGTAGGTGGATTATCGTCCACTGGTAGAGGAGCCAGTTTATGTATTGGTCTCTTAAGCTGCCCGTTGGCAGTTCTTACTTCCACCACTCATACCACATCGTCGGTCCCCTTGATGCAATTTACAATCCTACTCTTCTTACAATTATTTATGAATCGTTTGATATAGGCAATAATCCGTTAAACGTCCGAATGAATCATGATGCTCTGTCATGTTGATAATTTCTGATGATGTATCGATAGTAGCTGTGAGTGCAATTCTGGACCCTTTTTTATCCTATTTCTGTCTTGTTTAGGTTAGGTTAGGTATGAGGGTTGGCAGAGGAAACAAAAATACTTCCGCCGCACTCAGGTCAGCACTGACCCATTGTGTTACCCATAGGGGGCTTATAAAAAGTACCCCTTGCCCATTTAACCCATAAGTGTCTGCAACAAACCTCCCATGGTTGTACTTACTCGTTATCCTTGTATACAAACCATCCTGATGTTCTGATGAAGTTCAGTAACATGTCGGTGTTGACTTTAGAGAGTTCTCTTAAATCCTAAAAGAAAAGCTTGCCGAGGAATTTGTGCCTGGAATGTTGGAGTCCAGGACATTGGCAGAGGAAGTGGGAAGTGTCCTCTATAACCTCCACATCGCCGCATCCTCTACAGAGTTCTTCTTCCGTCCGACGTAGTTTCCTTAGGTGGTACCGCAGAGTGTTGTGTCCTGTGAGTATTCCCACGAGTAAGGACAGTGAACGTCTGTCCTTTCGGATAATTCTCTCGGTCCTTGCTTTGCCAAAAGTTGGCCATAGTTGTTTTGCAATTTTGCACGTGTCTATGGACTTCCATCTCAGGTTCGCCTCTCTCATAGCCAGCCTCTCTGCCTCGAGCCTGAGAGCGCAGGGCGGGGTGCTTATGGAGAGGTCAGTCAGTTCGAGTGGGTCCGATGAAGCTTTCCTTGCCAGTTCATCTGCCCTTTCATTTCCCGGGACGTCCTCGTGCCCAGGGACCCAGCAGAGTAGAACCTTGTGCTGTGTTCCAAGAGCCTTACGATCTTCGCGACAGCACTTCACAAGCTTGGATTTTATTTCCATGGCAGTAATTGCTTTGATAGCTGCCTGGCTGTCGATAAAGAAAGTGATACCTTCTGGCGGTATTGCTCTTACGGCAGACTCACGGGCCGCTGTTGTCACTGCCAGGACCTCCGCTTGGAAAACACTGCTGTGGTCTGGGAGTCGTATAGATCTGGATATACCCAGTGATTCGGAGAAAATTCCGGATCCTACACCGGTGTCCATTTTCGATCCATCAGTGTAAACAGCTATGGATTCGGCAGGTCTTTCCATTCATCTCTGCTTGGGTAAGCTGAGGTAAATGGCGTTTTGAAGTCAAGGTAGGGCGTAGTGTAGTCTGTTTTGGGTGTATGGCCGAAAAATCTGCAGAGGATGGTCGCGTACCCTATCGTACTTGACTTCCAGCACGCGGTCTGACTTATTCTTAAGGCACTGATGGCTGCTGTTGATCTCGTGTAGATGTCTAGCGGAGGCAGGTTGAGAATAGCCTCAAGACCCGCCGTTGGAGTAGTTCTCATCGCACTGGTGGAACCAATGCACGCTAGTCTTTGTACTTTAGTGAGATCCTTCAGGTAGGTGGATTTGTTTAACGCTGGCCACCATACTAGGCTGCCATATGTCAGGATGGGCCTTATGATAGCCGTATACATCCAGAGAATTGTTTTTGGAGAGGGTCCCCAGGTCTTCCCAAAAATTCTGCTGCACGTGTAGAAGGCTATGTTGGCCTTTTTGATTCTTTCATTTATGTTACGTCTCCAGGTGAGTTTTCTATCTAAATTGATACCCAGGTATTTTGCGCTGTCGGATAAGCTGAGAGGAATGCCTCCCACAGAGGGTATGCTGAACCGAGGGATTTTCCTTCTGTTGGTAAATAAACCCAATTCAGTTTTCTGGGGGTTGACGGTAAGGCTGCATGTCTTAGACCACTTAACCAGGATCTTGAGGGCACTGTCGACTTGCTCACTGAGCGTAGGGAGAAATTTGCCCGTACCCATCAGTACTACATCGTCTACATAGGCGACGACTTTGACTCCAGATGTTTCAAGTAGCTTCAAAGCTTCATTTAAAACAATGACCCAGATAAGCGGTGAGATAACCCCGCCCTGTGGGGTGCCTCTGGAGGCGTAGACATCTAGTTGGGTGTCGCCGATCTCAGTGATTATATGTCTGTTTTCGAGCATACTGACTATCCAGTTTATTAAGATGCCTTCAATGTTGAACACACTCAATGTTCTCCTTACCGCCTTTGTATTGACATTGAAAGCTCCTTCAATGTCGAGGAAAGCGGCGAGCGTGTATTCTTTTTCTTTGAGTGATTTCTCAATTGAGCTGATGACACTGTGTAGCGCTGTCTCTACGCTTTTCCCTCTGGTGTAGGCGTGTTGGCTTGGGGAGAGGTCCCCTGGGCGCAGTTTGCTACGGATATATATGTCAATCAGTCGTTCGAAAGTTTTGAGGATAAACGATATATAATATATATATAATTCCCAGTCTTCATCGTTCTTTGTTCTATTGGCTGTATTAAGGAGTCTACGCGTTTCCTTCCTAATGGCAGCTAGTTCTTTACGCCACCACGGAGGTGAGAATTTTGTTCTTGGTTAGGGCTTAGGACATGCTTTTACGAAGGCCTCTTTATAGATGGAAATAATCTGCTCGGCCTGATGATCAATGTCCGTACGGTTCTGTAAGTCGCCCTCTATGAGGTAACTGCTGCCTCTTACTACCTCATCGTTGAAGAGATCCCATCGTGTTTTCTTCGGATTTCTGCAGGGATGGGGAGGGCTACAGTTACTGATCAGAAGGAATTCGATTAACTTATGATCAGAATATGATTCTTCCCTTAAGACATTCCAGTTGTCTATAGAGAGGGTATTGGAGTTACTGAATAACTTTATGTCAATAACTTCCTGTCTATTCTTCATGACAAAAGTTGGTTCAACCCCTCTATTAGCTATTAAAAGGTTATTTTCAATTACAAATTCAAATACCGACTCACCTCGTGTGTTGGTGTTGCTACTGGCCCATTGCACATGGTGAGCGTTCGCATCGCAGCCCATCAGTAGGTCCCACTTCTCTTGGGTGGATCTGCATACCAAGGCGCTTGTTAGAGCCGCTGGTGGCTCGTCGGCTTCGTAGGGCATGTAGACGGCTGATAAAATCAGTGGGGGAAGCCCCCTCCGTTCATGCCTTACAGTTGTCTGGTCTGGGTTGCTGTAGGAAGATAGAAGAAATAAGTTAATATGCTTCCTAGCTGCAATACATGTTCTGTTCTTACATTCCGCGTTAAGCGGTACAGAATAGTAGGTTACTAAGTCTTTATGACTTAGGCCACAAATTTTGCCACCGGAAATCCATGGCTCCTGTATCACGTCGATGTCTATTTGTTTATCACCTAAAAGATATAACAGGTTAGCGCTATCTGCAATGCTGTGGTGAAGGTTTATTTGTCTTGTTTACTTCAGACTTGCCTGGCCAAGTGTTCTCTGGCCCATATAGATACAAAGGCCCATAAAACCACATGTTACAATCCTTTAGCTTCGAAGCCGATATCCCTCTTGAAACTATGTCTGTCGGATTCTGATAGCTGTTTGCAAAATATGGGTTAATTGCTGTCGTATTTCTATGGCTTCGGATAGGCTATTGGAGCCGGACATGACATCGTCCATGTAGAAGTCATTCGCTAAAATTTTGGCACCCAATGGAAACGTTTGTGCATTTTCTGTAGATAGTTGTTGAAGGCAGCGTGTTGCTAAATACGGAGCAGACGTGGTCCAGCATTGTGTTTTGTAGTATTGGCAAATTCTCTTGAAGTTTAATTTGTCTGATTGCGAGCAGCTCATGGTAGAACTCGGCACCCAATAGCAAGTCTATTTTATCCGGCCGATTAAACTCTGGATCTGCTAGCTTTATATTCTTTGGTATTTTCCATGATGAAATGTCCAATGGTTGATAAGGCTGCGGAGCAATAATGTCCTTGAGCACAAACGCTTTCACCCTCGAGGCATAGTTACTTGTAGAAGATTCAATTTTTACATTTACTCGATGGGTTGTTTTGTGCTTCATTTGGCCTACACCTTCTATGATCAGAGAATCTAGCTCAGGCATCAGATTTAAAGCTCGAACTACTCTGCGGCTGATGGGATTGACTGAGAACCAGAGTCCAATAATGCTCGACAATACATAGCCTTTTGATTAGGTCCGACAATCGTAACCTTTGCAGTTCCCAGTAAAATCAACGCCCGCTGTAGCGGCTGGTTTGATAACGTGCTTTCCACTGTGCTGGAACCGGTAGATGCAGTTGTTGGTCTCATTGTTGTGGGGATTTTGGCATCCCCTGAAGTTTTTGATGAATTGGTACTATCTGCTTCTTGATGCAGCAACGTGTTATGTTTCTTCCGGCACTTTAAACAACTACCAGAAATACAATTAGTTGAAAAGTGCCCGGACCTCAAGCAGTTGACACAGAGACCACTTTGTTTAACCAAGATCATTCGTTTTGACGATGGTAGATCTAAAAATTGCTATCATTTGTACAGAGGATGATTGCCCTTGCATGCTGAGCAATTTGTCTGATGAGATGCCACTGCCGATGACGTCTTAAAGGTTGTGTTGTTGGATTGATACTCCAGCGTTTTATCGTTATTTCCTAGTGCTTCAAGTGACTGGAACCGATTCTCGAGAAATATTATAAATTTCTTGAATGATGGTAGCTGTCGAGGGTGATCGAGCGATTGCTCGTTAAGTGTATGGGTATCCTTATCTAACTTTTTTAGAAACAGATGAAGCAAAATCGGATCCCAGGTGTTCGTATGAACCCTTAAACCTTGCAACCTCAGCAAACACTCTTGTATAGTATCTTGAAAGCTTCGAATGGATCTAGAATTCCCAGCTTGTGCGTTTGGATGGGACAACAGTTTTGATATCCAAGATGAAATTAATAAGCGAGGATTATCGTACCATTCATTTGGCAATTTGGCATATTCATTGTTGTCTGCTGCGTAACCAATTTCGAGATCGTCTTCTCCAATCCATCGTAAAGCTCCAGTAGTGACATCGAAACACGTTCTTGCATCTCAAAGTACTCTTTGATGTCTTCGTGCCCTAATTCCATCTCCAATTTCCGATACATTGTTGATTGTGTTCCATCGTACGAATTTTAATACGGCAGAACTGTTCTGACTTAGCCTGATCCGATCCGGCCTTATCCAATGAATTACTAAGGATGTCCATAACCCATTTATACCTTTGCTTAAGGTTGGTCATGGATCCTGTTGCGAGAAGAGTTTATTGTGTTGACTGAGATGGTTGAGGTAACTACTGTTCCTTACTAGGCCTTGGAACGGCACCCTTGCTTAGATTCAACGGCAGAGGGGGTTGTTCCTTGGTTACACCGAACTGGTTCCCCTCCAGCGATACTGAAGATGCTTCTCAAGATGCGCTATAGTCCTCCTCCTCACTGGTTCTCCCGTGAGGAAATATGTTTAGGCACCTGTCTAGGTCTCTTCGGAGCTCTTCCACCACCTTCCGGACTTCTGTGTAATAGTCCTTCTGGAAGTATAATAATAATAATAATAACAGGCCGTAAGCAGCCCATAGAGGGCCAAGACCTAGCTTCTCACAACTGTACATGTTGTGCGTGGTATACATTTCTGCATGTACAGAAGGGACCTACAGTTTTATGCCGTATCCGAAGGGCAGAGGGGTTTTGAGAAACTTTCTCATGACAGTTATACTCTTGAATGCTTGTCAGACACTCGGAAGAGGTGGGGCCGTGAAAAAACTTTTGATGGTATTTTTCTGGATTCGAACTTGGAACCCCTTGCGTAGTAGTTCAACGCACTAACCACTGCGCCACGGCGCCATGGTTCAAATCAACCAGACAGGTTTCCCTAATGTCGGTTTTATCGAATTCCTCCCAGAGTTCCTCAAGCTGTGTTAGGCGTTGTTGGAACTCCTGCTGGGAACTACGCTTTTTTGGCTTCCTTTCATCGCCATCCCTCTTTCGGTCCTTCCATAGCTTGAGGATGTCACGTCCAAGCTTCTCCTGGTGCTGAGTACGGTTGTTAAGCTCCATGTCCAAAATCTGTACGCGCTTAGATCCTTTAACCCGCTATGTAGATACGTTGTACTGTGTTTTGGCCCAGTATACGCCAATCACGAAAGCAAAAAAGAGACGAGAAAAGAAGAAAACAAACCTGAACGCTGTTAAAGCCCCGTTCACGCTTCTCTGATGAATTGTTGGCCCTATGTGCTGTCACGGTCGCCAAATGTTTAAGATTGGATTCTTTTATCCAAACTATGATTAAGTGGATCGTAGGTGCATAAACCTAGACCTGATTGTTGAAGTAGCACAAGTCGATTCTTGTATCGATTATGCTAATCGCGGGAACAGTCCTTCAAGCAGACTCACTTGAAGAAATAAAAGTCTTGGTTAACTGTTCATAAGCAATTGAAATTATTAATTTTATTCCTCTTATTTATACTAAATAAATAGTCAATAAATGCTTAGTTTGCAACTAAGCGAATATCTAAAGTACAGACAATAATAAACAATAAATGCTTAGTTTAGAATTAATGTACAAAGTGCTGCATTTGCATTTCTTTTCTTGTGAATGAACTCTACGGTTGTTCAACCTCTGTTATGAGTTTTAACAGGTGCATTGGTTTTTCGACAATCACTCTTGGATTATCATTCGCCCAAATGCGGCAATTCTGCTTATTGACGAATCCACTGAGGTGAAAATGTGCCTCATCACTGAAGATGATTTTCTTCGAGAATTGATCATCCATTTCTTGCCACCATTCTGACCATTGACGACGCTTGAAATGGTCAAAAGGCTTTAGTTCTTGAGTCAATTGCATCTTGCAAGCGCGTATATGCAAGTCTCTATGCATAATGTTCATCAACGACGAGCGTGAGGTGCAATTGTTGGGCACGACGACGAGTTGAGGTGGACGGCTCTTCAGCCACACTATCGCTAACAGCAGTACGAGCTGTACGAGCATGCAGTGGTGTTTTCACATCTCCTACAGACCATTTTCATAATAAGCATGAATAACTTTAACGCGTTGCTCGATTGTGTATCTTTCCATAATTCAAATTGAGTTAGTCTGAAACTGAGAAATGTCAAGTGAAATGCTGAAAAAAACTTGACGTTTAGGTGTGGTTCACATTCAACATCGGCCTGTAAAAATTTGGGGACCTGCATGGCGATTGATCGCAATTACGCACTGCTGCCGTTCGAAGACCTAACGACACAAGAATACCCAGGTTCAACGTAAACCGACTAAGAGTTCCCACAGTGCGTCAAGAATTAAGGGACCATCTCTCACGTGGAGCGGAAGCAATCAGCAGCTCACTGCTCGCCACCATCCAAGACCAATGGTGTGCTGTAAAAACTGTTTTCACATCAGGTGCTGAAAGGATTGTCGGTCGATCGCAGGGAAACCATAGGACGTGGCTTTCCGAGGATACCTGGAGAAGGATCAACGAACGCAAACAGTTAAAAGCTCGAATTGCAGTAACTCCGCCAGCAGAGAGATTCGAGCTAGAGTCCATGTATCGCATGAAGATGAGGGAAGTGCAGCGCAGCGTGAGACGTGACAAGCGCAATTACATCAACGCGCTGGCCCCGCAAGCAGAAGAAGCAGCAGCATGGTGCGACAGCAGAAACGTTTACAGTATCACCAAAGAGCTCATAGGTGGCCGAAGCTCTACTCAACACCCACTGAAAGGCTTAGACGGTTTGTTGCAATTTTTTTTTTTTTTTTTTAATTATTTTATTAGTATTACTAATACTTTTTTACAATTCAATATATGAAATAAGAAATTCAAAAGTAGGAAATTTAGTTAAAGAATGTAAAGTAAATAACAGTAGTTTCTTTAATTAATAATTTGTGATATTCATAAATTCAAAATTCACTAAAGAAAAATTTAGCAAAATAAAAATTCTCATATCAGTAGGACTTGACGGCATACCCGCAGAACTTTTTCAAGCTGCGTCAACTGAATCGGCTGAGCTACTGTTCCCACTTGTCGGGAGAAAATGGTAACCCAAGAGTTTTCCGGATGAGTGGAAAAAGGGAATGATCGTCAAGCTCCCTAAAAAAGGTAATCTAATGCAGTGCGAAAACTGGAGAAGTATCTGCGTGCTGCCTGCTGTGGCCAAGACAATAGCTAAAATAATCTTGGAGCGAATTAAAGACCAGCTTGAAGACACACTCGACACCGAACAAGCAGGTTTCCGATCTGGATTCTCCTATGTCGACCACATCAACACCTTGCGGATCATCATCGAGAAGTGTGTTGAATATCGACCACCACTTCACCTGCTGTTCATCGATTTTGAAAAGGCGTTTGATAGTGTCAATCGGGAATTTATTTAGCGTGCCTTGCGCAGGAGAGGCATTCCGGATAAACTACCAGCAATTATTAAGGCTACATATGATGGGTCCACATGTCACGTCTTGCACAGAGTAAGGCTGTCTGAGGAATTCGAAGTCCAAAGTCGGGTTTGACAAGGCTGCATACTTTCACCAATACTGTTTTAATTGGTGATTAGCGGTGCTGAATTCAGCCTTATCAACAGGAAATGGAGGAATTCGATGGACTCTTACATCTGAATTTAAGCACCTCGACTACGCCGATGATGTATGCCTTCTGTCTCACAAAATAAAGCACCTTCACCAAATGACAGCCAATGTGGAAAGCAGACGTCGTTGGTCTGAAAATCAACTCGGCAAAAACAAAAATGATCAGCCTGGGACCGAACTCATCAACTCATGTATGCATTGTTGGACAAACGGTTGAGAGAGTAGAAAATTTCCAATACCTTGGGAGTATTGTCTCAACTGATGGCGGAACCGAACTGGATATAGCCAGCCGAATAGGTAAAGCAAAATCTGCATTTGGGATGCTATCCACAGTCTGGCAAGGTAATGCGATTAGCCTAAACACCAAGCTACGACTGTTCCGTTCCAACGTTGAATCCGTGCTGCTATATGGATGTGGTACCTAGAGAGTGACCGTCACTATCACTAGGAAGCTGCAAACGTTTGTCAATAGGTGCCTAAGCTACATCTTAAGGATATTCTGGCCAAACCGTATCTCTAACGAACAGCTTTATCAGAGAATGGGCCATGAACCTATAGGCACAACCATACGACGAAGAAAGTGGCAGTGGATTGGTCACACTCTCCGAAAGGGTGACAGATCCATAGCTAGCCAAGCGATGCAATGGAACCCGCTTACCCAGGATGGTAGGATACGCGGCGGATCTAGGAGTACGTGAACAGTGGAGAAGGAAGCACGGCAACTGGGAAAGAGTTGTGGTGAGCTGAGACATATTTCCAGAAACCGCACACGATGGTTGTAGAGGTCCGAGGACCCACAAGGGGATACAGGATTTAAGTTAAAGTAAGTTTAAAATTTAACCACCCTTTAGTTGGAAATGGAAGATGGCTGGATACCTTAGTCTGTGCTCAATCATATTATGTCAAGAAGCGGTCATGTTTATCAAAACTGGGAACATAGAGCGTCTGAATGCGGTTTCAATCTCAAAATAATACCGGAGGCTCAGGGTACTCAGTAAGATCTAAATTTTGCGCGCTGTTGTCATCAACCGGACGAAATAGATACGAGAGATATGTAACTGAAGCTCGAAGTTCCCAACATTGAACTTACTACTCGCAACTTAGATATGATCTACAAGATGAAACCTAGTTTTTGAACAGCAACTCAACCGATAAAATAAGCTTACTATTGACAGTAAGAGGTGAGTTAGTCGCACTTAATTTTACCCCGCATCGTCCAGAGCTACCAATACTTTGCACTATGTAACAACAGGGTGAGAGAGGACGTCTTCCACTTTTTAGCAGTTTGCCCTATTTTAAAAGAATACTGCCTAAGATATTTTGGGGTGACTGTGCTAGACGAAGAGAGAACGCTGAGAATTCTAAAAGGAAATTATGGATGGAACGCGTTGTATAATTACACTACGAAGGCGCTACTGTAACAGAAAATGTATAATGGAGGAAAGTTTTTAAAATAGAAATGTCAATAAAGCTTGTTTTTGTTTTGCAATTCTCAATTCATTAATGTTTAAAGCTTATAATTTACTATGTACAGTGATTTGCAAAAGTCTGAATACAGCGATACAAGTTAAGTTTAGTATCTATTTTAACAAATTCAAAAGTAACTTTGAGTATTAATTTATATATCAAATTAAAATTTATTCAATTACAAATAAAAAAACAATAAAACAAATTATCTGAATTCAATAGGCAACAAAAAATAAATAAAAATCTTAAAATACTATCAAATTTTCCTTTGCAAAAGTCTGAATACAGTCAAAGATTTTCGGGAACTGCTTTGAATAAACAAGTTAGATCATGTCAATTGAAAGTAAGTCCTTATCTACAGATAGTATGCAGTCATTGTGGTTGATTTGGTTCAGTTTGACTTTAGTCTTGCAACTGAAAGTTTCGTAATTCACCCTGCAGTGCTGAATGGGCAAAATAAGCACAAATAAAATAAAAAGAATTATCTCCTTTCGAAAGGGAAATTATAATTAAATTGAAAAATGAAGGAAAATCATACGCAGATACTGCGAAGCTCCTTGGAGAAGAGCGTGCAACAATACAAAGTGTTGTGATGCGTTTCAAAGGGAGATCTTCCACACAGACGGAGACAAGAACTGGTCGACCACGTAAAATTGGACTAAGTGAGGAAAAATTTATAAAACGAATTGTGGTGAAGAGCTTTCAACCAGCCTAAGAGCAATTTCCACACAGCTACAGACTTCGCTGAACACAACTGTAAGCCAATCCACAGTTTCCAGAGCATTGCATCGGTCTCAATATAGATCTTGTGTCGCAAGAAAAAAAACCATATATATCGGAAATCAACCGAAAAATATGTACGTTTAAAGTTCGCGAAGGCTTATGTGAACAAGGATGCAAACTTTTGGAGGAGTGTAATTTTTTCCGACGAAAGTAAGTTTAATGTATGTGGGTCGGATGGTAAGAAATTTGTATGGAGGAAGCCCAGACAAGAGTATCTTCCGAAAAATCTTCAAGGTACCGTGAAACATAGAGGCGGAGTAGTTATGGTGTGTGGTTGCATGTCGGAGGATGTGGAAATTTAGTTATGATAAAGGAAACTGGTTTACCTCAATATCTTGAAAGAAAACTTGGCTGAAAATGCGGAAAAGATGGGACTTCATGCGGATTATTACTTTCAACATGATAATGATCCCAAACGTATGATCGTCAATGCATCTTATCTTTGTATATAAATCTAATAGTAGTATTACTTGAGGAAATCGACACTAGCGCCTCTAGGTTTTCTCGAAATGATTTTCTCACTTTCTCTTATAATCCCAGATACCAAGTGGGAAGAGAAAAGATATTAAAGAGAGAACCAAAAAAAATACCAATGCCAATTGCCAGTGGAAAGCGAGAAAAAAATTGTATGATCGTTCTGTCGTGTAAAGTTTCTACCACGCTATGATGTGTATTGTGTGCAGCTTTGTCTGTACATATACACTTATGTATGTACATCCTTTTCTTTTTCATGGTTGCGGCGGTTAAGGGTTATTTACAGTCACATAAAATGCTCAGTCAATGATCTTGGGAAGATTTTTGTTTGCGCGAAGGAAAACCTGGGGGTTGAGAGTACGTATGTGTAGGAGTTCCACAGGCATAGACAAATCTAAATTAGGTTTTCTATGTCCACAGGGTAATGCACCACTTCTTCCATATTTCCTACTGTTACCTTAGAGTTCCAAGTTTGCTTCAAATTAGGGAAAAGTCATATAAGCCCGAATGCGTTTGAAAAATTATCTGTCAAGTTGGCCACACAGGTTTTTAGCGCAAATGTTTCAACAGGAATTTTTAACGCTATTGCAGCGAACTGCTATAAAACGGATGCTGATAAAAAAGTAGCTGCATCCACAGCTACTTTCATAAATAATATGAATTCCCTTTTTGACAACTTAAATAGCTATAATTTGAATACATCGCCAACCTTTAAGCCAATATAGTGACAGGTTGCAAAGTATCAAAAATGCAAGACAATGGATACTAACGTGGGAGTCAACCGGGAAGATGAAGAAACCATATTGCTTTAATGGTTTACAGCAAACGCTACTTGGGATTGAACAAATTTGAGAAAAGTTAAAGGACGAACAACAATTTCTTCTCATTTCACATCTTAACACCGATGTCGCAGAGAACTTATTCTCAATGGCTAGAACGAATAGAGGGTCCTATGAAAGAAACCCATCAGCTTATCGGTTTATAAGAAATCTAAAGCAAATTATATTTCAGAACCTAAAATCCGCTGAACATTCAGGTTATGAGGATCCCGGAGCGGAATCATTGCTGAATGAAACAGACTGCGATGAAGTGGATTTAGATGACTATGACGTCGAAACTCCAGGGAATGTAGACATAATAGAAAATGACCTTGTGAGTTAGATCGAATATAAATTAGATTTGGATGATGAAATCGAATATTCGACAAATGAGAACAAAACTGAGATAGTTTTATCTAAAGGATGTTCCAAAAAGTTACAAGAAACGGCTTTGACATATTATGCCGGATTTGCGGCTTTCAAGATAAGGAACAAATTTAATTGCGGGACCTGCAAACAAATTTTGATCAATGAAGAAAATACATCTAGAGGGCAAACAGGTCTTATTAGTTTAAGAGCATATAAGACGCACAAAACACTTTCCGAATTTGGAAATTTAACGGTCCCGTCGATACCATTTGAAGATTTGGTAAGAAAAATCAAGACCATATTTGAAAGACAATTTGCTGAAAGACAATATAAAGAAAATGTCCTGACTGAATACATGAAATACTTGGACAAAACTGAGGTTAGTAAACCCTTAACATGCGACCATAAAGATTTAATTTTTAGGTTCATAATAATTGGCCTGATAAAATTCTCATTAAAAAAATGAATAAAGATTTCGGTGGAGTTAAAAGCATGAAGCACTTAGAAAACCTTTAATCTTATTGTACATACATGAATACAATTTTTTTTATAATGCATGTGTAATAATCTAATTTTTGAATTAATATAATTTATTCATATTTAATTATAAAATTATTATACATATATGTACATACATAATATGTACGTATGTAAACAATGTACATTTTTATTTGATTTTTAATGCAAGTGGAATAATCTAGTCGTTGCAATAATATAATTTATGAAGTATGTAGAAAGTAGAAATAGAACGAGGAATTAGGCCTACTGGGGATACTTAAAAAAAAAGCGCATCTAGTATTTTACCCCAGTGGGTGATGTGGAAAAAATACAGTAATATTGTACCTAGGTGAGGGAAAACATCACAAAATACAAAAACAAAACACGAAAGTTTCAATCAGACATTATGTCTCAGAAACCAACATAATCCTCCCGTCTCAGTCCATCACGATACTATCATTCAAAACGAATACAAGTTCATTCATTAGTAAGGCAAACATCAAAAAATACAAAAACAAAATACGAAAGTTTCAATTAGACATAACTAACTAGACATAATCACACAAAATGAATACGTATGCACATGAATCGAAGAGAGTTTTTTTTAATATTCTTTGCCGTTGTATAGTAGGCTACTATCATTTTTGAACTGACATTCCTGGACAGGTTTGGCATTTTTTCGAAGGTTTTCTCCTTTTTTCTTGTTCATTGTTCGGTTTGTCTTCTTTGGGCGCAGACGGATATTTTTTTTTTTTTGAAAAATGAATGATAAATAAATTGCGTGTGTGAGTATTATTATTGCACTAACAACAAAAAAAAACATAAATCGGAAAAGTGTGTGAAAAAGTGGATTGATAATAGAGCGAAATTTGTACGCACTGTAATCTAATTCGAAAGATCCGGGACAGAGAAGCCTGGACTATCAAATATGACCCTCGCTTGACTAGCGACAAATGCCAAATTATGAAATATACCTACACATTATACACATACATGCAGCATTCTCCGTCATTCCAGCAAAATCCACGAAAAAATTCAACCCTCATCATTCTCACCATCAGTTCCATCCTCATTTATCATTTCTACCTACACACTATCATTTTTCCATCAGTCCAGCAAGAATGTCAGTTATATCCAGTCGAATATCTTTCTTTCTCAATACTCTCTTTCGTGAAAGAGAAATTACTTTACTCTAGCGACGCAGCGCCACCTGGGTACGTCAAGGAATAAAAAAACAAAAATCATCAATTGATAATACTACTAGATTTATATACAATGATCTTATACAATGTTCCACACTTTTTACAAACTCCCCCGCACCATTTCCACTTCGCAGATCTATTCTAGTTCTTCATGCTCGTTCATGTAATTTTCATCGGTGTTGTATTTCTATGATGTCATTATGCGTTTTTATACCCTATCCTAATGGTATATTAAGTTTGACACATATGTAGTTTGTAACAAAGAGAACTATTAAAGATAGACGCAATAAAGTATATATATACATAAATTATCAGTTTTACTAGCCAAGTCGATTTAGCCATGTCCGTAAGTCTGTCGTCACTAGTTTTTGAGCTAGGTAGAAGAAATTTTGTATACGAGATCCTTGGAAAAGAACCAGTACAAGTGTGAAAATGTTCGAAATCCGGCTACTGCCACACACACTTTTCTCAATAATTTTACAAGAAACTCGATAGCAATTGCTTAAGCTAATATGCATAGATAAACTAACATAGATGGTCGTCTTCGGCCGATTTGACCGTTGGTTCTCCCAAGAGCAAAAGTACCACGGATTTTGAATGTATTCTGACGTTTCCGTCAAAATCAAATCGGAGCTCACGCACACATTCTTAAACCGCGGTACATTTCATGGGCGCAGCCATTTTCCTGTACATTTTGTTGTTGTTAATTGAATGACAGTCTGCTGAAAATGTGGTGTGCAAAAGGAAAAGAAGAGACACCACGATTGTTTTTATAGTTACGTCTTGTTCGCACGTTCGGTCACATGTATTCACAGATAGGAAAATTCAAATCGGCGTGCTTTACAAAATTTTCGGCAGAGTTGGGAGAAGACGACCATCTATGTTAGTTTATCTATGCTAATATGTAGATCATAGACCATAGACAAATCTTAATTAGACAGACAACTTCGGTTCGTTTGACGCATTCGCTCCCCCAAGCTAAAATCCGCTAGATTTTGTCGTTGTATTCTGACAGTCCAGCAAAATCAAATGGGAGCTCACTAATTTCACACATCCAATTACAAAATCCGGCGATTTTTTTGACATCTATTGCCGCAGCCATTTTTTACAAACAATTTGTTGTTGTTAATGAAATAACAACAGGAAAAGAAATGTTTCCTCGAAAGGAATGAAAGAGATAACCCGACAAAATAATAGTAAGGTCCATAGATCATAGACCATAGACAAACTAATTATTAATTTTTAATTATTAGTTTGTCCATGCCATAGACCATAGACAAATCTAAATTAGACCGACAACTTCGGTTCGTTAGACACATTCGCTCCACAAGCTAAAATCCGCTAGATTTTGTCATTGTGTTCTGACAGGCAAGCAAAATCAAATGGGAGCTGACTAATTTCACACATACAATCACAAAATCCGGCGATTTTTCTGACATCTATGGCCGCAGCCATTTTTTACATACAATTTGTTGTTGTTAATGGAATAACAACCGGAAAAAAATGTTTGCTCAAAAGGAATGAAAGAGATAACCCGACAAAATAATAGTTAGGTCTTGTTCACACGCTACTTCACATTTATTCACAAACATGGTAATTAGGCTCCTCCTATTTTCAGCACTAAGGGGGCAGGGGAAGTACGAGTTGACTGTCTAATTTAGGTTTGTCTATGGTCTATGGCCCTGACCAGCGTTACCTTTCGGCCCCTTTAGGGGCAAATCGACCCTTTTTTGATGACACAGACCCTTGGACCCCCCTTTTCGAAAATCATCGATTTTTGACCCTTTTTTAAATATATGACCCTTTCTGAACCCTTTTTATTAATTTTTACAGAATTTACACATTAATGTCTATTTTAAACATGTATTTGTTTCAATAATGTACATTTACTCACCCCATGAACATACATTTATGTACTACCTACTTCATTGATATTCATATTTCTCATATTTGGGACGATATCCCTTTGTTCCTATTCTTTGATGTTCTCTGCATTACATTGTGCATTGTTCTATCGGCATTACTTGTTTTGGAAGCTAAGGAATTAGAATAGTGTCTTCCTACCCAAGTTTAATACAGAAGGTAAGGGACTCGATTACAAAGAATTAAGTGTAAATACAGTCAAAATTTCTTATAAAGACACCAAATATGTCGGTCCTCCCTTGAAGGTCGTTATAACCGATTTTGATTGAATTGGAATCACAGCTTTATTTTTCTTGTTCTTTTTTTATTTTTATAATTACTTTTTACCAAAAGGAATTGATTAAGTTATTTTTTATTCATATATAAGCTTGACTTTGTTATTAATAAATGAATTACATGAAAATAAGGAAAACATTACTTGATTCACAAAATTTGGTTCTTCGATTTTATATCGGACCCTTTTCCTTCGGCAGCGACCCTTTTTAGGACCCTTCCCGATATTTTTCAGAGGTAACACTGCCCCTGACCCCTTCGTGCTGAAATTAGGAGGAGCCTAATTACCATGTTTGTGAATAAATGTGAAGTAGCGTGTGAGCAAGACCATACTATTATTTTGTCGGGTTATCTCTTTCATTCCTTTCGAGGAAACTTTTTTTTTCCGGTTGTTATTCATCAGTAACTATAAAAGATTGAAATAATTGTTTCATTTGGCCACTTATGTTATGTGGCTAAAAATGATAGTTTTATTTGGCCTCTTTTCAAAATGGTTTAAGTTTTTAAAGGCATACCAGGAATCGACAGGCAGCTTCATCAGCATCAACCAGATATAATTCTTTTAAATTTACAACCTTAATTACTGCTGGCCTATTTTACAAAAAAAAATCGAAATACCCGGTATTTTCGATCCATGTCACAAATAACCCATTAGACAAACCTAAATGAGATGATGGACACTGGTTGAGTTGAACATTTATTTTTCTAGCGGAAACAAAAAAGTTCATTTGGCCCAATATTATTTCTAGTCAAAATAAATCGATTAAATGGACCCAATATTTTTTTAGGCCATCGAAAATGGGTAAAACAGGCTTTTAATTTTTTTGGGTGAAATATTAGGTCTCTTATTATATCTGCATAATATTTTAAGTTTTAACAAACTGCATTTAAATTGTAAAGACAAAAAGTAAAAACGATAATATACATATTTACAAATATATGTAGGCATGTACACACGTATTTGATGAGCGAATATTACAACTCCGAACTTTAAAAGTAAAGGGTTTTTTCTACTAATTTGTATTTACCCAAAAAACATATTGTGTTGATTGGACCCAATATTTTAGGACCAAAAAAATATTGGGTTAAAATAACCCATTTATTACGCAAAAACGTAAATTATAGTTTATGTATAAAGTTTTATTGGCCCAAAAAATAATTGGGTGGAATGAACCCATTTACTTTGGCCAAAAAAAATAGATTGTAGAGAAAAACAAGCACTTTGCACCTCTAATTAAATTGAGCCACAAATACCTGTTTTTTCCGCCTTTTTAAAAAAAATGGGTCAATTGGGTTTGGTCCAGCGTTTCCTTTCGGCCCCTTTAGGGGCAAATAGACCCTTTTTTGATGACACAGACCCTTGGACCCCCCCTTTTCGAAAATCATCGATTTTTGACCCTTTTTGAAATATATGGCCCTTTTTGGACTAATTTTTACAGCATTTACACATTAATTTCTATTTGAACCATGTATTTGCTTCAATAATGTACATTTACTCACCCCATGACCATTTATGTAGTGAGTGTTTTTCTCATATTTGGACGATATCCCTTTGTTCCTATTCTTTGATGTTCTGTGCATTACATTGTGCATTGTTCTATCGGCATTACTTGTTTTGGAAGCTAAGGAATTAGAAGAGTGTCTTCCTACCCAAGTTTAATACAGAAGGTAAGGGACTCGATTACAAAGAATTAAATGTAAATACAGTCAAAATTGCTTATAAAGACATCGGTTATAACAACCAAAGATTTCGGTCCTCCCTTGAAGGTCGTTATAACCGATTTTGATTGAATTGGAATCAGAACTTTATTTTTTCTTGTTCTTTTTTTTATTTTTATAATTACTTTTTACCAAAAGGAACTGATTTAGTTATTTTTTATTCATATATAAGCTTGACTTTGTTATTAATAAATGAATTACATGAAAATAAGGAAAACATTACTTGATTCACAAATTTTGGTTCTTCGGCAGCGACCCTTTTTAGGACCCTTCCCGATATTTTTGAGAGGTAACACTGGTTCGGTCTCTGATTTGTGTCATAAAAAAACTAAACTAGACAGCATAGACAAGTCTAAATTAGACAGACAAATTCGGTTAGTTTGACACATTCGCTCCACCAAGTTAAATCCGCTAGATTGTGTCATTGTTTTTGACGTTCAATCTAAATCAAATTGGAGCTCACTAATATCACACATACAATTACAAAATCCGGCGATTCTTTTCCAACTGGGGCCGCAGCCATTTTGTACATACAATTTATTGTTGTTAATGGAATAACAACTGGAAAAAATATGTGTGCTCAAAAGGACTGAAAGAGATAACCCGACAAAATAATAGTTAGGTCTTTGTCACACACTACTTCACATTTATTCACAAGCATGGTAATTAGGCTCCTCCTATGTGCAGCACTAAGTGGTCAGGGGAAGTTGGAGTTGACTGTCTAGTTTAATTTGTCTATGCCATGTATCTGATATAGGTTATTTGTCACCTGAGTTATTTAGTCCGTCTATGATTGTGTGATTTTATTTACATTTTGAATATGCAGTTTGTGACGACTTTGCAGAGAAATTGGAAGAAAACTTTTTGCGGAATTGTTGTTGGGAGCTACGCATTGCATTATGGATGGGAAATGCATAGGTACGTACGTGTTTAACTTGTTCATTATGTGATGCTGGATTTTATTATCGAATATTATTATTGGTAAAAATTTGACTGCGACTATTAAAAAATTCATAAAAATAATGCTGATAATTTGATGACATTTAAATATGTCAAAAGAGAGGGTTAGGTCTTATGGAAACATGCTTTATACCACAAATAACCAAAAATAGTCTAGTTTGGGAATCCTCACCCATCTCCATAGACAAATCTAAATTAGACCGACAACTTCTTTCATTCCTTTTGAGCAAACATTTTTTTTTCCGGTTGTTATTCCATTAACAACAACAAATTGTATGTAAAAAATGGCTGCGGCCATAGATGTCAAAAAAATCGCCGGATTTTGTAATTGGATGTGTGAAATTAGTGAGCTCCCATTTGATTTTGCTGGACTGTCAGAATACAATGACAAAATCCAGCGGATTTTAGCTTGGGGGAGCGAATCCGTCAAACGAACCGAAGTTGTCGGTCTAATTTAGATTTGTCTATGCCCATGTCTACAAATAACCCAAATTAGATAATCCACTTCGAAAATCCTTTCCCATGTGACAGATGTCAGATCACTGTTGGGCATACAAGCATTAGTGATTATGTACGCAAAAATACGCAGACTTGTATGCCCACCAGTGAGCCGATATCAGAGTATATCCATAATGAGTAGGGATACTCTCCACGTGTTTCTTATCAGTTCACAATTTAACTCTCACAGACACGAGAAATAGACGGCAATATGAAGTGCTGTAGTGAAAAAGGGATAAAAGAAACGAAAAACTGGGTCGAAATTTGGCACAGGATGACTCCAAAAAAAAAAAATTAATTTCAAATCAGTCAAATATTTATCATATTGCTAGTTTTTTTGTCTTTATTAAATTGTTTAACAATATGTTAAATTCGTGCTTGCGGACAGTGTTATGAATGGCTCTTTATTCCTCATTCCCACAGGCCTTTTCCCAAGGACAATTTCCGCTAACGATTTGTCTTCGTTTACAAATTTATAAACACTTGGCGGAAATCTTCCGCTGTCTTTTGTTTTTTAACATGAACCTACTGTAACGGAGCATTGAAAACAAAATTACATAAATTTCGACCTCGTAATAAAAAGGAATAAAACAATAGGATTTTCTCATCTTAAGAATTACGTCGTTTGTACTGCAATACATTTTATTGCTTATTTTAAAAAGTTGATTAAAAGGGTGCAATATAAGACGAAATTTGAGTAAAAAAATGGCATAACATATTTGAAAAAAAAAAAAAACAATAGAAGTTAATCATTATTTTCATTATCATTTATTATAAGCATATTAGAACTTTGTCTATCGTACGATGAATTATATCGGTCTGCATACTTCATTGTGCCTTACACACGTGACACCCGTTATTTTTCCGATTTAAGTTATCCAACAACTGATAACAATTCATCTCCAGATCGCCTTTAAAACTACATGCGAAAAAAATGTACCCAACCCTCCCTTTAGTTTGACTTCATCATTAGTGTGACCGTTTGCTACAGAATTTAGCACACAAAAATGTTTTAGAATAAAACTTAAAGTCATCAAATATAATATACAACGATGTCATAGTACAGCAAAAAAGTTCAATCATATGATTGATATATTCTAGAATGATATGTTCTAGAATGCAAAATTGCGTATCTTATAATTTTGAAATCCATAATTAAGCATATATATTCAATAACCATTGACAAAAAAACAAAACCAAAACATACTTTACGAAGGCAAAGCTGGTCAACCTGAGTACTTGAACTCATACTAGTATGGAGAGGAAAAACACTACGACTATGACAGTAACTCCAGACCGCTGTTTAAAAAAGCATTATGGGAAAATCTCATTTATGTATCTTACGCATAGAGCCGTATGTGATCGTGCTGGCAAATTATGTTGTGTTCTCTTTTCATTGTAAGAGATCGCACATAAGGGTGAAATCAATA
The DNA here is from genome assembly GCA_949716465.1 of Chalcosyrphus nemorum. Classification (NCBI taxonomy): domain Eukaryota; kingdom Metazoa; phylum Arthropoda; class Insecta; order Diptera; family Syrphidae; genus Chalcosyrphus; species Chalcosyrphus nemorum. The sequence continues at coordinate 38,305,533 of OX454334.1, forward strand.
CTTTTTACCTCGTTTCGCTTATTGTACGTTTTTTTTAGGTGTTTTTCGTGTAGTAGTAGCATTTACATGTGTGCGGAGAGTGTGCCTACCCAGCAAAAAATTTTATAAGGTATGTCAGACTAAGGTATAAATAAGGTATAGACAAAAAAAATAAATCTTATTTAATACCCCTAATAAGACTGAAATAAGACTTATTGTAAGGTGTATATAGAAAAACAGCCCAGACAGGACAGGAAAGAACATTTTTGCAAATGAACGGCACTATATGACTTCATAATTCTTATAGACGCCTTATAGTAAGGAATACATCAGGTACATTAGTGCTGATTCGTCATTTGTGCGTGAATAGTTGAAGGAAGCGTACAAGTTTTTATAGTGATAAAGTGAAAATAAAGTGAATTTTAAAATAAGAGAAACTGGCGGAAAATTACTTTAACGGCTGGAAAAACATGAGGCCAATTAACGCCTTCAAATTTTCCCGGTCAACGCTGTACGGTAAGTTTATATCGATATTTGATTTAATTACAAGATTCTAAAATATTTATCTTTATTTAGGCTCAGCAAATCAATTTTATTCGTCCATCGATGATATGTTAAGGAGGCGATTAAAAAAGGAAAAAATAGATCGGATCAACGCAAGCATAAGTTTTAGTTTGAGTAACATAAAAAATTGAAATAAAAGTTTTTGCAATTAAATAAGATAGCACGTCTTTTATTTAACTGATAATAAGTCTTAAATAAGGTATTCTTTAATACTTATTTTAAGCGAGAAAAGAACTTATAATAAGCCTTAAGTAAGGTTTTAATTAATGCTTATGCTAAGCAATAAATAAGGTATGTTAAAGGTATGTCACCGTATACCTGATCTCGTAGGACATGGCCTGTGTTAGAGTAAGGTATAAAATAAGGTATGTTGCATACGATTTAACATCCCTTACTAATAACAACTCTTACATGCTAAGGAATAAAATGCACCGTAGTAAACTTTAAATAAGGCTTATGCTTTTTGCTGGGCTGTGTTAGAGTAAGGTATAAAATAAGGTATGTTGTATGCGATTTAACATCCCTTACTAATAACAACTCTTACATGCTAAGGAATAAAATGCACTGTAGTAAACCTTAAATAAGGCTTATGCTTTTTGCTGGGTACTCACTGTAAGTAGATATACTCTGGCCGATATCTGCCAAACCAGTGAAAAATGCTACAATCTGCCTGGAGCGAATCGTATGATACCCTATCCCTATCTTATTTGGTCGTGTCAGTGGGCGGTGGAAAATGTATTCACAAAATTTTCTATTTTGCCTTAGAAACTAATATTTTTACTCGAAAATTAATTTTTGAAGTAAACGCCACTAAAAAGTGGGCGTGGCCATAAACAATGTATAGACGATTTGTAGATTAAGTGGATATCTACATATTTGCCCAAGTAAGTTTTTTTGAGTTTCATATGAAAATAGTGAAAAAAAGTGATTTTTATGAAAAGTGTGCGTGTCAGTGGGCGGATTTTAAAAATTTTTACACTTGTATTGCTTACATTTCCAAAGACCTCGTATACAAAATTTCATCAACCTAGCTCAAAATTTAAGGCCCAAAAACTGGTGACATACGCACGGACGGACAGACGAACAGCCGGACAGCCGGACAGACATGGACATGGGTCAATCGACTCGGCTATTGATGCTGATCATTTATATATATACTTTATGTGGTCTATCTTCAATATTTCTCTATGTTACAAACTATGTATCAAACTTAATATACCCTTGGGATAGGGTATAAAGAGCGGAAAATTGAGAAAAATTGAGAAATTGTAGTGGGGATGCTATGTTGAATAAACAACTACGAAAAATATTTTTCGTTTCGTGGTGAATCTGTTAAAAGTATAAAATAATTATATAAATAGTATACATTTGCAAACTTTAAACTAAAAAAAAACATATTTATATATCACAACATAACCACAAATAATTTAATCTCTTCCGATTGGTACTTTGAACAAAATTTAAACAGCAAATGTAGGTGCGATAGGTAAAACTCATCTTGTGTATATAAATAAGAATATAAGAAAGTGGCGATTGTGCGAGGTTTGAGATTTCTGGTTAAAAAGTATAGAAATATTCACTAATTCGAGTATAGTGAAACTTTTTTATACTTTGTCATTATATTTCGACCTATAAAACTGTTCCGTTAATTTTTGTTATTTTCCAAAAAAATATTTAAAACAAAAACAAACAACATTTTAAATCCTGGCGGAATCGTTAATAACCCAACTTTTCAGTCGAAGAATTGCCTTTACTCAAGAAGGTGTTGGTTTTATATTTTCTTAAATTATATTCCAAGCAACAGAATCAGCACATACCTAACCTTATAAAATGTATTAGCAATAAATTAAATGTAAACAGAAGAATTAGACTTATTTCTTCATTTAAGTATACATTTTCAAAACCAAGACTTTGTACATGTTCGAATCATACGCTTCCACAGTTGACCACTATTCGTCTGTAAAATTTCTTTATCCTAAACTTACAATATACCTACATACCTAAATATCTATTCTTCAGTTTATAGGTATTCATCCATTTACGATGATGGATCTCTTTTTAACTCGGATAATAAGATTTTGTTATTATAATAATCGAACTGAAGTTTATTTTAATTCTTTTGGGTTTTGAAGCATATATGTATGTATAATTCCGTATTTCAACGCAAACATACACTTGTATGAATATGTACTTTGAACAATAAAAAAATTGATGCCAAAAAAGGTAAACCAGACGATAAATAAAACTATTTCACTAGTAAATATATATCACAAGTAAAATAATCAAACAAAAATAATTATTACATAAATAAAATAAGAAAGAAATACCCATGCACTTGCATCAATTCCATAGTTCCATAATACAAATATTTTTATTTCTCTTCGACACATTTATAATTTATTATACAAAAAACATTTTTTTAACATCATAAATTCACCACCGCACTTTCCAAACATAGCCGCCACGGCTCACCACCTTTGTTTAGTGTGGGCAGATAGGAAATTTAAATCTCCAATTTCCTTTTTTTAGTGATAAAAATGGGACAAAATTGTAATTATTTGCTTTTGCAGCAAATTCCCTTGCGGGAGAAATTAAATTTAATCGGAAATGTAAATATTCCAAAATGGATCTTCACCTCGTTAAGAATTCGATTTTAACACGCCAGCTACGTAATCTTTTTTTGACAATACCTTGTTTTATTTCTCTTTCGTATTGAAATATTGTTATGCGTTATTCTTTGCCGCGTTTAACAACGCAATTTAATTAATACATTTTATGAAACATGTTTTGTATACCTTCAATAATATCGAGCACGAAAACAAAGCAAAATAAAATAACATACATATATATTTAATTACAAGTGTCTCCCACCATATACTCGACACGAATCTGATCATTTTACCTTTACTTTGAGTGTTGTCAGTAGTAAGATAAACATTTGCTTTGTGATTTGTTTTTAGTAATTAGAGTTGTTTTTTAGATAAAATAAAATGCTGCTTTCTTTTGTGGACAGTGCGAATGAATAGGACATCATAGAAAACTTAAAATAAGAGTAAAAAAATAAAGTTGAAAAATAATTTTGTGCATTCACTCGCCTTTCATTTGGAGTTTTGTTAACATAGAAATTGAGTGGGACTATTTTATAAGAATTGCCGCCCACCAGTTTTTCTAATTAGAACGTGACGTATACCGACAGGATCAGAAATTGTCAATTAAAATTACTTCATTTAATTTTCTACAGAATATTCAAAATATCTTACTATATTTACGTGTTTGTGAATCTATGCGCCATGAAAATGTGTTCGAATGAAAAATGACATTTGTTTCGAATGAATAGAATCTCAAAATACGAACAACCAATGAACTTTCGAAAGTTTAGATAAATTTTCTATTCTTTCTATTTATTCGAAAGTCAAAATACAGTCTTTGCGAATTCGACTCACTTTCGAATGTCAAAATAAGGCTGAGTGCTTGTGCTCGCAGAGGCTTGCGACCGAAAAACCGATCAAATGTGTCTAAGCATTCCTGACACGGACTTCCAATGACATTGCCATGTGTTGACTCAATAAGCCGCGGTAAATATCGCCAGCCTTCGCCAGAACAGACACCGTATGAGTAACATATTTCCACTCAATCGATAAAGAAGAGCTTTGGAATTTATTGGACATTTCTCAAAATGGGCCTTCGGTACAATTGACAGCGAAGTCGCCCGCAAGGTCTACCAGTTCCTACACAAAAAGAATGAGGACAACTTCCAATTATTGTGGCGGCAACTAGTGGGCTCGAATTTTGACAAGTTGAGCATCGGACAATTAAGTGAATTCTTCCTCAATTTAAGCACAATAACAAATAAGGAAATATCTTTCCTGAAATTGAGAAGTGATGTAAGCGGTCTGGTGGGAATACTAACGTCAAAGGTATTGAAAATCCAGAACAGGTAGCCGAGACTTAACTCCACCCGTTTATTCTGGATCCAGATAACTTAACGGACATCTAAGTACCGCACATAGTATATCCACTACCAACGACCTTTACTGAGCAGTGGGATCTCGTAATAAACACAAAATATAAGTATATTGCTGAATCAGAGAACCATGATTCCTTCATAATGCTGAGCCATGAAAAATATTGGCAATTTTCGTCTGTATCAGAGGTCAATATGTATTCCTCGATAGCAATCTGCCAATACGGTGGCCCTATTCTAACATCAGGGTCTACGCAGTGTCTAGTTGAGCTTCTTTAGAATTCTGCTACTATAACCGTTTCCTGATAATACGTAGCAGTCCCAATCAACAAGGGCGTTCTTTTGATTATGACCTCGGAAAACCAGTGGTTGTTTTGAACGTCCTAAAAATTAAATCAAGAAGGGTTCAGAACTCACCCACACAAAGACCATTCACTATAAAAGTTGGCAATCACAAAAGCATTGCCAACGATTTGATGGATGGGAAGAGGTCCTGACTTTGAACTTATGGAGAAATTTGAATATATATATGGGTACACTTTTCATGCGAAAAGAAAAAAAAATGTTTTTGCCTGGATAAAAATATTTGTATAGAATCATACGATAGTACAATTTTAGTTAGATTTTTATTTGGATCTATTTGTAATGGAATGCAACTATTGTTATTCTGAAAAAAATTAGCTTCTAGGATTTGATGAATTTTGATAATATTATTATAGAGAACACAAAGAAAGTTGGTCAGTCAATTAAGTCTGTTTACCTGTCCTTATCCGTTTATTGGATTGCAGCCTAAACGGCTGAGCCGATGTTCTTCATACGGAGGTGTTGGGTTTTTGAAATTATTGAATCAAGACAGTTTAAGATTATCGATATTATGAAAAAAATTGCTAGTGGGGTAAAATAATGTACTAAGACATACACTTGAAATAGCAAAGGATTAGAAGTCCACAGTCCAAAAGTTCACAATTGACTTTTGACTCACGTGGTTGAATTATAAGAATTGCACCACTTAAATATATTCGTAAATACATAGCGAACTCGGAAATTTCATCTACTCCAGTCTGTATTGTGCCAAGCAACATTTTGCTTTGACAACAATTTGCAATATTGTTATACAACAAAAGACTACATAAAACAGAGTTACATAAAACAAACCAATTTGGTTTATTTTTGGCCGAGATATTATTCGCATTTCGTTAGAATAGGTTTACAGCGGAAAAACAAAACAAAAAAATTGGGCAAGTGCGAGGAGGGCCTCGTGCAATAGTGTTCCGGACATTTTATATTGTCATTAAATAGAAGGCAATTTATTCATATCCTGCATAGGTACACCTAATACTGGTTTTGATATGAATAATGTAATCTCTTGTACGTAGGTATGTCCTAGTAATACTGAGCTGAAATTCCAGTCCATTTTAACTCACACTTTCAATATAAAACATGGCGTACCAAGCTTTTGGATAAAAATGCATTTAACGGTACTTTGCTTGTTCAATGGTTTAAGTAAAGCAAAACACTGGCAATACTTGACACGCGAAGGAATACAGCATTTAGAGTTTTAAAAAATTAAGAAAAAAATATTTAAAAAAAAAAAAAAAACACAAAATTAAAAAAAAAATTTTAGTTTTTTATACTTATTTAGTTTTCAAAAGCAGCATAGAGCTAACATATACGATCCATTCGTGCAAATGACTTCGTTTTTGAGAAACCGAAATCGAATGCAGTAGCAGCAAGAGAAGAGCTTATAGGGAAGCCCATGCGCTCTTCTAAAATCTGTAACTCAGGAACTACGTAGCGGATTTGGATGAAACAGATCATTTTGAAACTTGAGCAAATCGTAGTTTCAAAATGATCTACTGTAAAAATTATTTGGATAACATAAAAACTGGGGGAGATACAGTGGGGTAACTAGATGCCCCATTTTTTTAATTTTTCTCAGAAAATATATAAAATATAGGAATTTTCGTATTGTTTTTACAATCTACACAAAATTCTACGTATCTCCAATTTTTTTTCATATTTTTACCATTTATGGTCTGGCCGCTAGGGTGGAGGGGACAACATTTTTCAAATGTTTGGCGAGCTTTTTTGTTCAACAAATTTTGCCAGAAAAAAATATTTCTTACATATATGGAGCCTTTGCAAAATTCTCTTTAATTTGATATGCCACATGATGGCGAACAAAATAATTTTTGTTTGCCCTTCATACAAGGTGCCCAAAAAAGGGCTTCCAAAATGAAATTCATTGCCGCCATCTTGTGCAGGCTTCCACATAATGTATACATAGCGAAAGTTTCAGCTCTCTAGGTCTAACGGTTCAAAAGTTACAGGGCTGTGACAGACTGACGGACAGACGGACAGACAGACACCGTATCAAACCCATAAGTGTTCCGTCTTACCTTTTAAGGTCCGGAACACTAAAAACAATTAAGAATATTACATCATACGACTGGTGTGGAAACGGATTTTAAAACGTGCGAATACCGTAAACGATTGATAATATTGAAAACATAATTTTCATGTTAAATACACGAGTATAATATAAACCTTGTGCCTAGATTTCACTGAAGATATTACAAGATCTAATCAGTTTGAATAGCGTACGCGTCACATCATAGTGCCACCGTCGCACACTGGGGCAGAATACCCTAATAATTGGCATTAAATCAACCAATAAAACTAGGGACCTGAAATTTCGCCTAGTTATTGTTGGGCTGCAGAAGTGTACACATTTTTAAAATTCGACACGCCCACTTTTGACAAAAATATGTTTTTTACTGATTTCACAAACAATACGAAAAAACAAATATGTAGATCTTCACTTACTCTACAAATCTTCAATACATTGTGTATGGCCACGCCCACTTATTAGGGGCGATTTTGCTAAGAAACTGTTTTTTGACGATTTTCTTAGAATAATATCAATTCTTAGGAACAAAATATATTATCTGTTGAAAATTCTGCAAAATCTATACTGGAACGGAATGACAGGGTATTTTGTGACGGATATATGTACATACATATGTAACCACCATGTCTTCGATAGGTTTGATATCCTAAAACAAAAAAAAAAAATATTATAAACCGAAGGCATCATATCAAATTCACGAAAGTGCTAAAAAGTAGCAGGAGTTTTTTACGGAAATACAATATACATATAACGCAGATTTGGCTGACACAAAAATAAAAACTCGGACGAGCCCGGCACCCAACTAAAAGTCTACGCATTGCACTTTGTAACATACCCAAAGTTCAAGACCCCATACCAAGATTTCAAAATTATTCGCAGGTTAACAAAAATTCGGGTTTCATACAAAGAAAAAACACCAATATTTTTTCTGAATCACCTGAGAAAAATTCAAGCGTCAACTAAGCTGCGCTGTGATGAATCAGATAAGTCTTAAAAGAAATCATTTCCATTTTTTAATAATGTGGATATTACATGATCGAAAAATAAGCAAAAAATATACATATTCTTAATTTAGTAATTGGAATTAATGCTAGCTTTTGGGTCACTTTGCCCCACTGTGCGTCGGTGGGTGTAATTTTGTTTAGTAGCTGTGCGCACCAACGGGGTAATAGTATTTATCATTATCCCAATATTTCAGGATACTGGCATCTTATTCACGCCAATGCGGTAAAAGTAGCGAATCATCAACCAGACAGGCCGTCACCGCTAGGATAGTGTGACCAACGATAAGCAAATTCATGTCCATCAGAATTTCGAAAAGTGAAAGAGGAAACCCCCCTAAATTGCAAACAAATTTAAGGTTAAGGAATACTCTGTCATTTAAAGACACGCTCATAGTCCGGTCAAATTTCATAATAACTTTTGCAGAAGCTGCCCGGACGAAGAGGAATCGTTTTACAACTATCACATTAACGTCTGTATGGGATAACTCAAATCCATTCTTACAACTTAGCAATTTGCACCTGACATATCCTTAGTCATCACATCCTCATCGAAAGTGGTTTTCAGCTTACCAAAAACTTACAACTCCTTCATTTAGAAGAAATCCAGTTGAATTAATATGAAAGTCGTTATTACTGTACAGGTATACCCCGGCTTGCACCGCACAACGTTGATTCGCTATAACGTCGACAACGAATTGTTATCATACCTCGTTTAACGTTAAGTGGCCTCGTTGTAACGTCGTTTGAAAAAATAAAAAAATAAATTTAAATTGAAATAAATCCAACAGTAAAACAAAAGGCTTTTTCCATTCTAGTTGTCTCTTCGGAGCCTCCTGGTATATCGTCAGTAGCTAATTGTGTTGGCTCTGTTTAGTAAAAAAACTCTTTATGAATAGATATATTTCCTCCAAAAGGTGCACAGTTCTCGGCACTTACCTAGATTTACTGTATCGGATTCAACTGTAGATGGTAGGCCAGTAACTTGCTTCTTTAACGATTCGTGGACCAAATTATAAATTTTATTTATTTCTACTGGCTCAGAAATACAACCAGCCGTAGCATACAACTGCCTTTTCTCTATTGAACATTTTTTCTTCGATATTTTTTTTATATTCTCATACTTTTTTTTTAATGTAGCATTTCTCTATTCACAATGAACGTACTGTTATATTCTTCCGTTATTTTTTGCCACGTATGTAATTTTAATTTTTCTTTAAGTAAGACTACATCACTTCTTTTACTTTCTATACTTTTTTACTAATTCCATTAATTTATTTACTTCTTCACAAGTACTTCTTTTACCACTCATATTTATTATTGACATTGGCCTACAAAACCAACGAAAAAAGTTAAACCGAAGTTTAATTAAACGTTCCTTCAAGTTGCACTGTAAAACACTCACGGCTTAAGCTTTAGTTTAAACTGAGTTTAAACTCCATGAGAGTTTAACTAAACCAAAGTTTAAATTTAATATAAATAAGTTATATTTTTTTCCGAGGTAAATCAGCTTAAAGGCAATGTTTTTATTATATTTGCCCCGCAGAACGTTGTTTCGCTTAACGTCGTGTTTTTCAAGAATGCATTAACGACGTCAACCGGGGTATGCATGTATTTTTAACTCGACTAGTTCAACTAAGAATGTAAGCAAAAATACAGAAAATTCAATTTTTCCTGAATTCAAAATTAAAATAAACATACACACTTAAAGTTTGCCCCATTCAAATATATGCGTGCATATGTACACACTTTTTATCATATTATTGTTATAATATAGTTGCTCGGCAACCAAACAAACATTGAAGTGAAGCAACATCATCCTTATAACTATTTAGCTCCGCGTCAAGGAGCTTACTAAAATCCATTTTGCAATATTTTGTATTTAATGGACGCCACTTCAGTTTTAGTATATACATATAGTCCTAAGAATGCAAAATAAATTTAAGTTTAGATTTGGCAACGTATTTGAGCAGATCAGTTCCCTATTAAATAAATATATTTTTTAATGAAGTATATTTGTTTAATTTAAATCGCACGTAGTAGAAAAATAGGGAAAACTAATAGTTTGAGTTGAAGAAAATGTAGAAGAGAAAAACCACTAACCCATTTAGTGTTCATCATAAATACTTTTGAATGGGTAGCGCTTCTGAATTTTAATACTAAGGAATAATATAAATAAGTGATAAAAACCACTTCTAATAAGTGAGCGTGGTTATAAATGTACATTGTATATATGTACTAAAACTAATTTCTTTAAACATTTTTTCATTTACAGAATATCCAACATAATGAAATCTTACAGCAAGTCTGCAATGTTTTACGGAGAACAATACCATCAGTATCCTCAAAGAGTTATCGTAATGTTGAACCCGGCAGCTAACAAAAAAAAATCGGAAAAATATGTAAGTATGTAAAAGAAGATGACAGCAAACTAATAATATATATCTTCCTAGTTCCGGAAATACTGTGAGCCTATTTTACATTTAGCTGGCCTTATGGTAGATATAGTACAAACTGATTCAGAAGGACATGCCAATGCATACATGGAGCAATTGAAAAGTCTACCAAATTCTATAGTAATAGCAGGTGGGGATGGAACAATATCGGAAGTCTTAACTGGATTAATGCGTCGAAACTCTGACCGATGTCCAATTGCATTACTGCCTCTGGGGATAAGAAATGACGTTGCTAAGAAGCACTTAAATCTATCTTTTTCATCAAAATTAAATCAGATTGAATCTCTTATAAAAGCTTCCATGACAATTGTTCGTGGTAGTATTGCGGAAAAGAGTGTCATTAAAGTGGAACCAATTTCGGTTGCAAGAAATGATGATCCAGAAACCAAACCTATATACGCTATAGGATACATAAAATGGGGAATCAAAAGCGAAATAGAGTCGTTGCAAGAAAAATATTGGTATTTTGGAAATGCAAAGACTTGTTTCTCAGTTTTGCTAAATGCTTTTAATCAACATCTTTCTTGGATTTGTAAAGCAGACATTTGTTATTCGTTGCCATGTGTTGGATGTAATAACTGCATTAACTCAGATATCAGAAGAAAAAAGAAAACATGGTGGAGTAGCATTTTCCTAAATAATATTACTAACAGACCGGATATACTTACAAGCAGTAGCGATTGCAAAGTGCAATATAATGATAAGGTTGATTCAAGCAATGTATCTATCTATATAGATGACAAATCAAACCTTAAGAAATTAGTGCTAGAACAAGAAGGTCTCCTAAAGCCTGGTTACAAGTTTATACAAAAATATTTAACAGAACCATTTATGGTATCAGACGTAAGTAATGTACGGCAATTGATCGAGTGCCGTACAATAACATTAATTCCGGATGACAAATCTAGAGGATATTCGAAATCTTATTACATTGACAATGAGATATATGATGTTCGTCCGATAAGCCTTACTTTAATTCCAAAAGCAATACAAATGTATGTGTAAATGCAATTTAAATTATAAATAAAATTATTTCTTATTACATATATGTTCCAGCCATAAGGCTGATAATAAAATGAACGTAGAGTCCGTTTCAAATCACTATTCAATTTTCAGCGCCTTTTCCAGGCATTCTCTCTTGTGTTGTGTACACATAAAAATAACCCTTCGATGTTTACTGCGCCGATTATCAGCTCTGATAAGAAAATTTTTGTTGCCAAATGCGAAAACAGAGTGGAGAAAAAATGCGTTGATATGAATAGAGAAAGCTGTTTTATTTATTTTTATTGTACAAGGCATTGTAAACTTTACGAAGCTCTGTGAGAGTAATGACAACTTTAGCAAAGCATATAATGCACGGTTTTTGAGTGGAAAACAGAGAAGATTGTCAAGAATAAAGGAAAAGCACTGCGCAATTATTATGCACCAAACGATTAGCCTTATTGTGAATTTCACCTGAACAGCATCCCACGTGAAATAATTCACTTTTCCCCTATTGGGAGTTTCGGGCGAAAACTTATTCATCTTCGGAAAATTCCCCTTATTGTGAGTTTTTATTTCGGGTGGAATATGACGCTATTCGCATGGAAAATGTTCATTTGATTTTTGTAGACAAAAAAGAAAAGAACAAAACGGAATTTAATATAATATTGTTTATTTAAAAGCAAAAAAAGTGAAAATCAATTACACATTTTATTTCAGGAGCAAAACTCTTAATAAACAACAAAATGATTGAGAACATTTCGACATTCGTCCGTTGAATAATAAACATCGTTCGAGTTAAATATTTTTTTATTTTTTATTTTGTTTCGAATTTATAAATTTTATTTTTAGTCTAAAAATGGTTGAACATTGTGGTGAATGCAACTGGCATTTTGTCTGCTGGGTTTGTGAGCTGCGGAGGGTTTTGCTGCAGAAAATTTCACACCCCGTGTGTGAATCTGTCAGGCGGCCCTCCGGCTCATAGGATCCACAGATGGTGTTTGCTATAAGTGCAAGATCTGAGGCAATGTGCCATTTTTAGGGTTGGTAACTAAGCTTAGTTCATTAACCAATGAATTAAGCTTAGTTAAATCGGAAATACGCGAACTAAAGAAGTGTGTTTCTAGTAATTGTGCCGGTAACATTTCTACGGTTAAATTGAATCCCGCCGTAACTGATGTAATCGAACAACACCGATTCGTGAAAATTTCGTCCGTTGCAAATAACAATGTCGGTGAGAGTTCGAATAAGGTTTCACGCAAAAAACCTCGGAAAAATACCAAACGCGCAAAGAAAAACAAATCAATTGTAGGGAATGACGCGACAGCCCCCATTTTTGTAGCATCCCCAGTGAGGGAATTACATACAGGTGGCTTCCGTGTTGACACCACGGAGAGTGGGGTGAAAGATTATTTATCTTTGAAACTCGCCATACCGAGCGGGCAAGTGAGTTGCATTAAATTGGTTAAATCATCGGCTGACTTAACTAATTTACGTTTCGTTAATTTTAAAATTACTTTACCCGAAGAATCCTACGCGCGCGCTTTGGATCCTTCAAATTGGCCGTCGGGTATTCGTATAAAAAAATTCTTTAAAAAAAACGGAGTTGCTTTACCCGTCGCAAAGATCAAAACATAAACAATGATCAGCTGCGACAATCAAGCACCTCCGTAAATTATTCTCTCTATTATCAAAATATTGGTGGCATGAGAACAAAATCGAAAGAGATTTATATTGCGCTCTCTGACCAGACTTGACTTGACAGAGACTTGGCTACACCCACGCATCTTTTCATTTATGTAGTTTACCGGAATGATCGATGTAGATCTAGTGAGGAGCTAGGTGGGGGAGTTTTAATAGCTGTCTCATCTCGTTTTCTCACCCGGCGGATTGCGTTAGAGCATCAAACGGTTGACGTGGAACAGATGTGTGTGTGTATTGATTTTGCTGATGACGTTCATAATCAATTGTTTATTTTTGTCTCCTACCCAGTGTGTATGAAAAACACATTGATAACATTAGTAGTGTCGTTACTCGTCTTGAAGGCTCTCAATTACCTTGTGTTTTGGGAGACTTCAATATTGGTGATGTTACTTGGAAGAATGTGGATGGTGATGAAAATTTAATCCCTTTTAATGTTAATCATGAATGGGAGCGTTTGATTATTGACGGGCTTCTATCTTTGGACTTATTTCAAATAAATAATATTCGGAATAGTTTAAATAGAATTTTAGATTTACTATTTTTAAATAATGAATTTAATTTTAAGCCTTGGATCTTATTGATTCCAATAAGATTCATCATAAAGCTTTACTTTTAGAATTTAAATTTTTTAGTTACGGTAAAAATAATAATAATGTTGCTACGTTTTCTTACAACTTTGCGAAAACCAATTTTGTTGCACTGAAATATTATATAAATAATTTTGATTGGGATGTTTTATTGAATTCCCCCAATTTAAAAGGTAATTATGATGTATTTATGGGAAAAATGAATTCTGGTTTTGAATTATTTGTACCTAAAACGCGTCGCAATAATCGGTATAGAATTCCTTGGTCAAATAAAAGATTGGTTAATTTGCGTAATGTAAAGCGAAAAGCATATTCTATTTATATTTTATATGAAATTAGCTTGAATCGTGAACATTTTTTGAGATTAAGAGGAGAATATGAGTTCTTAAATAGGTTCTTATACAAACAATATGTCATGTCGGTAGAGTCTTTGGTAAGAAGTCATTTTGGAATTACATTAATTCAAAAAGAAATAACTCAGGCTTGCCTAATGTTATAGAATTTGAAAATGTGAGTTCAACTGATTTGAAAGGAACTTGTGACTTATTTGCCAACTTTATTGAGTCGGTTTATAATGGGTCTCAAGTCCGTTCAACGACAAACCATTACGCTAATATTGCCAAGGTCTTGGATATAGGCGTATCGCAGTTCTCCAATGATGATATCATAGAGCCATTACGGAATATTAAATTGAATAGCTCCCCGGGCCCTGATGGTGTTCCGGCTGTTATTTTAAAAAAGTGTTTATTTGCCGTCTATTATCCTCTTAAAATCATTTTCAACCCGTCGCTTGCAACTGGAGAGTTTCTTAGTGAATGGAAATATTCCTTTATTACACCACTTTATAAAAGCGGTTTGAGACAAAATGTTGAGAACTATCGGCCTGTATCAAAGCTTTTTTCGATACCAAAATTATTTGAAAGCATTGTAAAGGATAAGCTTTTTTTCGCGGTTAAGGAAATTATTTCCACTAAACAAAATGGCTTCGTTCGAGGATGTGCCACTAATTTGGCATTATTAACTAATTATATATTTGACAGTTTAGAAAATCGTGTACAAGTTGATGTACTCTACACTGATTTTACGAAGGCTTTTGATAGGGTGCATCACACTTTCCTTTTGGCTAAGCTTAAATCATTGGGTTTTCACTCTTCTATGCTTGAGTGGTTTTCCAATTATTTAAGTGACAGAAAGAAATTGATAAAGGTTGATAGTTTTACATTTCGGGTAATAAAAGTAACCTCTGGAGTACCACAAGGTAGTCATCTGGGCCCGTTGTTATTCATTTTGTTTTTAAATGATGTTCACGAAATATTCAATTTTTGTGAAGTTTTAACATTCGCGGATGACTTGAAGTTATTTTCACGTATAAATAATATAACCGACTGCATTCGTTTTCAGTTTTCAAAATTCATCAATTCATCATCGACTTGATGAAGTTAAAGATCTCGGATTAATATTTGACTCTAAACTTAACTTCTCATTGCATTATGATTACAACATTGCCAAATCTAACTCTATGTTAGGATTTCTCAAACTGAATAGTAAGAACTTTCGAGATGTAAATAGTATTAAATCTCTTTACTGCTCATTGGTCAGACCTTATTTAGAATATTCCTCCATCATATGGGATTCCCCTTGTGATGTTCATGATCTTAGATTTGAAAGAGTTCAAAAGAATTTCACGAGATATGCTATTCGTAAATTATGTTTGAATATGTTTGAGGAACTTCCGAATTATGACGAAAGATGCAAAATGATTGGCTTGCAAACCTTAAGTTTCAGGCGTATGGCAACTTCGGTCATGTTTATCCGTGATATAATTAATTATATAAATTCAACAGAGTTGGTTTTTCTCATGAATATATATGCTCCGCAGAGATCTCTTCGGGTGAGAAATTTACTTTACTATATAAGGCACAGAACCAATTATGGTTGTAATGAGCCAGTTACAAGATGCATTTGCACGTTTAATGAGGTTTGCAACAAAATTCATTTGAGCTTATATCGATCAGAATTTAAAAACTGCGTTTATGCATTGATTTTTGATTAATACATATATATTTTATTTGAAGTAGTCTATGAGATGCAAAATCGGTAGATGATTTATTTGATTGATTTGATTGATTTAGTCGCGCAGCAAACATCTGCTGTGTAAAGCGATACTGAGAGTATACACTGAGAGAACTTAGTGTTCTGTGTGCTCTGTGATGGAAAAATGAAAAAAAAAAAAAAAAAAACTGTAGTCCTTCCCAAATCCCTTTTGGTATCCGCCCTCTGCGAAAAAACGCAAACAAGCTAATGCACTAACGGATTTAACGAATATATTTATGACTGCAAATTTTGCTCACTACAATTTTTGTTTTATGTAATATTTTCACTCAGTATATTTTCTTATGTGTTGAACTTGTAGTAATCGGTTTCGAAACAGTAGATATCAACCATGACCATCACTGGTCGAAATCTCTCACATACACAGTAGGTAGATCTTGGATTGGAATCACTAAAATATATCGAACTGGTCGGTCAGTGATGCATAGTTTGTCTATGCAGTGATGATTCATCCGGCAAGCGACAAGGCAAATATATATAATGTATGTATATTGACAAATAAATGTAGTGTAGTAAGAGAATTACAGCGTCTTTAAATTCTCACTTATTCACATTAACTGGTGACCCCGACGAAAGTGAACAGAAAAAAAGAGAAAACAAAATTGACAAGACATAGTCAAGTGTATTATACTAAAAAACAAAAAAAAAAAAAGGACCACAAAGTAAATAGTGTTTGCGATCGAAAAATGTGCGCCTAAATCTAAATATATTACAATTTCACGTAAAAAACAAAAATTTACATAAGCAAATGTGTGAGTAGTACATACATACTTATGTACTATAGTAATATCAAACAGTAAAAACCAAATACAATGGCAGTCATCAACCGATAATTATCAGGCGATTTTCCATCAATACGAAGATCAAGCAACTGCAAATCATCTTTATTATATAAATTCATTCTTCACCAGTAACTACAATGGTTAGTAAGGGTGAACATGATTCGAAACATCAAAACCTACCTCATACTAGCAGCGTTATGCAGTATCTGTGCCCGTTAAACTACAACCATTGTGGCCAAAGTCGCCGGCTGTTTGGTTCATTCAGGCTGAAGAGCAATTTTCAATCGCGAAGATTAGTAAAGACTTAACCAAATATTAACATGTTAGGAGCTTTGCCCCAAGATGTTCTAGAGACGGTTGTAGATTTTGTAGATTCTTCCCCGACAGACAGTGTTTATGTCAAATTTAAAAAAAAGTTAATAGAGCGTCAGTCTCTAAGCGAAGAACGCCGCATCGAGCGAGCAAATAGGAGAAAACCATCAGAGTTTTCGAGAGCATTAAAATAATTGGCAGGTGCCTCAGGTTTTATTAGCAATGACTTGATTCGTAAACTCTGGGTTCGAAGACTTCCTCAGATAGTTAATATAGCATTTATTTCCCAAAGTGATAAGACAGAAGCTGAGATAACGTCATTAGCGGATAAAATTTGGGAGGCTTCAATGTCAGCATTAGGGACTAATTTATCGGAGGTACAACCAGTAGGATATCACTGAAATAACTGAAATTAGAGCCATGATGCAGCAGCTAATGGATAAAGATTTGGGTCAGAAAGGCAGACGATTACGCAATGATTATGGGGTTAGGAACTATGCAAGAAAACGAAATCGTTCTCATAGTAGATCAGGCATATGTTGGTTTCATAAAACTTTTGGAGCGAAAGCACGAAATTGTAATGATTCATGCAGCTTTAGGAATAATGCCGGTTCGAGCAGGGTCGGTAAACATTTTTCAAAAAATTAAGCAAGGCAGCTGTTGCGGCGGCGCACAGTTGGACTGAATCATTTCCCAGCCGCCTGTTTATACGAGATGCCGACAACAACTTAACCTTTCTTATCGACTTGTCCGTTATTCCACTTAGCCTCTTTCCCACTAAAGCAGTAAATTTCTGTTTCTCTCTTTGTGCAGCCAATGGTACATCTTTTAGCAGGTATGGCACAAAGCTCTTAAAGGTTAACCTAGGACTCAGGATAATAGGAGCCGATTTTTTTGAAGAAATTCGGATTACTAGTTGACATAAAAAATCGACGTTTAATTGATTCAACCACTTACCTTCACATAAGCGCAGTTCAAGCAATAGTAGATACACCGTCACCAAAACAGATTTTCATGAGATTTTAAAAGAATTTCCATCACTCACTGCTCCTCCAGATTTCAACAAACCTGTCCGATATACCGTTAAACATCATATTATGAACAAAGGTCAGTTACCTTTTTCTAAACCGCGCCGACTTTATTTACAGCATCATGGTTCATTTAGGCATCTGTAGATTGTCCTAATCACCAGTATCATCCCCCCTTCACATGGTAGAAAAGAAAGGTAGCGAAGACTGGAGACCCTGTGGGGACTATAGGCGGTTAAATGCCATTACGATACCATTTGGGCTACGGAATGCAAGTCAACATTTCAAAGATTTATCAACACAGTAGTGCAAGATTTAGACTTTGCCTTTGCATACATTGATGACCTACTCGTAGCTTGCGTGGACGTCGAACAACAGAGAACTCACTTGAAAATAATTTTTTTAACGGTTAACTGACTACGGCCTGTGTTTGAAACGATCGAAATACCTACTTGGTGTTTCAGAACTAGATTTTCTAGGTCATGTCATCACTAAGCACGGTATTGCCCCATCGAAAGAGCGCTTGAACTTAAGTCCCCCAACTCCGATCCGTCAAATTCAACAATTCGTCGGAATGGTAAACTTTTACAATCGTTTCATTCCGAGAAGTGCTAAATTGTTGTCACCGCTTCATTCACATATAGCTAACCTGCAGAAAATAAAAAATAACAAAAACTATTTTCTTGGCCTGATGTGTGTGATGGTGCCTTTAGGAAAACGAAAGAAATCCTATCTGAGATAGCATTATTATCTCATCCAAGCGAACATTCTGTTTTTAATATAACTACAGATGCATCAAACACTGCCGTGGGAGCTGTGCTTCAACAGCGTCATCACAACTCAACGTTTTTCTCAAAAAAACTATCTCCCACAGAGCAGAAGTACTCCGCGAACGTGAGTTACTATACTCTGTCCAACATAAATTGTCAGTACACGTCTTATGGGAGAGCTTTTTAGAGATCAGTAGCGTGCCATATTTCTGCACCATACTAAATTGAGAGAAACCCCGCATAAAATGTGTATACCCGGCTGTGAATATCCATTTGTATCTGACATAGCACAGCTGGGTGTGCGCTGATTGGCTGCTGCATTTCAACCCCTATTTATATTGATGTGTATTCAGAGTTGCCAGTGTCCGTTTTGTTACTCGTTCAGTTTTTTTTTCCTTGGGTTTCTATTGAGGAGCTTTTGGTTTTAGAGCTTAGAAAAAAGTTATTTTTGATAAGTGTTACCATCTTGTTTTGCTTTAATATATTATTTCTTTTAATGTGTTGAAAATACGTTAAAATGCAGTTACAAAATTGTAAGATTTTGTCTATTCTAAAATGTTTTAATGTTTTGCACTTTGTAGGAACGCATACATTTTTCTCTCTAGGATGTTTACTTTTTTACTTCCAAGCAATGCAGTGAGTGAATAATTTAAAAATTTTCAGCATTGTTCTACATAATTTGTTTAATCAACGAAAAAGATTGACAGCTTTCAATATTAGTTAGCCATTATAAGTAAATTAATTGACAATTCTGCATGTCAATGGATAAAAAATGAGACCTTTGCCGATTCGCCTCTCATGAATAAAAAAAAAATCTTCAATAATACCGCCAGTGTATATGCATAAATTCGGAAAAAGACATTTTTGACCAACAATGCATAAATAGAATATTTTACGCAATAAAATATTTCAGAAGCAGGTCAATTTTCACATCTTATACCCTTACGCTTATCTCAATAGAACACAGAAGAAGGGTATGTACATAATTTTTATTACTTTATAGCATGAAGTGTTTTTGAAATATCGAGAATTTTCAAGAGTGGTTTATAAATAAAAAAATGCAATGTAAAAAATAGGACGGTAACCCTACATAATATTCTTTAACATTTTTGCTAGTTTGAAATGATACTGCGGCAACCCTGTAAGAGCTTTTGTTATAGTAGGACCTTACGGAAAACAAAAGAGTGCGAATGAGAGACAAACATCCCTATCTTCCCTGTACTGACAATTTATGTCATAGACAAACTAACATAGACGGTCGTCTTCGGCCGATTTGACCGTTGGTTCCCACAAGAGCAAAAGTACCACGGATTTTGAATGTATTCTGACGTTTCCGTCAAAATCGAATCGGAGCTCACGCACACATGCTTAATCCGCGGTACATTTGATGGGCGCAGCCATTTTCCTGTACATTTTGTTGTTGTTAATTGAATGACAGTCAGCTGAAAATGTGTTGTGCAAAAGGAAAAAAGAGACACCACGATTGTTTTTATAGTTACATCTTGTTCGCACGTTCGGTCACATGTATTCACAGATAGGAAAATTCAAATCGGCGTACTTTACAAAATTTTCGGCAGAGGAGGGAGAAGACGACCGTCTATATTAGTTTGTCTATGATTTATGTTGGACAGAGTATAGGTGTGTACATGGCAATAAAACACTTCCGATATTTCGTAGAAGGTATAGAGCATAGACAAACCTAAATTAGACAGTCAACTCGTACTTCCCCTGCCCCCTTAGTGCTGAAAATAGGAGGAGCCTAATTACCATGTTTGTGAATAAATGTGAAGTAGCGTGTGACCAAGACCTAACTCTTATTTTGTCGGGTTATCTCTTTCATTCCTTTTGAGCAAACATTTTTTTTCCGGTTGTTATTCCATTAACAACAACAAATTGTATGTAAAAAATGGCTGCGGCCATAGATGTCAAAAAAATCGCCGGATTTTGTGATTGTATGTGTGAAATTAGTGAGCTCCCATTTGATTTTGGTTGACTGTCAGAATACAATGACAAAATCTAGCGGATTTTAGCTTGGTGGAGCGAATGCGTCAAACGAACCGAAGTTGTCGGTCTAATTTAGATTTGTCTATGGTATAGAGTTTGTACTTTACACAGATCACAAGAATCTGGCAAGAGCCTTAACATCAAAGACTGAAAGAAGTCCGAGTCAAACACGACATTTTGACAACATTTTTTTTTTTTTTTTTTTTATAATCTGCACATGCCAAAAGGGATATGAATACTCTTAGGCTCGTTTCACACTATCCGGTTTTAGCCGTACGGCAAAAAACCATACGGCAAAAATCCGAATGCTGTTGTCCATTCACACTATACGGTTTATGCACGGCTTTTTTCCATCGCAAGCTTAGTTTCTGATTAAGTGCTGTGTAACTACACTAGCTTGAAGACAACTGATCGTACGATTTAAAGCCGGCAAATGTGAAAGCGCGCATTTGGTTATGTACACCACTGAGTTATCGGTAGCCGTACGGTCGCCGTTAGTTGCAGTGGCAGTGGACGGCTGCTACACGGCATCGTGACGGCATTTTGCCGTAACCGTGTAATGTGAAAGGGGCCATGCTTTTCTTCGGGCCACTAGAATAATTTCGCCGTACGGTTTTTTTCCGTACGGCTAAAACCGGATAGTGTGAAACGTGCCTTATACTGATTAACAGGGCACGGGCGTTAGTTAATTACGAAGAGAGAAGAAGAGATAGGAAAGAGTTGGTGTAGTGGTATTTGAAACTCAGGTGATATTAGGTTTCAATGTTTATTCTTCATGGGTGGCATCCAATTCGATTGGGAAGAGAGTTGTGTGTGATTTTTGCATTCGTTCGTAATTCACAGTATTTTTTTTCGCGTTCATGTTGAAATACCCAAAGTGCTTTCTGAGCGAATTATTTAATTTTAATACTGTGAAAATTGAATGGACATGGTCGGGAATTGATCGCCAAACCTCTCATTCAATGACCGAATGCACTACCACTACACCGTGGCCACCCACATCTCACAGTTCACCAATAATATCCATCACATGAGTGGTAAAGATAATGTGGTTGCCGACCTTCTCTCACGAGCGGAAGTTAGTCGATAAAGAAATAGGCCTAGTTAGTTTCAATCTGCAAAAGGTCATGAAATTGTAAGAAAGAGGTGACGAGCTAAAGTCGGAATATCCGATTCAAGACATATGTGCAGCTACAATATATTTGTCGATTCGGAGTTCCAGTTCGAATAACAATTTACTTGGCTCTCACCAGTATGTTGGGTGCACACCGTATCCATACCTCAGCTTACCATCCTCAGGCCAATGGCATGGTAGACAGATTCAATAGACAGCTCAAGGCATCAATAATAGCTCGTCGAAATGCGAGACAATGGAGTGATGAGCTACTATTGGTATTACTAGGTATAATAACAGCTGTGAAAGATGCTCTGCGGCGGAGTTATTATACGGTCAAACATTGAAGGTCCCCGCAGAGTATTTCATCCCAAGTTCACCTGAGGATACTAATAGGGATCCGTCGCATTTCGTAGATCAGGGCTGGAATCGGCTGAGTTTATAGTTGATAGTTGACAATCAATTACAACAGTTGGGCCGAAATCGGCACAACCTAAATCGGTACAACAATCGTATCGAGTATTTTCTACTTCACATTTTTCATATTGGAAAAAAAAACTTAGATTTTAATTGTATCAGCTGCTCGGAATGACAGCGTTGGCAAGGAAGTGGCGTTTAAAACTCTAAGTGCTGCCAATAAAAAATGTTTTTTTATTGATCGCTTTACGCAGAGCAAAGAATAGTTGATAATCAAAAACGACAGTCAAAAAGCAGCAATCAACTATCACCTTAGCCGATTCCAGCCCAGGTAAGGTAAACAATGCAAATGGTAACCCCTGTCGACTACAGAAGATGCGTTCAGTCAAACATCAATAGGCGTGTTTTTTTCGTATCCTATATAGGCTTAAAAAAGTATTAGCCAATAAAACGCCTATCGGGGCTAAGGAATTTCAGTATCGCAGTTTGGAAGCACTTTGTACTGACATTTAATAATTTTGATTTCAGTAATCCCAACACCTCCTTTGCCCATGTTTTTCGTTTTCTAATGACAATAAAATCGTAAATAAATGGTTTATCCTAGGTTTTACTTACATTTTCTCTTCAAAACACATTTTTTCTTAATTTAATTTTTTTTTTATGAATGACTGCTGTCTGTTCAATCATTTTTGACATTTTCTATATCATTTTTCGACACAATCGAAATAAAACAATTTGGGAGCACAGTTTTTATTGCGGCTAAGGAAATAAGGCTCGATAATTATCCAGATTTCGTTATTCTATATAAGTTGAGTTGTTAGTGTATTTAATATGGAAAATATGTTTTAAGCCTATATAGAATACGAAAAAAACACGCCTAATGTTCCTAAATCCTTTAATAGCTCAGATTTCGTTTTCGTAAGAGTCGACAGAGTTCGTCCTGGTTTAACAGTTCCATATGAGGGTCCTTACAGGCTTAGGAAACAATCTGTACTCAATATAAATAACAAACACGTCTCCGTATCAATCGACCGTTTGGAACCTGGGCATATCATCGCCGCCGAACCAAATAGAAGGTCAACAGACAAACGAGTACATTTTATAGAACTTAAAAATCGATCCTCAAATTAAACATGCTTACATATTGCATTATTAGTGTTCCGGACCTTAAAAGGAAAGACGGAACACTTATGGGTTTGATACGGTGTCTGTCTGTCCGTCTGTCCGTCAGTCTGTCACAGCCCTGTAACTTTTGAACCATTAGACATAGAGAGGTGAAACTTTCGCTATGTATACATTATGTGAAAGACCGCACAAGATGGTGACAATGAATTTCATTTTGGGGGCCCTTTTTGGGGCACCTTGTATGAAGGGCAAAAAACAATTATTTTGTTTCCCATCATGTGGCATATCAAATTAAAGAGAATTTTGCAAGGGCTCCATATACGAGTATGTAAGACATATTTTTTTCTAAAAAAATTGATTGAACAAAAAAGTTTGCCAAACATTTGAAAAATGTCTCCCCCCCACCTAGCGGCCGGACCATAAATGGTAAAAATATGAAAAAATTTGAGATACGTAGAATTTTGTGTAGATTGTAAAAGGAATACGAAAATTTCTGTATCCTATATATTTTCTGAGAAAAATTAAAAAAATGGGGTATCTAGTTACCCCAAGTTTTTATACTATCCAAATAATTTGTGCAGTAGGTTATTTTGATACTAAAATTGACTTTAATTTTAAGTTTCATCCAAATCCGCCAAGTAGTTCCCAAGTTATAGATTTTAGAAGTGAGCATGGCCTTCCCTATATTCTCATCTCTTCTCTTGCTGCTACCTCATTCGATTTAAATTTTTCAAAACCAAAGTAATTTACACGAATGGATCGTATATGTTAGCTCTATGCTGCTATTGAAAACTAAATAAGTTTAAAAAACTATAATTTTTTTTATTTATTTTTTAATTTTTAAAACTCTAAATGCTGTATTCCTTTGCATGTCAAGTATTGCTAGTGTTTTAGTTTACTTAAACCATTTAACAAGCAAAGTACTGTTACATGCATTTTTATCCAAAAGCTAACTGAAATATGAAATTTTATCAAAATCGTTGAAACCATTTTGGAGAAAACTACGACTTTACGACTTGATAGAGTTAATTAGACATTACATAGTTCATATCAAAACCAGTGTTAGGTCTACTTATGCAGGATATGGATAAATTGCCTTCTATTTATTTTATTGATAACATAAAATGTCCGGAACACTATTGCACGAGGCCCTCCTCGCACTTGCCCAATTTTCTTTATAGATATGTACATATGTGTTCGTATGTCAAAAATAGGTATGGATATACCCCTATGCATTTTGCGTTCGTTTTGAATGTATACAGATGTATTAGATACAATATAAAACCATAATTAAACCTTGTAGTTTCGGACATTAAAGCTGGAAGCGGAGTATGTAGAGATCGGTTTCGAAACAGTAGGTATCATCCCTGACCATCACTGGTAGAAATCTCTGACACACACACAGTAGGTAGATCTTAGATTGGAATCACTAAAATATATCGAACTGGCCACTAAATTTTACCTTTGTTTTTAACAAAATAAATTTTATATTGAAAAATAAATATAGTGTAGTAAGAGAATTGCAGCGTCTTTAAATTATTATTTACTTCACATTAAACTTTTTTTTACATAAAAGGAACAAATGCAGACGATAAAAATATGTTTTATTTTAATAAGAAAAATGGAAAACATAATTAAGAGGCCTCCAGAATTTGAGCGAAAAGCGAAATCTGTGCATTTTCAAAAGAACGCCATTCGACCAATCGTGAACCGATTACAACGTTTATTATAGCATATTAAAGAATGGGAATTAATCTAAGTTGTTGTTAAAAAATTGTTTTGTTGTTGTTTTATTTAGAATATACTTAGACAACTTTCGTGTTTTTTTCCGAAAAATAGTAAATTTTAAAACAAAACTTAAGCCAGTAAACAGTATAAATCTGATATGTTTTTTGTGTTTTTGGAAAGGTAATAAACGAATCGAAGTTCTGTTCCAGACAGAATTTTTAATGTTGTCCTCGTTTTGGATATATGTGCGTTTAAAAAACTGTAAAAATTTTCTAATTCAACACTGTTTTTCGTACAGAATTTGCAATATTTTCTGGTAAAAAAATTTAAAAAAATTATAGAGACGTACCATCTAACTGTTAGGAAGGTCAAATTTGCTGAGTACAATTGCAGTTTGCAAAACACTTTTTCACGGTTTTACCCAGGACATAAACCGGGAATTTTTACCGTGGACGATTTTAGTTCAAGATATTCAGACTACAGCAAAATTTTCCTTCCCAGTTTCGAAAATCACTTATTCTCCGACTTCTGACTTCGAAAACCTTCTTACTCTCTTTTTCTTTGATTTACTTTGAAAATGTAGATATTTTTTTAAATTCTTTTCTGCCTTCGATGATGAACAGAAAAAAATGATAATCTGCCCTATCATGTAATTCGATCGGAAAAATTCCAAAAACGGGAAAAAATTCCGATCGGAACTCATAGACTCATTAACGCATATCAAAGCACGTAATTGAAAAATTAAACACGAAATATTTGTTCATTACTGAAATTCTTTGTAATGGACAGTTTAGCTTTGTTTTTGGTGTTAGAAAATGAAAACCAAAGAAAAGAAAGAAGAGCATTAAGAAATAAATATAAAAGTGACCAACTTTCAGACACTGAGTAAATATGTACATATGTTCATTTATTTAATTCAGGCAAAGTAAAATAATTAACTTGCAGATTTAAGAAAAACTTTCGTCTTAGCAGAGCTGCATTTAGATATGTTTTAAATGAAATAAAAGAAAAATTTCCAACTGCTTTTCTTTAGAATGCCATAACACAAGAAGTGAAGCTCGCTGCATGTTTGAGATTTTTAGCAGACGGCAATTACCACCATGGAGTGGGGAAGGACTATCATCTTGGTATCGCACAAATAATAAAACTTACATCTTTTAAAACTTTTTCTTTGGTTTCTTTGAAAATTTCGCAACAAGCTTCTGTCGGAGAGTATCGGAAAAAAAATTGAAGGCATCTTTCAAAAATATTTAATTCATCGCACACTTTTACAATGCGATGCTCTACATTTTCTCTTTTCGGAATTTTTTTTCTACTGAGTGAATGAGAATTTCTTTCAATTTCGGAGAAATTTTTGAAAATTCCGTTCCGATCGAATTACATGATAGGGCAGAATATGTATATACGTTTGTTTCTTAGTTAAGGGAAAAAAGTTGATTTTGTTTTTGCTTTAATAGAAATATTTGTATAGAATCATACTGTAGTGCAATGCTATATGGGGACATATAGTTAGGTCGATTTTTACTTATGTAGGCACATACGTATATGTGTCATATCTCATATCATGCAAATATTGTTATCGTAAAAAAATCTGCTTTTAGGATTTGATGGATTTTGGAGAAAACTAAAAAAAGTGGTCTGTCAATTAAATCTGTCTGTCTGTCTGCTCATTTGTGTCCATTTATTGGACTGCCGCTTCCATTAAAATTAATATGTATTGGGTTTTTGAAATTATTGCTTATGTATCAAATTTATGTCGAAATTAGGAAAATAACTGTTAGTGCGGAAAGATGATGTGCTAAGACAGACAGAAGAAGAGGGTGGGCTGAGAAAAATATCGAAACGTCAGAAATCTTGAGGCTACAATTCCACAATATCTATCCATGTTTTGGATATATTGCATGGTTTTTAAGAAAAACTTTGCAACAGTGCCTCCAAGCAGAACAACCACAGGGACAGCATGCCCAACTGTTTATGCATTGTAGAATTATGTAGGTACGTATGCACATTATATCTCATCTTGTACACAATTTGTCATCCAACGGCCAAATTTCAAATAGACCCAAGAAGGCTCTTACTTAATAAAAATAATGGAAATAATGTCAAATGCGGGCTTATTTCGTAGGAGCACTATCATAATGTAATCAGAAGGTTGGTTGGCTCAATTCCTTTATAACTTTGTGGAGCTGTGACTTCGGTGGGTCAATTTTAAGTTTATAATAGATTTGTGGACTTATAATCCACTTGGATTAGTCAATAGCCTATTATTGTCTATTAGGGACTTTTGGCCTGTGGGCTGCGTCGAGAAAAATGTCAGCAGCAAAGAAAATTGGGTTGTTAGATTTACTGGTTAAGTTTCCTTATATCTCATTTTTAGTCTTAAGGTTATAGCATTTAGTTACGTAAGATCTCTATTTTATAATCCTAGTCCGGATCTTTATCGTGAGAGTAGTGTACTGAAGCAGGAAGTTTCAGGCACTAATAATCTTCGTAAATATGTAACGGGCTCTCCGCTAAATACTCTTACTTCAGTCTGTATTGCAAAAAACAACATTTCGCTTTGACATCAAAATCCTGTTGTACAAAAGAAGGGATGCCCCCTTACAAAAAAAAAATAGTCCAAACTATGATAGGTACTGTCACTATTTCAGAGCTAAGACGTAACGATTTTACCTTTATAAGGCCCTACACGGCTCAAATGTGAAGATTGAACAAAATCCATTCACCCGTTAAAGCAATCAGAATTAGCGGACACACGTTTTTCATAGTTTTTTTATAATTAACACTATTCTTGGCCAATATATTAGTCACATTAATTGGTTTTATAAGAATATGTTTAATCATAATTTATATCTTAGCATGATTTTTATAATCTTATTTGTATACGAGTAATATATAAACGTTGAATCCAAATATAGGATGTCCCAGTTAAGCAGTATAATCATTTAAGGGGAGATTCCTGAAGCTCCGCCGAACTAAAAATTGTATGGCATGGGGGGTCTATTCACACCCCATTTCAAGCTATAGCGCACCAAAGTGGGTGACCTCTAATTTGGAGGTGTAACCACATTAAACGCTATACCTTCTAAACTATTATAGGAACAAAAAGATTTTGTACATATCATATACCTGATATATCCTCAGTCGAAGAACATCCTCATCGAGGTTGGTTTTCAGCAAACCAAAAATCCACAACTCCTTCATTTAGAAGAAATCCACTTGATTTAATGAAAAAACGTTATTACTGTATTTTTCTAATAACTAATTCAACTTAGACACAATAAGGCAAAAATACAGAAATTTTTCTAGAATTCAAAATTCAAATAAACATATACACTTAAAGTTTGCCCCATACAAATATATGCGTGCATATATACACACTTTTTATTATATTATTATTATTATAATATAATTGCTCAGCAACCAAACAAACATTGAAGTGGAGCAACATCATCCTATAAGTATTCAGCTCCGCGTCAAGGAACTTACTGAAACCAATTTTGCAATATTTTGTATTCGAAGATAATTATTTTCTTTTTTCGAACATGGTTCTACACTAAACTATGCCTATGTTCGACTTTGAGTTCGACATTTTGGGTGGAGGCCTCTTAAACAAAATCGTTTGAGCCTTTTACGAGAAAAATGACCATGGATTCGTCGATTCAGAGTAGGGTGGTAAACTCGACGATAGATTATCATACACAGGATTTGTATTTAAACTCGTCAACGCATCTTTAACATGGGAATCCAGAAAACAAAGATCCGTCTCTTTGTCAAGTTCAGAGGTGAAATATATGGAGCTTAATGAAGCTGCAAAAGAAACAGTGCGAGAAGTTTTCCAATGTGGCGAGCTCAATGTGGAGTATATACCGACTGACCAAATGATCGCTGACGTTCTCACCAGGAATCTATTTGGACCGAGTTATCGAAGTTGCATCGAAGGTTTTGACCTTATGGACAAACCGCATAACCCGTGTTGAAAAGAACATCTCTTCTAATAATAGCCGTATTTTATTATCGCCTATGATCCAGATCGGATCATTGGGATGCATGCAAAACAACAACAAAACAAGATCTTGCTTTTCATTTCTCACTAGGTTACATTTTTGTTCATAAGAGTTGGTATGTTTTTCAAAATTTTCAAGCTACCTTATCAGAATATAAAATATTATTTGAAAACCAAATGGTATAAAATATATTTTATGTAATCAGCAAAAACATAATAAAATGAAGATTTTTTGCCTTTTATCATAAACAATGTTAATGAAGTATTAATTTTTGAATGAAAATTGTTACCTGTATAATAATTTGTTAATGAAATGCTTGTATAAGGGTCATTCCACGATAAATCGCCGAGGCTATATGGAGAGCTCTGAACGACCCCCCTCCGATTTGACTGAAAATTAGTACAAATACTCATTGGAGTGGTACAAGTCATAAGGCAAAAAAGTTTTGCAGAATTCGATATAGTTTGCGTGTAACGGAACTTCAAAAATTGGCAAAAAATCGAATTCTAAGCGTTCTTCTATATTTCAAAATATCATAACTTTGGTTCTGCTTATCAGAATTTGATAAAATATACCTTGTTGAATTCAGAAAAAGGTGAACTTTCAAAGAAATAGAGTAATTTGTTTTCAAGGACGAAGGATATTCCAGAATATCCTTTTTACATATATCCTTGAATAACTCAAAAAAAGGTATTTTTATTTTTTTTATTTTTTTATATATTATAGAGTCATTTGTCCTCTATCTCCATTCCAAATTTCAAGTTGGGATCTCTATGGGTTCGGCCAAAATAATTTTTTATAGCCGGCTAAGTCAAAAAAACTAATGTTTAGTACGTTACTCCTTTTACAATCATCACATATAACCCGCGTACACATACATACATAGCTGTTTTTTTAGAAAAAAAAAGTCACTGGGCTTGTTTTTCTTTTTTTCCTTCAATGACTAGTGTTTGTAACTACACATTTCCCATTTTCAGTATTTAAGAAGTTTGACTTTGACTATTTGTACTCATTTTGAGATGGAGAATGGAGAATGAATAAATCGGGCCTTAGAATATATTATAAAGAATATATATACAATATATTATAAATTGAAACATGCACCAACATTTAATCTTAAAATGTACCTTCTGCTACTAATGTTAGTGCAAAATAGCCATGCAGAGGCCCCTAACGAAATCAAAACTCTAAGGGACATACCGGTGCTGTTTGAAGCAACAGGAAGCTTACTAACTTAGTTTACGCCGATGGACTATAGAACAGTCATGCTTATTTTGAGATTCAAATGAATAGTCAATTCTTTCCAATGTCGCCATTCATTCGAAAGATTTTTGTATATTTCGAGATTCGAATGAAAAAGGTTCATTTTCGAATGATAACGCTAAATGAACTTAAATAAATTCAACTCTCAAAGTCAGCTGTTTGACATTTCTTTTTATACAGGATGACCATACCTTGTTTTTTTTTTGCGTTGGAACTCTTCTCTTTCTTATTGAAATATTCTTATAAGTTACACTTTGACGCATTTAAAAACGAAATTTAAGTAATACATTTTATGAAACATGTTTTGTATACCTTTAATAATATCGAGCACGAAAACAAAGCAAAATAAAATAACATACATGTATATTTAATTACAAGTGTTTTCCACTATATACTCGGCACGAATCTGGTCACTTTACCTTTACTTTGAGTGCTGTCAGTAGTAAGATTTGTTTTTAGTAATTAGAGTTGTTTTTTAGATAAAATAAAATGCTGTTTTTTTTGTGGACGCACTAGGACATCATAGAAAACTTAAAATAAGAGTAAAAAATAAAGTTGACAAATAATTTTATGCATTCACTCGTCTTTCCTTTGAAATTTTGTTTACGTAGAACTTGAGTGGGACGATTTTATTCATACGAATTGCCGGCCACCAGTGTTTCTATTTAGAACGTGACCTATACCGACAGGATCAGAAATTGTGAATTTAAATTGCTTCATTTCATTTTCTATTTGAATATTTAAAATATCATACTATATTTACGTATTTGTGAATTTATGCGCCAGGAAAATATGTTCGAATGAAAAATGACATTTCTTTCGAATGAATAGAATCTCAAAATACGCACAATCATTGAACTTTCGAAAGTTTGGATAAATTTTCTATTCTTTCTATTTATGCGAAAGTCAAAATACAGTCTATGCGAATTCGACTCTCTTTCACATGTGTCTAAGCATTCCTGACACGGACTTCCAACGACATTGCCATGTGTTGACTCAATAAGCCGCGGTAAATATCGCCAGCCTTCGCCAGAACAGCCACTGTATGAGTAACATATTTCCACTCAATCGATAGAAAAGAGCTTTGGAATTTATTGGACATTTCTCAAAATGGGCCTTCGGTACAATGGACAGCGAAGTCGCCCGCAAGGTCTATCAGTTCCTACACAAAAAGAATGAGGACAACTTCCAACTATTGTGACGGCAACTTTTGGGCTCGAATTTTGACAACCTGAGCATCGGGTAATTAAGTGAATTCTTCCTCAATTTAAGCACAACAACAAATAAGGAAATATCCTTCCTGAAATTGAGAAGTGTTGTAAGTGGTCTGGTGGGAATACTAACGTCAAAGGTATTGAAAATCCAGAACAGGCAGTCGATAGGGCTGTCGGTTTTAAAATACCTTTATCAGACTTAACACCACCCGTTTCTTCTGGTTCCAGATAACTTACCGGACATCTAAGTACCGTACAGAGTGTATCCACTACCAACGACCTTTACTGAGCAGCGGGATCTCGTAATAAACACAAAATATAAGTATATTGCTGAATCAGAACCATGATGTCAAGTGAATTGTCAATTGGAAAGGAAGTAAAATTTTAGACTGCGAATTTATTTAATTTTTTTACTATAAATTTGAGCGTTTTAATTTAAAAGTTTGGTGATAGACAACATTTAAAAGTGTTTTAACCAGGAAAAATAAAAAATATTGGAAATGTCTGAGTGCAACAATTGCAAATTACCCATTAGAGGTGAGACAGGCGTAAGCTGCGCAGGCGTTTGTAAACAAGTTTTTCATTGCACACTCAAATGCTCTGGATTGGACCAGTATTCGAGCAGCGTAATTAAGGCTGATAACATGGTGAGATTGATCTGCGAAGAATTTATACTTTACATACAAAATGTTGATTTGATGGTGAAAGACATGCAGGAGAGTGTAGCTAAAAACAATCGATATTTAAAACGGTACAAGGAACAGTTCGAAACATCACTGAGGAAAAGCGAAACCGAACTAAAAGGGCTATTGAAGGCAATCGAAGCCAGATACGTCGAAAGACTGGGCGATATGAAGAAGATCCAACAAACGAAAAAGGTATTGCAGAGGTGAAAAAGATGTGAAAACTAGCTGAACAATTTACAAAAGAAAATGAAAACATATGCAAGGACCCCCTTCGGGTAGGGGTTAGAATATACCCGAGGTAGGCATGCCTGTCGTAAGAGGCGACTAAAATCCACCCTCCGTATACCGAGCGTAGCGTATACACAAATATGCAATGAATAAAACTAAGCGATTTAATACCCCAGGTGGCAGTCCAGTTACACTGGAAAATCCACCCTCTTCTGAGGTCGGCTCTATGGATTCTGGGGAGAGCCATTTATTGCAACTAATAAATCCCTTCTGTAAAAGTTCAAGGGTATCTCGATCTCCACCAGCAAGATCGACTTTCTCCGGAAAACGAAGTCCGCCGGAAGCGCAAGCGCGTGAAAAACTTAGGGACTCAGTGAAAATTAAAAGCGTTGAGGAGGAAAACGGCGAACTCCGTACCAAGCTTACCGAAATGGAACTGCTCTACCAAGAGCTTAAGAAAGAGTTAGACTTATTAAGGAAAGAAAATAATGCCTTAAGAAACACGTGTCCACAAAAGGAAAATGCAGATAGCCCACACCGCTCATCTAGTCATGAATACCATACTGATGAAGAAGAGCTAGCACGGGAAACGAACCGGATCGAAAAGAAAAGACCTAGCAAAAAACGCAAAGCAGGTTCCTCACCTGAAGTCGAGCCACAAAAATATGAAAAAAACAAAAATTTGCCAGAAAATCATTATCAAAAGAAACCACGTCCTCCGCCACCGATTAACGTCATTGGAATTACGGACTATAATAAGTTACACTGCCTCCTTAAAAGTACTGTGACATCACAGTTTAAGGTCACGTCTTTCCGCAACAATATGTGGAAAATTAACGTTGATGATGCCGAAGGTTACCGAGCAGTATCCCGTAAATTGAATACCGAAAAAATTCAGTGGTATACTTATGAAAACAAGTCAGAAAGACCAATGCGTGTAATAGCAAGGGGACTTCACCCCTCGTGCACTAAGGAAGATATTATGAACGACCTTAAAGACAAAGGCCTTAACATTCTTGATGCCGTTAATATTATCAAAATGGAAAAGCAGCAGTCTGAGGGCGATCAGGATAAATTAGTTAAGCGTGGACTTCCACTATTTATGCTAAGCTTTGATAAAGACGAAAAAAAGGATTTAATATATGGTATTAAGTCTATTCTTAACATCGTGGTCAAAATCGAACCTATACGTAAGAACTCCAGGTCGATCCCGCAGTGTAAGCGTTGCCAAGGATTCAACCATACGCAGACTTACTGCCAGAAAGAACCGCGTTGCGTGAAATGCGCAGGTAAACATTTATCGGAAGAGTGTAAAACAAATAAGCAGACGCCAGCACTTTGTATAAACTGCCAAGGAAAGCATCCAGCGAACTATCGGGGTTGCGAAGTAGCGAAAGAGCTCCAAAAAAGACGCGATACGCTTAAAAATTCCATGCGAAATACGAAACAAAGTATATCCAAAACTGCTACCAAAAAAGCAGAGAAAAATATAAAATCCACCAATACTGACTTAAAGCCGGTAAATGAAAAAAAACCTAAAACTAGCACAGAAAATGCGTCAGAATCAAGTTCATCGAACACTGGCGTGCAGTCTTATGCCCAAGCGGTGACATACATGACTGAGAACTCACGGGTTCCCAGCGCGAAAAACCATCGGAACAGTAACGTAAATACTTCCGGTCGAGTTGTGACATTGGAAAACAATGAAAGGGACAGTACACAAGACCCTGTATCCCACGTGCTTTCCATAATTCTTGCAAAGCTCGAAGAGCAATGCAAAACTTATAAATTAGTTTTCGAAAGAATAGTTGCTCTTGAAAACAGCTTACAGAACACGCGTAATCATAACAGAATATGAAAGAACCGCTTAAAATTGTTACATGGAACGCCAACGGGCTCATTCAAAGACTCGACGAGTTAGAAATATTTATACGAGAAAAAGATATTGATATTTGCCTGGTCTGTGAAACCCATCTGACAAAATAATCGTGCGTCAATATAAGGGGATATAACGTGTACCACGCTTTCCACCCATCGGAAAGGGCCAGAAGCGGATCATCTTTGTTTATAAAAGAATGTATTGAACACTCAGCAGAAGTAAAAATTTAATTAGAATCAATGCAAGTAAGCACGGTTCGCGTTAGAAATAGACACTTCACATTCACTGTTTCGTCTATATATTGCCCATCGCGCTGTAAGGTTGAGGAAAGGGATTTCACAAACATTTTTAACTTCCTTAAACCAAATTTTATTATTGGTGGCGACTTCAACGCGAAACACCCTTTCTGGGGTTCAAGGCACGCCTCTCAGAAAGGTAGGGTGCTCTATAATGCGGGTATGCAAAACGGTTGCAATTTTCACTCGACGGGTAAACCAACATATTGGCCGACTGATAGAAATAAGATACCGGATCTAATCGATTTCTTTGTTGTTAAAGGAATATCAGGCAACTTTATAAAAGTTGAAGAAAGCTTTGACCTCTCCTCTGATCATTCTCCAATCATTATGACCGTAAGCGAAGCTCTAATTAAAAAAGAAAGAATGGTCAGATTAACCAGCGCGGGAACTAATTGGAATAACTTCAAAAAAGATATAGAAGTAAATATCGATCTGAGGGTATCTCTTAAAACACCGTATGAACTTGAAATAGAAGTTGATCGCTTCGTTGAAATCTTACAAAGTGCCGCGTGGAAAAATACTCCAAAGCAAAAGAAAACGCCGGTCAGTAATGTTCAAACTTATCCCGTGGAAATACAAGAGATGATTAAGGAAAAGAGAAAAGCGCGTAAGAAATGGCAACAAAGTCGGGCTCCGCAGCATAAATCACACCTTAATCGATTGTGCAACTCACTAAAAAAGGCTATTAAAGATCTAAAAAATAAAGAAATAGAAACTTACCTTGAAAGCTTATCGGCAGAAAAAGATTCGAATTATTCGCTTTGGAAAGCTATAAAAGGTATTAAAAAGCCTATAATACAAACCGCACCAATCAGGAAAAATCAATACGAATGGGCCAGGCATGATAAAGAAAAAGCACAAATTTTTGCAATGCATTTGGAAGATACTTTTAAGCCATTTGATGGACAAGCTTTTGCTCAAGATGCAAATACGTCGGATATAGACAATATTGCAATAAGATATGCAACACTAACCGAACTTAAGGAAGAAATTAAGAAACTCAAACCCAAGAAAGCTCCTGGATACGACTTAATCACGGGAGAGGTTCTTAAGGCACTGCCAAGAAAAGCTTTAATTAAGCTTCTGTTTATTATAAACGCCGCGTTTAGACTTGAACACATTCCTAGCCAATGGAAAGTAGCGGAAGTGATAATGGTTCTTAAGCCCGGTAAACCACCAACTGAAAAATCGTCATATAGACCAATTCACTTCTTCCAATTATATCCAAAGTATTCGAGAGAATATTGATTAGACGAATACAGCCGATAATAGAAGAAATGCATCTCATCCCATTCAGAAGTAAGCATTCTACAGTTGAACAAGTTCATAGAATAACAGATGTAATCGAAAGATCTCTTGAAGAAAAAAAGATTTGTTTAAGCGTATTTCTTGACGTTTCTCAAGCTTTTGACAAGGTCTGGCACGAAGGCTTAAAATTTAAATTACGACAAGTTTTGCCAGAACACTTATATAATATTCTAAGAAACTACCTTACGGATAGAGTATTCCGTGTCAAATGTGGAAATGAATATTCGGATTTTAAGGAAATAATGGCTGGGGTGCCGCAAGGAAGTGTTCTTGGTCCACTTTTATATCTACTATACACTCGTGATATACCGCAAGTGGAAGGAATGAAGTTAGCCACTTTCGCCGACGATACTACTATATTGGCAGTAGGTAAAACGGTCGAAGAGAATACCGAAAAATTGCAAGAGGCATTGGATAGAGTAAATGAATGGACAAAGGTTTGGCGAATCGCACTTAATGAGACCAAATCTGTGCATGTAAATTTTACTAATAAGAAAATTATTTATTTGCCGATTTTTTCGAACTCGGTTCAAATTTCGTTCGTAAACGAGGCTAAATACCTTGGAATGACACTTGATGCAAATCTTAAATGGAAATCGCATGTAAAGAAAAAACGCAAAGAACTAGAAAATAAATATAGAGATATGTATTGGTTACGTGGAAAATATTCCAAACTTAATATAGAGAACAAACTGCTTTTGTACAAGCAAGTGCTAAAACCAGTATGGACTTATGGTATACAACTCTGGGGTTGTACCAAAATAAGTAATATAAACATTCTACAAACCTTTGAAAACAAAGTGCTAGAAGGAATTGTTAATGCGCCATGGTATATTAGAAATAACGATATCCACAGAGATCTCGGCATTAAAACAATCGTAGATGAAATTAGAAACTACGCGAGAAAGCATAAAATTCGACTAGAAAGTCACGTTAATATCACAGTCCTTCAAGTTTTGGATGAAAGTAATCTACTGCGCCGTCTTCAAAGAACTAAACCTCTAGACCTGGCGCGATAAGTAACCGCGTCTAAACTGCGGAACTAGCAGGAGTTTCTAATGGGAAGCTAACCTGCCAAATGTTCTTATTTCGTGAGAAGAAAACTGCTTGATAAGTCGAACACTTAGTTGTAGTAACAATAAAAACCAACAAATACATTAGTTTGTTGAAGGGAGGTTTTTTAGTGGGTAAGAATCCCACACTACTATTAGCACGCGCTAGCGATCCTCATAGTGTCTTTTTGAAGATTTTCACCTACCCTCGGACAAAAAAAAAAAAAAAAAAATATGCAAGGACGTAAAAAACAGTAATAACAGCGCATGTGATGAATTTAAGAAAATAATAGTAAACAACAAAAGTAAACAAACGATAGTGGGAAGTAAAACGTCATTTGCAGAAATTGTCAAAAATGACAGCGGTCAAGATAAGGTAGTGCCAAAAATAAGAAAAGAGTTGCCACTTATAATAAAACCGAAAGGGAAACAAAATTGCAACAAAACAAGGGAGGATTTAAAAATTGCAAATATTGAAACCGCCCATAATGGCATAATAATTACTGAGAGTGAAGATACAAATGAAGGAAATAAAATTAAAAGTGCGATTGAAAAAGATATGGGAAATGATTATAAAATTAAGGTGCCAAACAAAATCAAACCAAGGATAATAATACCTAATATGAAGTTTAAAAACGAAGAGAATGAGTTTATTGGAAAATTTAAAAAACAAAACAATGTTATAGCAAACAGTGAGTTAAGATTAATAAAATATTTTGAAAATACGAAGAATAACCTAGTAAATTATAACGCGATTATTGAAATCGACCCTGATTCCTTTCCGAAAGTAATGGAAATAGGAAAACTCAGCGTAGGATGGGAGCGAAGTAAGGTATTCGATGGGGTTGAAATCATGAGATGTTTTAAATGTAAATGCTTTAACCACCAATCTATTGAATGTAAGAAAAAGGTAAAAAAAACATGTCTTAAATGCTTAGGGAACCACAAAACTAAAAAATGCAGCAATGAAAAAGTTAATAAGTGCATAAACTGCGAAAGAGCAAACGAAAAACTTAATCTAGGACTGGATGATAACCATACGACACTAGATAGATTATATCGAGTATACCTAAATAAACTGGAAGCAAAACGGAAAAGGATAGGTTACTAGCAACTAAATACTATCAAAGGTATTTATATGAACATGCAGGGTTTAACTTATAGTTTCATTGAATTAGAGCTATTAGCCGACAGTAAACAATAAGAGTTTATAATATTATCGGAAACACACCTTCCGAACGGCAAGTAATGGACAAAATAGATAACATAAAAATAAGCGGGTATAAACAGTGTTGGTATGTCGAGGTAAATTTACCTTTTCGAGGGAAAGCAAAAAACGACTAAAGGGAAAAAGGGAAAAAATATCTCTCTAGTGCAATTATGAGTGAAATTCGGTGAACTCGAAAAAGGAAGGAAACAAATTGGATTTCGAGCAAAAATTTGGTTAAAAGCTAATAATGTACCTATCTAAATCTGTGGTAATACACTAAATCTACTACGAAAAAGTATTTTTTTCAACTATTTATTTTTCTCCTTTCCTTGCATACATTCCTCGGCTCAGTGCTATCGGCTCTTTCTTCTCTTTTTTTTATATGCATTTCCAATAACAAAAAAAAATCCTGTATTTCAGATGTTACTTTTTTTTCCTGAAGATAAAGAACATTAAAGTCTTACGATAGTTGTCTACACAAAAATGTGATTTATTTTGCTTTTTGGTTGTCAATAAAGAATATACAGAGCTGTTCAAAATAATAGGGAATATCGCTGATAAACTGTACGTTGCTTTTTTTTTGCACACTTTACCGTTATTTACACAGTTGAAATGTCTTTGTGATGATGGGTCATAGATCAGTTAATCAGTTGTGTATTTGGTACTTTTTTTTTTTTTTTTTAATAGGTTTTTATTAATACTAATCGTAACTCTTAAATGCTAGACAAAAACGCTTAAAACTAGCTTAAATAACTTAACTATCTTATAATAACTTACTGGCTCTCTAAGCTAAACTTAATGCTTATTCTATTTCTTTCGATCTAATCTAACTAATGTAATTATTATAATCTATAACTAATTGAGGGACTAAGAAAAATTAATAAAGAAAAACTTAGAAGCAGGACATTTTTTATGTAAAAAAGACTTATATACTACTTAAAACCTAAATAAGCTTACATACTACCTTAAAATAAACTTAACTATAATTTTTTTTGTAAGCCAACAGGCTTTTTTTTTGAGTTTTTTTTTTGTTATACATATCTTACCCTAACCTAGAACTAAAGAACGCCTAAAGCTATGTATGTCGGCCGAAGGCATGCAAAAATACATGGTGGCCATATAGCCGTACTGTCCCTATCCGGGATCTATAGGGATCGACGAGGAGCTCCCTCAAGCCACCAGAATTGTTGGTGCTTTCGCTCGACGTCTTGGATATCTCGGGTTAACACCGACCTACTAAACCGGAGACGCTCCTCAGAGCTCCGTACGACGTCTCGCTCATAGTTGAGCCGCCTATCCATAGTTTTTCGGGCTACATGGAAGATTATCGGCACTGCCGCTGTATCCTGGATCAGACCTGCCTGATCGTAATAGAGGAATGCTTCTGGGGGGACAAAGCAGCTAAGGCGCACGCTCTCATGGTAC
The DNA here is from genome assembly GCA_949716465.1 of Chalcosyrphus nemorum. Lineage (NCBI taxonomy): Eukaryota > Metazoa > Arthropoda > Insecta > Diptera > Syrphidae > Chalcosyrphus > Chalcosyrphus nemorum. The sequence goes on from OX454334.1 coordinate 38,345,142, forward strand.
ATGTTATTGGGGTAGAAAGCCCCGGAGATTAGGTTATTCATTGAGGTCATTGCTCTCGCAATGTGCCTTCGAGTCATCTTGATTAGGAAATTGTCTACTCTTATCAGACTCGCTTTGTTGTAAAGGATCTCGTTGGAATAGAATTTTATGTACTGAGACTCTGGTGTTCTGTACAAGTGAAGGCAAGCCCGAAGGCAGGCCCTCTCAAACATCCGAATCCTTTCCATCCTGCTTGCCCCTATGTTGAACCACACAGGACATCCATATGCGATCATGGGCCGAATAAGGGCCATGTAGCAGATTACCTTCACCCTTGCATCGAGTTGGCTGCTATAAAACAGTCTCTTTGTAAGAGCGAAAGCGCCTCGAGCTCTGGTTAGAGCAATATCTACATGTTTATTAAAATATAGATATTGATCTAGCCAAATCCCCAGGTATCTGACTACATTTTGACATGCAAGTGGACGTCCGTGCTCTCCAACAATAGAGAACTTTCGCCAATTCTTCCTGGTATCCCAAGAGGCCCCAGACAACGGCGTTCTGAAAAGACTGGCCTCAGACTTCTGGAAGTTGATCTTCAACTTCCAGGTATCGCAATATCGCTGAATCTTATCGAAGTCACGCTGCAAGAGTGTTGCAATGACGTCAATCTTAGGTCCTGATCTGTACGCTATCAAATCGTCCGCGTACGCTATCACGTCTGGAAGAGATCCTATCAGATCAGCTGTGTAAATATTGAAAACGATCGGCGAATTAACCGCCCCCTGTTGCAGACCATTTTTAATTTCGAACGTCCCAGTGGAAGTTACGCTGCCATTTTTACAACGAACTTTCTACCAGTGAGCATATTAAGCCACATGTACAGTAGTGGTTTACTTATACCCAACCTGCTCAACTTGTAAAAGAGCCCTTCTAACCATACGGTATCGAAGGCCTTCTCCAAGTCAACCAGGCAGGCACCCGTGCATTGTTTCTTACTTTTGTTCCATTGGATATCCGACACGAGTTTAGACGCGGCATGCATTGTATCATGCCCCGCCTTAAAACCGAATTGGTTATCCGGAACAATTTTATTTTCCTCAACCCACATTATCATTGCTCTATGTAGCACTTTCTCGAATACCTTACTGATGTTCAGAAGGAGACTTATGGACCGGAGATTTGCCGGATTGGAACTGTCTTTTCCCCTTTTTGGGATTGGCTGAACCACCGCTGTTTTTCAATGCTCTGGATAATGGGCATTATTCAGTGCATTGTTGAACAGGGTGGAGTAAATGTTTACCGCTACTAGAGGAAGATGTCGAAGCACAATGTTCGATATTCCATCGATTCCAACTGATTTCTTCTTTCTCAGTGATTCGAAGATCGCTTGAAGTTCTACCTTCGATATGTAAGGGGGATGAATCCCTTCAATGGCATTGACATTGTTTGCAACATTGTCATCATTGAACCTGGTGAAGCCAGTATTCCCTGATTGCCAATGCTGCAAATCATATCGAAGGCGGAAGTTGTGTGCAAGGACTCTATTCTCCAGGTCGTGGTTCGGGCGAATGCTAGCATTTACCTTATACACATCCTGAAAAATGGTTCCTATAGCCTCAACCTTCTTCTGCGGATCCTCGCTCACGAAAAAGTCGTCATCGTCGACAGCGTCAACGGGATCTATTCCTGCTTCTGTAAGTAACTGTTCATTGTGAGTTGTACGAGGAATCTTCAGACACTGAAGCTCGTTGACATCGTTCCTCCGAAATATTTTATTAATCTGGGGGAATTCGAGGAGAGTGTTCTTGTTAAGTCTCGGGAAAAGCGATGCCAACGAGTCTTACTATAGTTGTAGGAATACGTTTGGACAAACTCTTCCAATTCCGCGATTTCGTTGGGAATAGTTATTTCGGCAATAATTCCGCAATGGTCACTGTCATACACGAACGTGCGTAAACAGTTTATCGTTTGTCGGTTCACGTCGGTCAGTTGTAACCGTTCGTCGAACAGGAGTAGATCCAGATAGGAGCCGCTTCTAGGAAACGATGGACTATCTGTAGCTTTCAAATCGAGCCGAAACTCGACATTGTGTTGACCTCACCAATTGAATAGTGAGTTCCCCCTAGTATTTGGTGTTTGATTTCCCCAATCTCTATGTTTGGCGTTCAAATCTCCATGAGGAAATAATTCTCCCCCAATTCCAGCCTTAGGCATCGGAACAATGTCTCGAGCTCGGACATGAATAATGTAGACTGAGGAACATCAGGAGCATAAAGTGCGACCACGAACATCTTTTTTCCACTACGGAGAGGGATGCACACAATACACGCTTCTAGCTCCCGGAACCTACGCACTTAACCACTGTACACGGCCTTATACCTTAGTTCTTTTCGAACGAGGATCGCAACACCGCCTCCACGAGTGGAGTTGGGTCGGTCTCTTCTTTCGATATTATATTTGTTGTGCCGTAACTTGCGTTTCTGGGTTAGCTTAGTTTCGCTAACCAGACACACATCAGGGCTTTGGTCGTCGAGCAACTTAAAGAGCAATTCCTTACGCTCGATCGTAATCAATGAATTCACATTGCCCGCAAGGATCTTCAGGGATTCCCCATTCGCGGCCGTACCCATTACGACTGAAGGTACGCTAAGCTCGGCAGAAGCGCGTAGATCCTGTCCACCCGGTTCGCCTGCTCTTGTATTTGGCGCTGGAATTGACTCATCTGCCCCTGGATAGAGAGCAAGATGGTCAATAACTCGCCTTGAGCTTCAGGTACCTTAGGCACTGGGGCCTGCACAGCTACCTTCTGTACCGTTCTCACCCTACCTGACGCCATTTGGGCGTAAGTAATACGGGGAGACACGGCTGGTGTTTGGGCCGAACCATGTGGAGCATTTACTACGATCTTCTGTTTTCGAGCTAGATTTGCTGTTTTTATGCATTGGAATTCTGGACAACCCCGATAATTTGCAGTGTGTCCCGAATTCCTGCATAGTACGCAGGACAGCTGGCTCTTATCTGCAACTCTCTCTTTACCCAGAGGACAATCCTCTGTCTTGTGGAACATTGCGCACTTGACGCATCGAGCCTGCATTTCACAGTTCGACGCGGCGTGCCCGAACCTTTGGCAGCGAACGCATTGAATAATGCCCTCGCTGCGTTTTAATTTAACCCAAGTTACAACCGGTGGTCTAGAACATGGATACGTCTTAGACCTTCCAAATTGCTATTGGGTGACAACTGAACAAGGAAGAACGGCAGCTTCCGATTCTCCCTTTTAGCCCTCACTGTGGTGAAAGGCTTTACTCCCACGAACGTTAAATCGTCGCAATTTATTTGCTGGAGCATCTTTAGGAGCTCCTCGGGTTCGGTGGACGGTTCCAACCCCTTCAAAAGCATTGTTTGCAGATTTTCCCCTTTCGGGGTGAAGGAGAAGAACTCCGTCGTCGAGTCCCTTAATAATAATTTATTTTTTTTTGTAATCATCTACCGAATTACATTAAATTGAATGTTTATCCTTATTAAACCTCTTAATAGTAAATTTGGAGCCTATGGCCGACTTACATAGTTCCATTGTATCCTTTAGCTCCATCTTGTAGGTAAGGATTGGGGGAACACGCACCTTGGGTACTTTGTTTTGGTGCTGTTGTTGTTGTTGTTTTTGTTTTTGTTGTTGATGTTGTGTCTGCTTCTGCTTCTGTGATTGCAGTTGTGACGGCTGCTGTTGCTGGATTGGATGCAGAATTTTTTGTTGCTGTTGTTGTGGCTGCTTTGCTGCATCAGTTCTTGATGTTGCATAGGCAGAACTTGTTGCTTAGTTTGCAACTTAAGCTGCTGTTGTTGTAGCAGTACAACCTGATTAATTGACTTTGGTTGTTGCTGTTGACTGGGTTGCTGTTGGCTTAGCTGTTGCTGCTCGATGGTCTGGAGTACAGCTTGACGCTCCGCCTCTCGCCTTGCTACTTGTTTGGCTTTAATGGTTTGTACTTGCTTCTGTAGCTGTCTTATACTGGAGGTTAGGCTTTCCAGTTCGGTATCCTCATCGTCTGAATTGTCTTGAGCTAGGGTGGCAAAGCTGTTAGTTGCCCCCATATAATTCGTGATGTCATCACTGTCGGAGACGTATGGTTCTAACACGTCTGTGGTTCCCATCGCTTGCGCCCCGTCTCTCACCTCAGCTGACAATTGGTCAACAGAACCAGATAGGGTGGGACGCTTTAGGTTTGGAGTCGGCTTGGCTCTCCTGCTCCTCTTTGTATCATTGCTGACTAGTACAGGTACTGAAGCCTGAAGGGATGAAACTTCAGTCTCCACGGATTTTGTTTTTTCGGCCGCTACTCCCGCTACTGGGAGCGCAGACCGTAAACTGTTCATCGCGTACGTATGCTTTTTTTTTATTATTTTTTCTGTCACTTTGAAATATTATTTTATTTTTTTTAACAAAACACAAATGAATATGGTCTGACCAGGAATAGAACCTCGGTTCGTCAAGCACCGGTCACAAATTAAGCACTACACCCAGTAGACGGTTTGCTGTCTATATTTTTTTTTTTTTTTTTTTCCCGAGGGTAGGTGAAAATCTTCAAAAAGACACTATGAGGATCGCCAGCGCGTGCTAATAGTAGTGTGGGATTCTTACCCACTAAAAAACCTCCCTTCAACAAACTATTGTATTTGTTGGTTTTTATTGTTACTACAACGACTGTTCGACTTATCGAGCAGTTTTCTTCTCACGAAATAAGAACATTTGGCAGGTTAGCTTCCCATTAGAAACTCCTGCTAGTTCCGCAGTTTAGACGCGGTTACTTATCGCGCCAGGTCTAGAGGTTTAGTTCTTTGAAGACGGCGCAGTAGATTACTTTCATCCAAAACTTGAAGGACTGTGATATTAACGTGACTTTCTAGTCGAATTTTATGCTTTCTCGCGTAGTTTCTAATTTCATCTACGATTGTTTTAATGCCGAGATCTCTGTGGATATCGTTATTTCTAATATACCATGGCGCATTAACAATTCATCTTAGCACTTTGTTTTCAAAGGTTTGTAGAATATTTATATTACTTATTTTGGTACAACCCCAGAGTTGTATACCATAAGTCCATACTGGTTTTAGCACTTGCTTGTACAAAAGCAGTTTGTTCTCTATATTAAGTTTGGAATATTTTCCAAGTAACCAATACATATCTCTATATTTATTTTCTAGTTCTTTGCGTTTTTTCTTTACATGCGATTTCCATTTAAACTTTGCATCAAGTGTCATTCCAAGGTATTTAGCCTCGTTTGCGAACGAAATTTGAACCGAGTTCGAAAAAATCGGCAAATAAATAATTTTCTTATTAGTAAAATTTACATGCACAGATTTGGTCTCATTAAGTGCGATTCGCCAAACCTTTGTCCATTCATTTACTCTATCCAATGCCTCTTGCAATTTTTCGGTATTCTCTTCGACCGTTTTACCTACTGCCAATATAGTAGTATCGTCGGCGAAAGTGGCTAACTTCATTCCTTCCACTTGCGGTATATCACGAGTGTATAGTAGATATAAAAGTGGACCAAGAACACTTCCTTGCGGCACCCCAGCCATTATTTCCTTAAAATCCGAATATTCATTTCCACATTTGACACGGAATACTCTATCCGTAAGGTAGTTTCTTAGAATATTATATAAGTGTTCTGGCAAAACTTGTCGTAATTTAAATTTTAAGCCTTCGTGCCAGACCTTGTCAAAAGCTTGAGAAACGTCAAGAAATACGCTTAAACAAATCTTTTTTTCTTCAAGAGATCTTTCGATTACATCTGTTATTCTATGAACTTGTTCAACTGTAGAATGCTTACTTCTGAATGGGATGAGATGCATTTCTTCTATTATCGGCTGTATTCGTCTAATCAATATTCTCTCGAATACTTTGGATATAATTGGAAGAAGTGAATTGGTCTATATGACGATTTTTCAGTTGGTGGTTTACCGGGCTTAAGAACCATTATCACTTCCGCTACTTTCCATTGGCTAGGAATGTGTTCAAGTCTAAACGCGGCGTTTATAATAAACAGAAGCTTAATTAAAGCTTTTCTTGGCAGTGCCTTAAGAACCTCTCCCGTGATTAAGTCGTATCCAGGAGCTTTCTTGGGTTTGAGTTTCTTAATTTCTTCCTTAAGTTCGGTTAGTGTTGCATATCTTATTGCAATATTGTCTATATCCGACGTATTTGCATCTTGAGCAAAAGCTTGTCCATCAAATGGCTTAAAAGTATCTTCCAAATGCATTGCAAAAATTTGTGCTTTTTCTTTATCATGCCTGGCCCATTCGTATTGATTTTTCCTGATTGGTGCGGTTTGTATTATAGGCTTTTTAATACCTTTTATAGCTTTCCAAAGCGAATAATTCGAATCTTTTTCTGCCGATAAGCTTTCAAGGTAAGTTTCTATTTCTTTATTTTTTAGATCTTTAATAGCCTTTTTTAGTGAGTTGCACAATCGATTAAGGTGTGATTTATGCTGCGGAGCCCGACTTTGTTGCCATTTCTTACGCGCTTTTCTCTTTTCCTTAATCATCTCTTGTATTTCCACGGGATAAGTTTGAACATTACTGACCGGCGTTTTCTTTTGCTTTGGAGTATTTTTCCACGCGGCACTTTGTAAGATTTCAACGAAGCGATCAACTTCTATTTCAAGTTCATACGGTGTTTTAAGAGATACCCTCAGATCGATATTTACTTCTATATCTTTTTTGAAGTTATTCCAATTAGTTCCCGCGCTGGTTAATCTGACCATTCTTTCTTTTTTAATTAGAGCTTCGCTTACGGTCATAATGATTGGAGAATGATCAGAGGAGAGGTCAAAGCTTTCTTCAACTTTTATAAAGTTGCCTGATATTCCTTTAACAACAAAGAAATCGATTAGATCCGGTATCTTATTTCTATCAGTCGGCCAATATGTTGGTTTACCCGTCGAGTGAAAATTGCAACCGTTTTGCATACCCGCATTATAGAGCACCCTACCTTTCTGAGAGGCGTGCCTTGAACCCCAGAAAGGGTGTTTCGCGTTGAAGTCGCCACCAATAATAAAATTTGGTTTAAGGAAGTTAAAGATGTTTGTGAAATCCCTTTCCTCAACCTTACAGCGCGATGGGCAATATATAGACGAAACAGTGAATGTGAAGTGTCTATTTCTAACGCGAACCGTGCTTACTTGCATTGATTCTAATTCAATTTTTACTTCTGCTGAGTGTTCAATACATTCTTTTATAAACAAAGATGATCCGCCTCTGGCCCTTTCCGATGGGTAGAAGGCGTGGTACACGTTATAGCACGGTAGTTTTGTCAGATGGGTTTCACAGACCAGGCAAATATCAATATCTTTTTCTCGTATAAATATTTCTAACTCGTCGAGTCTTTGAATGAGCCCGTTGGCGTTCCATGTAACAATTTTAAGCGGTTCTTTCATATTCTGTTATGATTACGCGTGTTCTGTAAGCTGTTTTCAAGAGCAACTATTCTTTCGAAAACTAATTTATAAGTTTTGCATTGCTCTTCGAGCTTTGCAAGAATTATGGAAAGCACGTGGGATACAGGGTCTTGTGTACTGTCCCTTTCATTGTTTTCCAATGTCACAACTCGACCGGCAGTATTTACGCTAATATTTCGATGGTTTTTTTGCGTTGGATACCCGTGAGTTCTCAGTCATGGGACCGCTTGGGCATAAGACTTCACGCCAGTGTTCGATGAACTTGATTCTGACACCTTTTCTGTGCTAGTTTTAGGTTTTTCTTCATTTACTGGCTTTAAGTCAGTATTGGCGGATTTTCTATTTTTCGCTGCTTTTTATAGTTATAGTTTTAGTTAGTGTATTTAGCGATATTTGGCTATTCTATTACAACAACATAGTAATTCAGTATAAAATAAATATAATGATAGACTCTAGTCATACTTCATTTTTACATAATTAATAATATTTTGCTTAAATCTACTTAAATGACTCTCTAGTTTTAATTCATTTGGCAATTCGTTAAACATTTGAAATCCTTTGTACAATATATTATTTTGGGCTCTTTGCGTTCTACAAAATGGAAGACGGAAATCATTTCTATTTCGCACGTTGTAATTGTGTACATTACTGACATATAATATTTTACTACATAGATACCTGGGTAACAAATCATTTTTCATTTTAAACACAAAAATAAGTACATTCATAATTGTTCTTTGCTTTACACTTAACCATCTCAACACATTTAACATATTTACAATTGGAGTTATCCAGTGACACTTTAAAATAATACGCATTGCCCTATTTTGTAATTTTTGCAGTCTCTCTAGCATTGTGCTATTCGCTAAATATACTACTGTTGAACAATATTCAAAGTGTGGCTTAATAATAACATTATATACATTTATTGCACTTATTGTCTAAATTCTTTTTCTTATTCTACTAAAGAAACTTATGTTTTTACCTATTTTCTTTGTCACATAATCAATATGGCTATTAAAGTTTAAATTTTCGTCAATTATAATTCCTAGATACTTCATTTCGTTAACATTTTCAATTACTTCATTATTGATTAATACATTATTGTCAGGTTGTCCATTTATAAACATGCATTTGGTCTTGTTTACGTTTAAACTCAATTTGTTCATCTGAAACCACCTCTCCAAAAGATTCAGATCATGATTAACTTTCACAACCCATTCATTCATATCGCTACTCGAAACATATAGAAGACCATCATCTGCAAAAAGTTGCAGACGCGAACACTCAACAACATTTGGCATTTCATTAACATATATTATAAATAATAATGCACCTAAAACTGAACCTTGCGAAACACCAAGAACTACATTTATTTTATCAGATATTGAACCTTCCACCTTTGTTCGTTGGGTGCGCCCTTGCAGGTACGATTCAAACCATTTCAACTCGGTTCCCTTTATACCGTACATTTCTAGCTTGTCCAGCAGGATCCCCCTGTCGATTGTTTCAAAAGCTCGTCTAAGGTCGATAAAAACAGCAGCAATTTTCTTCTTCGAATGAACCTCGGTCTTCCACTCGGCAATAATGAGATTAAGTAGCGATTCACAGCTATGCCTCCCTCTGAACCCAGATTGGCACTCCGCAAATAGCTTGTTGTCGTCCATGTATTTCTGAAGCTGTTGTTGCACGACTTTTTCCAAAATTTTGGCTTCATTGGGCAGCATGTTTACTGGCCGAAAATCAGTTGGTTTCATTGGGTTCTTTATTTTTTCGATCGGAACCACAATGGATTCTTTCCATATTTCCGGGAATACACCACTAGTCATTGATTTATTTATTATTTTACACAATTTGGGACCAATACTATAAAATGCGTCATTAATCATGCTTACACTTAACATGTTTGCATCCTTTTTATTTTTCATGTTCTTTAACGTATTTTTAAGGTCGTTCAGAGTTATAGTCTTGAATTTGAAAGTTTTATTTGTATGCTGAACTAAATTTACATATGTCACTGGGGGGATGGCTCTGTTTAAATCACACACACTTTCTACGAAAAAAACATTGAATTTACTGGACATTGTTTTACAGTCATTCACTAGAACATTATCGAACACAATACTTTTTATTGCACTTTTTTGTTTTTTTAGCACCAATGATTTTATAGTTCTCCACATTGCTTTTTGGTCTCTAGCTGCATTTATTTTTTGTGTAACCCACTCACTTTTAGCTTTGTCAAGCGCTGATTTAAAGGTATTTCTGGCTCTCCTATAGTTTTCCCAGTCACTAGGTAAGTTTGACCAAACAGCCATCCAATAATTGTATATTTTAACATTTCACATCATTTTGAGCGCATTATTAAACCAATTATTTGACCCCGACACATCAACAAATCTTTTACATTTTAATGAGTCCACTGCTGTCCTTAAACCCGTTGTAACATTCCTTGCTAATACGTTCACCTCACTGTCGTAATCATTATTCTCCCTTTCTAAGTTACGATGAACACACTGGCAGAATTTTCGTCTGTCATACTTCACTACTTCAATTTTTTTCTTTGTACTTTTTAATTTCATTCTTATTTTTAAAATAACTTCAATAGTTTCGTGATCACTTATTTTTAAACTTTTCACCACATTTGCCTTTACATTATCATTGTTTGTGATTACGTAGTCTATTATCGTTCGCGAATCAGGGGCAATTCTAGTTGGGTTATTGACTATCTGCTTCAGTGCTCTATCTCTTAATATTCGTTTCATTCTTAAAGCATATGTATCACATTTCAGCCAGTCAATATTCACGTCTCCCATAACTATAATTCTATTTTCAATTATTGGCAATCTATCTAAATATTCTTCAAATCTATCACAGAAATTAGCTTCAGATGCACTTGGTGATCTGTAAACACCTGCCACTATTAACATATGTTCTCTAAACACCAATTTTATTACTAGCCACCAACTTTCCTTGCCTACGGAACTATTCTCCAATTGTTCTATTGTCCAGTGATCGCGTACATAAAATATAACGCCTCCAGTATGTGTTGAAATTGAGTCACATCTCACTATTTGGTAGCCTTCTACACTAATTTCACTGTCTTCAATTTTTGATGTTAGATGTGTTTCCGTTAGACAAACAAGTTCATACTTTCCAGAAATAATTATATTTTCACATTCATTAAAATTATTTGTCAGACCTTCTATATTTAGGTATAAACACTTACACTTCGTTAGTTGCTAATATAGAATTTTTTGTTTTTCAAATTGCAACTTTCTCTTGAATACCGGACATTCCTCACTCCTTGTATCATGATCAACATCTATATGCGGTAGATGAAGATATTCTTTACTTCTAATGCAACTAACACATTTCACGGAATCACTCACACAATCAGCTTTTTTATGTTCTCCACCACACTTTAAACACGCTAATTTATCTTTACACACTTTAGCTGAGTGGTTGAATCCTAAGCAATTATAACACCTCTTCACGTTTATTTCCTCTCCTGCTTTTTTGGATATACTTTGTTTTGTATTTCGCATGGAATTTTTAAGCGTATCGCGCCTTTTTTAGAGCTCTTTCGCTACTTCGCAACCCCAATAGTTCGCTGGATGCTTTCCTTGGCAGTTTATACAAGTTGCTGGCGTCTGTTTATTGGTTTGACACTCTTCGGTTAGATGTTTACCTGCGTATTTCAAGCATCGGTGGCGGAGGACGTGATTTCTTTTGATATTGATTTTCTGGCAAATCTTTGTTTTTTTTCAAATTTTTGTGGTTCGACTTCAGGTGAGATACCTGCTTTGCGTTTTTTGCTAGGTCTTTTCTTTTCGAACCAGTTCGCTTCCCGTGCTAGCTCTTCTTCATCAGTATGGTATTCATGACTAGATGAGCGGTGTGGGCTATATGCATTTTCCTTTTGTAGACACGTGTTTCTTAAGGCATTATTTTCTTTCCTTAATAAGTCTACCTCTTTCTTAAGCTCTCGGTAGAGCAGTTCCATTTCGGTAAGCTTGGTACGGAGTTCGCCGTTTTCCTCCTCAACGCTTTTAATTTTCACTGAGTCCCTAAGTTTTTCACGCGCTTGCGCTTCCGGCGGACTTCGTTTTCCGGAGACAGTCGAGATCGATATACCCTTGTACTTTTACAGAAGGGATTTACTAGTTGCAATAAATGGCTCTCCCCAGAATCCATAGAGCCGACCTCAGAAGAGGGTGGATTTTCCAGTGTAACTGGACTGCCACCTGGGGTATTATATCGCTAAGTTTTATTCATTGCATATTTGTGTATACGCTATACTCGGTATACGGAGGGTGGATTTTAGTCGCCTCTTCGGGTAGGGGTATATTCTAACCCCTACCCGAAGGGGCTATATGTAGTACGAAAAAACGAAAAGAAAAAATAGTTTATCAAAAACAGCGATTTGCAATTAGCCGAAACACGTCTACACTGTAAAGCGTTTTATGAACGACTGTGTATTTGGTACTGTGGTGTAAAGTATTCGGAAAGTGCCTTTTACTGTGTTCAAAATAATAGGGAATTTTCTTTTATCTTTCATGCATTATCTGAAAACTGAGAGGCGGAGTACAAACCCTTCAATTTATTGCTGACACATTAGGAAGATCTATCAATTTTGTTTTTAATGCACTTTCAAGAACCCGAACCGAAGAAACAAGGGGTAGACAAAAAAAAAAACGACTCCAACTGATGCCTCTCATATTGTGCTACTAGCAAAGAAGGACCCCTTTATGTCTTCAAGAGCCATTGCCGCGGAACTTAACAATATTGTCAGTGCGCCAACTGTCCGAAGAAGGTTGCTGCAAAATAAACTGCCCGGAAGAATTGCTCGGAAAATTCCGCTACTAAGCAAACAAAACATTAAGGCAAGAAAGGATTTTGCCTTGCGATTCAAAAATCACACCAAAGAGATGTTTCGCAACATTCTTTGGAGTGATGAAACCAAAATAAATTTATTTGGTTCTGACATTGGGAGAAATGTTCGGCGTCCTTAAGGAAAAGAGTTCCACTTTCGGTTCACAACAAAACCGAGAAACATGGAGGCGGTAGCATCAAGGTGTCACCCGATCTCAATCCAATTGAGAATACTTGTTTTTGAGCACAAAACTGTTTTAAAGAAAATTGTGGTTCAGAAAAACTTATTTTTTTCAATAAAAGGCTTAAGTGAAAAATAAAGGGAATTTTGGCGAGATACGGAGGGAAAAAAAAGGAAAAAACAAGACTTTTTCGAGGTAAAAACCATCCCAAAGACATACCGACACTGGGTGTAATGACTATTCATGTTTCTCAAACTCAACACATACAGGCGGTACCACGATCTATATTAAAAATAATTGGAAAGTTAGAAAAGTTTTAGAAAAATCAGTTGATTATAAAAGATGGATTCTAGCATGCAAATGCGAACGAAACCATATGGAAGTAGTAATAGCGGCTACATATAAATCCCCGGAAAGCTCCGATAGAGAATTTTGCGATTTTCTAGAGGAAAATATTGAGAAACTAATTCAAAAACAAAAAATATAGTAATTGCTGGAGATTTCAACATTGACTGGAGCGAAAATCAACTTTATAAAAGAGAAATTAAGAGGATACTTGACGGTAACTGTCTTTCTCAAAAAATTACAGAATTTTCAGGAAACACTGCAACTTCAAATAGTATAATCGATTATGTAGTTTCAAATATGCACATGAACAAAATTGAAGAATTTCGACCCATCAATACGCTAAGAACGAGTGAAAAAATTATTGAAATGGTTGTAAAGCAACAGATAGTGGAATATCTTGAAAGGAACAACATCCTATCCATATATCAATCTGGATACAGAAAAAAATATTCCTGTGAGGCAGCGATAAACCACATAGTAAATGAGTGGTAGGAAGGAGGAAAAAAGAAGAAAATCAGAGCACATTTCGTAGATTTTAAACGTGCGTTTGAAACAATCCACAAAGAAATACTACTAGAAAAATTATATAAGTATGGAATACAAAATAAAGAGTTGGACTGGTTCAGATCGTTTTTAACAAATAGAACACAACGGACTAAAGTAAACAATAGCATTTCAGACTTCATTGATGTTAAACAAGGCGTTTCACAGGGTCAATTTTAGGTGCATTGTTATTTATTATATACATTAACGACATGCCGGCTGTTATACAATTTAGCAAGATCCTCTTATACGCAGATGATACGCTAGTCTATGCTGAGGGAAAGAACGCAGATGAATGCAGAAGTAAAATTAAACAAGATATAGATCTGATAGTTACATGGCTAAAAATGAACAAATTAAAACTGAATGAACGTAAAACAAAACTAATGGAAATAAATCTACAGAGTGAAACTAATATCGAAAAAATGCTACAATCCGCCTGGAGCGAATCGTATGATACCCTATCCCTATCTTATTTGGTCGTGTCAGTGGGCGGTGGAAAATGTATTCACAAAATTTTCTATTTTGCCCTATAAACTAATATTTTTACTCGAAAATTAATTTAAACACCCCTAAAAAGTGGGCGTGGCCATACACAATGTATAGACAATTTGTAGATTAAGTGGATATCTACATACTTGCCCAAGTAAGTTTTTTCAAAATTTAAGGCCCAAAAACTGGTGACACACAGACGGACGGACGGACGGACGGACGGACGGACATAGCTCAATCGACTCGGCTAGTGATGCTGATCATTTATATATATACTTTATTGGGTCTATCTGTAATATTTCTCTATGTTACAAACTATGAATCAAACCCTTAGGATAGGGTATAATAAATGGGGAACAAATTGAAAACGTAGACAGCATCAAATATTTGGGAATGATCATTGACAAGCAGTTAAATATGAATGAGCATGTAGACATATGCAAAAAAATTGGTAAAAAAATCGGATTTTTAAAAGAATTAGAAGACAAATGGATGATATGACAGCTATAATAGTATATAACACAATAGTTAAACCACATTTCGAATTTTGTGCTACAATACTTTACTCGAGCTGTAACCAAGCAAAGGTAGAAAGGCTTCAGAAGCTGCAAAACAAGGCGATGAGGAGTATCCTGCGATGCAACAGATAAACTTCAATAACATTTATGCTGGAGGCGTTAAAATGGTTGAATGTGAAACAAAGGTTGGAGTACAACACATTGTTGGCTGTTTTTAAAATAAAATATGGTGCAGCACCTAGGTACTTAACTAACGAAGTCAGACGAGTGGGAGATGCCCAGCCGTACCAATTGTGAAATGTAAATGATTTTCGATTACGCAATCAATCTTCATCATTCGCTTAGAATACACTACCGACTAATATTAAAAATGAACAAAATTTTATAATATTTTAAAGTAAATGTATAGATTTTGTAAGAAGAAGTATATAAGAGAAAAAAGACTGAATTCTAATTCATTTGAATTAAATAATATATGTAAATATAAAAATATATATTTATATGGATTATGCAAAATATTGAATTTTATACTAATAAATGAAATCAATCAATCATGATTCCTTCATAATGCTGAGCCATGTAAAATATTGGCAATTTTCGTCTGTATCAGAGGTCAATATGTATTCCTCGATAGCAATCTGCCAATACGGTGGCCCTATTCTAACATCAGGGTCTACGCAGTGTCTAGTTGAGCTTCTTCAGAATACGTAGCAGTCCCAATCAACAAGGGCGTTCTTCTGATTATGACCTCGGAAAACCAGTGATTGTTTTGAACGTCCTAAAAATTAAATCAAGAAGGGTTCAGAATTCACCCACACAAAGACCATTCACTATAAAAGTTGACAATCACAAAAGCATTGCCAACGATTTGATGGATGGGAAGAGGTCCTTAGGCAAGACTTCGAACTTATGGATAAATTTGACTATTTATATGGGTACACTTTTCATGCGGAAAGAAAAAAAAAAAGTTTTTGCCTGGATAAAAATATTTGTATAGAATCATACTATAGTACAATTTTAGTTAGATTTTTATTTGGATCTATTTGTAAAGGAATGCAACTATTGTAATCTTGAAAAAAATTAGCTTCTAGGATTTGATGACATTTGACATTATCAAAATGTTATTATAGAGAACACAAAGAAAGTTGGTCAGTCAATTAAGTCTGTTTACCTGTCCTTATCCGTTTATTGGATTGCAGCCTAAACGGCTAAGCCGATGTTCTTCATACTTCATACGGAGGTGTTGGGTTTTTGAAATTATTGAATCAAGACAGTTTAAGATTATCGATATTATGAAAAAATATCGATAGTGGGGTAAAATAATGTACTAAGACATACACTTGAAATAGCAAAGGATTAGAAGTCCACAGTCCAAAAGTTCACAATTGACTTTTGACTCACGTGGTTGAATTATAAGAATTGCAAGCACCACTTAAATATCTTCGTAAATACATAGCGAACTCGGAAATTTCATCTACTCCAGTCTGTATTGTGCCAAGCAACATTTTGCTTTGACAACAATTTGCAATATTGTTATACAACAAAAGGCTACATAAAACAGAGATACATAAAACAAACCAATTTGGCCTTTAGAAGTATCCTACACGGCTCACATGTGAAGTGATGAATTAAAGTCAGAATTGGCGGACACAGACGTTTTTTATAGTTTGTGTATAACTAGCAGTATTTTTGGCCGAGATATTATTCGCATTTCATTAGAATAGGTTTACAGCGGAAAAACAAAACAAAAAAAAAAAACAATTAAGAATATTACATCATACTCGTGGTTTGGAAACATAATTTTCATGTTAAATACACGAGTATTCACTGAAGATATTACAAGATCACACTGGGGCAGAATACCCTAATAATTGGCATTAAATCAACATACAAAACTAGGAACCTGAAATTTTGCCTAGTTATTGTTGGGCTGTAGAAGTGTACACATTTTTAAAATCCGACAAGTCCACTTTTACAAAAATATGTTTTTTACTGATTTCACAAACAATACGAAAAAACTTTCTTCGGCAAATATGTAGATCTTCACTTACTCTACAAATCTTCAATATATTGTGTATGGCCGCGCCCACTTATTAGGGGCGATTTTGCTAAGAAAATGTTTTTTGACGATTTTCTTAGAATAATATCAATTCTTAGTAACAAAATATATTATCTGTTGAAAATTCTGCAAAATCTATACTGGAACGGAATGACAGGGTATTTTGTGACGGATATATGTACATACATATGTAACCACCATGTCTTCGATAGGTTTGATATCCTAAAACAAAAAAAAAAAATATTATAAACCGAAGGCATCATATCAAATTCACGAAAGTGCTAAAAAGTAGCAGGAGTTTTTTACGGAAATACAATATACATATAACGCAGATTTGGCTGACACAAAAATAAAAACTCGGACGAGCCCGGCACCCAACTAAAAGTCTACGCATTGCACTTTGTAACATACCCAAAGTTCAAGACCCCATACCAAGATTTCAAAATTATTCGCAGGTTAACAAAAATTCGGGTTTCATACAAAGAAAAAACACCAATATTTTTTCTGAATCACCTGAGAAAAATTCAAGCGTCAACTAAGCTGCGCTGTGATGAATCAGATAAGTCTTAAAAGAAATCATTTCCATTTTTTAATAATGTGGATATTACATGATCGAAAAATAAGCAAAAAATATACATATTCTTAATTTAGTAATTGGAATTAATGCTAGCTTTTGGGTCACTTTGCCCCACTGTGCGTCGGTGGGTGTAATTTTGTTTAGTAGCTGTGCGCACCAACGGGGTAATAGTATTTATCATTATCCCAATATTTCAGGATACTGGCATCTTATTCACGCCAATGCGGTAAAAGTAGCGAATCATCAACCAGACAGGCCGTCACCGCTAGGATAGTGTGACCAACGATAAGCAAATTCATGTCCATCAGAATTTCGAAAAGTGAAAGAGGAAACCCCCCTAAATTGCAAACAAATTTAAGGTTAAGGAATACTCTGTCATTTAAAGACACGCTCATAGTCCGGTCAAATTTCATAATAACTTTTGCAGAAGCTGCCCGGACGAAGAGGAATCGTTTTACAACTATCACATTAACGTCTGTATGGGCTCAAATCCATTCTTACAACTTAGCAATTTGCACCTGACATATCCTTAGTCATCACATCCTCATCGAAAGTGGTTTTCAGCTTACCAAAAACTTACAACTCCTTCATTTAGAAGAAATCCAGTTGAATTAATATGAAAGTCGTTATTACTGTACAGGTATACCCCGGTTTGCCCCGCCGGGTATATCGTCAGTAGCTAATTGTGTTGGCTCTGTTTAGTAAAAAAAAACTCTTTATGAATAGATTTATTTTCTCCAAAATTCTGGTATATCAGCAGTAGCTAATTGTGTTGGCTCTGTTTAGTAAAAAAAACTCTTTATGAATAGATATATTTCCTCCAAAAGGTGCACAGTTCTCGACAACGTAGATTTACTGTATCGGATTCAACTGTAGATGGTAGGCTTCTTTAACGATTCGTGGACCAAATTATAAATTTTATTTATTTCTACTGGCTCAGAAATACAACCAGCCGTATTTTATATAACTGCCTTTTCTCTATTGAAAATGTTTTCTTCGATATTATTTTTATATTCTCATACTTTTTTTTTAATGTAGCATTTCTCTATTCACAATGAACGTACTGTTATATTCTTCCGTTATTTTTTGCCACGTATGTAATTTTTCTTTAAGGAAGACTACATCACTTCTTTTACTTTCTATAACTTTACTATACTTTTTTACTAATTCCATTAATTTATTTACTTCTTCACAAGTACTTCTTTTACCACTCATATTTATTTTATTAATTTGCATTGTGTATTTAAATATCCAAACCACAAAAACGTTATATAAACAATAAACACAACTGAATGATAGAAAGCTTCGAAGTACATAAATGAGTTTGACATTGACATTGGCCTACAAAACCAACAAAAAAAGTTAAACCGAAGTTTAACTAAACGTTCGTTCAAGTTGCACTGTAAAACACTCACGGCTTAAGCCTTAGTTTAAACTGAGTTTAAACTCCATGAGAGTTTAACTAAACCGAAGTATAAACTCGCACTGTAAAACCGGCAGTAAATAAAATAAAATAAGTTAAATTTTTTCCGAGGTAAACCAGCTTAAAGGCAATATTTTTATTATATTTGCCCCGCACAACGTTGTTTCGCTTAACGTCGTGTTTTTCAAGAATGCATTAACGACGTTAACCGGGATATGCCTGTATTTTTAACATGACTAGTTCAACTAAGAATGTAAGCAAAAATACGGAAAATTCAATTTTTCCTGAATTCAAAATTAAAATAAACATACACACTTAAAGTTTGCCCCATACAAATATATGCGTGCATATGGACACACTTTTTATTATATTATTATTATTATAATATAGTTGCTCGGCAACCAAACAAACACCATCATATATCTGCTCAGCTCCACTTTAAAGAGCAAACCCAATTCGCAATATTTTGTATTCGAAGATAATTGTTTGTGACATTTGAACCGAGTTCGACATTTTGGGTGGAGTTCGTTCGTTTTAAAATGCATTGCTTTAGGGGGCACTGCGTTTGTATGTTCCTATGACCTAGTGTATATACATATTTACATGTAGAAATTCGTGATTTTGTTATGTACTAGTAAGGTTTATCATATATAGGCCTATGCGGGCAATTCTGTTATAAATCTTTTATGATAAAAGCCCCAAAAATCTTCCTTTTATTCTGATATTGTTTATACCTAATGATATCATAGCAGATTTTTCCAGGTAGAATACCAAAAAAGGAAATCATAATATTTTTTTTGACAGATCGAATTTTTGTATGGGCATTCATAACAGGA
The DNA here is from genome assembly GCA_949716465.1 of Chalcosyrphus nemorum. Lineage (NCBI taxonomy): Eukaryota > Metazoa > Arthropoda > Insecta > Diptera > Syrphidae > Chalcosyrphus > Chalcosyrphus nemorum. Next base: position 38,364,437 of record OX454334.1, read on the forward strand.
TAAAAGATTTCGCCGAATAGGCCCAATTTTTTGTTAGTAAGTTTTAAGATAGGTCAGCTCCAACCACGAGCAACGATGTCATTAAGTCAACGGCCTCACCGTATTTATTTGCTTACTTCAATTCATTTATGTTATTTATGTGGCGTCAGCACTTCATGCTGAATCGTTCACCTTTTCGTTTACTCTATGTCAGCAATATGTTGCACTTTACCTTTTTACTTTATGTAAGCAATATTTTGTACTTTACTTTTTCTTAGCAATATGTTGTCAGCAATAATTTGTATTTCATGTTTTTACCTCTATTAATCATATTTGTTAATAAGTGCTAATGCAGAAATTTATATGTATAAATAAGACTAAATAAATTTTTGTGTAGAGATCGGAGACTTGCCATTTTATTTTCCTAGCTATGTTTCTACTGGCAAAGGTTAGGTCTACGATTGAACCTGATCTGCCGATATTGAAAGTGTCTTTTTTTCCTTCGTTTACAAGCACCAGGTCGAGTTTAGCAAATGCATCCAATAATGCCTCCCCTCTGTGGTTGGTTTTAGTGCTGCCCCTTTCGACTGCCCATGCGTTGAAGTCTCCAGCTATAATAACCGGTGATTTCCCTCGCACATCATTTACAAGTACATCCAGCATCTGTTGGTATTCTGCCATACTCATACTAGGTGGAGCATAGCCACTTAAGAAATGGATTCCTTTCACTTTTGCGTAGGTGAAATTTGGTCTTTTGTTTGTGCTCTTGCGCTCAAATGAATGGCTTCCGCAGCTCCAGATGGTTGCTTTCTTAGTGGTGTCATCTACCCATCTTGCCTTGGTATGGGAGCTTTTGTACTGTTCGCATATAAGGGCTAGGTCTGCTTCTTCTTCTTTGACTGTCTGTGTAAGCAGATCCTGTGCGGCTTCACAGTGATTAAGATTTATTTGGATGCACTTGATTGCTTATTTATCAATACTCGTATCGCGTTTTTGTAAACTGCACATCTGTAGCTTCCGGTGGCATGGTTATGGAACACTTCGGCTCTGCTGTACATGTTTTATCTGTGTCCTTTATCCCCACATCTTAGACATGTTCCTGTCGGTCAATCTCGTTCTTAGTGCCTAGAAATATGTCCGTATTCTAGACACTCGAAACACCTAGTTGGAGTGATGTACTCTCTTACTCGGCATCTGACCCATCCTATCTTTAGGCGTCCCGCCGCGATAATCTGGGTCGCCACATCTTCTGGTAGACTGATAAGGGCAGTTTGCGTTCCGTCCCTCATTTTCCTCATAGACTTAACAACATCTGTGGTGATACTAGCTGCAGATGGGGTTTGGTCCGCTATGGCCGTGCGTATCTCTTCTTGGGTCGTTGCTTGGTCCAGATCGCGTACCTCTATTGTGATTTTGTGGCTCATCATCCGAACCACCGCTTCGTTTTGGAGGGCTTTGGACATTTCCTTCTTGAATTTCGTGGTCTGTCCATCGTTTCCCCGTTTCAGCGCTATGAACAGTTCATGCTATTTTCCTAATCCTGTTGACATTTTCGCCGTGTTCTTTGAGATCAGGGTTTGCTCTCATCCTTTTGAGAATACTTGCATAGGACGTCTCACCGGTTTTTGCAATGATGATAGCATCAGACCTTCCGGATTTTCTTCGGCTCTTGCTTTTATCCTCAGCTTTCTTGTTCTTTTCGGGGGCTAGGAGGCTCTTTTTTGTCCTTTTTGTTTCCTCCTTTCTCCTTGGGCCTTTGTTTGACCACGTTAGTCGAGCTCTCGTTTTCTGGCTGCTTTTCTTTTAGTGCCCCTTCGGACTTCCCCCTTTTTGTTTTTTCTTGGGGCGGGCGTTTGGGGCTTACTGTTTCCGCCAGTGGCTCCGGTTTCCGTTTTGCATCATGTGCTGGCTTTAGCCATGGCGATGTTTGTGAAGCGTTGCTTTTGCTCACAACTTTTCTCTCCTTTTCAATCAGCGTGTCAGTTGCCAGTAGCTCGTAGAGTGCTTTGATACTACCTATAGCATCTCTCATCTGTTGGTGTACGGAACGCCTTTTGCCATCTTCCAACATGTCCACCAGGGTTTTAATATGTTCTCCTAGTTTTTCAAAGACTGTCAGCTGGTGTGTCGTCTCATCCCTTATTTCTCTTTTTGGGGTGTTACTTTTTTCCTCCTGCGTTGTTCTCTGGTCTATCGGTGAGAGCCATTTCAACTGTATTACACTCCTGCCTACCGAGGTAACAGAATACTACAGACGTCAGCCCTCAGCTTCCTTATTCCGAATCATTTTCCAGTATACCTTAATTAATACCTTACTGGGCTCAGTCTTAATGATCAATAATATTTTAGAACGGGTGTTACCCGTTGTAACTCAGACCTTTGGGTCTTGCCAGTTTCTTGGCATGTATCCCACGTTGCGTCGGATACATATACATATGGGTATGTTTTCCTTCTGTGTAAGGAGCACGGGTTTATGTGGTCGCCTCGTTTCCCTTATCTGTGTCCCACGTTGTGGCGGGTACATCCGGGTCTCGACAGTTTATTATTTCAGTATCCCACGTTGTGACGGGTACGTCTGGGTCTCGCCATTTTATTTATTCTTTATCCCACGTAGCTACCCTCTGGGTAGAGAGCACTTATTTGAAGACGGCGCTTACTCGTCTTATCACAGAAAGTTCATTGGGACTCCTGTAGACTTTTAAGCCACGCCCTCCTTCTGTGCCGCTCTTGGTCGATGGCTGCAGCTAACCTGCAGTTCTACAAGCTGTTCACTATCCGCCACCTGTGACCCCCACAGTCGCCTGAGCTTAGGTTCACCAGCCTACTGTCGCATCTGCTCGCTGCTCCTTCAGCCCTTGAAGCCAGTGTGTCGATGTACTGACGCTTGTCGCGCCTCACACTACGCTGCACTTCCTTCTTCCTCGCCCGATATTAGGTTTATAGCTTGGTTGCTCTACTGCTGATGCGGCTGTAATGCGAGCCTTAATTGCTGTACACTCTTCGACCCATCACCAGATATCTGCCAAAAGCCATGTGCGGTAGTGTTTCGGCCTCTTACCGACGTAGGTGCTTGACCCCGTTGCAAAAGCATTTTTCACAGCGCACCAGTGGTCATCCATGGTGTCCTGCAATGAGCTGCTGATTACTTCTGCTTTTAAGGCAAGGTGGTCGCTGAACTGTTGGCGCACTTGGGGAACCTTGAGCCTGTCAGTATTAATCCTGGTGTTGTTTAGCAAGTTTGAGCGGTTACTATTGACGGATGCAGTGCTAAGTCGTACATGAGTTAACATAAGACGGGGATCGCGTTTCTGTCCGAAGTCAGCTCCACGTCTGTTTCGGACGTCTAGGAGACAATTTCTAAAGCGGCGACTGATCGCAATGTGGTCGATCTGGTTGGATGATCGATGTCTATCAGTCGAGACCCAACTGATCTTGTGGCAGGTGTTATGCTCAAACAGCGTACATCCAATGACTAGGCGGTTGGTATTGCAGAAGTCCACAAACCGCTCACCGTTGTCGTTTCGGTCTCCAAGGCCGTGAACTCCCATCACGTGTATGATCATAGTGTTACGCCACCTACCTTGGCATTGAGATCCCCCATCACAATTACGATGTCTCCGTTTGGTGTCCGGTTGAAGACGGCGGCGCCTAAATGACTGTAAAAATTGTCTTTTCATCCTCAACCGCGTCATCGATCGGAGCGTAGCACTGTATTATGGTGACTTTCCTTACTCTACTCTGGAACATGGCCGTCAATATCCGGTCACTGTGGGGCTTCCAGGATATGAGGCTTTTTCGCGCTGCTGGAGTTAACACCAGTCCCACTCCGGACCTCCGGGGGCTTCCAGCTGGCTTACCAGAGTAGAGCATGACAGTGCTTTTTGTTGGGGGATGTATTCCCCATCATCAAACCATCTTATTTCGCTCAACCCTTTTTTTTTTGTGGCGCAGGAAACACGCCATTCGTCCTCTCCCGTTAGCAATTTCCGAAGAAATCCCCAGATGGCACCACGAGGAGGTGGGAGTAGGGCTTACTTACAGAGCTGCTAGGTGTCCGGCTGCAGTGGTTCTTTCTCGTTACTTAACGAAACAGCACCTATCGGGAGATGCTGCTCCTACGAGCCCTTGTTAGTCGTTCGCCATCCAATAAGCCAATCAATTATAGAGGATATCGTTCCTAAACACGGTCATAAAAATATTCACCGGTATCATTTTGGAACGCCTAACTAATTGGATCCAAGGAAACGAACTACTCAGCTAATTTCAAGCTGGTTTTCTACAGTTGACAACATCTTCTAACTTACAAGCATAGCCCGAAGGTATACGGATAAGGGGAAAAAACAATATGCGTTCTTTGTTGATTTTAAGGCCGCCATTGATTCCATTGACAGAAGAGCTCTATTTTTGAAGCTAAGCAACCTAGGACTTTCAAACAAAATTTTACAATTTTACAGCAAATGTATAAAAACAACAAAACTGCAGTCTGGGATGGAAACATCCTATCCGACTGGTTCCAAACGAAATCAGGTGTAAAGCAAAGATGTCCCCTGAGCCCCCTTCTGTTCTCAATCTTTTTGAATGACCTTGGTGAATTTCTTCCTGGGGAAATTTCTCTTGCGGGTTTATCCATAAAGCGGTTACTCTATGCTGATGACATCGTTATACTTGCGGAAAGCCTAGACATGATTCAAATCACGATAAACAAGCATCAGAATTACTGTCATGTTACATGTGACACCTGCAACTCAGTACCCGCAAGTCAAAAATTATGATTTTTCGGAACAGTCGGGGACCTTACGAAAGGAATGAAAAATGGTTTCGGCAGAATGAATAATTGGAAACTAGGTGAATCTAAGCATGCAATTAATTTCAGCTAGAAAGGTAAATGTTGTGTCGTGAGCATTATGTTCTCTACAATTTTCAAAGCGAGGACTGAAATGTTACACTCGAACTACATGCCACACAGAATTGACAGAGGGAAAAATGGTACGCTGTGTAATCATGGGACTAGAGAAGACGTCCTACATTTTATTGGAACCTATTCTATACATACTACGCCTCATTATAAATTTCAACTTAGGAAAAAGTACTCTCTCTTTGGATGAAGTCATTTCATTCGCCATTTCATTCATGTGGAAAATTGGGCCACACTATAAAATTTTTTTTAAATCAACTCTATCATACCGGCAACAAATCATAAATTAAGCTTTTTGATCAAATTTGTCAATAACTTTAATTGAAATAATAATTATTGAAGAATAAAACTTTCTATTTTGTTGACCTGAACGAGTACTACGTCTCAGAAGTCTAACAAGAGCCCTCAGAAGGAGGATAGAAGGCGGATGAATACTCTAGATGGAATCAACGGCGGAATCCATGGACGACTTGGCGAACACCTTACATGCAGTGCTGCCGTTCAATAATTTCCAAGAGTATCCGAAACAAATATTTTAGGGTATCATTTTCAAGCAAAGAGTATCATTTTAGTTTTTTAGTAGGCATAGATGTTTTGTGTAGCTCAATATGACATTTGTGCTCAGTACGTTCTGGAGAGACGTAATACTACTGCAATGCTTTCGAATTGTTGGAAACAATTTCAAAATCCTAGGCCAATTCGACAATGACATAGTCGTACATATTTGTTTTCAAAAAGAATGGTCGTGTACGAAAATAATGTAAACAAAACATAACAAAAAAGTACAATATTATTATTTATTAATTCTCAAGACTTTTATTAAATAGATTTAATTAGAGCAAAGAAAATGTACTAGTATGTATGTATGAAATGCAAGTTGGGTATCATTTTCGAGTTTTGGGTATCCCAGTATCACTAGCTCTAAAATAGTATCCAAAAGATACTATAGTATCCACTTCGACAGCACAGGTCTGTAAGGATTTCCATGACTTCATCAGGGTTATCGAATAGAGATGGTGGCGGATGACCCCTAAAAGGGTAAACAGCAGCGCTCGCACCTCCGAAGTGAGTTACTGATGTCGGTCTCTCAGAAAGGCCCTGGGTCCTAGGGGCTAAAACCCATGGAACTGGCCCTCCAGGTTGGGAGTTTTGCCGTCGGGATAACTTCCCTACCACGTAAAAAAAACTACAGTTATGTGAGAGACATCTGCCTCGGATAATTATAACGATCCCCTTCATTTGGCAATTAGACCCGGAACGTCCACGGACCATGGTTTACGAGTATGCACCTGCAATATACAAACTCTGTACACTCCGGGTGCAGATTGAACCGCACTGAACATCTTAATTTGTAGAATGAAATTTAAATGTTTGTTCGGTTGCTGATTTCGCTATACACAATCCAACTGGTTGGAGAAAACCGTAAACAAAACCGAAAAATCAAAATATTTTGATTTTCCAACGACTAGTTGGCAAACTCGATGAAATCGTTCAACTCATCGTTCAAATAGTCTGTCAAACAGTTGGCCGATTAGTTGCTCGTCTGTAGCTGGCTTTAATTTCTTAAGGTAAATCTTCGAATCTCTATATTGCTTACACAAATATACCAATATTCGCTTACAGTATGGGCCGCCGTAAATACTTCACTACGCAGGAACTGCGAATCATTCGCCGACTTCTTGCTGAAGGGAAAATGGAGATTCAAAAAAGTCTTGGAATATGTGCAAAGATGATCTCAAATGCGAAGCAATACCTGAAACCCAAGGCAGAAAAGTTTTATTTATATACAAAATCGGTGAAGAGAATTGTAAGGTGCTCAAAGGTCTCACCCAGTACGCCCGCTAGCGAGATAAGAACAAACAGTTAGATTTGAAAGCAAGTGACTGTGGAGTGGACACTGTAAGAAAAGTATTGAGAGAAAACAATCTTAACATCAGAAGCCCTTAGAAAAATGCCGCTTTTGACGAAAAAGCATATTATTAAAAGAATCGAGTTTGGCAAGACCCATGTAAATAGACACCTTCAAGACTGGCGGAACATCTTATGGACGGATGAAAGTAAAATCATGCTATCTGGCGGCTATGGTTCATGTGAATACGTGCGACTTCCACTTAACACTGAATACATACCTCGGTATTCACGTACTACGGTAAAGCATGGTGGCTCCAGTATCGTGATTGTACCATATACCGAATACATGGTGTAAATAAATGTGTACGTCAACATACTTTAGGGGCCCATGCTGCCTTACGCAGAGGAGGAAATGCCGATCAGGTCGGTCTTTAAACAGGACAACGACCGGAAACATGTCGGCAAAAAGCTAAGGAATGGTTTCGGGTCAACAATGTTTCTGTTATGGACTGGCCTTCCCAATCACTTGACCTCAACGCAATAGAAAATCCTTCGGCACATATAAAAAAAAGTGGTTTGAGCTTCAAAACCTAGAAGTTACTATCAACTTTTTTTTTGACCGAGTAAAATTCATACCTTGAAGTAAATATTTTTATTTTTTTTTGCCGTAATATGAATTCTTACTATTGTTTTTAAATAAAAACAACATTTTATAACGTTTTATAAGCAATGTGTATTCATTTTATTGAATTGTTAGGTTTGTTGCCTCTCACTGCTAATCTTTTGACCGCAACGCTATATCAAATAGGTTTTAATGAAATAGAAATTATTCTATTGCAGCGTTATCCTTTCATCTTAATACGATAGAGTAACTTTTTCCTATTGAATTAAATTCATTGATACATATTTAATGAATTTGATATCATTTAATATATTCTTGCATTATTAACATTCTTATTATTTTGAGTAGCAATTAGGTCTTAAGTTTTATATGTTTTTTATTTACAGCGAAAAAATAGACACAATTTCACATAGTCCATTCTAAGCCCAGAAGCATTATTGAACGCTGTATTGGGCAGTTATGCTATAAACATCGTCTACCATCATTCTATGCTTCTTTTTTGTTAGGTCGATGGCGTATAATACTCGACGAAAGAAAATGTAGATATGCACCGTCAAGGGTAGCTGAAATTGTTAACGTTTGTGCTGCCCTACACAATATTTGCTATTCACACAATGTGCCTCTTCCGGAACAAGCGGTTTATAATCCTCAAAGTCAGTCACATTCGGCGCATCGCGTAACCACACCGAGAAGAGGACCTGTACGAATCCGGGACATGGAGATGATCTAACTGCAAACTAATTTTTCTAAACTTCATTCAATATAAATAATATTTTTATTATACATGTAAATTTTTTTTTGTTTAATAAATCACACAGACAAGAAAATGACATTCCGAAAAACTGTGCTACCAAGTTTTAAATAAATTTTTGTGATCGTTTTACGGAGAGCTAACAGAGTCTGATTATCAACTTTGACTATCAAAAATGCGACTATCAACTATCAGCTTAGAGGATTCCGCCCCTGTTTCTGTGCTTCTTCTAGATTATTGATTTCTTTTGCCCTTAAAAATAAATAAATAAATATCAGGCCGTAAGCAGCCCATAGAGGGCCAAGACCTAGCTTCTCACAACTGTACATGTTGTGCGTGGTATACATTTCTGCATGTACAGAACGGACCTACAGTTTTATGCCGTATCCGAAGGGCAGAGGAGTTTTTTGAGAAACTTTCTCATGACAGTTATACTCTTAAATGCTTGTCAGACACTCGGAAGTGGTGGGGCCGTGAAAAAACGTTTGATGATATTTTTCTGGATTCGAACTTGGAACCCTTTGCGTAGTAGTCCAACGCACTAACCACTGCGCCACGGCACCCTTAATGTTGCTTTTATAAATTTAATTTGTCTATCATGTCCGAAAAGTTCTATCAATAGTTATTGTATCTTGTTAAAATCATGGTATGAGAGTTTAGTATAAATTCCGATGAAGCCTGGTTTTACAAATCTTCTAAGAATATCAATCTAATATTCTTTTTCCCTAGTCATATCGATATAAATGATTCTTCTTCCGTGTCAGATTTCTATTTCTTTATCTGGACTATTTGATAATATTAACTGAGTTTTATATTTATTGACTATAGTTTCTTTTATTTGAATGTGATCTAGTTGTTACTCTTCTTGTGAATGTATTGTAGCGTGGTCTGACAAGTTGTTAACCGACTGATTATCTTCAAATTCTTTTCCCTGGTTATTCTCAGGAATCCTTCTTAGTAAATCTGCTGCCTTATTCTCCTTGCCTTTCAGGGATTCTATATCAAATTGATATTCCTGTAACTTGAGTAACCATCTTTGCGTTCTTTGACTGAATTCTTTTTCTGTAAATTTTTTGTTTAAATATTTTATCGGTGAGTGGTCCGTAATAATTTTGAACCGTTTTCCCTACAAGTATGGTCTAAAGTATGTTACTGCCCATATTATTGCCAAGAACTCTTTGTCTGTGACAGAATACATAGTTCTTTTCGTGGTCGTTTAATGACCTTGAAGCGTAACACATTCCTCCTTCTTGTGTGATTACTGCTCCGATGGCATAGTTGCTTGCATCGGTAAATAATGTGAAATTTTTAGTAAAATCGGGATATCTTAAAATAGGGTATTTTCTTATATTTAATTTTAGAGTTTCAAAAGCTTGAATATATTCTGGGTCGTTGGTATTTATGTTCCTGTCTTTTTTCAGATATTTAATCATTGGGCTAGCAATTTTGGCATAGTCTTTTACGAACTTTTTATAATAGCCTGTAGCACCTAGGAAGCCTTTTAATTGTTTTTCGGTTTTGGGTAACGGATAATCCTGAATACATTTAATCTTTGTTGGGTTTGGCTTCATGCCCTCGGAAGTCAGCACGTGCCCAAGGAATTCGGTATCTTTTTTTCAAAAAATAACATTTATAGAATTGCACTTTGAGATTATGTTCTGAAAGTTTTTAAATATCAGTTTTAATGAATTTATATGCTCTTTTAGACTCGTCGAAAAGATCAAAATATCGTTGAGGTACACCTACACAAATTTTATTTATGTACTCTCTGAGAGTTTCGTTCATTAAACTTTGGAACGTCGCTGGCGCATTTTTTTTAGGCCAATCGGCATTCGAACGTATTCATATAACCCACAGGAAGCTACGAAAGCTGTTTTTGGTATGTCATGCGGTCCATCTTGATTTCGGGGCCCCTTTCGCGAGATCTAGGGATGAGAAATATTGAGCGTGACCTAATTTATCTAGAATACCTTCAATATTAGGCAGTGGGTATTTATCGTCCATTGTTATTTCATTTAACTTCCTATAGTCTACACAGAGCCTGAACTTTTGCTTTCCTGAGTTATCTAACTTTGTCGCTACTACAACTATTGGTGACGCATAACGACTATTTGATTTCCTGATTATCCTCTGCTCTTTCAATTTATATACCTGTTTTCTGACCTACTCCTCATGTTTCGGGGGTAGCCTGTAGAGCTTCGCGTTGATTGGTTGATCGGATATGGTTTTCATTTCATGCATTATTGCCTCTATGTTGGTTAACCGATCACCTTCACAATATATTAAATTTCTAAATTGACCTAATAACTTTCGAATAGATTCCTTCTCTTCATCATTTAGATGATTTAAATCTATGTCTTTTTTGTCTCCCCTAAGCTCAAAGCACTCAAACGATTCTTTGGCTTTACAGGAGTATAGCGGAATTTTTTCGTTGTTTTTCAATCAAGAAACAATTTTACTTAATAAATCCATTCCGATGAGGATATCGTATGGCTTTTTACCTAAGTCCCGTTTATACCACCTTGTGGCTCCTTCTGAACTATACCCAAATTGTTTGTGTATACTCGTTATTATTCTATCTATTATTTCTGTGGTAGAATTATTTATCGTTTGCAGTTTCATATTGATTTTCTAATATATTTGGAATCTACTGCAATCTACTGAGTTGGAGTTGATAATACTCATCGTTGAACCTGTGTCAATAAGTCCTCTGTATTTTTGTCCGTCAATGGTCAAGTCTAATAAGATTTTACCTCCGAGATTTAAATGAGAAAAAACTCCGGTTCTATATTATGTATTTATTCTTCGCGACTTAACCTGATTATTCTGACCTATTTGTCCTACCTTCATTGGTTGCGGCTCCTGACGGGCGTTTCTAAACTGACCTGATGGGTGAAAGACGGGTTGCCTGTGCTGGTAATGATTGTGGTTTTCATATTGTCCGTTTTGAAAGTGATTGTTCTGTCGGTATCGTCCTGAAGTTTGTTGGAAGTTGCTACTTTGTCGAAATTGTCCTGAATTGGGCCTATGGTAATTATGGCTATTACTTTCTGGATTCCTACCATTCTGATAATTATTACGAGTACTACTAGTAATGTATAAAATAATTGCTTTGTTTCCTGCGTATTTACTTCATAAGTTGCAAATGTATTTATTTCATTTATTAACTCTCCTATTCTTTGATTTAAATCATGAATGGAACTTACTTGTATGCTGTTATTTTTCTTTGAGATGTCCTTGTAATTACATGTTGGTCGGAAATGCTGCTTCAGTAGGTCCCTCGCTGCTGTCCATCCTTCTGGTGGGTTATTGATGAGTAGTTTTTTTTGCTCGTCCTACAATCTTCGCATTATAAACAGTGTTGCCACAATGATACCAAAGTATCAAAAGTGATACTTTTTAATCTTAATTTCGACGTGATACTTCGATTTTTGTAAAATGCCTATTTTGAAACTTTTCATTTCACTGAACTGTGAGTTATTATTCCGTATTTTTTTTTGATAATTTATTTAAATATTCTTGTAGTTGACTTGGTGCCTATTTGGATGGATAGATTTTTTGTAAAAGACTTGAGAATATTCATGTTATTATAGCTTGTCCTATTTATTTTTATATTAACAAAATAATAATAATGGCAGTTTTACTCATAATTTCTATTATGATACCTTTTGATACTTTACTTCTGTCTGCAGAGATACTTTTTTCCAAACTCTTGCGGCAACACTGATTATAAACTGCTTGCCATAGTTCTCCTCTTAGCACTTCGTCAACTGCATTCATGTGGTTATCTATGATGGACAGAAATTGTGTTAGCTTCTCCCTAACGCCATCGTACTCTTTTCTGTGAGCGATCTCCTTCTTCCAATGGACTGCTCTGCTTGGTCTTGGTGATTGTTTTGGTTGACAAGTCCTTTGTTAATTTTTTTTTTATAGTCTAGGTCCTTTGTTAATTTTCGCTTGACCTGGTACACTAGAGTCAATTACGATTTATCCACTTTTGTCTGCCCGATGTTAATTTTAATTTAACTCGCGACGTAGATTTGTTCTCGTATGGATTCCTTCAGTATAAAGAAATCCTACCGACTGCGGCACTTACGTTGGGGATCACGACTTCACAGAAAAAAACACAAGTTTTATTTTTACGAATTTAGAGGCACTTTATTGATCTTATACGGACAACAGGTTCTTACCAACTAACTTAAAATTATCCATTTATTTCCTAAGTAAATATTCTATTGCTACGTCAGCTTTTTCACAAGGTGAGAATTTATTTTATTGAATCTAGGGTTTGCGCGTTGGGTTACAGCGCGTGCATTCGAGAATGGCAAGGCAAGTAAAATCAAACGCGCGTGCATCGAATGCGAGTTGAATGTCGCCGGTTTCCGTGGGAAATCAAGATGAAAAAAGAAATGAAAAACGCGTGTAGCGTTAATCTGAAATGGAAAATATGGAGGAGTCCCGGTACGATTTGGGATATGTAACCTGTAAGGCTTCGACTCGATAGTGTGTTCACCTACATCTATTGTTAAGCGCTCAACTTTCTTACAGCTGCTTATGAGGACGGCCTCCGTTTTGTGTTCGGCCAGTTCTAATTCTGATGAACGAAGCCACGTTTTCACGTCTTTAATTGTGTTATTGCAGTGTTGCGTCACTTCCTCTAGTGTTTTAGCCGCAACAACCACTGCTATATCATCAGCGTAGCCGATTATGTGTACTCCTCTTGGTTTACGGATCCGTAGTACCCCATCATACATAATATTCCACAAGGCTGGGCCCAAACCCTGATCCCTGTGGTACTCCTCCAGTAATTTTATATGTTTTAAGCCCGTATTCCGTGGAGGGTCCTATCTTCAAAGTAGTCCGTTATTATTCGGCACAGATAGTTAGGGACGCACATGTCCCTCAGCGCTCTCATAATGCAGCTCCATTTGGAAGAGTTGAAGGCATTCTTTACGTCGAGGGTAACGACGGCGCAGTACTGCTTTTTCCTCCTTTGCATCTGGTCCCCGATATGGCTTCGCTTGCTATCTTGCACACTGCTTGTATCGCATGGGTTGTGCTTCGTTTCTTTCTGAAACCGTATTGTAGGTTGGACAGTCCATTTTCTCCTTCGGTGTTCTGGTCTAGTCTATCACGGATTATTTTCTCTAGCACTTTTCCTACTGTGTCTAGCATGCACAGTGGTCTATATGAAGACGGCTGCCCTAGAAGCTTGTCGTCTATTGGGATTAATACCAATCTCTGTCGTTTCCATTGTAGGGGAAACTTTCCTTCTATCAGACAGAGCAAAAGCCTCTGGTTGGGCTCTAATGGCTTTTTTAAGACGAAGTTAGGGATACCGTCCCTTTCAAGAGTCTTGTTACTCTTGATTGAATCCACTAACTTAAGGACTTCTGCAGTTGTGACGGGTGGTATTATTTCCCAACCCGTTATTGTTGTTTGGCGGATGCGGATACTGGTATGCCTTGGGGATAGCCCGCTCACTATAGTATCCATCATTCTCGGACATGTCGGTGCCGTTGCTGCGGAGCTTTTTATTTTGTCCATGACTATCTTGTAGGCGTTTCCCCATGGATTGCGTTGGAGATCTTCTCTTAATTTGTGGAAGGATTCGGTTTTACTCCTCTTTATGAGTTTTCGAAGCTCCTTTCTTTTTCTTAGGAAATCTTCGCGTATCTGTTCCGAGTCTTTTCTTTGTCTTTGCCTTACTCGCTGGCGCCTACGTAATTTGAGGCAATCTGCTCTCAGCCAAGCGATGCAATCGTTCCACCAGTACACCGGTGTTCTCCCATTTCCATTACTTTTGGTGACATGGATGCATCGCATCCTTGGGTCAAATACGCGGTCATTTGAGTGGCCTGTTCTTCAGCAGTGCCAATGAATACTTCCATGTTGGTCATAGAGAATTTGAGCATTTCATTATCTGGGCTGCTTCCTTTCCAACCTCGATTCTGTACCTTTTTAATGGCTTCCTGGTGCTGGAACCGTCCCTTTTATTTCAAATATGATGCCTCGATGATCACTGTTTGTGTAGGGATCGGAGACTTGCCATTTTATTTTCCTAGCTATGTTTCTACTGGCAAAGGTTAGGTCTACGATTGAACCTGATCTGCCGATATTGAAAGTGTCTTTTTTTCCTTCGTTTACAAGCACCAGGTCGAGTTTAGCAAATGCATCCAATAATGCCTCCCCTCTGTGGTTGGTTTTAGTGCTGCCCCTTTCGACTGCCCATGCGTTGAAGTCTCCAGCTATAATAACCGGTGATTTCCCTCGCACATCATTTACAAGTACATCCAGCATCTGTTGGTATTCTGCCATACTCATACTAGGTGGAGCATAGCCACTTAAGAAATGGATTCCTTTCACTTTTGCGTAGGTGAAATTTGGTCTTTTGTTTGTGCTCTTGCGCTCAAATGAATGGCTTCCGCAGCTCCAGATGGCTGCTTTCTTGGTGGTGTCATCTACCCATCTTGCCTTGGTATGGGAGCTTTTGTACTGTTCGCATATAAGGGCTAGGTCTGCTTCTTCTTCTTTGACTGTCTGTGTAAGCAGATCCTGTGCGGCTTCACAGTGATTAAGATTTATTTGGATGCACTTGATTGCTTATTTATCAATACTCGTATCGCGTTTTTGTAAACTGCACATCTGTAGCTTCCGGTGGCATGGTTATGGAACACTTCGGCTCTGCTGTACATGTTTTATCTGTGTCCTTTATCCCCACATCTTAGACATGTTCCTGTCGGTCAATCTCGTTCTTAGTGCCTAGAAATATGTCCGTATTCTAGACACTCGAAACACCTAGTTGGAGTGATGTACTCTCTTACTCGGCATCTGACCCATCCTATCTTTAGGCGTCCCGCCGCGATAATCTGGGTCGCCACATCTTCTGGTAGACTGATAAGGGCAGTTTGCGTTCCGTCCCTCATTTTCCTCATAGACTTAACAACATCTGTGGTGATACTAGCTGCAGATGGGGTTTGGTCCGCTATGGCCGTGCGTATCTCTTCTTGGGTCGTTGCTTGGTCCAGATCGCGTACCTCTATTGTGATTTTGTGGCTCATCATCCGAACCACCGCTTCGTTTTGGAGGGCTTTGGACATTTCCTTCTTGAATTTCGTGGTCTGTCCATCGTTTCCCCGTTTCAGCGCTATGAACATTCACGCTATTTTCCTAATCCTATTGACATTTTCGCCGTGTTCTTTGAGATCAGGGTTTGCTCTCATCCTTTTGAGAATACTTGCATAGGACGTCTCACCGGTTTTTGCAATGATGATAGCATCAGGCCTTCCGGATTTTCTTCGGCTCTTGCTTTTATCCTCAGCTTTCTTGTTCTTTTCGGGGGCTAGGAGGCTCTTTTTTGTCCTTTTTGTTTCCTCCTTTCTCCTTGGGCCTTTGTTTGACCACGTTAGTCCAGCTCTCGTTTTCTGGCTGCTTTTCTTTTAGTGCCCCTTCGGACTTCCCCCTTTTTGTTTTTTCTTGGGGCGGGCGTTTGGGGCTTACTGTTTCCGCCAGTGGCTCCGGTTTCCGTTTTGCATCATGTGCTGGCTTTAGCCATGGCGATGTTTGTGAAGCGTTGCTTTTGCTCACAACTTTTCTCTCCTTTTCAATCAGCGTGTCAGTTGCCAGTAGCTCGTAGAGTGCTTTGATACTACCTATAGCATCTCTCATCTCTTGGTGTACTGAACGCCTTTTGCCATCTTCCAACATGTCCACAAGGGTTTTAATATGTTCTCCTAGTTTTTCAAAGACTGTCAGCTGGTGTGTCGTCTCGTCCCTTATTTCTCTTTTTGGGGTGTTACTTTTTTCCTCCTGCGTTGTTCTCTGGTCTATCGGTGAGAGCCATTTCAACCGTATTACACTCCTGCCTACCGAGGTAACAGAATACTACAGACGTCAGCCCTCAGCTTCCTTATTCCGAATCATTTTCCAGTATACCTTAATTAATACCTTACTGGGCTCAGTCTTAATGATCAATAATATTTTAGAACGGGTGTTACCCGTTGTAACTCAGACCTTTGGGTCTTGCCAGTTTCTTGGCATGTATCCGACGTTGCGTCGGATACATATACATATGGGTATGTTTTCCTTCTGTGTAAGGAGCACGGGTTTATGTGGTCGCCTCGTTTCCCTTATCTGTGTCCCACGTTGTGGCGGGTACATCCGGGTCTCGACAGTTTATTATTTCAGTATCCCACGTTGTGACGGGTACGTCTGGGTCTCGCCATTTTATTTATTCTTTATCCCACGTAGCTACCCTCTGGGTAGAGAGTACTTATTTGAAGACGGCGCTTACTCGTCTTATCACAGAAAGTTCATTGGGACTCCTGTAGACTTTTAAGCCACGCCCTCCTTCTGTGCCGCTCTTGGTCGATGGCTGCAGCTAACCTGCAGTTCTACAAGCTGTTCACTATCCGCCACCTGTGACCCCCACAGTCGCCTGAGCTTAGGTTCACCAGCCTACTGTCGCATCTGCTCGCTGCTCCTTCAGCCCTTGAAGCCAGTGTGTCGATGTACTGACGCTTGTCGCGCCTCACACTACGCTGCACTTCCTTCTTCCTCGCCCGATATTAGGTTTATAGCTTGGTTGCTCTACTGCTGATGCGGCTGTAATGCGAGCCTTAATTGCTGTACACTCTTCGACCCATCACCAGATATCTGCCAAAAGCCATGTGCGGTAGTGTTTCGGCCTCTTACCGACGTAGGTGCTTGACCCCGTTGCAAAAGCATTTTTCACAGCGCACCAGTGGTCATCCATGGTGTCCTGCAATGAGCTGCTGATTACTTCTGCTTTTAAGGCAAGGTGGTCGCTGAACTGTTGGCGCACTTGGGGAACCTTGAGCCTGTCAGTATTAATCCTGGTGTTGTTTAGCAAGTTTGAGCGGTTACTATTGACGGATGCAGTGCTAAGTCGTACATGAGTTAACATAAGACGGGGATCGCGTTTCTGTCCGAAGTCAGCTCCACGTCTGTTTCGGACGTCTAGGAGACAATTTCTAAAGCGGCGACTGATCGCAATGTGGTCGATCTGGTTGGATGATCGATGTCTATCAGTCGAGACCCAACTGATCTTGTGGCAGGTGTTATGCTCAAACAGCGTACATCCAATGACTAGGCGGTTGGTATTGCAGAAGTCCACAAACCGCTCACCGTTGTCGTTTCGGTCTCCAAGGCCGTGAACTCCCATCACGTGTATGATCATAGTGTTACGCCACCTACCTTGGCATTGAGATCCCCCATCACAATTACGATGTCTCCGTTTGGTGTCCGGTTGAAGACGGCGGCGCCTAAATGACTGTAAAAATTGTCTTTTCATCCTCAACCGCGTCATCGATCGGAGCGTAGCACTGTATTATGGTGACTTTCCTTACTCTACTCTGGAACATGGCCGTCAATATCCGGTCACTGTGGGGCTTCCAGGATATGAGGCTTTTTCGCGCTGCTGGAGTTAACACCAGTCCCACTCCGGACCTCCGGGGGCTTCCATCTGGCTTACCAGAGTAGAGCATGACAGTGCTTTTTGTTGGGGGATGTATTCCCCATCATCAAACCATCTTATTTCGCTCAACCCTTTTTTTTTTGTGGCGCAGGAAACACGCCATTCGTCCTCTCCCGTTAGCGATTTCCGAAGAAATCCCCAGATGGCACCACGAGGAGGTGGGAGTAGGGCTTACTTACAGAGCTGCTACACTCTGTACACTCCGGGTGCAGATTGTACCGCACTGAACATCTTAATTTGTAGAATGAAATTTAAATGTTTGTTCGGTTGCTGATTTCGCTATACACAATCCAACTGGTTGGAGAAAACCGTAAACAAAACCGAAAAATCAAAATATTTTGATTTTCCAACGACTAGTTGGCAAACTCGATGAAATCGTTCAACTCATCGTTCAAATAGTCTGTCAACCAGTTGGCCGATTAGTTGCTCGTCTGTAGCTGGCTTTAATTTCTTAAGGTAAATCTTCGAATCTCTATATTGCTTACACAAATATACCAATATTCGCTTACAGTATGGGCCGCCGTAAATACTTCACTACGCAGGAACTGCGAATCATTCGCCGACTTCTTGCTGAAGGGAAAATGGAGATTCAAAAAAGTCTTGGAATATGTGCAAAGATGATCTCAAATGCGAAGCAATACCTGAAACCCAAGGCAGAAAAGTTTTATTTATATACAAAATCGGTGAAGAGAATTGTAAGGTGCTCAAAGGTCTCACCCAGTACGCCCGCTAGCGAGATAAGAACAAACAGTTAGATTTGAAAGCAAGTGACTGTGGAGTGGACACTGTAAGAAAAGTATTGAGAGAAAACAATCTTAACATCAGAAGCCCTTAGAAAAATGCCGCTTTTGACGAAAAAGCATATTATTAAAAGAATCGAGTTTGGCAAGACCCATGTAAATAGACACCTTCAAGACTGGCGGAACATCTTATGGACGGATGAAAGTAAAATCATGCTATCTGGCGGCTATGGTTCATGTGAATACGTGCGACTTCCACTTAACACTGAATACATACTTCGTTACTATCAACTTTTTTTTTGACCGAGTAAAATTCATACCTTGAAGTAAATATTTTTATTTTTTTTTGCCGTAATATGAATTCTTACTATTGTTTTTAAATAAAAACAACATTTTATAACGTTTTATAAGCAATGTGTATTCATTTTATTGAATTGTTAGGTTTGTTGCCTCTCACTGCTAATCTTTTGACCGCAACGCTATATCAAATAGGTTTTAATGAAATAGAAATTATTCTATTGCAGCGTTATCCTTTCATCTTAATACGATAGAGTAACTTTTTCCTATTGAATTAAATTCATTGATACATATTTAATGAATTTGATATCATTTAATATATTCTTGCATTATTAACATTCTTATTATTTTGAGTAGCAATTAGGTCTTAAGTTTTATATGTTTTTTATTTACAGCGAAAAAATATAGTAAAAATACTCAATGCATGTAATTTAATATTTATAAATAAAGAAGATAATTTAGTCCAAGTTTCTAACTTCGAACCGTTTAAAAGTGTAGTTTATAAAAACCCAATCCTTTGCTATTTCACTTCCTTGTGGTATCGGTGCAGAAGCTAAATAAAAAGAAAAAACTTATATTAATAATGGAAAATTTGTTCATTGTTGTTATAAATAATATGGGATTCATAAAGTTCATTGACTTTCAAATGACTAAAAAGTTCATCAATTCTGGTATTACGATGATAGAGAAGCTCGAAAAAGGCGTTCACCTGCTGTTGATCGATTTCGAAAAGGCGTTAGTGTCAATCGGGAATTCATTTAGCGTACCTTGGACAGGAGAGGCATTCCTGATAAATTAATATCAATTATCGAGGCTACGTATGGATGGGTCCACATGTCACGTCTTGCACAGAGGGAGGCTGCATATTATACTGTTTTTATTGGTGATTAGCGATGTGCTGAATGCGGCCTTATCAACAGGAAATGGAGGAATTCGATGTACTCTCACTTCTGAACTCAAACACCTCGACTACCCCGATGATGTATGCCTACTGTCTCACAGAATAGTGCACCTTTACCAAATGACAGCAAATGTTGAGAGGAAAGCAGACGTCGTTGGGCTGAAAATTAACTCGGCAAAAACAAAAATGATCAGCCTAGGACCAAACTCAACCCATATGTGTATTGCTTGACAAACGGTTGAAAGAGTAGAGAGTTTTCAATACCTTGGGAGTATTGTCTCAACCGATGGTGGAACCGAACTGGATATAGACAAACGAATAGACAAAGCAAAATGTGCGTTTGGCATGCTATCCATAGTTTGGCGAAGTAATCCAATTAGCTTAAACACACCGCTGTTGAATCCGTGCTGTTATATGGATGCGGTACCTGGATGGTGACTGTCACTATCACAAGGAAATTGCAAACGTTTGTTTATACCTGTTTACGCTATATCTTATTCCAACAATCCATCCATCAATTTTTGTTGTTTAGCGTTAATATTATATATTATTTTCAAAAAGTAAATTTATTTTGACTTCCTTTTTCCAAGCTCAAAAAACCAACACATTCAAGAAAAGTTTCCATATTTTCTGCAATAGATGGCTCTGTGATACGATGATTTTGAGCAAATAAATATTTTTTTGACACAAAACACAAATTTATAACAATTATATGACTGATATTTTTGTTGTTGCTTTGTTGCTGCTTTTTTGAAATAAAAATAATGAAAGTTATTTTCTTTGAGATATTGACTTTTTTTTAACTTTTAAATATTAAATAGAGCTTTTGCTTTCAATATCAAAGAACTATTTAATGAAAGGTGGCACTAGCATATGCGCGTATTGTTTACTTTTTTCTACTTTTTATCGAATGTAGTTATAACAGCTCTTACTATTTTGTTAATTTTCATAATTGAATAGGTCTAGACAAGTGTTTTTCGCTAAAAAATTATTTGTTCACCTTTTTATACCCTATCCTAAGGGTATATTAAGTTTGATACATAGTTTGTAAGATAGAGAAATATTAAAGATAGACCAGATAAACTATACATATATATAAATGATCCGCATCAGTAGCCGAGTCGATTGAGCGTTATTGGTCGTATGCCACCAGTTTTTGGGCCTTATATTTTGAGCTAACGATTAATTTTGAGTATACGAGGTCCTTGTGAACATGAGTAACATAAGCGTAAAAAATTTGAAATCCGCCCACTGCCATGCCCACTTTTCAAAAAAATCTCTTTGCAGTATTTTTATATGAAACTCGAAAAAACTTACTTAAGCAAATATGTATCTGTATGCAATGTTCTAATCGAATACGTAGTGTAAATTCAGAAACGCTTCACCGGCAACCACAATGCGTTGTTCAATGTTCATCAATGCTAAAAATTGGCTTCACTCCCAACATCAAGTGTTCATTATTGCAAATTTGATTGAACTGATGCGGAAAGATCATTAAATAGAGTATCACCTCAAGCTCAATACGATATGTATTTTGTAGACAAAATAATAGCAAAATTTCAGAGGGAAAAGAAAAGTAAGTAAGTAAATACAAATTTTTAGCAGTATCATTATATTTTATTAATTTAGCTTACAGAATATTTCAACCCTGTTGCATTAAAAATTAATTAATCATCAGGATATTTGTCAATTTCGTCCGCTTATGGAATTAAACAAGATACAGTGGCACAAGATGGACATAGATACCTCGACGAAGTTCAAGGTCACTCCGTCTGTCAGGAATGTGATGGCTACAGTGTTTTGTTACTCAAAGGGAATTTTGCTGATGGCGTAACAAAAAAAAAAATTATCAAACCATAAACGCTACATACTAAGTATCAAGTTGGGATTATTTCGGGAAGAAATAAAAATAAAGTGCACGACTGAATCGTACGTACTTGCACCTATATGCTGGTAGTTGAAAATGAATAAATTTTTAATACAAATATAAAAAAAATAATTTTAAAAAAATAATCTTAAACATTTTGTATAACTTTAGATGCCACATTTTATAAAACATTAAGCCTTGCCCACATATCGATTTTTGTGGAAATCCATTGAGCTTTAGCCAAGAAATTGCCATATCTAGAATAAAAATTTCGATTTCGCCTCGAATGGGGACCCTACAGAACTCAGATATGAAGTTTGAAGCAATTCTTCTGGTCACAAGGCACCCATCTACCTAACCTAACCTAAGACAGACAGACAGACAGAATTGACAGAGCCACTTTTTCGAGCTTCTCTATCATCGTAATGTCAGAATTCATTGTTATCTGAGTTCCAATTTTTTCACGAATGCAACACTTGCTCTATATTATAGGTGCAAGTAACTGACTGCTGCCTTGTTGTTGTTTCTAAAGATGCTCTGAGAGATTGTGGTTTTCAATATACATTAGCATCCATCTTATAGTCTCGATCTTGCCCCAAATGATTATTTTTTGTGTCCAGGTCTAAATAAAATTTTTGGGGAAGCGATTTGCCGATGATGAAGAGGAGCTTTAAGCTGAAATATATGAAGATTTCTAAGAGATGCATTCATCTCAAATCCATTTTTTTTAGAGAAAGTCAATCGTAAGATGTTATGAATGTATTACTATAAAAGGGGATTATAGTAAACCATATGATATAATGATATAAATGCTATATTTCGTCTAGAGCCGATCGTATGATACCCTATCCCTTTCCTGTACACAAAAGTTTTTTTTTTGTATATCTTATCAAATTACTCCAAAACACGAATTTTCTCAATAACTGGGCGTTGTAGTGCCCGGATTTTAAGGTTTTTTTTGCTCCTAAGAAGTGATATTATTCATGGCAATACTACATTCCGCCTAGAGAAAATCGTGGATACCCTATCCCTTCCTAAATACAGACAGTATGTAGCCTCTTCTACAAAAAAACTTTCCTAAATTTATTTTTCAAATATTTTAACATATACTCAAGTCTGCTTCTAAGGATTGATATTAGGCGTGTTTTTGGTTTGTATTCTATATAGGCTTAAAATATATTTTCCATATTAAATACACTAACAACTCAACCTATATAGAATAACGAAATCTGGATAATTTATCGAGCCTTATTTCCTTAGCCGTAATAAAAACTCCTCCCAAATTGTTTTATTTCGATTGTATCGATATCGAAAATGTCAAAAATTATTGAACAGACAGCAGTCATTCATTAAAAAAAAAAAATAGATCAAGAAAAAATGTGCTCTGAAGAGAAAATGTAAGTAAAACCTAAAATACAAAATTTATTTACGATTTTATATATTTATTGCAAACGGAAAACAAAGGACTGCTAAATTTAAAATAATTAAATGTCATTTCACAGTGTTTCCAAACTGCGATGTTGAAATTCCTTAGCCCCGATAGGCGTTTTATTTGCAAATACTTTTTTAAGCCTTATAGAATACCAAAAAAACACGCCTATTATACTATTTTGGGGTGAGGTAAGTTACTTTTCGATTACATCCTAAGTACAAACCTCATTTTGTACAATAAATTACCATAACCAGGCAAGAGGTGCTGGACATGAACTCCTCCGATAGCATCATACAGCGCATCAAGAACCGGAAAATATCAAACGAACCCTCTTTCTCAGATCACAGATACCTCCAATTCCCTTTAGATATAGATTCTTTTTGCCCACCTGTTTACAGGAGCTACCATAAAACTGACTGGCTCAAATACAGAGCGTTTTTAAATAATACAATTGCCTTGATATGTACCTTGGTCGAAAACATCACCTCGGTTCAATGACTTCTTCCTGCCCTATGAGGCAAGAAAAAACCGCATTGGTGTACTGTAGATTTACAAGGAATGTGCTAGACTGTATCCAGATTGCAGAAGTCATAAAGAGCACACGATGGTTGCCTTTCTTGATATAGAGAGCGCTTTCAACAATATCAATGCATCGGAGATAGCAGATTCACTATCAGGTCTAAAAGTTGACAACTCACTTGGCGATCTGATAAATCTACCACTCAATGGTCGGATCATGAACTGTCAAACTGTGTGAGATGTCCACAAGAAGATCTGTTAGGAGTATATGCTTTATGACCCATTCTTTGGAATTTGGTGGTTATTGAACTATTGATAATCCTGGAAGGTGATGAATGCACGGCGGTCGCTTATGCAGATGGCATTGCTGTAGACGTATCAGGAAAGCACCTAAATACTATAAACGAACTCTTTCAAAACGCTTTGAACAAGCTAACTAGATGGGCTAATAGTTGTGGTTTGGGTGTTAACCATCAAAAAACCGAATTGGTGCTTTTCACCAGGAAGTAGAAAATTCCACAATTAACCCCCCTGTCTAAACGGAATCAACCTAAATTTTCCAGACAAAGCTAAATATTTAGGTCTGATCCTGGATAAAAAGCTGAGCTGAAAACCTAGCATACAAATCATAGTTAAGAAAGCTACAGTAGCACTCTTCTCTTGCAAAAAAGATATCGGGAATAAATGGGGTCTACATCCTCGAATAACTCTCTCACTGGCTCTATACTTCGGTCATCAGAACAATACTGCCTTATGGGGTAACTGTCTAGTGGACAGTGCTGGAAAAAGCAATAAATTGCAATCTTCTAAGCAAGATCCAGCGCTCAGCTGCAAATTATGTTTGAATTTTTTTTCGAGGCGGTTTCTTCTCAGAAAGCCTGAATCTTAAGCTCTCATTCCCTACTATTGTAGCGTATTCCAGGCGGAAATTATGGCGATCACAGAAGCCTTATCTTGGCACAAGAAAAACGAGATATTCGCTAAAAATATATGATAACCAAGCTGCCATCAAAACCCTGGGATCGATCTTTATATCTTCTTTAGTAGCCATCGACTGCGGAACTGTAAGGCCGATAAACTCGCCAGAATAGGAACAACTAAATATACCCATCATGCCGGAAAAAAGTACTAGAGGTACACCTAATAAAATGGTTGCCATGGCTCAGCGGTTAGTGCGTTGGACTACTGCGCATCAAAAGTTTTTTCACGACCCCACCTCTTCCGAGTGTCTGACAAACATTCAAGAGTATTCACTGTCATGAGAAAGCTTCTCAAAAACCACTCTGCCCTTCGGATACGGCATAAAACTGTAGGTCCCTTCTCTACGTACAGAAATGTATACCACGCACAATACGTACAGTTGTGAGAAGCTAGGCCTTGGCCCTCTATGGGCTGCTTACGGCCTAATATTTTTTATTTATTTACACCTAATACCTAAGAAACATTTGGTGGTATGGATATCATAATATGAGTACCATAGTATTGACAATACCATAGAGATTGACACACGCCCTGTGTGTCCGTTGACAACACTGTGCCAAATTGTTTTTACTGTTATTTTTAAATTAAATGTCAAAATCGAGAAATACAACTCAACTGGATTTATTAACTGTCTTAGGCTGAAAACACACCGGATCAAACTAGACATCTATTTATTCACAGACAAGAAAGCATGTCTTATTCCAACACACACCAACCGAGACACAATGCAACAAAAAATCTGATCCCTTTTTCTGTCTCGCTTGGTGTGTGTTGAGATAAAGCAAAACCGAGTTTGCTACTGTCGATAATAATTTTATTTAAATGGTATTTATCTTTGTAATTATATATTTGGCCTCTTGCTTAGAATAAATATATTAACCTTTCTGCTTCTAAGCAGAATAATATAATAATGAATAAAACTCAAATAAATTACCACCAGTGCAAAGGAAACCACACCAACAACCAATTAATGTCTTTAAAAGACAACGATCCAGCTATCGACAACCAGACACGTTTTCTTACCTATTCTTGTCTTTTTGTCCTGTTCTGTGCGGTGTGCGTTGCGCCAAAAGCAGATGTGCAATAATCGACAACCAGCTCTCTCCCGTAATAATATAATGACTTCATAATATAATGACTTAGGTGATCTATATAATATAGACATAAATAGTCTCTTACGCTTCATAAGAACCTCTAAATAGTTCTAACGAGTATTGGTGAATTTGTGATCCAAACTGCGTGGTATCACATTGGACTTATTTCTGGTCCAAGTATGTTGTCAGCTGGCAGCTTCCAACCAATTATTATACTATTTTTCTAGTAGAATATAATCACCCCTATATTAGAATCCGTCGGAATTGAGTTTCACTTCACCTATTCAATTCCCTTTTACTTTCTACTGGCATCGTAGAAACCGTCGGGGACGTCGACGAGATATTTCACTAATGGCGTGTGCCTTGACTAAATGGGTTGTGTTTTGGATTTATTTTAGTTAGCTGTTTTATTTTGTGTCATAAGAGGTGGAGATTCGATCAAAAAAGAGGGGGTATCTACGTTGATGTGGAAGTTATGTGTGTGTTTGAAATGGAGGAGTTATGTACGACCGCATGTTGTTGAAAGCGAGAGGATTTTGTTATTTAAATATTTTTTTAAGTCACACATGACATATTTTTTCTTTGTTTTTATTTTAAGAACTTTTTTTGGCATAGTGTTCGTACGTAAATATGTTTTGGAAAATGATGGATGTTCCTCGGCGCCGTTGGCGCATGAAATACGAGTATGTACAAATAAGTAGGTTCAGTACTTCACTTAAGGACAATTTTTAAAAAATAAGATTTTCTCGAAAATGGCTCAAACGATTTTGACTAAATTTCATATTCGATTTAAATTGAAAAAATCCAATTAAATGGAATATACAATTTCTTACCAAAATTTTTAACAACTACATTTTTTTTTTTTTTTTGCAAAAAGCCAATTTGGGTAAAAACGGCTACAATGATTTCCTTTAAATTATACACTAAAATTAGTACCGAGCTGTGCAATAAAATGGCATATCACAAATTTGGCTAAAAGACAAAAAATGGATTAAACAATTTCATTTAAGTTTTTACATTAGATTACAAATCGTATATCCTATAAAATGACTTACAAAATGTTTAGCGAGAAGTTTTATTCGCTCGAAAACGGCTCCGACGATTTTCATGCCACGTTTTTGGCCAAAATTGTTAGTAATGGTACTTAACCTTTAGCCAACTTAACAAAATGTCCTTTTACATTAAAAGACTCTAACAACGCATTACTAAAAAATGGCGTATAACGTTTTTGGTCGAAAGTGCTAATATTTTTTTTTCAAGCACGGTTTGGGCAATTTTTAAATTTCATATCTAGCTTAGAATCGTAAAGTCCAATAATATAACATACCAGATTTTACGCCAAAAGTGTTTATAATGACACCTTACTTTTAGCCAGCTTAGCAAACCGGCTGTGACGATGTTCTTTTAATTTTACATTTAAGTCCTATAAGGTGGCACA
The DNA here is from genome assembly GCA_949716465.1 of Chalcosyrphus nemorum. Lineage (NCBI taxonomy): Eukaryota > Metazoa > Arthropoda > Insecta > Diptera > Syrphidae > Chalcosyrphus > Chalcosyrphus nemorum. Next base: position 38,391,320 of record OX454334.1, read on the forward strand.
CCACGTTTTTGCACAAAATCGATAGTAACGATATTTTATTTATAGCCAACTTAAAAAAGTTTTACATATTTGTTCTTTTTATGAATCTCTACTGCACAAAAAACGTAGAGGAATAGGTGCAAGTTTGTACGACTCAGTCGTGCAGTTTATTACTAAAAATTTAATATTAAATTCATTAATCTTGCCATTTTCATAAACTCTTAAATATGACAAAATATTACATACAATTCTATAATATATGGATAAAAATAAATCTCGATGTGCTAGAAAAAATCTGTGTTTTACTTTAACATATCTAGATATTTAAAAATATAACATAATTATGGGAAGGGGAAAAAAGTTGAATTTCACAGGCCTGTGAATTAGCTTTGTTCAAAATTCATTTTTGAAGTTGTAAAGCAACTGAAAGTCAAAACAAAGCAACTTGCGCAGGAATAACTTTTCTGTTGCAAAGTAAATACTTGGTGGTGGTAAATAGAAGAAAGGTCGTATATAAATACATAGATCCAATTCAGAAATGCAGTACTGCAGTATTGGTAAAGCAACGAGTTCAAAAATGCAATGATTTGGCACTACAGGTCAAGTCATAAGCTTGTTTTTGCTATTGTAAACCAACTAAAAATCAAAACTAAGCAACATAATAAATGCCATTCGCCCCTTTTTATTCATTTTTAGCCGCATTTTCTGACGTGTTTGAATCTATTTAAAAACATGTGAAAATGCTACAATCCGTCTCGGGCGTATAGTGTGATACTCTATCCCTTTTTTATGTGCGAGTACATGTAAAGCTCTTTCTTCCACTAATATACTTCCTTTAAAAAGTTTTTTTTTTTTTCAAATTTCTTATAAAATTACTCCAAAACCTGAATTTTCTCAAAAAGTGGGCTAAGTAGGTAGTGGGCAGATTTTCAAATTTTTCATCATATTCTATTCCAAAGTAGTATGTAATAATATTCTAATGAAACCGTTGAAAAAGAGATTTTTGAGAAAAACGTTACTAAAATGTAGGCGTGGCCGTACGCAAGATGAAGGAATTGTTGAAAATTAAACTTTTTATCGTACTGTTCTTTACTTCTTTAGGCCATAACCAGTACATAAAGGGCCAAAACCTAGCTTTACCCAACTGTACCTGTTGTGCGTGATATACATTTATTTGTATACGTACAGAAGGGACCTACAGTTTTATACCATATCCGAAGGCAGAGGGTTTTTTTGAGAAGCTTTCTTATGACGGGAAAAAAAATTCTTGGACGTTTCGAAGAGGTGAGGCCGTAAAAAAACATAGATGGCATTTCCTGGGCAGTAGTCCAACGCACTAACGAATGAGCCACGGCTCCCACTTATCGTATATCTTATTCATTTATCTAACTCTTTCTAACGTTTTATACTTTTCTTACTTTGTAACTTTTCTTTAACTTCATAATTCAGTCTTCTGAGTAGTCATAGTTATAATTCAACCTGAACTGTCACATAGAATTAAGGATTTCTTTTATAATATAAGTCGTCTTTTCATTTTGGGAACCTTCTATTTAACTTTTTTATAACAGGAATATCTAGATATTTGCTTAAGTATAAGAGAATTGACGTTTTTAATTCCATCTGGTATCCGCTTCCTTCTCCTCATCGGAATTTAGCTAACGATTATTAAATTTCTGCTACTATCCATTTTTTATACGAAAAATGAAAACTAAAAATCAACATTGCGGGCAAAAGTATTATGGTCAGTGGTTGGAGTTGACAGAACATAAGGAAGCATTTCGGTCAGTTAGTTATGACATTAGCTTATGCTTCCCAATGTTGATTATGGTTGGCCCTTAAGGCAAATCGGCCGTCGTTTGGGCTGCAGTCCAACGTACTTACACACAGACAGACCGACATTATCGGCAGACCAACTTTTTCGAACTTCTCTATCACCGTAATGTCAGAATTCATTGTTATCTCGAGTTCGATTTTTTTCACGAATCCAATACCTGCCCTATATCGGTGCAGCTTTAAAAATAAAACTTTCGAATATGGGACAGTAATTACCGTTCAAAAATTTAAATTTTCACATGAATTGATCTGTTATCAGGACGACGATATATGTATATTGAAATTACTTACGAATTTCTAAAGAAACGTCAGGAAAATCATCGAAGTTTGATGTATCATCAATTGAACGAACTTCCACCGGTATAGCTGCTGGTCGTTCTCGTATGTGTTCCCAATCAACACCCCGGAAAAATGGAACTGACTTTAGGTCATCAATACCTCTTTGAGTTCCAAGTCTCCGATCAGCTTCACAACAAAATTTTATTATAGTTTCTTTAGCTTCTTCAGAAATTGGAATTTCTGGAGGAAATATTAATGTCTCTCTCCAGTTCATAACTTTTCTATATGTATCCTGAGGATTGTCTGAGCAAAATGGAGGATATCCCATTAGCATTTCATACATTATAACGCCTAAACTCCACCAATCACAAGCTGGTCCATATCCAGTCTGCAAAAATACTTCGGGTGCTATATAATCTGGGGTCCCGACCGTACTATAGGCAAGTGCTCGTCTGTTTCTTTTCCATGATTCCGCGCGGCGCTTTGAATCCATTGGGCTGTAAATATGATAATGTTAAATAAGAACATTTAATTGATATTCAACTTATTACCTCGCGCAGGTTCCTATAAAATCGGATGGTTTAGCTTGCGATAAATCGCGGTAGAAATCGGTGCGATGTGATTTTTTTAAGCCAGTGCACAATCCAAAATCAGAAAGCTAGAACCAAAAATTGTATGTTAAGAATATATACAAACAATAACGCATGTAGTACTATAACAATAATTTGAAGTATACCTATGTATAATAATGTAATTATTATACAAGTTTTTACAACATAAACCGAGAGTTTTCTCTGTGTAGTAAAAAGCAGTTTTTAAAATAATTAAACTTTATTAAAATTAAACTTTTTATTTCACAAAGGATGAGTCTCTTATGAGAGTTAAAATAATAACAAGAGATGTTAAATTACCTTGGATCTGCGAGATGCTGATAATGTAAGGTCTATTTATACAACAAATACTTATGACATACGTGACATTTCCCATGCATGCAATGCATGGATTTCTTATATTTATTTCTTAATTGCTAGTTGTTTAATACAAGGGTTGTTAATGATTTTATGTTTTTTATTTTAGGTTTTTCCCGAATGGAATTCTCTATCTTAAGGCAATTGTTTATATAGAAAATGTTAATGTTAGAAAATGTTTCTTTCTTTTATTACATGCATATAAGATTTCCCCCTTAAGATCTTTCATGGGTCTAAATAAGACCGATGGAAGTTTTACATTGGTTATATTCTTCTTTTTATTATTTCTGAATTTGAAGTAAATATATAAAATGGTCAACAGAATTACAATTAAAATGGTAACTGAAAATGTATGGTTAGTTATGTTATGTTTGTAAACTAATTCCTATATTTCATTAAAATTCTCTACTTTGATATTGTAAGTTATCAAAGGTTATGTTGTCTACTTGAGAATATTTAATATTTTTTTTAACATGGTTTAATGATTTAATTTTATTATATGATTTATTACATAGTTTCCTTGTATTTCAATACTCTGTTGATTATATTTCTGAATAATTTTCTCTGAAGGAGAGTTTATAATAACAATATTATCATTGCTTATTTCAATAATTTAATTTTTTTTTTCTCTTCGAAATTACAAACCACTTCACTACATGTATGTAGTTTTTGACGTTATTTAGATTCTTTATATCCTTTACATTATTGTATATTTCTTTGTTTTTATGTTAAATACATTTTTTTTAGTGTTCCGGACCTTAAAAGGAAAGACGGAACACTTATGGGTTTGATACGGTGTCTGTCTGTCCGTCTCTCAGTCCGACATAGAGACCTGAAACTTTCGCTATGCATACATTATGTGGGAGCCCGCACAAGATGGCGACAATGAATTTCATTTTGGGTTCCCTTTTTTGTGCACCTTGTATGAAGGGCAAAAAAAAAATATTTTGTTTTCCATCATGTGGCATATAAAATTAAAGAAAATGTTTCCATATATGTAAGAAATATTTCTTTCTGACAAAATTTGTTGAACAAAAAAGCTTGCCAAACATTTGAAAAAATAATATACATATTAAAAATATGAAAAAAATTGGAGATACGTAGAATTTTGTGTAGATTGTGGAAAAAAAAAAATCCTGTATCTTATATATTTTTCGAGAAAAATTAAAAAAATGGGGTATCTAGTTCCCCACTGTATCTCCCCCAGTTTTCATGTTATCCAAATAATTTTTACAGAAGGTCATTTTGATGCTAGGATTGGCTCAAATTAAGGATAAAAGCAATTCGTATTGCCGAGTGGATTTAAAAAAAAGTTAGGGTCGTGTGCTTTAATAGAAGCAAAAGAAACTTTTGCGCGACAGAGTTTGTTCATAAATAATGGATCAGCGGCAAATAGAAAAATTTATTAAATTAATTGGTTGCCGTACAGATTTTTTTGTTAGCAATTTTTTTTACAACGGATAAAAGCAATTCGTATTGCCGAGTGGATTTAAAAAAAGTCAGGGTCGTGTGCTTTAATTGAAGCAAAAGAAACTTTTGCGTTCGATATAAGGGACGCACCCACCATCTTCGTTTCTTTCTTTAAACAATATACTAAATAAAATAGCACATATTCACCAATGAGATTAAAAACGCTCTTCATCCATTGCTTTGTTTTAAAAAAACTGACAAAACAAAATAATTCAATAATTCTCAAGAACTTGTTTGCTATTGACCACACATTTCAATCCAGCTGGAATTTCAAATGACAACATGAACATACGACTTCATTGTGAACTAATTTTTTGAGAGGGGTATGCGACATAGATGCGCGACCTAGTGACAGCGACTACAGCCGCGACGCATAATTGTTAATGAATTTTCTGTAATCCCTATTAAGGTTAAAAATGATTGAATCTTTTATGGACAAATTCTTAATCGTCTCGATCTTTTGGAGATTCGGTTTAATTCCAACAGGAATTACAATATGTTCTAAAAATTGAATTTCCTTTTGTAAAAACTCTGATTTACTTAAGGCAGTATTATACTCGCATATATATGTATATGTATATGACCAATATCGACATTTTAAATATGTCGCAGTTTCTGTATAAATGAGAAGCATTACACTATGTCATATAAATGTGACTAGTTTATATGGCAAAGGGCCTTGTCAAATAATTTTTGTTCATAGGTATGACTATGCGATATACAGGGTGTCCCAGTTATGCGGTATAATCCTTCAAGTGGAGATTCCTGAAGTTCTCACCCTATTTCAAGTTATAGCCCCCCAAAGTGGGTGACCTCTAATTTGGAGGTGTAGCCACTTTAAACGCTATAACTTATAAACTTATCTACATATATCCTTTTTTTGATATTATTAGCAAATAAGTACATCTCTTTTGTCCTTTAGAAGATACAGTTATTTACGTGAATAGTTTAAAAGCTCCTTCCCTTTTTAAGCACCGAAAAATTAAAAAATTTATTTCACTTCCTCATTTCCTCTGTCTTTTCGCCTCCGATGCTGCATGCCGAAAAGTTTGCTTGATTGCTAAAGAAGTTTGTCTTAGCTTGCGTTTGCTGTTTAGATTGTTAGAAGAATTGTTCTGGCATCTGTCTGTAATTATTCTGGTTTTAATTTCTATTGAAATTATCTTTTCTATTTGTATTGAAATTTCCGCTAGGACTGTTTTGTTTGAAAGAATTTCTGTATTGTCTGAAACTGTTGTCTGTTATTATTTCCTTGAAAAGTTTGTCTGTAGTCGTTTGATCGACTGACATTGTTATTGTTGTTGTTTGGTCGAACTGTTATTAAAGTTGTTGTTTGTATTCTGTTGATTGAAATTTTGTCGAGAATTTTTGGAATTTTGTTCATTATGTCGTGCCTGCATACCTTTTGTCAGCTAACATAAAGTATGAGTCTTACCGTTCTTGCGTTTAAAATTATGTGAAATTTCTCTAGTAATTGTTCAAAAAAGGAGTCAATGTTATAATTTATTTCAATTGCTATTCAGGCTATATAAATACTAAATTTATCTTTTCACACATAATTTTTGACCAATATCGTTTTAACAATATAACATAGGTATTATATTATCTATGTTTGTTATGAATCTAATTAGATCACTAGTATCTGCGTTAAAAGGTCTTAAATACTCTATGTATTTTAATGAATTAATATTTAAATTAATTCATGTGTTACCTGGATTAGTTGGTTTTGATGCTGCTGCTGCTTTTTGTTGTGCCATTGCTTCGGCGGCTTGTTGCTGTTTGCTAATTTCTACGTCCTCTAGATTCTCTCGTTGGAAAGAATACTGTTGCGATCTTGATGTCCTGATGTTCTCGGTTATCAGGGACTTCCAGATCGTGTCCTTTCTTCTTCACTTGTTTTTGTTTCTGAAATTGTTTCTTCTATGGTTCTATGGAAATCTTGACATGGATTATTTGCATTAATCTGAGTCAATCAATTCTCGTCATAAAAAGATTAAAATGAGTTTTTTTTATTTGTTTATGTTTATATGTATATACATACATTATATTCTTCTTCTCTTTCTCTATGCAGGCTCTTTTTTTCTTTTTCTTTTTTTTTCTTCTCGTTAGTCCACGTGTGTTCTTTTTTCCTCGCGCAAGAAGCCTCACTTCCCAAGCACAATGGCCCCGGGACCAAAAAAAATGAATTCCGGGAATCGGTTTAGCGAGTTGGGTGATTCGTTGAACTGGGAGCTCAGACCAAAAAAAAACAATCACTCCAACCTGGAAGAATTCCTTAGACTCCCTAACAATTCTAACCTAAGAAATCCCAAGTTTGTTCTTATTTCGGCAAAAGACGAAAAACAACCATTTGCATCAGCAAGTGTCTTTATTCTTAGAAAAAAAATCAATGCGGTAGGTATGGCATACGAAACTATTTCCCAACTTAGAGGCGGTAGTATTCTCATTCTGTCTAAATTGCAAAAGGTTGCAGACAAGTTCCTTCGTATCTCCAACTTAGCAAACCAATGTCCGGTTACCGTGAAACTCCACACTAACCTTAACTCATCCAAAGCCATAGTCTATGCACCATGCCTTATTAACATCGAAGAAGGAGCCGAAATGCAAGCTCAAGGGGCACCCACAATCGCGTCACAGACATCTAAAATAATCAGCAGTACATCCATATCCGCTCCTATAGTGCCATTAAAAAATAACTCTCAACAATCTGATACCAATACCTCGCTCTTGTATAATCGTCCTCCCACCAACATTAAATTCTTCAAACAACGCATCGCAAAATTCACGTCTCTCCTCAATCGCCAATAGCTTAATTAGCAACAACAGTTAGTACATGAACGAACCCGACATTGATGATAATGTATAAAAACTAAAAAAATACTCCTAGCAAAAGAATGCTGGACGGGGGAGTGAGGCCAACCAATTCTGGTGTGCCTCACACTCACTCCGGTCAGTGGTGTCCACGACCTACGCAATCTAATCAACATAATAAACATCAACCTAAAATTAATATTTTTCAATGGAACATAAAAGGCTATGTAAACAATTATGATGAACTTCACATTCTAATAAAACAATATACTCCCGGAATTGTAACGATTCAGGAAACACATTGTGGTTTTAATTGTAAACCTTATATTCCAAAATCATATACAGGTTATTTTAACAATTTCCCCCATAATTCAACATCTAAACAGGGCATCGGTATTCTGATTAAAAATAACATACCACACGTACAAACTGTTAACATAGTAACACTAGCTTTAGAAATACATCTTGCAGTTGTTTCTATGTATATATTACATGATCAAGTGTTTAAAAAAAATTATCTAACTACCATCCTCGATCAAATCAAAACTCCAGTTCTGATTACAGGAGATTTTAATGCCTGGAGTGTATTACGGGGTTCCACTTTCACCAACCCCAGAGATGCTATCCTTGAAAATTTATTAGCAGACTTAAACCTCATGGTCCTCAACGACGTATCTCCCACTCATTTTTCCACTCACAACACCCTTACAAACATCGACTTATCATGCTCCTCACCTGAATTATACTTAAAGACCTCTTGGCATATTTTGGACGATCTATGTAACAGCTATCACTTCCCAATAATTTCCACTATTACTGTTGGTTTTGTTTACTCTCAAACACCAGTCAACCGTAAGTTTAAAACTGATCATGCTAATTGGGCTTGTTTTAGCAAGCACATTATAGGTTTCTTATCAAGTAATAAACCCTCAACCAATATTTACAAAGAGGCAGCTCTCTCCAGAGAACAATTCGCACAGCCGCAAACCGTTCCAGCAATCCGTAGACGAACCGTCCCATGGTGGAATCATGAGTTAAGCATCCTAAGAAACGATAAAGTTAAGCCATGGAGATCTTTAAAAAAAAAACACCCAAATCAGGATAACTTAATCCAGTACAAAAAAATGAATGCTAAATTCCGGAGAGAATTAAAACTTAGTAAATCAATCGCTTTACAAAATTTTACTCTCAGCCCTACGTCATCTTCAAATAAGATTTGGCACAACATCCGCTGCCTAACTGGCACCTATAGTCACCAAACTATAAAAGTCATCGAAACTCCTTCTGGAGTTATCTACTTCCGCTGATATAAGTGCTTTCTTTGTTCGCTCCTGGTCTAACTTATCAAAAGATGAAAACTTCCACCCAAAAAAATATTTCTCTAGCTGCGTCCATCAATAATCATTCCACCTCTGGTTCAGCAAGGCTTATTGACGGTCAAATCACTAAACTAGAGTACGAAAGTAGCTTGAGTAAACTTAAAGGCAAAACCCCTAGCAGAGACAGAATTTCTTACCCCATGTTAAAAAATCTCCAGTCCTCAATAGCTTCTAGACTCATGGCTCTTTATAATCACATTTTAAATACCGGCGTTATTCCACAAAGCTGGAAACTCGCAACTTTTCCTCTCCCCAAACCAAAAAAAAAAATAAAAACACTGTTAACGGTTACCGACCTATATCACTCATTCCAAGTAGCATTCAAACCCGGCAAAAGTTGCGCAGGCGCACTACTCCACCTAGACTTTTATGTAAGTAAAGCCCTGTCCGCCCACAATCATGTAACTATTCTTGCATTGGACTTCGAGGAAGCCTTCGATCGTATAGGTCCACCTTGTTTTAGAAAAAATTGAAAACTTGGGGTTTTGGACCTAAAATTTTGAGGTATGTGGCCTCATTCCTTACCAACAGAAGAATTTGCGTAAAAGTCAATCACGATATTTCTCCGTCATTCCCACTTTTTAACGGTATACCGCAAGGATCTCCATTATCTCTGGTGCTATTCATCATCGCCTTTGATGATATTAGCAAAATCATAGCTAAGCATAAACTCTTCGATCATTGTATACACGCAGACGATATATACATTCTATGCAAACACAACGACCTGAGTAAAACAAAAGAATTGTTGTTAAATGTTTTAGAAGATATATCTCTACACATTTGCCGTAAGACTACCTGTAGCAATTTAAAACTTCAGTTCAACAATATTGATATACAAAATGTTAACAATTTGAGTATATTAGGCATATTTTTTAACAACAAGTATAATTGGAAGTACCATTGTTTAGAATTAAGAAATAGCCTAGCTGCGAGGTCTAACTTAATCAAATACTTAGCTAGCAAAAAATGTTATGCGCATATCAACACCCTATGTAACATCTCGAAAGCTCTCATTTTAAGCAAAATTGATTACAGTTTATTCCTGTATGGTAATAGCCCAAAATCGACAATCTCCATCTTGAAGGGTCCTTATCACCAATCCGCCTGTAGGAGTATCAATGCTTTCCCAACAAGCACCATTAAAAATTTATTTTCCATCACACCCACCATGGGACTTAAAATCCACATCTCTCATTCTGGAGATAACTCAGTACCATAAGGTCAATACACCTGTAAATATATACTGTTCATCTTTTGTCGCCACCTCCACAGGCTTGAAATCCAGAGGCTGGACTTTCATTTTTACTGATGGTTCCAGAATAAAAGACAGCACATCCTTTGCTGCCACCTACGAAAGTGGTATCCTGCTCACAATAGGGATATTACCCCAATATACATCCATCTTCACCGCCGAGACTGTGAAAAAAAACTACTATACTATACTAAAAACTACTCAAATATGTTTAAAAACACGTGGTAAATGCTGTAAGAAACCCCAACCAATGCACCTCAATTATCAATAAAATCCAGGACTGGCTTATAAGAACACCAAACAAGTTAAAGCTTATGTGGGTACCTAGTCATATAGGGATAAAAGGAAACGAAATTGCTGACAATGCAGCGAGTGTTGCTCATCATGCTCCGGTTTATAAGTCAAGTTTTTATACCAATTCTGACCTTTAGAGAGCCATCAACAACAGGGTATAAGCTAAGCAACTTCTGGACTGGAGTAATTACAGACACCACTATTCGTACATCAATACCGACAGATCGCACCCGTCCTATCCTGCTTGCCCCAAATCGATGATCTCGACCTTTGTCAGATTAAGATTAGGTCATACAACGGTAACCCACCAACACCTTCTTAAGAGAGAAAATCCATCTACGTGTCATGTCTGCAAAGGTTATATCGACATAAAACATATTTTAGGCACAGGGCATTGCCTTTCCTGTAGATAAGAAATAATATAGATTAAACTTCGTTAATATACTAGAGCCGAAAGCCTCTACAGCCAGCGCTCTCATACGGTTAGCATATAGATTTGAATTGTATGTTAATAAATTATAATAATAATAATAATAATAATAATAATAATAATAATAATAAAATAAACCAAAACACATATACAAAACATATATAACACATTAGCAACAAAGAGACACCAGGGGTGGAACACATTCAACGCTTAAAATATCAGACAAAAATTGCTTATTAGTCCAAGTGACTAGATCGCAATAAGTAAAAAAAAAATATCCACTTTTGGCCATAACATGACATGACATTTTATAGTTTTTGCGATTTGTAATCTAATGTACAAAGTTAAATGATAAGTTTAATTTTAAGAAAAACGTCTTTTAGCCTAATTGGCCATAGGTACCGTTCTAATTAATTTTGGCCAAAAGGTGATATCTCATTTTCTTGTGTTTGTACTAATCTCAATGAGGAATTTGAATGAAGTCGTTAGAGCCGTTTTTGCAAAAAAAAAAATGTGCACGACTGAATCGTACGTACTTGCACCTATATGTTCTTAGTAGGATGTGCACAAAATTTTAATAAAAAAAAAAATTAAAAAATTTAGGATAAGTTTAAATGCCACATTTTGTTAAACATTAAATCTGGGCCACATTTCGATTTTTATGGAAATCCATTGATTTTTAGCCGAGAAATAGCCATATTTCTAAAACCAGTTAATAAGAAAAGTACCGTTATACGTATTTTTAGCCAAAAACGTGGTACGCCATGTTATAGCATTTCTCTAGACTAACTCAAATATGAAATTTAATCAAAATCGTTAGAGCCGTTTTCTAGAAAATCATGTTTTTGTAAAATTGGCCTTAAGTAAAGTACCGTTAATAATAGGGCTAGAACTAAAATTCCAATTTCCCCTCTGGAGAATACACAACAGACCCCAGATATGAAGTTTGAAGGAAATCGGTCCACCCGTTTGGGCTGTAGTCGAGCGTACATACATACAGAGTGACGGACAGACAGACAGACAGAATCGGCAGACCCACTTTTTCGAGCTTCTCTATCATCGTAATGTCAGAATTCATTGTTATCTCGAGTTCGAATTTTTACACGAATCCAATACTTGCCCTATATTATAGGTGCAAGTAATTATAAAATTATATTATGTTGTTAACGATTTTGGTAAGAAATTTTATATGTCATCTGATTGGAATTTATCAATCTAAATCAAATCTTAAATTTAATCAAAATCGTTAGAGCCGTTTTCAAGAAAATCCAAATTTTGTAAAATTGGCTTTAAGTAAAGTACCGTTAAGAGGCCTCCACCCAGAATTTGAGCAAAACGTGAAAATAGTGCATTTTCAAAACAACGCCATTCGGCCAATAGTGAACCGATCGAAACACTGTACGTACAGAATTTGCAATATTTTCTAGTAAAAAAAATTTTAAAAAATAAATAAAATATACCATCTAACTGCTAGGAAGGTTAAATCAAACATTTTTGGATCAAAAATGATAATATGTATGATATATACTTTGTTTCTTAGTATGAGAAATTTGAATATATGAGTATCTTTTTTGTGGAAGGGGAACAAAATTAATTTTGTTTTACCGCAAGGTTACTTCAGATAAGTAAGGTAACAGGTGTAATGACCCTGCGGACCCTAGTCTCATAAACCCAGAAGCGTCTGACCCATATTGGGCGGCTCCCTGGTCAGCGTCTGTTCGCCGTGTCAGGCGCGGCTGTATACGTAGATAAAACAAAAAAAAGTTTAAACTTTTCCCAAAAGTTAAAAACCAGGTGGTAGGCCAGGTACACTGGTAAATCCACCCTCTTCGGAGGTCGGTCCCTTGGATTCTGGGGGGACCATTTGTTGCTGAGGAATGACCCTTTTGGACGAAGTAAAAGGGAAGAAAGAACACCCCCATCGAAAAATGAAAAAATATTCAAGGCTAAATATTTAGAAGCCTGCGAAGAAAGTGATGGGTTTAAGCAACTCAATGAGACACTACTTAAAGAATTAAACAATCATAAGCAAGAGTTACAAATGTTGAAAGATGAAATCAACAACCAAAAAAACCAGTGAAAAATGCTACAATCCGCCTGGAGCGAATCGTATGATACCCTATCCCTATCTTATTTGGTCGTGTCAGTGGGCGGTGGAAAATGTATTCACAAAATTTTCTATTTTGCCCTATAAACTAATATTTTTACTCGAAAATTAATTTTTGCAGTAAACGCCCCTAAAAAGTGGGCGTGGCCATATACAATGTATAGACGATTTGTAGATTAAATGGATATCTACATATTTGCCCAAGTAAGTTTTTTCGAGTTTCATATGAAAATAGTGAAAAAAAGTGATTTTTTTGAAAAGTGGGCGGATTTTAAAAATGTTTACACTTGTATTGCTTACTTTTCCAAAGACCTCGTATACAAAATTTAATCAACCTAGCTCAAAATTTAAGGCCCAAAAACTGGTGACACACAGACGGACGGACGGACGGACGGACATAGCTCAATCGACTCGGCTAGTGATGCTGATCATTTATATATATACTTTATTGGGTCTATCTGTAATATTTCTCTATGTTACAAACTATGTATCAAACTTAATATACCCTTAGGATAGGGTATAAAAACTAAATGTCCAACTGGCAGAGTTCTCAACAGATGAAGAAGAACTCGAAAAAGAGACAGAGGGACATCGTCATATGGGGAATCAAAATAAGAAAAGAAAAATTAGTACATCCCCAAAAAAACTCACCCCCAAAAGAAAGCTGCACAATCACAGTATATGCTTCAAACAAAGAAAATAAAATACACAATCCATCCAAACCTCTACCACCAATTATTGCACTACAAGTCAATAAGTATGAAAGCTTGGTCAAATTATTGGAGGAAAATAAAATTAAAGCTTCTACAGCATTAATAAACAAAAATGACATCAAAATTAATGTCGATGAAGAAAAGGGATACAGAATTCTGACTAAAATACTAAACCAGAAAAAACTGCAATGGTATTCTTATGATAAAACCAGACCAATTAAAGTTGTAGTAAAAAAAACTGAATTTCTCATGCTCACCCGTAAGCATTAAACACGAATTAAACCATAGAGGTTTTAAAATACTGGAAGTCATAAATATGCTAAAATTTAAGACAAAAGTACCGCTTCCAATGTTTTTGCTCAGTTTCGAACATGACGAAGACAAAGAAAAAAAATATATGGCATTAAAAACATACTTGTGATGAAAGTTGAGATTCATACTTTACGTAAATCCAAATTAGTGCTCCAATGCAAAAATTGTCAAAGGTACGGGTATACACAAAAATACTGCAGCTCAAACCCAAGATGTGTAAAGTGTGCAGGAAGTCACCACACCAAAGAATGTGTGAAGAAAAAGGACGAACACCTTAAGTGTGTAAAATGAAAGCCATCCTGCTAACTATAGAGGATGCTTAGTTGCAAAAGAAATGCAACTTAGAAAAGATAAAAAACAAAATAAAGCAAAAGAAACAAGTCCTAAATAGGATTGATTGCATGGAAAAAAAACAATAAAATGATATTAGATAGAATATCTTTACTAGAGAGACAGAACAGCAATAAAAGAGCTGTACCAAAAAGACAAACATGATTAATAAAATCAAAATTCTAGAATGCTAATGGTTTCGAGAATCGAAAGGATGAGATACAAGTGACTCTCGATAAAAACCAAATAGACATATGTCTTATTTCAGAGACGCACTTCAAATTAAATTCTGACCTTAAACTGAAGGGATATAAATTATATCACTCCTCACATCCACATAACTGCGCAAAAGGCGGGGCTGCAGTGGTAATAAAGAATACGATTGAACACCATTTAGAAACAAAATTCCAATCATATGCCACCCAAGGAATTTCCATTAGCATAAAAACGAGCAGTGGCCAACTATCCGTTGCATCAGTATATTGCTCTCCTAACTATACAATAAAAACATGTGATTTTAAAAATCTTTTCCGCATATTTCACAATAGATTAATCCTGGGAGGGGATTTTAATGCCAAGAATAAATATTAGGGATCTAGACTAACAACCACTAGAGGCAGACAACTTTATAAATGTATTAAAGAAGATGGCGCGAAATATCACTCGATGGGAAAACCTACCTATTGGCCAACAGATAAGAATAAAACCCAAGATCTTGTCGACTTCTTTCTATCTAAAAATATTTCCTCAAATAAAATAAATGTGGAAGAATGCCCTGATCTTCAATCAGATCACTCCTCAGTCCTTCTTACACTTGGCGACAAAATAACAATGAAAGAACAAAGTCCAAGACTTGTTAATAGACAGACTGATTGACTACTTTCGACCGATGTTGGAAGAAAGTATCCAACTATCATCAGCTATTCAAACAGTAGACGAACACGAAAAGGCAGTGCAAATACTAACACTGAACATACAAAATGCTGCATGGGCAGCAACTCCTAAAACAACAAAAAAGATTAAGCAAAACTTTTACCCTCGCGAAATATGTGAAATCATTACACGAAAGAGGAAAGCTAGAAGCGTTGGCAACAAATAAGGGCACAGGGCATTGCCTTTCCTGTAGATAAGAAATAATATAGATTAAACTTCGTTAATATACTAGAGCCGAAAGCCTCTACAGCCAGCGCTCTCATACGGTTAGCATATAGATTTGAATTGTATGTTAATAAATTATAATAATAATAATAATAATAATAATAATAATAATAATAATAAAATAAACCAAAACACATATACAAAACATATATAACACATTAGCAACAAAGAGACACCAGGGGTGGAACACATTCAACGCTTAAAATATCAGACAAAAATTGCTTATTAGTCCAAGTGACTAGATCGCAATAAGTAAAAAAAAAATATCCACTTTTGGCCATAACATGACATGACATTTTATAGTTTTTGCGATTTGTAATCTAATGTACAAAGTTAAATGATAAGTTTAATTTTAAGAAAAACGTCTTTTAGCCTAATTGGCCATAGGTACCGTTCTAATTAATTTTGGCCAAAAGGTGATATCTCATTTTCTTGTGTTTGTACTAATCTCAATGAGGAATTTGAATGAAGTCGTTAGAGCCGTTTTTGCAAAAAAAAAAATGTGCACGACTGAATCGTACGTACTTGCACCTATATGTTCTTAGTAGGATGTGCACAAAATTTTAATAAAAAAAAAAATTAAAAAATTTAGGATAAGTTTAAATGCCACATTTTGTTAAACATTAAATCTGGGCCACATTTCGATTTTTATGGAAATCCATTGATTTTTAGCCGAGAAATAGCCATATTTCTAAAACCAGTTAATAAGAAAAGTACCGTTATACGTATTTTTAGCCAAAAACGTGGTACGCCATGTTATAGCATTTCTCTAGACTAACTCAAATATGAAATTTAATCAAAATCGTTAGAGCCGTTTTCTAGAAAATCATGTTTTTGTAAAATTGGCCTTAAGTAAAGTACCGTTAATAATAGGGCTAGAACTAAAATTCCAATTTCCCCTCTGGAGAATACACAACAGACCCCAGATATGAAGTTTGAAGGAAATCGGTCCACCCGTTTGGGCTGTAGTCGAGCGTACATACATACAGAGTGACGGACAGACAGACAGACAGAATCGGCAGACCCACTTTTTCGAGCTTCTCTATCATCGTAATGTCAGAATTCATTGTTATCTCGAGTTCGAATTTTTACACGAATCCAATACTTGCCCTATATTATAGGTGCAAGTAATTATAAAATTATATTATGTTGTTAACGATTTTGGTAAGAAATTTTATATGTCATCTGATTGGAATTTATCAATCTAAATCAAATCTTAAATTTAATCAAAATCGTTAGAGCCGTTTTCAAGAAAATCCAAATTTTGTAAAATTGGCTTTAAGTAAAGTACCGTTAAGAGGCCTCCACCCAGAATTTGAGCAAAACGTGAAAATAGTGCATTTTCAAAACAACGCCATTCGGCCAATAGTGAACCGATCGAAACACTGTACGTACAGAATTTGCAATATTTTCTAGTAAAAAAAATTTTAAAAAATAAATAAAATATACCATCTAACTGCTAGGAAGGTTAAATCAAACATTTTTGGATCAAAAATGATAATATGTATGATATATACTTTGTTTCTTAGTATGAGAAATTTGAATATATGAGTATCTTTTTTGTGGAAGGGGAACAAAATTAATTTTGTTTTACCGCAAGGTTACTTCAGATAAGTAAGGTAACAGGTGTAATGACCCTGCGGACCCTAGTCTCATAAACCCAGAAGCGTCTGACCCATATTGGGCGGCTCCCTGGTCAGCGTCTGTTCGCCGTGTCAGGCGCGGCTGTATACGTAGATAAAACAAAAAAAAGTTTAAACTTTTCCCAAAAGTTAAAAACCAGGTGGTAGGCCAGGTACACTGGTAAATCCACCCTCTTCGGAGGTCGGTCCCTTGGATTCTGGGGGGACCATTTGTTGCTGAGGAATGACCCTTTTGGACGAAGTAAAAGGGAAGAAAGAACACCCCCATCGAAAAATGAAAAAATATTCAAGGCTAAATATTTAGAAGCCTGCGAAGAAAGTGATGGGTTTAAGCAACTCAATGAGACACTACTTAAAGAATTAAACAATCATAAGCAAGAGTTACAAATGTTGAAAGATGAAATCAACAACCAAAAAAACCAGTGAAAAATGCTACAATCCGCCTGGAGCGAATCGTATGATACCCTATCCCTATCTTATTTGGTCGTGTCAGTGGGCGGTGGAAAATGTATTCACAAAATTTTCTATTTTGCCCTATAAACTAATATTTTTACTCGAAAATTAATTTTTGCAGTAAACGCCCCTAAAAAGTGGGCGTGGCCATATACAATGTATAGACGATTTGTAGATTAAATGGATATCTACATATTTGCCCAAGTAAGTTTTTTCGAGTTTCATATGAAAATAGTGAAAAAAAGTGATTTTTTTGAAAAGTGGGCGGATTTTAAAAATGTTTACACTTGTATTGCTTACTTTTCCAAAGACCTCGTATACAAAATTTAATCAACCTAGCTCAAAATTTAAGGCCCAAAAACTGGTGACACACAGACGGACGGACGGACGGACGGACATAGCTCAATCGACTCGGCTAGTGATGCTGATCATTTATATATATACTTTATTGGGTCTATCTGTAATATTTCTCTATGTTACAAACTATGTATCAAACTTAATATACCCTTAGGATAGGGTATAAAAACTAAATGTCCAACTGGCAGAGTTCTCAACAGATGAAGAAGAACTCGAAAAAGAGACAGAGGGACATCGTCATATGGGGAATCAAAATAAGAAAAGAAAAATTAGTACATCCCCAAAAAAACTCACCCCCAAAAGAAAGCTGCACAATCACAGTATATGCTTCAAACAAAGAAAATAAAATACACAATCCATCCAAACCTCTACCACCAATTATTGCACTACAAGTCAATAAGTATGAAAGCTTGGTCAAATTATTGGAGGAAAATAAAATTAAAGCTTCTACAGCATTAATAAACAAAAATGACATCAAAATTAATGTCGATGAAGAAAAGGGATACAGAATTCTGACTAAAATACTAAACCAGAAAAAACTGCAATGGTATTCTTATGATAAAACCAGACCAATTAAAGTTGTAGTAAAAAAAACTGAATTTCTCATGCTCACCCGTAAGCATTAAACACGAATTAAACCATAGAGGTTTTAAAATACTGGAAGTCATAAATATGCTAAAATTTAAGACAAAAGTACCGCTTCCAATGTTTTTGCTCAGTTTCGAACATGACGAAGACAAAGAAAAAAAATATATGGCATTAAAAACATACTTGTGATGAAAGTTGAGATTCATACTTTACGTAAATCCAAATTAGTGCTCCAATGCAAAAATTGTCAAAGGTACGGGTATACACAAAAATACTGCAGCTCAAACCCAAGATGTGTAAAGTGTGCAGGAAGTCACCACACCAAAGAATGTGTGAAGAAAAAGGACGAACACCTTAAGTGTGTAAAATGAAAGCCATCCTGCTAACTATAGAGGATGCTTAGTTGCAAAAGAAATGCAACTTAGAAAAGATAAAAAACAAAATAAAGCAAAAGAAACAAGTCCTAAATAGGATTGATTGCATGGAAAAAAAACAATAAAATGATATTAGATAGAATATCTTTACTAGAGAGACAGAACAGCAATAAAAGAGCTGTACCAAAAAGACAAACATGATTAATAAAATCAAAATTCTAGAATGCTAATGGTTTCGAGAATCGAAAGGATGAGATACAAGTGACTCTCGATAAAAACCAAATAGACATATGTCTTATTTCAGAGACGCACTTCAAATTAAATTCTGACCTTAAACTGAAGGGATATAAATTATATCACTCCTCACATCCACATAACTGCGCAAAAGGCGGGGCTGCAGTGGTAATAAAGAATACGATTGAACACCATTTAGAAACAAAATTCCAATCATATGCCACCCAAGGAATTTCCATTAGCATAAAAACGAGCAGTGGCCAACTATCCGTTGCATCAGTATATTGCTCTCCTAACTATACAATAAAAACATGTGATTTTAAAAATCTTTTCCGCATATTTCACAATAGATTAATCCTGGGAGGGGATTTTAATGCCAAGAATAAATATTAGGGATCTAGACTAACAACCACTAGAGGCAGACAACTTTATAAATGTATTAAAGAAGATGGCGCGAAATATCACTCGATGGGAAAACCTACCTATTGGCCAACAGATAAGAATAAAACCCAAGATCTTGTCGACTTCTTTCTATCTAAAAATATTTCCTCAAATAAAATAAATGTGGAAGAATGCCCTGATCTTCAATCAGATCACTCCTCAGTCCTTCTTACACTTGGCGACAAAATAACAATGAAAGAACAAAGTCCAAGACTTGTTAATAGACAGACTGATTGACTACTTTCGACCGATGTTGGAAGAAAGTATCCAACTATCATCAGCTATTCAAACAGTAGACGAACACGAAAAGGCAGTGCAAATACTAACACTGAACATACAAAATGCTGCATGGGCAGCAACTCCTAAAACAACAAAAAAGATTAAGCAAAACTTTTACCCTCGCGAAATATGTGAAATCATTACACGAAAGAGGAAAGCTAGAAGCGTTGGCAACAAATAAGGGCGCCAAGCGACAAAACACCACTAAACAACTTAAATAATAAGCTCAGAAATTCTATAAAAGAAGTCAAGAATGAGTCTTTAAAAACTTGTCTTACAAATGATGCTGGTACCAACTACTAAACGTTCTGGAAGGCAACAAAGAAAATGAACCGACCAATTGCCCGTATACCTCCAGTAAAAACCAAAAAAGGTTACTGGGCAAAAAGCAGCCAAGAGAAAGCAAACACTTTTGCAGAGTATCTTGAGGACGTCTTCAAACCCTATGAAGATAAAAGTTACCAAGGAATCGAAGAAAGGTGCGAAGAAAATCGACCAATTCGATCGGTAACAGCTAAAGAACTTGTCAAAAATATTAAAGAAAATATAAATATAAAAAAGGCCCCAGGGTTTGATTTGATAACAGGGGAAATCTTAAAACAATTCCCACAAAAAGGTTTAAAAAAACTAGCGCAGATTATAAATGCTGCATTTAAGTTGAGATATGTGCCAAGCATGTGGAAGGTCGCGGAGGTAATAATGATCCCAAAACCAGGCAAACCACCAAGCGAAGGAACCTCATATCGCCCAATATCGATACTACCAATATTGTCAAAGTTATTTGAAAAAATGCTGGTAAAACGCCTGCAAAAAATAATCGATGAAAAATCGCTAGTCCCAAATCACCAATTTGGATTTAGAAATAAGCACTCTACAATTGATCAAGTGCATAGAATCACAGATAAGATCGAAAAAGCGTTTGAAGAGGAAAATGTGTGCTCTATAATATTTCTTGATATAGCACAAGCTTTCGATAAAGTCTGGCACAAAGGACTGATACATAAATTACAAAAACAACTGCCGATGCAGTATTCGACAATTCTGGAGTCTTATATATCAGATCGATACTTCAGAATTAAACAAGATACAGAATACTCAACATTAAGAGATAAAAGCTGGCGTACCGCAAGGCAGTGTTTTAGGGCCAGTGCTATACCTTTTATTCACTAGCGATCTGCCTGAAAGCGGAGAAACCACTATAGCAACTTTTGCAGATGACACTGCTGTACTTGCTGTAGGAGAAACTGTTGAAATAGCAACAAAAAAGCTCCAAATAGCAATAAACCGTATCTCAGAATGGACTGAAAAGTGTCAGATTAGATTAAATGACCTTAAGTCAGTCTATATTAATTTTACGTATAAAAACGTACCACATATTCCAGTATACATTAACAACAATGTAGTGGAATATTCAAACACAGCCAAATATCTACGCATGACTCTAGACGCTAAACTGCGTTGGAAAGCGCATGTAAAGAAAAAAAGTGCACGACTGGATCGTAGGTTTTTTTTTTTAAAAAAAAAGGTTTTTTTGTTATTATTAAAATCATGAAAAACTTAAAAGTTAAACGAAAACGCTTAAAAACTAGCTTAAGTAACTTATCTATCTTATTATAACTTACTGGCCCTATGCGAGCGCTCTAAGCTAAACTTATTGCTTATTCTATGTCTTTCGACCTAAGTTAACTAATCTAATTATTAAATAAATATGAACTAACTTATTGGAAAACTAAGAAAAATTTATTTGAAGAACTTAGCAACAGGACAATTTTTAATTATGAAAAAACTATATACTACCTTAAACCTAAATAGACTTACATACTAACTTAAAATAAACTTAACGGTTTATTGTTTTTTTGTTTGCCAACAGGCTTTTTATAGGTTTTTGTATATTTTTTTTGGCTGCCAGCGGACATTTTTATTTTTTTTTTTATTTTTTTTTTGCTAATTTAACCTAAACCTTCAGACTAATAAACTATGTGCTGCGGCCATATCGAAGGCGGAAGTTGTGCGCAAGGACTCTATTCTCCAGGTCGTGGCGTATGCTAGCATTTAACTTATACACATCCTGAAAAAAGGTTCCTATAGCCTCAACTTTCTTCTGCGGATATTCGATCACGAAAAAGTCGTCATCCTCGACAGCGTCAACTGGATCTATTCCTGCTTCTGTAAGTAAAAGTTCATTGTTCGTTGTTCGGGGGATTTTTAGACACGAAAGTTCGTTGACATTCCTTCAAAATATTTTATTAATTTGGGGGAACATACTCGGGTTATCAGACCTGATAGTTCGAATCTTATTTCCCCAGTGCAAATTAGCCGTCAGCCTGTAATTTGCTTTAATTAGTATTTGGAGATTTTTTATCAACGACTTCAGCGTCATAATCTCCGAGTTTTGTCTGTCAGTAAACTGTCTATACAAGTTCTTAAGTCTTGTAAGCAGTCTACTTTTTTGTGCTTGCAGTGCGTCGATTGTTGCATTACGGAATACGTTATCAGTTGGTCGATACCGAGGTATTGTACTGTCCATCGTTCGTTTAATTGTCTCGTTCATTTGTTGTAGGTACGTGTCAATCTCCTCGTTCGACAGGTTTCTGTTGGATGTTGGGTCGATCGAATTAAAGGAGATTTCTCTTGTTAAGTGTCGGGAGAAGCGAGTCCAACGAGTTCTACCGTAGTTGTAGGAGTACGTCTGAACAAACTCTTCCAATTCCGCAATTTCGTTAGGAATCGTTATTTCGGCACTAAGTCCGCAATGGTCACTGTCATACACGAACGTACGTAAACAGTTTATCGTTTGTCGGTCCAAGTCGGTCAGTTGTAATCGTTCATCAAACAAAAGTAGATCCAGATAGGAGCCGATTCCTAATCAATGAATTTACATTCACCGCCAGGATCTTCAGGGATTCCTCATTCGCGGCCGTACCCATTACGATTGAATGTGCGCTAGGCTAGGCAGAAACGCATAGATAGTGTCCACACGTTTCCCCTGCTCAAATAATTGGCGCTGGAGCTGACTCATCTGCCCCTGAATTTGGAGCAAGATGGTCAACAAGTCGCCTTGAGCTTCAGGTGCCTTAGGCGTTGGAGCCTGTGTAGGTACCTTCTGTACCGTGCTCGCCCTACTAGACGCCATTTGGGCGTAGGTAATCTGGGGAGACACGGCTGGTGTTTTGGTAGAAACGTGTGGACCTTTCACCACGCTCTTCTGCCTATGAGCCAGTTCTAATGTTTTGGTGCTTTGAAATTTAGGACAACCCCGATAGTTAGCGGTGTGTCCCGGATTTCTGCACAATACACATGTGAGCAGGCTCTTATCTACAACCCTGTCCTTACCCAAAGGACAATCCTCAGTATTGTGGAACTTTGCGCACTTCACGCATCGAGCGTGCATATCACAGTTCGACGCGGCGTGCCCGAACCTTTGGCAGCGAACACATTGAATAATGCCCTCGCTGCTGCTGTTGTTGCTGTTGCTGCGACTTTTGCTGCTGCTGCGTCTTTTGTTGTTGCTGCGTCTTTTGTTGTTGCTGTGGCTTTTGTTGTTGCTGCTGCTGTTTTGGCAGTGTTTTTTGCGCCTTAGCCTGCTGTTGTGGCTGTTGCTGTGTAGCCTGTTGTTGTGGTTATTGTAGCTGTGGTTCTGGGGAAGCTCGGAACACAGTCTGCCTCTCCCTTTCACGTCGTGCAATTTGTTTGGCTTTTATTGCCAGTACTTGCTTCTGCAGTTGCACTATGCTGCTCGTAAGCTCATGCAATTCGTCATCTTCGTCGTCGGAATCCGATTGGGCTAATGAGGCGAAGACGTTTACTGTCTCTTTGTATGTTGCCTCTTCCACTTCAGAGATTTGACTATCGTCCATTTCCTCCGCCGTCTCCTTTGTCAAAACTGGCAATGGCACTGTTGAGGTTCTCATGGAGCGACGTTTTAGATTTGGAGTCGGCTTTACGCTCCTCCTCCTCTTTGTCTCATTGCTTACTTGCTGTACTGGTAGTACAGAAATCAGCTCTTGGGTAATTTTACGTTCGACCGCAACTTCCGTTACTGGAAGCGCGGGCCCTTCCCCACTCATCACTCAGTCTTATTATTATTTTTTTTTAATTTATATATATTTTTATTTTTTTTATTGCTTTGCCACAAACGTCAAATAAATTAATTATTTATTGTTTTTGTCAGCTCAAACGATTTTATTATATTGAAAAATGGCCACTTATTTATCTTCCCCGGCAGGAAGTGAACTCGGGACACTGACTTGCCGGTCCGGACACACACCCACTACACCACCAAGTCTATTTAGAATTAATCTACTAAATTCGCACTTAATAACAAAATCCGAATTAAAAATAGCCGAAACACGTCTTAATGCTGCTAAGCTCAATGAACGACTGACTGGATCGTACGTACTTGCACCTATATGCTGTTAGTTGGATGTGCATAAATTTGTAAAAAAAAAAAAATGAAAAAAATGTTTTCAAAAATTTTAGATAAGTTTAAATGCCACATTTTGTTAAACATTAAATCTTGGCAACATTTCGATTTTTATGGAAATTCATTGAGTTTTTGCCGAGAAATAGCCATATTTCTAAAACCAGTTAATAAGAAAAGTACCGTTATACGTATTTTTAGCCAAAAACGTGGTACGCTATATTATAGCATTTCTCTAGACTAACTCAAATATGAAATTTAATCAAAATCGTAAGAGCCGTTTTCGAGAAAATCGTGTTTTTGTAAAATTGGCCCTAAGTAAAGTACCGTTAATAATAGGGCTAGCACGTAAATTCCAATTTCCCCTCTGGGGAATACACAACAGACCCCAGATATGAAGTTTGAAGGAAATTGGTTCACCCGTTTGGGCTGTAGTCGAGCGTACATACTACAGAGTGACGAACAGAATCGGCAGACCCACTTTTGCGAGCTTCTCTATCATCGTAATGTCAGAATTCATTGTTAACTCGAGTTCGAATTTTTGCACGAATCCAATACTTGCCCTATATTATAGGTGCAAGTAAAAATGCTGGTCTTCCAAAATAAAGTACTAAGGAACATAGTCAATGCACCTTGGTACATACGTAACGCTGATCTTCATAGAGATCTAAATATCGAAATGGTTGAAGACGAAATTAAAAAAGTTGCTCAAATGCACAGACGTAGGCTTCTCAACCACGTTAGCTTAGAAATAACCGAATTATTAAGTACAGACCATGTAATCAGGAGATTAAGGCGGATAAAACCGCTTGATCTATAAAAATTTGCTTAGAATAGAAATTAGGTTATATTTTCTACCAAAAAAATTCAGAAATCCGACAACCGGTTTTATAGATGGGTTAAAGTCCCTCACTATTGCAGAAGCATCCATCGCGTTCTAGCTCTGCAATGCACAGTGGTTTCTCCCATACGACAAAAAGAAAAAAGTAACAGTACTTTTTTTTGTTTTTTTTTAACATTTTCTAGTTGAGAAGTATTCCAAATTTACAGTAACAATCAATAAAACATTAATGTCATTTGTTATCATTCTTGTTTTCCCATCTGAAGTGAGCGTATCACGTGTCATTGCATAAACTAAAATAAATTAATAATAAGAGATCAATTTAAAGTGCAATTTATTTAGTGAGAATATAAATTTATGCAAAATATTTATAATGGAATTTCAAGAGCAAGGTGCGTAGAGTGTTTTTTAATCTTGTTAGTGGATTTTTGTTTTCTATTTTTACTGTTATATCGGTACAACCCAGAGGAATTTTAAGTTGCAGTTTTTCATTTTCTTGTACCTTTACATAAGCTTTTAATATATCCCTGAATTTTGCCTAGTGATTAAATTATATCTAAAATATCGACAAAAGTTCCATTTTTTTGAAAAAAGCTGACTTATGACCCACAATCACCCACTAACTGTACAATTAAGTTTTAATGCTGCGTAGGCGTATACGTAACGAATGATTCATTACGACCTATTTTTTTCAATTTTATATAAAATACATAAAATGAATTGGGATGGTAAAACTTTTATTATGGCCAGAAAGAACAGTATACGACATTTACTTTTTAATTCTTACTTTGTGTAAATTTTGCATTAATTTTAAGGGTTCAATTCTGGAACACTGCTTCCAGTGCTGTGACCGGCATTAGCCGAATTATTCGACTAATGCTAGCTTTTAAATCCTGAAACATAGCAGGCATATCGGTTTTGGCTTTTAACTTCACAAAACCCCAAAGACACGATCTATTTGGCCATAACGGCATAAGACAATAACGCACTCAGAAGGTCGATGATTCACACCATATGTTGTTCGAAGCGTACGACCTGTAAAAAACAAGTCTAAATGAATCACCCGTTATTATGTTTTGTTCTTATTATTTTGTTTTGTTATCAATTTCAAATTTTTTTTAGGCACATCGTTCACCTGTTCTTTGTGTAGAAAAGATGTCTATGATATCTGGGTGACAAAGAATGGCAATTTAATTGAAAAATCTGTACAAGTATTTAATACCTTACTGGATACCGTGAATAGTCCAAACAAAGAAAATTTTAACTTTCACTGCCTAAAATCACGTATTTTTTCTATTTGTGACCGATTCAATACTTTATTGAAGGAATGTCGGCACAACAAAATATATTTCCTTAAAAAGTACTCCGAATGGTTAAGCTATGTAGAACGAATATTTTATTCGGCGGATAATTCTATGGAACCTGTAAAGCGTGGTCGGCCGCGAAAAATCTTTTCCAATTGTAGCGCCAGAACAAAACAAAGAAGAATAGCTGAGGCGTATAAGTTCAACGAGTCAATTGGACAATCAATGCGTGAAAATATTTCAACTTTGAACTCGGATTTGAGTCCGTTTGACACGAAAGAAGTTTTGTCACTCATTACGGAGGCCAAGCTAACAAAACACCAATATTTTCTAATTAAAGACTTCGTTAACACTAAGCTACCTGCCGCTGCTTTTCCATCCTACAGTAAGATTTTGCTGGCTAAGAAAGAGTGCTATCCAAAAGATATTCAAATTACAGAAACTACAGCTGAAATTGAGCTTCAGAGTCTTTTGGATCATACTGCTTCTAGATTAGTAGAATCACAAAAGGAAGTATTTAACGAAGTACCTAGAACATCTTTGGACAGCCTAGTTTTAATTGGAAAATGGGGATTTGACGGTAGTAGTGGACATAGCGAATACAAACAATCATTCTCTAGTCCTGAAAGCAAAGATTCAAATCTATTTGTAACTTCTTATGTACCCTTACGACTAGTTAATTCATCAAAGGGCCTAATTATTTGGAGAAATCCACGTCCTTCCTCAACCAGGTACTGCAGGCCAATAAGATTTCAATTTAAAAAAGAAACCACTGCCGTCTCTATTGAGGAAGAGAGATACTACAAAAATAAAATAGCCTCCATAGTTTCCACTGTAATAAAGCTAAATGAACATAGTTTTTCTATTTGTCACTCTTTACAATTGACAATGATTGACGGAAAGGTCTGTTCAGCTCTCAGTAATACTAGCTCTTCTAGATGTTACATTTGTGACGCAGCACCATCTGAAATGAACGATATAGATAAGTGTTTAGAAAAGCTAGTGCATACTGAAAGATATGAGTTTGGCTTGTCTCCCCTTCATGCATGGATTCGCTTTTTTGAATATTTCATTCATATTTCTTACCGACTAACCGTCAAAAAATGGCAAGTAAAAACTAAGGAAGAGAAAGATATTCTATTGGAAACTAAGAAGCATGTCCAATCCCAATTCAGAACAAAGCTAGGATTGAATGTAGATCAGCCAAAAACAGGCGGTAGTGGCACATCTAACGATGGGAATACTGCGAGAACATTTTTTGAAAACAGTGAAATTTCTGCAGAAATAACTGGTATCGACAAGGATCTCATCGATAGATGTGCTACTATATTAAAAGCCATGTCTTCGGGATATGCTATTGATATATGTAAATTTAGAGATTATGCGTTAGACACAGGTAGAAGATTGGTGGCCACATATCCTTGGTATTACCTGCCGATATCTGTCCATAAGATACTCATCCACGGGTCAGATGTTATGGAGAACGTTCTCTTGCCTATAGGAGAATTATCTGAAGAGGCGGCAGAGGCAAAAAACAAA
This sequence comes from Chalcosyrphus nemorum, assembly GCA_949716465.1. Taxonomy (NCBI): domain Eukaryota; kingdom Metazoa; phylum Arthropoda; class Insecta; order Diptera; family Syrphidae; genus Chalcosyrphus; species Chalcosyrphus nemorum. Next base: position 38,419,111 of record OX454334.1, read on the forward strand.
GATATAAAGTCCTTTAGATTCAATCACACGCGAAAGATTTCAAGAATAACGACAAACGAAGACTTATTGAATCGACTGCTTTTAAGTTCTGACCCCTACATAACGGGCTTAAGAAAACTACCCCCAAAAAATAAAACAAGTTTATCCAAGGATGTTCTAGCTCTACTTTCTGATGCACAGTTACCTTAGAAATATAATTAGACATCCTTTTATTATGAAAACATTTTTTTTAAACATTTCTTTATGCTTTGTATTAGTTTTAACACTTAAACTCGATTTGTTAATCTATTTACAATTGTTTTTCGAAATACATTTTCATTGCACTATTATAGTAGAATTTCCGTTTTTTTTTTTTTTGTAACTGTGCTTATGTAAATAACTATTTGTACCATTTTTTGGTAAAATATATATCTTGTTTACGAAACACTGAGTTTTATTTATCAAAACCGATTAGATCAAAAGTTATGGATTTTTGACGCATCTCCCATAGAAGAAAAACCACTGTGCAATGTCTTTCGATGATTTTCCCTTCCAGCGAACCCCCATACAAAAAAAAAAATTGTTTTTGCTTGAATAGAAATATTTGTAGAGAATCCTACTGTAGTGCAATTCTGTTTGGGTACATATGTATAGTTAGTTCGATTCTTACTTAAGTAGGTACATCTATTTGTAATATGATGCATATATTGTTATCGTAAAAAAATCTGCTTTTAAGATTTGATGGTTTTCATATTGTCATTATAGAGAAAACTAAATAACTTGGTCTGTCGATTAAACCTGTCTGCTCACCTGTTTCCACTTATTGGACTGCGGCTTAAACGGCTAATCCGATTTTCTTTAAACTCCATATGTACCTGAGGTGTATTGGGTTTGTGAAATTATTGGTTATGAATCAAGATAGTTTAGGATTGTCGGAATTAGGAATATAATTGCTAGTGAAGAGAGAGAAAAATATCGAAGGGTCAGAAATTTACAGGCTAAAAGTCCAGAATATCTACCCATGTTTTGGATATATCACATGGTTTTTAAGAAAAAATTTGCAAGAGTGCCTCCAAGCAGGACAACCACAGGGACAGCATGCCCAACTGCTTATGCATTGTAAACTTATGTACGTATGTATGCACATTATATCTCATCTTGTACACAATTTGTCACCCAACGGCCGAATTTCAACTAGACCCAATAAGGGACTTCATAAAAATAATGGAAATAGTGTCAAATGCGGGCTTATTTCGTGGGAGGTGATTTCATCTCCCCCTACAATCTTACTAGCACTATCACAAGATTGGTTGTGGACTTTTGGCTCAATTCCTTTATTACATTGTGGAACTATGACCCCGGTGGGTCAATTTTAAGTTTATAATTGATTTGTGGACCCACCTGGATGAGTCAAATGCCCATTATTGTCTATTGTGGACTTTTGGCCTGTGGACTGCAGCGAGAAAAATGTCGGGGGGAAAGAAAATTGGGTTGTTATATTTACTGGTTCGGTTTTATAATATCTAATTTTTAGTGAGGTCTTAAGGTTATAGCATTGAGTACGATCTCTATTCTATAATCCTAGTCCAGATCTTTATCGTGAAGTGGTGTACTGAAGTAGAAAGCTTCAGGCACTAATAATCTTCATAAATATGTATCGGAGTCTCCGCTAATTACTCTTACTCCAATCTGTATTGTAAAAAACATTTTGCTTCAACATCAATATACAATCCTGTTGTACAAAAGAAGGGTGGATAGAAGCAAAAAAGAATACTCCAAACAACGATACTGTCCATATTTCCGTTGAAGCAATCAGAATTAGCGGACACACGTTTTTCATAGTTTTTGTATAACTAACACTATTCTTGGCCAGGATATTAGTCACATTAATTAGTTGGTTTATTTTTGTTTATTATTTTCGCACGCCAAAGGGGATATGAAAACCCGTATGCAGATTTTTCAGAATATTGCCATCATAACCACGTCGATACAGTAAAAGTAGCCAGGACAAGGTAGCCCAACTAGGATAGTCTGGCCAACGCTTATCGAAACCATGTCTATCAGAATTTCGAAAAGTAAGAGAGGAACCGTCTCCAAAATTATAACAAACTTGGAGAATATTTACTGTGTTATTTAAATACACGCTCATAGTCCGATCTTCTTTTATAATAACTTTTTCAGAAACTGCTCAGACGAGGATGAATACTTCTACAACTATCTTAAATATCACATCAACGTCTGTATTGCATAACTCAAATCCATTCTTACAACTTAGCAATTTGTAACAGTAAGAGACTGAGAGAGATATCATATATGTACCTGATATATCCTCAGTCGAAATACATCCTCTTCGAGGGTAGTTTTTAGCAAACCGAAGATCTACAACTCCATCATTTAGAAGAAATCAACTTGATTTAGGGCCGATTTTTCAATCGTCAGATAAGTAATCAGATAAGACTTAACAGTCAGATAACACAAAAATACATTTTTCAATATGCGTATAGCACCTATTCTAGATATATATCAGTTATCTGCCGAATAAAATTATCTGGTGATCAGTAAGCTGGATAAACTTTAACTGACTGTATATGAACTGTCAAAAGTCAGAATTTTAAATTTAATTTAATTTTTGTAAAAAATATGGATTTTTTCGATATTTACTATTGAAGAAGAGAATGACGTATTCAATTACTTCAATTCACCCTTAAGAAAGCACCACCAGTGCAATGAGGGTCAATGTTTTCCATATTTTTTTTTAGCTTTCAAAATTTGTAAATACCGAAACTTTTCAAATTGAAGTGCCAGATAATGTGAAAAATAGTCTGCTAGCTCTAACATATACGATTGTCACTGTATCTATCTCTTTTTCATTCCAGTTTCGTGAAGTTAGACACAATTGAGCTTGACAAAATCGTTCAGTTACAATCTAGGAGTTATTCGATGATTGAAAAACTAAGATCTACTTATCTAGTAGATAAAGAGTGGAATACATTTATTCGTTAGACAGCAATCAGACTGTTTAACTGACGATTGAAAAATTGGCCCTTAATGAAAAAAACGTTATTACTGTATTTTTGTAACGACTAATTCGAATAAGACACAATATAAGTAAAAATACAGAAATTTCAATTTTTCTTGAATTCAAAATTTAAATTTTTATTGTGTTACATAGTTGTTCGGCAACCAAACAAACATTGGGCGAGTTCCCAACACCTCGCTAGTCTAGCTGCTAGATTGGAAAAACAGCCTAGAAGATGAAACGCACAGCTAGAGTTAGAAAGTGCTAAAAAAATACACCACATGACCTGTTTACATGAGCAGATTGTGAGATTGGATTGGGAACGAATTGGGTATCAATCTGGGTTCGATCGAGTTCAAAATTGATTGAAATCGTGTAATATATGGCACTTTTCCTTTATGTGCAGAGGTAGTTTTGCCAAACAATTAACCCTTATTAGCTATAAAAGTTTTATGACCTTACGGTATATCTCATTCGTGTGGAAATACAACCCCTTTTTGTTTTCTGATGCCACCCCGATTAATTTCATTCTTTGCCTGCCAAACTCGATCCTTCTATACTCCTATCCTTCGATCCTTGAATTTCATGAACATTTTAAACCGATCCCAAAACATTTTATAATCAGGTCGATTCAATTGAGTTTAAAATCGATTCCCTCATATAAACGGGGCAATACAGATGTTTTTATTTTTCCTTAAAATAAAAAACATAGAACATACATAAATTGCCACACACATAAGAATCGCCACTTTTACCACACTTTACAATTAAGAAAAGCACATAAAATATGGAAATACATATTGCAATTTACAAATTCACAAACTTTTTGACAACAAAAAACGAAAATGCAGTCAGCTGTTGTTTGTTTTGATTTCTTTAGTTGATTTACTACGTTTTATGCAAGTACTAATTGGGTTTACTACTTTGCAGCGAAGGTCTTCGTCGCTAGGACCTTCTATAATCTAGTCAAATTTTGGGCCTAGAGGCCGCTAGATTCTCTAGGACGAAATCTGTCATCCCGGTGCAAAAGTATTCTAGCAGCTAGATTAGCGAGGTGTTGGGAACTCGCCCATTGAAGTGGAGCAACATCATCCTAGAACTGTTCAGCTCCACGGCAAGAAGTTTACTACAATAAAATTTTGCAATATTTTGTATTCGAAGATAAATATTTTCTTTTTTCGAACATGGTTCTACACTAAACTATGCCTATGTTCGACATTTTTGGTGGAGGCCTCTTAACATAAGGGCTAGAACAAAAATTTCAATTTCCGCTCTAGGGATTATCCCAAAGACCCTAGATATGAAGTTTGATCAAAATCCGTCCACCCGTTTCGGCTGTAGCTTCGTGCACAGACAGACAGACGACATCGGCAGACCCACTTTTGTTAACTTCTATATAATGGTAATGCCCAAATAATAATACTTGCCCTATGTTATAGATGCTGATCGACAGTTGTCGTGACGATCGCTGATCGACACTAACAAAAGGGGCAAAGGAAAAAACAGCTGGCATGGTGAATTTCTGAACTCTAACGTGCCTCGGTCATTCACATGAACTGATTTCCGTTCATGCTGTAATTGCTGATTGTTGTTATTTGTTAAGATAGGTCATACGAATAAATTAGTTAAGAAAAGAAGAGTATTGTTTCAACAAAGCTGTTTTTCCTTTTATCTAATTTGTAACTGAGTTTTATTATTCCTATTTTTTGAGTTGAATCTCTATCTAGCGCGAACGCGACATTGAGATTTATCCAACATTTTAGAGAACCTTTCTTCTAACCTGTGCCTTATATTATTTCTATATTTATTTCAATAAGACCGTTTTTATCCTTACTGTTTGAAACTGTCTTTTAAGACATTGATTAAAACGTTTTTTTGAAACTGTCTTTTAAAACATTGATTAACAATAAAACAATTAACGTATGAATACCCATGTAAAATACTTGAAAATATGCTTACATCCAGAGTCCATGCTCAAACATATCGAAACAGTCAACTACTAATTGGAAGCCAATGGAAAAGGCGAAAATTACTTTTAGTTTTTTTACCTAGTGTTCCTAGGTTGTTCACTCTCTTCAAAATTTCTTTTCAAAAAATTGGGCAAGTGCGAGGAGGGCCTCGTGCAATAGTATTCCGGACATTTTATATTGAATAGAAGGCAGTATTATTCATATCCTGCATAGGCACACCTAATACTGGTTTAATAATTGCAATAATTAATGACATACTAAATAACAAAACTACCTACATATTTACAAATCATATTTCCTTACACACAACACAATACCTACTCCCATACAAAAAACATATGAAAAGTGTTATGAACTTTTGCACGTTAATTAGGGTCTTTGCTGGCATGCTTGTTCCGGCTATCTGCTCGTCGGAGGGCGAGGGAACTTGACCCTGTTCATTAACAAAAAAATCATACCAGTCTTTGTAGCGCGGTGGTGTTTTGCCGCTGCGAGAAATTTCTCTTAACCTTCAACAACCCCTTACGTTGGCATCTTCTCTTCCCTACCTTAGCTCCATCCTTCCCTATCCAAACTTCCTCCTCATCCTCTTACGCCTTTTCAATTTAAAAAGCCATTATTATATTATTCATTCTTTACAACTGGGTATAGTCATTAAAACATAATTCAAATCTCTTCTTTAAACAATTCTTATATATATTTATATGCCTTCGCCCCATATGACATTTAAATTCAATAACAAAAAACTACAATCAATTGTCCCCCTATGGAAAAAATTCTCGCTTTATATATGTATACCTTCAAACTTATTATCTAGCACTCACCCCTTTTTCTCCGCAACTGGCGATGACGTGGCCACAGCATCCAGGTTGCTCCTTGGGTATCTAAGCACTTTATCACAATATATATATATATAAAATATTAATTTTCGCCAATATTTACTTTAATACTCGCTTAAGGGGCCAGAAATCTATTAAAAAAAACTAATCAAATAAAAAAAACTATATTTAAACCTGAATAATAATGGCGAAACTTTCTTTACGTTAAATTAAAATGTAAAAAAAAAATAAAAAATAAGATGATTTAATTTGCTTCTTCCACACTGGATTTGAACCGGCGTACATCCGTTTCAACGGACTTGGTCCTTTCCGCTGGGCTATCGGTATTTGTGCTAATCCGCAGCCAAAGTCCTCAGTTTAATCCCGGTGACTTATGGGATTTTTCTTAAATTTCGACGTTCCCGAGGGATGGTTTTCCTTTTTCCTTGGGTGCTTTTAGGCGGTGTAAATATATAGGCGGCCGACGCAATAATTTGTCAGGCCGCCACTTTGTCCTTGTCTGGTTTTACCTTTTCTTGTTTTGTACCTGTGTACAAAATTTTTCCCGTGGTTGGGTATCCTTTTTTTTTTTAATCTTTACGTATAACTGCACTACGTAAAAAAAAAAAACTATATTTAAACTGGGCACTGTGATAACCGCCGCTTCTGAGTTCCGAATGGAAAAATAATCCCTTTGTTCAAATTATTGAACAAATCCATCCAAGTTTCAATTCCATGTTGGATTTTCCAGTCTTCCCTCAGAGAAGGGTCTTACTGTTTTTTTATAAATATTTTTTCGAGTGTCATATTTGAGTAGTACTACTCAACTCGCCCCTTTTTATCACATTCAGTGCACACTTAGCCATTGGCGACAATCGGTGTGTCAATAATTACTCCGATAACATCATCGGTGCTTGTCCAGGATTTGACAACTGTCACCGCAGAAAAACACCAGCTGATTGATTTTACAAATTTGCAACACAGGGCTTTGCGTTTTTGGGAATTTGCCTACCCGAAACTGCAAAATAGAACCCACACAACGTGTCCTAGAAAATATAACCGTATCAAAACGTGGGTGCCGAACCCTACATCAACGCCGGGCTATGTCAGATAAGTATGCGCCTACCTGTGGTGATCGTGATACTTTGTGACTATTCTTGTCTTCTAGGTTCCTACCGGCGGATATCCTAGGCGTGGAACACCCCAATTAACTTGCCATTCCTGGTTTCCAGCTCGTACATGCAGTTGCCGACCACCTTACGTACTCTGGATTTAAGAAACTTCGCATTTTGGCCGGAGGCAAAGTTGCTTTGCGCAAAGTTTCTGTGGAATACTTCTTGACCTATCCTAAATGTCACCTGTTTGGATCGCGAATTGTAAGTGTTTTTTGATTTGAGATACGCTCTATTAAGATTCTCTGATAGTTTTTGTCGATTGATGGAGGTCTTAAATTGACTAGGCATGACTATTATTTCAGGGTCAGAAAGTGCTTGTAAATCGCGAAGTATTTGATAGTTTTGGCCGAAAAGAGCAAAATACGGTTGACAACCCAAGGATTCATGAGGTATTTTGCTCTTCTTCTATCAATACTCGCAACTTACTTAAGACACTGCGGTTGACCCGTTCTGAAATATTGGCTTGCGGTGAATACACAGCGGTTTGCATGTGCCTAATGCCATACCTAGCTAAGAAATTTCTAAATTCATTACCAATGAATTGCCGTCCATTGTCAGAATGTATCACTTCAAGTGTTCCGAAGGCATGAAACACATCGCTCTCCAAATATTGCACTACTCGTGCCTAAGTGGCTTTCGGTAAGGCTTTCAAAAATACGTATTTTGTAAAGTGGTCTACAGCTATAAAAACATACGCGTTACCCCGTTTTGTATGTGGATATGGTAACAAGAAATCAATATACAAGCGTTGCATTGGTCGTTCAGACACAGTCTGCTTGGTGATAGGGGGACGGAGAATCGAGTTTGGTGCCTTGACAGACTTACAAATCGCGCACTCACTAATATATTGCTTAATTTCCATTTTGGGCCAGTAGTATTTTTCCCGTATTCTGGCATAGGTTTTAGCGAAACCACTGTGGCAAGTAAGCTTAGTGTCATGAGACATTTGAATGGCTGTTCTAACTAGTAGTCAGGCAACCATAGACGCCATAACGAGTCCTCGTCTCCCACCTCACCACTTCTAAACCTAACTCTTTTGTATATATATTTTCCCTATACAACTAGGTCAGGAAGAGCTGACTGATTTTTGGAGATGTTTTCTCTCAACTCGGAAAGGTCCACTTCTACGCCGATCGTCTTTGCCGAAATTTCTTCCATGTCCCCACGAGACAGAGCATCCGGTACCACGTTCAGAGATCCCTTGCGATGTTCGATAATGAAGTCAAAAGCTGGAAGATCCAAACTCCACCTCGCTAATCTGCCATTCAATTCTTTTAGTGACATCAGCCATTTAAGACTTGAATGGTCAGTCACTACTCTAAAAGGTGATCCCCCAACATAGGCCCGAAACTTTCGTATGCTTAAGACAGCTGCAAGACATTCCAGCTCAGTGACCGTGTAGTTTTTCTGAGCCTTGTTAAGTTTTTTGGACATGAAAGCGATCGGTTTTTCATTTGAACTCTCATCGAGTTGAAAGAGAACACCACCGACACCTTCAGAAGACGCATCGCATTGTATGGTAAATGGTTTACCAAAGTCTGGTTGAGACAACACTGGGGCAGTTGTTATGGCGGTTATAAGCGCGTTAAATGCTTCTAATGCTTGCGCTGATAGCTCGAAACCTTTTCGCTTTTTTAGGCAATCTGTTAGAGGGGCTGCTAAATCTGAGTAATTCCTAATGAATCGCCTGTACCAACCGGTTAAGCCTATGAACCTGCGAACCTGTCGAGGAGTCTTGGGAAGACCATTGCCTCAATTTTGTCAGGGTTGGTTTTTAAAGTACCTTGGCCAACAATATACCCGAGATACTTTATCTCCCGCATGCAGAACTTACTTTTATCTAGATTGATGGTTAGGTTTGCCCTACGCAGGCAACTAGCTACGAGTACCTCGTTCAACACACGGATATGAGAGTCAAAATCCGCTGAACATATTAAAAGGTCATCCAAATAAACGAAAACATGCTCTCGCAAACGTGAAGGGATGACACGATCCATCAGCCGACACATTCTCTGGGCAGCATTGCACAGGCCAAAAGGCATAACTGTAAATCGATACAGAGGTCGACCACGTACTGCAAATGCCGTTTTCTGTTTCGATTCTTCTTCTAACGGGATCTGCCAAAACGCATCTTTCAGATCCAGACCCGTTATAAAGAATGTGTCGTGCAATCGACTAAGGAGACCGTCGATATGTGGTAGAGGATATGCGTCTTTGACTGTAACCGCATGACTTTCCGAAAATCGAGGCATAGACGAACTTTACCAGACTTCCTAACCAAAACTGAAGCGGAACACCAAGGTGAATTGCTCTCCTCAATCACCCCAAGTTCTAACATACGGTCCATCTCTTTATAAACTTCTTCCTGACGAACCGGAGACAAAGGATAATGACGCGATTTTATTGGCGTTGCGTCCCCAACATCAACGATGTGGGTTGCCAAATGGGTTCTACCAAGACCTACCTAAAATTCATCCCTAGGTATACCTTTTGATTTAAGTTGGGAATAAGGTAGAAGGTAATAAGTTTTGTTACCGCGTTTAGCGTGGTTGGTATTTCGCAATAACCAACAATGTCATGCGACTTGCCGTCAGCAGTATGCACAACGTTTTTATAAGGCTTAACCTTAATACCGTTTGCTTCTACCAATTCCCAACACCCACTACCTAGCACAGAGATGAATGCCCCGCTGTCCAATAAACCAAAAACTGATTCACCATTCAGCTGAACATTGGCATACATCCGTCCATCTGTGTCTGCTGAAATTACAGATTCCAAAATAAGTCTGCGATATTTTTGCCGTTTTCGAAACCGATGCCCACATTTTTATATTCTCTCGATAGCTGGATTACTATCAGTTCCCATAATTCGAGAACGAACCTTATCATAATTCAGCTTGCGTTCATGAAGAGACTTTAGATTGTATATAGGTATAACAATAGGGTGTTCGCACGTCTAGTCATTTTCAGATCTTTTCAAAATTTTAATGTTTTCAGATGGATTTTCTAAGTTTGAACCGAGAGGAGTCAAGTTGACGGGTGTGATGTGCCGGGGTTGTTCTTTGAGGAACGAATCTCCCCGCTCTTCTCGTTCCCCTGGAAGTTTCCCTGATGTTTTGGGCATTTAGGAGTTGAAACGCATTTGTTCCCGCATAAAAAGCAAAACAGCCTACGCTCGTATGAAGAACACTGATAAAAGGAGTATCCTGCCAAATCGCAGTTCCTCTGCAACACTATACCCATGAAAACATCCATTTGTTCGAAGAACCTTATCTGATTTACCATCAGACTTCTTTCTACTCTATCTATCCACGCCTCCATTTGATTGGTCGCCTGAGAACCAGAAAAGCCCGGATTCCCTTCGGCCACCTCTCGCTCCTCTCTGTCTGGCATTGTTGCTAAGCTCCCGACACTGGAGTTTAATTCACGCGAAAAGTCCACGGAACTGTTCAGGTTGAACCTATCGATTGTTGCGCGAAAACGGGCGTGAAACCTCTCTACCTCTCTGCCCTACGAAGCTGACGAGCCACCAGCGGCTCTAACAAGCGCCTTTGCATGCAGATCCACCCAAGAGAAGTGGGACCTACTGATGGGCTGCGATGCGAACGCTCACCATGTGCAATGGGCCAGTAGCAACACCAACACACGAGGTGAGTCGGTATTTGAATTTGTAATTGAAAATAACCTTTTAATAGCTAATAGAGGTGTTGAACCAACTTTTGCCATCAAGAATAGACAGGAAGTTATTGACATAACCTTATTTAGTAACTCCATTACTCTCTCTTTAGACAACTGGAATGTCTTAAGGGAAGAATCATATTCTGATCATAAGTTAATCGAATTCCTTCTGAGCAGTAACTGTAGCCCTCCCCATCCCTGCAGAAATCCGAGGAAAACACGATGGGATCTCTTCAGCGATGAGGTAGTAAGAAGCAGCGGTTACCTCATAGAGGGCGACTTACAGAACCGTACGGACATTGATCATCAAGCCGATCAGATTATTTCCATCTATAAAGAGGCCTTCGTAAAAGCATGACCTAAGCCCAAACCAAGAACAAAATTCTCACCTCCGTGGTGGTGTAAAGAACTAGCTGCCATTAGGAAGGAAACGCGTAGACTCCTTAATACAGCCAATAGAACAAAGAACGATAAAGACAAGAGCGCCACGCAAAAAGCCAACCGACAAACATGGAAAACTTTCTGTAACGACATTACTGGCACAACGGAAGCTGCGAGTCTTAGAAAAGTCCTCACTAAGGAACCCAAGACTCTGGGATCCCTGAGAGACCCACATGGTAACTGGACAGAATCCATCTCTGATTCCTTAAAACTCCTAATGAGTACTCACTTTCCGGGCTGTACAGAAATGTCACCCAGTCTTAACTATACTGATGGCATCATGGATACGGGCACACCTGTGGATATGGTCACTGTGGATAGAATAGAGTGGGCGATAAGATCGTTCTCCCCCTACAAATCCCCGGGCTTAGACGGTATCATCCCGATCATGTTGCAAAAGACGAGTAAGACTATTTCTCCTCTGCTCAAAGATCTTTTCTTAAGCAGCCTGAAGCATGAGTATATCCCTATGCGATGGAGAGAGGTTAAGATGGTTTTTATTCCAAAAGCCGGATAGGCTAGCCATTCGACCGCGAAAGTTTCCGTCCAATCAGCCTTACCTCATTTATCCTCAAACCTGATTGACATATATATTCGTAGCAAGCTGCGCCCAGGGGACCTTTTCCCAACTCAATACGCTTAAACCCGAGGGAAAAGCGTAGAGACAGCGCTACACAGTGTCGTCAGCTCAATTGAGAAATCACTCAAAGAAAAAGAATACAAGCCGCTTTCCTCGACATTGAAGGAGCTTTTAATAATGTCAATACGGAGGCGGTAAGAAGACCATATGCGAGTATGCTCAACATTGAAGGCATCCTAATAAACTGGATAGTCAGTATGCTCGAAAACAGACATATAATCACTGAGATCGGCGACACCAAACTAGATGTCTACGCCTCCAGAGGCACCCCACAGGGCGGGGTTATCCCCCGCTTATCTGGGTTATTGTTTTAAATGAAGCTTTGAAGCTACTTGGGCCCTCCAGGTTGGGGGTTGTGTCGTCGCCTCGGATAATAATAACGATCCCCCTCATTTGGCAAATCGACCCCGAACGTCCACGGACTATGACCTACGAGTATGCACCTGGAATGTACAAACTCTGTACACTCTGTTAAGCTGAAGACCCTGTCAAGGAGGAAGTTTACGACCTCCTGGACGGAGCCTACGGAGCCTGTCCGGAGTACGATGTAAAAATCGCAACAATCGATAGGTTCAACCTGAACAGTTCCGTGGACTTTTCGCGTGAATTAAACTCCAGTGTCGGGAGCTTAGCAACAATGCCAGACAGAGAGGAGCGAGAGGTGGCCGAAGGGAATCCGGGCTTTTCCGGTTCTTAGGCGACCAATCAAATGGAGGCGTGGATAGATAGAGTAGAAAGAAGTCTGATGGTAAATCAGATAAGGTTCTTCGAACAAATGGATGTTTTCATGGGTATAGTGTTGCAGAGGTTAGACGCCGGAGCGAGTTCTACTTCAGGTCGAGCTCATCCTGGTTTCGAAGCCAGCAATCCGCAAAGTCCTTCACAAAACATCCCGACCCGAAATAGTTGTCCACCTGTCCCTGTATTAAGGCATTCCATCTCGCCATCCTTTTCGGATGCGCAACCCGCATCCAACAGTAGCGCAGACTGGATAGATGGAATATAAGGTATGACGGAACAGACTGCATAGGAGACTTTCTTTTCAAGGTAGATCGTCTGCAAACTTCTTCGGCTTACACTGACGAACAGCTCACGGCAAATTTTCACACGTTGTTGTCAGGAAGGGCAAACAAATGGTTATGGGCTTTCCTTAGGAAGAATCCAAATGCCAAGTTTGCAGACGTAAAGGTGGCCATGAAGAAAGAATTCGGCCGAAAAGAAAGCGACGTGGACATTTATATGCGATTGCTGACAAGAAAACAGGGGAGCAAGGAGTCGTTCGATGAGTTCTATTCAGCTATTGTAGACCTCAATGACCGCCTACATGATCCATCTCTGATTCCTTAAAACTCCTAATGAGTACTCACTTTCCGGGCTGTACAGAAATGTCACCCAGTCCTAACTATACTGATGGCATCATGGATACGGGCACACCTGTGGATATGGTCACTCTGGATAGAATAGAGTGGGCGATAAGATCGTTCTCCCCCTACAAATCCCCGGGCTTAGACGGTATCATCCCGATCATGTTGCAAAAGACGAGTAAGACTATTTCTCCTCTGCTCAAAGATCTTTTCTTAAGCAGCCTGAAGCATCAGTATATCCCTATGCGATGGAGAGAGGTTAAGGTGGTTTTCATTCCAAAAGCCGGAAATGCTAGTCACTTGACTGCGAAGGACTTCCGTCCAATCAGCCTTACCTCGTTTATCCTCAGAACTTTCGAACGACTGATTGACTTATATATCCGTAGCAAACTGCGCCCAGGGGACCTCTCCCCAAACCAACACGCCTACACCAGAGGGAAAAGCGTAGAGACAGCGCTACACAGTGTCGTCAGCTCAATTGAGAAATCACTCAAAGAAAAAGAATACACGCTCGCCGCTTTCCTCGACATTGAAGGAGCTTTCAATAATGTCAATACAAAGGCGGTAAGGAGAACATTGAGTGTGTTCAACATTGAAGGCATCTTAATAAACATCGTCTGCAAACTTCTTCGGCTTACACTGACGAACAGCTCACGGCAAATTTTCACACGTTGTTGTCAGGAAGGGCAAACAAATGGTTATGGGCTTTCCTTAGGAAGAATCCAAATGCCAAGTTTGCAGACGTAAAGGTGGCCATGAAGAAAGAATTCGGCCGAAAAGAAAGCGACGTGGACATTTATATGCGATTGCTGACAAGAAAACAGGGGAGCAAGGAGTCGTTCGATGAGTTCTATTCAGCTATTGTAGACCTCAATGACCGCCTACATGATCCATCTCTGATTCCTTAAAACTCCTAATGAGTACTCACTTTCCGGGCTGTACAGAAATGTCACCCAGTCCTAACTATACTGATGGCATCATGGATACGGGCACACCTGTGGATATGGTCACTCTGGATAGAATAGAGTGGGCGATAAGATCGTTCTCCCCTTACAAATTTCCGGGCTTAGACGGTATCATCCCGATCATGTTGCAAAAGACGAGTAAGACTATTTCTCCTCTGCTCAAAGATCTTTTCTTAAGCAGCCTGAAGCATCAGTATATCCCTATGCGATGGAGAGAGGTTAAGGTGGTTTTCATTCCAAAAGCCGGAAATGCTAGTCACTTGACTGCGAAGGACTTCCGTCCAATCAGCCTTACCTCGTTTATCCTCAGAACTTTCGAACGACTGATTGACTTATATATCCGTAGCAAACTGCGCCCAGGGGACCTCTCCCCAAACCAACACGCCTACACCAGAGGGAAAAGCGTAGAGACAGCGCTACACAGTGTCGTCAGCTCAATTGAGAAATCACTCAAAGAAAAAGAATACACGCTCGCCGCTTTCCTCGACATTGAAGGAGCTTTCAATAATGTCAATACAAAGGCGGTAAGGAGAACATTGAGTGTGTTCAACATTGAAGGCATCTTAATAAACTGGATAGTCAGTATGCTCGAAAACAGACATATAATCACTGAGATCGGCGACACCCAACTAGATATCTACGCCTCCAGAGGCACCCCACAGGGCGAGGTTATCCCCCCGCTTATCTGGGTCATTGTTTTAAATGAAGCTTTGAAGCTACTTGGGCCCTCCAGGTTGGGGGTTGTGTCGTCGGGGTAACTTCCCTACCACGTAAAAAGTACCATAGTTATGAGAGAGACATCCGCCTCCGATAATAATAACGATCCCCCTCATTTGGCAAATCGACCCCGAACGTCCACGGACTATGACCTACGAGTATGCACCTGGAATGTACAAACTCTGTACACTCCGGGTGCAGCTCAGAAACTTGAATCTGTCCTCTCGCAGTACAAAGCAGATATTACTGCGATCCAGGAGATACGATGGATAGGATCAGGTATGCAGAAAAGACGTAGCTGCGACATTTATTACAGCTGCCACAAAAGACTGCACATGTTAGGATGCGGATTCGTCGTGGGAAATCGGCTCAGATCAAGAGTCATTGATTTTAAGCCGATAAGCGATCGTCTGGCTGTAATTCGCATCAGAGCCACATTTCAAAACATCAGCCTAATATGTGCACACGCCCCTACCGAAGAAGCTGAAGACCCTGTCAAGGAGGAATTTTACGACCTCCTGGACGGAGCCTACGGAGCCTGTCCGGAGTACGATGTAAAAATCGTACTCGGGGACTTCAATGCCAAAATCGGTAAGGAAAACATCTTTGGCGGGATAGTCGGTAAACACAGCCTCCACGATTCGACAACAGACAACGGTTTCCGACTAATCGATTTTGCAGCAGCTCGTAATACGGTGATAAGTAGCACTAGGTTTCCTAGGCTAAAAATCCACACAGCAACCTGGCTTTCCTTTGACGGTCGAACACGCAACCAGATCGACCACGTGCTAATCGACGCAAGGCACGCATCCAACATCTTGAATGTGAGGGGCAAACGTTGACTCTGACCACTATCTTGGTGCAGCTAAATTCAGAGCTCGACTGTCCAACGAGAAGAAGCTGCGAGCCGTCAAGAAAAACAAGCTTAACGTTGGACGCCTTAGCACGCCAGAAGGAGCCAGAGCCTACAGAGAGCACCTGGCCGAGAAACTCTCTGCGGTGCATACACCCCCCACAAACGCTAACAATCAGTGGACCGAATACCGCAACATCATCAAAGAGGTAGCCGTGGCCACCCTTGGCTACCAACCACCTCCAAGGAGGAGCCCTTGGTATGATGATGAGTGCGTACAGCGGAAGAGGGTGACAGAAGATGCACACAAGAAAGCGCTGCAGCGCAAAACAAGAGCAGCGAGAGAGGAGTATCGGACCAGAAGAAGGGAAGAAAAGAGAATCCTGCGTAAAAAGAAAAGGGACCACGCAGTTTCCCAGCTCAAGGATATCGAGGAGTCTCGCGAGCGCAACAACATCCGGCAGTTTTATCGAAAAGCCAAGCAGCTGGCAGCTGGGCTACAAGTCCGGAACGCAGGCTCTTCGAAATGGCGAAGGCAACCTAGTCACCGATGCACAGGGAATTGTTGATGTGTTTAAGCAACACTTCCAGCAGTTGCTTAACGGGCAGCAAATAGAGAGAGTGATAGGGTGAGACGAGAACCCACCTCCAGTCAATGAAGAACCAACGCCTCCACCCAGTATTGAAGAAGTTAATGTAGCCATCAGGAAATTGAAGAACAACAAAGCCGCTGGCTCTGATGGGCTTCCAGCTGAACTCTTTAAATACGGAGGTGATGTCTTGGTAGGGTGCATGCATCAAGTCATCAACCAAGTATGGGTGGAGGAACGCATGCCCGACGACTGGAGTATCAGCTCTATATGCCCCATCTTCAAAAAAGGCGATCCTATGTCTTGTAAGAACTACCGAGGCATATCCCTGTTAAATGTCGCATATAAGATCCTATCCAACGTATTGTGTGAACGTCTAAAACCTTTCTGCAGCACACTAATCGGCACGTACCAGTGTGGCTTCCGGCTCGGCAGATCGACTATAGACCAAATTTTCACACTCAGACAAATCCTGGAAAAGACCAACGAATTTCAAGTCGAAACCCACCACCTCTTCATCGACTTTAAAGCCGCCTATGACAGCATTCATCGTCTTGAGCTCTACCAGGCGATGGCCCAATTCGGGATACCGACAAAACTTATCCAGATGTGTCGCATAACGCTGGAAAACACGCGATGCTCTGTGCAATTTGGAAACAACTCTTCGGAGCTCTTCCAAACATGCACCGGATTCAGGCAAGGAGATGCGCTGTCATGTGATTTCTTCAATATCGTGTTGGAGCAGATAGTGCGCAGGGCAGGTGTCAACACGGAAGGCACTATCTTTCACAAATCCGTCCAACTGCTGGGATACGCAGACGATATTGATATCATCGGAAGATCCCGGCAAGCCGTCGTAGAGGCATTTACGGCCATTGATGAACAGGCGAAACGAGTTGGTCTTGAAGTAACTGAGGACAAGACAAAGTATATGTTATCAACAAACAAAAATTTATCTGTCCAAAACATTGGGCAGAACGTCACTGTTGATAGCTATAATTTCGAGGTAGTTAAGGAGTTCACCTACCTCGGAACAAATATGAATCCTACAAATGACACCTTTGTAGAGATCCGACGAAGAATAACCCTAGCAAACCGCTGCTACTTCGGTTTGGCGAAACAACTGGGTTCAAAACTCCTAACTCGACGGACCAAATTAATGCTCTACAGAACGATCATCTTACCAGTCCTGCTTTATGGAGCCGAGTGCTGGACGATAAGTAAGAAAGCTGAGCAAATATTGGGCACCTTCGAGCGTAAAATACTCCGTCGGATATTAGGTCCCTTATGCGAGGAGGGCGAATGGAGGAGAAGATACAACCGCGAACTCTATGAGCTGTACCAGGATGTGGATGTAGTCCAAAAAGCCAAGATACGCAGACTACATTGGCTCGGCCACATCGAGCGAATGGACAACAATGCTCCAGCCAAGAGGATCTTCGAATCCCAGCCCCCAGGTTCGAGACGGCGAAGAAGACCGAACCTCCGGTACAAAGACCAAGCTGTCGCGGATGCCAGAAAACTTGGTCTTCACAACTGGAAGCAGCGTGCTCGGGACCGCAGAGGATGGAAGACAACGATGTCTCAGGCAGGGACTCTACAAGGGTCGGGAGCCCTTTAAGTAAGTAAAGTTTGAAGCTACTTGAAACATCTGGAGTCAAAGTCGTCGCCTATGCAGACGATGTAGTACTGATGCGTACGGGCAAATTTCTCCCTACGCTCAGTGAGCAAGTCGACGCTGCCCTCAAGATCCTGGTTAGGTGGTCTAAGACATGCGGCCTTACCGTCAACCCCCAGAAAACTGAATTGGTTTTACTTACCAACAGAAGGAAAATCCCTCGGTTCAGCACACCCTCTGTGGGAAGCATTCCCCTCAGCCTATCCGACAGCGCAAAATACTTGGGTATCATTTTAGACAGAAAACTCACCTGGAGACCTAACATAAATGAAAGAATCAAAAAGGCCAACATAGCCTTCAACGCGTATAGCAGAATTTTTGGGAAGACCTGGGGACCCTCTCCAAAAACAATTCTCTGAATGTATACGGCTATCGTAAGACCCATTCTGACATACGGCAGCCTAGTATGGTGGCCAGCGTTAAACAAATCCTCCTACCTGAAGGATCTCACTAAAGTACAAAGACTAGCGTGCATTGGTTCCACTAGTGCGATGAGAACTACTCCAACGGCGGGTCTTGAGGCTATTCTTAACTTGCCCCCGCTAGACATCTACATGAGATCAAAAGCAGCCATCAGTGCCTTAAGAATAAGTCAGACTGCGTGCTGGAAGTCAAGTACGATAGGGCACGCGACCATCCTCGGCAGATTTTTCGGCCATACACCTAGAACAGACTACACTACGCCCTACCTTGACTTCAAAACACCATTTACCTCAGCTTACCCTAGCAGAGATGAATGGAAAGACAGCCAGCATACCCAATGCCGAATCCATAGCTGTTTACACTGATGGATCGAAAATGGACACCGGTGTAGAATCCGGAATTTTCTCCGAATCACTGGGTATATCCAGATCTATACGACTCCCAGACCACAGCAGTGTTTTCCAAGCGGAGGTCCTGGCAGTGACAACAGCGGCCCGTGAGTCTGCCGTAAGAGCAATACCGCCAGAAGGTATCACTTTCTTTATCGACAGCCAGGCAGCTATCAAAGCACGAGGGCGTCTCGGGAAATGAAAGGGCAGATGAATTGGCAAGGAAAGCTTCAACGGACCCACTTGAACTGACTGACCTCTCCATAAGCACCCCGCCCTGCTCTCTCTTGCTCGAGGCAGAGAGGCTGGCTATGAGAGAGGCGAACTTGAGATGGAAGTCCATAGACACTTGCAAAACTGCAAAACAACTATGGCCATCTTTTGACAAAGCAAGGACCGAAAGAATTATCCGCAAGGACAGACGTTCACTGTCCTTACTCACGGGCCACAACACTCTGCGGTACCACCTAAGGAAACTACGTCGGACGGAAGAAGAACCCTGTAGAGGATGCGGCGATGAGGAGGTTATAGAGGACACTACCCACTTCCTCTGCCAATGCCCTGGACTCCAACATTCCAGGTACAAATTCCTCGGCAAGCACTTCTTTCAGGATTTAGGAGAACTCTCCAATGTTAATACCGACATGTTACTGAACTTCATCAGAACAACAGAATGGTTTGTATACAAGGATAACGAGAAAGTACAACCATGGGAGGTTTGTTGCAGATATTTATGGGTTAAATGGGCAAGTGGTAAGCCCCCTATGGGTAACACAATGGGTCAGTACTGACCTGAGTGCGGTGGAGGTATTTTTGTTTCCTCTGCCAACCCACATACCTAACTAACTAACTAAAGAAAAAAGGTTCCCCAAAAATAGGAATCGAACTAACTAGTGCAAACGAAAATAAAGATAACAAAAAAAAAGAACCAGAAGAATTTTCAACCAACCAAGAAAAGAAAAACCAGACAAAATTATAAAAAACCAAAAAACCCAATTAAATAAGAAGCAAATTATTTATCAAATAATCTTACGACGAAAAAAAAAACAAAAAAAAGTTTCGCACAAACGCAAAAAAAAGAAAATGTAATTTTAAAAAAAATGATAAATGTATAAGAAAAAATTTAAAGTTGCAAATGATTGAATTTCAAAATATGTAATCAAAAAAAATAATAATAATAATAAAAAAAAAGCCTAAGAAACTAAAATAACTAATACTAAAAGAAAATAAATCAAAATCAAATAGAATACTCGTATAATAAAAATTAATAAAATAAATCACTAAATAAAATAATAATAAGAATAATAAAAAACTAAGTATGAGACTAATCTACAAAATCAAAAAAACAATCAAAAATCTTTTGTAAGATTTAAGCTGAGGAAGGACTTAGCTGAAGGAAAAAGAAGATGCCACAGTTCTACGAGCCGCAAAAAAAAAATGAAACAAACTACTGACTATTGCTATGGTATACCTTTTACTTTGTATTTACTGAATTAAACAAATTAACTGTTTTATTTCCAGGGCGCTGTAACCACTTCGCAGTTATAACGGCTCTGGAAACAGGGATCAAGTAATTTGTGCTAAGGACTTCAAGGAATCTTCTCGACTTCCGAGTCTCTTAGCACTCATATATAAAAAATTAACTTACATTGTGGTAGGTCATGTTTGGGCGTCTGTGAACCTACTCAACCAGTTCAACGACGAGTCAAATCTGACCACCCACAATTTTGTTTATATTATTTGGTTCCATCCTCCTTCATCGCAACGCGATATCGAGGGCAACTCACCCAATAATCGGGACTTATGAAGGAAGATAAAACCAAGTCAAGCAAAAAAATAAAAAAAACTATTAAAAATCGTAAACTGAAACTAAAAAAAAAATTAATCGGCTCTATCACTATTCTCGTGCTCACCTACCTAATCGGTAAGCTTACACGTTGGGCGCCATTTTTGTAATGATCGTGCTCACCTACCTAATCGGTAGGCTAACACGTTGGGCGCCATTTTTGTTATGAACTTTTGCACGTTAATTAGGGTCTTTGCTGGCATGCTTGTTCCGGCTATCTGCTCGTCGGAGGGCGAGGGAACTTGACCCTGTTCATTAACAAAAAAATCATGCCAGTCTTTGTAGCGCGGTGGTGTTTTGCCACTGCGAGAAATTTTTCTTAACCTTCAACAACCCCTTACGTTGGCATCTTCTCTTCCCTACCTTAGCTCCATCCTTCCCTATCAAAACTTCCTCCTCATCCTCTTACGCCTTTTCAATTTAAAAAGCCATTATTATATTATTCATTCTTTACAACTGGATATATTCATTAAAACACAATTCAAATCTCTTCTTTAAACAATTCTTATATATATTTATATGCCTTCGCCCCATATGAAATTTAAATTCAATAACAAACAACTACAATCAATGATCCCCCTATGGAAAAAATTCTCGCTTTATATATGTATACCTTCAAACTTATTATCTAGCACTCACCCCTTTTTCTCCGCAACTGGCGATGACGTGGCCACAGCATCCAGGTTGCTCCTTGGGTATCTAAGCACTTTATCACAATATATATATATATATAATATTAATTTGCGCTTACTCCCTTAAGGAGTATTAAAGTAAATATAAAGATAAAGAAATCCCTTAAGATTTCTGGCCAATCTATTAAGATATATATATATATAAAAATTAGTTTACTTCTCTTTTACGTTCAAAACTAATCAAATAAAAAAACTATATTTAAAACTGAATAATAAATGCGAAACTTTCTTGACGTTAAATTAAAATGTAAAAAAAAATAACAAATAAGATGATTTAATTTGCTTCTTCCACACTGGATTTGAACCGGCGTACATCCGTTTCAACGGACTTGGTCCTTTCCGCTGGGCTATCGGTATTTGTGCTAATCCGCAGCCAAAGTCCTCAGTTTAATCCCAGTGACTTATGGGATTTTTCTTTAATTTCGACGTTCCCAAGGGATGTTTTTCCTTTTTCCTTGGGTGCTTTTAGGCGGTGTAAATATATAGGCGGCCGACGCAATAATTTGTCAGGCCGCCGCTTTGTCATGGTCTGGTTTTTCCTGTTCTTGTTTTGTACCTGTGTACAAAATTTCTCCCGTGGTTGGGTATTCTTTTTTTTTTTTTTAATCTTTACGTATGACTGCACTACGTTCAACTGACAACTGTAAGCGCAGAAAAACACCAGCTGATTGATTTTACAAATTTGCAACAAAAGGCTACAATCCGTTTGGAGCGGATCGTATGATACCCTATCCCTTACCTATGCACATACTAGCTCCTTCTTCCACCATTATACTTCCTCAAGCTACTTTTTTTCAAAAATTTTATAAAACTACTCCGAAACACAAAGTTTCTCAATAAGTGGGCGTGGTAGTGGGCTGATTTTGTAAATTTTTCAACATAAACTGTATTTTGCTTCCAAGAAGTGCTATTATTTCGATAAAACCCTCAAAAAACATTTTTGTGATAAAAAAAAAAACGCCCCTAAAACCTGGGCGTGGCCATACACAATGTACTGAAGATATGTACGGTAAGAGAATATCTACATATTACATTAAGTAAGTTTTATCGAGTTTCATGTAAAATTACTGAAAAAAGTGGGTGTGGCAGTGGGCGGATTTTAAAAATTTTTACACTTGTATTGCTTACTTTTCCAAGGACCTCGTATACAAAATTTCAAATTTCAACCTAGCTCAAAATTTAAGCCCTAAAACCTGGTGACATACGGACGGACGGATATGGCTCAATCGACTCGGCTACTGATGCTGATCATTTATATATATACTTTATGTGGTCTATCTTCAATATTTCTCTATGTTACAAACTATGTATCAAACTTAATATACCCTTAGGATAGGGTATAAAAATCCCTTGAAATATTCTTTAGCGTTAAAATGTGCGATACCAAATTCACACACACAATCCAAAATTCCCATAAAAAAGTCTCCCGATTGTAGCATTTTAGCGTAAAAAATTGCGCTACCAAATTTCCTAAAATCTATTATAAGAGTGTGACTACTAGTCGAAAGAAATGCTCAGTTAAATAAGCGGAAGAGTTAGCGCAAACAAATGCGATAAAACAGCTACATTTTGTACCCTCTCTTTTTTTGTACTTTCGTATATTTCTCTTTCTAGGGAAATCGCAGTAAGAAAGAATGCGTGTGCTTACTTGTGGCGTTATTTAATTAAATAAAGAGAAATTAAGAAATTGTGGAGAGGATGTTATATTCAATAAACAACTACGGAAAATATTTTTTGTTTCGTGATGAATCTGTTAAAATGTAAGATTTAAAATTTAACGTCTTTTTTAAACGTTTATGCTAGTTTTCAAATTGTAAGCTACATAAATATTATGTATCATAACATAACCACAAATTCATAACCATCTTCCGTTTTGTACTTTGAACTAATATCAAGTACGTTTATCATATATTTTAGGTCGAATAAAAACAAGAGCATGTTTGATTACAGAAAATGTGTGCGTGATAAATTAAATTCATCTTGTGTATAAATAAGGATATTAGAAAATAGCGATTGTGTTAGATTTAAGATTTCTGATTGAAAAAAAGTATTAAAAAACTCACTAATTCGAGTATAGCGAAACTTTTTTTTTGTTTGATATCATAATATTTCAAACAAAAACAAACAACATTTAAAATCCTGGCGGAATTGTCAATAACCCGTTTTTTCAGGCATAAAATTACCTTTCTTCACGTTGTTTTTTTCTTTTTTTAAAACCTTGTGAGTTTTGCCTGAGTATTTGAAAGATAAAAGCTTTGTAAAATCGTATACCCAGGCCTGGAGTTAAACTAATAATATACTTAAACAGATAGGAAATTTAAATCCCCAATTCCTTGTTTTTTTTTTAGTGATGAAAATGGGGCAAAATTGTAATTATTTTGCAGCAAATTCCCTTTGTTGTTAATAAAACTAAAAAATAACGAGATGTGTTTTATTTTATTTTAAACTTCCCCAAAGCACATAGCTTACCCAATGCTTAAGACCAGGAATCGCCACTGTGTCCTAGTAATACTGTGCTGAGAATCCAGTCCATTTGAACTTACACTTTCGATATAAAACATGTATTGAATTCGTGAAATAATTGGAACTCAACATATTAAACAATTCTGAAATTACGTTGATAGCGAAGCTCCTTATAGTATGTCTGCCGATTCTGTTTCTCTGTCTGTATGACAAGTTAGAAAGCTATTACATGGCCACTAAAGGGGAAATTGAAATTTTTGTTCTAGCCCTACTCTTAGAGTTCCTTCACGTAGCGCCATTTTCACAAACACGGAGTTTTCTCCAAAATTGTTTCAACAATTTTGATAGACATTTTCATATTTCAGTTATTTTAGGCGTAACAAGCTTAAATGGTTTAAGTAAAGCAAAACACTGGCAATACTTGACATGCGGAAGGAATACAGCAATTAGAGTTTTTAAAATTTAAGAAAAAAATATTTTTGAAAAACCCAAAATTAAAAAAATATATACATAGTTTTTTAAACTTATTTAGTTTTCAATAGCAGAATAGACCTAAGATATACAATCCATTCGTGCAAATGACTTAGTTTTTGAAAGATCGAAATCGAATGAGGTAGCAACAAGAGAAGAGATTATAGGGAAGTCCATGCGCTCTTCTAAAATCTGTAACTCGGGAACTACTTAGAGGATTTGGATGAAACCTAAAATTTGAAATTCATTGCCGCCATCTTGTGCGGGCTCCTATATAATGTATGCATAGCGAAAGTTTCAGCTCTCTATGTCTTACGGTTCAAAAGTTACAGGGCTGTGACAGACTGACGGATAGTCAGACACCGTATCTAACCCATAAGTGTTCCGTCTTTCCTTTTAAGATCTAACACTAAAAACGAAATAAATAAGTTTTCAATAATGCTAAACGTTGTTCAAGTGTAAAGTTCTGTCAAGATTTCGAGCGGGAAACTGCTGTCAGTGTCAAATTAGCCTATGATTTAGAAAGAAATCACTAGACAGCCCCCCTTTATTATAAGAACTACGCAGTACAAATTTGTTAACATAATTGTAAACAAAAGCTGATATTTGAAGTACAATCCGCCATACAAGAATTTATATATTAAGAATTATTGTTGACACTACCAATTGATATGTTGCTGCCCCATCGGTATATTTTTCTACGTGCGAAGTCTTATAATATTATGTAGTCTTGGGCAAGAACTTTTGCATAATAATTGTATTTACATTTTGTGAGTCTTCGAAATGTATTCTTTCGAATCACTTTAAACGATAACTTCGTAAGAAATCGTAAGGGAGATAAGGAGATTTATCACTTGTGACTTGTTAAGTTCATGCATATGTTTAGAGCTTTACCTTCAAGTGACCCCTGGCGTCCAATAACAAATTGTCCGGTTTTATATCCCTATGAATAAAACCAAGCTTGTGAATGGAATCGATTGCCAATGCAGTTTCGCCAATGTAAAATTGAGTACATTCCTCGGAAAGTGTATCTTTTTTCATTAAAAGTGTCATCATATCTCCTCCGGGTAGAAATTCCATTATTAAATACAAATTAACTGGATCCTAGAGTATACATTACAAGGCAGTGAACTAATATAAATAAAATTAACTTACTTGGAAGCTATAATACATTTTTACAACCCACTGGTGATCAGCTTCAACTAAAACATCACGTTCAGCTCGAACATGCGCTACTTGCTCTTTTTCAAGCATGTCAGCTTTACGTAGAACTTTCATTGCATATACATGACCAGTGTCTTTCTTTTGCACTAATCGAACTTCACCAAAAGCCCCTCTTCCAATGACTTTCAAAGCCTCAAAATCTTCAACTCCTAATCGAAGTCTCTTCAAACGTAAGTATTCAGTTTCTTTCTGAGCATGCTGTTGCCTCTTTTCTTGTTTTTGTGATTCAGATAGTGTTTCGTCTTTGAGTTGTGCTTCAAGCTTTGCCAAACGCTGTTTTCTTTCTCCATACTGAGTAACAAGGTTACTGTAATAATTCTCCAAAGTAACCTTAGCCTTCGTTGCTTTATCTAAAGTATGATCACTAAAGCGCATTGATGAACTGTCAGTAGAAGCCATATTAGAGCACCGATAGTCTTTTTACTATACTTTCTCAAAAAAGATAAACAAGTAATAACAAATTACAGGACAATGTATCGAACTTAACCATAGACGCAGACGAACTGAAAAAGACAGTCAACTGTAGGTCGTTTGACACTTGCGCTCCATAAAATTAGAAGAAAAGAACAACCAAAAACAAATTTGTGTTCTGACATGGCATCGATATAATATGTAACCTCACACACAAATGCAGTTTTCGGCGACTTGTTTACAGCATTGCCATTATTAGACTCTTCTTGTGCAGAGTTACCATTTTTACAATTTCAATACTAAAACTCCGACACTTGAAAGGCTCATACTACCTGCTAGTTATTGAATGCTGTGTACTAAATCTTTAGGGGCTGAACAGAATTTGAATCTGTAGCTTGAATTTGCATCTGAAATCGAGCTGTCAAAAGTTGAACACATATATAGCCACATACACATATCTTTGTTCAGTGGCTAAAAAAGTAACATAGCACAGAACAGAACAGCAAAAGTTTGTGAAAACTATAAGAACATATTAGAACAGGAAAGTACAACCCCCTGTTCAATGAGTCAGAACGTATCCCAACGCGTACTTCTTATTAGCAGTCGAAAGTATTAAATTGCAAATAATTTTCGTTATTACACTTCTTACGAATATGTTCTACCGAAAAGAAAGGTGCAGAAAAAAGTGTGCTGGACTGTGCGGTACAGACTCATTGAACAAAAAGAAGAAACACTTTTGGACGATATTTGTTCTCATTGAACGTAAAAAAATGTAATTTTCTGTGCTGGACTGTGCAGTACAGATTCACGGAACAAAGCTACTGTGTATCTGAATCGTGAATCGTTTAAAGATCTGCACGCATTGTTTGGACCTTTCTTATTTTGTTTTGTGGTCGTCGATAAATTTATTGAAGCAATACGTTATGAGAAAACTTTGTGCATTTCGGCAATTATAAGAATACAAGGGAAAAAATGTTCGTATAGGAAAAAAAATCGCAGGTATGACTATGCGACTAAGATTTAACGATTTCCATCAAAACCGAAATGTGGGAAAGATTTAATATTTAATTAAAATTGGCACTTAAACTTGAGCAACATTTTTAAAATTATTTTTTCAAAATGGTGAAAGGAGCTCCCTGCACTACAACAAAACTTCACATTGTTTTTGATGCTTCATGTAAGACGTCAGGCGGCGTCTCGAAATGATGATTTGTTGGTAAGCCCGCTCCAAAATATAAAGTAGGATTTGTAGCAGACATTAATAAAATGTATCGCCAAATTTGGATTGCTCCACAAGATTCCTTTAACCAATTAGTACTGTGGAGGGAGAAAGAGGGAGATGAAGTCAAAGCACACTGCCTTAACACGGTCAACTTTGGTACCACCTCAGCGCCATATTTAGCAATTCGCACCCTTCAACAATTGGCGCTAGATGAACGAGAAGACTATCCGATTGCATCAAAAACTGCGTTGAAGAACTTTTACGTGGATGATGTAATTCATGGAGCAGACTAAATAAAGGAAGCATTGGAAATGCAACTTCAGCTTTTGAGAATGTTGAGTCGTGACGGTTTTCCTCTAAGAAAGTGGGCAAGCAACAGCGAGAAGTTGTTAGCAGCTATTCCAAACGTAGACAACAACATACGGTTGCCCCTTTCATTCGACGAGGAACACTATTATAACCCTTGGTATACAATGGCACCCAGGAAAAGATATATTTAAATTTCAAATAAATGTTCGAGATGAAAGGAGGACTACAAAGAGAACAATTCTTTCGGATATCGCTCGTCTGTATGACCTAATGAGATGAATATCTCCTTGTGTAACCAGCAAAATGCTGATGCAAGAAATTTGGAAACAGAATCTAGGCTGGCACAGTGAACTTCCAGAATCGATTATTTCAGTGCCATGCTACTCTCAAGACTGAACTGAAAGCTATCAACAGCCTAGAATAAATAGGTATTATACTTTACAGCGACTGGTAAGAGTAGCTGCGTACTACATCCGATTTATTAACAACTACCTATTGAACAAATCTTCGCCTTGTACTGGACCGCTTGGAGCAGCCAGGATCATAGGACACGAGCAATCACATCATGAGAAAAAATGGACAGAAGAGGTCACAACGCAGATTCAGGCAAATGGAACCACTTGGCACTTCAACCCACCTGCTGCCCCACACTTCGGTGGGCTTTGGAAGGCAGGAGTGAAGTCGATGAAACATAATTTAAAAGAATCATCGGCCATTACACCCTGACGTTCGAAGAGTATGCTACGATCTCAACTCAAGCGGAGGCCTGCCTGAACTCGCAACCCATTTGTCCAGTCACTGAAGATGACAATGATTTATCAATTCTGACACCAGGACATTTCCTCATTGGCGCATCTCTTAATACTGTACACGAAAAGGATTTATCAAATATTAAATCAAATTACTTGGACAGATGGCAATTGTTGCGGAAGATCCAATAGGACTTTTGGAAAAAATTGAAAACAGAATATCTCGTTCTCCTTCAACAGAGCACCAAATGGCTGACTTCAAATCTACAGCTCAAGATAGGTCATATGTGCTTCTCACCGATGAGCAAACGCCTCCAACGTTATGGAAACTGGGTCGAATTGTAACAATGCATTCAGGAAATGACGCAAGAGTACGGGTGGTTACAATCAAAACAGCTACCACAAAAGTGATCCGACCCATAGTTAAACTGTGCCTTCTTCCTATGGCAAATTCAACGTTCACACATATAAACACACACACACACACTTATAAAATGAATTATATATTGCATTAAGAATAACTAACCTATTTATAATGAATTATCATACTAACCCAATCAAGATAACTATTCACACCTTTATTTTAAACTTTTCATGTACGTGGTTTATGAGCTGCATAATCAATAACAAACATACATCGGCATACATTCATGAACACCCTGAAGCTGGATGTCAATAGCTGAAAAACATGTACTGACAACTGGAAGAAGGTCGCTTCACACCTTCCTTCTCTGGCCCGGAATGATGTTGCAACGCAACATGCATTTATGATCATATATCTAATGTAAGAAATGATCATCAGATTTGCATTTTTGTCGGCAAATGAAAGTAACAAAACTCCGTCGGCAAATCACTCACTCTGAGTATATTCTAACGAATTCGGCTGTGTTTTATTTCGCCTCCTAATTATCTCTGTTTTGCTTTTTCATTTCCATATCCTTCAATCAACTTGTGAGTTGCAGGGTTTGACATAGCCCGCGAGTTGTTTTGATAAGTTCTCTGTTTTTAATAGAAAACCAATTATTATTTAAACATTATTATTAAACTCATATACAATCTGTGTTTTTGCTGAGTGTAATTTTGGTTGAGTGATATACATATTTCTTTTTCCACCTAACTTCATCTCATTCAGTCTAAACGCTGTCTGACTCATCTATCCCGGTGAGTGAAAATATTAGTTGATGTTCTGCCTATGAAGCTATTTCTGCTGACCTACACTGATTCATTTTGTACGGGTTTCTTTTCATGTTGGAACTGAATTTGCCTCTACATTTGAGTGAAGACTGACTCCATCCTCTTCTACCACTTGGATTGTAATTGGCGTTATTAATTCTTTCTCAGTGTGAGCACAACTTTTAGTGTATGCTCTGCCGTTAGCAAGATTTGGTATCCACCACTCCTTTTTCTTGTTATTTATACTCTAACCACAACATTTTCTTCAACCACTGCATCTGTGGACTGCTTTGGTTGTTGTACATGACAAGCTGTTAGTCATCTCTCCATTTTCTTCTTTTCCTCAAACCATATCAATTTCATCAACCATAATTCATCTGTGGAACGTATTTTGGTTGCTGTATCCACTTTACACAGAGCTGCCATATTGCCTGTTAAATTACTTCGTATTTATAAGGAACTAAATAAAATAAATTTATCTACATTGGTTGTAACGCATGCAAACAGAACTACAGTGCCAACGACATATACATTTCATGTGATGACTGCCAAAAACTGTTTCACACTAAATGTGTGGCGTTGTCACCTAGCACTGGTGATGACCTGAGGAACTCCACCCCCAATGGCTTGCAATGGTTCTGCACGCAGTGCCGAAAATTCCCTACGTCTGCTCTACTTAGATTACTTGATGAGGGCAGAGGTCCATCGAGGTTGATTTTGGCTGAGCTAGAGAGTTTGCCTTTGCTGAAGCAGGCTAAGCCGAGGTCTACTCCTAAGTCAAAGAGAACTGACTTGGCGATCATACCTGACATCGCTGTCCCATCTTCATCTAATAATATTGATTCTGGAGCGGATACGTGTCTACCGCTTCCTGTAATTACACCTCTTGTCAGCTATCCATTGACTCCTGTGCCTGTGGATAATGTAACCAATCCTAATCCTATA
This sequence comes from Chalcosyrphus nemorum, assembly GCA_949716465.1. Classification (NCBI taxonomy): domain Eukaryota; kingdom Metazoa; phylum Arthropoda; class Insecta; order Diptera; family Syrphidae; genus Chalcosyrphus; species Chalcosyrphus nemorum. The sequence goes on from OX454334.1 coordinate 38,449,314, forward strand.
TCATCGCCTGTTCCTGATGTGGAATCACTTCATCATACATCTGTACTTCTTAATTCACCGCTTCAACCATCATCATCCGTCAATCTAATAGTGGTGAAAAAGCCTACTCGGAGAGCTTTTTTCCTATCGAGGCTATCTTCTGCTACAACTGAAAAGGATATTATCGACTACATAAGCAGCAAAATATCGATGCCTTCATCTTTTAAATGCATTAAATATAACTTTAAAGAAGTTGCATCTTTTAAATTGATAACTTCGAATTCCCACTTCGAACTATTACTCTCTGATGAATATTGGCCTAATGAAGCATTAGTTCACGAATTTGTTTCCAGACATAAGAAAACAACATCTGCTGCTGCACCTATAACACCGCATCCAAAAAACGACTAGAAAAGAAACAGAGTGACAAGAACGCCAAGACCAGTAATAAAGCCCCGTCTTCACTTGATTACCAAAACACTGGGAGCATTCGTGGAAGATTAAACGAACTCTATCTTCAACTTTTAATTTACGCAACAAAAACTGGGTATTTTATCCAGATGAATCATGTCTTTTCCCTTTTAATGTTACTAATGATCGATTGTGAAGTATTAGATTCATTTGCTGAATATGATCTTGTTCAAATTAAAAGTTTTCCTAACGCTTTTGACCATATTCTAGATCTTAATTTTGTTGATAAGGAACTGTGTATTGACGCTAAAAAAATGTTTTTCCGATATATCCTAATTCTATGTTTCATTTTGCTCTTAGTATACAATTAAATTTTCTTGATTATTTTAAAGCCTATTATGATACTTCAACGAAATATGATTACAAAAAAGGTAACTTTGATGAAATAGTAAATTTTATTAACGCCATTTCTTGGGACCATATTTTCTCATCCTATGAACTGCCAAATGCCTATAAACTCTTCCAGGACACTGTAAGGAATGCAATGGATTTATTTATTCCTAAAGTCCCTACTAACAATGCAAAACCACCTTGGTATAATGAGACCTTTATAATAAAACAGAAAATTATAATTAAAAACAGAAAAAAAAGCTTACAAACTATTCCGGAAATCTAATAACAATTCCATTCTAAATATTAGACAAATATACACGTATTTAAAAAGAGTTCGATGTTTAGAATAAATTCTTATATAAGGAATACATACTGCGAACTGAAAGTAACTTAAAAAATAATAGCAAGTTGTTCTGGAGCTATATTAATAATAAAAAAATGTTCGAATGGAATTCCAAATTGCATGCAATATTCAGGCACCACATCTAGCGATCTTCCTACTATACGCAATTTTTTTCGATTTCTTTCAATCTGTATACACTCCTTCGATCGGTTTTTCACCGGTAATTTCACCCCATCATTACTTTGCAACCCTGTGAGCATCAGTAGTTTACACCTAAGCTACTCGATAATTTGATAATTTGTTTTGATAATTTGATAATTTATTTTATACTTTTTTCTTTGATCACCGTTACAATTTTATTCATACCTGCGAAGCCACAAGGCTTATCTGCAGGAGGTTGTATTTAAAATTCAATTAATTTTCAGTATTATCATCAAAACGAAAGGTGATTTTAACTAATTATCTATGTATGATGCTAAATTCATTAAACTTTATATAAAAGAAAAAATACATTTATAAAGTAGAGGAATTATGAAAAAGATCTAGATTAATAGAAGAAAGATGTAAATATAAATTAAGTTATTGCTTCTAAGAAATATTGCTTAAGTTTTTTTTTTCTCAGATTAATTTGATTTAAATTTCGCAAATTACTAGGAAGTTTATTTAGGATGTTTGGTATGGTGTACATCAGCTGACGCTTGCCATATAGGTTGTTGAAGAATGGAAGATGGTACAGCCCCTCTGCTCGTCTTCTGGTATTGATGTTATGGCTGATTAAAGTTCGGAATCTGCTGTCATCATAATATTCCAGCGCCGTTGTCATATTATATATACTTTTCACTGTGAGAACTCTCACACTGCCATCTACGCTGCTTCTTGTATTCAGTAATTTGATCGCCCTGTTTTGGATGGTTTGAAGTTTTGCGATGTGTGTATCTGCTGCACCGCCCCACGCAAGTATGCCGTATCTTAGCCTTGATTCGACAAGAGCGTGATACACCTGTTTTTGCACGCAGTTTGTAGCCTTATACTTCAGGCATGCCAACGCAAAGAGGGATCCTTTCAGCTTTTTCCGTAGATCGTTTATGTGTGGTTCCCATAGAAAGTGGCTGTCAATTGTTACACCCAGATATTTGTATGTATCCACGACATCTATAACCTGGTAGTTGCTTGTATCAGCGCAATTGAATGCCTTTATTTCAATTTCTGACTTCGGGTATTGTGGGCTACGTATGTGTAATAATTTTGTTTTTGCCGCGTTTATTACAAGCCCATTATCGTGACACCATTTCCCAGCCTCGTCGAATTCTGCCTGCATCATCCTGGTCGCTTCTAAAAGCGATTTGTGACAAACAACAATCGCAGTGTCATCTGCATACGCGAATGGAAACCTCATCTTGAAGGATTTTAGGAGTTCGTTGGTGTACAATATGAACAATAAAGGACCAAGTTTAGAGCCTTGTGTAACTCCATATTGCACTGGGTTTGATTTGCTGCGGTATCCCCTAATTCCTACGCGAAATGTCCTATTTCTGAGATAGTCTTTTAACCAATATACTAGTCTCACTCTGATTCCTATTCTTTGTATTGCATCTATGAGTTTATTGTGGTCTAGGGTATCGAATGCTTTGCTGAAATCTAAGAAAAGCACTAACACATGATGGTTTTTGTTAAGGCTGGTGTTAATTAGGTTTGCAAAATCGCCGAGAAGTTGATTGGTACTTTTTCCCTTCTGGAAACCGTACTGATTTTTGCTTATTAGCTTATGCTTATCAATAAATTTCCATATTCGATCTGCAATTATTTGCTCAAAGATCTTTTCTATCACTGGCAATATTGCAATTGGACGATAGTTTGCTATCTCATGTTTGGCTCCACCCTTGTAGATAGGTCTAACAAGTGCCTCTTTGAGCTTTGTGGGTACCGTGGAAGTACTGAAACTGCTATTGATAAGGTTCGAAATGATGGGTGCAAAGATGTCCGCATTTGATTGTATGTCTATTGCTCTGATATCATCCGTTTCTGGTGCCTTTTGGATATTTAATCGAGTTATAAGATTTGCAACTTCTGTACAGTTTGTATCTTCTAGGTAAATTGTATCCCGTAAAAGTGTGTTCCTGTGGCTGGAGGTTTCTTTGTTACAAACGTGGATTATTGATGCAGCTTGTTGTGAAAATGAACTTGCAAATATTTCAGTCAACTCAGCAATGTTCATGTTAGGTGAAAAATGTTTCTCTATTGTTTCATCTAACGACGGTTTCTTTCGCCCCAATACTTCATTGATGAGTGTCCATGTTTTTTTTGGGTCACATTTGGCTTGCTCGAACTTCCTTTTATAGTATTCCTCCCGACTTCTGCATACTTTTTTGTTGACTTGGTTTCGCAGCCTTTTGTATTCTATTTCATATGTTATATTGGTCCTATTATTCTTCCACCTGCGATACAATCGATCTCTCTTCCTACAGATTTCAATGATGTTCCTTGTAATCCAGTCGGGATTTTTCCTAGTAGCCACTTTACAAGCAACTTTCGAATTCCTGTATATTTCGCCCATTTGTTCAGCTAGTGAGTTATAGAGACTTTCAGTGTTCGTTTCTGTTAAAATCGCTGTCCAGTCGGTAGCTCTAATCAGCTCATTCACTTTTGTATTTTTGATGTAAGATCGCATTGGTTGAACATTTTCTCTTGTACACACATCGTAGATACCATAAATAGTGCTGTAATGATCTGATATATTACTATGTACTACGGCCGAGAATATATTTGAATGTGGCAGGTTAACCAGTATATGATCGATCAATGTGCTGCTCCCTATATTTAAATCTATTCTCGTAGCTGCTTTAATGACATTAAGTAGTCCATTCGAAGCCAAAAGTTACTGATAGCTAAGAACGTAATTATTCTTGCTATCTTGAATGTTTAAGTTCATATCGCCTAAAATGATTATGTCATCATTTGCTCCTTTTATGTTTGTAATTGTCTCGAACTCCTCAATAAATTCATTTTCATTGCATTTCGGTGGTCTATAAATTCCGCAGACTATTTTCTCTTTTTTAGTTGACTTAATTTTCACTGTTAAGTTCTCATACGCTGCAGTCGTAATATTTAACCTTTCGTAGTTTATATGATTTTTAATGTACATGGCAATTCCTCCACCTTTTCTTTTATCCCTATTAACAAAGACTATATAATATTATAAGACGTCGCATGTAGAACAAAATTTTTGCTCGATTTTTTTTTCTAGCACCCACCAATGGGTGCAGCAACATTTCAAATGCTTAAAAACATATAATATCAACAAATTAATATAAATTGTTGTTGTTTTTTCAGAAACCTAGATACATTCAAATGTTTCAAATATATTTTAGTTTGCCGCGAAACGGCAAGCCGACTGGTTATGGGAGGGTGTACTTTAACCTTCAGTTTTTGTTTACAATGATGTTGCTAAGCAACAAGAAATAAACAATAAAAGAAAAATCAAAATTTAAAAAGATACGTATACGCTCTTTCTCTGTATTAATTGAATCTTAAGGTGTGTGCGCTTTTTTTAAATTTTTCTTCGAGGCAAGAAAATATAAGATTTCAATTCTCAAATTCAATTCGAATGTCTGCTACCTGTAAAAAGCCGTTAGGCTACAGTATTAACGTTTTTTTCAGAGAAATTTCAGTAAAGTAAACTGCTCTTGAGTGTGTTTAAGGAGTTAAAAATCTAGTTTTCTTAAAAACTGTTTGGTAATTTGTGATTAAGTTTACAACTCGGTCATATTAAAAATATTCTGCAGAATAGCCTATGTACTTTGAATTTCTGACATAACAATACCTATAAGCTAAAGATGGAATTAAGCTGTACTTTGGCTTTTACATGAACGATAAACTTATGTCTAGCAGATTTGACATGAAATATCATTGACTAAACGAAGCATGTACATATTTGACTTGGTGTCTGCAACACTATTAAAATTGACCACTTTTGTGGTCCATGTATTAATCCAATTTTCCAACTGTGAAAAAAATTTAAAATTGAAATGTAGTTTGAATGCCGATTGTGCTGTTTTGTCATCAAATAGTGTTCAACAGTGTTGCAGCTGTACCAGACAATGCATCGGCAGCAAGGGCTATATCCGAATATTCTTTTACTTGATCCGACTTGCTATATTATCTGTTTTATTTCAGATCTCGGTGATTTCATCCATTTTTTTCGAAACACAGAGAAATATTAAAGATAGATCAGCACCACTAGCCGAGTCCGTCTTTTTGTCACCAGTTTTTGGGCCTTACGTTTTAAGTAGGACAATGAAATTTTGTATCAGGCCTACAATATCAAGAATAACAAAATAGATTTGGAGGTATACATACATACATACATATACTTTCATTCTTCTATTTCTAGAACTCACGTACCAGAGTAGCAGCCTCTATTAAGGAGACAAAGTTTTATTATGCATAAATTGGCTTTGCCTAATTTGAGCAGATAAACATGGTCATTGTATGCTTAGAGACATTTTTGCATTCTCTACCTACTAAGTTATTCAAACAACTATATAATTAAGTCCACGAAAGATTGAAACAAGCTAAAAATTCTGCGGCACAACTTAGAACCACTGGGATAAGTTCGGCCTTATTACTTCCAAACTACTATACAAAGAGCCACCCAAGACAACCTAACTTACTCAAGTGCTACAAACCAGTCCACTCAGGAGACATGCGTGGTTATTTTTCAACTAGTCTAAATGCGTCCCAGATGATATAGTATTTTATAATACATTGTTGCAATATTTAATTCCAAAAATTCCACTATGATAAGTCTCTTTATTCGCAAAAAAATGAAATATTAATAACGCACACTTGGCAAAAGTGTCGAACACTTACTCAGAAAATATGTATCCTTACACAATAATTTTTCGACTTTGTTTATTTTTTTATTTCTTAAAAAGTGGGGATAAAAATAAACAATCTGCCTCCACTGGGAAGCGAACAATTGATTCGGTTCTCGAACAAAACAAAACAGATAAATTGGAGATAGAAAATAGACAAATGTTGACGAAACATTTGAATGTATCCGCCGCAAGAAACAATAACAAAAACATGGATGTTTCAGTAAACAAGAAACATTTAAGTCGTTTAGCTACATATTGCTAAAAAATCGAGCAAATAAAAACATGGAACACAAATTTGTTCTGCGTGCGAAGTCTTATAGTATTATATAGTCTTTGCTATTAATAAATTCACCACAGAATCCATCAAGACAATACAGATTATTTTCTTCTTTTTTTATATTTATTTCCACTAATACAATTATATCTACATCACTCAGAATCGGACTAACATTTGCACAAAAAACATCCCAATTTTTCCTCAACGATCTTATATTCAGACATAAACAAGTAAAATTCAATTTCTTTAATTCATTTTTTGTTTGATTAAAATCTAAAAACTCCATAAAGTTTAAATCAAACAGATCTTCTATATTGACGTTGTCATCCATATCCATCATAAAAAAAGTCAATTCGATCACATATACATACATATATATTAGCACATTGAAATTAATTATGTACGTTTGATTTTATTTATATCACTCATCGACTGTATATACAAAGCTTCCGCGTTTTCCTCTCTGCGTGCGAATACTTTTCCAGCGCTCTCCCACACAAATCTCCACCCTTCTTCCCTTGCCATCTTCTTCGCTTGCCACAGCAACTGTTTGTTCACACTTGTGAGCATATTATTGATGTAGACATTGTTGCTGTTGGTCTCGACCAATTTTGCATTGCTACCCATGTTTTGATTGATTTTGGCTATTATCAGTGGACGTGTTGCACGGGCATTCTTTAAGAAATTTGTTTTAATTAGGTTACTGTTGAAAGTGGCGACAATTGTGGAGCGGTTTTTGTTTTTTGTTTTTGTGCGGTAGATGTCAGTTATATCCGCGTTTGTTATTTCCTGTTTTATTGTGCTTCCTATCGCTTGTACAATTTCGGTTAAGTTTTCATTATTTGTTGGTGGAATATTTTTTATTTCTATTGTGTTTTTTAGTTGTTGTTGCTCTAATTTATTAATTTGTACTTGCATTTGCGAGATGACTATGTCTTTTTCATTATGTGCATCTTTTAATTTTTGAATTTCGTTCGTGAGTGTGTCCATAATGCTATTGTTTTTTTCAATGTTTTTGTTTATATCGTCGAATTTTTGTGAAACGAAGTTGCAGAAGTCTGCTATACTTTTAATTTCTGTTTTCATGTTTTTAAGCTCCAATAGTATTTCATTCTTATTTGTTTCCGCTACATTCCCCTTAGATTTCTCGCTGCTTGAATGTTGTGGGCTAGCGATTTCTGACCGATTTCGCTTGTTTGATTGGATATCAGGTGTTAATGGACGTAGGCATGATTCCAAAAGAGTGTTGCTTACATTTTCGCTGACATTTCGGCAAAATTGGCACTTTCAAGTATCTCTTTTTGTACCCAGCGATCTCCAGGACCTTTCCGTGACTGTGGTGCAATCGAAATGTAATTTTCGGGCGCACATAGGGCAGACGACGAAGTTACCCGCAAGCGGTAGGTTCTCTTTACAGTGGTCGCACAGGTTCATGATAGGTACTTACTGCGTGTATATGAGAAACGGTGAAAATGCGAAGTAATATACGAATGTAAAGGAAGGAGTTGCAGTTATTTAAAATTTCAATTATAAACTTACTTACTTACTTAAAGGGCTCCCGACCCTTGTAGAGTCGCTGCCTTCCATCCTCTGCGGTCCCGAGCACGCTGCTTCCAGTTGTGAAGACCAAGTTTTCTGGCATCCGCGACAGCTTGGTCTTTGTACCGGAGGTTCGGTCTTCTTCGCCGTCTCGAACCTGGGGGCTGGGATTCGAAGATCCTCTTGGCTGGAGCATTGTTGTCCATTCGCTCGATGTGGCCGAGCCAATGTAGTCTGCGTATCTTGGCTTTTTGGACTACATCCACATCCTGGTACAGCTCATAGAGTTCGCGGTTGTATCTTCTCCTCCATTCGCCCTCCTCGCATAAGGGACCTAATATCCGACGAAGTATTTTACGCTCGAAGGTGCCCAATATTTGCTCAGCTTTCTTACTTATCGTCCAGCACTCGGCTCCATACAGCAGGACTGGTAAGATGAGCATTCTGTAGAGCATTAATTTGGTTCGTCGAGTTAGGAGTTTTGAACCCAGTTGTTTCGCCAAACCGAAGTAGCAGCGGTTTGCTAGGGTTATTCTTCGTCGGATCTCTACAAAGGTGTCATTTGTAGGATTTATATTTGTTCCGAGGTAGGTGAACTCCTTAACTACCTCGAAGTTATAGTTATCAACAGTGACGTTCTGCCCAATGTTTTGGACAGATAAATTTTTGTTTGTTGATAACATGTACTTTGTCTTGTCCTCATTCACTTCAAGACCAACTCGTTTCGCCTGCTCATCAATAGCCGTAAATGCCTCTACGACGGCTTGCCGGGATCTTCCGACGATGTCAATATCGTTTGCGTATCCCAGCAGTTGGACGGATTTGTGAAAGATAGTACCTTCCGTGTTGACACCTGCCCTGCGCACTATCTGCTCCAACACGATATTGAAGAAATCACATGACAGCGCATCTCCTTGCCTGAATCCGGTGCATGTTCGGAAGAGCTCCGAAGAGTTGTTTCCAAATTGCACAGAGCATCGCGTGTTTTCCAGCGTTATGCGACACATCTGGATAAGTTTTGTCGGTATCCCGAATTGGGCCATCGCCTGGTAGAGCTCAAGACGATGAATGCTGTCATAGGCGGCTTTAAAGTCGATGAAAAGGTGGTGGGTTTCGACTTGAAATTCGTTGGTCTTTTCCAGGATTTGTCTGAGTGTGAAAATTTGGTCTATTGTCGATCTGCCGGGCCGGAAGCCACACTGGTACGTGCCGATTAGTGTGCTGCAGAAAGGTTTTAGACGTTCACACAATACGTTGGATAGGATCTTATATGCGACATTTAACAGGGATATGCCTCGGTAGTTCTTACAAGACATAGGATCGCCTTTTTTGAAGATGGGGCATATAGAGCTGATACTCCAGTCGTCGGGCATGCGTTCCTCCACCCATACTTGGTTGATGACTTGATGCATGCACCCTACCAAGACATCACCTCCGTATTTAAAGAGTTCAGCTGGAAGCCCATCAGAGCCAGCGGCTTTGTTGTTCTTCAATTTCCTGATGGCTACATTAACTTCTTCAATACTGGGTGGAGGCGTTGGTTCTTCATTGACTGGAGGTGGGTTCTCATCTCACCCTATCACTCTCTCTATTTGCTGCCCGTTAAGCAACTGCTGGAAGTGTTGCTTAAACACATCAACAATTCCCTGTGCATCGGTGACTAGGTTGCCTTCGCCATTTCGAAGAGCCTGCGTTCCGGACTTGTAGCCAGCTGCCAGCTGCTTGGCTTTTCGATAAAACTGCCGGATGTTGTTGCGCTCGCGAGACTCCTCGATATCCTTGAGCTGGGAAACTGCGTGGTCCCTTTTCTTTTTACGCAGGATTCTCTTTTCTTCCCTTCTTCTGGTCCGATACTCCTCTCTCGCTGCTCTTGTTTTGCGCTGCAGCGCTTTCTTGTGTGCATCTTCTGTCACCCTCTTCCGCTGTACGCACTCATCATCATACCAAGGGCTCCTCCTTGGAGGTGGTTGGTAGCCAAGGGTGGTCACGGCTACCTCTTTGATGATGTTGCGGTATTCGGTCCACTGATTGTTAGCGTTTGTGGGGGGTGTATGCACCGCAGAGAGTTTCTCGGCCAGGTGCTCTCTGTAGGCTCTGGCTCCTTCTGGCGTGCTAAGGCGTCCAACGTTAAGCTTGTTTTTCTTGACGGCTCGCAGCTTCTTCTCGTTGGACAGTCGAGCTCTGAATTTAGCTGCACCAAGATAGTGGTCAGAGTCAACGTTTGCCCCTCGAAAGGTACGCACATTCAAGATGTTGGATGCGTGCCTTGCGTCGATTAGCACGTGGTCGATCTGGTTGCGTGTTCGACCGTCAAAGGAAAGCCAGGTTGCTGTGTGGATTTTTAGCCTAGGAAACCTAGTGCTACTTATCACCGTTTTACGAGCTGCTGCAAAATCGATTGGTCGGAAACCGTTGTCTGTTGTCGAATCGTGGAGGCTGTGTTTACCGACTATCCCGCCAAAGATGTTTTCCTTACCGATTTTGGCATTGAAGTCCCCGAGTACGATTTTTACATCGTACTCCGGACAGGCTCCGTAGGCTCCGTCCAGGAGGTCGTAAAATTCCTCCTTGACAGGGTCTTCAGCTTCTTCGGTAGGGGCGTGTGCACATATTAGGCTGATGTTTTGAAATGTGGCTCTGATGCGAATTACAGCCAGACGATCGCTTATCGGCTTAAAATCAATGACTCTTGATCTGAGCCGATTTCCCACGACGAATCCGCATCCTAACATGTGCAGTCTTTTGTGGCAGCTGTAATAAATGTCGCAGCTACGTCTTTTCTGCATACCTGATCCTATCCATCGTATCTCCTGGATCGCAGTAATATCTGCTTTGTACTGCGAGAGGACAGATTCAAGTTTCTGAGCTGCACCCGGAGTGTACAGAGTTTGTACATTCCAGGTGCATACTCGTAGGTCATAGTCCGTGGACGTTCGGGGTCGATTTGCCAAATGAGGGGGATCGTTATTATTATCGGAGGCGGATGTCTCTCTCATAACTATGGTACTTTTTACGTGGTAGGGAAGTTACCCCGACGACACAACCCCCAACCTGGAGGGCCCAAGTAGCTTCAAAGCTTCATTTAAAACAATGACCCAGATAAGCGGGGGGATAACCTCGCCCTGTGGGGTGCCTCTGGAGGCGTAGACATCTAGTTGGGTGTCGCCGATCTCAGTGATTATATGTCTGTTTTCGAGCATACTGACTATCCAGTTTATTAAGATGCCTTCAATGTTGAACACACTCAATGTTCTCCTTACCGCCTTTGTATTGACATTATTGAAAGCTCCTTCAATGTCGAGGAAAGCGGCGAGCGTGTATTCTTTTTCTTTGAGTGATTTCTCAATTGAGCTGACGACACTGTGTAGCGCTGTCTCTACGCTTTTCCCTCTGGTGTAGGCGTGTTGGTTTGGGGAGAGGTCCCCTGGGCGCAGTTTGCTACGGATATATAAGTCAATCAGTCGTTCGAAAGTTCTGAGGATAAACGAGGTAAGGCTGATTGGACGGAAGTCCTTCGCAGTCAAGTGACTAGCATTTCCGGCTTTTGGAATGAAAACCACCTTAACCTCTCTCCATCGCATAGGGATATACTGATGCTTCAGGCTGCTTAAGAAAAGATCTTTGAGCAGAGGAGAAATAGTCTTACTCGTCTTTTGCAACATGATCGGGATGATACCGTCTAAGCCCGGAAATTTGTAGGGGGAGAACGATCTTATCGCCCACTCTATTCTATCCAGAGTGACCATATCCACAGGTGTGCCCGTATCCATGATGCCATCAGTATAGTTAGGACTGGGTGACATTTCTGTACAGCCCGGAAAGTGAGTACTCATTAGGAGTTTTAAGGAATCAGAGATGGATCATGTAGGCGGTCATTGAGGTCTACAATAGCTGAATAGAACTCATCGAACGACTCCTTGCTCCCCTGTTTTCTTGTCAGCAATCGCATATAAATGTCCACGTCGCTTTCTTTTCGGCCGAATTCTTTCTTCATGGCCACCTTTACGTCTGCAAACTTGGTATTTGGATTCTTCCTAAGGAAAGCCCATAACCATTTGTTTGCCCTTCCTGACAACAACGTGTGAAAATTTGCCGTGAGCTGTTCGTCAGTGTAAGCCGAAGAAGTTTGCAGACGATCTACCTTGAAAAGAAAGTCTCCTATGCAGTCTGTTCCGTCATACCTTATATTCCATCTATCCAGTCTGCGCTACTGTTGGATGCGGGTTGCGCATCCGAAAAGGATGGCGAGATGGAATGCCTTAATGCAGGGACAGGTGGACAACTATTTCGGGTCGGGATGTTTTGTGAAGGACTTTGCGGATTGCTGGCTTCGAAACCAGGATGAGCTCGACCTGAAGTAGAACTCGCTCCGGCGTCTAACCTCTGCAACACTATACCCATGAAAACATCCATTTGTTCGAAGAACCTTATCTGATTTACCATCAGACTTCTTTCTACTCTATCTATCCACGCCTCCATTTGATTGGTCGCCTAAGAACCGGAAAAGCCCGGATTCCCTTCGGCCACCTCTCGCTCCTCTCTGTCTGGCATTGTTGCTAAGCTCCCGACACTGGAGTTTAATTCACGCGAAAAGTCCACGGAACTGTTCAGGTTGAACCTATCGATTGTTGCGATTTTTACATCGTACTCCGGACAGGCTCCGTAGGCTCCGTCCAGGAGGTCGTAAAATTCCTCCTTGACAGGGTCTTCAGCTTCTTCGGTAGGGGCGTGTGCACATATTAGGCTGATGTTTTGAAATGTGGCTCTGATGCGAATTACAGCCAGACGATCGCTTATCGGCTTAAAATCAATGACTCTTGATCTGAGCCGATTTCCCACGACGAATCCGCATCCTAACATGTGCAGTCTTTTGTGGCAGCTGTAATAAATGTCGCAGCTACGTCTTTTCTGCATACCTGATCCTATCCATCGTATCTCCTGGATCGCAGTAATATCTGCCTTGTACTGCGAGAGGACAGATTCAAGTTTCTGAGCTGCTCCCGGAGTGTACAGAGTTTGTACATTCCAGGTGCATACTCGTAGGTCATAGTCCGTGGACGTTCCGGGTCGATTTGCCAAATGAGGGGGATCGTTATTATTATCCGAGGCGGATGTCTCTCTCATAACTATGGTACTTTTTACGTGGTAGGGAAGTTACCCCGACGACACAACCCCCAACCTGGAGGGCCAGTTCCATGGGTTTTAGCCCCTAGGACCCAGGGCCGGTCTGAGAAACCGACATCAGTAGCTCACTTCGGAGGTGCGAGCGCTGCCGTTGACCCATTTAGGGTTCATCCGCCACCATCTCTATTCCATAACCCTGATGAAGTCATGGAAATCCTTACAGACCTGAGCTTCGAATATGTCGAAGTAGCTCATGTAAGGTGTTCGCCAAAACCGTCAATGGATTCCACCGTTGATTCCATCTAGAGAATTCATCCGCCTTCTATCCTCCTTCTGAGGGCTCTTGTTAGACTTCTGAGACGTGATACTCGTTCAGGTAAACAAGAGATGCCTCGTCCGGTCCTACATGTGTGCCAAAGTTCACCCAGATGTGCTCGCGCAGGTCCGGGTGTTTAACTACACATGCGTAGACGGATTTGGCATACGCTCATCGTTAGTTCACTACTATGTAGCTATCCAGAGGGCACCACGAGGAGGTGATGATGCGACATTTTACCCTCCTTCAATTATAAACACTTCTGTATTTTAATTTATCAATAAATCAATAAATATTCAAAAGTCACTATCTTATTTTGCTTTTATTTAATTCTGTGGTATGAATAAATTACTTTTAAACATGAAATTTTCAGTATAATTAAGAGCACTCGCAGAAAACCAACCGTTCACTTCAATGACAATTGACTACTCAACTCATAGGTTGAAGCAGCCATAGACAGTCTGAATTTGGATAATCATCCTGGCCCTGATGGTATTCCACCAATTGTGTTAAAACTTTGTGCTAGTGCCTTTTCCGGGGCATTAACCTTATTATTTAATGCTTCCCTCTATAAAGGTATTTTCCGAAACGACTGTAAAGTTTGCAATATTATTCCCATTCAATAATCTGGACCCAAACAACTCGTCTCTAATTATCGTCCGATTAGCAAATTGTCTACAATTCCTAAACTCTTTGAAAAAATCGTATACCATAAACTAACATTTATTCTCAAAGAAACGATAACTTTCGCTCATAACGGTTTCGTGACTGGTAGATCCACTACAACAAATTTGACGACTTTTTGCAACCATGTGAAAAAATGTCTCGAAAATGGTCAACAATGTGGTGTTATTTTTACTGATTTTACCGATAAGTAAACTGGAGTCATTGGGTTTTCACTTTAATATATTAAAGTGTCTCGAATCTTACTTAAGTGGGCGTTCACAATTCGTTCGGATCAACAATATGTTATCCAATCCCATATTTGCGACCTCGAGAGTACCACAAGGGAGTCACCTGGAACCGCTCCTCTTCCTATTATTAGTTAACTATATCCCTGATTATATTAAATATTCCACATGCCTTATGTTTGCAGATGACATCAAAATTTTTCGCTGCATTAAGTCTGTCGAAGACTGTCTCTTACTGTAGAAGGACCTACAGTTCTTACATGAATGGTGTTTACAGAACCAGTTGTTCCTTAATGATTCTAAATGTCAGACTATGTTGTTCAGACGAAATATTTGTCCTTTAGAATTTACATACAAAATAGACAACCTTCCTCTTGTAAAAACTTCTGAAAAAAAGATCTTGGAGAGATGTTCGATACAAAACTCAACTTCGGTTCTCATATAGATTTGATTGCGGCAAAAGCAAACTCCATGATGGGCTTTGTTATACGTAATTCAAAAGAGTTTAAAGACCCTTATACACTAAGATCCTTATATTGCTCATTTATCAGATCCACTCTTGAGTATTGCTGTTTGATTTGGAACCCATAGTATGACATTCATTCAATTAGAATTGAAAGAATTCAAAAACGATTTACCAAAATTATTATACACCGATTAAACTGAAATATTCGAATGCCCTCATATAGTGCTAGATGCCAACTTATTAGGATTCAGTCATTAGAGCTGCGACGCAGGTTAGGTTAGGTTAGGTTGGCGTGGCAGCTAGCGCCCAGATACAGATGGGCACCAGCTCACTTAGGCCTAAAAGGCCGATTGTGATACCACCGGATCTGCAATAACCACAGCAAATTACTATAAACTACGACACTACAGTGAGTGACAGAGGACCAGTACAAATAGGCTACCAGACACAATTACACTTAGAAGAGGTTCTGCCGCTGAATCAGGAGAACCAACCGGAGCTTTTGATAAAGCGTAGAAGGTGCTTGATGGGTACACCAGTCAGGTCACAGAGGTCGTCAAAGAAGAAGGACCCCAGGTGGAGGTTTCTACTTGACGCTAAGGCAGGGCAGTTGAAGAGAAGATGAGGAATCGCTTCCTCTTCCTCCTCGTCCCTACAACTCCGACAGAAATCGTTAGATGGAAGGCCCAGACGTCTAGCGTGCAGGCCGATTAGGCAGTGTCCCGTAAGGACACCAATAATGGTGCTCAAGTCTGGATGCTTCAGAGTCAACAGTTCTTTTGAACGTTTCTGTTTTAGGTTAGGCCAGAGCTCCCTCGAGATCCTAAAGGGGCAATTAGCCCAGCGAGCATTGGCCTTCCTTATAGCATCAAATTTGAGCAGGTTACAAGTAGCAATTGGCATGCCAATTTCCGTCCTTGCGGATTCAGTTGGGAGAGTAGTGCCAAGTTTGGCAATTTCATCAGCCTTACAGTTCCCTGGAATATCCCTATGGCCTGGCACCCAACATAGGTGAATGTTCAATTGTCCCGAGATCTCCATCAGAGCTGAGCGGCAATCTTTTACGACCGATGATGTGGTTGTTGGTGATTCCAGGGATTTAATGACTGTCCGTGAAAATGCTAATATCAAAGGCAGATAGTGCATTACACTTCAGCCATGACAGCGCTTCTTTAATTGCCATATTTTCCGCCTGAAAAACGCTACAATGATCAGGGAGACGGAAGGAGATGCTTAAGTTAAACATAGAGGAGTATACACCACCACCAACTCCGTCTGAGGTCTTGGATCCATCAGTGTAGATGTGAATCGTTCCAACATCCACCTGCTCCACATCAGACCATGTTTCACGAGCTGGGATTGATGTGCGGAAGTTACGACCAAAGCTGAGTTTAGCGGGGGTGTAGTCGGTGGTTACATCAATGAGGTTAGATTAATTAAGAACAAAGGAGTGACCGTAGTTGAGAGACAGCCACTGGGAAGAGGCCGACAAACGGGTTGCGGTTGAGGCCGCTATTTGTTTGCTGACGATGCCTAGGGGCAGTAGGTGAAGAATGGCACCTAGAGCTGCGGAAGAAGCAGTTCTAGGGCTCCATATATGCAAATACATGTAGATCTTTGCACTTTTCCCAGGAGAGAGAGGTTAACAGTCTTTTGAAAAGCTGTCCACCAGACGGGCACGCCATAAAGAAGTATAGGTCTGACGATAGACGTATATAGCCAGAGGGTGACGTGAGGTTTTAGTCCCCATCTTGTACCAATCGCCCTTTTACATGAGTACAGGGTAATGCTGGCCTTCTTGACGCGTTCTATAATGTTGGCTTTCCAGCTGAGTTTCCTGTCCAAAATGAGACCCATGAATTTGACTTTATGGGAAAAAACAAGCTTAGTGCCGTTTAACGTGGAAGGGTCTATAATAGGGAAGTTATATTTCCTTGTGAAGAGGACTAGTTCGGTCTTTTGAGGATTGACCCCAAGTCCACATTGGGCGGCCCAAGTAGTGGGCAGTTTGAGAGCGTTATCTGTGAGGTCCCTGAGAGTATCTGGGAATTTCCCAGAGAAAATTAAGGCAACGTCATCCGCATAAGCAAACACCTTACAGCCGGTGGCCTCGAGGCCAACCAGCAAGTGGTTAATTGTGATATTCCAGAGAAGGGGTGATAAGACATCCCCTGGGGAGTACCACGGTTGACAGTTCTACGAGCCGATGCAGGGCCTTGGTATGTGTTGATGATCCTGCTGGTTAGCATCTGATCAATCAACACCCTAAACCCAGCTTTAACCCCCAGTTTGTCCAATGCTTGAATAATTGCACATGGAGCCACGTAGATGGATATCAATCAGTCTTTCCAGGGTTTTTAGGAGGAAAAATGACAGACTGATAGGTCGGAGATCCTTAGGACTAGTATGAGAAATCCTACCTGCCTTGGGAATAAAGATTACATTGACCTCAGTCCATAATCTGGGAATGTAGACAAGCTTCAAGCAGCCCCCTAGGATAGAGTACAGCCATGGCTGAATAATATCAAAGGACTGCGACGCAAGTGTTTTGTGATTGTTTTTATAGAGATATATTAATATGTATACGTAATATTTTTCACCAATCTCTGCATAGAGTAAACTAAGGTCTCAATGAACTATGTTTTTGTCATCTCCATTTCCCACTGATGACGAGACGATCGAGATCGCATAGCAAAGAATTTGTTGTTGGAACCTTTGGTCAACACTGTAAGAGGCGAACTGAGCGATGAACAACTAGAGGGCGATGACCGATTGCAGTACCGAAGATGTAGCAGTTCATGGACCTGGATTGGATGCGGGATTTGGAGGTGAACGAACGTGAAGCAGTGCCAAGGCCAATGAATCAGCTGCTTTCATGGTAGGCGGCAGTACGAGATAGATTCACTCCGGAAGTTACCATTACTACAGTCGGTCAAATAAAAGAAATAGATCAAAGTCGAAGAAGTTTTTTTTATTTTCTCTCTTCTTGTTCTTATTGGTTCGCTTCCTACGATTTAGTTGATATAAGTTTGAATACAGTTTGCTGTGAGTTTTAACTCTGCTATTATCCACACGATACAAATAGAAAACATCTTACAATTCTGTTACTGCATTTTTATGTATTTTCCACACATTAAAAGAAATAATATATCAGATCAAAACAAGATCGCCACGGTAACACTTATCACTAATAACTTTTTTCAAAGCTCTGAAACCAAAAACTCCTCAATAGAAACCCAACGACGAAAAACTGAACGAGTTACAAAACGGACATTGGTAGATCTGAATCAATATAATAGGGGTTGAATTGCAGCAGCCAATCAGCGCACATCTGGGTGTTGGATCTACGTCAGCTATAAATGGAAATTCACTGGTATACGCATTTTATGCGGGGTTTCTCTCAATTTAGTATGGGACAAAATATGGCACGCTACTGGTATCTAAAAAGCTCTCCCATAAGAGGTGTACTGACAATTTATGTTGGACAGAGTATAGATAGTTTACTCTGCTCTACTAATCTCCTAAGCTGGGTGTTTATAAGTTTACGCTTGATCTGATACCTGTCTGTGACAATGGTCCACGCTGAACCAAAACTCTTGGGCTCGATTGGAAGGTGTTGGATTAATCGAGCACAGACAGACGTTTTAAGATACTGTAATTTTTTGGATATCCGATAACTCGGTACTATTTCGGACTAAACTATTAAATAAACTATAAAACTCAGACCAATCTTCGTAGTTGCCCGAGAAAGAATTGTTTTCCTCTAAAAACCGATCAGTCTCATCGTGCAACTTTCCACTGAAAGTGAAATATATTCTCTTGATTTTCGAGAAAATTCCATCCTGACTGTATTTTTCTTTTAGTGGATCAGCAGGATGTCCGATTATGTTCGCGTTTTCTTTTTTCGCGCGTTTGAACATTTCATCGATGTCAGATAAACACGAGCTTAGATATCCCCTTGACTTCCGCGACGCCTCATCTTTTTTAAATTCTTCGAAATCTCGACTAAATTCATTTAAAATGTCTTCCTGGCACTCGATTGATTTCGCTAGTTTCGACATTCTTAAAAGGCTATCACAACACTTTTATTTAAATGCAAATTCTTAATTGCAGATACACTTTTCTATTGTTTTATTTATCGAATTTTAATAATTTCGTTCAAAATTTTATATTTGATTTAAAAAGGTAAGAAATAGGGAAAAAATTATTAACTTTATTCTGCCTTTTATTGCAGTTGTAGCCCTTAATCACCGTTGATTCCTCAAAATAGTTCCCGTGTGGTGACCGGTGTCCTTTGGATCGTTGGAAGCTGTTGACCGTTGGGTCCGTTTGATGCTCTTCACCGTTGAATCCTTTGGATGCTCTTCACCGTTGATATTGTCCACTTAATCGGTGGATACTTGGCCGATATGAGTAATCTTTCTATATGATCCTTTGTTGAAGGTATTACTCAAAGAATTCATTCGTTGGGTACTGTGGCCGATAGACTGTCCGTCGAAGATCGGAAATGTATATTTGTACTGGTTAACTATGTAGCTATACTTAACCCACAGTACACTTTGATAAAAATTGTTTAAAAAAAACTCAAAAAATAAAAAAGCACTGGTTCACTTTGACCGAAATTATTTTTTTATATGTGCCTTTCCTTTAAAGGAGGCAATCGAAGGACCATGTTCCGCGCTGAGATGAGCGGGAATTCAAATTTAACTTGCAATAGTTGATTGCTAAGCAGTGCTATGAAAATGTATCAGTTAGAAGAACTGGATATAATAATCTTTCAGTTAGTTGAAACTGAGTAGTTGGAGATACGGAAACTTTAACTCGAGCTGCTTTACTTTGAAAAATAAACTTTATTTTAGGGCTGCTAACTGACGAGTGATTCAAATTTTCTACATTTTCCTTCCTTGAAGCTGCTGATGGCTTATTTACTAATCAGCTGTTTCTGCTTCAGGTCAATCACCCTTGATCTATTTACTTTTTACGGCGAAACATTGCATCAGCTGTGGAGGTGTGGTCGTAATGTATTTAGTGTGTGAGCAGGACGGTTGATCATCAACAATGCCATCCTTTTGGAATGTGTGGTAGAGCATTGTCTTGTGGGGTGCATCTCACTCCCATCCACGTCGGCCATCATGGAATTTTGCAAATTCGCTCGAACTTTGACAGTTGTCGGTTTTCTTCTTTTGTGGTGGATTGCAGGTGGTGTTTTTTTGTTATTTTGTGTCTTTAAATTATTAATTTATTTGTGTTGTGTGTATTTGAACTATGTAGTTAGTCACACTGTTAAGCATTTGATGTGCTTGGTTTTTATTACATTTGACTAACCAGCTTCCTGCAAACACACAGTCCCTCATTGGTGGTTCGCGTTAGTTTTGTTGGGACGCAACAGTGGGTATTAGTTTCCACAGTCTTTTTACTTTAGTTCGGGTTTGGCTTGTTCACGAGTTTTTAGGAATTTCAGAACGAACAAAACCAAAGTGGTAAGAGGGGAGAATTGAATCGGGTGAGTTTAGGTCAGCGGATTTGATTAGCGGCGTGGTGCTCAGAGAGTCGTAATTAAACCCGTGGTTGTATACACCAACACGTAGAGTTCGTGTGGCCTGACGCTCGAGGAGACTTTTCCTCCGTTGGTTATCACTTCTTGGTTGACCACTGATTGGCAAAGTTCGTGTAGAAGTTTTTGAAAAAGCGAAACAGAATCGATAGTGTTTTATTTTTTTCTAAGAGGAAAAGAAAAGGAATTTTGAGTCCTGGTGAAAGAACGAGTATTGAGGATCGGATAAATTAAGGATTGTATATTTTTTGGAAGGTAGAGGAGTTTGCAGTTCTGAGACAGAACCAGGATACATATTTAACAAGATAAGTAGAGTGTTTAGTTTTTCTTTGCATTTAATTTAGGAGTGGTGTTTTTTGATAGCCCGGTAGGATTTCCTGGTGAAGCGAGACACGCGACCTTTAGTTTATAGTTCAATTTTCGGGAACTTTTTTTACGGACCATTCCGTAGCGATATTGGCCATTTGTTTTCTTTGTTCTTTTCTCTTGATCCCGTTAACGTAGCTTGTTTTTTTAAAGGCATTTGAATCTCTCTATTTTATTTTCTTTCGATTTCTTTTTTTTTTAAATAAATCGCCCGCGGTCCAATACGGAGCGTTTATAACGATTTCAAATCTATTGTTTTCTTTTTTAGATTCAATTTTCAGCATCCACCATACCCCTTTATAGCCTTACCAGGTTTCGTGCTCTCCCTCATTCCCTCATTCATGAAACCTTAGTTTTAGTTTCAGTTATTTGGCACAGGGCCAAACAAACGCTATTGACCCTAGTCAATCCATATAATTTACCATCGAACCTACCCCAGCTGAGTAGCCGGTGATGCAGTATAAACGTACTGCACTGTTGCACTTTCGTTCGCGCATTTTTTTTGTGCACTCTTGCACAGTTCCCCTTTCTTTCGCATTTCTTTTTATTCCTCTTCAAACGGCCGCACAAGCGACCACGCGCAACCGATCGTTTTGTTAATCAGTATAGCAAGTTGGCTACGGTCCTTTTATCGGTTTCGCCATCGTTTTTTTTTAATTGATTACACCCAATTTCCCCCCGAAATAGTGCAACATGTTGACAGGCTTTTGTTTTGGTTTTTGGTATTTTTTTTTTTCTTATGATTCGTAATTGACTGTCGAAAATCGTAGAGAAAAAAAAGTATTGGGAAGGATTTCTTGCAAGGCGCGCATGTGTGTGGATTTTTGTTTGCGTATGGATATTTACATTTGATCATAGCGGTGCGTTGATGGAAATGTGTGTGGATTAATTAAGAATTAACATTTTGAGAAGGCGCGTTGATCGCGTTCGCAATGAAGTTTTTTTTTTGTGCGCATGAACAAACGCGAGTAATATACGCAACGCCAGCAACTCTGGTCATTCCCCCAAAGCCACCTAGGGCAATAACATTGATCACCCCAATTACATCAAATTATGACATTGCAAACCCGGACAACAACAAACTTTCAAATATGGGTCAACCTAGTTATGCAGTATCATCAAAATCAACATATAAAACGGCAAGCGGAACCACAGAGAATCGTCCAATAATTCGCCGATAAGTTCAACTGCAGCCCAGCTCAAGACAGCGGGTTAAACTTAATATTGTATAGTTTCTTAAAATAGAATAACAAAAAGGCGAAAGGTCCAAGTCTAAAGTGATCACACCGTACAAAGTGAAACGAAGTCCGCAATCCCACAGTATTTAGTGAAACAGATCGGGAGTGATTAAGTGGAAAACAAAAACTCTAAGTGTTACGAGCATAATTAATAAGGCTAAATAAGGTAGTTAACAAAGTGTATTGAAGAACAATTTACCAGTGCACGCAGAAACAAACCGGGAATAAGTGATCAGAATGGCTCAACAAAACAACTTGGAACAATGCCTGCTAGCACTAACGGAAATAGTGGCACGGCAAAATCAACCACAAAATTGGAGAACAATGATAGGAAAGGAAATAAAGTTTATGCAGCTTTTAAGCGGTGGATCTGGAACGTTACCTTCCTTCGTCGCCACAGTAGACCAAATCCTGATGGAACATGGCGACCAAGCACAGCAAGTCTTCAACCTTATTTACAACGAAAGAACAACGGGAGCAGCGAAGAACTACTTAGCCACGGAAACACCAGCAACATGGGACGAATGTAATCAGAAACTAAAAATACATTACAGACCAACGAAGGATCACTATCACTATCAACAAGGAGATAAACAACCTCAAGGTATTTTCTATTAATCAATTATTAGATAAGATTCAAGAAAAATTCAATTATATTATGGAATGTGCAGCATTTAATGATAATGGCTTAGACATAGCTTCTTGCCTTAATAGTTCACTAATCTTAAAAATTAAACAAATCACTGCAGGGTCATTAGCAGCTGAAATTCACGATAAATACCTTTTGTCAAGTATAAGAACAATTTTATATAAATATGTAGGTCAAGACAAATTTAACCTTCATTTTAAAAAAAAAACACATACTTCAACACAGTACAGAAACACTACTAACCAGCGTAATAATAATAGGTACACTATGAATAGCACAAACCAACATTTAAACTCAGGACAAATTAGACGAAATGATTCAGGTCAACTAAGACAACATTTTAACCAAGTTTGCAATCAGTCAAATCAAAATAGGATTCAGAATAACAGACATAACAATAACTTTAGAGGTTCTGGACTATATAGATCAGGTCAGAATATAGTTGAACCTATGGAGGTGGACGCCCTTAGTAAAAGCTAGGAAGTCAATCATATAGAAGACCCCGAGTTTATTATAAACTAGCCTCGGACAATAGGAAAATGTGTATAAAACTAATTTTCGACAAAAAAGACTACATAACGATGATCGATACGGGATCTACTATAAATCTTTTAAACTCCAACCGAGTACCATCAAGTCTTTATGAAATAATTGAAGGTACTCCGATTCAAATAAATACTATCCAAGGTAGAATTGAATGTAATACTGAACAAGTAAAAACAAAATGCTCAACCCAATTTGGTCAGCCTTGCAACGCAAGAATGAAATGGACCAAAATAGCAATCAACAAACCATACGATTTTCTTATCGGAATGGATTGGATAGGACGTAATACAAAAACTATAGATTTCGAAAATGAAGAAATGGTTTTATGGAATAAGAAGCATCTTCCGTTCTTAGCCAAATCACTGAAGTAAACGTGTTAGATACAAGCGAAGTTTGTGAGATCTAAACAAATCACCTCAACGAAGTAGAAAAACAATCAATAAAAACGCTTCTGAATAAATATAAAAAATTGATATTTAAGGAAGGAGATCAATTCAAAAACACCAATGCAGTGGCACATGAAATAAAAACCACCACAGACCAACAGATAAACTCTAAATTATATAGATATCCTCCGAAGCACGAAGCCGAAGTTCGTAGACAAATGGATAAAATTGAAAGACAGGGAATTATTAGAAAAAGTAGCAGTCGTTATAGCTCACCAATAATAGTTATTCCGAAAAAAATCGACGGTTCATGAAAACAAAAATATAGGATTGTAGTAGACTATAGAAAACTAAACCAGGTTACTATTGATGATAAATATCCACCTTCCAATATTAATAGTATATTGGATAAATTGGGCAAAGCTCAATATTTCAGTACCTTAGAATTAGCCAAATGCTACCATCAAATCCTTGTAGCAGAAAAAGATATTGAAAAAACGGCTTTCGTTATACCCGCAGGTTTATATGAATACGTAAGGATGCCATTCGGTTTAAAGAATGCACCCGCCACGTTTCAACGACTTATGAATAATATTTTACGTGATTATATTAACAAAATCTGTGTTGCCTACCAAGATGACATATTAATTTTTTCCACAACTTTAAAAGAATATATCGAATCGCTAGATAAAATATTTAGGAAAATACAAGATCACAATTTAAAGATACAAGCAGATAAATGTAGCTTTATGAAAAGAAATATTGAATTCTTAGGGCACATATTAACGAGTGAAGGAATAAAACCAAACCCAAATAAAATCAAAGATATCGAAAATTCAAGTATACCTAAAACCGAAAGACAGCTCAAAGGTTTCTTAGGCATGACAGGGTACTATCGTAAATTCATCAAGGATTATGCTAAGATTGCTTATCCAATGATAAGATACTTCAAGAAAGATGAAAAAATAAATATAAAAGATCCGCAGTATATATCAGCGTTTGAAAATCTAAAAGCACTGATTACCGCACATCCAATATTAAAATACCCAGAGTATGACAAACCATTCGATCTAACAACGCAACCATGCCATTGGTGCCATACTATCGCAAAACGGACACTCAGTTTGCTTTGTATCCAGAACTTTAAATAATCACGAACAAAATTACAGTGTCACCGACAAAGAATTCCTAGCCATTGTTTACTCGGTAAACTACCTTCGTCCATATCCGTACGGAAACAGGTTCAAAGTTATCACGGATCATGTCCCCCCAATTAAGTACTTAAGTAATAAATATAAAGGTAAAGAATTTTCACAACGCAATCAAAGATGGATTTTAAAACCTCAAGAGTATAACTTTGAAATAGAGTACTTAAAAGGAAAAGAGAAAAAAGTTGCTGATTTTCTTAGTAGAATAGAGAATACACCCAATATTAATGAAGATAATGATAAGGAATCAAATATGGCATTAACAGAAACCATACATTCAGTAGACGAGCAACAATTAGACCATACAGGTATAAAAGAACAAATTGTTAATAAATACAAAACTCAGTTGATACTAACATACAATGTTAAGAGAGAGATAGAAGTCTTACACGGACGTAGAATCATATATCTAAACCCACTTGAAGGAACAGATAAAATAAATGATGTATTAATTAGGTTGTGTGGTGGCTTCCGGCCCGGCAGATCTACAATAGACCAAATTTTCACACTCAGACAAATCCTGGAAAAGACCAACGAATTTCAAGTCGAAACCCACCACCTTTTCATCGACTTTAAAGCCGCCTATGACAGCATCCATCGTCTTGAGCTCTACCAGGCGATGGCCCAATTCGGGATACCGACAAAAGTTATCCAGATGTGTCGCGTAACGCTGGAAAACGCGATGCTCTGTGCAATTTGGAAACAACTCTTCGGAGCTCTTCCAAACATGCACCGGATTCAGTATCGTACTTCAATATCGTGTTGGAGCAGATAGTGCGCAGGGCAGGTGTCAACACGGAAGGCACTATTTTTCACAAATCCGTCCAACTGCTGGGATACGCAGACGATATTGATATCATCGGAAGATCCCGGCAAGCCGTCGTAGAGGCATTTACGGCCATTGATGAGCAGGCGAAACGAGTTGGTCTTGAAGTAAATGAGGACAAGACAAAGTATATGTTATCAACAAACAAAAATTTATCTGTCCAAAACATTGGGCAGAACGTCACTGTTGATAACTATAATTTCGAGGTAGTTAAGGAGTTCACCTACCTCGGAACCAATATCAATCCTACAAATGACACCTTTGTAGAGATCCGACGAAGAATAACCCTAGCAAACCGCTGCTACTTCGGTTTGGCGAAACAACTGGGTTCAAAACTCCTAACTCGACGGACCAAATTAATGCTCTACAGAACACTCATCTTACCAGTCCTGCTGTATGGAGCCGAGTGCTGGACGATAAGTAAGAAAGCTAAGCAAATATTGGGCACCTTCGAGCGTAAAATACTTCGTCGGATATTAGGTCCCTTATGCGAGGAGGGCGAATGGAGGAGAAGATACAACCGCGAACTCTATGAGCTGTACCAGGATGTGGATGTAGTCCAAAAAGCCAAGATACGCAGACTACATTGGCTCGGCCACATCGAGCGAATGGACAACAATGCTCCAGCCAAGAGGATCTTCGAATCCCAGCCCCCAGGTTCGAGACGGCGAAGAAGACCGAACCTCCGGTACAAAGACCAAGCTGCCGCGGATGCCAGAAAACTTGGTCTTCACAACTGGAAGCAGCGTGCTCGGGACCGCAGAGGATGGAAGGCAGCGATGTCTCAGGCAGGGACTCTACAAGGGTCGGGAGCCCTTTAAGTAAGTAAGTAATTAATTAGGTTTATGAAGAAAGGAATAATTGGAATATACTCCGAAATAGACGATCATGACTATAATAAAGTTCAACAAGTTATGACACAATTATTTTCATATGAAAAACACATCAAATTTATTAGGTGTTCACAATAAAAGTACATCCAAGTAACAATAAAAGACTGTATAAATTCACAGGTAAAACTTCTCATAACACTACTATTGATACCAACAATACACGAAGCACTTCATGCAACACCAATTAATGAACTAACAGGATATTTAAAAATCAAAATTAAAGAGGTATAAATAACTAATCAAACAAACACTATTCTACACTTAATTAATCCAGAAAAAATATTAGATACTATTTAATTTATACAAGTTAATATAAAACACTTACAAGTTGAAAAGGAAGATATAATCAATAACGAAATAGAAACTTTACGAGCAAAAATTAGATCAATAATGCCAAACCCAATTAGAAGACAAAGACGAGGATTAGTAAATATAGTAGGAAACATAGAGAAATGGCTCTTCGGAACCATGGATAATGATGATAGGGAGGAAATTTTGAATCATTTAGATATTGCAGAAAAAAATAGTCATACTGCAATACAATAAATTAATGAACAGATAAAATTAAAAAAAAAAAAACACTTTAACGAATCAATAGAATCACTTAAGACAATTTTAAGAAGTGATAGAAGAATGATTTTAGATAATTTTAATTGAAGAAACATATTAAAACAACAAATGTTTCTAGATCAAATAACAAAATTAAGATTTATAGATAATAAAGTTAATCAAATACAAGACAATATAGTATCAGCAAAACACAATATAATACACCCCAGTATTCTTACATCAAAGGAAATAAATGAGTATGAGATTGATTTTTATAAACTAAAACTATTAAAGATGGGTGTTCTTGAATATAAACATAAATTCATTGCCATTGCCGTTAAAATTCCAAAAAATTATATTACAGTAGAACAATCTTTAATTATTTCATATTTTCATATTTTCATATTTATTAATAAGTAACAACATCATTTACATTAGACTAATATAATCTTTAAGTTATAAATGAAGATGCAATTCGGAGAAGTAGTATGAAGAATTCTTAGTTAGAAATAAATTAATTAATTAATTACCAAATAAAGAATATCTTGAAATAGATAATGAAGATGAATCTATCATAGAAATTAATAATCAAACTTATATATACCAACCAGATGTAACATTTAAGCAATTAAAACAAAGTAAACATTGTGTAATAACCAATAGTTGTAGATTGAGGTATAATAATAAAACCCAGATACATGTTATAGATGACGAAACTATTATAAACAAAAACTATTTTATTAACTTCTTTCATTGTCAAATACATTTGTTACAAGAAACTTTTTATAATCAACATAAAATTATCCAAGAAAATTTTGTTTATCCCAATAATAATAGGAATTCTTCATTTGGAAGAATTATTTCTTTTGACGAAATTGTGAATAGTAATTTTGAAAACATTAAAGAAATAAGAGAATTAAAATTGCACAAAAACATTTCATATACCATAAACTTAAGCATAGTAATAATAATAATATGTATAGCAATACTAGCAATATTCTTTTGTAACAAAAAATACACAATAAACAAAGAAATTGTGAGATTTGTTTACATTTATAAGTGTATATACAATATGTATGTATACATTTATGTACAATAGAAACATGTATATTACATCTTATGATATTGATGATGAACACATGCACGCACTAATGGGAGTTTAAGTAAACTAATTATTACACTCCGTGTCATAAGAATAGAATTTAGTTAATTAAACCACACCGTTGTTTATATATGTATTAAATATGATTGAATGTATGTACATACATATGTAGGTATGTACACAGTTAACGTACTTGGGGTTAGATAGTATATATTGTTGCAATAAAATATTTGTTTAGGTAACAGATCCATTTTCTTCAGCGTGCTCTGATTTTAATTGAATCTCTTATTGTTTTATTACAGACTGGGTTTTTCTAGCTATTGCGCATTTATCCAGTGTGGGTATTTTTAACTTTGAATGGCTTTTTCTCAATTCACCCTTTTTTTAAATCTCCATTTTCCTGTCATAATAAAGGGTATTTATGATGCTGATTTCCGATAAGTATGGTTAGCATATACATGCATGCAAATGTAAGTACAAACCCCTTCGGGTAGGGGTTAGAATATACCCGAGAGGCAACTAAAATATACCCGCCGTATACCGATCGCAGCGTAAACTCAAATATGCAATGAACAAAACTAAACGATTTAATACCCCAGTTTAGCAGTCCAGTTACACTGGAAAATCCACCCTCTTCGGAGGTCGGCTCTATGAATTCTGCGGAGAGCCATTTTTTGCACCTAATCTCGATCTCCACCAGCAAGATCGACTGTCTTCGGAAAACGACGTCCGCCGAAAAAGCGCGTGAAAAATGTAAGGACTCAGTGAAAATAAAAAGCATTGAGGAGGAAAATGGCAAACTCCGTGCCAAGCTTACCAAAATGGAACTGCTCTACCGAGAGCTTAAGAAAGAGGTAGATTTATTAAGGAAAGAAAATAAGAAACACGTGTCTACAAAAGGCAAATGCAGCTAGCTCACACCGCTCATTTCGTCATGAATACCATACTGATGAAGAAGAGCTAGCATGGGAAACGAATTGGATCGAAAAGAAAAGATCAAGCAAAAAACGCAAAGTAGGTTCCTTACCTGGAGTCGAGCCACAAAAATATGAAAAAAACAAAAATTTACCAGAAAAGCAATATCAAAATAAATTACGTCCTCCGATAAACGTCATTGGAGTTACGGACTATAATAAGTTGCATTATTATATATATGTATATCCTTAAAACTACTGTGACATCACATTTTGAGGTCACGTCTTTCCGTAACAAAATGTGAAAAATCTACGTTGATGATGTAGATGGTTACCGAGCAGTATCCCAAAAATTGAATGCCGAAAAGATTCAATGGTATACTTATGAAAACAAGATAGAAAGACCAATTCTTGATGCCGTCAATATTATCAAAAAGGCAAACCAACAGTCTGAGGGCGATCAGGATAAAGTAGTAAAGCGTGGGCTTCCACTATTTATGCTATGCTTTGATAAAGACGAAAAGAAGGATTGAATATATGGTACTAAGACTATTCTTAACATCGTGGTCAAAATCGAACCTATGCGTAAGAACTCCAAATCGATCCCGCAGTGTAAGCGTTGCCAAGGCTTCAACCATACGCATACTAACTGCCAGAAAGAACCGCGTTGCGTGAAATGCGCAGGTAAACATCTTTCGGAAGAGTGTCAAAAAAATAAGCAAACACCAGCAACTTGTATAAACTGCCAAGGAAAGCATCCAGCGAACTACCGAGGTTGCGAAGTAAAGAAAGAGCTCCAAAAAAGACGCGATACGCTTAAAAATTCCATGCGCCAAAATACGAAACAAAGTAAATCCAAAACTGCTACCAAAAAAGCAGCGAAAAATAGAAAATCCGCCAACACTGTTTTAAACCCGGTAAATGAAGAAAAACCTAAAACGAGCACAGAAAAGGTGACAGAATCAAGCCCAAGCGGTGACATACATGACCAAGAATTCACGGGTATCCAACGCAAAAAAACCATCGAAACATTAGCGTAAATACTTCCGGTCAAGTTGTGACATTGGAAAAGAATGAAAGGGACAGTACACAAGATCCTGTATCCTACGTGTTCTCCATTACTCTCGCAAAGCTTAAAGAGTAATGGAAAACGAATAAATTAGTTTTCGAAAGAATATTGCTGTTAAAAACAGCATACAGAACACGCGTAATCAAAACAGACTATGAAAGAAACGCTTAAAATTCTTAGATGGAACGCCAACGGGTTCATGCAAAGACTCGACGAGTTAGAAATATTTATACAAAAAAAGATATTGATATTTTCCTGGTCTGTGAAACCCATCTGACAAAAAAAATCGTGGGTCAAGATAAGGGGATATAACGTGTACCACGCTTTCCATCCATCAGAAAGAGCCAGAGGCGGATCATCTTTGTTTATAAAAGAATGTATCGAACACTTAGCAGGCGTAAAAATTGAATTAGAATCAATGAAAGTAAGCACGGTTCGCGTTAGAAATAGACATTTCCCAGTCACTATTTCGTCCATATATTGCCCACTGCGTTGTAAGGTTGAAGAGAGGTATTTCACAAACGTCTTTAACTTCCTTAAACCAAATCTTATTATTGTGGCGACTTGAATGCGAAACACCCTTTCTGGGGTTCAAGGCAGAAAGAAAGGTAGGGTGCTCTACAATGCGGGTATGCAAAACGGTTACAATTTTCACTCGACGAGTAAACCAACATATTCAGCCTTATTTTGACATTCGAATTCATTCACATAGACTGTATTTTGACTTTCGAATGAATAGAAAGAATAGAAAATTTATCCAAACTTTCGAAAGTTCATTTGTTGCGCGTATATTGAGATTCTATTCATTCGAAACAAATGTCATTTTTCAATCGAACAGATTTTCCTGGCGCATAGATTCACAAACACGTAAATATAGTAAGATATCTTGAATATTCTGTAGAAAATGAAATGAAGCAATTTAAATTCACAATTTATGATCCTTTCGGTATAGGTCACGTTCTAATTAGAAAAACTGGTGGGAGGCAATTCGTATAAATAAAATCGTCCCACTCCAGTTCTATGTAAACAAAACTCCAAAGGAAAGACGAGTGAATGCACAAAATTATTTGTCAACTTTATTTTTTTACTCTTATTTTATCTTATATTCTATGATGTCCTATTCATTGGCACTGTCCACAAAAGAAAGCAGCATTTTATTTTATCTAAAAACAACTCTAATTACTAAAAACAAATCACCAACCAAAATGTTTATTTTACTACTGACAGCACTCAAAATAAAGGTAGAGTGACCAGATTCGTGCCGAGTATACGGTGGGAAAGACTTGTAATTAAATATACATATATTTTACTATATACATTTTGCTTTGTTTTCGTGTTCGATATTATTAAAGGTATACAAAACATGTTCCATAAAAGGTATTACTTAAATTTCGTCTTTAAACTCGCCTAAGTGTAACTAATAAAAATATTTCACTAAAAAAGAGAAGAGTTGTAACGCAAAAAAGGAAGGTATGGTCAACCTGTATTAAAAGAAATGTCAAACAGCTGACTTCGAGGGTTAAATTTATTTAAGTTCATTTTGCGTTATCATTCGAAAATGAACCTTTTTCATTCGAATCTCAAAATACACAAAAATCTTTCGAATGAATAGAGACATTCGAAGGAACTGACTATTTCTTCAAATCTCAAAATAAGCATGATTGGCCGACTGATAGAAATAAGATACCGGATCTGATCGATTTCTTTGTTGTTAAAGGAATATGTGGAAACCTTACAAAATTTGAAGAAAGCTTTGACCTCTTTTATGATCATTCTCCAATCATTATGACCGTAAGCGAAAATCTAATTAAAAAAGAAAGAATGGTCAGATTAACCAGCGCGAAAACTAATTGGGATAGCTTGAAAAGATATAAAAGTAAATATCGATCTGAGGGTATCTCTTAAAACACCGTATGAACTTGAAATAGAAGTTGATCGGTTCGTTGAAATCTTACAAAATGCCGCAGGAAAAAATACTCAAAAACAAAAGAAAACGCCGGTCAGTAATGTTCAACCCCAAACTTATCATGAGGAAATACAAGAGATTATTAAGGAAAAGAGAAAAGCTTGCAAGAAATGGCAACGAAGTCGGGCTCCGCATCATAAGTCACACCTCAACCGTTTGTGCAACTCACTAAAGAAGGCCTTGAAAGCTTATCGGCAGAAAAAGAATCGACTTATTCGCTTTGGAAAGTTATAAAAGGTATTAAAAAGCCTGCTGCACCAATCAGGAAAAATCAAGACGTATGGGCAAAGTATGATAAGAAATGAAGTGCACGACTGGATCGTACGTACTTGCACCTAGTGCTGTTAGTTAAAACTGAACAAATTTTTTATGAAAAAAAATATTTTTAAAAATTTTTCAGAAATTTAAATGCCACTTTTTATTAAATATTACATTTTGCCCAAATTTCGATTTTCATGGAAATCCATTGAGTTTTAGCTGAGAAATAGCCATATAACCCGTTAATAAGAAAAGTACCGTTATACGTATTTTTAGCCAAAAACGTGGTACGCCATCTTATAGCATTTGCCCAGACTAACTCAAGTATGAAATTTAATCAAAATCGTTAGAGCCGTTTTCGAGAAAATCGTCTTTTTGTGTATTTGGCCTTAAGTAAAGTACCGTTAATAACAGGGCTAGAACGAAAATTCCGATTATCCTCGAACTGCGACGCTACAGAGCTCAGATATGAAGTTTGAAGCAAATCGGTCCAGCCGTTTGGGCTGCAGTCCAGCGTACATACACACAGACAGACAGACAGACAGAATCGGTAGACCCACTTTTTCGAGCTTCTCTATCATCGTAATGTCAGAATTCATTGTTATCTCGAGGTCGAATTTTTTCACGAATCCAATACTTGCCCTATATTATAGGTGCAAGTAAAAACACAAATTTTTGCAATGCATTTGGAAGATACTTTTAAGCCATTATATGGACAAGCTCTTGTTCAAGATGCAAATACGTCGGATAGAGACAATATTGCAATAAGAAATGCAACACTAACCAAACTTTAGGAAGAAATAAAGAAACTCAAGCCCAAAAAACCGGAGAGGGTCTTAAGGCACTGCCAAGAAAAGCTTAAATAAAGCTTCTGTTTATTTTAACGCCGCGCTTACGTTTGAATATTTTCCCAGCCAATGGAAAGTTGCGGAAGTGAAAATAGTTCTTAAGTCCGGTAAACCACCAAATGAAAAATCGTCATATAGACCAATTTCACTTCTTCCAATTATATCCAAAGTATTCGAGAGAACATTGATTAGATGAATACAGCCGATAATAGAAGAAAAACATCTCATCCCGGATCATCAATTCGGATTCAGAAGTAAGCACCTTACAGTTGAACAAGTACATAGAATAACAGACGTAATCGAAAGATCTCTTGAAGAAAAAAATATTTATTCAAGTGTATTTCTTGACGTTTCTCAAGCTTTTGACAAGGTCTGGCATGAAGGCTTAAAATTTAAATAACGACAAGTTTTGCCAGAGCACTTATTTAATATTCTAAGAAACTACCTTACGAATAGGGTATTCCGTGTCAAATGTGGAAATGAATATTCAGATTTTAAGGAAATAATGGCTGGGGTGCCACAAGGAAGTGTTCTTGATCCACTTTTATATCTATTATACACTCGCGATTTACCGCAAGTGGAAGGAACGAAGTTAGCCACTTTTGCCAACGAAACTGCTATATTGGCAGTAGGTAAAACGGTCGATGAGACTACCGAAAAATTGCAAGAGGCATTGGACAGAGTAAATGAATGGACAAAGGTTTGGCGAATCGCACTCAATGAGACCAAATCTGTGCATGTAAATTTGACTAATAAGAAAATAAATTGCCGATTTTTTCGCACTCGGTTCAAATTCCGTTCGCAAACGAGGCTAAATACCTAAAAATGACACTTGATGCAAACTTTAAATGGAAATCGCATGTAAAGAAAAAACGCAAAGAACTAGAAAATAAATATAGAAATATGTATTGGTTACTTGGAAATTATTCCAAATTTAATATAGAGAACAAACTGCTTTTGTACAAGCAAGTGCTAAAACCAGTATGGACTTATGGTATACAACTCTGGGGTTGTACCAAAACAAGTAATATAAATATTTTACAAACTTTTGAAAACAAAGTGCTAAGAGGAATTGTTAATGCGCCTTGGTATATAAGAAATAACGATATCCACAGAGATCTCGGCATTAAAACAATCGTAGACGAAATTAGAAACTACGCGAGAAAGAATAAAATTCGACTAGAAAGTCACGATACTAACACAGTCCTTCAAGTTTTGGATGAAAGTAAACTACTGCGTCGCTTTCAAAGAACTAAACCTCTAGACCTGGCGCGTTAAGTAACCGCGTCTAAACTGTAGAACTAGTAGGAGTTTCTAATGGGAAGCTAACCTGCCAAATGTTATTTATTGTGAGAAGAAAACTGCTTGATAAGTCGAACACTTAGTTGAAGTAACAATAATAATCAACAAGTACAATAGTTTGTTGAGGGGAGGTATTTTACTATGAGCCCGCGCTGGCGATCCTCATAGTGTCTTTTTGAAGATTTTCACCTACCCTCGGAAAAAAAAATTGTATGTACAAACAAAATTCTATTTGCATAATACTAATAATTAATTTACTTACACTCAATTATCAATATCATAAAATATAATATATTTTCATTGTATGTATGTATGTATGTATATAAATACTTACATATAACAAAAGAAATATCCTACCTAACCTACACAATTTATTGATTAAAAGATAACCGGGCTCGAGTAAATTGATAACAGTTTTCTATAGAGGGGTCAAAAAAAAAAATGTTTCACTATTGGAGGGGGTCTAACTCGCTTCGTTTAAGAGGTTTTAGATTACAATTTTTTGACTTAAAATTAAACAAAATTATATTACAAAACAATGGCAGCACTTACAATAAAGTACTATACCGATTTTGAAAGGCAGAAACATGTTCTTTAAAATTTAAATTAAATAATTAATGTGAATAGTTTTTGATACATGTTCATGCAAACTCAAAATTTTGATAAAAAAATAAAAAAAAAGTTTACACTAATTTTTAAAATTTTTTTTTTTTACTCCTCTTTAGAAAACCGTTGTCAATTTTTGGCGCCTCAGTTATCGTACTCTCCCCGATAACCGATAACCCACACTCAATCCATAAATCTATTCATACACATACACACACAAGTTTGTTCATGCACACAAAAAAAATCATCATTGCGAACGCGCTCAACGCACTTGATCAAAATCTTAATTCAGCAAACGAAAAAAATTTACAAACTAAATCTACACACATTTCCATCAGCGCACCGCTATGATCAAATGTAATATGCTATCCACAACCATGCGCACCTTGCAAAAAAAAAATCCACCCCAAATACTTTTTTTTTCTCTACGACTTTCATCATTTATACTCTGTCCAACATAAATTGTCAGTACAGGGAAGATAGGGATGTTTGTCTATCATTCGCACTCGTTTGTTTTCTGTAAGGTGCTACTCTAACAAAAGCTCTTACAGGGTTGCCGCAGTATCATTTCAAACTAGGAAAAATGTGAAAGAATATTATGTAGGGTAACCGTCCTATTTTTTTAGATTGAAATTTTCATTTAATTTTTTTGTCGCGTCAACAATTTCTTTTTTTTTCCGGCACTTAAGTCTTTGGATGATTTGGAAGCCATTTATTACTACTGAGCACAAAATTCACGACTTAAAAATACAAATTGCACAATACTTCTTCAAAAAACAATTTGAAAACAGTTCTTAAAAACTATCCGTCTTAACACCTAGGGATCGAAAAAAAACTGTATCTATTTTTTGGCAACGAAATAAGAACTCAAAGACTATCCCCCCTGTATTATGTTTTTGTACGAGAACGGAAATGTCGTACATCCTGTAATAAAGTAATTAATTCTTAAGTCATACATGGAAATAAGATAAAATACAAGAAAACCCAGTTTTGAAAAATCTCGACAGCTAAAAATCCCTTCCTGCAATAAAGCAATAAAAGTTATGTAAATACCCTTCTTCTGAGTTCTCTTCAGATGAACGCAAGGATATAAGATGACCAAATTGACCTGCTTCTGTAATATTTTATTGCTTAAAATATTCTAACTTTGCAATGTTGGTCAAAAATATCTTTGTCCGAGTTTATGTATAAACACTGCGGCATTACCAAAGAATTTTTTTTTTTTATTCATGAGAGGCGAATCGGCAAAGGTCCAATTTTTTATCCATTGAAATGCAAAAATTGTCAATTAATTTTCCTATAATGGAAACAAATTATGTAGAACAATGCTGAAGAAATTTAAATTATTCACTCACTGCATTGCTTGAAAGTACAAAATAAACATCCTATTTTACCAATTGCGTATTTTATGTAGGTATTTTTCAACGTACTGAAAATTGAACCCAAAAAAAGAGAAAAATGTATGCGTAGCTACAAAGTGCAAAACATAAAAACTTTTTTTGAATATAAAATACCTAACAATTTTGTAACTGCATTTTAACGTATTTTCAACACATTAAAAGAAATAATATATCAGATCAAAACATGATGGTAACACTTATCAAAAAAGAACTTTTTTCAAAGCTCTAAAACCAAAAGCTCCTTAATAGAAACCCAAGGAAAAAAAAAACTTAACGAGTTACAAAACGGACACTGGTAACTCTGAATGCACATGAATATAAATAGGGGTTGAAATGCAGCAGCCAATCAGCGCACACCAAATGGATATTCACAGGCGGGTATACACATTTTATGCGGGGTTTCTCTCAATTTAGTATGGTGCAAAAATATGACACGTTACTGATCTCTAAAAAGCTCTCCCATAAGACGTGTACTGACAATTTATGTTGGACAGAGTATAATTACGAATCATATGAAAAAAAACCCAAAATACCAAAAACAAGAGCCAGTCAACATTCATAGGCACCCCAATTACATTTCTCGAACTCGACTATAGCCGATATTCCATTAGACGAATTTGTGATTTGTAGTAGATTTTAGGAGATTTTCGAATTTTGTTGCCATTCTAAATGTCATTTCGAGTCGATGGCAAAAACGTAGACGACTGCTGCCAATTGTAACAAAGTAAGAACATTTTTTGTTTCTCATTAAATGTGTTGAAGTTCGTTCAGTAAAATCATAAATACTAACCATGAATGTAGGGGCAGCCTTACTTTGTTATATCTATTCGCTAAGAACTCATTTCTTTGTTCTTGTTCACTCCAACAATTGCCGTCACGAAAGAAGGTAGTAAACTGCAGTAAGTAAGAAGATTTAAAATTGCTCGTTAATAACTTAGTTCTTTTTTCTATATAGAAATAAACATAATATATCCATACATTTAACAATACTTAGATGTTTGTGTTTTAACGTTAACATTTTGGATCACCTTCCTGTCGCCAGCCGCGGCATTCTTTATTTCGCATCTTCCAAATGCGTCATGGTTGTCTCGCCGAATGCAACGAACGGCGCCGAGGAGAAGTTCTCGCATACAAAAACTTGCCAGCAGCCAGCAAATTAACCTTAATTAGATGGATAAAGAAAATGCCACCAAACCAAGTGCCGATTTCAACAAAACAACAACCGTTAACCCAGCCACGCAGACGCCGCCAACTCTGATCGCCGTAACGGGTACTCCCACGACCAATGCCTCCACCACCGTATTACAAAGGGGTACTTTCACGAACATCCTCTCAACTGCTTCTGCCGCAAAAGCAGCAGAAAAAATAAGTACTCCATGTTCAGTGCGAAAACAAATTAGTGCGTTAGAAAGCCTTCTTAGAAGCACGCAAGTTAGGTTAAGCGATAGCGACTCAAAATGGCGTTGCAAGACACCAACATCTGTTGTGATTTCCGGAGAACAATATTATACTCGAGCCAGTGCTCCGCAACACGATGTTCTAGAAGCCATGCCGAACGATTTATTCTTACGGCCATCGTCTTCTGTCACCTATTATTTACTTCGGACGTTGTAACGGTAATTAAACTAAGATGTTCCTATCTTGCAAGGGGCGATGTACGGCAGTCCTATGAACCCTAAGGATACAAGAATCCTTACAGGATCCAACAGGTTGCAAGGTAGGTTGTCCTGGCAGTTAAGTGAAGGCAGGCATGCTTGCATACGCGCGACACTAGCTCGACGGAGGCGTGTGTTCTTACACTCTCTGCCGGACAACCGTCATATTTTATATGCCTAATATAAAGAAAAGCAAATCGCTATCTAACCAAAAGAAAAACAAACGGAAAGACTTATTAACGAAACGAAACTTCATGTAAAAATACTTTCCGCAACCCGAAAACCATTGGAAAGCCTAAGGTGTAATAGCTCCCATAGCGTAACCCTCCCACAGTTCAAAACTCGAAAAGGAGTAAGAACCTTCCTTGGCTACCGCCTCGCTATAAAAATTCATATCCGTATTCATAATCAAAAAAAAAATCTATGAAAACAATATGCATAAGCTACTCGAAATGTTTGTATGTAATTGGAATTTAATACTATTCATATATTTATAAAGGGAATCTAAATTCAAAGGAACACAAAGCAAATATTCAGAATTATCTCAAAAAAAAAAAAAAAAAATATGAAAATACAACTTCGGATATTCTTACTTCTAATACTTCTAATCAAGTACACTCGTTCTTTTCTTTCTCAAAAATCTTTTTTTTTTCTTTTATCGGATCTTATTGACACTTCTCTTTATTCTCTAGAACGGAATTAGCACTAAGTATCATAAGTAAGTAAATTTAGATCGTAAGTCCGTTCAATCCAAAAACTATAATTTATGACTCACCGATTTTGATGATTTCTCTCTTTATTTTTTTTTTTTTCTTGTTCTCACTTGAATCCCTCTCCGATGGATGTTGTGCACAGCATTCATGGAAGATGATCTGTCGCTAAATTATGTAGATTGCTAGGAAATGAAAAGAATAATACGGGAATGAACGTACTTATGATTTGGCGAGTGCAAGACTATAAATAACATCTAACTTTACACATACATACAAATTCTAATAAAACTAAACCTAATGCTGCTGCTACTGGATGTCCCTCGATGCCGGTGGATGTTGAGTGACAGGTGTTTACTGGACACTGCAAGGTGTGGGGAGCGTATGTTTTTTGATTCTCCTTCTTTTTTGAAGGGCTCTGTTGCTGTTTTTTTGTTTTTGTGATCTGCTGCAGGTGGATGCGGTGGTTGTTGCCGCTCCAGATCAGGATCGTTTGATGGTGAGGTCTGTCCTTAGTACGCCGTAGTAAGAGAGTGGCTGACGCTGGGACAATAGATTAGCCTTCTAGTGAGATGGCTACGTTTCCTTCGTCAGTTGCGTAGCCAGATGTGTGAGTGGTGGCTTTGTAGCGACTGAGGAGCTTGATCTCCGTTCACTTACTCGCTGAGTAAAAGCTGTGGCTGGAGTGCAGTGATTTTTGGATTGATCTCCGTCGGTGGAAACGATATGGAGTCGAATTATACGTCCTGGTGTAAGCACGTTGTTGGCGAGTGGGTGATCGTAGTTATCCGCTCTTTTTTTTTAAAAAAAAAAAAACAAACTCACAAAAAAAAACTTCTTACTTTGGTAAGATAAAAGAAAAGGTATGATATGCCACGTGTCCAGTCGTGTGCAGTACCATTCTCGACGATCGCTCAGTAGGAAAAGGGATCGAGGCCAAGAAGAAAAAGTCGAAGTTGGTCGCACGACGGAATTGGTTGCCATCCTCGGCGAATAAACCTCGCTTCCGTTTTACTTTTGGGCGAAAAACTACAGCTGATTGCAGATATAGAATTCCGTGTACTATCGAGACTCAATAATTATTTTTCTGAATACAGGGTGCAAATCTTCTGTGGCATTAAATAGGTGATGTCATAGTTTTATTATTTATAATTTTTTTTCATATTTTGCTAAGAATGGTCCCTACAAAACTTTTCAGTTTATTTGAGCGGTCGCGAAAGAAAGTGAAATGGAAAGGACCTTTCGGGGAGAGAGTCGACTCACCTCTGAAATCTGACACGAAAGAATTTTTGCCGAAAAAACTAGCGTCTACATTACTTTCTATTTCCTGATATCTTTTGCGTGATATGTCCCTAACACTTTTCCATTCATATCTTCAAGTTCATATAAGTTCTGGCTGGGTATACTTCTAACTTTGGCTGTCGTGAATTTTGAGCAAAGCTTAGCACTTCTTTATTTTGTAGAGTCGCTAAGCACAAAATTTCGTTAAAAGACCTACCACATACTTAGAGTCTTTACTTCGCGTGTTATATGATTTCTCATAGTTCTCATGAGCTTTTGCCAGGGATTCTTTCAGCTGGTGGTGGATCATGTTCATTTTTAACGCCTTTGGTAAAATGTTTAGCTCAGCATTATTCAACCCATTCAGTTTTTTTAACAAGACGTAGTCTTGGCCATGTTCAATTTTGGTCTGTCCAGAAAGTGCTTCGTGTGGCGACGTGCCAATAGCCGAATGAATAGTTGACCGAAGCGCACTCGCTATCGATGGAATGTGTCTGTCCCAGTTGGCTTGGTTTTGTTCAGCAGTGATATAAGACCTGATTGCGGCCAATATTGAGCGATTCACGCGAGATAAATATCGAAATATTGAAAATGGATTCAAAGAAGAAAAACAACTTTATACTTTTAAATATTCAAAATGAATTAAAAGAAGAAAAAACAACTCTATACTTCAACGGTTGGAACAAGACTCTACTTTTATTAACTTACTTGCTAACTTATGACCTATCTTAACAAAATAATTATAATCAGCAATTTCAGCATGAACGGAAATCAGTTCATGTGAATGACCGATGTTAAGCAAATCACCAAGCCAGCGGTTTTGTCTTTGCTTTTATTTTGTATGCTGCTGGCAGGTCATTGCTATCGACGTCAGCATTTCCGGTGTAGGTCGGCTGTTGGCTGCTGATGTATGTAACTCCTCCTCGCTTTGAGTCAGAAGTCTCCGGCTTCAAGTTATTAACTATGCTGATCTTTTCTTTATTCGTTTTCCAAGATACAAATAAGAACATTGCTATTGCCATAATTATTATGATTATTACTAAACCTATATTAGTACCGTACATTACATTTTTGTGGTACTGTAGTTCTTTAATTTCTTCTAAATTTTTTTTACATTGCTCATTATGATTTCATTAAAACTGATAGGCTTTACAAACATTTCTGTTATATTATTTGATGGATAATAATATTTGTCGGATATAGTAATTTTTTTATTGTAGAATTTATTTTGCTTAATTTCTAGTGTACAATTATTAAAATTTATTAAATAGTTTCCAGTTAAGTTAATTAGTCTTTTATCGCAATTTTGTATTAAAGTATCGTTATACATATTAATTAACAAAATAGATTCATCATCTAGTTCTTCTATGCTAGTTACATTATGATATACTAGTGAACATGATTTCTTTACAATGCAATTTGTACTATATTCTAAGTCTTTTAACATAGCCTTCTCATTGTATTTATATATTTTGTCTTTTATTTCAACAATTACTTCATCTTCACTATCAATTTGTAAGCTGTTTTGATTTGGAATCGGTTTTATTAACTGCAATTCTGTAACTATATAATTTACTGGTATTTTTATTGCAAATATTAAGCAATCATCTTTATAATTCATTACTCCAGCTTTTAAGAGTTTCAACTTATGGAAATCTACTTCATAAGAGTCTAATTCTTGCATCGTTAACATACTTGGATGTATAAGATTATTTTTAGTTGCCATAATGTTATCGAGTATTTGGTTGACTTTATTTTCAAGATACCTTAATTTAGTTTCTTGTTCTAAAAATAACACTTTGTAATTTAATTCCTTAACTATACCGTTTGTAAAGTTGTACGATTCTAAAATTTTTGTTCTATCATTTTCTATCAGTGTTTTTAAATCATGTAATGTTTTATTATAATGTTCGTTTATTTTTATTTGTTTATTTAGATTTTCTATAGCCCTATGATTATTACTATCCATGACCTGCAAATGGTCCATTATTTCTTGCCTATCGGTATCATCCATTGTTCCGAATAGCCAACTTTGAGCTCTGCCTACAATATTTAATAAGCCCCGCTTTTGTCTATTTGCTTTACTTATTGTTCTAAGTTTGCTTCTAACTAAATTAATTTCTGCGTAAAGTGATACTGAGTCTTCTAATTTCAAATGTGCTATGTTTAATTCTAACTGATCTAAAATTTGCATCATTTCGGGTGGATTTATTATATGTAATATGGTATCTGTATCATTTGCTATCTCTACTTCCTTAACTCTTAGTTTCACGTACCCGTTCTCTTCTCGTATTGGATATACCTGTAGAAGTCCTTGGACTGCGACTATCCTCATCACTAGGATTATTATTATGATCTGAAAATTTATGAGGTCTTTTAATATTAGATACATGGACGTTCTTTAATTGAAATTTCCTAAAATATGGTTCATCTTTATGTCTTACTCTTTTATAATTTTTAATATATCCTTCTTTTCTGTGCTCAAAATAATTTTCTCTATCCCTATTGAGTTTTTGTATATTATAATTTTTTTTCTTTTTAATCTTTTCTA
This sequence comes from Chalcosyrphus nemorum, assembly GCA_949716465.1. NCBI lineage: Eukaryota > Metazoa > Arthropoda > Insecta > Diptera > Syrphidae > Chalcosyrphus > Chalcosyrphus nemorum. The sequence continues at coordinate 38,491,827 of OX454334.1, forward strand.
CTAATGCTGCTGTATCTGAAATATTTCTAGCTTGTCTTGGGGTCATTTCGATTGTTGAATGATATCTATCATTGTAATTTCCTACTGCTTTGTGTATCTTTTGTTCTACTGATATGTCTTCTTCTATTGCTTGAATCTTTTCTATTAAAGTAGAATGTAGTCTTTCAACATCAGAATTCCCAGTATGACTATTGGGCTTCGTCCAATGTATTTCTATTCCTTTTTCTTGTAAATATTTAACAACTTGTTCGGATTTAAACTCATTATCCATAATAATTTTTCTTGGTGTATCAAAAGTAGCTAGGTAGCATTCTAATATAGCAATCTTTTTAATCCAGTTTCTGTCATTAATTAAATATGCAACAGCGAATTTAGTTAATTTATCGATAATGGTAACAAAACTTTGCTTTTTGTAATGGAAAATATCTACATGAATGATTTCACTTCTTCGATTTGGTGTTTCGGTAGTGTTAAACCAAGGTTTTATTGGATTTCTGTCATACTTTATTCCCTGGCATTTTTCACAATTATTAATGATAAGTTGTATATGTTCCTGTAACTTTGGATAATATATTTTATCTTTTAGAGTCTGATAGGTTTCATTGATACCACTGTGTAGTGATTCATTAGTATGGTATAGTGACATTTGTTTGTGACACTCTTCTTCATTTTCTATTTCTTGTGCTCTTTTCGCTACTTTCCAAAACTTAATTCTTGAATTGCCCGAGAAAAGTTCTATTATGCATTGCTGTACTTTGTTATATTCTCTATCATCTACTTCTGAAAAAATACCTACATGTCCCGAGGTAATATTTCTCTTTAATGCTTCTTTAATTGTTATTTCTTCACTTTGTGGATTGATCTGAATAATTTTTCTTTTATGTACTATTTCTATCTCCCTAGTTGGACTATATAATAGTTATAATTATCTGTGTTTTGTATTTATTTACTATTCCTTCTCTTATACGTATATGGTTTTGCAATTGTTCCTCATCAGAATGTATTGTGTCAGACAGGTCCATATTGGATTCACTGCTGTTCATTTCATTTATTTGTGGACTATTTTCTAACCTACTTAGACAATCGGCTACTTTATTTTCCTTACCCTTAAGATACTCAATCTCATAATTATATTCTTGCAACTTTAGAACCCACCTTTGATTTCTTGGCGAAAATTCCTTTCCTTTATACTTCGAATTTAAATATTTTATTGGTACATGATCAGTGACAATTTTAAACTTTCTTCCGTACAAATAAGGTCGAAAATAATTTACCGAAAAAACTATAGCTAAAAACTCTTTATCTGTTACGCTATAATTTTTCTCGTGGTTGTTCAACGTTCTGGATACATAACATATCGGATGACCGTCTTGTGAAAGAACTGCTCCAATTGCATGATCACTAGCATCCGTTGTAACTACAAATTCTTTTTCATAATTTGGATACCTTAAAACTGGGTGAGAGGACAACAAAAGTTTGAGTTTTTCAAAGGCTTCGATGTACTGAGGATCATTGATATTAATTTTAACATCTTTTTTTAAATATTTTATTAGAGGTTGTGCTACTTTAGCATAGTCTCTGAAGAATTTTCTATAAAAACCTGTCATCCCTAAGAAACTTTTGAGTTGCTTTTCTGTTTTAGGTAAATCAATTCGCATTATATTTTCTATTTTATCCGAATTAGGTTTAATTCCTTCTTTAGTAAGAATGTGCCCTAGAAAATGGGTCTCTTTTTTCATAAAACAGCATTTATCAGGTTGTATCTTCAAGTTATGTTCGCTTAATTTTTTGAAAATTGATTGCAATGAATTTAAATGCTCTTCTAATGTGGTTGAAAAAATTAGAATGTCATCTAAATACACTACGCATATCTTATTTATATAATCCCTTAATATCTCATTGATGAGGCGTTGAAATGTTGCCGGAGCATTCTTTAATCCGAATGGCATCCGCACATATTCATACAATCCAGATGGTGTAACAAATGCCGTTTTTTCAATGTCTTTTTCGGCTACCAAAATCTGGTGATACCCCTTTGCTAAATCTAATGACGTAAAATATTGAGATTTCCCCAACTTGTCCAATATACTGTCTATATTGGGAAGTGGATACTTGTCGTCAATTGTCACTTGATTCAGTCTTCTGTAATCTACCACAATTCTAAATTTTTGTAAACCTGAATTATCTTTTTTCTTTGGGACTACTATAATAGGTGAACTGTACCTGCTCTTGCTTTTTCTGATTATACCTTGAGCTTCCATTTCTTTCATTTGTTTCCTAACTTCTTCTTCATGCTGAGGTGGATACCTATATAGTTTGGAATTGATCTGCTCACTTGTCGAAGTTCGAATCTCATGAACAATACTAGTAGTGCTTGTAAGCTTGTCCCCTTCCTTGTAAAATAGTTTCTTGTACTTTTCTAACAACTTGATTAGACCATGTTTTTCCTCCTCATTAAGGTGGTTAAGTGTTACATTTTCAAGTGTACCTATTTCTAATGTATTAACTTCATTCTGAACTATTTTATTAAGAAATGGTATCTTTATATCATTGCGTAATACAATTTCTTGATTTTAAATATCTATGGTTCTAACGTTTTTATCTATCCAATCCATTCCAAGCAAAAAATCATATGGTTTTTCTAATTTAATTTTTACCCATTTAATTCTAGCATTTTGTGTCTGACCAAATTCAACTGGACATTTAGATTTAACATATTCCATGCTTTTGGTTACTTGTCCTTCTATTGTTGTTAATGCTACGTCCCCTCCTATACTTTCATACATACTTTCTGCAACTTTGTTTGAATTTAATAGACTAACTGTAGAACCTGTATCTACCATAGCAACATACTTTTTTTCATTAAAAGTTAGAATAATAAAAATTTTGTTTATTTCCGAGGCTAGTTTATAAAAAACTCATTCTGTGAAATTAAATTAACCTCGTCCTTTTTACTAACAGTGTCAACTTCCATTGCTCTAGATGAATTATAGCTAAAATTTCTACTATTTCTGGACTGTCGACTTGCATTATTACTATTATTAGTATTATTATTATTATTATTGTTGACAACTCTCCGAGTTTGTCTTGAGTTACTACTGTTATTCAAAATATTTTGTTGATAATTATTATGATTGTTTCTGTGATTAGTGTGATAATTAGTTTGGGGAGAAAAATTACTTTGTGTTGGCCTGGGTGCAAATTGTTTATATTCTCTAGAAGGTTTATTTGATGTGATTTCTTTCAAATTAAAACTATCTTGACCAACATATTTATTGAGTATTGGTCGAATTTCTGCTAGAGTGAACTTATCATACAATTCGGCTGCTAGAGCCCCTGCTGTAATTTCTTTGATTTTTAAAATCAGAAAGCTACTTAAATTATTGACAATTTGGTCTTGATAATTTGTAAATATCGCACATTCAGCAATATTATCTACTAATAAATATACCTTATTACATAGCTCAGAAATAGAACTCACTTTTAAATTGTTAATTTCCTGCATGATTTGTCCTTGGTCCTTTGTTGCTTTGTAGTGAAGTTTTAGCTTGGATTTACAATCCGTCCAAGTCAACGGCGGCGATGTTTCCAGGTAGTTTTTAGCTGGACCAACGATTTTTTCGTTGTATATAACGTTATAGACGTCTTGCACTTGATTCTGGTCATGCTCCGCTAATGCTCTTTCCACCGATGATATAAATGAAGGCAATGTCCCAGGTGTTCCATCGAATACAGGCAGATACCGAAGTTCCTTTTCCAGCCTGCTCCTTAATGTTACTGGTTGATTTTGCCGGTTCAATATTTCCGTTAGTATGGCTAAGCATTGCTCCGTTACATTTGCCATTCCTCTATTTCTATCTTGAATAATGTTTCGTGCAATTCTTCTTTCCAGATTGTGTTTTTATGTGTTTGTTTCTTCGTGATCTACTAAATTTTACTTTAGATCACTGCGTTTCACACTTATTACACACTTTTAAAATTTTCTGTGTTTTTTATGTGTTTGTTTCTTCGTGGTCTATCAATATTACTTTAGATCACTGCGTTTCACACTTATTACACACTTTTAAAAATTTCTAATTCGTTTCACTGGATTCTAATTCTACTGAACAGAATCCTACCGACTGCGCCAGATAAATATCAAAATATTGAAAATGGATTCAAAGAAGAAAAACAACTTTATACTTTTAAATATTCAAAATGAATTAAAAGAAGAAAAAACAACTCTATACTTCAACGGTTGGAACAAGACTCTACTTTTATTAACTTACTTGCTAACTTATGACCTATCTTAACAAAATAATTATAATCAGCAATTTCAGCATGAACGGAAATCAGTTCATGTGAATGACCGATGTTAAGCAAATCACCAAGCCAGCGGTTTTGTCTTTGCTTTTATTTTGTATGCTGCTGGCAGGTCATTGCTATCGACGTCAGCATTTCCGGTGTAGGTCGGCTGTTGGCTGCTGATGTATGTAACTCGCGCTCGCTAGCATTCGCCTGCGGCGAATACGAAGCCGTCTTGATATGACGAATTCCATATATTGAAAGAAGTTTACTAAAGTCTTTGCAAGTAAATTGCCTTCCATTATCTGAGAGCAAAGACTCTGGTACTCCAAACATTGCAAATACTTTTTCTTCAAGAAACTGTATAGCCGCTGCACTTGTAGCTTTTCTTATCGGTTGGAGCAGGACATACGACATACTGGGATACGGACCGAGAAAGTCGACAAAAACGTGTTGAAACAGCCGCTCTACCACAAATGCTTGCCCCATAGGAGGTCTAAGATTAGAGTTTGGTGCTTTCGAAGTCGGCCTGTCAAGGAAGATGGGATCCATAGCTTCCAGGTGCGGTCGTCTTCTTTCGGTATGCCTGTATTTTGTTTAACTTTCTTGTAGACATAGTCTTCTGAAATTTGAAGATCGGGCAATTGTGTGCTATTATTCTCGACTGTTTCTATTAATCGTAAATATTCGTTCGATTTGAAAGACGGATAGGTTAGGTCGACATGTAGAACATCGGAAGACGTCGCCACACATGTTGTATCAGAGGAAATCTGGTCAACACAATGGATTCGTGAGAGTGCATCTGGTACGATGTTTTGAGATCCTTTTCGATGCTCTATTTTAAAAGTGAGACGCTGTAGTTTTAAGCTCCATCGCGCAAGACGTCCACTGAGGTCCTTCTGATTCATGAGCCATTTGAGGCTCGGATGATCGGTTACTATCTTGAATTCTTGCATCTCGATATAAGATCTGAACTTTTCAACACCTAAGACTGCCGCAATGCACTCTAACTCTGTGACGCTATAATTGCGCTGTGCTGCATTAAGTTTATGCGAGTACTAGTAAATTGGTCTTTCAACGCCGTTCTCATCTTGTTGGCATAATACACAGCCTATACCAGATGTAGATGCATCGCACAATAATATAAACGGTTTACTAAAATAGGGATTGACTAATATAGGAGTAGACGTTAATGCAAGTTTAAGGTTTTCCAAATGCCGTAATAGCCTCAGGGCTAAAAACGAAAGGTTTGCCTTTGTTCAAGGTATCAGTAATTGGGCTAGCACGAGAGGAATAGTCCTGAATAAATCTCCTGTACCATCCAGACAAACCTAAAAATCGTCGAACTTGTTTCGTCGTTTTTGGTATAGGAAAATCCCTGATAGCACTTATTTTATCCGGGTCAGTTTTGAGACAGCCCTCTCCTACTATATATCCTAAATATTTGAGTTGTCTAAAACCAAATTTGGACTTTGGAGCATCCTATCCAACTCCTCATACATAAGTTTTTGCACAGCTGGAGAGACAGGATAGTGTCTTTGCTTAATGGGTTCGGCATTGCCGGTATCAATATAGTGTTCTTCGAGATTTGTCCGACTAAGAAAAATGAAACTTGTTTTGTGATACCTTTATAGGTAACCGCTGTAGTGATTTTACCTACAGTTGCTTGCGATTGACCACTTGCGGTCTTAACGTTTGAACTGAAAGGCTTAAATGAAAGACCTATGGTCTTCAGTAACTCTAAACATCCGGAACCTAGACAACTAATACTCGCACCTGTATCCAAAAGGCCTAGCATTGGTTTGCCAAAAATCAAAATGCTCGCGTAAGGTCTTGGATCGTCTGTGCCACAATGGTAGGTCGAATTAATTGCTTTGTGTACGCTTTTTTTTCTGTTTAATCGCTCGCGAAGCTTAAGGATACGTTTTGAAGGTTTGGTATTAAAAATTCTAGCACGAACTTCATAATAATTCAAGAGTCTCTCGTGTAGAGGTTTGCGTTCTTGTTTAGCAAGTGGGCAGCTATCATTTTCATTATGTTTTTTTCAGAATAGATACTTTAGCCAGATTAGTTGTAGTTCCAGGAAAAATTTGTAAGTCAGGTGGGCTTGTAAATCAATGGAGTTGGCTTTCCGGGTTCTTCGTTTGTGAGCAATTCCCTCCGGTTTTCGAATCGCTCCGTTTCAGGTTTCCCGAACACTTAGAACAGTGTGGTGTGGTGACATTTTCGAATCCACATTTGTAGCAGAAGAGATTGCGCTGAGGACTAGTGCAATTGATAAACGAATGACCTTTATCTTTACAGTTCCAACAGGTATAGGAACTCGTATCTCGTTTCATAAAAGGAACACCTAAAGCATCAATCTCATGCTGATCTATCTCCTGTTCAACATCTAACCCACACACTTGTCTTCTAAAATGTTGCTGCTGAAAAGTCTTAGGGCGCAGACCATCTATCTGGTTCACGTATTTTTCAATGGTTCTGCAAACGTGTACCATTGCGTGTAAGCTATTCGTGTTGAATGTTATCAACAGCTCTCCTATACGTCGTTTGACATTCTGTTTTAGGAGTTCAATTATCTCTCTAGGAGACTTAGGGTGGTAGAGGCGAGTATTAAGCTGTTGAATGGCATTATAGAAGTCATCGAAGCTTTCGTTCGTTCCCTGTCGACGATCGAACATCCTACGAGAAAGCTCGGAGTCAGTTTCAAGGCTTCTATATTGCTCAATCAAGGCCATCTGAAGGGTTGACCAGTTTGCATTTGGATGGGATTTCAGATACATCCAATACCAACTCTCTACAGGACCTGAGACAAATAAGTAAAAGTGGAGAAATATATCCTCCCAAGTCGCACTATAACAGTCTTTAAGTCTCGTTAGACGGAATAGAAAATCATCGACTGTCATCTGGTGATTATCGACCTTCAACCCCCATTTGTGAAACTGAATCGTTCTCTGCGAAGAATGCGATGGGAGACCACGTTGATTTGGACTTTCTGACGCATTCAGCTGAGAAATAAAGTTCTGCACATTCTCGCTGAATTGATTTGAATCGACTTGTTGTTGCGGATTATTTTCTCTGACTTGACTGGTAGAATTGTTTGGAAGAATTCTATTAGTACAAGTCTGCTGCTCTTGGCGACGAATGACATCGTAGTCAACAAAATTATTTTCTTGAGGAGTGTCTGCCCTTAACGTTTCTCGGACAGTATTAGCTACCTCTTGTCTGATAATCTCTCTTTCTCTGGCGAAGGCCTCACTACGACTTCGTAAATCCGCTGATCTACTAAGTCCGACAGTGGCATTCACTACTTCTTGAATATAATGCGTTAAGCTTTCTTTACTTAGACGAGATCGATTTGGATTATTAGATTCATTAGCATGACTTTCTTGGTTGTTTAGTTCATGAGGACTTGCTATATTAATATTATGGGTATTTGAGCTATGAGCCTGATTGTCAGGTGTTTGGGTTTCAGGTTGTACACTTGGAGTGTCACCAATTCTCAAGCCTGACTGAGTTAAAATTTCAGTAGGTATTTCGACTTGTATGTCCGCGATTGCTTCGCGAATTTTGTGAGTTCTGTCTTTTCGGAGGCATTTGAATGTAGAATAATAGCTCTAGAATTCTAAAAACTAGGTAAGATATTAAATATATATATTATAACTGCTGATTTTTGTATTTTAATTCATAAATATGTGCTTAGGGTATGTGCGATGTTTTATAATCAGCGCATCGACGGTAAAAACAAATTTCGGGTATCGAATTTCTTCTTAATTGATTCTGTACTTTAATCCATAAACGTAAAAGGCTCGATATACACTGAATGCATTCAACGAAGGAGTGGTTATCCATGACCGATGTCTTCGGGTCATTCAGGACCTAACTTTTACATTGAGATAAAATGCAAGTACAAAATGAGTAACTTAAGGTGTTTAAATCTTGAAAAGTAAGCGATTCCTTAAATATTTAAAAAAAGTATTCGTGGGGAAGCGATTTAATTATCAGAGCTGCTCAAGGATAAAGCTACAACAAAAACAGAGTTCAGGCGCAACAGACGGAGTAGTGATTTCAAATGAATCTTTAACTCCCGGTCGTCTAACAAACTGCTTTCGTCACTGGATTCAATTTTTTTTTTCCAACTACTATACTGAACTTTACGCTACTAAAGAAAAAATGGTGATATATGAAATAAAAAACTGAATAGTAAAGACATTCCTACAATACAGACATTGATACTGCTGATGAAGTAGTTTCAAATGAACTGATATCTATCAGATATACAAATAAATCAAAACAATTAAAAGAATCCTATCCTGTAGCGAATGATATACGTTTGACTGATGGTATGCCATGGTTTACTTGTTCGTTTCATTTCGTGAATAAAAAGGAACCAATTCGTGCCCCACGTTGGGCGCCACCTGTGTAACGGTAATTAAACTAAGATGTTCCTATCTTGCAAGGGCAGTCCTATGAACCCTAAGGATACAGGAATCCTTACAGGATCCAACAGGTTGCAAATTAGGTTGTCCTGGCAGTTAAGTGAAGGCAGGCATGCTTGCATACGCGCGACACTAGCTCGACGGAGGCGTGGGTTCTTACACTCTCTGCCGGACGACCGTCATATTTTATATGCCTAATATAAAGAAAAGCAAATCGCTATCTAACCAAAAGAAAAACAAACGGAAAGACTTATTAACGAAACGAAACTTCATGTAAAAATACTTTCCGCAACCCGAAAACCATTGGAAAGCCTAAGGTGTAATAGCTCCCATAGCGTAACCCTCCCACAGTTCAAAACTCGAAAAGGAGTAAGAACCTTCCTTGGCTACCGCCTCGCTATAAAAATTCATATCCGCGATAGCCCCTAACGCCAAAACGATCAACTCCTTTAGAGTTGAGAAATATTACTATCGACGATCTTACCTATCAACATCGCACACTCTGATTGCACAAACTACTTCTATTAAAACATCACAATTACGTTTGGACCTATTCCCATCCCAAAGGAAACACACATTTCAATTTGATAACTTTAATTCCTTCACAACCTAACTTAATTCAATAAAATAAAAAAAAGGTATTGGTTGAGCACAGGAAGAATTGCTATCTAAACTTTTAAGTCTTTCTTTACTTAATCAAAAAAAAAAAAAACAAAAAAAAATCTATTAAAACAATATGCATAAGCTACTCGAAATGCTTGTATGTAATTGGAATTTAATACTATTCATATATTTATAAAGGGAATCTAAATTCAAAGGAACACAAAGCAAATATTCAGAATTATCTCAAAAAAAAAAAAAAAAAATATGAAAATACAACTTCGAATATTCTTACTTCTAATACTTCTAATCAAGTACACTCGTTCTTTTCTTTCTCAAAAATCTTTTTTTTTTTCTTTTATCGGATCTTATTGACACTTCTCTTTATTCTCTAGAACGGAATTAGCAATAAGTATCATAAGTAAGTAAATTTAGATCGTAAGTCCGTTCAATCCAAAAACTATAATTTATGACTCACCGATTTTGATGATTTCTCTCTTTATTTTTTTTTTTTTCTTGTTCTCACTTGAATCCCTCTCCGATGGATGTTGTGCACAGCATTCATGGAAGATGATCTGTCGCTAAATTATGTAGATTGCTAGGAAATGAAAAGAATAATACGGGAATGAACGTACTTATGATTTGGCGAGTGCAAGACTATAAATAACATCTAACTTTACGCATACATACAAATTCTAATAAAACTAAACCTAATGCTGCTGCTACTGGATGTCCCTCGATGCCGGTGGATGTTGAGTGACAGGTGTTTACTGGACACTGCAAGGTGTGGGGAGCGTATGTTTTTTGATTCTCCTTCTTTTTTGAAGGGCTCTGTTGCTGTTTTTTTGTTTTTGTGATCTGCTGCAGGTGGATGCGGTGGTTGTTGCCGCTCCAGATCAGGATCGTTTGATGGTGAGGTCTGTCCTTAGTACGCCGTAGTAAGAGAGTGGCTGACGCTGGGACAATAGATTAGCCTTCTAGTGAGATGGCTACGTTTCCTTCGTCAGCTGCGTAGCCAGATGTGTGAGTGGTGGCTTTGTAGCGACTGAGGAGCTTGATCTCCGTTCACTTACTCGCTGAGTAAAAGCTGTGGCTGGAGTGCAGTGATTTTTGGATTGATCTCCGTCGGTGGAAACGATATGGAGTCGAATTATACGTCCTGGTGTAAGCACGTTGTTGGCGAGTGGGTGATCGTAGTTATCCGCTCTTTTTTTAAAAAAAAAAAAAAACAAACTCACAAAAAAAAACTTCTTACTTTGGTAAGATAAAAGAAAAGGTATGATATGCCACGTGTCCAGTCGTGTGCAGTACCATTCTCGACGATCGCTCAGTAGGAAAAGAGATCGAGGCCAAGATTTCTTCGTCGCGAAAGGTATGTTCCGCATTTGTACGCAAATTGAACAGAGTTATGACTTGTCGTTGGATCATTCGCCAGTAATTTTGACAATGAGCGAAACCCTGATTAGAAAGGAAATACCAGCCAGATAAACTAACGGTAAAACCAATTGGGAATGCCTCAGAAAATATATAGAAGAAAATACAGAACTCAAGACGCATTATGAGCTTGAAATTGAAGTCGATCGCTTCGTTGATATAATACAGTGTGCCGCGTGGAATAATACTCTAGCAAACGGCAAGAGAACTACGCACTTAAATATCCTCCGGAGATTACAGTAATATTTGAGCAACTTGTTAAACAAAACTATAAAGGATTTTAAAAACCGTACAATAGAAATGTACCTCGAAAATCTTACAGCGGAAAAAGACTCCAATTATTCACTCTGGAAAGTGGTCAAATGCATTAAAAAAACCGCAAATCCCCTCTCCGCCAATCGCAACAAATATTGGGAAATGGGCTAGAGATGATAAGGAGAAAGCAGAATTATTTGCAGCCCACCTTGAAAAAACGTTTAAGCCGTTTGATGGTCAACAGCTCATTAAAACCATCAATGCATCGGATATAACATCTGACAACTACACATTAGCAAGTGTAACGTTAACCGAACTTAGGCAAGAAATAAAGAAATTGAAACCTAAACACACTCCTGGATATGACTTAATTACAGGAGAGCTTCTTAAAGAATTGTCCAAGAAAGCTTTAACTTAATTTCTGTACATTGTAAACGCCGAACTGAGACTAAAATATCTTCCAAGTCAGTGGAAAGTAGTGGAAGTTATAATGGTCCCAAAACCCGGTAAACCACCGAATGAGGAAAAATCATATAGACATATTTCGCTTTCGCCGATTATGTCTAAAATCTATGAAAGAATATTACTCAATCGTTAACAGCCAGTTAAAGAAGAAAAAGATCTTATCCCTGATCATCAATTCGGATTTAGATGCAAACACTCTACAATTGATCAGGTACATAGAATAACCGATGTAATTGAAAACGCTTTTGAGAAAAAAGTTTGTTCAAGCGTATTTCTAGACGTTTCTCAAGCTTTTGGCAAGGTGTGGCATGACTGCTTAAAATACAAGTTACGACAAGTTCTGCCAAAACACTTATATCACATATTGGTGTCATACCTCGCGAATAGACTCTTTCGTGTAAAACACGGAAATGGCTACTCACAATTTATAGAAATAGCTGCTGGAGTACCACACGGAAGTGTTATAGGTCCGCTTTTGTATCTATTGTACACTCGTGATATTCCACATGTGTAACGTAAGCTAATATAAGTATAAGTTCATTTAGCTCAGTTCTTATTCCGCAAATTACTATTTCACATTTGTGACATAACTTAAAGAGTTTAGTTAGTGAAAAATAAAAAAAGGCAAAGTGATCAGTCCGTTGTGCAAAAGTGTCTAGAAGGGTAAACAAAATTGTTACAAATGGCTGATGAGAAGAACACTTCAGGTTATTTCGCGGCTCTACAAGAATTAGTGGGCGAAGAAATTTGTCGAATTTCACGCAACTACGGAAAGGATGGTGTTCGACCCAAGTGACGTCATCACAAAACAGACACAAAACGATGAATGATACCTCAGCAGCAACAACGCCCACCAAAAGCTTTATAAACAAATGTAATCAATAGAATTAAAATGTCAATTAAAACTCGAATAAAAAGAACACTACACTTTATAACGTTGAAGAAACAGTCGGCTTTTATTTTAACTGATCTTAGCGATATATATACATATATATTTTATCTCATCCTTATATTAAGTATATGCAATTATAATTCAATAACTCAATTGATAATTCATAAAATTGTGTGAAAGTTATTTTAATAAAGACAAAACATTTAGTCCTTTCGATCCGAGACTATAAGAATCGGGACTAAACTATTAAACATAAATTAAAATATATACAAAAAAAAAAAGTGCAAACCGGGTTCTCGGTCGTTTAATTACAATTCAGTGTTAAAAGAACAAATTGTTCTCTATTGCAAGGGTGTTGTGGAACATTCATATGTGTATTTAAATTACACGTTTCTTTGCTTCGGGGGAAGATCCGCAAGAATTATTAAAACGGCTTCGTGAAACCGTTTGGTGTATCCGTTAGGAACCGCAACAAGTACTGTAGGACATCGCTACGTAGGACCGTTGGAGCTAAACGGAGTTTCTCATCCAGCTGCATTAACTGTACAGTTTTTTCTCGGACGGAATCTGCAAATACAGTACAAGTAAGTACATATTTAGTGCTATAAAGCAAATTCTTACCTGGATTTCGTTTTTTCGTTGTAAAATGAGCAAAATGGAACAGCTGCAGAAGGATCTTTTAGCTCAAATTCAAAGAGACTTCTCCAATTTTCGGAAACGGTTGGAGGTAGACCGAACAAAGAATTACATCAGCGCACGGATGGATATTCTGGAGGAAAATTGTAAGCTAAGCTCCGGATATAACATGGGAGCTGTGTCGTCAAATGTGGAAAACATGGTTGGAGGAGCTGTTTGATAAAATTAAGGAGTTATATGTTGATTACCGAACTGCAATGATGGACAGCATTGACAAATTAATAGCAAAAACACAAGCAGCAATGGCAACAAGTTCTGTGGAAAATATTTTAAATAAAATTCAATCGCGGGATTTAAAACTACGCTCAATAAATATTCGGCTCGAAGGACCAGGGAGCTGTGTCGTCAAAGGTGGAAAACATGGAAGAGTTGGAGGAGCTGTTTGATAAAATTAAGGAGTTATATGTTGATTACCGAACTGCAATGATGGACAGCATGGACAAATTAATAGCAAAAACACAAGCAGCAATGACAAAAAGTTCTGAAGCAAAGTCGAGCTCTGTGGAAAATATATTAAATAAAATTCAATTGCGGTATTTAAAACTACCCTCAATAAATATACCAACCTTCCGCGGAACATATGAAGATTGGAGACCATTCCATTATATTTTTGAATCGCTTATCCATAACAACAACGCCTCTCTCCGACATACAAAAATTAATTTTTTTTAAATCAAGCCTTACGGATGAAGCAGATATGTTAATCCAGCATTTAGGAATTACTCAAGGCAATTATGAAAAGGCTTGGCTGATTTTAAATTCGCGATACGACCACAAATGCATGCTCATTAATAAGCAGATGAAACTGTTCTTCAACCAAGCATCGATCCAGCAAGAATCTTCTGCGGGATTGAAGAAGATTCTCGATACTTCAACAGAATGCCGCCATTCATTGTTAAATCTTGGGCTTCCAGTTAAGCAATGGGATTCAATCCTCATTTTTTGTATGCTGCAGAAACTCCCTATAATGACTCAACAGTTATGGGAGGAGAAACTTGGAGTTCGTAAAGATTTACCCACTTACGTTAAGTTCTCAGCATTCTTGGAAGCCAGATTTAGGGCGTTAGATGTTGTAGTAGAGCTGCAGGGGAAGAAAGGAGCTAGTCAGCGGAATTCAGCCCAAGGTACCAGTTCATTTTACATTAGGCCCAAGCAAAATGAACAGTTTCATTGTAAAGTCTGCAACAAAAATCCTCATTCTCTACGCTCTTGCAGTCGTTTCCTTAGGATGGATGTAGGTTTGCGAGCTACGACGGTAAAAAAGGTGGGAGTATGTGAGAACTGTTTGGCATATAGTCACAATACACCGCAATGGTCCAGTAGAACGCGGTGCTATTCTTGTCAGCAGCCACAGCATTCCTTGCTTCACATCTCAACAAACCCACCTTATATAGTTGGGCAACACTCTCAGTCACACTCTCAATTTTCACCTCTCTCTACAACACATACCACATACTTACAACCCTGTGCATTCTCGTCCATCACATAACCCTACACAACACAATGGTGCCTCTCTTCAACATTCAATCGCACCTACAACACATTCCTACCAGGTGTCAACCCTCAATGCCAACATTTCTTTTTTTAAACCGTCTGGTCAGGACTCATCACCTAGTGGGTCAGGCCTTAACAATTTTCACACTTCCTATGCCAGCAATACACAAGTGCTCTTAGCCACAGCCATCATACGAGTCAAAGCTGCATCGGGAGTGTATCACAATTTGAGAGCCCTGATAGAGCCGGGTTCGAAAGCAACTTTTATTGCAGAATCTGCAGCACAACTGCTTAATTTAAAAAATCGTCGCACGTTGGTTGAGATGTCAGGGCTAGGGTTGATCAGCAGCGATGCATGTCACAATTATGTCGACATTACTTTTGGATCGTTACACTAGACATTTGAGACCAACACCCGTGCCTTTGTCTTCAAATCGCTGACTGGGCTTCTCCCGGCCAACAAACTGACCCTCAGACCATGGAGCCACATTCAGGAGATGGTTTTAGCTGACCCTAATTTTAATACTTCAGCCCGAGTGGATCTACTATTGGGTAGTGACGTTCACCCAGTATTTATTCTCCCAGACATTGTCCGAGGGGAGGATTTAGCGTCACCTATCGCCCAAAAGACGCAACTTGGTTGGATACTCTTGGGAAAAGTTCCAACAAGTTATTCAAAAAAGGTCCAAAGTTTTCTTCAAGATTTTGACCTTGATAAACAGAAAGGACTGCGAAACTCATTTTAGTCAAAATACGAAGCGAATGCCTGATGGGCGCTACGAAGTATCGCTTTCATTTAGAGAAGGTAGGCATCCTGCGCTTGGATCCTCGAAAGGAGGCGCCTTGCGTAGGTTTCTTCAGTTGGAGAGGAGATTTGAAACCAACCCAAACTTATATAACCAGTATAAATAATGTATTAAAGACCACTCACAGCTGAACCACATGGAAAAAGTTGATGTCGCTAACGATGGAATCCTTCAGACGCCCTTTCACTACTTCGTTCCTCAGCATGAAGTGATGAGAGATTCCAGCACAACCACCAAACTGCGAGTTGTCTTCGATGCTGCTGCCAAGACATTGGATGGGACATCTTTAAATGAACATCTTCTAATCGGACCTAAGGTACAAAACAACATTATCGATATAATTTTAAGATGGAGGACGTATAAATTTACCTTCACTGCTGATATCGAGAAGATGTACCGCCAAGTACGTATAGCACAAGGAAACTCGTACTATCAGCTCATCTTTTGGAGGGACAACAAAGAAGAGCCAATCAAGGTTTATCGACTGCAGACGGTGACATTCGGCACAACTTCAGCACCCTATCTCGCAATACGAACCATCAACAAAATGGCTGCTGATGAAGGACACAGATACCCTCTTGGCGCAAAAATGGTCGAACAAGATATATACGTTGATGACCTCATAAGCGGAGCTGGGTCCATCGAAAAAGCGTTGTTGAAGCGGGATGAAGTTCGAGGTTTGCTGTCCTCCGCAGGATTTATTCTTCGTAAATGGACGAGCAATTCGGATGATGTTCTTCACCAAATACCAGTCGACCAACGTGAAATCGATTTCTCGCTACCCTTTGGAACCTCGGAGCACATAAAGGCATTAGGTGTTAAATGGTTTCCTGCAGAAGATGCCTTTTCCTTTCAGAATGTTTGCAGCGAAACATCGGAAGTTACAAAAAGAACCATTCTCTCCACAACAGCGAAGCTTTTTGACCCATAAGGATGGATACCACCCTGCATCATAAGAGCTAAAATGATGATGCAACAGCTGTGGTCTCGAGGATTAGATTGGGACAATCTAGTTCCTCTAGAACTCCAGTGTTCAGCAAAGAACTTCCCTTGCTAGAAAGGATTAGAATACCACGATAGATCCACACGCACGAAACGCAACAGGAAGTAGAACTCCACGGGTTTAGCGATGCATCTCAACGAGCATATGATGCTGTAATACATCTTAGAGTATTAGGCAAAAACGGTAAAATAAACATGCACTTACTTTTGTCAAAAACCTAGGTAGCTCCTCTTAAAACAGTAAGTCTTCCCCGACTCGAGTTATGTGGAGCAGTAATTCTGGCTACACTTATGGACTATGCATCCACAGTCCTTGGTTTGAGACACATTCGAAGATATGCTTGGACGGATTGGACTATTGTCTTAGCGTGGATTGCTGCACCCCCATCAAAATGGACAACATTTTTCAGCAATAGGGTTGCAGAAATACAGATTCTAACTAAAGATGAGGTCTGGAAACATCTACCAACGCAACTTAATCCAGCAGATCTGACATCTAGTGGATTTTTACCCTCAGCTCTAGCAGAATACAGACTCTAGTGTAACGGTCCAGATTTCCTGCACAACACTTGGCTGTTTAAATGTCCTCATCAACATACTGACTTAGAAACTGAGATGGAGAAGCGGTCAATTCATTCACACTGCATCACCAAAAATGAAAATATAATAAGTTCCCTCATACTAAATCACTCTCGACTTCTAAGACCCTCAAGAGAAATAGCACTTTGCAAAAGATTTGTTTCTAATTGTAGATAAGTATTACAAAATAGGACTTATTATATATGTACTTACACCCTTAGAAATTCTTTCAGCCACACTCTTAGTAATACGAATAGTCCAAGAAGAAATGTTTTCGGTAGAAATCGCAGCAGTCAAAGCTGGAACAGACGCCAAGGGTTTAGCAGCTGTAAGCCCTTTCATCGATCGAGATGACATATTGCGAGTTGGAGGACGACTACAAAATGCAAATCTTGACTACGACCAGCAACACCCAATTATTCTCAGTCCAAATCACCACTTCACACAACTTTTGTTACCTGACGCACATGAGAGAACGTTGCATGGAGGACTCCAGAAGATGACTGCATATTTGCGAACCAAATACTGGATACTTAGGATCAAAAGCTGTGTGAAGAAGTTTGTTCACAACTGCAATATCTGTTTTCGATATCGAGCGAAACCAGCATAGAAAATAATGGGAACTTTACCTGCTTCCAGGGTCCGCAGTTCACGAGCCTTCTTACACACCGGAATTGACTACGCGGGTCCAATCGATGTCAAGACCTGGAAAGGAAAAGGTTCTAAGTTTTTAAAGGGGTATTTCGCTATATTTATCTGTCTGGCCACCAAGGCAAGCATTCATCTAAGGAAATTGCTGAAGGAAGCCAAAACCGACTGGAAGGAAGTAGCGGAAACCATCACCAAGGACGGAACGAAATGGAACTTTATTCCTTCTGCTTCTCCCAACTTTGGAGGATTATGGGAAGCAGGAGTGAAATCAATCAAATTCCATTTAAGACGAATTGTTGGCACGGAAGTTTTCAAGTTTGAGTAGCTCAACACGTTTCTCACACAAGTAGAAGCGTGTCTCAATTCGAGACCCCTCTGCCCGATGAACAGCAATCCAGACGACTTCACGCCACTAACACCAGGACACTTTCTAATCGGTGAGCCACTCAACAACATACCTCACCCGAACCTAACCGAATCAAAATTAGGCTACCTCGATCGATGGCCAAGGATCCAAAAACTAAACCAGATATTTTGGAAGCACTGGAGCTCGGATTATCTATCGAGGCTTCAACAACGACCCAAGTGGCTTCAATTGCAACATCAGCCACAAATCGGAGACCTGGTTCTGGTGAAAGCCGAACGACTTCCACCATCAAAGTGGAACCTAGAACGAATCATCAACACTCATCCGGGAGCAGATAACTTAGTTCGCGTCGTAACGATAAAACCAAAGAACGGCGAAATGAAAAGGCCAATTACAAAAATTTGCCTTCTACCTTCAAAAAAAACTTCAACGATGAAGCAATTATATTTATAATAAAAAACAAAGTCATTTCAGTTATGATAGTAAACTCAACCGTAATCTTAACCTATTTGCAACCGTTTTTCGATATTACATTCATTTTAATTAATTTAACCATATATCCTAAACACAATACAGTTTGTTTTCGCATCCAATTTACTAATCAACACACTTCATCCACACAGAACTCACCCAACGATTAATAAGTATCATAAAAGAACAACACTCATCATCTAATTCTTATTTAAACTTATTTAACCAAATCCAAATTTGCTAGTTGCATTTCGATAACCGAGATATCGAAATCCGCACACAACACTAACCATTGAATATTTGCATTTACTTCAATTCAAACCATTCGCGAGAAGAAATACACACAAATTATACATATAATACGCCACACAACCCAAAACAAATCAATAAACGAATTAAAATATTAATAAATTGAATAAATAAGTATATAATATATAACCAACAGTACTCACCTGGATTACTGCTTGCGCTGGTATCCGATGTACACCCCTCCGACACTAGCAATCATAACTCTTTTATTGTTTATTACTTTAACACTACACCATTTTAACAACATTATAATATAATAAAAAAAGGAAATTAAACTAATTCAAATACAAAAAAAAATTATGCAAGGTTGACCGACGCGCGCACCATTCACAACTTGCATGGTAAAGGGTTGGTAAAGCTTGTTTACTCCACGTACCGAAATGCAACTACGTCATAGGAGAGAGAGGGACAACAGATGTTCTTGTTTTGTGTTATATATAATTAGAATTCAATAACTCAATTGATAATTCATAAAAGTGTGTGAAAGTTATTTTAATAAAGACAAAACAGATGGGGAGAAAAGGAAAACGCATTTCTACCTCCTAAAACACCTTGAAGAGTTGGAGCAGAATTGGGCGATTTTCGATTCAACGGATAGTTCGATTCGAGACAAATTTGCGGGTCAACTGGACCATCCATACTTCAATAAGGACTATTACGAAGCGGTGCGTAAGGTGGAGAGAAGATTCCTTTCCCAATGAAGGGAATGCATCGAGAACAAAGGTTCATTGGAGAATTCATTCATTCTTTATTCATACTTTATTGATTCATAAAAATTCACATACAATTATTTATCTGCAAAGCCTAAATGGCTTGTCTGCAGAAGACTATTCAAAAACAAGTTATACATTTCTCATTATTTTGAGTTTCATATTATTAATTACATATATTTCTTTCAAATTTTAAAGTTAACTTTAGTTTAATTCATTACTTTTATTATATTTTTAAGCATCTATATTTGCATAAAATTTTTTTAACTTTTTTCATTAATTCATTTTTAGGCAAGTTTCTAAATTCAATTGGGAGTTCGTTGAAGACGGTTGGGATAGTGACGTCATACTTCCGCCGGCCATACTCGTTCCAATATCTCGGAATAGTGTATAAATGTTGTAGTCTTCTCCTCGTGTTGACTGTTTGCTGGGTAGGGATTTTGTATGAGTTGTCATCATGAAAATTCGCTATTACTTCTAGTTTATGCAGCTGTTTTATACTTAGAAGTTTTATATCGCTGTTAATATGTCTTCTGTCATACTGTTGTCCTAATTTGGCCCGGTATACAATTTTTTGTAGCCTGTATTGTAGACTTTCAAGGCTAGATAATTGCGGTGCGTTGCCCCATGCAAGTATTCCGTATCTTAAGTGCGATTCCACCAATCCAAAGTAGCATTGTCGTAGAACATCTGCTGTGCAATGAACACTAAGATGAAACAAGGCATATGCGCTCTGCCGTAATTTAGTTATAAGCGCGTTGATGTGGTTACTCCATTTTAGATTATAGTCCACAGTTACACCTAAGTATTTATACGTGGATACATTTACGATGAGCACTGTGCAGTTGTCAACCGTTTGAAGATGGAGATGATGTCCTACTGTGTGCAAGCATTGAGATTCGTGCATTTTTATTTTAACTTTGTACTTCATAATGTGTGTTGGACGAATATGCATGACTTTTGTTTTGTTTGCATTTATCACAAGCCCGTGATCATGGCACCATGCTGTTACTGCATTAAATTCTTCCTGCATTATTTTCTCTGCAGCCTGAACATCTCTGTGGCTCACTACAATTCCTATGTCATCCGCATATCCATAGACTGTACTTTTTTTAAGTGTTGAGAATAAGTTGTTTGTTGTCAAAATAAAGAGCAGAGGTCCTAATTTCGATCCTTGTGGAACTCCATATATGTTTTGCACTTCTTCGCTGTAGCTATTTTTGATTTTAACGGTGAACTTTCTATTTTTCAGGTAGCTTTCAAACCAATTCAAACATGGCCCTCTTACTCCAACATTTTCCAATTGTCTAAGTATAACAGTATGACTTAGAGTATCGAAGGCTTTTTTGAAGTCAATAAATAGAATTAACGAGTGTTGATTTTTCTCCAAGCTGGTATTTAGTCTATTAGTAAAATCTCCAAGTAATCTATTAACGCTCTTATCTTTCCGAAACCCAAACTGGTTGTTTGCCAGAAGATTATATTTGTTTATATAGGAATTGAGTCTTCTACAAACCACCTCTTCCATAACTTTATCTATTGCCGAGAGAATAGAAATTGGCCTATAGTTCAGTATTTCATCCTTCTTACCACTTTTATGTATTGGACGTACTATTGATGTTTTTAGACGCGTTGGTACTGTTGATTGTTCTATACTCATGTTGACCATTTTTTGCATAACTGGAGCAAGTGTTTTAGCGTTCATCTTAAGGTCTCTGGGTCTTACGCCATCGATACCTGCAGATTTTTCTTCTTTAATGGAGTTAAGGACTGACTTCTTCCATAAACATTGATTGTTGTGTGCTATTTGAATGGCATTGATATATTTTGTAAGTACAGTTGTGTATAGTGTTGAGTATTTCTGACGAAAGTCCTTTTGCGAAGTTGTTTGCGAGACCTTCGAGCTTTTCTGTTTTACCAAAGTTTCTTGATATTAGTTCATCTGGATTGGATGACTTCTTTCCTAGAATTTTGTTGACCAGTTTCCAAGTTTCCTTAGGATTCGTTTCTGCGTCAATGAATTTCTGTTTGTGATTTGGCCGCTTTGATTCGTTTGTTTACCTCATTTCGGAATTGTTTGTATGCATTTTTGTACTCCTGGTTTCTTCTATTGCTTTTGTATCTTCGGTATAATCTATCTCGTTCTCTACATGCGCTTCGAATATCATTGGTCACCCATTCGTGTTCGTTATTTCGTTTCTTCTTTACTATTGTGACAGTCGATGAACCACTTATTTTGTTAAAAATTTGTATAAATTGTTCATAAAAATCATTTATATCACTGAACCTGTTAAGATCTTCCCAATTGTATCTGTCAATATATTGCGATGCAGTGCGACTTAAAATCTTTTGTTGGTGCACATTTTGCTTAGGCTCTGTGCTTTTATTAGTCACTAAAGCACTGTATATTGCATAATGATCCCATACATTCATTTCGACTAGAGCTGACTTAACTTCCTTGTTTTTCACTCGTACTAAGCAGTGTTCAATAATTGTTTTAGAATTTATGCTTAGGTCAACTCGCGTATCTGACAATATTGTATTCTTAAGGCCTTTTGAAGATATCATTGAAAGGTAATTGCTCACACCATAGTCATCTGTTTTTTTTACATTTATATTCATATCTCCTATAACAATCAGCATTCTTTTTTTATCTACCTTATCGATGTGTTCACTTAACTCCTGTACGAGCTGATTAACATTTAGTTTTGGTGGTCTGTATACCGCTGCTATTGTTGCTTCGATATTTTCTCGTCTGATATTAATTACAATACTTTCATACGTTATATACTCTCCTTTTACTACATCATACTCAACATCATCCTTTAAGAAAATTGCAATTCCTCCTCCCTTTCTGTTTTTTCTGTTGAAGTATTCTGTGTTAAAGCCGTTTATCTTATAAAAGTTGTTTCCCACTTTTTTTTATATTTATTTCCGACAATATAATTGCGTCAATATATATATATATTTAGGAAAAAACAGGATAGTTCATTGTCGTTATTGGTATAATTTGCGAATTCTTCATTTGTTTTCATCGTTTTAAAATTTATATTTAATATTTCATTTGTTTCGTTTTCCATGGTAAGTTGCTTCATTTTTGGTCATTAGTGTATCAACGGAAAAGGGATGATGCATTAAGAAATTTTGTTGACATCATCTGCTGTCTCAATTTCCACAATGTTTTCTCCGTCACTTTTTCTAGCGAGGATTTTGTTGCTTCTGAACCAGACATACTTCCAGTTAACAGCTTTAGCCTTTGTTTCGCTAGCCACAGTACTTTTTTAAAATGTGCGGTTAATTGACTGTTTATAAATATTTTGTGATTTTTGTATACTGTGCTTTCAACTGTGTTTTCTTTTGTATTTATTTGTTCGAATGTTAAATTTCGTTTTGATTTTGCCTTTTGAAAAAAGTGTCTTTCATTTGTTTACGTGCGAAGCTGACAGATATGTGTTTGAGATGTTTATTATTCCTATCTGTGTACACCTGCATTTCCTCGATATCTGTCTCATTTATGCCGATGTCAAGCGCAGCACCCACTGCGGTAACAACGTCGTAGACGTTATTTGTTTTGCTCATTAGGACACTTTTTATTTCAACGTTTCTGTTTATTTGCTTTTGTTCTAATGTGTTAATTTGTTTTTTTTTTTTTTTTTTTTTTAATAGGTTTTTATTAATAATAATCGTAACTCTTAAATGCTAGACAAAAACGCTTAAAACTAGCTTAAATAACTTAACTATCTTATAATAACTTACTGGCTCTATGCGAGCGCTCTAAGCTAAACTTAATGCTTATTCTATGTCTTTCGACCTAATCTAACTAATGTAATTATTATAATCTATAACTAATTGAGGAACTAAGATGTGTTAATTTGTCTTTGTAAACAAGTGATTAGTGCATCTTTTGTTTCGTTTTGTTTCTTGTACTCCACAATTTCCTCCATCAAACTCCTAATTAGTTCATTGTTTTTGATAAGTGCATTATTTAGCTCATCATACCTGGTGCTTGTAAATTCAACGGTTCTTGCATAATCTTTTAACAATTCCTTAATTTCTTTTAATTCTCGGTTAATGGAATTGCCAGCATTCTCCTTCTGCTGATTCGAGGGGCTGTTGATGTTAGTAGCAGTCCTCCCCGGTGACTCCGCAGGTCTTGATCTCTTTGCTTGTTGGATACCTTCCTCCGGTTGATGGGGTTTCTCCTATCCTCTGCAGAAAGTACATTCCCAAGCTTTTTTGGTTGCTGCAGAATACTTCCTCCAAGTGGCGCACGCAACAGTAGAGCATTCAAAGTGGTATCTGTTTCTGCATTTTCTACAGGTAATGTACTCCCCGTACAATGGAAGTGGGTCTTCGCAACGCGCGCATTTCTCCATTATATTTATATATAAGAAGTTCTTACCAGGAATTTAAAATTAGGTGTTAGACACGAAAAACAAAATAAAAAAATTTTTGATAAAGTAAAGAATAATAAAGATGAATTGAATGATTTGATTTTTTATTTTTTTTTTATTTTTTAATTTTTTTTTTAATTACTTTATGGGATTACTAAAGAAAACACGTCTACACTCTATGAGAACTCAAATAGAACAAGTGAGTGAGAGTGCAAGTGAGTTGACACAGAGGAGAAGCGTACAATTCTGCCAATTAAAATCACGTACTATTGAGCAGAATTGGGACGAAATATCGATGGCATACCGAAAAATGGAGGAGCGAGTGTCTGCTAAGGACATCGAAACATATTTCAACATCCAGGAACAAGTTGAAGCATTTTTGCTAAAACTTTTGAACATCAGTCCGCGCCACTATTCGTGTATCTACGAAACGATGGGAAATGCGATCACGCAGTCTAGACTTTGTAAGTGAATCTCATCGTTTCGCGTATCTACGAAACGATGGGAACTGCAAGCATGCAGTTTTTTTCTATTTTTGGACTCCAGAAGTTTCGGATGGAATAATTGACGGAACAGAGTGTGATATAGTTCGGTGCGGTTAGGGCGCATTTTAAGACGGGTGTGAATAAAGCAAAAACCGTGTGCTTGAAAAGTAAACGTAAACTATAGAAGCTTTCTATTCATATGAGATAACAAACTTATAGATAACTAAGCAATTAAATTGAGAAATAAATAAAAGTTTATAAACTAAAAGTGTTTTCAAATAAATGGGTTATAAAAACGGGAATTCATATTTCAAATTCATATTCAAGTAAGTGACAAGCTCCACGGTTAAGAAAGTTTAAAAACAATACCGAGCATTTCAAAAAAGAACTGATAAATTTTCAAAATACCTGGTCCTCTCAAATTAGCTATAAAATAGTTAAAAATAGTGTCGAAGATTGCGAGTCACCTAACGGTGTCGGTGAAATTAGTGCTAGTGAGTTTTTTTTTTTTGAAATTGGTTGAAAACTCCTCCGTCTGAAGCAGAGCAGGAATTAACTCCTTCGCGCAAACAAGGGCAATCGAAAGTTTTAAACATGCCCATCAACTATTCAAAAATTGCTAAGCTCACATCGCAACTTGTGCCAATATTCTCTGGTGGGCAGGGGCCCCTAGTGAGCAGAGAATTACAAACGTTTTTGGGATGCTGCAGGAAGGTAATCGATTGCTTATCTGCAGAAGAACATCCAGCTTTCCTAAATATTTTCCCAACTCGACTGCGTGGTGGGGCTTACCAGTTAATAGCGTCCAATCCACCTGTGACATTAGAAGAAGCAGAAAGACTTCTAAACAGAACTTATCTACCAAGGGAAACCTATCAAGAGTTGGTAAATAAGTTAATTACTGATCAGAAATATGGAGCGGCAGCCCCAGATGTAAAATCACAACTGGAGGACTTTGCCAAAAATGCTTTAAAAGGCGGAGTTAGTAACCCTCATCTCTGTCAGTATTTACTGACCATAGGGGATGGAACGATAGACGAACTGCTGCAGAAAACGTTAGACATGGAAAGAATGCAACAGGAAGCTTTCCATACACAACAGCAGGGCCATATGCCACTATACAGTTTTCTGTCCTCTAATTCAGCGAGCTAACATAGCAATTTCATGTTTTTTTTTCAAAATACGTCTGATCCAACATTTCACACTTCTCTGGCCTCCAAAACACCCATTCTAATTCTCAGTCACGGAATGAAAGCGGAAATTATGGTCAAAGGCAAAATGGGTCATTTGATAACGCAAAAGATTCTCACCCAATTAATGGTGGCATAATTTGTAGTTTTTGTCATAAAAAAGGGCATACTTATAGCGCCTGCATAACGCGAAAAAATACACCTTCCTGTACTCATTGCAAGAAGTATAACCTATATATTCGAGATTGCCGGCATTTAGAATCTAATTACACAAACAATTCAGGTACTCGTACATTGAACAACAGTGACAATATCCCAAATAGAACAAATCATAACAAACCAAATCCGAATACAGCTCGGGTATTTAATGTAGCTCGAATATGCGATTTTTGTGGTCCCGAGGCCATACACTCCCGGAATGTCACCAAAAGGTTAAATGGGAGCAAAGACACCAGAGAAACGAATCTCGGTCGAGCCAAAACTCCCCAGCTCGACCAAACTAAGCAAAAATCATAATTTAGGGTATTCTCAGCTGCCCCACACTAAAGTCCCTACAGTTAACCTTCCATTAGATATAAGCCGAACCGGCAATGTAAACCTAGTAGTGGACACGGGCGCTGAAATAAGTATTATCACCGAAAAGGTACTATGTCCAGAAGTAGAAATAAGCAGAAAAGACGCAAGTAAATTGCAAACACCTTTCGGAATAGGAAACACATTAGGAAGTTGTCAGGGAAGCTTAATTTTACAAAACAAATTGCACTGCCACTTTCAAGTAGTCCGCGAAATACTCGGACTATCCGAAGACGGATTGTTAGGAAACGATTTCCTGGCAGAAAATTGTGACGTGAAGGGGCCTGAGCAACTGTTAAAATTCGCACGTAAGGGAATCAAGTCTGAGAAATTCAGCATCACCCTAAGTACGCCCACTGAAAATCCGAGTCGTAAGAGGGCAGTCGAAGAGAGGCAAGCTACAAACAAAGCGAGACCCAAAGAGGTCACAAAAACCGCTTGTAGCACCTCTAAGGCTTTTTTCATACAAGAAGCTGGCTGCGTAACCACAAAATCGACTATGGATAAAGAAGTGCGAAGTTCAGAAACCAATAACGCGCTTGATCAATGTATGGCAGTGGAATTTGTACTTAACCCGGGAGTCCTCATCCCCGCGCGATCAAAAATGGTGATCGCCGCTCCAATTGATTTAAAGGAAGAAATGCTCAGCCTATCGCAAGAAATGAGCGACGGAATCTTCCTATCTAACAGTATAGTGAATAAAGGCCAAAACATAATACTGGGGGTACTCAATGTAACAACAAAGGCAATAACAATAGCCAAGTTAACGTTACAATTAGTCCCGGTTAAAGATTATTAAAAATTATAAAAATTTAAACATTGAAGAAAAAAATGCCTCTGTAATGAGTATAACCACATATTCCACCTAGCAGGTGACAAACTCACATACACAGATACCATGATACATGAAATACCACTGGTGACAAACCAGCCACCTATAAATCAAAAAAAATGTACAGACATCCTGAAATCCAAAGGTAGGTCATCAATGACCAACTAAGGGAAATGCTTGAAAATAATATAGTTCAACCTAGCAAAAGCCCGTGGAACTCACCTTTTCTGGTAGTTCCCAAATAGGCTGGCCCCGATATGGTGAAAAAAAATGGAGGGTTGTGGTTGATTTTCGCAAGCTAAATGAGAAAACAACTTGTGACGCTTATCCATTACCTCGAATAGAGGACATCCTCGATCAGCTCGGTCATTCGCGTTACTTTTCCACACTCGATCTAGCCAGCGGCTATCACCAAGTTTTGGTAGATCCTAAAGATCGACACAAGACTGCTTTTAGTACAAATTATGGACACTATGAATTTAAACGAATGCCGTTTGGATTGAAGGGAGCGCCGGCAACGCTCCAACGGTTAATGAACTATGTTCTTACCGGCCTCCAAGGTCTTGAATGCTTCGTATATTAAGATGATATTGGGATCTATGGCAAAAATCTTAAGATTACATAATCTTAAGTTGCAGCCGGAGAAGTGCTAGTTTCTGCAAAAGGAAGTAGTTTATTTGGGACATGTATGTTCAGAGAAGGGAGCCCTACCGGATCCTAGCAAAACAGCTTGCGTCCAAAATTTTCCAGTACCACGAACTATAAAACAAATACAGTCTTTTTTGGGACTGACTAATTACTACAGAAAATTTATCCCTTACTAACCTCCTCCACAAAGACGTAAAATTTACTTAGACAGAAAAATGTGAGAATGCATTCCAACAAATTAAACAATCCTTAGTTTCACCACCTCTTCTGATTTTTCCAAGGCTTTCAACCTCACCACCGACGCAAGCAATGAGGCAATCGGAGCTGTACTTTCCTAGGGAAAAGTGGGAAAAGATCAACCCATTGCGTATGCCAGTCGTACACTGAATAAGGCTGAACGAAACTATTCAACTATCGAGAAAGAGTTATTAGCCATTGTATGGGCTGTACAAAATTTCAGATGTTACCTTCAGGGGTGTAAATTCACAGTCTACACAGACCACAAACCTTTAAAAGGCGTCTTTAACGTAAAAGATCCTACATCACGTCTCGTAAGATTCCACCACAAGTTGTCGGAATTTGATTACCAAATTGAATACAAGCGCGGCAAATATAATACAAACGCCGACACTCCCAGGATAGTAAAGAAAATTTCGCCTCCACAGCAAAGCTAAAAAATATCCCACACGAAGGGGTACTTAAAGAATCCATGACTTCTTTTCATTGTAACGCAGTAACACGCGCACAACTGCAGAAAAAGACAGAGTCCGAACCAACACCTACTGATTTATCAAAAAATCAAGCGAAACATTCAGAGAAACTAACACCCTTGCTTGAAGAGAACTTTATAGAATCAAAAACAATCAATAAAAAGCTAGTGGAAGTAATCACTAGTCCCGATGAAATTCAAACAATTCTGAAAGATTTTCATAATTCTGCATTCGGCGGGCACCAAGGGGTAAAACTTATAAGCGGGTTCGTAAAAAATATTGGTGGCGACACATGCTAGAAGACATCAAGGGATACATTAAACGATGTAAAAAATGTCAAACAATGAAATGATGATAACCGACATCGCTAAAAAGCATTTCGAAAAAGTGTATTTAGATATCGTCGGGCCTTTGGAAAAATCGCATTGTGGTAATCTTTACAAATTAACCTTTCAGGACAATTTGACCTAATTCTTAGATTGCTATGCAATACCAAATGCAGAGGGCCAAACTGTAACACAAGTAGTCTTTGATCAGATCATCACCCGTTACGGAATACCTAAACAGCTAGTCACTGATCAGGGAACCAACTTTCTCAGTGACGTATTCAAAGGGCTGGGTAAACTACTGAAAATAAGGAAATTGCAAACATAAGAGTACCACCCACCAAAATAAACAAGTTTAATAAAAAATACAAAATTTTTTATATGTAATTATTAAACAAAAAAAAAGAATTCAGATATAAATAGTTTTTCTAGGTATAAAAATAAAAGCCAAATTTGAGTATTTATTATGCTATTAGTAATTATTAAAGAATAAAAATTGTAGTCTTAAAAAAAAAACAAAGAATAGAGTAAGCTTTTATCACTTTTATTGAATATTTTTTTTATACCAACAAAAAAAAAATTTTGTCAAAAAATAGATAAGCCATCAAAAAACAAAACCGCGATAATGAAAAAACACCTGTACTTATTTTTTAATTTTTATATACTCCATTACTCTTAAAATTTATTAAAAGACATTTAAAAAAAAAAAAAAAAAAAAAAAACAAACAACATCTACAAAATGTTGAAAAATAGCAAACACAAATGTTCCGTCAACCATCCCCAATGCTCTTTACATTTTGCTCAATACTAAATAATTATTCCTCTTCTAAGAATAATTATTTGTTAATGGGTGGATGGTCTTGTTACACAATATAAGCCGAAAACAAAAATTCTGTCGCACGTTTCGTGCATTCCAATGATATGTGAGTCCCAGCCAAACTTCACGTAGTCTAGATTGTGTAAATGAAGTGCGATCACGCAGTCTAGACTTTGTAAGTGAATATCATCGTTTCGCGTATCTACGAAACAATGGGAGCTGCAATCATGCAGTTTTTTTGTACTTTTGGACTCCAGAAGTTTGGGTTGGAATAATTGACGGAACAGAGTGTGATATAGTTCGGTGCGGTTTTGTCGCATTTTGATTCGGGTGTAAATAAAGCAAAAACCGTGTGCTTAAAAAGTAAACCTAAATTATACAATCTTTCTTCTCAAGATAACAAACTTATAGATATCTAAGTTAATTGCTTAATAAATAATAAATAAATAAGTAAATAAAAAGTTTATTAACTAAAAGTGTTTTCAAATAAATGGATTATAAAAACGTAAACAAAGTTAACATTAACAATACTTGAACAGCGATGCAAAGAAATTACAAGCAATAAATATAAACAAGTTAGTAACAAGCTCCGCGGACATTCTCTCTGAAGCAATAACTTTAACACCAACTTTAACATCATTGGATAAGATGGTAAGGCGATTCTGGGAAACAGAATGCAATGATGTTCCTGTCACTACAATGAGCAAAGAAGAGCACGAATGTGAGAAACACTTCAAGGAAAATACAAAACAAGACTCAAATGCCATCTGCTGAAACTGGATAACTTTGAACTAAGAAAGTTCTGCGAAACCACCCATAAAAATTGGAGAAGATCCCAGAAGAGCACAAAGAGCAGCTTGTCACTTTTCATCAATCAGAAGTGTTTAAGTCGTTAGGATTGATCTGGGATCCCTCTTCCGATTCATTTAGGTTCAAGTTTGATTTTGATGAGAATGACAAGTTATAGGAACGAGTGTGCAAACGTTTTGTACTGGCTGATCTTGCCACGTTATTTGATCCATTAGGACTACTTGGACCTGCAATAGTTCTTGGAAAGCTGTTTTTGCAGGAATTATGGAAAACAAAATCGTCTTGGAATGACCAACTTCCCTAGGAGCAAGCCAATGCAAGCAATTTTCCATGTTAAAGGAGCTTAGCATTCCACGTTATGCGTCCCGTCCCCGCAGCGATATTGAATTGCACGCATTTTCGGACAGCAGCCTGAATACCTTTGGGTTGTGCGTATATCTCCGATCGGTTGATAACAAGGGGAACATGCATTCACAACTGCTATGCTCAAAATCGAGAATTGCTTCCCTTAAAGCTATATGATGTTATAGCCCGACGGCAAGGTGCTGTTCTCATGGTTGAGTAAGTATCAAGGCTGCTGCAAGTGTTGACGTGCGAGATTAAGAAGGTATGTTATAACACTGATTCTACCACCGTAATAGCATGGATAAGATCACAATCCTACACATGGGAGACTTATGTTGCAAATAAAGTTGCGAAGATCCAAGCAAACATGGATATTAAACAAAGGAGCTTTATAAAGGGGAGCGGTAATCCTGCTGATATGGTGTCCAGAGGAGTAGACCTTTACACCACTCTAGTTTAATGGCCCATACTTTCTCACAGAGGATGACAAATTATGGGAGGCCATGAAGTATGTTGTTCCAGAACACATTCCAGAACGTAAAACCAGGTCCGTGTTAATAGCATCAATAGCTGAAAACGAAAATTTAATTGAATTAATCAATCATAGAAATTCTTTCTATTCACTACAAAAAATATTAGCATACTGTTTTAGATTTTATAGTAATTGTAGAAAGCATAAGTCACTTAGAAATGGAGGCCGGCTAATAGTGGAAGAACTTCAACGTGGCACATATTTTATTAAGGTAAATATTCAAAGACATGCATTTTCAGATGACTACCGTTCCCTGCAGAGAGGTGCAGATGTGCCTAAAGGCTCTTGTATAGCATCACTGGCACCGTTTTTTGATGAAAAAACTAAGCTAATAAGAGTCGGCGGCAGATTGAAAAATGCATCAGTTTTGGATGATGCCAAACACCAAGTGCTATTACCGAAAAATAATGCCATAACCAAATTGCTTTAAATCACCAAACGGATCTGCGAAATGCATTTGCATCCGATAACACCCAGTCTGCTATCAATGCAACATGTTTGGAAAATGGCATAAACTGGAAGTATATTCCGCCTCGATCCTCTCATTTTGGCGGTCTATGTGAGGGTTCTGTAAAATCCGCTAAGACTCTCCTAATTCGCCTTCTCCGGGAGGCGTCGCTGACATACGAGGAATTGCTGACAGCGGTCATACAAATCGAAGCAATTTTAAACTCGCGTCCGCTCACACCTATGAAGCCGGATCCAATTGACTTAAAAGTTCTTGGTTGGCTGAAACCGGCCCGCGGTGAGGATGCACTTTCACCAGTAGTTGGTTTATTGTGCTGCCGATGTGTAAGGGTGGGTGGGTCACCCTCTTACTCCTTATTATGAAGGAGCCTACCTTAGCCGTAAAGGCATTGTTTAGATCACTTAGATCGTTGAACAGGTGTGGCCTTTCTAATGTTGGCAAGTGCGTGGCACGACTATCAGTCACCTCCTATGCTCAGTCTATGCTCAGTAATGATCGAGTCAGATTCAACGTTGTTGAAAGCTTCCTCTATATCTTTGATTGAGAGAGATTTTTCGATAGAGTAAACTATGTTGTGCAATGCCGTTTCAACAGATTTCCCTTTTTGGTAGGCGTGTTGTGACTTGGATAGTAGGGTGCTATCCATGGTGGTTTTAATATGTGAGTCTAGGATTCTTTCCAGAATCTTGAGAAGGAAAGACGTTAGGCTGATTGGTCTAAGGTCTTTCGGGAGGATGTGCGATGTTTTGCCTGTTTTGGGTATAAAGACTACTCTAACCTCAGTCCAGGCATTGTTTCCAGTTTCAGACAACCTCTCAGATACAGGACAGGCCATGCGCTATTATACTCCCGCAAGAATCTGTGCGGGAAAAATTCCATCTGGTCCCAGGGATTTGAAAGGATCAAAGCTGGTCACTGCCCATTTCAATTTGTCTTCGCTGACGAGTTCAGGAGGTGGCACCGTGCGTACAGCGTTTGTCAGAGAGGGCCATCGCTAGAGACGGTCGTGCAGCCGGGAAAGTGAGTGTACATTAGTAGATTGAGCGATGCTTCATCTGATTCTACCTTTCTTGTTGTGATAGGACAAGATTCATTGAAAACTAAGTTAAGGGCGGAGGTTAGAACAGTGGTAAGCTTAATTAATTCCAATTGTGTAGTTGGTGGTGTGTGTACACAGTTGAATAGCTTAGCGGAGAGGATATGTTATGTTTCGTCCAAATAGTACTCTTTCGATTGCGAAAAACTGATGGTATGATTTTAAAGTTTGTTTCTAATTCATATTCCAGATAGCTATGATCAGAGAACGAGTGACTGTCAGATACAGTCCAGTTATGAATTGCTTGATAAAGGGTTTGGGAGGCAAATGTTACATCTAGTACTTCTTGCCGAGTTTTAGTTATAAAGGTGGGACTATTTCCCCTATTGCACACTACTAGGTCGGTGCCAACTAAGTATTCAAAAAGGGAATCACCTCGGGTGTTGGTGTCGGTGCTACCCCATAGTTCGTGGTGCGAATTGGTGTCGCACCATAGCACAATAGCTTCTCCTTTCCTCCTCGCCTCTTTTACCATCGTTTTAATCTCTTTTGATGGGGCGGATTCGGGGTCATCAAATGGTAGGTAGACCGAAGCTAGCCAGATGTTGCCGGTTTCAGTTTTCAGCAGTGTTACTGCCAGGTCGTTCGTGCTGCGGTGAGGTAGAAAAGTTAGATTTAGCGAGGATTTAGCAAGAATGCAAGCTCGAGTGTTACCTGCACTCTTTGCATGGTATATAGTGTAGCCTAAAGCCCTCAGTCCCATGGGTCATCTCTTATCCAAGGTTCTTTCATTGAGGCGGAGTCTTAGGTGTGCGGATGCTAGAGTGGAATGATGGAGGTTAATCTGTACTAGTTTGAGCATCATTACAATCTAGTACAGACCTCTCCACAACGGTAGCATCCAGGTCCTCGGGTGATGATGGTTCATCATCTGGTGCCGAGATGCAGGGAAGCAGATGTCGCCAGTATGGAAGGACCGGCAGCGTTGCTGCGGTCCGAAACAAAGAGACTCACCTCTACTTCTTGGGTTAGGGAGATGACCAGTGAGCGGGCGGTCTTCTTTGAATCATCCGGTTTCTTAGAGCTCGGTGTCTCTTCGATGAACTTCCAGTCCTTGACTGGAAGGTCCGGATTCTGGTATGTTAGCAGACCTTTCATTTTGGCGGGCTCGCTGGGTTCCGTTGGAACCCGGCTTCGTGCCTTTGGCCTGTGTGGTATTTGGCCACGGTCTACTGCCTTGAGCTTGGCACCTGGCCAAATTTCACCTATGCTGCCGATGGCAGCAGTGATTAAACTGACCGAATGTTGGTCGTCGCAGGCTATGAGCTTGAGATAGCCTTGGTGCCAGCAAGCAACTTTGAAGGTAGGAGGAGAGCTAAAACGTGTAGAGATACGCTCGCTACGCTCATCGTTCGTAAAATCCACTATCGCGACGATGAGACTGTTGCACAGGAAACTGAAAATTCAATATAACTCGACTTTAGCGTCTCAGAGAGGGTATTGGAACACGTTGGGTTTCTGATCCTCTATGAGACGTTGGACTCCTCATCTGCGGATCTGCGCCTTTTGGGTGCGGTCCCTGTCGCAACTACGGACTTGCTCCCAGCCTGGTTCATTGAAAAGCCCTTACTCATGGGCACTTCTTAATTGGAGCACCACTTACAACTTCATCTGAAACCGACGTTGTGGACAGCAAACTAAGCAGTCTGAAAAGATTCTGTCAAATCCAATACATCCAACAAGCATTTTGGAAAAGATGGTCGTGTGAATATCTGCATCTTCTTCAACAAAGAATGAAATGGACTCACACATCAACAAATCAGGATTCTAGCGCTATGGTGGTACTTGAGGAAGTAAATATTCCACCAATGAAACGGAAACTAGGACGCGTAGAAGAGGTTGTAAAGGGTAGCGATGGCTTAATTCGCGTAGCTATGGTTAAGACACAGAATGGCATATTCAAATGAGCCATACAAAATTTGTGCCCGTTGTTCTTGCCAGAAGCGTCTAAAGCAGATACTGGTCATCAGGACTTAGGAAATAGAAATCGGCACCTTTTCAGAAGCTGCAAGAAATCTTATTGGACGTACTGTTAGATTTAAAGCATGCAAAAATAAATCCCCAAATATTAACACCACATCAACTTGCCGAACAAATAATGTTGATTAGAGCACATCTTCTAACTAAGCTGAAGGAATCAATAATGCACTTATACAAAGTGGCATTAGAGTACGAATTTTAGTCTTTGAAATGCGTCTACCACTAGCAGACACTTCGGAATTGCAATTGTTCAATTTGGTGCCAATTCCAATTTTACAGCATCGCTACAATTATTGAATTGAAATAGCTACACCATTTTTGGCAATATCACCTACCAGAGATGAATATTTTCCAATGTCCGAATTGGACTTAAGTTCATGCCGGACTCCCTCACTTCACCACTTTCTTTGCAAAAAATTACATCCCACATACAACAAGCAAGCTACTGCAAGCAGCTGTGAAATAGCCTTGCCGAAACATAGAAATAATGCATTGCACGAATGCAAGCTGCGGTAAATACCAGCTGAAGATTATTCGAAACCGCTAAAGAATCCTAATCAATGGATATTTTCTACAGGATCTCGCATAACAGGTCATCTAATATGCAAGGAGCGTACAGAGAGCCTATCTTTGAAAGGAAACAGTCTACTAGAGTTTAAGGAACCTTCCATGCTGAAATTACCAACATTGTCCAATAAAGGAGAATTGGAATACAACGATACTCTAACCATTAAGAGTTCATTCATTCCCAATACCAATTTAGACACCTGGATAATAGCAAATTCCACATCAAGCAATGGCATGCCGCCCAATGTGACTCTAGGCTTTAACAATTCAGAAGAATTACAAAACCTTTCTGCGGAAATAAATGACATAGAGCATCAGAGCATTGAATTTTCGAATGGCCCCAACGCCCATGACTATCATCATTACACACTGAACTATTTACTGCTCTCTGGGATAATCATCATCTACCGACGAAGACGCCAGCTGAAGAGATCAGCATCCGTTAATGCTACTCCCAAACCTTGGCCACGCAGAAAGCCTTCATCCAGATTTGAAGTCGAGGAAGATAACTTAGTTTAGAAGTTAAGATTTATTTTAGAGGTTAAGAACCCTATAAAGGGGGGAATATGTGTAATGTAAAGTAATATAAGAATAAGTTCAATTAGTGTAAGGGAAAATGAATCAAAAACGAACTGTCGTTATTATAATTAATTAATTTTATTTGGCGGACTAGCCATGTGCTTCTCCGTCGACAACCAAAGTAAAAAAGAAAGCAAGATTACAAAAAGAGAATGTAAGAAGCGAAAAAGACAAGTAGAATGACGACAGCAGCCAACATCTAAATTTCTCTAATTAAGTCAGAGCAGCCAACTGCAATCAAAAGGCGTCCAGGGATGATATGATCGTAGACATCCTGCCCGGTCGAACCACCCGGTTCGAAAGTGTCTGCGTCCAGGAGGAGACAAAGCTTCTGCACTGCCCGGCTACATGTCCCATGTGCTGTTCTGAGAGTGACGTTTCGGACCAGTCCGTTGTTGCCCGGATGAACTTCCATAACTCGTCCCAGACGCCAATGAGTCGGAGGTAGATTCTCTTGTCGCACGACGACAATATCACCCACCCTGATGTTGCCTTGCCGCCGCTGAACGTCGACAAGTACTCCTCACTCCATCGTTGCCAAAACTGCTGGTGTACCTGTCGTAACCACTGCCATCGTTTCATGTAACTTATCGGGATATCGTCGACCTTGGCGTCTGGTACGGCAATAGGCGGGGCTCCAATGAGGAAATCTGCTGGCGTCAATGCAAACTTGTCCTCCGGGTCATCATAAAGCGGCGTCAGGGGGCGGGAATTGAAGCAAGCCTCAATTCTTACTGCCAACGTCTGAAGATGATTGTGCCAAAGAACTTGCGTGCCAACTAGTCTTACCAGATGGTACTTCGCTGACTTAACAGCGGCTTCCCACAATCCACCCTGATGTGGGGCACTGGGAGTGATAAAGTGCCACCTGGTTCCCCTGTCAGCTAAGGATTGTTGACTATACTCACTATAATAAGCTGCTAGGTCCTCCTGGAGCAAACGGTTAGCCCCCACGAACGCTGTGCCATTGTCGCTGTATAAGTCTAGGCATGGGCCCCGTCTGCTTACAAAGCGTGTAAAGGCATCCAAAAATGCTGGCGCTGAAAGGTCTTCAACCACCTCTATATGAACCGCCTTCGTTTCCAAACAAATGAAGATTGCGAGATAGGTCTTGATTGTAGTACGAGACCGTTTCGTTCCAATGCGTAGGGTGAATGGTCCGCAATAATCTACTCCTGATGCTAGAAAAGGCCGCGCAGCAATTACCCTTTGTCTAGGTAACGAAGCCATCTGTTGCGAAAAAGTGGCCGCTCGATGACCTCAACAAACAATGCAATTGTTTCGATAACTCCGAACTGCCTGCCTACCATTTAAGACCCAATAGCGATTTCGAAGCGTCTGAAGCATGAGCTGGGTGCCACCATGCAACGTATTGTCATGAACTTGCTTGATCAGCAACCGCACCAGTGCACCGTTCCTTGGTAGAATAATAGGGAATCGCTGATCATCAGAAATAGATGCTTTGTTGAGTCGCCCACCGACTCGTAGAATACCATCTCCGTCTAGGAAGGGATTGAGCGGAAGCAAACGACTCGAACTCGGCAGACCACCACCGCTGCGGATCTGATTGATTTCCGATGTGAAAACACCTCCTTGCTCCGTCCGGATGATCGCTATAAGAGCATCGTCTATCTCTTCCTTAATAATAACAGCTCCTCGTCGGTGACGTCGGTTTGGGCACCAACGTAGCATGTATGCAACCGTATGTAGCAGCCGTGAGAGTGAACTGAAACGCTCACTGAGTGGTATAAGCTGTCCGTCTAAGCGTCGTGTCATAATCTCCACTGAGGCAACTAACGAGAGCGCTGCTACCTTGACTTCGTACTGTACTTGTACGAGCTCATCCTGGCTAAGAGTATCTCCGACCGGTAGTGGAAGTGGACCGTCCCTCATCCAGTCCGGGACATGCCACCACAAACGATGGCCCAACAGTTCTTCTGCCCCTATGCCTCGGCTCGCACAATCAGCGGGGTTCTGGGCTGATCTCACGTGAAACCATCTATCTGGTGCAGTAAGCTCCTGAATCTGACGAACTCGATTGGATGCATACGGTTTGAGAGCGGAGGGCTGTTTGCGTAACCAGCACAAAACTATCCTTGAGTCCGACCACAAATAATAATTGGCGTCCATCAATCCCAAAGCCTTGCGAACACTGTCCAACATCATGGCCAAAAGATGAGCCGCGCAGAGCTCCAGTCGAGGAATCGTGGCCCCAGTGAGTGGGGCTACCTTGGTGCGAGCGGTCAGTAGTGAAACCTGTACACTGTTGTCGGAGCCAGTTGTTTTGGTGTAGATTACGGCAGCATAGGCCCGGGAGCTAGCGTCACAGAATCCATGCAGAGTCGTAGTGTTTCCTCCTTGCATACCCAACCAGCGGGGTACTCTGACGCGATTGAGAGCATAGAGGCCGCTCCGAAATTTCACCCACGCTTGGTGGTGAAAGACCACAGAGTCTGGATGAATATCTTGCCACTGATTACCACAGGTGCCAGTAGACCGGTCGGGTCAAATAGTTGTGCCACCGCATTGAGCACTCGTCGTTTGGTTTGAGTTCTAATCTGCTGCTCTTGTTCCACGTTGAAGAAGAGCTCATCTGCTACTGGGTCCCAGCGTAACCCAAGCACAGTCGCAATAGGAGAGTCGATGATAAGCTCTGCGGAAGAAGAACGGTTACCAGTTATATGACTAATTACCTCAATGGAAGTCGAATTCCATTTCCTTAACTTAAAGTGGCCCTTCGAGAGAATTTTGTTGACATTGTTGGCTAGTTGCACTGCTTCCTTAGTACTGCAGCAACTAGTTAATAAATCATCCACGTAAAACGAGGACAAAATCGCGTTTTGCGCCTCACAAGCCTGCTCCTGATCGACCACACAGTCGGAATTGTCGTGAGCACACTGGTGTAGGGCACGTACGGAGTTGTAAGGGCTGGACGCCATGCCATATGTGACCATTGTCAATCGAAAGACAGCTATATCATCTGTTGGAGATTCTCGCCAGAGAATCCGCTGGAAGTCTCTATGTTTCAGAGTCACCAGCACTTGCCGAAACATTTTTTCCACATCTGCGGTGAGTGCTACACAATAGCGACGGAATCGGAAAATAATATTAACCAATGAGTCCTGGATGGTCGGTCCGACCAATTGGATGTCATTCAGTGAGACACCATTACTACTGCGCGCTGATGCATTAAACACCACACGGAATTTATCAGTGACCGCGTGATGAGGGATGTAATAGCAATTGCGTAGATGCGCCGATTTATCGACAACCTCCATATGATTGAGTGCGCTGTATTCCCTCATGAAAGCAATATATTTCTCCCTCATCTCATCGTTGTTCGCCAATCGCCGTTCTAGAACGCGAAACTGTCGCAACGCATTTCTGAATGAATCTCCCAGCTCCTCTGCGTTGCTACGAAATGGTATATGCACCGTGTACCTACCGTCTTCTGTGCGCGAGTGTGTAGCAGTAAATATGCGTTCACACCAGCGATGCCAGATGTGGGGAAATTTCCCCATTTTGGGGAATTTTTGAGTTAATGGGGAAAATGGGGAAAAATGGTCTTCAAATGGGGAAAAAACCGGTGTCACACAAAATGTTAATTTCACATAAATATTAAAAAGCATTACACTAATAATTAGTTTCCAACTAAAAATGAAAAAAGAAATTAACTTGTTTAAGAAACTCAAGCGGTTGA
The DNA here is from genome assembly GCA_949716465.1 of Chalcosyrphus nemorum. Taxonomy (NCBI): domain Eukaryota; kingdom Metazoa; phylum Arthropoda; class Insecta; order Diptera; family Syrphidae; genus Chalcosyrphus; species Chalcosyrphus nemorum. The sequence continues at coordinate 38,531,334 of OX454334.1, forward strand.
ATGTTAAATAAATTTCGAGCTGAACACAACCTACAATATCATATCTCACTGACTTCAACCGAATCGAAATCAACTGTCAAATGCACAGATTTGCACATTCAAGTTTTCACAAGAAAGTTTCTCCGTTGCTATTGTGTTTATACCCTATCCCAAGGGTATATTAAGTTGGATACATAGTTTGTAACATAGAGAAGTATTACAGTTAGACCCATTAAAATATATGTATATATAAATGATCAGCATCACTAGCCGAGTCGATTGAGCTATGTCCGTCCGTCTGTGTGTCACAAGTTTTTGGGCCTTACATTTTGAGCTAGATCGATGAAATTTTTGTATACAAGGTCCTCGCAGAAGTAAGCAATACAAGTGTAAAAAAGTGGGCGTACTTTTCAAAAAACTTACTTTTTTCAGTATTTTTATGAAAACTTCTTTAAGCACATAGGTAGATATTTTTCTACCCGACATATACTCCATACAAAGTATACGGCCACTCCCACGTTTTAGGGGCGTTTTTGTCCAAAAACTGATTTTCGACAGCACCTTTTAGGAACAAAATACAGTATATGTTGAATATTTTTTGAAATCTGGCCACTACCACGCCCAGTTATTGAGAAAATTCGTATTTTGGAGTCATTTTATAAGATATTTGAAAAAAGTTGCTTAAGCACCAATATACGGTGGAAGAAGAAGCTAAGGGTATAGGAAAGGGATAGGGTATCAAACGATGCGCTCCAGAAGGATTGTAGCATTTTCATATGTTTTAATTACTATTTTTGTTTCAACATTATTATTTTTGTTTTTGTTTTAAATTATTCTTTTGAAGTCATTAATTGTATGTTACAAAAGAATTAAAATGGGGAAAAAACGCTTACTGAATGGGGAAATTTAAGAAAAAAATCCCCAAAAATGGGGAATTTCATCAAAAAAAAATCTGGCATCACTGGTTCACACCCATGATCTACTACCTCAGTGTCAATCACCTCCTCTAGTTTCCAAAAACTACGGATCAGCTCCTCCAAACGTATATCCTCATCATTAACCCGTGCGCAGAAAGATTGCGGGATGGACGTCGAGCTTGCAGATGATGCTGGACCAAACACCATCCAGCCTAAGCGCGTTAGCTGTGCATGGGGTGCGTTATTTTCTCCATGGATAACTTCGCCTTCAACTATAAGGCCCCATACATCCGCGCCAATGAGAACATCTATGCTGCCAGGTGTAGTGAAATGTTTGTCCGCTAATCGTAGACCATCCAAATGTTGCCACTGCTTACTGTCTACTTGTACCATTGGAGTTACTGAAGTAATTGCCGGAAGTACGAGTGCATGGATTTTTAATTCAAACTCAGAGAATATAGATCGGAGCCCGAGCAGGACGCTGCCCTTGGTTCGAGTATGATTAAGACCCCCGATTCCTTCCACTGTTGCGTCAAATTAAGTTCTGCGAAGATTCAACTGATTAGCCAAACGATCAGTAATAAAACTTACCTGCGACCCAGGATCGCAGAGGATACGAGCCAAGCGCTGTTCTGCGTTTTCCCCGCAGACGAAAGCTTGCGCTGTTGCAAGCAGGACTGTTCGGTCGGTTAGTCAGGCTGAGGACCTCGTTGTTGCTGAGGCAATGACTGGATGTAACTGAGGTTCCATTGCTGGGACATCTGCTGACTGCAAACTGGTAAAAGGCTGGGGACGAACGGCTCCACAGAACATCGTGTTGTGCTTCTGACCACACTGTCGACATCCACCGGAGGGACACTGCTTGGAGGTGTGTCCAATCTTTAAGCAATTGAAGCATACACTGGAAACTTTAAGAGCTGCGAAGCGCTGTACGGGTGTCATCTCAGCCAATAACTGGCATCGCGTAGCACGATGTGGACCCTGACAATGCGGGCATTTTCCTTCGCTAGAGGTAGTCAAATGGGATCGGACAGGCGCGTGTCTACGTGAATGTTGTGGCGTAGAAGTCTCTGCACGATAAGGTGCACGTAGAATATCGGTGGTAAGACTTTGGGCTCGCTTCTCTACGAATTTGAGTAAATTCGACAAGCGCGGAATATCATTGGTGGAGCAAGCCATACACCAATCACGCTGCGTGAGGAGGGGAAGCTTTGCCACAACTATTGGCACGGCTAAAGCATCCCATTCGTCTACCGGTACCTTCATAACCCGTAACGATCTCAGCGACTCTGACACCGTGTCCACAATTGTAAGAAGAGACTTCGCTGTTTCGTCTGTGGCGCCTTTCATGTTGAGGAAACGGGACACATGGATCTCGGCTAACTGCTTTGGATTATCAAAGCGATCCTTTAGTGCCTGCCATAGCTCCTCATAGCCACCGGAATACATTCCACCTATGAGAGGTACCTTTGTAGAATCAACCGCTTGTCGCAGCTTTCCGAGCTTGTACGTCTCTGAACAATCCGTCGTGTGCACTAACGTTTCGAAGGTATCCCTAAATGAGAGCCAATGATGCAATGAGCCATCAAACGAGGGAATCGCTACCGGGTCCAAACGCATCTCCACCCTATGCGTCGACATATTAGCGGTGTACGACTCCTTGATACCCGAGGGAGTACCGACAGAGCATCTGTTGCGAGTTGGATCTGGTGGATAGTCATCAGTTGCAACGTTTGTTGGAAAAGATTCAGCGTCTTGTGCGCGTGTGGGTGCTTCAGGCGTGGAGGATTGAATTTGCAACAACCTTCGATTGAGCAGAATACACGTCGAATTATAGTCGTCTTCTACCTGTACCCAAAGCTGATCATGAACAGCTAACTCGTCATCTGCAGCTGTAGCAACCAATGCTTCATGGTTACAGACAAATCGCGTATAGTGCCCCGCTATGGACTTGAGTTCCTGCTGCACCTGAGCAACATCGGCCGAATTGAGGTTAGCCCCTGCCACGCGCTCGTGGGCACGCCGTATGGCATTGACAGCGGCCGTCAGCAAGTTGAGCTCAGCTATGTGTAGCACCAGCACGAAACCAACTATGTATCCAATTTGGGAACACTTCTCCGAAGATGAATTCAACAATTGTTGAATGAATATTTGCGAAGCGTATTGGTACCTTGCAGCGATGTAGACGAATAGTCCAAAATTTCGCTCAGCGCGGATTTCCAAAAAAAAATTCTACTTTACCAAAAAAAATGTATTTATTCCTCACAGGAGGCACCAAAAATGTAGGGAAAATGAATCAAAAACGAACTGTCGTTATTATAATTAATTAATTTTATTTGGCGGACTAGCCATGTGCTTCTCCGTCGACAACCAAAGTAAAAAAGAAAGCAAGATTACAAAAAGAGAATGTAAGAAGCGAAAAAGCGAAAAAGACAAGTAGAATGACGACAGCAGCCAACATCTAAATTTCTCTAATTAAGTCAGAGCAGCCAACTGCAATCAAAAGGCGTCCAGGGATGATATGATCTTAGACAATTAGCTCAGTTCTTATTTCCCAAATAATTATTTTACATTTGTCATTCTAATTCGCACGTAATTCTAGTTTAACTGCACATTTAGCATATAAGTCAAATTTCACTTGTACACAAGGTATGTCGAGCGTGAGAATCCTAATTTTCTTATAAGTCCATGCACCTCGAATTTCAAGATAACAAGTCTGGATAGAAAAGTTTGATTCCCACGCTCAGCGATCGCTTGTTCTTTGGGTACGTTATGATCAGAATAATTTTTTATCATTCTGTTCAATTGTGAGTGTTCGGCAGTTCAGCCAGACCCCCTAACATAGTAAGAATAAAATTTGTATTTCATAAATTTCCTAGTTTTTTCTCGTTCCACTCAAAATAAAATTGTCTTATTATAGTCAAACACCACAAGAAAAAGGAACCACTTTAGGTACCCTTGCCGATGACACTGCCATTTTGGCAACAGGCAAAACTATCGACCAAACAACCGAAAAGTTGCAAGAAGCATTGAATAGGGTGAATTAATGGACACAAGTTTGGCGTATCACGCTCAACGAAACTTAATCTGTTCATGTAAATTTTATCTATAGAAAAATCAATAATTTACCTATCTTTGTCAACTCGGTTCAAATTCTATTTGCAAATGAGGCTAAATACCTCGGCATTACGCTTGACGCAAAATTGAAATGGAAGACGCATGTGAAAAAAAACGCAAAGAACTAGTTACTTGGGAAGTATTCAGAACTTAGTATACATAACAAACTGCTTTTATATAAGCAAGTGCTTAAACCGGTCTGAACGTATGGTATACAACTCTTTGGTTCTACAAAGAAAACCAATTAAAATATTAGATTAGATTAATCAAGATTAGATTAATATTTATTTATTTCTTTCTTATAATTAACAATAACAATTCAAAAATAAAGATAATTCAAATAATAATTCACAATAACAATATAAGAAAGAAGGTGACATTCTGTATTTAGATACAAGTAAAAAAAATAGAGTTGAATGCCACATCAATGCGTTAAGGAAGTGAGACTTAGTGTTGTTCCAAGGAGGCAGTGGTGTCGTGGTCGAGTAGAGAGAATTTACCCGGGAGCAGATGGGGAAGTACTAAGTAAAAAGATTTAAAATTGCGCCTTCATACTTAGTACTTTTTTCTTTTCTTTTCTCAATAGATGTTAGTCTTTTAACGTTAACATTTTGGATCACCTTTCTCTCGCCAGCCGCGACAAAATGTTTTATATTTTTTTTTTATAATTCTGTGTTAAGGTTGATAAGGAAAAGTTTTTGGGAACAAATTAGAATCTGATTCTTAATGATGAAAATTACAAATAAAAGGCAGTTTCAAGTTTTGATTGCCTTTATTTATTGCACGAACCTATTTTGTAAATAGTATTTGCTTTAACTATTTCATATAAAAACTTACTTTGTTTCTGGTAATTCAAATGATTTGCCTTTGTCCGCAGCGTTTTTCTATTTAAAAGTAACAATTTTTTGTGGCTGACATTTTCCACGTCTTCGCTACACTTACGAAATGCTCAATACTTAGCATATTTTGTTTATGGTTATTATTCTTATTCATTTCTGTTCCACTTCTTCAAAATACAATTTTTATTTGTATGCTGTCAAAAGTAATAAAAAAAATGTGTGCCGGCTGTCGAAAAAAATCGAGTACACGGGTAGTCGGTCGAAAAAGCTGTGTAATCTAGATTTTCATCGACCCGACTTGAGTCTTTTTCGACTCCCGACAAATGTAATTGGGGTGATGAATTCAGTGATATCGAATCCCATTTCATTTCACAAACTAAGACTATCCGAGAATCAGAAACTATCCGAACATTTTGAAGATTCGGATAATGTTTGAACCACTAAAACTAATCGCTAGATTTTGCCCATGAATCTTCGCCAATTTCATCGTCACAAAGAGTTGTATTGTATATCATTAGTTGTATTTTAATCTTCTGGAAGGAGCAGTAAACAATCAGCTTTGGTTTCGATCGCTACTTTCTGAGACAACTTATAAATGGATCAGAACTAGAAAGAAATCATTTGGCGGTATCTATATTGCAATACTTTTTAGAGAAATTCGTGGCATAATTAAGCCGTGGGGTCTGTGAGTTTAAATTTCATTAGTACGTAGTACACACCTTAGTTTCTTTTTAATTGCATATTAGCCGTGCTTAAGTTCCAATTTGCATGTATAATAACAAAACCTATATCCACTTGAGTTAGCCGGGATAATTATCGCCGCTTGTGAAAAAGCTCGGATAAAAACAATGTTTCCAGATAATATTTTCTAAAAAATGTCATAAAATTCATCCGTAAATTCATTTATTTGACAAAAAAAAATTTAAAAAACATCAAATCATTGAAAATGGCGGAGGAAGGTAAAACAAAAATTATTAACTGAACAAAAACTGTATTTTTTTTTTTCAATTAGCAAAGGCAAGACATGGACACGAGAGGAGACGCGGGGGCTGCTAACATTTGACACGAAAGAAAAATATAAAAGAATTTAATTCTATTTAATTTTCAATTTTGTAATAAATTCTGTCACAAATATCATTAATGTAATTACAATGTATTTGTGCTGCCAAGTTTTTATGATGAACTAGCATGACTCAGAATTACTCCGTTTTGGCCGTAACAGTTGGTCACCAATATGTCATACGCTTTGACATAGTTGATTTTAATGTAACGCAGGTTTGACTGAACATTTAAGCTTTGAAATTTACTACCTAATTATTAATCGAAACGAATTCATTGATAGATATTTATATAAGTACATAATAGCGCGCATACAAACAAACAGTCATATATCGACAACCCCAACGCCAACTATGTCATGTAAAATGCGAATTTCCTACATTTTCTTTCTCTATAAACCTAAAATACAGAAATACGAACAAAATAAAAAAAATAATCATGAAAATCGGTCCAGCGGTTATCGAGCTATAACGTCATCGAACTTCACTACGAGGGAATTATATATATAGAAGACTATTAAGCACCATATTAAGGTCAGATCCATGCACTAAGATTTTTTACATGGCTGGAGTAATAGGGTACCCAGCGTTACCTTTCGGACCCTTTAGGGTCAAATTGACCACTTTTTAATGCATCGGACCCTTGGACCCCCCTTTTCGAAAATCATCGAAATTTGACCCTTTTTCAAATATACGACCCTTTTTGGACCCTTTTTGCGAATTGGCTCAGAATTGACACATTCATTTCTCATTTAACCGATTTGTGTTGATGTGTTTGTTCCAACGCCAAAAAAATGTACATTTACTCGCCCTTTGAACAGATGCATACATTAAAGTAGTAAGTGCTTTTTGTTTCGCATACCTATAGAATAGAAAGTTTAGGAATTCCATTCCGAAGAATTCAATGTAAACACAGTCAAAATCACTTATAACGACTATATTCTTCGGTCCCTTAAAGGTCTTTAAAACCGATTTTGACTGAATTGAAATCATAACTTTATATTTCTTGCTCTTTTTTTTTTAGAAAAGTAAAAAGAAAAGTAAATAAGGCAGGTATTATTTGGTTCTTTAATTTTATATGCGCCCCTTTTATTTCGGCAGGGACCCTTTTCAGGACCATTTCCGAAAATTCTCAGAGGTAACACTGAGGGTACCATGCGTAGAACTCGATATAAGGCCAAGCTGTATCCACAGTATGTACAACCCAATATGTGCCATATTTTTGCACCATACTAAATTGAGAGAAACCCCCTTCATAAAAATTGCATACTCGCCAGTGAATTTCCATTTGTATCTGACCTAGATTCAACAGCGCACCCTATTATATTGATGTACATTTAGAGTTACCAATGTCCGTTTTGTAACTCCTTCAGTTTTTTTCCTTCGGTTTCTATTGAGGAGCTTTTGGTTTTAGAGCTTTGGTAAAAGTTATTAGTTATACGTTTTACCGTGGCGATCTTATTTTCATCTGATATATTATTTCTTTTAGTGTGTTGAAAGTACGATAAAATGCAGCTACAAAATTGTAAGATGTTTTCTATTCTATTATATCTTTTGATGTTTTGCACTTTGTACGCAAACATTTTTCTCTCCCTTTGGGTTCAATTTTCAGTACGTTGAAAAATACATAAAATACGCAATAGGACGTTTACTTTTTACTTTCAAACAATGCAGTGAGTGAGTGATTTCAAATTCTGCAGCATTATTCTACACTATATGTTTGATCAATGAATTAGATTGACAGCTTTCAATATTTCAGTAAAAAGTTAATTGACAATTTTTGCATTTCAATGGATAAAAAATGAAACCTTTGCCGATTTGTCTCTCAAGAATCAACAAAAAATCCTCGAGGATGTCGCTAGTGTGCTTATATGCATAAATTCGGACAAAGATATTTTTGGCCAACAATGCTAATAAAATATTTCGGAACCAGGTCAAATTGCCCATCTTAAACGAAACACAGAAAAAGGGTATGTACTTATCTTTTATTGCTTAACTGCAGGAAGTGTTTTTAAACTGTCGAGATTTTTTAATGGTGATCTTTTTTAATTTCCTCTGCAATGTAAGTAGATAATTGTTTTTCTGTTTCCGTTTTCTTGTCCGTGTTTGTTTTTTATTTAAAAGGGACTCGGTCGACTCGGGAAACCCTTCCAAACCGCGCCTTTTATCTTAGCTCTTGGTGGTTTGGAAAAAAATAAATTTGTTTTATATTTTATATATAAAATAGTGCGCATGAGAGACAAACATCCGTACATAATATTCTTATACATCTCCACTGTACTGATAATTTATGATGGACAAAGTATAGAATGCGCGGAAACCTCAAGGGTTCGGAACCTCGAAAACGTAAGCCAAAACCTTAGAGGTGTACTGACAATTTATGTTGGACAAAGTATAGATTACGCCGAAACCTCAAGGGTTCGGAACCTCGAAAATGTAAGCCAAAACCTTAGAGGTTTGGAGAAATTTGACGAAACCACGAGATTTCGTTTGGTGTGTACATAGTATAACATATTCATTAAAAACGCGTTAATTTGTTCAATGGCCTACATCCACCTGCCAAAATGTTTTTGCTCATATTAAATCTATTTACCCCAATCTAAATTTAGATAACACAAAAAAAATTAAACAAATAACTTTTTTTTAATGCTTTTTATTTCTTTAATTCATGTATGCTTACATGCTAGACAAAAAATGCTTAAAACCAGCTTAACTAACTTAACTATCTTACTCTAACTTACTGGCCCTATGCGGGCGCTCTAAGATAAACTTAATACTTATTGCTATGTCTTTCGACTTAATAACAGTCTTATTTTTGTTTTACAAATTGAATTACATTTAAACTAAGAAAAATTATTTGTTTAAGAAAAAAAAAAACTTAGTGTCTGAACAATTTTTTATTTTCTTATTATATAAAACTTATACTACTTTAAAATAAATCTTAACTTATCTTATCTGATTGCATAATTAAATATGCACTTTTTATTTTTTATTTTTTTGGGTTTTGTGCTGTGTTGTGTGTTTTTTTTTTTTTTTTTTAATAAACAAAAGGTAGGAGCCTAGACACCCTAAGAACTAAGTAAGCCGGCCAGGGAATAATAAATATACAAATACATATGTATGTATGTATATATTGCGGCCAGCTTGCCATAGCGAGACCTAATCCGGATCGAAAGGGATCGACGAGGGAGCTCCTTCTAATAACCACCAGAAATGCTGGTGCTGTTTCACTACACCTTTCTTATCGCCTATTACCCTTTCATGGTACATTTTATTGGTGTAATAAGCCCCGAAGATCAGGTTATTCATCGAGGTCATTGCTCTTGCAATGTGCCTTCGAGTCATCTTGATCAGGAAATTATCCACACTTATCAGATTTGCCCTGTTGTATAAAACCTCATTGGAATAGAATTTTATGTACTGAGCCTCCGGTGTTCTGTATAAGTGAAGGCAAGCCCGCAGGCAGGCCCTCTCAAACACCCGAATCTTTTCCATCCTACTTGCACCCATGTTGAACCACACGGGACATCCATATGCGAGCATAGGCCGAATGAGGGCCATGTAGCAGATAACTTTCACCCTCGCATCGAGTTGGCTGCTGTAGAACAATCTCTTTGTGAGGGCGAAAGCCGCTCGGGCTCTGGCGAGAGCAGCATCTATATGTTTGTTAAAATTCAGATATTGGTCTAGCCAGAGTCCAAGGTATCTGACCACATTTCGACACGCAAGTGAATGACCGTGCTGTCCAACAATAGAGAACTTTCGCCAATTCTTTCTGGTATCCCTAGAGGCCCCAGACAATGGCGTTCTGAACAGAATAGTTTCAGACTTCTGATAGTTGATCTTCAACTTCCAGTCGTCACAATATCGCTGGATCTTATCGAAGTCACGCTGCAAGAGTGTTGCAATAACGTCGATCTTAGGTCCTGATCTGTACGCTATCAAATCATCCACGCACGCTATCGCGTATTGAAAAGATCCTATCAGATCAGCTGTGTAAATATTGAAGAGGATCGGTGAATTAACCGCACCTTGTTGCAGACCATTTTTAATTTCGAACGTCCGAGTAGAAGTTACATTGCCATTTTTCACAACGAACTTTCTACCGTTGAGCATATTGAGCAGCATGTACAGAAGTGGTTTACTTATGCCCAAACTACTCAACTATGAATTGGTTATCCGGAACTATTTTATTGTCCTCAACCCATTTAATCAAGGCCCTATTGATCACTTGCTGATATTCGGAAGGAGACTTATCGACCGAAGATTTGCCGGATCGGAGTTATCCTTTCCCCTTTTGGCGATTGGTTGTACCACTGCTGTTTTCCAATGTTCTGGATAATGTGCATTATTCTTTTTGAACAAGGTGGCGTAAATTTCCACCGCTCCACGAGGAAGATGTCGAAGCACAATGTTCGATATTCTATCGATTCCCACTGATTTCTTCCTTCTTAATGATTCGAATCGTTTGGAGTTTTACCTTCGATACGTACGGGGGCATTATTTACCAAGTTGTCGTCATTGAACCCGGTAAAACCCGTATTCTCTGATCGCCAGTGCTCTATGTCATTTCGAAGGCAGAAGTTTTGGATAAGGATACCATTTTCCAGGTCGTGGATCGGGTGAATTCTAGGATTTACCTTATACACATCGTCGAAAATAGCTCCTATGGCCTCCACCTTCTCCTGCGGATCTTCAATCCTGCAAAAGTCGTCATCATCAACAGCGTCCCTTGGATCTATTCCTGCTGCTGTAAGTAGGCGTTCATTGTTCGTTGTTCAGGGGATTTTTAGGCACAGAAGTTCGTTGACGTCGTTCCTCCGAAATATTATATTAATCTGGGGGAACATACTCGGGTTATCAGATTTGATAGCCCGAACCTTGTTTCCCCAGTGCAAATTAGCCGTCAGCCTGTAATTTGCTCTAATTAGTATTTGGAGGTTCTTAATCAGCGACTTCAGCGTACTAACCTCCGTGTTTTGTCGGTCAGTAAACTGCCTATACAAGTTTTTAAGTCTTGTAAGCAGCCTACTCTTTTGTGCTTGAAGTGCGTCAATTGTTGCATTACGGAACTCGTTGTTAGTTGGTCGATACCTTGATATCGTACTGTCCACCGTTTGTTTAATTGTCTCGTCCATTTGTTTCAGGTACCTGTCAATCTCCTCGTTTGACAGATTTCTGTTGGACGGTGGGTAGAGCGAGTTCGAGGAGAGTGCTCTAGTCAAGTCTCGAGAGAAGCGAGTCCAACAGGAGAGTGCTCTAGTCAAGTCTCGAGAGAAGCGAGTCCAACGAGTTCTACTGTAGTTGTAAGAGTACGTTTGGACAAACTCTTCCAATTCCGCAATTTCGTTGGGAATACTTATTTCGGCACTAAGTCCGCAATGGTCACTGTCATATACAAACATGCGAAGACAGTTTATCGTTTGTCGGTCTACGTCGAACAGCAGTAGATACAGATAGGAGCCGCTTCTGGGAAACGACGGGCTATCTGTAGCTTTCAAATCGAGCCGAAACTCAACACTGTGCTGACCCCACCAATTGAGTAGTGAGTTCCCTCTAGGATTTGGTGTGTGATTTCCCCAATCTCTATGCTTGGCGTTTAGATCTCCGGCCATGAGGAAATAATTCTCCCCCGGTTCCAGCCTAAGGCATCGAAACAATGTCTCGAGCTCAGACATAAATAGGTTAGATTGAGGAGCTTCAGGAGCATAAAGCGCAACCACATACATCTTCTTTCCACTACAGAGAGGGATGTATACAATACATGCTTCTAGCTCCTGGAACTTTCGCACTTCACCACTGTACAGTGCTTTATACCTTAGTTATTTACGAATAAATATCGCCACTCCTCCTCCTTGAGTGGAGTTGGGTCGGTCTCTTCTTTCGATATTATATTTGCTGTGCCGTAACTTGCGTTTCTGGGTTAGCTAACCAGACACACATCTGGGCTTTGGTCGTCGAGCAACTTATAGAGCGATTCTTTTCGTTCGATCCTAATCAGGAAATTTACATTCACCGCTAGGATCTTCAGGGAGTCTTCATTCGCCGTCGTACCCATCATGATTGTTTTTGCGTTAGGCCAGGCAGGGGCGCGTAGATCTTGTCCACACGATTCGCCTGCTCATTTAGCTGGGGCTGTAGCTGTCCCATTTGCCCCTGAATTTGGAGTAAGATAGTCAGCAAGTCGCCTTGTACCTCCGGCACTGTGGCTTGCGTACAGGAGCGTCTTAAGGAGTTCCTTCGGCTCTGCTGACGGTTCCAACCTTTTCAGAAGCAACGTTTGCAACTTTCCCCTTTCGGGGTGAATGAGAAGAACTCCTTCGTCGAGTCGCTTAGCAAATTCTTAATTTTGTTATAGTGCTCTACTGTATCGCACTGAATTGAGTGTCTAAAATCGTTATAGCGCTTTATTGTAAAATGATTACCTATGGCTGACTTACACAGATCAATGGTCTCTTTCATTTCCATCTTGTAGGTGTTGATGAGTGGCACTCGCACCTTAGCCGGCTTGCTCTGCTGTTGTTGTTGTTGTTCCTGTTGTATCTGCTGCTGTTGCTTCTGTTGTTGCTGCTTCTTCTCCTGCTGCGGTTGTTGCTGTTGCTGCTTTGACTTCTGGTGGGCCGGCAGTGTTTGGTTTTTCTGCTGCTGCTTTTGTTTGGGCAGCTGTTGCTGTTGTTGTAATGTTGGCAGCTGTTGTTGTAGCTGCTGCTGCTGCTCTTGGTTGCTTTGCTGTACAGCCTGTCACTCTCTCTCTCGTCTTTCCATTTGCTTGATTTTTATGGCAAGCACTTTTTCTTGCAGCTTCTTTATGCTGCTATTCAAAATTTCAAGTTCATCATCCTCATCGTCGGAGTCAGATGACTGTACGAGGGAAGCGAAGCTATTGCTTGCCCCCGTGTATCTTCCTTCCCCACCGTCGGAGACGTATGGGAAATCTTCACTGCCATCGCGTGCTGCCGAAGTTTCCATAGCCTGTTCCGCTTTCCCCACCTCAACTGGCAGCTTTTCGGCTGAGGCTGAAAGGGTGACACGCTTTACCAGAATGGGAGTTGTCTTCACTTTCCTCCTTCTCTTCGTGAACCCCTCCGTAGTTACACCTTCTGGCTCTGGGTGGCCTGTTGTTGCCGCTATCTCACCAGATTTTTGTTTTTCTTTTTCGGTCGCAACTCCCACTACTTGGAGCGCGGACCGTTGATTGCCACTCATCACGTGTACCTCTAATCTATGTTTTAATTTATTAGAAAAATTAAAAAAACAAAAGTTCTTTCCCACGGCCAGGAATCGAACCTGGGCCTACCAGATCACGGGCTGGTTACACTACCACGACACCGCACTTGTAAAAATCTCTTTGCCTTGCAGTACTGTAAAGAGCACGCAGAAGCACCTAATTTTGATTGCGTTGACTTAAGGAATATTTAAATTATCTTATTATCATTGCAGAATAACAGAGTTTAATAAACTAAATCCATTAAAACTTAAAATATAACTTTAAAATATATAATGTTTTGATACAAAACTTCTAAGTCCAAATTGAAATAAAAAAAAAACACACCCTAGTATTTAAAAAATCAATTAGAACTGTAAATACATATGTACATCTAGAACAGAATTTAAATTTTTTTAACTTTCTATCACAACACTTCGATATCACTTATTGAACGCCATTTATCAAAGTAGCATTGGAATAAAATTGCAGGAAATGCAGCTGCAAACTTTGAACTGTTTTTATCACAACACATGATCTGCAGCAGACAAAATAAGGACAGCATATTGTCCCAAGTGCATTTAGAACCCGCTACACCAAGTTTTAAGTTATCAATTTTAATTTTCAGAAAATCGACTTTTGGCTAGATTTTTTATGGAAATACTCCCATGTGATCCGGCAGGAATAACATCCATTTCTGGTACAGCTTCTCAAGACCAGTAGATAAACTTCATTCAAATGCAGACCCTGGATACCATGCAAGATCGATTGCAAGCATTGTGCACGACAAGAATAGAAGAATCCTATTTCCACACAACGCATAAGAGCTGAACTCTTCACTGACTGGAGTGCAGAGGAAATCCGGAATGCCCATAAGGAAGACCCTGATATCGAGCCGATACTTGATTGGAAGGAGCATCGAGACATCTCCGACAGAAGCCTAACCCTTAAGACCTACTAAGCACAATGTACAGTGTACCCTCCATGTACAAGACGGTGTCTTGAAAAGAAAATGGGAAAGGCCATACGGCAGTCTTCCATAATGCAATTTAGCTTGCCAAGGTCGAGAGTAAGGGAGTTGCTACAGAAAATGCATGACAGTGTATCCGGAGGCCATTTAGGTGCGAACAAGACACTGGAGAAAGTACTCGAGAATTTTACTGCTTCAGTGTATGAGATGACGTTGAAAATTGGTTCCGAAAATGTGTCGCATGTGCAGCTATTAAAAGACCGAGAGTCACAACGTGGAGAAAAATGCATATATATAAATTCAGTGCTCTATTTTAGCGAATCCCGGTCGACATCGCAGGGCCCAGAAACCGAAAGCGGCAATCGATACATCCTGGTAGTCATATACTACTTCAGCAAGTGGCCTGAAGCTTTTGCCATTTCTAACCAGGAAGCCAAAACCACCCACATCCTTCTTGAATTGGTGAAACCTCATATTTTCCCCCTATACGGCAGCGCAATCAGAAATGAGACAGTTGATTTTATACAACAGCGAAGTGAGTTGAAATCATAAGAGGTGAAATATTGTGTTAGGTTGCTGTTGAGTACGGTCAGTATCCATAGTGCGCCGGCATACAATTGCCAGCCACACGACATTGAATCGGATACATAATACACTTGCTTGACATTGAACTGAGTTCAAACTGAGTTCAACCCAAATACAGATGCAACATTACACCTCTGCATTATTTTTTATTTTATATTCACATTTATGCTTACGCTATATTTGTACAATACCCAATTGGCACCACACGTAAAATCGGATGGCGAACGACTAACAAAGGCCTCGTGGGAGCCGCATCTCCCGATAGGTGCTGTTTCATTAAGTAACGAGAAAGAGCCACTGCAGCCGAAGACCTAGCAGCTGTGTTAGTAAGCCCTACTCCAACGTCCTCGTGGCGCCATCGGGGAATTTCTTCGGAAATTGCTAACGGGATGGCGAGTTTCCTGCGCCACAAAACAGGATTAGTGTCGGTTGATCTGGGGCCCAGCGAGCTTCAACCGTAAAAATTCATATTGCTCCGAAACGGAAGAAAACGCCTCGGATACGGACGAAAACTTGTTGACGACCTTTGGCTATCGCCAACGGACAACGATCGAATTCTGGAACGTTAAGACCCTCCTGGACTCACTCCATGAAGGGCCTTATAACGGCAGATTCCTCCAAATGGAGCGCGAATTCACACGATATAAAATAGACATCCTAGGGTTGAGCGAAATAAGATGGTTTGATGCTGGGGAATACATCTCCCCAACAAACAGCACTGTCATGCCCTACTCTGGTAAGCCAGCTGGAAGTTTACGGAGGTCTGGAGTGGGACTGGTGTTAACTCCAGCAGTGCGAAAAAGCCTCATATTCTGGAAGCCCCACAGTGACCGGATATTGACGGCCAGGTTCCAGAGTAGAGTAAGGAAGGTCACCATAATACAGTGCTACGCTCCGACCGATGACGCGGCTGAGGATATAAAAGACAATTTTTACAGTCATTTAGGCGCCGCCGTCTTCAACCAGACACCAAACGGAGACATCGTAATTGTGATGGGGGATCTCAATGCCAAGGTAGGTAGTGACAACACTATGATCAAACACCTGATGGGAGTTCACGGCCTTGGAGACCGAAACGACAACGGTGAGCGGTTTGTGGACTTCTGCAATACCAACCGCCTAGTCATTGGAGGTACGCTGTTTGAGCTTAACACCTGCCACAAGATCAGTTAGGTCTCGACAGCAGCGATCATCCAACCAGATCGACCACATTGCGATCAGCCGCCGCTTTAGGAATTGTCTCCTAGACGTCCGAATTAGACGTGGAGCTGACATTACATCAGCCGCCGCTTTAGGAATTGTCTCCTAGACGTCCGAATTAGACGTGGAGCTGACATCGGACAGGAACGCCATCTTATGGTAGCTCATTTACGCCTTCGCACTGCATCTGTCAATAGCAACCGCTCAAACTTGCTAAACAACGCCAGGTATAATACTGAGAGGCTCAAGGTTCCCCAAGTACGCCAACAGTTCAGGGACCACCTTGCCTTACAAACAGAAGTAATCAGCAGATCATTACAGGAGAGCATGGATGACCACTGGAATGCTGTGAAAAATGCTTTTGCAACGGGGGCAAGCGCCTACGTCGGTAAGAGGCAGAAACACCATCGCACATGGCTTTTAGCAGATATCTGGAGACGGATCGAAGAGCGTACAGCAATAAAGGCTCGGATTGCAGCCGCCTCAGCAATGGAGAAAACCAATATCGTGCGAAGAAGAAAGAAGTGCAGCGTGACAAACTTCAGTACATCGACACACTGGCTTCAATGGCTGAAGAAGCAGCGAGCAGATGCGACAGGAGGACTGTTTATAGTATCACCAAGGAGCTCACTGGTGGTCGGAACTCCAAACAACACCCGGTGAAAAGTCTAGATGGCAGCCTTCTGATTTCGGATGAGGATCAGCTCGTTGGATGGAGAGAACATTTCGCTACCCGGTGAAAAGTCTAGATGGCAGCCTTCTGATTTCGGATGAGGATCAGCTCGTTGGATGGAGAGAACATTTCGCTACAGTATTAAACCACTTAGGCGATGTCGATATGTTCTCAAATTTTAATGAGCATTCCGAAGCAACGAATTCCCGAATCCGCACCGCACCTCACAGTAACAACGAAACCATAACAGCGATCAGGTCCCTCAAGAAAAACAAAGCGTTTGGTATTGATGGCATCCCTGCTGAACTATTTCAAGCGGCGCCAAATATATCGGCAGATATATTAGCATCCGCTAATACGGAGAGCTTGCGATAGCGAAGAGTTTCCACAGGAGTGGAAAAGAGGGATGATCATCGAGCTTCCGAAAAAGTGAAACCTGATGCATTATGGAAACTGGAGATGTATTTGTGTCCTGCCAGCCGTAGCCAAAATAACTTCAAGAATAATTCTGGAAAGGATCAGGGAACATTTAGATTCTACTCACGACGTCGAAAAAGCAGGCTTTCGTGCTGGATCCTGCTGCATCGACCATATAACCACCTTAAGGATCATAATCGAGCAATGCGTTGAGTACAGCTCTCCGCTACATCTGCTGTTTATCGACTTCGAGAAGGCCAGTTTGAATAGAGATGCTATCTGGTTGGCCTTGCGCAGGAGAGGTATCGCAGAAAAACTCATTGCTATTATTAAGGCTACGTATGAGGGCAGTAAGTGTCACGTCTTGCACAATGGAAAGGTGTCAGAAGAATTTAAAGTCCAAAGCGGAGTACGTCAAGGATGCATACTGTCACCGCTGTTATTTTTAGTGGTTATCAGTGATGATCTCCGTGCAGCATTGACGGAAAGAAGCCATGGAATTCGCTGGACTATGACATCTTAACTTAAACACCTAGACTACGCTGACGATGTTTGTCTACTTTCACATTGGATAATGGACCTCCATCTTATGGTCCAGAATCTAGAAGCTGAGGCAAGCAAAGTAGGGCTCAAAATTAACACGGCCAGAACAAAAGCCCTGAGCAATTCTACCAGCGCCCAACTTAACATTGCCGGACAGGAAGTCGAGAAAGTTGACAACTTTCTATGCCTAGGAAGTGTGGTTTCGGCAAACCGTGGTGGCACCGAACTGGATGTGTGCAGCAGAATAGGGAAGGCCAAAGCTGCGTTCGGCATGCTGTCCACCATCTGGACAAGCAATGTTATCAGCTTAAGGACCAGGCTACGACTGTTTCGCTCCAACGTAGAATCGGTACTGCTTTATGGGTGCAGTACTTGGAAAGTGGAAACCATTAACACGCGCCGGCTGAAAGCCTTTGTAAACAAATGTTTAAGAATCATCTTGAGGATCTTTTGACCGAAGCGTATCTCCAATGAACAGCTTTATACGAGAACGGGCCAGGAACCTATAAACATTACTATACGAAGGAGAAAGTGGCAGTGGATTGGACACACCCTACGGCGCGAAGACAACTCCATTGCGAAATACGCTATGCAGTGGAATCCGCTCACCCAAGCAGGCAGAACAGCGGGACGCCCTAGTCAAACGTGGCGCAGAACAGGCGAGGAGGAATCAAGCTCTTTGGGAATGAGCTGGAGAGCTCAAACGCGTTGCAGAACTACGAACAAGATGGCGCGCAGGCGTTGTTGACGCCCTATGCCCCCGAGAGGGCTATACACTGGTAACTTCAACAACACAAAGTTGCATAGCGGTTACCAGAGCTTTACACTGGTAACTTCAGCAATACATACTGGCATAGCGTCGACAGGCATAGCATCGACAAAACTTCCTATAAGAACAAAAATAAAAACCAAAAATTAATGAAATAGACGTCTCCATTATTGTCGCTCGACAAAAGGTTCTAGCGGATGAGCTAGAGAAACTCAAGGTGAACATTTCCAAGGACAGTAGTTCACGGAAGACAGAAAAATAAAATAAAAGGAAAGATTGCAACGTGTGGAAGGCATTTGGCAGCAATTCCAAGCCAACGACTAGAAAGTCGAGGGCAAGATAAAACATGATACTTCCCTACATATCGGGAAACATGTTTAAGAGAATACAAGATCTCTACCACGAGCTTAAGGATATTCTAGGAGATGTCATGTGAAGACGAATCTAAGGATGAGAGTGACGAATAAGGCTACATCGATACAGAACCGTCATCTAAGCAGGACACTTCGACAACTAAGCCCAAACCACTCTCTCGCAGCGTTCTTCTGCCACAAAATGACATATCATCAGATGTCAATAAAATGCTCAGAAGACAACAGATATTGGTCAAATCACTCCAACGAACCTTCGACAGCATAAAAGATAAGGAAGTGGTGCCTTCCAAAGCATTTTATATTATATATCTGAAATATATATATATCTGAAAATCAATAGTACAAAGAAATATTGGTATCAGATCGAAGAACTTCATCAGAAAATTGGTGAGCTGGAGGATGACTACATTTCATTTGGTTACAACATGAATGAATATGTTGAAATGGAAAATAAGGCCCAAGAATGCTTGATCCAATTGACAACCAAGGTAGAATAACTAAGTCCTTAGCCAAATTCAACTGCAGTCGCAATACCGACTACAAAAATCTTGGTGTGGAAACAAAGAGTTGGGATCCACTTCTATTACACATATTAATAAAAAAAATTGGGTCGCAACACCCACACACTGTGGGAACAGTCATTGAAGGATCCAAAATCATTACCAACATTACATGACTTTATGTCATATCTTGAACTCCGCTTTCAATCATTGGAGGCATTAGGAGCAAAGCAATTCAAAAATTCATTGCATTGTCAAAGGCATTGACAGTGACCACGTCAGGAAGATTATCATGCATATCTTGCAAGGGTCCACATCAGTTATATACATAACTGCCAGAAATATTTACTATTAAGTTCCAAGGAACGGCTAAATCTGATAAAGACCACAAGTAATTGCATAAATTGTCTTAAAGATGGACATTCGTCTTCTAAATGTTCAGCTGGAGGCTGTAGAAAATGCAACAAGAAGCACAACACGCCCTTGCATTTTGCAGCTTATAAAACCCTCATCAAGTAACATAATCAATTCCAGTAATTCCTCATTAACATCCGATATTCAACCAAGGAATCAGTTAACGTCTTTAACAACTAAAGGAAACTGTGGAAGTAAGGGGTATGTTTTCCTCTCAACGGCTATAGTTAAACTGACAAATCATTGCGGTAAAACTATTAATTACAAGGCTATACTGGACTCAGGGTCTCAGTTGAACTTCACCCATTCGATCCACGCGAACTGGTTTTTGCATCATATAATCCATGTGGATACACTGCTTAACCGACAATTGTTTTTTTCCTTTGAAATCATTTGTTCTGACATTTTTGTAAATAAAAAAATGAGCTCCCCGCCAGCTGGAAGGAAAATAGAACGCAAAAATATTTTTTTTCTTTTTGATTTGTTGCAAAAAACTTATATTTTGTTAAGAATTCTTTAATTAAATGAGCCTCGCAGCATAAACAAAATCAGATAACTCACAATAATTTCTCTGGGTATGAGAAATGTCGAATTTTCCTTACAAAACAGGCAAATCCGCAACAAATTCCTTGCGGATGTAAAATGTATGGGGAGACTCGATCCATCTGCTTTTAATGAAGCAGTGAAAAATCATTCACGTTACCGACAAGTGGACGATTCCCCACGCCGGATCTAATGATAGGGGTGATAAAGAAACTTGGAGTAACACCAATCTCTCAAATCATGCATATCCAAGGGATTAGACGGGAGACTCAGCAGGCGAAGAAGAGAGTGAGCATTCAGTTAGGATCCCGTCTTAATGCATTTTCCATAAGAATGGAAGCCCACGTACTGTCAAAAATCACTTCAGATCAACCTACTAGAATGTTTGACACAAACTCCTGGCCGATTCCAGTCAACATTCCACTTGCTGACCCAACCTTTGGCAATCCGGGATCAATCGATGTTCTTATTGGAGCCGAGCTGTATTATTCTCTTCTCTCTGTTGGGCAAATTAAACTGGGAAAGTCTATGCCCACACTACAAAATACAGTCTTTGGATGGACAGTTTGTGGAAAATTAGAAGGCAGTCACCAAATGACTGCAGCATGTGGAATATGTAGTGCAGACGAAGCACTCAACCATCAAATAAAGAAATTCTGGCAATTAGAGGAATCCCCATTCAATGACAGGCGTCTTACAGCATCCGAAAGACAATGTGAGCCACATTTCAACCAGACAGTTTCAAGAACTGGTGAAGGACGATTTGTGGTAAAACCCCCATTCAAGGAATAACACGACATTTTGGGAGAATCAAGAGATGTCGAATTAAATGATGTTTTATCAGCAGGTCCTACTTAGCCCAAGACGATGTGTTTTCAATTCCTATAAGATTCCGCATGCCGAGATATGTATTTACCGCTAATATTGAGAAAATGTATCGGCAAATACTGATGAATGAGGAAGACACAAAGTATCAACTCATATGGTGGAGAAGCAGTCCGAATGATGCACTTAAGTGTTATAGGCTCAACACTGTCACATACGGAACTACTTCTGCGCCATACATCGCTATAAAATGTCTGCAGCGATTAGCAGAAGATCATCAGAACCGATTCCCGTTAGCCACGAAGGCAATCCAAAGGAACTTTTACGTTGATGATGTGATGACTTGATCCGACGGCCTAAGTACAGCTTTCGCAACTCAAGGAGAATTGCAACGCTTATTACAAACCGCTGGATTTTCGCACAAAATTCCCACGGATGTCCAATTTTACGTATTCACGGATGCATCCGAAAAGGCTTATGGAGCAGTAACTTACGTTCGTTCGCTGGACAAGAACAATATAGTTACAGTACGACTACTTTGCGCTAAATCCAGGATAGCTCCTTCCAAGAAGAGTAAAATATCACATCAAAGCACTATTCCACGGCTAGAACTATGTGCAACTAAGCTAGCAACGGAACTTATTTGTCACTTTTGATTACAGCCTATGTAGGTGTGATAGGAAAAACTCATCTTGTGTATAAATAAGAATATAGGAAAGTGGCGATTATGTGAGGTTTCAGATTTCTGTTTAAAAAAAAAGTACGGAAAAGTTCACTAATTCGAGTATAGTGAAACCTTTTTTTCTTAATTATAATATTCCGACCTATTGTGACAAAACTGCTCCCGTATTTTTTGTAATTTTTTGACGGAATCGTCAATAACCCAAGTTTTCAATCGTAGAATTGCCTTTACTCAAGTAGGTGTTAGTTTTGAAAAGCCTTGTGAATTTTCCTGGATATTTGACAGATAATAGCTAATTCCTGTGACATCTGTGTACGCAGAGAGGTAATCATATTCCAAACAACTGAACCAGCACATATTTAATATTATAAAATGTATTAGCAATCAACTAAATCTAAGCAGAAGAATTAGACTTGTTTCTTCATTTAAGTACTATACAATTTCAAAACCAAGACTTTGTACATGTTCGAATCATACGCTTCTATAGTTGACCACTAGTCGTCTGTAAAATTTCTTTATCCTAAACGTACAATATACACACCTAATTATCTATCATGCAGTCAATATTCATCCCTTAAACGTTTATGGGTCTCTTTTTATACCCTATCCTAAGGGTATATTACGTTTGATACATAGTTTGTAACATAGAGAAATATTAAAGATAGTTAGTACATATATAAATGAGCAATGTCCGTCCGTCTGTCTGTCCGTCCGTCCGTCCGTGTGTCACCAGTTTTGGGGCCTTAAATTTTGTAAACGAGGTCTTTGCAAAAGTAAGCAATACAAGTGTAAAAATTTTTAAAATCCGCCCACTGACACGCCCACTTTTCAAAAAATCCACTTTTTTCAGTATTTTTATTTGAAACTCGAAAAAACTTACTTAAGCAAATGGGTAGATATCATTTTACTCTACAAATCTTCCATAAATTATATTCGGCCACGCCTACATTTTAGGGGCGTTTTTTATAAAAAAAAACGGTTTTTCGAGGTTTTTATTAGAACATTATCAGTCCTAAGGAACAAAATGCAGTATATATTGAACAAAATTTTGAAAAAAAAAACGTTTGTATACAGGAAAGGGATAGGGTATCATACGATCCGCTCTAGACGGATTGTAGCCTTTTCACTTAAATTCTTTTGATTTTCCGAGCATATATAATTCCAACGCAAACCTACACTTGTATGAATATATACTTTATATATATATATACCCTTGCTAGGGAAATTAAATTTTAATCGGAAATGAAAACAAATAAAATCGGACAAAATAGATCTTCACCTCTTTAAGAATTATTATTAAAATTATAGGTTATTTGTGATCAGCGTTCCCACTTAGTTTTTTCCAAATTGTAGTGAATAGCTCCAAAAATCGTAGTAATTCAAAGTAAATCGAAGTGATAAGCGAAATTTCAAATAATTTTCAAAATTTATTTTTATAAATTACATTTTTGTATTACATTTTTTACCTTCACCCATATGTATAATAATAATATAATCAATTCTGACATTACGATGATAGAGACGCTCGAAAAGTAGGTCTGCCAATTCTGTATGTCTTTCGATAAGTATTACAGTATCAATTTAATACTTCCTGTGTCTTTTTGTAAATGAAATTGCCACCAATAAATCGGTATTGGCTTACAAAAGATATTAATTTTGATGGTGGGTCAAACGTACTTTTATTTTCCAAAAGTAAAGGGCCAACCTTGGGAAGCATAAGCTAATGTCATAATTGCCCGAAATGTTTCCTTATGTTCTATTTCTATCAACTCCAACCACAGATGATAAAACTTTTGCCCGCATAGCCACCCATCAAGGCAATCTACAAGTTCTTTCTCTGTCGTTGTTGGTGTTTACATTTTATTTTACGCGTAAAAAATAAATAGTAGCAAAAATTTAAAATAACGAGAATTAAAGCAGTATTCGTTCGAACATTTCCATATATAAAATAAAAACAAAAATGAGAGTGACCGAAAACTAAACTACTCGACGCTGGGCTTATTATGTGTTGGCTCATAAGATTGTGTGTATTCGTGGATTTACATCTGTGTGCATATGCAGCCAAATGTTGATTTTGTTTCTCACTTAAACCTTTAGAGAAAAGTAGGTTGTTTACTGCTTTTACATTTAAATTGTTTCTTAATTGAGTCTTTATGTTGTCAACAGTCAAAAAACATCTCTCGTTAAAACATTGTACTAGAATTATTGAATGTGTTTGAGCCTGTTTAGATGCTGACTCAAAACTCGGCTATGTCGGTAGTTTGTGGGTAAGAAGAGTGAGGGGTGAAGAGAGGGGCAGAGTCATGAAGAAAATAGAAATATTGAGGAGAGTCGCGTTCTACATCCGAAATATTCCGTCCCTATTCCATTTTATCATTTCTAGTTCGATCGTTGAGGAGGGTAGTTCGCGCATAAAATGAGTAATTGGACGAGAGAACACACAAAAAATACAGAAGTGTTTCAATTTACTCATTCCCTCCCCTAAACTTTATCAAAGTAGTGCAGGAGTGAGCACTATTGCATGTAGACACGACATTACTCTTTACTACGTAGTCGAGAATCATCATCAAAACAGGCTCTTTAATATCATATTTTTTTCTTAAATCGTAGTGTTTTGGAATTTTTCGTGAAAATGTTAAAAAGTAGAAAAAGTGGAGTGAAACACTTCAATTGTAGTGTAAGTGGGATATATACAACGAACGAGACTTAGGTGAGTGAATGGAATGTGAAAGATATAACAATTGTGCTATCTTTCACTACCTCAGGTGAGAAGGTAGATTTAATTTAGTTAGTTCAGAAGTTATATACAATAACGAGCATTAATCTCAATAGTTTAATAACAATACGATAGTGACTTAGATCAACATCTAGGGTTTCTTTAATGAACTTAAACTTGTGAGTGGAGTAGACCTTGAACAGAACCATAAGATTTATATATATTTAATAGTCAGAGGGTAAAAAAAAATACGTTGACGGTTAGTGTACGAATTGTAAACTATGAGATAATTAACAATATTAGAGTGAATTAAGAAGGGTTAACAATAAGCCAAAAGGCGATTCAATTAAAGAACAGTACAATTAAAAAATGGCCAGTGAAATTGGGGTTACTCTCCGACATTCGCCCCTTATATTTATTAATGGATAGCTTCCTGTGTAAGTTGCTCGAAATCCTCATATGTATAGAGTAGCACTGAAATTAACCGTTGCTACCTTAACGATACAAACAGTGAAGAGACGCGTTACAATTCCCTGGCTTGAAGATTGGTAACGGGTCACGCAGCGTAACTGGGAAGAAGAGTGATGGTGAAAGAGAGCCTTGCACAAACAAAACGAGACTACACAATAACTCAAACAATAAAAAAAAATTGTGTTTTTTTTTAAATTTTAAAACTGCGACACAATTTTCAAGCCAGTGATGAAAATAAAAAAAGAACAAAGACTTTGGTGGCGTACGTGCCACACTGACACAATGAAAATGAAACAGTGAGAGTGAATGAGCGGCACATCTATCCGCCACGGTGGTTGCCAACTCCTACAAAAGTATTGACTGACAATTGTCAATTGTTAGACATGTCTATCAATGAGATCTTGAAAAAGTAAAAAACAAGCCAGTCCGTCAGGCCTGTGTAAACATCGTCATATCGGAGCATTTTAGCCTCGAGAGTTATCTGGGTTTAGTTAAGCCCATATATGTTTAGTTGGTGTTTTATGAATCTTGCAAATTGACTAACCTCGATTTGGTTTTTTTACCAATCCATGAAAAAAATGATGTAGTTATTATCCGAAAAAGCAATACTTCTCTGAAATTTTTATTTCGGAATTTGCTCTCGACTCGACTTTGTTAGTCTTCATATGAATAAGGCTGAAATAACTTGGCCTTGCTACACTTCTAAACATCATGAATTTCTTAGACTTCGGTTTCCAAAAGTATGTACTAAACAGCAGATAATTGGAAGTTATTCGGAAAAACAAATTGACATAACAGCTTTATTATGTGGCGTATTAATTAAACGAGTGCGGTCAAGTATTAAAAGTTTAATTTAAAAAAGCGAATAGCATTACTGATATTTTCCTTTCAAGTCAGGATATATTGTTCTGTGGCAAAGGTGTTTAAAATAGTTGTCTTAAATTTTACCTATCAGTATAGATATATACATATTTTAAATATCTATTTTCATACATCAACCTTGTGCAGTTCGCATTTCGAATGAAATGAATTATAGGAATTTCAATTTTTACTGACAACATATTTCTTTGAAGTGTGGGTGCGTATTGCATTATTGTTCTAATTATACGAATTTCCTTTTTAAAAGGTGTATAAAGTAGTATAACTCGGCCAAAGTGACAGATGCAGACGCTTGTTACTAAAGTAGAAATGTAGCACAGCTAATTTATTAAAAAAACATTCCATCATAGATCATATTGAATAGTTTGTATATTTTCTTTCTTACTGTGCCTATAGTAGTGGAATGTGTTTCTGAAATCCATTGCTTCTTTTGAATAATTTTGGTGTTTGTTAAAGCTTGCCTTAGTTTTGAATTTGCAGACAAAATTTCTTGACTGCTTGTTACTCTATCGAAATATTCCCAAAAATGCCCATTCCAAAATATTTCATGGCCTAGAAACCAGGAAGTCAGATCAGTTCATACATTTGTAATTAGAGTATGTATCTGCTACATGATAAACAATCCCTGACACCGGCAACATTTTACGTTATCGAAAAATTCCTCAAAATTATTTTGTTTACTGTATACATTTTAGTGTTCTGAGTTCAAATCTATAAACAAAAAATTGGGGCTTTCTTATCCCCAAAGTTTCATATGAAATGTTACCAACATTTGAGTGAAATTTGAAATTGTTCAATATTCAGCCCTATTATAAATTAAATTCAGTCCTAACGTAATTAAGATTTCACTCGGAATTTGTCCAATTCAAATCAATGGAGAAACATTTAGATTTAATTACTTTTTACTTATGTATGTATTTCTTGTATCCCCTTGTTGTTCCAAGGGATTCTACAATGCCTTACAATTCTCAACTGTTCTGCGCCACCTACTTCTAGCAATGCCGCGTATACTGTCTGCGGGTTCTATTGCATTGCAACTTTCGCGGAGAATGTGGCCAATCCACTACCACTTTCGTCGCCGTATGGATGTATCAATATGTTCATAAGCCGTTGTTCGATAAAGCTGTTCGTAAGAGATGATTGGTTGGTTGATTGGTGAGGGTAAGCTTACGCTCAATCTCTTAGGCCACCATTGGGCCCGTTGTGTTTCCCTCGTTAGTTTTACTGTTGGGATTGGTTTTAGTTATGTAGGACTTATGTTGGGAGGGGATGTGGGTAATAAAAGAACATGGGGAGTATGAGTTTCACTTAGTCCTGTAGTTATCGGGAAAACATTCTCGTTAGAGAATCTGTTTGTCCAGAAAATCCGTAAATATATTAACTCTTAAGGTAACATCCATATAGCAGCACGGATTCAACCCTGGAACGGAACAGTGGTAGCCTGTTGTTTAAACTAATTGCATTACTTCGCCAAACTGTGGATAGTATCCCTAACCCTAAAAATATTACATCTTCAAAAACCGCCCACTTTTCAAAAAATAAAAATGTCCTAATTTTACAAAAAACCAAAATACTTAAGAAGTAGACTTTCACGTACACTACAAATATTCCGTATATTGTATATGACCACGTCTACTTTTTAGGGGTGATTTTGTTTAAAAAAAACGGTTTTTGACGATTTTCCTTAGAATAATAATAATAATTTTTGACTTTGGTATTAGTGTTGTGAACGCGAAGTATTACTTTGTTATTGGTTGAACACCTACATGTTAACAGGCTGAGCGTTACTGCTTTATTATATAGTATGATAGGAATAGTGAGAAATTTTTTGAAAAGCCGTTTATCATCCGGCTTATGCGTCATTTATCCAACGTATGGTCTTTCAACTCTGTCCCTTTCCGACGTATAGTGAAATTGGAAAATAAGCCGGGATTTTTCGGCTTTTGTGGATGAACATTTGATAAGTAGAGAAAATATAGATGGCACAAATACTGACTGGTTGTTTGGTGGCGGATGATTATGGGTTTTAGTTTGAGGAACATTTTTTCCATTGTATACATGTAGGCAACAAAATAAGCCGACGAAATTCGGGTTATTGGGTGATGTAGTGCGTCGAAGGTGTTTCTTAAACTGCCCATACACACCGCACATGTGCACATACGTGTCTCGGTGCACTAAGAAGTGTAATGTGATGGGACTTATTGCGTACAGTTTGTTTTTGGAAATTTAAAAATTTCTGATTTAATTTTTTCAATCATTTAAAAAAACCAATCTACTAAAGAAAATTTCTGATCGACGAATGCCCGAATTATCACAGACTTACTGGCAATATCATTCGCGTAATTGCACAGAATATATATACATAAGAATTCTGTTTTTGGTCATATTTGCTAAAACAGTTTATGGTATAGTTTAACAAACTGATATAGAGCTTGCGATGTAGGAGATTGAGTCATGGATTTATTATATTAAGTTTGATATAAGTTTCTAACATAGAGAAATATTGAAGATAAACCACATAAAGTTGACATACATAAATGATCAGCATCAGTAGCCGAGTCCATTGAGCCATGTCCGTTCGTCCGTCCGTCTGTCCGTCTGTCCGTCCGTCTGTCCGTTCGTCCGTCTGTCCGTCCGTCTGTCCGTTCGTCCGTCTGTACGTCCGTTCGTCCGTCCGTTCGTCCGTCTGTCCGTCCGTTCGTCCGTCTGTCCGTCCGTCCGTCCGTCCGTATGTCACCAGTTTTTGGGCCTTAAAATCTGAGCTAGGTTGATGAAATTTTCTATACGAGGTCCTTCGAAAAATTTTTTAAAATCCGCCCATTGAAAAATATCACTTTTTTTCAGTAATTTTATATGAAACTCTCTTACCCTACATATCTTCAGTACATTTTGTACGGCCACGCCCACTTTTTGGGGCGTTTTTCTCAAAAAAATGTTTTTTGAAGGTTTTATCGAAATAATAGCACTTCTTGGGAGCAAAATACAGTATACTCGTATGTTTAAAAATTTGCAAAATCCGCCCACTACCACGTCCACTTATTGAGAAAAATAGGACAAGGATAGGGTATCATACGATCCGCTCCAAACGGATTGTAGCCTTTTCATATGTTTAATTCATACAATTCATACAATTAGTAATAATCTCTACATTTATAAATTCATGATAATCCGTTTTTAAACAAGTTCAAAATACAAGAAGTGCAATTAGAATAACTACAATCACAACGAGATTTAAAATAGATTAACATTTAGTTACGAATTGAAAAAGAAAAAGATACATTCTGTATTTTAATAATAAATAAACATTTCTAACAAAAGGTGTAAAGGGTTAAGGAAAACCAATTATAGCGCTCATCAAATTTCTTATTAACAAATTAGACAATACGAGTAATTAAGTGATTAATATCATTGAGATATTTAAAACTTTATTTGCACACAAAAGAATTTAAGGTTTCTGATTCGTCTAATTTCAAGGGGCAGTACATTGTTAACCTAGGAGCAACAGATGAGTAGAAGTTTAAAAAGTGATGGATACTGAAAGATGGAATTACAGCTAGACCAGCAATGTTGCTACTAAGTGAATAGTCGCTTGGATTCCTATAAAAAAAATCTTAAGTACTTTAAAGAAGTAAAGGTGCTTTAGAGGAAGAATTTTAGAATTGACAAAAAGCAAAAAGCTATTTTCACGCCGTCCCTTTCTCCACAAGATTCTTAGCAAATGTTTTTGAACAATAAGCAATGGTTGGATTTTGTTACTATGAGTACCTCCCCAGCAAGTTAACCCTACTGCAGCTACTGCATAGTAGTCTCCATAAGATGCAAGATAAGCAAAATTGTCTCAACTGGTACATATAAAAAAAAGAAAACTAAAAACGTACATTTATTTAATGGTGAAACAGAAACACAATAGTGTACTTTACAAAGTAATAAAAACTGATTTACGAGAATGTCTTAACAAAAATCAACAAATTGTAGTTTATTGCAGTGCGAAACTAAAGCAACAAGGCTAGTTCTCGGTATAGGAGATACTTTTTTAATAATTTCAGCTCATTTGCATGGCATTATTACAATATTATTATTGTTATTACATTTGAAATTGTGCTTTCATTTATTTTCTCTACTAAGTCCTAACAGCTCTCGCTTATTTTGGAAGCCTTTATCTGCAACCACGCTTTAGTATCCAAAGAGATTCTCAATGGGATTAAGTTCAGGTGATCGCGCCGGTCAGTCTGAACTTGCACCCATTTGTCTTTTAATCAATTCTTAACCATCTTCCATGTGTGCTTCGGGTCATTAACATGCTGAAATACCCATCCAATAGACATCCTTGCATTGAGCAAATTGAATTAAGATTTGTCACTGAAAAGGACAACTCTCCATAAAAAGCATAATAATATTTTTTTTAGCATTCTACAGGTCTATTAGACCAATCAGAATTTTGCGACTACTGAAGTGATTTTATAGATGAATTAACTAACGGATACAAATTTAATAATAATTGGTGACTTGAATATAGATTGGTTGGTTAACAGTATTTATAAGAAAGAACTTGAGAATGTGTTTCGACGGAAAATTTGCAAACAGTTGATTCAAAGGCCTACAAGAATAGCTACTACTATTAGAATATTGTTGGACTATGTGGTTGCAAATATTACAAGCTGTGATGTAATGACCGGGGCAATTAGCATTAAAAATTGCTAATTAATAATATAATAATAATATTTAAAAAATAATATTTAAAACATAATATATAGGCTGTGAGAAGTGCAATAAATATAATAGGTTTATCAGTAAATTTTAATGGCAACATGAGTGATGTCTTTCAAAAACAAATACTGGAAGTAACCAAGTGTTTTATTTGTGCCAAAAATATAAAATCCCCAGAACATAAATACATAAATGTTTTAACACAAAAACCGAAAGGCGAAAAGTACAAAACCATTTAAAATTCATGTTCAGGGGTCATAGTGAAGATTGAGAAAATTATAGACGATTAAGAAAATTGTATACGTTTACAAAAAACAGACTCAATAGATCGAGTGATTAAAAATCGATGTGGAAAACAATCAAGACATTAGTGATGGGGCAGGTTAAAGTGGAAGACAAACGTGTTGTGTGATGAAGTAGAAGTTAAGTGCAACAAATGTTGAAGAAATCCATGACGGTATACCAAATCTAATATGGGTAAGCTACAAGAAAACCGATATATTCGATCTAAATTCAAACCGTTAGCGTCATTAAATGAATTATTACACATGATTTTCATTTTATGAACAAAACGAAGATTATAGCATGTCCTCACCAGAACACAATACGGCATTTAGCGAAAAAAGATTAAGATTTACCCCTCTGCCTTCGGATACGGCATTTAGCGAAAAAAGATTAAGATTTACCCCTTTGCCTTCGGATACGGCATAAAACTTTAGGTCGCTTCTGTATGTGCAGAAATGTATACCACTCACAAAATGTACAGTTGTGAGAAGCTAGGCCTTGGCCCTCTATGGGTTGCTTACGGCCTGATATTTATTTACTTTGAGGTGTCCCCACCGGAATTAAGGATTTGATGTCCGCTGTAAAAAAGATTGTCACAGCTGTTTTTATAAAAAAGTTTATATTTGTAGGTACACTCTGCGACAAAAAGATAGCACATTTTAAATTTTTGTGTTCTTATTGCTTAAACCAAATAAATTTATTTTTTTTATTTTAATGTTACACATGTAAGGGATAACATGATAGAACACTAACGCACGTATTATTCACATTTTACAAAACTCGAAAAGAAACTATACTCTGTCCAACATAAATTGTCAGTACACGTCTTATGGGAGAGCTTTTTTAGAGATCAGTAGCGTGACATATTTTTGCACCATACTAAATTCAGAGAAACCCCGCATAAAATGTGTATACCCGCCTTTGAATATCCATTTGGTGTGCGCTGATTGACTGCTGCATTTCAACCCCTATTTATATTAATGTGCATTCAGAGTTACCAGTGTCCGTTTTGTTACTCGTTCAGTTTTTTTTCCTTGGGTTTCTATTGAGTAGCTTTTGGTTTTAGAGCTTTGAAAAAATTTATTTTTGATAAGTGTTACCATCTTGTTTTGATCTGATATATTATTTCTTTTAATGTGTTGAAAATACTTTAAAATGCAGTTACAAAATTGTAAGATGTTTTCTATTCTAAAATGTTTTAATGTTTTCAACTTTGTACGGATACATTTTTCTCTCTCATTGGTTTCAATTTTCAGGACGTTTAGTTTTCACTTTCAAGCAATGTAGTGAGTGAGTGATTTAAAATTCTTCAGCATTGCTCCATATTATTTGTTTGATTAACGAAAAAGATTAACAGCTTTCAATATTAGTTAGCCATTATAGGAAAATTAATTGACAATTTTTGCATTTCAATGGATAAAAAATGGCACCTTTGCCGATTCGTCTCTCATGAATCAAAAAAAAAAAATCTTCGATAATGCCGCCAGTGTATATGCACAAATTTGGACAAAGTTATTTTTACACAATGAAATATTTCAGAAGCAGGTCAAATTTCCCATCTTATACCCTTATGCTCATTTGAACAGAATTCAGAAGAAGGGTATGTACATAGTACATATCGTTTATTGATTTATTCCAGTAAGTATTTTTTAAATGTCGATATATTTTTTTAATTGACCTCTGCAATGAAAGTAGATACATAATTGTTTTCTTGTTTCCATCCTCCTGTCCGTGTTTGTTTTTTATTCAAAAGGGATTATGCCGACTGGCTTAATTTTTAACCCTTCAAAAACGCGCTTCCTTCAAAAACGCGCCTTTTTATCTTACCTCTTGGTAGTGTGGAAAAGATAAATTTGTTTTATATTTTATGAATAAAACACATTAAATGAAAATTTCAATCTAAAAAAATAGGATGGTAACCCTACATAATATTCTTTCACATTTTTGCTAGTATGAAATGATACTGCGGCAACCCTGTAAGAGCTTTTGTTAGAGTAACACCTTACGGAAAACAAAAGAGTGCGAATGAGAGACAAACATCCCTATCTTCCCTGTACTGACAATTTATGTTGGACAGAGTATAGCTTTATACATATGGAAATGCTACATTCCGCCCAGAGCGAATCGTGTGATACCCTATCCCTTTCCTTTATACAGACATATGTATGTATGTAGCCTTTTCCTTAAAAAACTTAATTAATTAATTTATGTATAATTTTTTTATAAAACTTTATAAAATAAAAAATTTTATTTCAAAAGTGGGCGTGGGCGGATTTTTAAAATATTTTAAGATATACTCAAGTTTGCTTCTAAGGATTGATATTATTTAATTGAAAACTACGAAAATCAGTTCTTTTAGAAAACCGCCCCTAAAAAGTAAGCGGGACCATATACAATATATGAAAGATTTGTAGAATAAGAGAATATCTACATATTTGCTTAAGTAAGTTTTTTCGAGTTTCATATAAAAGTACTAAAAAAAGTGATTTTTTCGAAAAGTGGGCGTGTCAGTGGGCGGATTCTAAAAATGCTTACACTTGTATTGCTTTCTTTTCCAAGGACCTCGTATACAAAATTTCATCAACTTATCTCAAAATTTAAGGCCCAAAAACTGGTGACATACGGACGGGCATGGCTCAATTGACTCGGCTATTGATGTTGATCATTTAGATATGTACTTTATATGGTCTATCTTTAAAATTTCTCTGTGTTAGAATAGGGTATAAAAACAAATCGGTATTATTCACATTTAAATTTAAACGCGTTTAGGTTTAAAAATCATTTCTAGTTGTGAGAGTATAAAAGAGAATATATAGCCAGAGAGCTCGTTTTGTGGCCATAAAACAAGCTTTGAGGCATAAAACGAGTTTTGTCGCTCAGAGAATATTTATTTTTTGAAGGTTTTTTTTTATGTAAACATATCGAAGGCTTTTAAAACAGGCGATGTGATAGTCATATATATAGTCATGTATATAGTCTCCTCTTTGATAACTTAAACCAGTTGTTTATGACCGTGACATCATTGTTCCGCAATATTCTATAATCTTTTGACCCCTATCATCTCTTGTACCAAGACCAAAGTCACCAAATTCATAAAGCTCTAGTAATTCCTTTTTCGTATGATAAGTTCGAACTATTGATTGGCATAATTTAATTATAATATAAATAATTTAATATCTTTAAAGAATCGAGATATTACTATTCGAATGGTAATAAGAATCGAATGATTTTCGAAAAAATATCATATTAAAAAAGTAGGAAACAACGTAAATTTAATTTAAAAATACGTATTTATTTAAAGAAATAACAAAATATATACATATATATGTATACTTTTTGCACATAAAAAGAACTTAACTCAACTGTTGAAGTTGGATGTGCACTTACACTATGATTAGATTCCGAAACAACCAAACCTGTTTCATTTCTTAACCAGATGGTTCGTTCAAGATGTTGTCTGAAATTCGTCGTGTTTCCAAAATATTTCATTTGTTTTTTGCAAATATTGCAAATAACAGTTTTCCATCTTCATTCTTTTCGTAAAATCTCCAAACAGTTTCGTTTTAAGTAACTGCCGAATGCAGAAAATATCCAATATACCTATGTAAATCACAGTAAACTAATGATTAGAATTTAATTTAGCTACTTTTATTGCTTTCTAAAAAATAAAACGCAAAATAATTATAAATTATTCGTATCATCTTCTTCAGCAATCAGCACAGAGCAGTTAATAAAAATAAGTGAACAAAAACCCAACAAAAAAAAATAATAACATATTGGTTCTCACATCTCGCCTTTCCTTTACAATTCCATATTCAACCCTCAACTGAAAATGAATATAAACCCATAGTCGTTCATTACACACACACAAGATACACGAGTTCTCGATTTTGTATGTTTTCTTTTCTGTCATTTCGTTCAATATTCTCTTCTCAGTCTGGAATCGGCACTCGAGTACCAAGTTCTTTTTTCGCTTAGAGTAAGTAGATGTGAGAAATCATTCGAATACTTTCAGTGAAGAATCGAGGTTTCTCGAGATGTTGTCTGAATCGATTATAATCGATTACAGTGGACGCTCGATATTGTGAACATTGATATAGTGAGCAATCCAATATAGTGAACACACAATATTTTATACAGGCTATTTTAAATAGTGAACAAAAAAATCGCTATAATGAACTTATGTTTTTATTATTCCAACCTCACAGCATGCAAAAAACAGTTAAAGATTATTAGTGCCATGCAGTCGCCAATTAGGCGCGCTGGGAAGTACATACATTCCTAGATATGCTGTTTCAATTATTTGAGAAAACACTTGAATGGGCAACTAGCAATAAACTAGATCACACGGATGTTTTTGCAAGAAAAGGCGATACTAATTGACATAAATTCAAAGTAAAAGCAAACGAAGATGACTAACTTTTTCAGCACAGCTTAAGTTTGATCTATTTTTTTGTTTTTTAATAATATGGAATGTATTATTTTTGTTACGTTTTACGATATTTTTAAAGATGAGTTGCTTTTGTTAAAATAAATTATTCTGTTTAATAAATATTAGCTTGTTTTTTAGTAATTGTAATTGTATTCTATTTTCGATGTATTGCATGTAAAAACATACACATTTTGATGAAAAACGAGCCAACGCTCGTTACAGTGAACAAACTCGTTCCAATGAACAGACCCGGTTTTTATTAGTTCACTATATCTAGCGTCTACTGTATATCAATCGAATGCGCCCACCTCTAGTTCGAACAGTTAGATTTGGATACTCAAGTCATAATTAAAAAATAATATCTACACTTATACCGAAAATGTAATGTTAAAAAAAGATCTTAAGCCACATATCAATAATTGTATTAGAAACATATTTGAAAAACATATGAAAAGGCTACAATCCGTTTGGAGCGAATCGTATGATACCCTATCCTTTTCCTATGCACATACTACCTCCTGGGCCTTAAATTTTAAGCTAGGTTGATGAAATTTTATATGCGAGGTCCTTGGAAAAGTAAGCAATACAAGTGTAAACATTTTTAAAATACGCCCACTGACACGCCCACTTTTAAAAAAAATCCAATTTTTTCACAATTTTCATATGAACCTCGAAAAAACTTACATGAGCAAATATATAGATACCCACTTAATCTACAAATCGTCTATACATTGTATATGGCCACGCCCACTTTTTAGGGGTGTTTACTTCGAAAATTAATTTTCGAGTAAAAATATTAGTTTATAGGGCAAAATAGAAAATTTTGTGAATACATTTTCCACCGCCCACTGACACGACCAAATAAGATAGGGATAGGGTATCATACGATCCGCTCCAGGCGGATTGTAGCATTTCACTGTTTTTTATTGGCTATATTTTTGTATAAATTTTCAAAAAAAAAAAAAAAAAAAAATAACCAAAAAGTCAAGGAACCCATTTCTGGTCAAATTTGTTTATGCATAGTTAAATTTAATTTAATTTTTTAAACTCCTTACTTCTTGTATCTTACGTAGTATGCTTATTTGATGGCGGCAATATTTACCATTTTGATCATCATGGAAAATTGTAGCATTTCTTGAGGAGATCGTTCCGAAACGAAAAACCTACCTTCAGCCCAAGTTAACTTTTATTTGAAATTCTTTAAATCATATCCGTGTATCAAAATCATGTCTGAGTGTTATCCTGTCGTTTACCGTGAATTCAGTGCCATATTTGTTGTAATGTTCTTATTTGGTTGTTGTGAATTTAAATGTTGAATCGAAAGTTCTCTATTGTACTGTGTAGTTCTTTAGTTTTAGGAAAACAACTTTTCCTATTGTTGTTTAATATAGCTTTTAATGAAATCAGCAAAATAATAGGAAGCTTCAGAAACGTAGGATATACATTCTACGCTGATGATCTTATAATTTTTTCAAAATGTAAGGACTTAAATGTATTGGGAGATACTTTTTTCACGTATTACCGAAGCTCTTCTAACCTGGAGTACATACTCAGTCTCCACTATCTCGCTTCCTTAGTCCGAAATTCTCCATATTTGTAAAAAAACACAAATATAACAAAACCAAGGTGTTTATGTTCACAAATTTGGCAGAGTCTATTATTTTAGCTGTCATAATGTTTCGAGTTTTGCCAATTTAAAATTGATTTTATGGATATATTTACTTTACTTACTTAGATCTTTTAACCCGTCAGGGGGCATCCTTAACGTACTCCGCTTTGGCCTTCAAATTCTTCTGACCCATTGCAATTGTGCAAGTCGTGACACTTACTGCCCTCATACGTGGCCTTAATAGCTATCAGTTTTCTTATATACCTCCCCTGGCAAGGCCAACCAAAAAAACATCTCTTTTCAAGCTATCGGCCTTCTCGAAGTCGATAAATAGCAGATGTAGCGGAGACCTGTACTCAACGCATTGCTCGATTATGATCCCTAAGGTGTTAATGTGGTCGATGCAAGAGGATCCAACACGAAAGCCTGTCTGTACGACGTCGAGAGTTTAATCTAAATGTTCGTTGATCCTTTCCAGAATTATTCTTGTAGTTATTTTGGCTACGGCTGGCAGAACACATTTACATACTTCTCCAGTTTCCGCAGTCCATTAGGTTTCCCTTTTTCGAAAGCTTGATGATCATCCCTCTTTTCTACTCCTGCGGAAACTCTTCGCTATGCCAAGCTCTCCGTATTAGCGGATGCAGCAAATCAGCTGATGTATTTGCCGCCGCTCTAGCCTTTTTACCGGATGTTGTTTGGAGTTCCGACCACCAATGAGCTCTTTGGTGATACATACTATAAACAATCCCACTGTCGCATCTGCTCGCTGCTTCTTCAGCCCTTGAAGCCAGTGTGTCGATGTACCGACGCTTGTCACGCCTCACACTACGCTGCACTTCTTTCTTCTTCGCCCGATATTAGGTTTCTAGCTTGGTTTCTCCACTGCTGAGGCGGCTGCAATTTGAGCCTTAATTGCTGTACGCTCTTCGATCCATCTCCAGATATCTGCTAAAAGCCATGTGCGGTAGTGTTTCTGCCTCTTACCAACGTAGGTGCTTGCCCCCGTTGCAAAAGCATTTTTCACAGCGCACCAGTGGTCATCCATGCTCTCCTGCAATGAGCTACTGATTACTTCTGCTTGTAAGGCAAGGTGGTCGCTGAACTGTTGGCTCACTTGGGGAACCTTGAGCCTGTCAGTATTAAACCTGGTGTTGTTTAGCAAGTTTGAGCGGTTGCTATTGACGGATGCAGTGCGAAGTCGTAAGATGGTGATCGCGTTCCTGTCCGATGTCAGCTCCACGTCTGTTTCGGACGTCTAGGAGACAATTTCCGGCGGCTGATCGCAATTTGGATGATCGCTGCCTGTCAGTCACTAGACCCAACTGATCTTGTAGCAGGTATTATACTCGAACAGCGTACCTCCAATGACTAGGCGGTTTCGGTCTCCAAGAACTCCCATCGCGTGTTTGAGCATAGTGTTGTCGCTACCTACCTTGGAAGTGAGTGTGGTTCTATATATATAATTCCTTCGGGGTGAAGCTCGATGACGTTATAACTCGATAACCGCTGGTCTGATTTTTATAATTATTATTTTATTTTGTTCGTATTTCTGTATTTTTGCTTTATAGAGAAAGAAAATGTAGGCAATTAGCATTTTACATGACATAGTTGGCGTTGGGGTTGTCGATATATGACAGTTGATTTGTATGCGCGATATTATGTATATAAATATCGATCAATGAATTCGTTTGGATTAATAATTAGGTAGTAAATTTCAAAGTTTGAATGTTCAGTCAAGCCTGCGTTACATTAAAGTTAACTACGTCAAAGCGCACGACATATTTGCAGTCTGGTGGCCAACGATTACGGGCAAAACGTAGTTATGCCGGTTCCAGCTAGTGCATAATAATAGCTTTGTTGCATAACACCTTAAATGGAATGTAGATGTATTGGATTCAATGCATATCGATATAATAAATATTTGGTATAAAATGAAGTGGAGTTTCAAATAAAATTCCGACTCAATTCTAATTTGAAAAACTGTTTCAATTAGTAGACTTTGGTAGATACCAATGGCGTAAAGCCCTGCCTCATAGGGATAGTCTATTCGATTACAGTGAACTTTTACACATGTTACAAATATGTGCATCAGACCTTTGGTGTCCCAAGTGTTGTAATTTAAATAAAATAAAGATAAGATTATATTATAAGTAATTTATACTTGTATTGTTTCAGAATAGCAATGGATAGAAGTGGTCAGCAGCTCGGATGCAGCATTATAGAACCTGTTGCTAATGAAAACAAACGTGGCTACCGCGAAATGTATAAAAACAAAAGTGCATGCTTATGCGTGGCTATCGAAAATAAGGATAATGAATTTGGTGCAATTTCTGAATGTAATGGAATGTGTGCAAAACCAAACATTAATATTTACATAGAAAACTATGGCACCACAACAAATGAAGGAAAATACGAGATGAAAGGTGAAACAAAAACTTTTGCTTCATATCCGTATTATAATGCATTAAAATCAGAAAGCAATAATAGTTTATACATAAGTCGAAATTCGCCAACAAATAATTCAATATATTCAGAGACATATTGGGAAGAGACTTCTAAAAAAAAAAGTAATGTCAGCAATTGGGAACCTCCAAGAAATACCACAAATACAACTTTTTATCCATATATCAATAATGGTCGTCAATATATAACTGAAAAAAATTCATATGTTCGAAACCAAATAGACACTAAATCCTCTATTAATCATGTTCAACTAAATATATCCTCAGGCGTTGAAAAGGCTATACTATACAATGAATTTAACAGAAATTTCAAATATAGGGGGGAAATCGCACGTAGCAAGGATTTTCTCAACGCGGTATCAGATAAAAGCTTGTCAGTTATAGATTCGGGAAGTGCACCTTCTACTTATAGAAACCTTTACGTTGCACCTCCATATTTTACTGTAGATAATTTTGTAAGTGAAGAGCAAAGAGATACAAGGCGAAAGACAAAAGGTATCCAATTGCATAACAGAAATTTGTATATTGAAAAATTGCCTAATTTGACAGATGATATTTCAGTGCAAGAAGATAGTTCCATAGTTAGTAACAAACAGCACGTTGGAATAAAACTAGTTGAAAGGTCTCAACTACTTGATTCAGATAGTTCTGAGCAACTTCATCTACCCATTAAAATAGAGAACTCAAGCTATGAAAAACATTATAAATCTGAGAAAATTTATGATTGTGGAAGGGAAAAAAGTATGCATCCGGATGTTGCTTATTCTAGCATTATGCGAAATGATTTCATGCAAAACAAAAATTATCCACCTCCTATCTCTGAACATCAATATAATTGTGCAGATTCAATTATTCTAGAAAATCAAAGCTTGTATAGAGAAGCGGAACTCAGACGTGAATATAATACAGCTGAGAGTGGCCCACATAATATTGCAATTCATGATCTTCAATGTACACAATATCAAAAACATTGTAAGCGTGAAACTTGTTCAAAGAAAATGTTTTCTAACATGCTTCTTTCCTCGGCTAAAAATATTACACGCGACTTAAGAAAACCGAATTACCGTGAATTGATTAACCATGTTCACGCATTGCGTACTGCAACTTCAGAAGATGACTTAAACATGCAAATTATAAAAAGAACTTTGAATTTCAACAGTCAATCAAAATATGGTGCAAATCCTATTACACCTAGAAAAATGTCTATTAAAACTGTTCGTAAAAATGAATTTACCAAATGTTCAAGAATGCAGAACTATAATGATTTTAATCCAGTAAGCGATAAAGGATTTCCAATTGTGTCTACAGATGTCACATCTCCATTAGATTTATCTGTAAAAACTATTAAAACTATAGCCGATTCTACAGATAACAACTTAAAACGTAAGGTCTTACTTACAGAAAATGCTTATCCACCTAAATTTAATTTTAGACCAAATTTTTCTGAAAATCTTAGTATGGAGAATAACACAAACAGCGTAACAGCTAAGATTAGTGAACAAAATACAAACGTAATAAATGTAAATCTAGCTCCTTCTCAGAACTTAGAGGATCCAGTTAACATGATTTCCCAAAGTAGCGATTCGATGCATAATGAATCTACCTTTAATAGATCTGCATTCTGCAATAGGTTAGACAATGGTTGTTCGATTACAACTTCAACGCCTAAGATTTGTAAATTACAGAATTCACAAATTGAAGGAACTTGTACCAAGCAAGAGAGGAATCACAGTAAAGGTATAAAACTGGAAGTTAAACTGAAAAGAAAAAGTTCGTTGGATCAAGACCGCGAACATGAACTTTTAGATAAAAAAAATTGTGTTCGAAGTTTTTATCATCCAGACTTCAATGATTCTTCATTTAATAAATATTCAAAGGCTCAAAGCATTGATTTAAAAGCAGCTTCTAATATTGTATTATTTGATTCTATTTTAAATGACAAGGATGATGAGTATATCACAAGTGTAAAAAATAAAGCAACAATCAATCAGAATCAATCTAAAAATGAGCCAACGATTGTAGAACTCCGAAGTAATTTTATTGGGGTTAAACAAGATGTTTCATCTATTATTGCGGCTAGAATACGCACGAAAGCTGAACTTAAAGGATTTACCTTTCAAGAAGATAAAGACATTTATGATCAAAAGCCATTTTCGAACAAGGAAAATTGTCAATGTAATTATGATACACCATCAAAAGTACAGATACATGAGGTTGAACTTAGTGACTGGAAAAATGCTTGTAATAGTTTTGTCGATCAACTTAACAATTATAAAAAATTGCGTTCTGAAAGCAATGATTTAACATTATGTGAGCCAGCAACACTTCAAAAAATTAATTCTATTAACACCAAGGATGACCATAAAAATGCATCTGAAGATAAAAATATGAACGAATTTAGAGGAGTTTATATTAAAGCTGTTAGTGACTCATTTCCCACAAGTATACTTACTAGTTTTGATGTGTATACTGATAATAACATTCCTATAAAAAATTGTATGGAATTGGAAGAC
The DNA here is from genome assembly GCA_949716465.1 of Chalcosyrphus nemorum. Classification (NCBI taxonomy): domain Eukaryota; kingdom Metazoa; phylum Arthropoda; class Insecta; order Diptera; family Syrphidae; genus Chalcosyrphus; species Chalcosyrphus nemorum. Next base: position 38,573,020 of record OX454334.1, read on the forward strand.
AGTAAACACCTTGTCATTAAATGTGAACAACAAAGTAATTCATTTTCCGATAAAAATACAGCAAAACATGTTAGTAGCAATATTAACAATATTGCTGATGCTAAAGACTTAATAAAAAAGAGTAAAATTTACAGAAATAAACTTGTCCCAAGAAGTCAAAATATAGAACAAAAACAGATGGTGAATAATTTAAGAATGGTTAACCTTACAAAAATCTCAGTGGTACGCCTAAAAAGAGAAAAATATGCATCAGCACGATACGCTGCAAGTGGTAGCAAAATTGATTTGAATAATGATAGCAATCAAGAACAAATATATAATACAAAAAACAGTGCAACTAAAAGAAAACATTTGTATAATGTAGGTCGCAGTTTCCCTAGCATAACAAAATCTACTTTACGAAGGAAAAAGTTATATTCTGAATGTATTCGAACAAAGCAACAGAACCTTGATTTAGCTGTCGGAAATAGTGATTCAAAAATAAACACTATTACAACACGTTTACGACTTCGGAGGCAGCAAATTCATAACGAAACAGAAATCAAGGAAAAAAATAAAGATGACAGCGTACAACACTATAAAAAGCAAAATGAATGCGAAATATCAAATGACCCCGATAAAATATATCTAGAAGTATACAGATATAAAAGATCATTGAAAGTTCCTCCTAATCTTATAACAATTAGAAACCCATATGCACAGAGAATGTCTGCGTCGTTACCAGATTTGGATATAAGCCTACATAACACTTTAATAAAAACTGCTGCATTAAATGTTAATAGTTATAATAAAGTTGACAATAACCCTAAATCGATTATTGATGTACTTCATTCAAGAGTTGTAAATCCCAAATGCCAAGCCAAAAATATTCAGAAACAAATTAAAATTGAACATCAGGATACCCCCAAATTGACAATACCACGGGGCGAAAACTCACAGCGTCATTTGGAGCCATTCAAGTCTTATGATAATATTGATCAGTCTTACCGGGAGCATCGTAATGTATTTAAAACACAAATTTTAACATCCAGAACTAGAATGGAATATAAAACGCAACTGAATAAAGAAATCATTCGTGAAATCTTCGGGGGTAGTGAACGCCCTGCGTCGGCACCGCCTGAAATAAATATTGTTAAAAGTGACATTGGAAAAGAAATCAATAAAAGTTTTCAACAGTGTACCGATAGTAAAATTAAAAGTGAACATGGAAAAAACGGAAGTCTGGAAAATGTGTGTAATTCAAATTATGCAATAAACGGTATATCAAAAACAGCAACAGAAGATGGTGGCCAATGCATAATAAATAAATGTATTCGAAAAAGAAATGGAAGGTCTTACAGACGTAGGTTCAGTTCCGGTTTTGATTACTTACGGAAAAGAAAGAAATCCAAGGCTCATACATTGTATAATTATTCGCATATGAAAACTAGAGTTCAAAACTATTTAACAGAAACAAACTGTAACCTAAAAAGCGAGAATGATGTATCAAGGGAAATTCAAAGATGGGTGTTAAACAAAGGTGTTGGTCAAAGTGCCTTACATAAGGCTGCTAGATTGGGTTACATAGATGTAATCGTATACTGTCTGGAGCGGATGGGCTTGAATCCCGATCATAAAGATAATGCTGGTTATACTGCATTACATGATGCTTGTGTAAATGGAAGACTCGAAATTGCCAGAGTTTTACTGCAATACGGAGCTAATCATTCTGAGGGTGCTCATTCTGGAATCAGACCTTTACATGAGGCATGTGAGAATGGGCATATTGAAATTGTGCGAATGTTGCTATCATATGGAGCTGATCCATTGTTAGAAACTTACTCAGGTACATGTTTTTAATTAACGTAAACTTACTTTATTAATAAATGCTTTTAAATAAACAGGACAAACTCCATTGATGTTGGCTTCGGATCCCGAAGTGACTGATTTTATTAAAATGCATTTAGTAGATGTCCAAGCCAAAGAAATAAGGAATAATTCTTGGAGTTTTTCTGGTCCATGGAAATTATTTGGTAAGATTTTAAAGCATTCAATAAAAATTGGTTTGCGCTATTAATATTATCTTATAACGTTAAATAATTTTGGTATGACTAATTTATTAAATTAAAAGTTGTATCACTAAATTAAATGACCAGAATTTAATTCCCAGTATAAAGAAATATCAATTTTCTCGTTTATTCTAAGATGCAAGGAATAAAAATCAATTTTCTTTGAATTTTTTTTTCATCTAACCTAATTGTTTATATTTGAAGCAACATGTCTACTTTTTGCATTACATTTGTAATACACCTAGTAACTAGTAAGACCTGCGAAACATTCGCGATGAATTTTAGTTTCGTGGGTAATAATACTGTAATATTTTCGGTAGGGTTCGGAATATAAAGCAGACTAATAAGACCCGCGACACATTCGCGTAAAGTTTTGGTTTCTGGCGGAATAATACTTTGTGTTTAATGTGCGGATAAATTTTAAAATATTTTGATAAAAGAAGTAAATACCTCGTAGTAGACTCTTGGAATAAATATTGCAACTATGAATTAAAAAATGTTAATATGATTTCCGAGTGTATGGCTTTCATTAGTTGAGTTAGTTACATTTTGAGATGACTCGACGTATAGTAGGCCTGAAAAAATAAAGTCCCCCTTTCTTTCTTTTGCAACCCGACCCTTGCAGTGGCTTGAAAGTCCAATATTTGCACAGCTCTCTTATTTATCGTCCAGCACTCGGCTCCATACAGCAAGACTCGTAAGATCAGCGTTCAATAGAGCATTAATTTGGTCCGTCGAGTTGGGAGTTTTAAACCCAGTTATTTTGCCAATAGCCGTAAACGCCTCTACGACGCACTATGGGCCCATATGAGGTCTTGCGTCTCAAAAATCTGTAACTTTTATATCTTTTGAAATAATTCAGTGAAATTTTTCACATATAATCTTGAATATATTGCGTATTAAATAATTCAAGTTTTAAAACTGTGATTATTTTTATTGATTTTAAAAAAAAATTCAAATGTAAAAACTCTTATAATTTATGGAAAAAATATGGCTCACCCAAAACTATTACAAAAAATTTAACTAATTTCTTCACAATACTAAACCACAATGTTTAAGAAACAAACAAAATATATAAATAATAAAATTAATAGTCTTCCAAAAGTTGTATGGCTTCTTACCAACGCTCTTTAGACACAATTTCTTCTTGTTTTTGCATGTTTGAAATAAGTGGATCTGATTTCAATAATAAGCGACGAAAAACATCCTCGTTGGTTGCTACTCTTGAACACTTTCTAGAATGCGCCAATCTAATTTTCTTATAATCCTTATTACGCGATTCCTGGGCATCTTCCGATTATTGGCCAATAGGTAATACTGCGAAATACTGGATGATCGCTTCACCATGCATTAATATTTTATGCACTGAAGATTATTTTGTCACATACTGGGCAGCTACCAAGCTATACTCGCCTGATGCTAGCGTTTGCAGAATAACGTAAAGCAATTTAATAAGTTCCTCGCCCACGCCTGTTACACTTACAGAACATTGATAGTTTAAGAAAAATGTGCCAGCAGTATTGGCGTTATTACTGTTATCAGGTCGAGGTTTATCCACATGTAAGCCTAGTTAAGCTCGAAAACGATTTTGAACATGTAGGGTAGAAAGACCATATTTGCATGCATCCTCGTTTTTTGGTATTGATTTCACTTTCTTTAAGTCATTCAGCTCTTTTGGTTTTGCTCCACACACTGAACGCACAGCACTCGAACTATAGTTTCAGTTAGCACTTGACCAACTTTACCATCCATCATTGTTAAAAATAGAGCATGTTAAATTTGTATTAGATCGTCATTTTTATGTAACTTTGTAACTTGCAATTGATTGATCTGTATGTCATTAACAACGGCTTGTGTTTTATCAGGAGTTCGTTCTGAAAATTCTATCAAGATTGGACGACAATAACGCACAGAGGAGCAAATTTAATTTTGCCATAAGACGATATTAGCATCTAGATTTATAAATTTGATTGGAACAAGTGACGCTATAAATAAATTGAAAGATATTACTTAACTTTCTCCTACTAATACTTGTTTATACTACTCACTTTGTCAAAGTCCCATTTAGTGAAAAGTTTCAAATTAAGAGATCTGGACTTGTAGATAGAATCAATTTGCAAGATGCCTTTAGTGGAAAGGTCTAACAATTCCTTCAACATTCTCCGTTTTTCATCCTTACTTGAATTCCTCATCGTGAGCACAAGAGAAGCTTCCTAATTCTGCCATAGAAGTGTGAAACAACATTTTTGAGACAAAAAGTGTTAGTGTGACGGCTTGCCGGGATCTTCCGATGATGTCAACATCGTCTGCGTATTCCAGCAAGGATTTCCATGTTGACACCTGCCCTGCGCACTGTATTGAAGATATCACATAACAGCGCATCTCCTTGCCTGAATCCGTTTGGAAGAGCTCAAAGTTCTTTCCATGTTAAACAGAGCATCGCGTGTTTTACAGTGTTGCGCGATAAGTTTTGCCGGTATACCGAATCGGTCCATCGCCTGGTAGAGCTCAAGACGATAAATACGGCTTTAAAGTCGATGAAAAGATGGCGCATTTCGACGTTAAATTCGCTGGTCTTTTCCAGGATTTGTCTAAGTGTGAAAATTTGGTCTATTGTCGATTTGCCGGGCCAGGAAGCAACACTTGTACACAAAGGTTTTAGACGTTCACACAATTCGTTGGATAGGATCTTATACGCAACATTTAACAGAGATATGCTTTGGAGAAGACATAGAATCGCCTTTTTAGTGTTCCGGACCTTAAAAAAAAAACGGAACACTTATGGGTTTGATACAGTGTCTGTCTGTCAGTCTGTCACAGCCCTGTAACTTTTCAACCATTAGTCGCAGAGACCTGAAACGTAATAGATTTTGTTTTGGGTCACCTCGTATGAAGGGCAAAAAAAAAATATATATATTTTTCTTTCCATCAAATATCATATCAAAGGGCTCCATGTAAGAAATATTTTCTTCTGACCAAATTTGTTGAACAAAAAAGCTTGGCAAACATTTGAAAAATGTTGCCCCCCCCCCCCCCCCCCCCAGGGGCCATAAAAAAAATTGGAGAAACGTAGAACTTCGTGTAAAATGTGAAATAAATGTGAATCTTCCTGTTTCTCATATACAGTATGCAAAACTTACCCTTGCACCCTTTTTTGGACAGATGAATATGAATTGCAACGTAATAGAAATTAATTAAAATTATTATTTGAAATTAAGACACCTTAAATGTAGGAGAATAAAATGAAACACAAAATATTGTTTGTTTTTATTTTGTTATGTTTTAATTTAGTTAACAATATTCCCTTAAGAAAAGGGGTGTACGAATACGAGCTTTGCACACTGTAAGTAAAGGAGTATTAGTCACCCCACTGTATCTCTCCTGGTTTTCGTATAAACCCAAAAATTATAAAATCGTTCGATTTCTATTTAAAAAAAAGTATGCGTTCCTCCACCCCACCCATGTATTTAAATAATTCACCTGAAAGCCCATCGGAGCCAGCAGTTTTTTTTTTTAATTTTTTGATAGCTACATTAACTTCTTTAATACTGGGTGCGGGCGTTGGTTCTTCTTTGACTAGAGGTGGGTTCTCCTCTATTTGCTGCCCGTTAAGAAACTGCTGGAAGTATTGCTTATACAAATCAACAATTCCTTGTGCGTTGGTGACTAGATTGCCTTCGCTATTTCGAAGAGCTTGCGTTCCGGGCTTAAAGCCAGCTTGACTTTCCGGTAAAAATTCCGGATGCTGTTGAGCTGAGAACCAGAGTGGTCCGGTACTCTTCTCTCGCTGCTCTTGTTTTGCGCTGCAGCGGTTTCTTGTGTGCATCTTCTGTCACCCTCTTCCGCTGGACGCACTCATCATCACACCAAGGGCTGCTCTTTGGTGGTTGGAAGCCAAGGGTGCTGACGGCTACCTCTTTGCTAATATTGCGGCTCTGGTTAATGCATTTGGCCAAGGATGTATATATATTTGGATCTTGTTTCTGTTGCAACTCCCGCATTGACATTTCACTCATTCTGTACAATTCCCCCCCCATATCATCTGCTCAAAATTTAACATGAAAGTTTTCCGTCTGCAATGCCCAAAAAAATCCTAGTCATGATAACATACAAAACATATACAATTTTTTCAAAAAAATGTAAAATAGATATTTAACTTCATTATTATATTTAACGAGCTGATTGGCCGCTCTCGTGGACTACAAAATTTATGTTTATTCGCGAATAACCGTTAAGGCTGAACTATCAGAGTCGGAAGGTAGTAGCTTCTTTCTGTATGTCCGCTGGACAGCAGCCTAACCGAATTGCTTCAAACTTTTTATCTGAACTCTGTAAGGTTGCGATTCGAGGCGAAATCGATTTTTTTTCTAGCCCTGTTATTAACGGTACTTTGCTTAAAGCCAATTAAAAAAAAAATACCGAATATGGCTTTAAAGATTTTGATTTGCGTTAATCTAAGCTAATGCCAAGATGGCTGAGATGGAATAAAAATACTTATGTACATAATAATACTTTACCTATTTACAGGTTTTATAAATATCAATTATATCAATAATACTAATAATGCTAATACTTAATGGATTTCGTTAGAAATTAAAATATTAGCGAAGTCTAAAGAATGCTAAATTGTGGAAATTATGCAACATAAACTGCCTAGTACGTACGACACAGGGTCCTTACCCTGTATTGCGATTCTTAAGTAAAATTGTTCGGAAACGGAAAAACAGTACTCTATAATTCCCACTAACCGAGAATCTATTGAATATTAGTCAAATAAATTTGTTTTCTTGGAAATTTGAAAAGTTAGTTTCAATTATTATTATTTTTTTCCAGATGACACAGAAAGTGGATATGATGCTTTTGCCGAAGTTTCGTCACTTCAATCTTTACTCCAGTATGATAGTAAAACAAACTTTGCAAAACCAAATTACTTATGTGGAAGTTTGCACTTTATTCAAAATAAAAAAAATAAAATAATTTGCGATATCAATAGTACAAAGCAGTTGAAAAGACAAGGCAGGGCTTTAAAAAATGATGTTTGTGATTACGAAATTATTATTGATACAACTGACGCTGAAGGAGAACTTTTTGAATTTGAAGAGTCAAATATGCCGTTACCTCCTCTTTATCTACTTAAAGATGAAGGAATGGAAAAATGGGTGTTATTGAGTGATCTCTGTAGTCTCCTAAAAGTAAAATCAAAGGATACACTGTTAAATAAGGTAAGAGAAAACTAACACATGCATATATATATATGTCGGAATCGAAATTAAAACAATTCGAATGCGAGTATGAAAAAACGTTATAATTCAGTGAATTTAAGTAATGATAAAAAGATTGAAAATTAGAAAAAAACTATTATTATTAATATTAAGCTTTATTAACAATTAATAATTCACATACAAATAGTATTTACAGCACTAACTACCAGGGCTTCGGCTATACATTTTTTAAACGAACTTAAGATTTAAGAATTAATTCTAATGATGAAAATATAGAGTAAATTAACTTAATATGTATTACTTATGGAGGGAAGAGAGAGGAGTTGAGATAGTTGGAGGCTGGGAAAAAGGCTATTTAATTTAGCTTGAACGTTGGGGCAATCGTAACCCAAATGTTTTACAGTAAGTGTTTGGGCGGCGTTGCAGAGGTGGCATTGAGGGCGTTTGTCTTTGTTGAAGAGGTGTCGATGGGTTAGCAGAGTGTGGCCAAGACTGAGTCGATTAAAAATTTTTCTCATCTTATTCGAAACATTTTTCGGGTAAAGTGCTGCTGTCCCTTCTGGACTTAAAGAAGTGTAATAATGTGTGTGCGTGAACCACTCCTGTTTTTGTTTATCTTGGGAATAAGCTTGGATGTGTCTCTTGGTGCCCTTGTTGTTAAAAACAAAGTGCGCTAGCAAGTGTTCGTAAACCGAATTCCTAGCTGCTGCATCTGGGTCTTCGTTGCCTTTTATTCCTACGTGTCCAGGGACGCATCGAATTTTTATGTTCCCTTGGTTCTTGCTAAGACTATCCCGGATAATTGTAATAATCGGTGTTTTACTTTTGGTATTTGTAATTGCCCTCAGGGTTGGGAGACTGTCTGTGCAGATTACCGTTTTTCGTTTGCAGGCAACTACAAGGGCACCTGGAATAGCTGTGGCTTCTGCAGAAAATACAGATGCGAATTCGGTAGTAGCCGTTTGGATAGTGTAATGCCGTTCTCGTCCACGACCGCAAATGACACACCAGAAGCTGTCTTTGACCCGTCCGTGAATATGAATCTCGAACTTTTAGATTTGTGTGCTTCCAAAAACTGCAAAAACATTTCCCTGTACACAGAATCTGGGGTAGAGCTTCTGCTGAAAACGTGCAGAGTAAGGTTTATATTCCGACTATTTAATTCCCAGGGTGGAGATGTTTTCCGGTTACTGGAATGATTCGACAGTGGTATACCCATAATATTTTCCTAAAGCTACCGGTTTTTGTACGGTTGACAGTAGTCTAGATGTCCGAGATGATGTGTGGAAGTTTTTGTCGGTCTTATAAACCGTTTTGTTTTCTGAGGATGTTATATTCAATATTGCCATAGCGGCGAGGGCTTCAACTCTGTGATGGATTCCAGGGAAGTCAGATTCGGCCATCATATTTTTGATTGGTGTGGATCTACGACCTTTAGACTGGGCCTTATTGCAGGGTGGTAGAGTGGTTAAATTAGGCTGAGGGATGTTCTGGAACATTCTCCGTAGATGATAGGATAATTGATCGGTTTATGGTTATTAAACTATTTTCATGGCAAGAACTATTCTTAGAACTTTAATATTTAATAATATTGACCCTGGTAGATAATTTTTGTTTTAAATTGGCACATTGTTCTCTAAATGTAAACCTTTGGGGGACTAACTGACAAAACAATAATTAATTTCGCTTTCGGTATACGTCTTCGTCGTACGTCGTGTTACATCCGCTGCTCGTCTTCAACTGACTACGATCTCCTTAACTCTTCGACATCTCTCTGGCTGAGTAAATCAAACGTTACACCAAATACCAGAAATCATTGAGTAAAGAGATATCAAACTTTCCAGTGGAAAACGGTTTGCCTACAAGCTGCACTTCCAGAAAATTGACCAATTTACCCATACTATCACATTTTCAAACAAGTATGGGTAAATTGGTCAATTTTCCCCGTTTTTCAATCAGTCGACCAATGGGATGCCGCGAATATATCGAAGGCGCCGCTCATTTGGTGGTCAATTTTGGAACTATCACAGAAAGAGTGCATCTAGCAATTTCCCTGGAAGTGAGCATATCGTTCAACAAATATTTATAATCGGATGTAAATCTTTAAAGCATAAACGAATTTTTAAAAATATATAATTTTTTCCGAAGTTTAAAAGAGCTCCTAAGCAAATGATTGAGTTGAAAATAAATGAAAAATAAAACCATCACAAATAAAATTTGTAAGAATAGTAATAGTAAGTAATAACCGGATTTGGCAGTTTGTATATCTGTATTTATATAAATAAGAACGCATTTGAGAAAACAAATTATATATTCCTGCATTCATATTTATTTAGAAAAAATAAGACAACTAGAATATTTAATTTCCAGTGAACACATCAGATTTTGATTTCAAATCATAAAATGTCTTTCCCCAATTTTTAAAAGACTTAAGTCTCGCTTTGTTACGAGTTATTCTAAATAACTCTACAACAAAATATTATATAATAATATTTAATTTTTCTGTCCAATGAGAAATTATATAAATAAAGACCGTACTGCTTCTAGTAAATCTAACAAATTGAAATATTTTTAAGATCAGAAAAAAATGCATTCGATGGCAAAATAAAATAAACTGTCAGGAACTACAAGAATCAAATATTATACGGATACATATGTATATTAAAATTATACATTTTTGGATAAAATTTTATGATAACAGTACCAATCAATAACAAATTATGCTTCAAAGTAAACTATTTAACTATATTTTATTTATGTCGTTTACTTTTTTGTAGTAGTTCTAGAAAGGCAATAAAAAATACCTTTGCCTTTAATGTTCACGCGAATTTATATTTAAAGGCACACTTTTACAACAAGGAAAGGAAGTCGACACACGAAGCTTAAAAAGAAAAATCTCTGGGCTTTGCACAAATTCAGAAAACCTGTAAAATTTGTATCTGTACGAAATGGTTATAAGTCATCAATTGTAAATTTCTTATTATGTTTAATATTTGCCTCAATTTAAGCGAAGTATAATAATCTGGGGCGGAATCCTCTAAGCTGATAGTTGATTGTTGACGATCACAATCATCACTTTTGCTCTCTCTAAGGTGACAATCACCGTGACTATCACATTTTTGCTATCGTTTTTGTGTGATAGCTATTTAGGTGTCACTTTCATCTGTGTTTTACATTTATTAGTGTAATTTGAGAAAAAACTCAAATATTTTGGACCTTCCAAATCCAATGCAAGTAGGTACCAACCAATGCATATACATATGTATATATTTTTTTCATTTAGATTTTTAAAAAGTGTTCGTTTGGCAAAGGAAGCTTTTATGTATGTCATGCGGCTGTTAGACAAATGGACCACGGGGCTCATATATACCACCAATTCTGCAACTGACTGTAACACTAAATTTACTTGGTGGTGGATGTCACCAAAGGCAAGTTGGTGCTGACTGGTTTCCATCAATGGGGCAAAGTACTATCGCTAAAGTCACTGCTAGAGTTATTAAGAAAATGCAGTCAAAATTGTGTCCAATATTCATTGACTTTGTCCCAATGGAATCAACAAAAGTATTTTCCTTTGAAAAATATAGGCTAGCACTGAAGAAAGTTTACCTGAGACTCAATTTCATATAGTCTATTCTAAGACCAGAAGCATTGTTGAACGCTGTATTGGGCAGTTAAAATGTGGGTATGTTATAACCATCTTCTAACATCATTCTGATTCTTTTTTTAAGGTGGATGGCGTATAATACATAAAAAAAAATGTAGATATGCACTGTCAACGTAGCTGAAATTGTTAACGTTTGTACTGCCCTACACAATCAAATTGTTCAAATCCGGGACATGATTACAGATGATCTAGCTGCAAACTAATTTTTCCACACTTAATTCAAAATAAATAATATGCTATTCCACATGTACATGTTTTTTAATTAAATAAATCACACAGACAGATAGCACTGACAAGAAAATGACATTCCGAAAAACTGTGCTACCAAGTTTTAAATAAACTTTTGTGATCATTTTACGGAGAGCTAACAGAGTGTGATTATCAACTTTGACTATCAAAAATGCGACTATCAACTATCAGCTTAGAGGATTCCGCCCCTGAATCACTATAATTATTTTCTACAAAAAAAAAAAGAAATAATAAATATTTAGTTCGAATTAAACGTTTTCTCAATTCCATTTTTATTATTTCACTGATTGCAGCTTTTTATTGAAATCGATTTCCATTAGTGAAATAATAAAAGCGCATTCACAGAAATGTTCTAACCAGAACTAAGTATTTTTGTTTGTCAAAAAATTCTGCAAGGAATAAGCTTTATTTTGACACCAAGTAAAGCCAAAATTTTTGCTCAATCGTCTTAAAATCGGAAATTAAAATTTTCCATGTATAGCTGGCCCAATTTAACAGACACTTCCTTCCAGTACGATTTATTTTCCTACAAGTAGAGTTGAACAGGTTCAATTTATTTTCTTGGTACAAATTTCTTAATTTGGTCGATCTTTACTGAATTCATTCATTTATGTATCGAACTGGTGGATAAGTGTCATTGATGAAATAAATCATTGTGTGTTTATCTACATTTGGAGTGGAAGTGCGGAAAGGTATTTTAAAGCTATTTTATCCATAGAAAATAAATACAAATGTCAAAATAAAAACCAAAATTACCCCTCCGATGATGGATGTGTTCAGATCGAAAAATGTTGACTGCTGAATTCATTCATTCCAACTCACATGTATTCACAGACAGGGAGTACACTGGAAGTCGATTACAACAAAAACAATGTAAACAAATGGGTTTCGCAGGGTAAGGGACGTAAGAGTTTGATATCTCTTTACTCAATGATTTCTGCCAAATACGTTGCACGATTGTGAGAGAGAGTTTAGAAAATATAATACAGGGTGAACATAAACTTCACATCAAAAGTCTCTCTAAAATATAGATGAAATGTCTCATGCCTTTCTCTGTTATATCGCTTTTTTCATCAAAAATGCGCCAGCATAATGGGCAAATGCATTCCTCCTCGTAAAAATGTTACGCCCAATACCCTTCACGATATGAATGCACATCAGTTCACCCTCAAGCCCAATTTCGGACGTACTGTCAAATAAAGCGATTCGTTCATTAGCTGAACGAAACGCATGTGAAATGATCTTCCACGCTCTGTGTTTCCTTGTCATTGCAGCTTTCAAGCATTTAAAGCCTCCTCTGTTCCTTCCCCCTTTTCTTAAACGCCCGCGCCCCCAATCTTCCGTATAAGGATATTCATATCCCTTTTAGTGCTCGCAAATTATATAAATATATTAAACCACACCATTTCCAAAAATTATAGCATCTTCCGATAAGGTGATGACTTTCGCGTCACCTTGTATATTTTGTGTTAAAGGGTCTTAGGTAATTTTCGTTCCGTGTCTTTTAAACTTCTTCCTAAAGTTTTCTTTAATAAAGAATACCTGTACCAGTGGTAATCGACACTGAGTGAATTTAAATGAAACTCTAGTTATTTGTAGAGTATTTTGATTTATCAATGTTATCAATCAAACACCCAAAAAATAAGCGCTGTAAATTTTACAAATGAAGGCAGATTTAACAATTCATTGTAGATTTGTGTATTTAACAGCGAATCTGGTTACATTAACAAATTTTTGTAGATTTTACAGCGAATGCATTCTAGAAATGACAAGAAGTTGTAGATTCGTCATCTATTACGAAAACGTAAAAAGTAGATACCATTTTAAAATATTCGCATGATAATTTTCAAAGGCCATGGCGTTGTTCCACGTTCAATTCCAGCCAGATCCAAACATTTTTCACATTTTGTAAGTGAATGAAATTATATAACTCGGTTTAAACACACACTAAGTGTACTTCTTGAAGAAGAACCATCTAATTGGATTGCAAAAGCTTTTTCCACCCATTTCTCGGACTATACCAATAAATTAGAACTTTAACCTCAAGTGGAGCTATGAAAGCGATTTTTTTTATACCCTATCCTAAGGGTATATTAAGTTTGATACATAGTTTGTAACATAGAGAAATATTACAGATAGACCCAATAAAGTATATATATAAATGATCAGCATCACTAGCCGAGTCGATTGAGCTATGTCCGTCCGTCCGTCCGTCTGTCCGTCCGTCTGTCCGTCCGTCCGTCTGTCCGTCCGTATGTCACCAGTTTTTGGGCCTTAAATTTTGAGCTAGGTTGATGAAATTTTGTATACGAGGTCTTCGGAAAAGTAAGCAATACAAGTGTAAAAATTTTCAAAATCCGCCCACTGACACGCCCACTTTTCAAAAAAATCACTTTTTTTCACTATTTTCATATGAAACTCGAAAAAACTTACTTGGGCAAATATGTAGATATTCACTTAATCTACAAATCGTCTATACATTGTATATGGCCACGCCCACTTTTTAGGGGCGTTTACTTCAAAAATTAATTTTCGAGTAAAAATATTAGTTTATGGGGCAAAATAGAAAATTTGTGAATACATTTTCCACCGCCCACTGACTAAGATAGGGATAGGGTATCATACGATTCGCTCTAAGCGAATTGTAGCATTTTTCACTGGTTTTACATGCAAATTGTTGTTGAATTGAAAAGAGCAACAAAAGTCAAATGGCAATTCCCTCCCATACTCAATATCAATTATTTGTTCTTAAAAGCACAAATTCCCAAAGCTCTTTGAGAACAACTACAGAAAAAGCTTTAGCGGTTTGCTCTGATTTCCTAATCAGTGCTGTCGAACGGATTACAAATCTATATTTGTATTGCTTTTTAGTAGAGCGTATTGCCGTTTTTCTCACCTTTCTTTTGTATTGCAATATATTTATATTGCCTTTTCCAATTACTTATAAAAATATAAGATTTCTGAACATTCTCGTTTAAACAAAAGGACCGGCAACGCTTTTCATATTTGTAATGTTACATGCTACATACAATTTCTTTTTTGTATAAACAGTTCAGACGTTAAAAAATGCATTTTTTTCCTTCTTATAAACACAACACTAATGTTTAAGTAATTACCAAAACATGCATTATATCGAGTTGTAAAAATATGAGTGCATAGTATGAATACAAATATTTTAAAAAGAAAGGTGTAAGTTGTGTATTCCTATTCTTATAAAGGCTCCATATATGAAGGATCCTGCTTAACACTTTGAACGGCATATTGCTTTTTTCACAGAATTATGCAAAAAGAAAAGACCTGTATTGCTTTTGTAATTTCTCAAGCGACAGCACTGTTCCTAATGGTAACTCTGTATCGATGATCATATTTTCAATTCACACATCGATCGGCTGTGTCGCGGGTAGGTCGAGATGCGATACACTCGCTTTTTTAAAATTACAACAATCAATTGTATGAAAATCAGTGTTTATACCCTATCCTAAGGGTATATTAAGTTTGATACATAGTTTGTAACATAGAGAAATATTAAAGATAGACCACATAAAGTATATATATAAATGATCAGCATCAGTAGCCGAGTCGATTGATCAATGTCCGTCCGTCCGTATGTCACCAGTTTTGGACCTTAAATTTTGAGCTAGGTTGATAAAATATTGTATTGTCCTTGGAAAAGTAAGCAATACAAGTGTACAAATTTTTACTTACTCTACAAATCTTCAATACATTATATATGGCCACGCCCACTTTTAAGGAGCGAGCAAATGTAATGAAAAATATGTTTTATTATTATATTTATTTGTTAACTCACAAATTCACACATGCCATGACTGAACAAATATATACAATTACTATTTTTTTAATTAAAAAACATTTTTTTCAATCTGAATACCACGAGTACGATAACGCCAAAAATTATATTATAGAGAAATTGTAATGTAAAATTGACCTTACCTCCTAAGCGGGGCGAGATACACCCCGTTACATAGATTTCGCACGCAGAGTAAAAAAATATGTCACTTTTTTAGGCAAATGGGATTTACTACTATACGTTCGATCGATCGAACTCGTTCGAATCGAGCATAGGACATGGTTCCCTTTCAAATTTAGTTGGATTAAGAATTTGCTTGTTGCTTTTGCTAATTTCTCTTTATGTTTTGCTTTTCGTTATTTCAGTTTTTGTTTTCATGTACATACCTTGTGTATTTGTTTTTGTATTTGAGATTCTCATTGTGATTCATTGGAAGGAGTTTCTCGTTCAAGCTTATTTCCTTTTTTCTTAAGAATAGTGTGAGGGAATTAGTAGGAAAGTATATCTTGCAATAGCAACAATTTAAGTGGCCTACAGAAGTGGATTATTAAATTATTTCATTTCAATACATAGACGGAAGTCATAGATTATATTTAGATTCACCTGCGACGAAGGCCTTGAACTGAGCTTGTACGAAATTTTTGGTAATGTCATAGATGTAGGCTCTTAATATGATTAACAAAATAAAGCAAGTCTTTTCGATGGCTGAAGCATATGTTATTTTCATCAAACCAACTAGTATCTCTTAAATTTGTTTGTCTAATGCATTCGAAAGCCATCGTTTTCCTAATATTTTTCATGTGAGGACTATGTTTAAAAATTGCATGAAATATTTTGGACACTGTTTAAAAATTACATGAAATATTTTGAAATGAAATTTACATATCGTCAGTCAGAAAAGTTTTTCGCGAATATAAAAACTCAGATGGGCGTGTTAATAAACCGTATCCTAAGGGTATGTTAAGTTTGATACATAGTTTGGAACATAGAGAAATATTGAAGATGGACTCAATAAAGTATATATATGTATATATATAAATGATCAGCATCAGTAGTCGAGTCGATTGAGCCATGTCCGTCTGTCTGGCTGTCACCAGTTTTTGGGCCTTAAATTTTGAGCTAGAACATCCGTCCAGTTTTCGAGAAACTCTTTTTTTTCAGTATTTTTACATGAAAGTCGAAAAAACTTTCTTAAGCTAATACCTAGATATTCACTTACTCCACAATTCTTCTATACCATGTGTTTGACCACGCCTACTTTTTAGGGACGATTTTCTCAAAAAAAAATTTTACGGTTTTATTAGGAGCACAATACAGAATATGCTGAAAAAATCTTTAAATCCGCTCATTACCACGCCCACTTATTGAGAAAATGCATGTTTTGGAGTAATTTTAGTAAATATATTGGTAAAAGAAGGAGCTATGTATATATAAAGGACAGGGATAGGGTATCATACGATCCGATAAAATGGATATGTGTGGAAGTCGAACGCCTAGCCCTTCACGGAGAAATTTGTAAGCACTCTGTGAGCGATAAAAAACATTTTGTGAAAGTTCTTTCTCCTCTCTATTGTATTTTTTTTTTGATTTAGATAGTCCCATTAGCAAACCACAAAATACTTATGAATGATCTGATATACAACCAGTGCATGATTTTTGGTTGCAGGCCCCAAGTGGGGCTTTTTGCAAATATATAGGGCAGCTAAAGATTTCCTAGCACGTTCGACTATGTTATCTCTCCAAAGGAGCTTGCGGTCAAGCTTCAGGCCCAGGCATTTTGCGCTATTTGAGAGGGTGAGGGGGGTACCTCTTAGCTTTGGGAGATTAAAGTCGGGGAGTTTGTGTTTTCTAGTGAACAGGACTAGCTCGGTCTTCGTCGGATTGACTGAGAGGCCACAGCTTTCGGTCCAGCTTACTAGTTTGTTAAGGGCCGACTGCATGACATCGGCCAGTGTCTGCGGGTATTTGCCGGTTACAAGAATAGCGACGTCGTCTGCGTAGGCGATAACTTTGCATCCGGTGTTTTCTATTTGTAGGGCTGCTTCGTTGAGCACTAGGTTTCACAGTAGTGGAGACAATACTCCCCCTTGGGGGGTACCTCGGTGTGCACGTCTCTTGACAGTGCTACTTCCGAAGGTTGCATTGATCACCCTGCTTTTAAGCATGTGCTCTGCAAAGCAGCAGATCGATTCGCAGATGTTGAGCCTTCGTAGTGCCTTGATAATCGAGTCAGTTTCAATGTTGTTGAAAGCTCCCTCTATATCTAGAAAAGACACTAGTGCGAATTCTTTGATTGAGAGGGATTTTTCGATAGAGTAAACTATGTTATGCAGGGCCGTTTCAACAAATTTACCTTTTTGGTAGGCGTGTTGTGACTTTGACAGTAAGGTGCTATCCATGGTGGCTTTAATATGTAAGTGTAGGATTCTTTCCAGAATCTTGAGAAGGAAAAACGTTACGCTGATTGGTCTAAGGTCCTTCGGGAGGGTGTGCGATGTTTTGCCTGTTTTGGGTATAAAGACCACCTCAGCCCAGGCAGCCGGCATTGTTCCCAGTTTCAGACAACCCCTCAGAATACAGGACAGGTCATGCGAGACGTGTTGTCAATGCTGTGACAGAAACTGCGCCAGGATCTACGTTTGGCCTTCCGAATTTCTGTTTTGAAGTTCTTCAGACTGTTTTTGTACGTATTCCAATCCGAAGGTAGCCTTGTTGATTTGGCTTTGTTAAAGTATTTCCTGCTTACGCAGCGAAGGTTATTAAGTTCTGCATTCCACCACGGTGGACGATTGCCTACCTTTCTTGTCGTGATAGGACAAGATTCATTGAATGCTGAGTTTAGGGCGGAGATTAGAACAGTGTTAAGCTTGTCTAGTTCCAATTGCGTAGTTGGTGTTGTGTGTACACAGTTGGATAGCCTAGCAGAGAGGATATTATTATGTTTCGTCCAATCAGTTCTCTTTCGATTGCAAAAAACTGATGGTACGATTTTAAAGTTTGTTTCCAATTCATATTCCAGATAGCGATGATCAGAGAACGAGTGACTGTCAGAAAGAGTCCACTTATGAATTGCTTGATAAAGGGTTTGAGAGGCAAATGTTACATCTAGTACTTCTTGCCGGGTGGGACGATTTCCCCTATTGCACACTACTAGGTCGGTGCCTAATAAGGTGCAGCACATTATCTCGATATCTTTGCTCAACGCATTGCACAAGGATCTTCAACGGGCAACTCGAGCTCGTACACTACGCTTATACCTGTTGAGCAACTGCTTGTGCAACGAGGTACAACCATATCCAACGCGTTTGTTGGACAAAGTTGAGGACCTAGTACATTCTGCACGCAGTGTAGGACAGGTATTATGAAACTTCGAAAACCAGAATCTGATTAGTATTTGCTACGAAACTGTCGAAAAAACAGTTGACATATTTACAAATCATATTTTCTTACACACAACACAATACCTACTCCCATACAAAAAACATATGAAAAGTGTTATGAACTATAAAAAAAAAAAGATTTTTTGACAAATTGAATTTTTGTAATGGAATTCATAACAACAACAAAATAACCCAAATAAAATATCTTTTATAAACGAATTCTTTTATGATTCTTGACAGGAAATTCATAACAGAATAACAGACTTGCCCGAATACGCCTAATTAGTTGTTAGGGGCTATTTATAGCTATCATTGAAATGTATCATTGAAAACATTGAAACATCGAATTTTAAGACGGTTAAGCAAATAATATATAATGTAGTTTTAATTGGTATCAAAATAAAGCTTATAACTTGTAGAAATACAACCAAAAATACTTCATTCTGATTAAAACTTTTTTTTAAAACATATCAAACATCGATGTTTTCGATGTATAATGAGCAACCTTACCATAAGCTTAATCTCCCTCTCTTACAGCGTTTATATGCAAGATTGAAGCCAGGGGTAGAATCCTCTAAGGTGATAATTGATAGTCGCATTTTTGATAGTCAAAGTTGATAATCACACTTTGTTAGCTCTCCGTAAAACGATCACAAAAAGTTATTTAAAACTTGGTAGCACAGTTTTTCGGAATGTCATTTTTTTTGTCAGTGCTATCTGTCTGTGTGATTTATTTAATAAAAAACATAAAAAGGCTACAATCCGTTTGGAGCGGATCGTATGATACCCTATCCCTTGCCTATGCACATACTAGCTCCTTCTTCCACCAATATAATTCCTTAAGCAACTTCTTTTCAAATATTTTATAAAAATACTCCAAAACACAAATTTTCTCAATAAGTGGGAGTGGTAGTAGGCGGATTTTGTAAATTTTTCAACATATACTGTATTTTGCTTCCAAGAAGTGCTATTATTTCGATAAAACCTTCAAAAAACATTTTTTTGATAAAAAACGCCCATAAAAACTGGGCGTGGCCATACACAATGTACTGAAGATATGTAGGGTAAGAGAATATCTACATAATACCTTAAGTAAGTTTTATCGAGTTTCATGTAAAATTACTGAAAAAAGTGATTTTTTCGAAAAGTGGGTGTGGCAGTGGGCGGATTTTAAAATTTTTTGCACTTGTATTGCTTACTTTTCCAAGGACCTCATATACAAAATTTCATCAACCTAGCTCAAAATGCTCAAAATTTAAGCCCTAAAAACTGGTGACATACGGACGGATGGACCCATGTCAATCGACTCGGCTACTGATGCTGATCATTTATATATATACTTTATGTGGTCTATCTTCAATATTTCTCTATGTTACAAACTATGTATGAAACATAATATACCCTTAGGATAGGGTATAAAAATGTATATGAGTAAATAGTATATTATTTATATTGAATGAAGTGTGGAAAAATTAATTTTGCAGCTACATCATCTCTAATCCTGTCATGGCAGCACAAACGTTAACAATTTCAGCTGCCTTTGATGGTGCATATCTACATTTTCTTTCGAGTATTATACGCCATCGACCTAAAAAAAAAAAAAGAAGCATAGAATGATGTTAGAAGATGTTTATAGCATACCCACTTTCTAACTGTCCAATACAGCGTTCAACAATGCTTCTGGCCTTATACATACAATCACAGCATTTATACTATGCCTTCCAATTTTATAATGATGGGGGAAAAAATAAGAACTTAGAATTAAATTATATTCTTTAATTTAACAAATTACCTCCTGGTATCCTATATTTTTCAAAGAAAAATACTTTGGTTGATTCCATTGGCACAAAGTTATTGAACATTGGACACGATTTTGACTGCATTTAATAACTCTAGCAGAAACTCTAGCGATAGTACTTTGCCACATTGGTGCAAACCAGTCAGCACCAACTTGCCTTTGGTAACCTCGACCAGCAAGGAAATTATCGCAGCCAGTTGCAGAATTGGTGGTATATATGAGCCCCGTGTTCAATTTGAAGATTCCACCCCAGGTTCAACCCGGATTGAAATTCATCATGCCAATTATAGATTCCGGAGGATGCACTGCGGAGGGAATCTACATTTTGATCCGTTGTACATTAAGAAAACGCCGGTTAGAAAGTGAACGAATATCGCTATTATACATTATTGAAAACGCAGCCTATCCGCACTCCATATAAACTTTGCCCGTTCAGATTCGCCATAAAATAGTGGCCGATTGCTATTGATTTGTATTCTATCTTGGCGCTAGTCACCTTCTTTTGCATTAATTATCAGCAAAAAGTGTATTAAAAAATCAAAAAAATATTTAAAAACTGATTTCGATGTATATATTTCTAGAAAAAACAAAGAATCGCCAGCGCAGGTTTGCTAAACACCCTCGGCCAAAAATTAAAAAAAAATGTTACCGGTTTCAATTGGGCTGTTAGTGAGCGAATATTTGCACATCCAGCACATGTTTAAAAGCGTTTTTATTCCAGAGATGTGATCCGAAATGCAACTTTAATATTCAGTGCCGGAGAGGTACGAAATTAAAAGGCACTAAAATAATTTCGGTTCACTTTCTTCCGGCACTAAAATAATTTCGGTTCACGAAAAGGCAGTAAAAGGCACGAAAATGATTTCGGTTTACGAAATTAAATTCCAGGCATGAATTTAATTTCGGATGGGTTTCTTGTAACATTGGCATGTGTGTAGATTCTTTCGCGCAAGGAAGTTTTTGTTGTATCTGATCAAAGCGATCTTAGAAGGTGGACATGGGGATTATTGATTGCGCTTGTATATGATGCATTTCTTTCAGTGTTTGCACACAAATTATACGCAGGTGATGATGTGGGTTTTCGATTATCGCCTAATCTATTAACTGCGTAGGTAAGTATGCAATTGATACCCTTCAAAACTAAAAATTAAATTGTGGGATCGTTACTTATCTGCACGAGCCGACCGTAATATAAGTATCCCATAATTGCAACTGTAATATGAGTATTTAATAAGAATTAAGTAAGCAAACACATTGTTAAGGTAGCTGAGTAAGACTTTCAATTTCAATTCAATTCTTAAAGTTAGTTTATTGGAGACCTTTCAACGCAATACATGGCGACCGTGACAGGACTAGAGGGTAACAAAATATAGAATACCGAAAAACAATCACTACGCAAGAGTGCAATGAAAAACTTTCAGTGTGGAAAAAGAAAAACAATAATCAGTTGATTTTTTTTTTATCAAAGAAAATGGGCGGAACACAAACGAAATAAACAAATACGGGAATAATTAACAACAGCATAATAATAATAGACTCAGTACAAGTGCACAACGGAGAAATTACATGGCTATTACGAGTCATTCTGATCGCGATTTTGTTAATCATTATATCTAAAGTGTACAAAGCGTGCCGTGGCTCAGTGGTTAGTGCGTTGGACTACTACGCAAGGGGTTCTAAGTTCGAATCCAGAAAAATACCATTAAAAGTTTTTTCACGGCCCCACCTCTTCCGAGTGTCTGACAAACATTCAAGAGTATTCACTGTCATGAGAAAGCTTCTCAAACCCCTCTGCCCTTCGGATACGGCGTAAAACTGTAGGTCCCTTCTGTATGTGCCGAAATGTATACCACGCACAACATGTACAGTTGTGAGAAGCTAGCTCTTGGCCCTCTATGGGCTGCTTACGGGCTAAATTAAATTAATTAACAAAGCGTAACGGTATTCGCTAAAGAAAAAATATACCCAAAGAAATTCGTTCAAAAATCCTTTACAAAACTGTGAAATACACGAATACACCAAACATAAATACGAATAGTTTATCGAAACATCGAAAAAAAAATTAAATATGGAACCAACTATCAACAATTATCATAATATCGGCGACTATACGAAACTTCCACTTCCATTGAGGACAATTGCTGACACCTGATGCATGAAGAATCCACTGATGAAACCTGATGACGCATGAAGCACGAGAACAATCACCACGCCATTAGAAGTCATCATCCCAGCATGGTCATAGTTAAACCTAAGCTATTGGAACCTATTTTATTGTAGCACCATAGTTTATTAGAAATTAGTTAAAATACAAGTTTTCATTCACATATTTTAAATTCCCCGCGAATACCACATCCTGGCATTGAAGATTTTAGGAAAGCCTTAGAGGCACATAAAAAAGTGGTGAAATTAATACCTTTTCACCGCTAAATTTAAAAAAAAAACAAAAAAGCTAAAAGAGTACGAAAACAGACTTATAGAAACATACAACATTCTAATAGAGTATTGCTTAATTAATATTAGGGATTGGTCCGTGAGTGATATCACATTTGTTCGTACTAGGTTACTAGAGGTTAGAGAAAAATTGGCTCGCTGTTTTGGTAGAATTGGATGCAAAGTTCTCATTCCCAAACATTACACTAACATATTAGTTCCTATACGGAACGACGATTTTTCCGACAACGAATACGAATTCGAATCGTTAAAAGACGAAGATCATAAGGAAATAGATACGTCTCCAGAAAAAAAGGATTTCAAACCTACAGAACAACTCTAAACATATACTTCCAAACTCTTATTGCCATTTTCTGAACAATCTTCAGAAAACAAAAATAGAAAATGTCAACTGAAATATAAAACATCAAATTGCTTCGTCTGGTAGCACAAACAATAAATAAAAACTATGCAGGCGATGTTGGCTATAAAAGCCAACAAAAATAATATGCAAGATTTTTCGTACCAAGCTGAAGACTTAGCGGACGCATTTCAAAGAGCCTTGGTCTTCGAAGGGATACCTTTAAAAAAGGCACAGGAAATGGCTATAGAAAAAGCCACCGAGTTGTGTCGGATGAACACCACATCAACCCTAGTTAAATATATTTTAGCTTCATCGTCATTTTCGTCCCCGAAAGAGGCTATTGCGAAGCTTGTTGTCGAAACAGCTTCTGAAGCTCAAGAGCATCAAGTCCTATCCTTTCGTCCGAACAATTTTAAAAAGTTTGGGAGCTATCAAAACCAAAATAGATATGTAAACAGCCCGCGTACTTCAACCGATTTAGTTAACAGGGAAATAATAATTATCGCAGCAACAGTTATCGAGCCAATTATAAAAACAATAATTCCAGACGCAGGACCCCGCAGCAAAATAATAGCGGTAAACAAAATTAGAAGAGAAAGTTAGAAATACTAACAGCTCAAACCAACGCAATGTGCGTTATACGGAAAACGAGAATGCACCTCAGGACTGTCAACTGGGGGATGCAAAAAATTAAACAATAAAATAAACAATTATGTTTAGACATTAAATCTAAATTACTCCGACTTCATTAAATTAAGGTGTAATGACGCAAAAAGACCGTGCACATTTCTGATAGATACTAAAGTTGATATTTCATTGATCAAATTTAATAAATTATACTAAATACCAACTGCAAAATTAACTTCAAAGAAAAAAGATTAATATAAAAGGAATAACTGAACATTCTGTCTCCACCATTGGTACTATTTTTTGACAGCAGTTTCATGTTGTTAATAATGATTTCCACGTGCCATCTGATAGGATTTTAGGTAAGGATTTTTTTAGAGTATATAAATGTAGTATGAACTATAACTATATGACTCTTTCTTTCTCCTTGCGAAATACACGCTTTGAAATTTCTCTCCATTCTGGCCCATCAAAGAATATTTTTGTTATTCCTGCAAGATGAATAAAAAATTATTCGAAACCTTTGATTGTTGAATCACAAGAATTAACTGATGGCGTCATTGTTGCTAAAGCAATACAGTTTTTCTCTAAAGCTTTTACAAAAGCTGAACAGAACAAGCCAGTCATCGAATTAGAACTAGTAGGTATTTACTATGCTATTAAACACTTTCGTCCGTATATCTACGGTACCCACTTCACCGTATTTTCTGACCATAGACTCTTAGTCCATCTGTTTAGTATGAAAGATCAATCATCCAAACTAACTAGAATACGATTGGATTTGGAAGTATACGATTTTAAAATAGTCTAAATTCGTGGAAAATCAAATGTTTCCGCTGATGCATTATCGCGTATTACAATAGATGAGTTAAAAGAAATACCATTAGGTCGATCAAAAGTGCTGGTCACGACTAGATCCAAGACTAGACGCCAGCAACAAGAAACAATAGTAAGCAACGGAGGAGATGAAACAAAACATAGGGATGTACATATTTATGACGACTTTGAAAGTAAATTTGTGAAAAAGGTCCCAAGAATTAGAACAAAAAATAACGCGCCGGAAAATAATACAAAGATACTTGCAAGTAATTTAGAAATTGAAATTATAAGTAATTTCAAAAAATTATTTAGTTTTAAGATTCCAAATACGGTTGTTAACGAAAAATGCATTGGCAGTATTCTTTCGAGGCTACAAAAAGAAGCCAACGATCGCTCGATTCTTAAACTACAATGGCCATTAAATGATATACATATTTTTCAAATATTTTACGGCTAACCAACTGAAAGCAGCAGGCGCTAGAATATTTAAGAATTTAAAAGTTGTACTAATAATTGCCACAATAATTTCATGACGATCCACTGATAGAGGAAATTGTGGACAAAAGAAGCTGTACGCTAAATTACGTAAAGCATTTTATTGGAAAAATATGACGCGAGACGTCGCGGCATACGTAAAAAAGCGCGAAGTCTGTCAATTATCAAAAGTAAAACCAGACACAATCGAAGAAATGTTTCTTACTCGTACACCTCAAAAAGCAATGGACATTGTTATCATAGATACAATTGGTCCACTACACATTTCAGCTCAAGGTAATAAATACGCTATTACTTTAATGTGCGATCTAAGCAAATATCTTATTACCATACCAATTCCCGAAAAATTGGCCCTTACAGTAGCAACGGCTATATTCGATAAATTCATCTTAATATATGGCCCAATGCGACATAGACAAATCTAAATTAGACCGACAACTTCGGTTCGTTTGACACATTCACTCCCCCAAGCTAAAATCCGCTAGATTTTGTCATTGTATTCTGGCAGGCAAGCAAAATCAAATGGGAGCTCACTAATTTCACACAAAATTACAATTACAAAATCCGGCGATTTTTTTGACATCTATGGCCGCAGCAATTTTTTACATACAATTTGTTGTTGTTAATGGAATAACAACCGGAAAAAAATGTTTGCTCAAAAGGAATGAAAGAGATAACCCGACAAAATAATAGTTAGGTCTTGGTCACACGCTACTTCACATTTATTCACAAACATGGTAATTAGGTTCCTCCTATTTTCAGCACTAAGGGGGCGGGGGAAGTACGAGTTGACTGTCTAATTTAGGTTTGTCTATGCAATACGAGAACTTCGTTCCGATATGGGCACAGAATACAAAAATTAAATTCTTAGAGAAATGTGTAAGTTATTAAAAATAGAACTAATATTCTCGACAAGCTACCACCACCAATCGCTAGGAACAGTAGAACGTAATCATCGTGTATTCAATGAATACTTACGACCGTACGTCATTGATATAACAGAATGGGAAACTCATTTAAAATATTTTATTTTCTGTTATAATATAAGCCCAAACTCTAGTTTTAATGAAAAATGCTCTCCATTTGAACTTATTGTTGGCAAAAATGCCTCATTAGATACTTTTTTGAAAGCAGACTATATAGACGTAAAACTACTCACTTAAATGCACAAAATTTATTACAAAAGCTTAAGAAACAAAATAAAGTGTCATTATATGAAAATGTAAGACCATTAGAAATAAAAATTGGTGATAATGTGTTATTAAAAAATGAGCAATATGATAAGCATAAACTAATATATAGTGGTCCATTCAAAATAATAAATATGTATAGAGCAAATGTAGAAATAAAACTTCGAAATAAAAATTTATTAGTTCATAAGAATAGATAAATGTTAAATGTTAGTTTTTTTTAATATTTCGTTCAGTATGAAAATAAAAACTTTAAATGTTAATATGGGAAAAAATATATACAAATATATAGAAAATAAAGTGCACGACTGGATCGTACGTACTTGCACCTATGTGCTGTTAGTTAAAAATGAACGAATTTTTTATAAAAAAAAAAAAAAATTAAATTTGTGGAAAAAAAATTTTGCATAAATTTAAATGCCACATTTTATTAAACATTTAATCTTGCCCACATTTCGATTTTGATAAAAATCCAAAAAGTACCGTTATACGTATTTTTAGCCAAAAATGTGGTAAGCCACCTTATAGCATTTGTCTGGACTAATTCAAATATGAAATTTAATCAAAATCGTTAGAGACGTTTTCGAGTAAATCGTCTTTTCGTGAAATTGGCCTTAAGTAAAGTACCGTTATTAACAGGGCTAGAACAAAAACTACGATTTCGCCTGAAATTGCGACCCTACAGAGGTCAGATATAAAGTTTGAAGCAAATCGCCCAGCCGTTTAGGCTGCAGTCCAGCGTACATACGCAGAGACAGACAGAATCGGCAGACCCACTTCTCTATCATCGTATTGTCAGAATTCATTGTTACCTCGCGCTCGAATTTTTTCACGAATCCAATACTTGCCCTTTATTATAGGTGCAAGTAAAAATTATTTATTTATAGGTATATAAAATAATAATGAACACATACGGAAATAGAAAGCAAAGTCATAAACAATTTTTTCTTCTGTGGGGAGTGATCAACCTTAAATCGTATCAAATATCTTTGATATACTTTTAAAAAGGGGAAAGGTGTAGTGCAAGTTCAACAAATACCTGTCTGCACGAGCCGATCGTAATATATGTATGTATCCTATAATTGAAACTATTACAGTTTAAGTATAGTAATCAATAAGAATTAAGTAAGCAAACACATTGTTAAGGTAGCTGAGTAAGACTTTTAATTCTAGCAACATAAGCATTATTTATGAGAAATGTAATAACAAATGATTGCAATAAAGTTAGTCTATTGGAGACCTTTCAACGCACTACAATCAATAATGGAAATATGTAATGATTAATACATTTAATGACATTCGAAGTGTATATATGCACACACTAATGTCAGTGAATGCAGAAGTGTATCATGGTCATCGGTTAAAGAGAACCGCATTGAAATCCCCATTATGGTTCCCGAGATCCAACCATTTGCCCTAATCATTAAATTGCAAACCAAATAAAATCCCTCGAAGCAGTTATATATGGAGATCCTAAATTACTTTCGTGCCTTTCAGTGCCTGTAATTTAATTTCGTGCCTTTTCGTGAACCGACATTATTTTAGTGCCTGGAATAAAGTGATCCGAGATTAATTTAGTGGACCGAAAATGATTTGATTTCGTTCGATTGAATATAATTTTGGTTCGGATCTCATCCATGTTTTATTCAGCATGAATTGTTTTACAAATCTAAAATAAATGCAAATTCTTAAAACTTTTGCTTGTGGTTTACTGACTAAGGCTCGGAAAGGAGCAACATATCTTCTCCCATAGCTCTTACCCCCCTTATTTCTTTGCAACTTGTTTCATTCACAAATACATAATCAGGCACTATTCATTTCACAAATTCCGAGAAACCGATAAACAATTAATTATTTTCATGAAATTTTTATTATTATCACATTTATTCTATGAGCTCGATTTCACTCGACACTGCTATACGCTAGGGATCTTCATGCAAAAAAATACATCGCATAGCAATTTAAAATCAAAGAAAATCTATTTCTAGCCTATTATTAGCGCTTCTTGCAGGGAGAAGGCACTCCGCAAAACGTCTTGGACCACCATATTCCTAATCAGGAAGACTAGCTCTACATTTAGGAATAGAAAAAAACTGTTATTACAATTATTTGTATCTTCTTCTTTTTGATATGGTATTACTCACTATTGCCCCCACTAGAGCATGTAAGACGCTTAGATTTAGAATCACGTCAATGAGAACTATCTAATTATGCTAACTATTTTTTGTTATCAATCACACCCAAAAATTACTGTGGGCTCTAAGTTTATTGCGAATAAGTTTTTTCTTGTTTGGCATTAGGAAGTATGGAAGAAAAGAATTACTGTGTATTCATCTGTCAGTTAGACCATAGACAAAACAATATAAAGATAACTCACTTAGAACAAAAAAATTGCACCCTTTTTGCGGAGCATCCACTCATCGACACATCCACCATGCGTTGCTTTAAGTATGCGATGCCTTGATTGAGAGAGATCGACTGCGACGCATGCCTCATAGTATAATTGAATGACTTACTCACACAATGATAAGGTAAACTGGTTCTGTAAACTTTGGTATTTTATCTTACACGGCCCGCTGACTGCGATCGTAGGAAGCGTATATATGTACATATACATATGGTAAGGATTTTTGATTTTTTTACGTGCATTGATACATCTATATAGGTATATACATTATGTATGTTTTTATACATGTTGGTTATTTTTCTGTAATGGATAAATTAGAATTCTTTTTGGAACCTGCCGTGGTTCAATTTTGGTGAACGTATGTTTAGTTAATTGGTGAAGTTAAAAGCTTTGTTTTGTTTTTCATAATTGTGTAGGTACGTACATACTTTCCTATGTAAATAGATAAAAATATGGAAAAGTACCGGGAAAAGCATTAATGAAAAACAGGTGGTTTTAAAAGAAAAAGAAATAATTAGGGAACTGTATTTTTCTATCATATTATTGAATTTAAACTGGGACTTTTATTGAGCGCTGCTTGTGATGAAGATAAAGAAGGGATTTTTGACCGAAATGTTGTTTTTACACTTATGCATGTATGTAGATATAAATATGTATGTCAAATGTGCTTCTCACTTTTATGTAGGTATATATATGCATATTTAAGCTCACTGACTTATGATTTTAAGTTTTGGGTGGACATTATAATTTTTTTCTGCAGCAGCAAGCTTTGCACTTTCCCAAACACAAAATTTTCTAAGCAAAATGAGAATTATATATCCAAGTATTTGGATGTAGTGATCTTTACAAATATTACCCTCAGCAAACCAAAATGAAAATCTCAGTATTTTATTGGTTTCTGCAATACAGCTCTCCATAATTTTTGCCTTAATACTTCCGATGTGAGGTTTGTTAGAGATATAATTTTTAAACACATTCACATGCAACTTGCAAATTTCAAAAAACTCATCGGTAGGAGCAATTATACTTCTTATTTTTTGTATACCTTATCTTCTCGCATTGCTTTACAACAATACAAAAGCACATACTGCACTACTACATCGAAAGCACAAGCATAACACATGTTTCATCTTACGCCAACCCCATCCGCAGTGCTTTTCAATGCTTTGACTTGAAATCGAGGCATCGCATACTAAAAGCAACGCATGGTGGATGTGTTCGATGTGTGGATGCTCCGCAAAAATGGGTGTATTTTTTGTGTTCTAAGTGAGTTATCTTTATATTGTTTTGTCTATGGTTAGACCCCATTTCAATCTTTTAAACTTTCAACTCGGTGTGTAGAAAAATCTGAACTCTATCCCGACTCGATCCCTCGATCCAGCATATAAACGTAGTACCTATCCATCCTCCCAATAATGGCGTGTTGTCATATCAAAGAATTATCCCCAAAGTTATTTTCTTTTTTTTGTAGTATGTATATAATAACTTCTTTATTTTATTACAGATCTATCCGTCCATATGTCCTGCCACAGTGACCAGAGCTTTTACGAGAGAGCTAAAAATGTGCGACTTTTTAGAGAAAGCTACATGTTTGCAATTATTATGTGCGGGTGAGAAAATAAATATATGTCACTCAAAAGTTGTACTCGTACAGTACAACGAGAATGTCCGAAAACTTTTGGGAGTAAAAACAATATTTATGAAGTTTTAGTTATATCAAAATGTAACTTGGGTGATAAGAAGGTGCTATAAATATAAGTAAATTTATCTTAATCGTGACTTATATACTTGTATTTTTTAAATTATTAAACGAAACATTCATAGTACTACTTTGTTTTACTTTACTGATTATAATCCAATCTATGTGCCCCAAAACTAAAATCCCTTGTCCTCCGCGAATATAACAGGCATTTAACTTCTTCGACAACTGTCGCTTTTTGAGTCAAGTCGTTAAATACAGCTTAAATACAAGGAAATTGCTTATCAATATCAGCTGTTTTTGAAGAAACCGAACACCGATACTAAAACGATAGTAAACCGACTCGACTCAAAAAACGACAGTTGTCGAAGAAGTTTAATGCCTGTTATAATTAGGGTGAATGATGATATAGTGCAAATGCATTTTTTTTCAACTGTTGCAAAACTGGAAAATAATTCCAAATCAAATATATGCATACATAGTTATACTAGCTGGCCCGACAGACGTTTTTCTGCGCTTTTCTTTTTAACGACGAAAATCAATTTTGGATAAACGCAATGCGGATGAATAGGAAATTGGTGTGTACGGGGAATGTAGCCAATGTGTATTGTCTGAGGTAAATAAGGGCTGCCCCCAGGGCAGGGTTGTTAAATGTCACACTTTTTGATTTTTTATACATTTCAAAAAAAGCGTATAAAATTGTATAAAAGTGTATAAAATCGTACAAAAGTATCTAAAAATTTACACAATTTTACATTTTTGATTTTGACTTTCATACATTTTATTCAGTTTTTTCTTGCTTTTATACACTTTTAAACACCAGCAATATTTTCCAGATGTTATGTATGTATGTGTATTTTATACACGTAAAAAAGTGTGTATAATACGCCGAATATTATATGCCTACAACCCTGCCCCAGGGTGGTGTCCTGTCTCCCCTATTATGGTGCATGGTTGTGGACTCTGCTGACAACTCTCAATAGTTGTGACATCTACGCGCAGGCATATGCAGATCAAGTCACCGTGTTCTCTGTTGGTAGATGCCTAAGAACTGTCTGTGCTAACATGCAAGCGACCTTGGACATTATCTATGAGTGGTGTACTAGGGATTGGCTTTCGGTCAATCCTTTTAAGACGGAAGTTGTTCTCCTTACGCTAAAAATTATCATGACTGGTTTGACTCAGCTAGTACTAAAAGGTTCTCAGATGAAATCAAATAAGTATAGGAAGAAGGAAGTCACTCAGTTTTCTGGCAGTGTAATGGTGCTTTTGGAAAGACGTGGGCATTGTCACCGAAAAAGGTCCTCTACGGTTATGATAAGATCATTTCTGGCTTAATGTCGGTTAAATCACAAAATGTTGGAAATATTCCTCTTTCTAATAGAACATATTATGCAAATTAACACCCCTATTATGGTACACACCTTCAGCTGAAGTTTGGTTGTGAATCATAGAATCAGTACAATCGAACACAACTTTGAGACAACCAGTTGTCTATCATCTGTCAATCGGAGACCACCGAACATTTTTGGTTGTTTCTCTAGTTGTTGTTTAGTTGTGTTAACCGTACAACACCGATTAAGCAGTTGCGGTTGGTTGTGTGCTGTGGAAAACCAGTAGATTTTTTGAAAAAAAATGCTAAAGATTGTGTAAGTACAGAAAAATTTAAATTATTAAAGAATATTTTTACAGTCGGCAGGTTACAAACAAACATTAGTTTGAGATGGTTGTTGTTCTTCTAGAGCTTAATCAGGAGCTAAATGTAAGGGACAATTTGGATGTAGCACAACATGCGAAAAAACTCTGACAGAAATACTCATTAGAGTTCAACATCTTAGGACTTTCAACAAGAACACCCAGAGAATGGCAAAGAGGTATGTAGTTATAAAAATTAAGTTATATACTTTTATGTAATAATAATTTCAAAATTGGTTTTAAACAAAAAACAAAACTTTCCAGCTGACGCAGAAGGTCTATCGCAGTAATTTAGCTGAAAGCGCGCCATTAGAGCAAAGAGTAGTCACTTTACATGCACTCACAGCGAATCCATTGGTGCAAGCATTTGAAAACCTTGAAAGAAAAGTCAGTTCTGAAATTGAACCCTTTGCTCTGGAAAATCGGTTTATTGTCATATAATGTGTCAGAACGCTACCCCACCAAAACTCCCAAAAAAGAAGTCAAAGAAAGAAACAAAAAGAAGTCAAAGAAAGAAACAAAAAATCATTAAGAAATTCTCCAAACATTAAAAAAATCTAGAATCTGTGATACATATTTATGTCTTTTAATACCACAGAAACCTTTAGTTGTGCTAAACCTAATTTGAAATATGTAGTTGCCAATACACTTTGATAGATTCCTCCAGAAAAAAAAAATTGGCAGCAGTAAATTTTAGGCCCGGTAATATCGACGAAGAGCCCACCGTTGATCTAAACAAATCTTTTAGTTCGTTTCAAGAAAATAGCTAACAAGTCTGTAAATATAGGATACGATATCATAATTAGCAAACAGCCACCTTATTTATTCGAAAAACTTCAACTTTCAAACTCTCATCGATCCTTCACTTTAGTACAACCGCGTATCGTTTATCAAAGCTCAGAGCGACATTTTTTCATAATTGCCATTCACTTCCTCTTAACGTCAGAAGACTTTTTAATTCTATTAGTTTTGAGGAAACTCTCTTTAGGTACTTGGCAAGGTAAACACATATAAACAATTATTTAATACATACATGCAATAAAGGCATAACGATTAAACAAATTATATTACTTATGGGTTAAAGTCATGTTAAAATCGCAATGATTTCTAATTATATAATTATTACTGTTATTATTATTATTTTTTTTTTTAATATTTATTGAAAACATTTGTTAATTTTTCTTTCTATTTAATTATCTATACTGTTTAGATGATTTATAACTGTTTCCACAAACTAAGAGTGAATTTTAAATATATTTGCTTTACATAAATTTTCTCATTTATAGCCTAAAAGATGATGTAAAGTCTATTATAAATGATGTTTCCCAATTGATTAATAAATAAATAAATAAATATTTGGATTGAAACTCTAACTACTTTGTATTTTCATACTTGGTGTTTGGAAGCTCTAAGGGGTTGGAATGGAATCGCATACTGTTTTGGAAGTGCCCAACATTCATGTTCGTCATTAAAATTTATATCAAAACTAGGTAAAATTTTTATATTTGCTAATATTTATTGAAAGGGAATGGAAGATCCGTCAATATTCAAATAAGACGCCGAGGGGCGAGGGATATAGAGAGTTGTCCCATTATTTTGAGATTGAGAGGAATTCATGTTCTTAAAGAAAGAACTAATTTTATTCAAAAGATCCGAAACGTTGCTACCAAAGAGACCTAAGGAGAGTTCGAAGAATTGACTAATAGGGTTGCTATTTGATTGAGTTGTAATAACCGAAGGGAGGGGAGATCTTTGCGTTTTAAAGAGACCCGCAAAGGAGGTACTCTTGTTCTGAGATAGAGTAGCCGGAATGGGAAAAGGGGGGATCGCTGTTAGTTTCTTTACCGATAGACGTTTCCTTTTGGACTCGAATTCCTTAAATTTTGGGCAGCCTCGATAGTTAGCCGGGTGATCGCCCCCGCAGTTTGCACAAGTGGCTTTAGAGCCCTCCTTCAAGGCTATCGAACATTCCCCGGGGGATGGGTGGATATACACTTCACGCATTTGTAGTCGCGAGCACAAGTGAGCCTTTATATCCCTCGCCTCACGGAATCTATTCATAAGTGCTAGGTGAATATTAATATCGTTAACCGCGATCTTGCATGTACTTCCTTTGAGGTTAGATGTTTTGAATTTATGCACAGCCGCCTGTGCCGCGAGGTCAGATGCGAATTTCTGTACGTTTAAATTCTTTGTAAATATAGGGGGGCAAAATTTACTACTTACATTTTTCTTCAAGCTAAAATCCGTGTCCGCGTACGATTTTCCGCTGGGAGTATTCCTACATGTTGAAGAGCTGGAGTCTATGTTGTTGTGCACCACCGCCGCCTAAGGAGCGGGAGGGGGTCTTGAAGGTTGACTGCGAGGCAATGTCAACTGTTAAAACTCATAATTGAAACTTGATAATGTATGTACATGTCACACAAAAATCAACTAATCATATTTCATTGCCAACGGAGGTTGAACAACCTCAGAGTTCATTCACAAGAAAAGAAATGCAAACGCAGCAACTTTGTACATTAATTCTAGACTAAGCATTTATTGTTTATTATTGTCTATACTTTAGATATTCGCTTAGTTGCAAACTAAGCATTTATTGACTGTTAAATTTAGTATAAATAAGAGGAATAAAATTAATGATTTCAATTGCTTACGAACAGTTAACCAAGACTATTATTTCTTCAAGTGAGTCTGCTTGAAGGACTGTTCCCGCGATTTGCATAATCGATACAAGAATCGACTTGTGCTACTTCAACCATCAGATCTAGGTCTATGCACCTACGATCCACATCATCGTAATTTGGATAAAAGAATCCAATCTTCAACATTTGGCGACCGTGACAGGACTTAGGTCTAATAACTCATCAGAGAAGCGTGAACGGGGCTTTAACATCGTTCAAGTTTGTTTTCTTCTTTTCTCGTCTCTTTTTTGCCTTCGTGATTGGCGTATACTGGGCCAAAACACAGTACGACGGATCTACATAGCGGGTTAAAGGATCTAAGCGCGTAAAGATTTTGGACATGGAGCTTAACAACCATACTCAACACCAGGAGAAGCTTGGAGGTGACATCCTCAAGCTATGGAAGGACCAAAAGAGGGATGGCGATGAAAGGAAGCCAAAAACGCGTAGCTCCCAGCAGGAGTTCCAACAACGGCTAACACAGCTTGAGGAACTCTGGGAGGAATTCGATAAAACCGACAGTACCATTAGGGAAACCTGTCTGGTTGATTTGAACCACCCATACTTCCAGAAGGACCATCACACAGAAGTCCGGAAGGTGGTGGAAGAGCTCCGAAGAGACCTAGACAGGTGCCTAAACATGTTCCCTCACGGGAGAACCAGTGAGGAGGAGGACTCTAGCGCAATGATTAAACCACAGGTAGTCATTAAGGGGGGAAGTACCTGTAAAGACCGAAAAAAAAGGACTTTTTCGCGATTTATTTTCAGGAAAATAAAAACGGCGCACATAAAAATTATATTATATATATTTAGAGTAATGTTTGAAGATGAAAAAAAAACATGTTTTACATTATGAAAAAGAAAAACTTCATTCACTTGTGGTGGCTCCTGTATGTCGTATCGCCGCAGACATCGAAATCTGCGTAAATTCTCCTGACCACAATTTTTATCTAAAATCGTAAAACTAAATGTTATTTCACTCAAGAGGGTTTTTTATCCTAGATGAACTACGATCTTTGGGAAATTCGAACATTAACCATAAAAATGAGGCTCTCAAAAAAAATGTTGGCTTTTTTGCGAACATTTTCGATTAATTTTGCGTTAAAAATGGTCTAAAAATGATTTTTCCTTGATGTCCGTAGTTCATCTAGAGTAGTTTTTTATACCCTTTAAGAAAATAGCTAGATTATCAAAATCGGTTTACAACTTTTTTCGTAATCGTTTACGCAAATTTGAAAAACATGGTTTCGAGAAAACGCCGTTTAAAGTTTGCGGTTGAGGGAAAAGGAACTTACCGAAGTTGGACGCTAATCGGCTCCACCAGGGGAACAGGGGTATTCTGAGAAATATCGATGTTTGGACTAAAATTCGTAACTCGGACACATTTTGAGAAAGTCGCATTATTTACACTAAGTTCTTGGAATCCGGACCGCGCAGCAGCGATACTTGACGAGAGGCGCGCTCAGTCGGCTCGCGCTGGCTCGGCGCGTACCACTTTCAAGTGGCATAACTTCCACAATTTTCAAGATAGGCTTTTGAAATTTCGCAATGATTTTCTTAGAACATATACCTATCGATTAAGACAATAAAAAAAATCGATTTTTCGAAACGCGTTTTGAGGTACTTCCCCCCTTAAGACGGGAGCATCGTCAGTATCGCTGGAGGGGAACCAGTTCGGTGTAACCAATTAACAACCCTCTCAGCCGTTGAATCCAAGCAAGGGTGCCGTTCCAAGGCCTAGTAAGGAACAGTGGTTACCTCAACCATCTCAGTCAACACAGCAAACTTTTCTCGCAACAGGATCCATGACCAACCTTAAGCAAAGGTATAAATGGGTTATGGACATCCTTAGTAATTCATTGGATAAGGCCGGATCGGATCAGGCTAGGTCAGAACAGTTCTGCCGTATTAAAATTCGTACGATGGAACAAAATTGGGATGAGGTATCAACAATGTATCGGAAATTGGAGATGGAATTAGGACACGAAGACATCAAGGAATACTTTGAGATGCAAGAACGTGTCTCGATGTCACTACTGGAGCTTTACGATGAATTGGAAAAGTCGACCTCGAAATTGGTTACGCAGCAGACAACAATGAAAATGCCAAAGGTAGAATTGTCAAAATTTGACGGTAATTATCTTAAATGGCAGGAATTTATGGATTTATACATTGAAATGATCCATAACCAACACATATCAGATGGCCAAAAAATGTGGTTTCTGAAATCAAGTCTAAAAGGGGAAGCGGAGAAGTTGGTTCGCCACCTATCAGTGTCAGGCGCCAACTATGCAGCAGCATGGAAAATAATAACTGAACGGTACGATAATCCTCGGTTATTAGTTTCATCTTGGATATCAAAACTGTTGTCCCATCCAAATGCACAAGCTGGGAATGCTAGATCCATTCGAATCTTGCATGATACCATACAAGAATGTTTGCTGGGGTTGCAAGGTTTAAGGGTGGATACGAACACCTGGGATCCGATTTTGCTTCATCTGTTTCTAAAGAAGTTAGATAAGGATACCCATACACTTTACGAGCAATCGCTCGATCACCCTCGGCAGCTACCATCATTCAAGAAATTTTTAATATTTCTCGAGAATCGGTTCCAGTCGCTTGAAGCACTAGGAAATAAGGATAAAACGCTGGAGTATCAATCCAACAAGACAACCTTTAAGACGTCATCGGCAGTGACATCTCATCAGACAAATTGTTCAGCATGCAAGGGCAATTATCCTCTGTACAAATGCCAGCAATTTTTAGATCTACCATCGTCAAAACGAATGATCTTGGTCAAGCAAAGTGGTCTCTGTGTCAACTGCTTGAGGTCCGGGCACTTTTCAACTAATTGTAACTCTGGTAGTTGTTTAAAGTGCCGGAAGAAACATAACACGCTGCTGCATCAAGAAGCAGATAGTACTAATTCATCTAAAACTTCAGGGGATTCTAAAATCTCCGCAACAATGAGACCAACAACTGCATCTACCGCTTCCAGCACAGTGGAAGGCACGTTATCAAACAAGCCGCTACAGCGGGCGTTGATTTTACTGAGAACTGCAAAGGTTGCGATTGTCGGACCTAATCAAAAGGCTATGTATTGTCGAGCATTATTGGACTCTGGTTCTCAGGTCAATCTCATCAGCCGCAGAGTAGTTCGAGCTCTAAATCTGATGCCTGAGCTAGATTCTCTGATCATAGAAGGTGTAGGCCAAGGGAAGCACAAAACAACCCATCGAGTAAATGTAAAAATTGAATCTTATACAAGTAACTATGCCTCGAGGGTGGAAGCGTTTGTGCTCAAGGATATTATTGCTCCACAGCCTTATCAACCATTGGACATTTCATCATGGAAAATACCAAAGAATATAAAGCGGATAAAATAGACTTGCTATTGGGTGCTGAGTTCTACCATGAGCTGCTCGCAGTCGGACAAATTAAACTTCAAGAAAATTTGCCAATACTACAAAACACAATGCTTGGCTGGATTATATCTGGAAAGGTCAGCCGATATATCGCTACAATGGCCACTTGTGGAATATGTACTGAAGAAGAGCCTTTAAATGAAATCATCGAGAAGTTCTGGCGGTTGGAGGAAATTGGAGAAGACACGAGTAACATCACTCCAGCGGATCAAAAATGTGTGAGCCACTTTGACAATTCCTTCCGGCGCGACACAAACAGTGGAAGGTTTATCGTTAGTTTGCCTTTCTCACGTCAGCCGTCAGAATTAGGTGAAGATGCGAGGAGATTTTGGGCCCTGGAAAAAAGACTAAGCAAGGACGATCAGCTCAAAAATCAATATGCAAGGTTCATGCAGGAATATCTCCAATTGGGACACATGAGAGAAGTAGACATAAACTGCATTAGGGCACCTCACTACTTCCTTCCTCACCATGGTGTTTTAAAACCAGATAGTAGCACTACCAAGCTAAGAGTTGTGTTCGACGCATCCATGAAAACGTCATCAAACAACTCCTTGAATGATTTGCTGCTAGTCCCACAATACAAGACGACATCTTCTCCATACTTATACGATTTCGAACTCCAAGATTTGTTTTTACCGCCGACATCGAAAAAATGTACAGACAAATCATTATGAAGGAGGAAGATCGCAATTATCAACTAATATTCTGGCGGAAAATATTGCCAAAATTTTGGCGAATGACTTCTACATGGACGATGTCATGTCCGGCTCCAATAGCCTATCCGAAGCCATAGAAATGCGACAACAATTAACCCATATTTTGCAAACAGCTAAATTCAACCTTAGAAAATGGTGCAGTAATATACCACAGCTGCTAAGAAATATTCCAACGGGCGATCAAGCCATACAATCTGATCTTCAAGATAAGGAATCACGAACACAACTAAAAACGTTGGGGCTCATCTGGAATCCACAAGCGGATGAGTTCCTCATTAATTCAGCAATACAGGTGAATAGGAGAATCACAAAAAGAACGGCCTTATCGGAAATTGCACATATATTCGACCCATTAGGCATCGTCAATCCCATAACAATCACGGCGAAATATTTATTCAACAGTTATGGAAACTAAAAATTGATTGGGATGCCGCCTTACCGATGGAACTGCACACAACTTGGAAAAATTTCCGAAAGGACTTAGAGCAAATAAGAGAAATAAAGATTCCCAGACACCTATTCTCTACACAAGTCCAAAAGAAGACCCAGATACATGCGTTTGCGGATGCATCAGGAAGAGCCTTTGGTACTGCCATCTACATTAGATCAATTTACAACGACGGTACAGTGACGGTTCGACTACTTTGCTCAAAATCCAGAGTTGCGCCGCTTAAAAAAGGGAAGGACGAGGAGGTAATCACTACAACTACTATACCACGACTAGAACTTTATGCAGCCAAATTAGCGACGGACCTCACTAATCGGGTCACAAGGGATCTGAAGCTAGGAGAATTAGAGACATATTTCTGGACGGACTCGGAGATCGTGTTGGCCTGGATAAATGCAGAAGCGTCTAACTATCATCGTTTTATAGCCAATCGAGTAAGAGCAATCAGAAGCACGACCTCTCCTCAGCAGTGGCATCATGTGCCTACGAAACAGAATCCGGCAGACATAGTTTCAAGAGGGATATCGGCTTCGAAGCTAAAGGATTGTAACATGTGGTTTTATGGGCCTTTGTATCTATATGAGCCAGAGAACACTTGGCCAGGCAAGTCTGAAGTAAACAAGACAGAAATAGGAAAAAAGGGCCCAGAATTGTACTCACAGCTACGATCGATACATCATCAGGAATTATCACCATGACAAAGCATCATAATTCATTCGGACGTTTACCAAGGATTATTGCTTATATCAAACGATTCGTAAATAATTGTAAGAAGAGTAACAAAAACCACCGATTCAGCGACCATCTATCCATTTGCGAGCTTGACGATGCCACACAAGTAATAATGAGGGAAATGCAACATCAAGAGTTCAAGGAGGAGCTGGAGCATCTGTCGAAAGGAAAATACGTCAGCAATCAAAGTCCACTGAGTAGTCTATCGCCATTTTTGGATGGGGAAGGAGTTCTTCGCTTAGGAGGACGCTTAGAAGCAGCCGATCTAGATTACGATGCCAAGCATGCCATTGTATTACCATATAATCATGAGGTCAGTAAATCATTGATGCGAGAAATCCATCTGAAGTATATGCATGTTGGACCTCAAGGTCCTGGCAGCTGTACGTCAGAAATATTGGCCCATCAAAGGAAAAACTATGGCACGTTCGGTAGTTCAAAAATGCATTCGCTGTGCCAGAGCCAGACCTAAGTTAATGACGCAGATTATGGGAAATTTGCCGGCTGCGCGTATTCAACCCGCCAGACCCTTCGTAAATTCTGGAGTGGACTTTTTCGGACCAGTGTGGATTCACCTTCGTCAGAGGAAAACAACCGCGAAAGGCATATGTAGCCGTATTCTGCTGCTTCGCAACTAAGGCAAAATACTTTGAAGTTGTGGGAGATCTAACCACAGAAGCATTCATAGGTGCACTTAAGCGTTTCATAGGCAGAAGAGGAAATTGCCAGAATCTCTATTGCGACAATGCGACAAACTTCATCGGAACAAGAAATCAGCTTATGGAGGTTGAATCATCAGTACATTCTCCTTCGTCGAAAGAAAAAATAACCTCGTTTTGCACTGCCAGGAGTATGGAATTCCATTTTATTCCACCTCGAGCACCCCATTTCGGCGGATTATGGGAGGCTGCCGTGAAATCAGCTAAGCATTTTCTGAAACGCAACCTTCTTTCTTCTAATCTAACGTATGAAGAACTTGAAACGTTGATGATCGAAATAGATGCTATACTAAATTCCAGACCGCTGACTCCCTTGTCATCCGATCCAAACGATCTTACGGCCCTAACAGCCGGACATTTTCTGATTGGGGAGGCATTAACCTCAACAATTAATGCACGAGCAGAGGATACATATGGCAGGTTAGGCAACAGATGGAAGACAATCACAGCAATCAAGACGCAATTTTGGCAACGTTGGTCACATGAGTATCTCAATGAGCTTCAACACCGTTACAAATGGAAACATCAGCAAAACAGCATTATCCCGCGTATGTTGGTAATCATCAAAGAAGACAATCTACCACCGATGCAGTGGCAACTGGGTAGAATTGTAAATTGCATCAAGGGGACCGACGATGTGGTACGAGTGGTGGAAGTAAGAACTGCCAACGGGCAGCTTAAGAGACCAATACATAAACTGGCTCCTCTACCAGTGGACGATAATCCACCTACACCAGTGCATCTAAAACAACAACCACCAATCAAGTACGCAGTTAATTCTCGGATGGACAAGGAAGAAGTACCAAGAAAAAGAATAAGGCGATCATCAGGCTCCACGGTTCTTTTGGCTCTGATCATACTTCCGTGGAGCGAAGGAGTGCCTGTGGAACTGATGCCATTTAATTCACAACCAGGAATTTATTTTGAAAATATAGGAGCAGCAAATATTTTGTCTAGTGAATGAAATATTATTGCATATTATGATATGGAACTTTACTGGCAGGAATTTCACCTCTTAACAAATTCTACTTCTTCACTAGATCACCTATGTAATCTTATGAAGCCCAAGAACGCTTGGGATAAAATATTTACCCAGATACAACACCTGGAAGAAGAACTTGTAAGGACCAATGAACTACTATCAAGCACACCCAGAAGTAATCGGATGAAACGAGGTGCCTTAAATCTTGTGGGAAATGTGGCCAACGCTTTATTCGGAGTACTAAATTCTGAATACGCCGACAAAATATCGAAGACAATTGAAGGAATCCAAAACAATGAAGAATTACTACTAAGCCACATTAAAAATCAGACATCATTCCTCGCGGCCACCGTGAATATAATGAACCGTGATCAAGAAGCAGTATCAAGCCAATTCACAGCTATATCCTCCCACATTAAGGAATTAACCCACCAAACGAACAACATCTCTCGGGAACTATACCAAGAACAATTAGCTCAAGGCTTTTTATCACTTGCAATACAAACACTCACGACCATATTTAATTTCCAACGCATTCAAGGTTCCCTATTGGATGTAATAACGCACAGTCAACATGGAAAATTCAGCTCACTCCTGATACCTTCAACACAGTTACGTCAGTAGCTACGCTACATAAAGGAACATTTACCATCATCATTAAAGCTTCCTACATCTTACTTAGATCTCACAACACTTTAAAAC
This sequence comes from Chalcosyrphus nemorum, assembly GCA_949716465.1. Lineage (NCBI taxonomy): Eukaryota > Metazoa > Arthropoda > Insecta > Diptera > Syrphidae > Chalcosyrphus > Chalcosyrphus nemorum. Next base: position 38,615,326 of record OX454334.1, read on the forward strand.
TTGATGACTATAGAAGGGAGAATATTACCGAAGCATGCAATTTTCAAAATCAAAATACCATTAGTATCATCAGAAGACTTCGAGATATTTCGCGTAATACCTGTGCCAGTATTGATAAATGGAACTTTCAACGCCATACAACCAGCCTCGCCATACCTAACAATAAATCTACATCGAGACCAGTATTATTCCCTTTCGGAAAGAGATATGAAGAATTGCCTGTCAATTAACCACTAAGAATAAAATAAATAAATAATAAAATAAATATTAGGCCGTAAGCAGCCCATAGAGGGCCAAGGCCTAGCTTCTCACAGCTGTACGTATTGTACGTGGTATACATTTCTGTACGTACAGAAGGGACCTACAGTTTTATGCCGTATCCGAAAGGCAGGGGGGGTTTTTGAGAAGCTTTCTCATGACAGTAAATACTCTTGGATGTTTGTCAGACGCTCGCAAGAGGTGGAGCCGTGAAAAAAACTTCGGTGGTATTTTCCTGGATTCGAACTCGGAACCCCTTGCGCAGTAGTCCAACGCACTAACCACTGAGCCACGGCACCCACAACCACTAAGAATACCTATGCAAACAGAGCGGTCCTATACATCATAAGGGTTCAACCGCCAGTGCATGTGAGATCTCCCTTTTTAATCACCTACCTGGCCTTGATAAATGTCAGGTGCAAAAATCTGGAGATGGACCTCATTGGATTCAACTACACAACCCAAAATGAATGGATTTACACCTTACTACGTGAAACTACCATCAATGTCGTATGCGGACAAAACACAACACATGTCACCATCCGAGGATCAGGTATTGCAAGGCTGCAGAAGGATTGTATAATGAAACAACAATTCCTAACTATCCGAGGACATAATATATCCGTCGATCTCGAGATTGTCGTACAGCCCGCTGAGAAACCTCTCTGATACTATAATCCCGGTTCAAGCGACAACTTTGGCTTATCCACAACAGTTTTACCAACGTCACATCGCGGATATCGAAATATTGAAGCAGAGTGTCGAAAAATTCCGCAATGAGCTGCCAACTGGCCTACAACACCATGAAATTCACCATACCATAGGACATGCCGGGGTACTAATAGCAGTTTTAATTATCATCTTTTTGGTCATTCAATGGTACCTCAAAGCCAGGAAGAATAGACACATCCATCCGCCCACCCCAAAACCAAGGACACCAGCAAAACCAGAAGTCCAGGAGGACAGATTTAGTATACGTATTGACAATAATTAATTAAAATCCTAAAAAAAAAAAAATATATTTGCTTTATACAATATACATAGGTAGTACACCTAAGAATATTTTTATTGTTGAACCATCTGTTCAACCGCGGGCAGAATGTTAAAACTCATAATTGAAACTTGATAATGTATGTACATGTCACACAAAAATCAACTAATCATATTTCATTGCCAACGGAGGTTGAACAACCTCAGAGTTCATTCACAAGAAAAGAAATGCAAACGCAGCAACTTTGTACATTAATTCTAGACTAAGCATTTATTGTTTATTATTGTCTATACTTTAGATATTCGCTTAGTTGCAAACTAAGCATTTATTGACTGTTAAATTTAGTATAAATAAGAGGAATAAAATTAATGATTTCAATTGCTTACGAACAGTTAACCAAGACTATTATTTCTTCAAGTGAGTCTGCTTGAAGGACTGTTCCCGCGATTTGCATAATCGATACAAGAATCGACTTGTGCTACTTCAACAATCGGATCTAGGTTTATGCACCTACGATCCACATCATCATAGTTTGGATAAAGGAATCCAATCTTCAACAAACTTTATGAAGAGTAATGATAGCTCTGTGGAGAGTAATGACAAATTTTGCAGATCATATAATGCACGGTTTTTGTGTGGAAAATAGAGAAGAATGTGAAGAAGAAAGGAGAAGGAATGTTCGCAATTATTATGCGCCAAACGATGTTATAAAATCTGGAAGGAAACGAGGAAATTTCAATCATTTCGTAAATATCACTTTCCATTGAGAAAATGAAAGCACACATTTCTATGCTCTCTCTGTGCAATTTTGAAATTGCATAGTGATTTGAAACGGACTGCACCTAGGGTATGCCGTTACGCCACATGATATTGCGCCGAGGGACTCTCATATTGCAGATATTAAAAGGTATTCAGTTCCGACAAATTAGAAGCAATTGCACTCCTGTCTCGGATTGTTTTCGTATTTTATTATTCATGCTGATGTCCTAAGTCGATGTCAAATTGCTTCGAATTGGGACATAGACGATGTTAGTTTCCAAATCCAGGTTGCCCAAGGACGAGAGGAGAATAAATAAAACCATTGTTAATCATCATCGAAACCAAATTTCAAATATTCTAAACAATGTATAAAATATTCTGCATCAATTTATCCTAATTTTTACACACTTTTTGTTGTTCGCTACGTAATTTTCTTTAAAATTAAAAATGTCAAAAATAGATATCTTTCGCAACAAAAGAAATGTGTGTATAAAGCAATTGGATCGCATTCAAGAATTCGTCAAATCGAAGGCTGAAACAACCACGCCAGCAGAGCTCAACATTCGCTTGAACGCACAGGATTCGGGCTTCAATCTATTCTCAAGTTTGCAGTCAAAACTGGAAGACGCTGATGCAGGAGAAATCGAAACGGATGAGCATTCAACCTATGAAGAACTCTATTACACTATTCGTCCAGCGCTACATACAATTCTCGCTAAATCAGAACCAACGATATCCAATCCACGTGGATCAAAATAGAACGGTATTTGAAACATTAAAATTACCAAAGGCTCAAATTCCTACCTTTACAGATGTTATTACAGAGTGGATGTCATTTTTTGATGCTTTCAGTTCACTCATCCACTCAAAGGAAAAGTTTGAACAATGTCAGCAAGTTTCACTACCTACTTGGTTCGCTGAGTGGTAATGCAGCAATGGTAGTGAAATCATTAGAAGTAACCGACGCCAATTATGCAGTAGCTCTAAAGATGCTACAGGACAGGTATGAGGTCAAAATTAAAAAAATTAAATGTCATTAATCAAGAATTCAAAGTGACAGTGCGGTTCTTCAAACTTCCGCTAAACCAAAAACCAAAAATATTGACTTATTATTTTTTTTCATTCCTTTATAGCCATTCAAAGTTAACGTATAATAAGACATACAGCTCGCTTATCGGTGCATTTTTTACTAGAGAACATGTGATAGTGATAACTTGTGTTAAGAAAGTGTGAGCAATATTTAATTGTTATGGATATAAAACAAGAAGATGAGCAATTTCCAAAAACATACATTTTATTATTTAATAACTTAAAGCATAAATGTAATAGAACCTCTGCGCAAAGCACTTTTTGTTACTTTTTTTTTTTAGCTTAGTTTACAGTAAATTAAAAATTTTGTTGGTTTGCCTTCGAGAGACCGCTACAAATGAGGTACTAAAATGAAGAATATTGTTCTACCTTTCTAAATAATAAAGTGTTTTTTTCCCGTTTCGAACCATATTTCGTTAATTTTCAGTTTTGAAAAATAAAAAAAAAGAACTGTTTTGGCTGATCGTTTTATCTTTGGTAAGTGCTGGTTATCAATGCATAGTTCTACGCAATTTTTTATTTGATAAATGGCTTGAAAGCCGAGGAAATAATGCAACATGGTCAACGCAAGCCAACCAAATCCTGGAAAACATCAAATGCAGCTGGCCTTATCAAGGTGTTGAGAATGTTGAATTGATCCCCTATATGACCGAATTTATTTCGTATGCAAGAAGTTAACCGAATTTTTTAAGAAAAATAAAGGCAGATTTAATTATGACAAATCATTCCTCTTGGCCTGACAAATCTGAAACTGTCTTTTTAAGTTATCCTGACGAAAATTATGCAAGTACATCACAACAACGAGTCGTCCTAGAAAAAGTGTTCAAGAATGTTCTGCGCGAACTAAACGAAGACGTGTGGCTGAAATCTCGAAATCCGACGAATCAATTGCCACAGCTTTGCGTGAAACGTCATGTAATTCGGATTGGGGAGAAGAAAATACCATGAGTCTAACGCCTTGTGAATACTGTCGCTTTTTGTTGAAGTCAAGCTTACAATGAACTAGTACTTTTTTATTCAGAGTTTTGTCAACACAAAAATTAAAAAGAATGCATTGCCTAGCTACAAAATTATAAATACGGAAAAAGAAAACTGCTATCCAGAAGCCGACAAAATTAGTGTCACCGAGACAGGTGCCGAAGTAGACTTACAGGCTTTACTTAACTTTAATTTTTTTACAATTCCGAAATTTCAGCACATATAACTAGAATCGACAAAACATTGATTGACAGATGCGCAACTATTTTACAGGCTTTAAATTCAGGTTATAACATCGATGCAGATAAGTTCGCCTTAGATACAGCTTGCGTTCACAAATTGTTGTTGCATGGTGCATCGGTGATCGAGCATCATGGACTTACTTGCGAGTTAAGTGAGGAAGCCAGAACTAAGGACATCAAAATTTACCGAATGAATCATACAAGAAAAATGTCTCGGGTCATCACTAATAAGGACCTTTTGAATAGATTTCTTTTAACTTCTGACCCGCCTATTTCAAATTTGAGAAATTTGCCTACCACAAAAAATCGTTTTTATCAAACAATGCATTGGAATTGTTAAAAATCTAATTTTCCAAACAAAAAAAATGTTTGTATGAATTTGTTTACATTTTCTTTATCATTTTGTAAGTTAAAAGAAATAAAAACAATAATAACAGTGTTTGATGTAAAAAAAAGCATGTATTCTATTTTTGACCGCGCTTTGTATGAGCGGGTACCCACTGTGCAGTGCAAAGAAATTCCGCAACATCTCCTAGAAACCTAATCGATACATTCAACGTTCATTTACGAGCTCTCTCATCACTTGGACGTCGGACGCAGCATTGGGATGACTTAATCGTCTTCATCATTATGTCAAAATTAGACAGCTCAACACTATCTAAATGGCAAGAAGAAGCTCCCGCCGATCGGCAAGCTAGTTACCAGAAGATATCAAAATACATCAACAAGCGCAGCCAAGTATTGGAGGGGATGGTAAGCGAAATGCCAGAAGCTAAGGTGAGTGCTAACAAAAAGGTAGTTAGTAGACCAAGAAACCTGTTACGATTCTTTGCCGCCACTACCAATGTGCAATGCGTTCTTTGCTTAAAGGCTGCAGTCCGCACAAAAATTAACCAGTCTTACTCTGGAATCTCCTCATTCAAAAGGCAATACCATAAGACCTTCCTCACCATCAAATCACGGATAAACAATTTCACCGCGTCCATTGAAGCTCTTATACTTCCAAAGATAACCGGTTTATTACCCTCCGAAAAAATTAATACATCAGTCCTTGTTATACCATCGAACTACATTCTGGCAGATCCAACATACCAATTTCCTCAAAAAATCGACTTGCTTATTGGAGCTGATCTTTTCTTTTCCATACTATCTGATGGCCAAATGAGGTTAGAAAACAATTCAACGCTCCTGCAAAACACACTCTTTGGCTGGGTCGTAACTGGCAGGTATCCAACAACCAGTAACCATGATCGTCAATGCAATATGGTTGTAGAAAATCGATTTGAAGATAGCTTATTAGAGCAGCATTTGAAGCGCTTTTGGGAGATCGAGGAACGGTTTCCAGCTAGTAATTTTTCTAAAAGCGAAAGTGCTTGTGAGCGACATTTTGTTGACAACTTTAATCGTCTTGAATGTGGGAGATACCAAGTAAGGTTACCATTAAGCATGAGTCTTCTACCTTGGGTAATCCTTACAATACAGCCCTTCGTCGCTTTCTACTGCTTGAAAGAAAACTTAAGAAGTGTTGCGATCTGAAACAGAAATACACCGAATTTATAAATGAATATATGCAGCTCAATCATATGGAGCTTATACGAAATATCGATCATTCAAAGCCTCATTCCTATCTCCCACATGACTGTATTAAGTCAAGCAGTAGCACAGCGAAATTAAGAATTGTCTTTGATGGTTCTTCAAAATCTGAAAGCGGAAAATCTCTCAATGACGTGCTCATGGTGGGCCCGGTTGTTCAACCAGATCTGTTTTCAATCGTAATTGATCACATTGCTAAAACGAGGGAAGTTCGAGCTAAGGAAATGGTGTTCTAACTCACCCGCACTATCAGGAAACATTCCTCCTGAACATCAAGAATCGCAGTTTCAAATGCATGGTAGCAATGTCATCAAGACATTAAGTATTCTGTGGGAACCGTGTTCCGATGCTTTTATGTATAAAATTGAAAGTCTAGAAGAAGGGCTCAAATTAACTAAAAGATCCGTACTTTCCGATATCTCCCAGCTCTTCGATCCTCTTGGGTTAGTTAATCCCGTTATTGCGCTAGCAAAGGTGTTCATGGCAAATGAAGTTGTCGTGGGATGAACCACTTCCAGCCATGTTAGGAAAGTTAGCGAGCCCGTTAACCATGCGGAATGGTCTAGTAAGTTGCTGCAGGTAGAAGTCGCTATTATAAATTCCACTCACAAGGTGACGATGAATTCCCCTAGTATGTTGTTATTTGGCGAAAGACGAAATTACGGAATATTTAGATGATAAACTAAGTTCAGACACTCCTCGTGATTTTCTGCGGATCTGGGCGGACGCCCCAGCCGGAGTTAGTATCTTCCAGGATACTTGAGACAAAGCAAGGAAGTAAAACATTATCAGCCGTGGAGTCATCTATTTAATGCTGGATAAGACCTTGAAGCGGTAGAATGGAATCCACGTGAAGCGCTAGCAAAGTTAACAATTTTTTTTTTTCTTAACTGTTTTATGTCGAGTTTCTGGTAATAATATAATGTTTTTGCGAAGCCTTTGAGGCTTATCTGCAGAAGGCTGTGCACTAAGTTATTTAATCTTCCTGGAAGTTATTTTATATGTAAGCTCTAATTTAAAAAAAAAAAATTAAATTTGAATGTACCATAGTTCTCATGGAAGCTGGTTAAAGATGGTCGGTACTACGAATGATAGCTGTTGTCGTCCATAGGAGTTGTGAATGTGTGGTATTTTTAACAATCCTCGTGCCATTCGTCTGTTATTTACATCATGATCAGTTGGTTGCTTGAAGCGTTGGCCCCAACACAGCACACGTAACTAAAGTAATATATTGCGCATCTAAAATACATTCTAGAGCGGAAAAATATTATTTTAACTTTTTGTTCAATAGATACTTGTTTGATATACATAAATTCCAGTCGGTCCGGATGATCGTGTAGTCCACCTTTAGCTCTAATAACTCCAAAAAAGTTTTCGAGTACGTCCAGGTTGAATACCTGTATGTCAACAAATAAGTGATATCTTCTTTGGCCTTTAAATCTTCGTAGAGGAGTCGAAAGGGAGTTATTAGTAATAATGATACCTATAAGTAAATGTATAATATTAATTAATAAAGAATGAATAGTAGGTATATTATTAAATAGCTTTTATACCTTTTTGAAAAGGCATCATGCTAGACTTTCCTTTGACTCGCATATGCAACATTGTGGTCGATATCTTGTCCACAGTTTCAATTTGCAAAGCTTCCGATAGACCGAATCCTTGAACTCGTTGCCTACTGTCTTTGTATGGCACTCTGATATTTAAAGTGTCAAACCACTTGGGTTCGGAAAATATGATGTTGAGCTGTTATCTTCAGCTCTTTTAACAAACCCTGGTTAGTTCCTCCTAGATCGCAAACTATTGCCACTACGTTAAAACACAGCTATGGACAGCATTAATAATACTGTATAAAATTTCTTTTGTCATCCTTTGGTTGAAATCATAAAAAATTGGCTGTTTCCAATTTCCGAACAAACCACGTATCATAGCAACTTGGACGTATTTGGTAGGCCGTAAAGTCTCATCTCTGGGTTTGTCGTAGCACACTTTTTCCTTGACTTTCATTTCATCAAATGAAATCACACATATTTTGTCTATTGGCTTTTTATCCACCTTTTTCATGATATTCAGTACACAATGGATTATACCTGGATATACTTCAATTTTTGCGCACCATTTTTTCAAAGTAATCACAGCTGGAAGAGGATAGTTTTCCCTTAAAAGCAGTCTATATGCACGTGGACCTGCAGCGTGTATAGCTATTGCATATGCGATGTCTTCGGATGACCACCTAATCCGTTTTTGTAGGCATTCTAATTTTCGCAATAGCCCTTTGGTAAAAATTTGCCCAACTGAGTTTATAGTGTCTTGCTGCTTCCAGCACTGTTGTTTTAGTACGATGATTTCATTTTCCAATCTGACCAAAAAAAAAATATATATCAAAGAATAATATCAGTTTTGAATCTTTATTTAACCTACTCTGAATACGAAGGTGAAATCGATTCAGTTTGTGTACTGCAATCGGCACCGCTAGCGCTAGGTGGTTCTTGGTTTGAGCATGTGAGTTGCATCAAATCGGGCTCAGTTGCTGTTAGAGCCGTTTCTGTGCGCTCTGATGAAGAACCAGAGGAATCCGCTTTGTCTTCAACTGTCGCGGGGTTAGATTCGTTAACCGTTTGACTCACGATTGTACTATAAAAAATACGATCAACAGTATAGGTAAGATTGGATACTCTAATACAGATACAATAAATTTAAGCAATAACAATTTAATATTATAATATAATGCATAAATATTTTCACATCATCGTACTGTACTATGAGACAACCAAATGGTATTATGATTGAGTGCATGGTTGGCGTGGTCTGGAGATTGTGTGCCTGAACAGGATTTCGTACGTCTAATAGAACATAGATATTTATATAAAATACAATATCACTTACCATGGTGTAGTATGTTTAGCTAGTTTTTGCATCCTTACATCACGAGTTGTCGTTAAATGCTGCCGTTTTAACGGCAACAAGAGCGATGGCACAACATTTGGTTTTAAACGTTTGGACCCGGAGGACATTCCACATTGCTCAAACACTGGATTTGCTGCAACAAAATCATTCGCCGTAAAATGATTACAGCAAATCCGAGCAGTAGTGGTATTAAATTTATCTTGTCGCCGGCACAAAAACACCCACTGCTTGCACAACTTACATTTTTTTGTTGGCATTTTTGCCTTTGTTGTTAGCACAACATCCATACACAGCACAGCGCATTGTTATATTTATATTTTTTAATATTTTAATTCATAGAATTTGGTAAACACGAGTAAAAACAAATAATACTATTTCCACAACAAATCAAGGGGTCACATTTGCCGCCATATAATTTCAATTTTGACAGATGCGCAGACGAGAATGAAATTTAATGAGCGGAGTATATTATCTTAGTTACGTATACTATGGGTCCTAATACATTACATATATCATGTTAAAAAGAAAAAGTTTATTAACGGTTCGTTAGCTCAAAGAGATACTGGCATTTAAAGAATTTTCTACAATATTCTATAATTTTCTATAATATACTTCTGTCTCCGATACATTTTCTACGAATTTTGACTGTACTGACTGTTTTGATCTACCATGATGTTTTTGAGGCTGCATGTGTGAACAATGGAATTTATTTCCTTTGTAGACTGATTAGCAAATCTATTTGCAATGGTTTGTGTAGATTAGTGATGTAAAATGTGAATACATTTGAGTACTCGTACTCATTCGTTACTTTTTCATAGGTAATCGGATAAAAGTAACGAGTATTTAATACTCGCGAGTACCACCTATAGAATACACTGGTAACGATGCAAATACAATACTGTCTCTTTTCATCGAACCGAGTACAAAAGTATTCTCTTGCCTTGTTTCCCTCAATAATTGATTGTATCCTGCTCTAACAAATGTTATTTATTGAAAACCTATTCCCAAGATGTGAAAAAAGAAGACAGACAATACGTTTCTTAAAATCGTTTGTGCATACCAGTGTGTCTTTTTTAACAAATGGAAAGTATACCACTGTCGCAAGCGCTGAATTTTCATTTCTCATATCTGAATACTAAAGAGTTATAATGAGATGGTGAATACTATACAGTCATACCCAATTAATTGCAAAGGGAAAACAGAGAAAAGTATATTCTATATAATATGCTTGCTATACTCACTCCGATAGTGGAAAGAAAGAAAGGAAGAAAGGCAAGTGAATGATACATTTATATTTAGTATTGGTGTAGGGCGAATAAGTAATCTCTTAAAATGAAAATTGTTGGTAGTGCAAGAGAGAACGAGTATTCGAATAGGAATACATATCTGTGGCGAATACGAATCCCTTGAAATATTACGTGTGTTGGGTAGTGCAAACTGAATGAGTAAGCGAATACCTATCTGAGTACTTTGCGGGTAACGAATACGAATGAGTACATGACAGTAACGGATACATTGTACCGAATGAGTACTTTTTTTACACCACTAGTGTAGATGTAACGAGACGAGAAATTTCGCCTGATTGTGTCATCCAAACAGTTTCTTTATCAAGAATATTATTTATGAGTTTCCACCTGTTTTTTGAGTCCTTCCTATAATCTTCAAATTTATTTCTATAATAGTCTGACTTAGCTGTTTTAATTACTTGCACCGATACGTAGTATAGGGCAAGTTTTGGATTCGTGAAAATTTTCGATCTCGGGATTTTGATAAATTCTGATTTTACCTTTATAGAGAAGTCGAAAGAAGTAGGTCTGAAAATTCTGTCTGTCTGTCTGTCAGTCAGCGAGGCTACAGCCTAAACGGGTAAACGGATTTTGATCAAACTTTATATCTAGGGTCTGTGGGGTAATCCCTAGAGGCAAAATTGAAATTTTCGTTCTAGCTCTAATATTAACGGTACTTTACTTAAGGCCAATTTAACAAAAAGCAGATTTTTTTTAAATTTCATATTTCGGCTATTTTGGCAAAGTTTTATAAGATGGCGTACCACATTTTTGGAAAAAAACGTTAATAATGGTACTTTACTTATAGCCAAATTGGTAAAAAACTGATTTGCTGGAGAACGGCTATACCGATTTTGTTTAAACTTTATGCTGAATCGAGCTTGGATACATGCTTTAAAATGGCTTACAACATTTTGGCCACCATTTTTCCTAACGGCACTTAAGGCCAATTTGGTTAAAAGCCGGTTTGTTAAAAAACGGTTCAACCGATTTCATTAAAATTTTTAGTGTGTATAGAACTAGGCTAATGCTAAAAGATGGCGTTCCAAAATTTTTGGCTAAAAGTGATAATAACGGTACTCCTAGGGTCAAGCGGTTTTAGCCAATTTTCTCGAAAACGGCTCTAACGATTTTGATTAAATTTTAAACTTATGCTAGTCTTGTGAAGTCTAATAAAATGGCGTACTAAATTTTTGGCCGAAATTGCTTACAATGGTACTTTACTTATAGCCAACTTAACAAAAAATCGGTTTACTCGAAAACGGCTCTAAGGATTTTGACTAAATTTCATATTTAAGCTAGTCTATACAAATGCCACAAAATGGCGTACCACGTTTTTGATTAAAGAAGCGTATAACGGTACTTTACTTATTTACTAGTTTTAGAAATATTGCCATTTCTCGGTTAATACTCAATGGATTTTGGTCAAAATCAAAGCGTAAGCAAAATTTAATGAATGCAAAAATATGGCATTTAATTCTATGATGAACTTAAAAAAAAATATTTTTTCATATAATTTTTTATTTTTTAAAGTTCATTTATTTCCAACTAACAACACAAAGGTGCAAGTACGTACGACCCAGTCGTGCACTTTATTTTTTGTTGGCTAAGTTCTTCAACGCCTTATATTCGTTTTCATACCTTATACATCTTCTATTGTTTTTCCACTTGTTATATAGCTTGTCCCTATGTTTAGACAAGTTCAAAATTTCTGTTTATTTCCATAAGTAACGTTTTTCCCTTCTTTGGATTTTAATTTTTCTCATGGATTTTTCATGCACTTCATTGTAAATTTCGGAGAGTTTCGGTAAAGGTCATTGAAATCAGTAGTATTGGAACTAATATTCCAATTTATATTATTGTCATTAATGATGACCTTCTCTGTTGGTTGTATCGGATTCTATTGTAGCTGCAAGAGCATCTTATTCTCTCATTCAAATAAGGCAGTGATCAATTAATGTGCTGGATTCTCTAGCACAGTCTACTCTCGTGTCTGATAAAATCATGTTCTTAGAAGCAATCATTTCAGAGTATCTGAACGATTACTATTTGGCAGGATTAAATTCTATATAACATCTATATTAACATCTCCCATGACGATTAGGTTATCTTTTTATACCCTATCCCAAGGGTATATTAAGTTTGATACATAGTTTGTAACATAGAGAAATATTGAAGATAGACCACATAAAGTATATATATAAATGATCAGCATCAGTAACCGAGTCGATTGAGCCATGTCTGTCCGTCTGTCCGTCCGTCCGTATGTCACCAGTTTTTGGGCCTTAAATTTTGAGCTAGGTTGATGAAATTTTGTATACGAGGTCTTTGGAAAAGTAAGCAATACAAGTGTAAAAATTTTTAAAATCCGCCCACAAAAAAAGCACTTTTTTCACTATTTTCATATGAAACTCGAAAAAACTTACTGGGGCAAATATGTAGATATCCACTTAATCTACAAATCGTCTATACATTGTATATGGCCACGCCCATTTTTTAGGGGCGTTTACTTCAAAAATTAATTTTCGAGTAAAAATATTAGTTTCTAAGGCAAAATAGAAAATTTTGTGAATACATTTTCCACCGCCCACTGACACGACCAAATAAGATAGGGATAGGGTATCATACGATTCGCTCCAGGCGGATTGTAGCATTCACACGGAGGAAAATAGAAGAATTTGCTCAACGGCATCGCAGAATAGAAGTAGTTTACCGTTGGATTTGTGCCGTTTGTTGAGTATACCCGGCATAAAAGGTACTGTTTTACATTATTATAGTAAAGTAAATAGATTGGTTCGAGTCCCGTTCGACGGAATTCAATCAGCAATCAATACTGTATCAACGGAACAGTAGAGCTACTAATTAACGACCAAGCAAATTGTTGGGAACATTTTTCTAATGTCGTTTTCGATTGGTTTCAATTTCTCTTCTTCTGGATTCCAATCCAATCGATCATGCAATTTGTCTTCCGATCCACTGTTTATGGGTTGATGAGCCGCCATATCCCTTGTTTTTGTTTTTACAATGAATTATCGCTGAGCCATATGGTATTGACAAGTAGTAAAATAAAAGAGTTTATGCGTGTTAGCGTATTCTGGGTGTCCCAAATGACATCGGGAAGCGAAAAGCTCTTCCAGAAGATGCTTCCGAAGAGGCAATTGAACGTGATTGGCAGTGTTTTTTAAAAGGAAGACTTCTTTTTGTCCAATGGAAAATGACACTAGTCTGCCATTCCTGAATGACAATTTTATTGAAGCAAGAGTGCCAAAAGGTTTTGGCGATTTTTTTTACGATATTTCTTTTGGGTTAAGAAATCAAAAACATTGTTCGTAATTTTTGTCTGAAAGGGGAAGAAAAAATTAAAACATCACTGCCAGGAACAATAGTTCAATAGATATTTCGGATATGGTACTAGAGCTAGAGAAGAGAAGAATTATTGGTAAGAGAAAACGGAGGTTGAAATTTCAGTTCTACGAGATGGAGGCAAACACCTGAGAAATAGGGGCCGGGTGGTACATCCTTTCAAGATGTTTCTACGTTTTTGTTGAACGAATTTGGGGAAAGTGTCTCAATCTTTCTGAGCGTAAACAACAGAACGGAGATACTGTTCTGCGGTATTTCTTGGCAATGAAGGAGGTCTCATCGAGGAAGCTCTCGTGCAGAGGTTGAAGAAAAGTCTATTATACAGTACGTAATCGATGGGATCCATGATACACATCACAACAAAGTTATGTGTTACGGTGCAGACAATTTTAATGATTTCAGAAAAAAAATTATAAGATATGTTCAGAAAGAAATCGGACGTCTTCTAAATTGAATTCTGCAATCAATAGTAGAAAGGGAATTCCCTTTGATCTTAGGCCGGAAAATAGGCATTCCGGTCCGATCTAGTTCTTCGGAGTTCGCGAGCCCCATAGTTTTGGTAAATAAAAAAGACGGATCCAACGCCTCTGTATTGATTATATAAAACTTAACAAGCAGGTTGTCAGAGATCGCTTCCCACTTCCACTTATAGAACACCACTAAGATAAGCTTTGCGAAACACGAATTTTCTCCACTTTAGATCTTGAGAATGGGTTTTTTCACGTCTCAGTTGCTGTGGAAAGTAGTTTTGACATGTCCTCATTTTCATCGGCCCTTTGTAGTAAAGACGGTTGCGTCCGATTTTGGAATAGGGGCTGTTCTTTCGCAGGAGTTTGAATATGGTGAAAAAGTAATTTGTTATTTGAGTAGGTCTATCAATAGGTGCGAACGGAATTATAGTACAATGGAGAAGGAGTGTTTAGCTGTTTTGTGGGCAATTGAGAAGTTGCGACCGTATATTGAAGGTATTCGATTTACGGTTGTGACTGATCATTACTCGTTAGTGTGGTTGAGTAACATTAAAGATCCTCCTTTGAGCGGTGAGGCTCCAACAGTATGATTTCGAGATAAGCCAGAGAAAGGGTAAAGAGCACGCAGTTCCCGACATGCTCTCGTGAGGAGTTCCTGTAGTGGCCGAGATCTCACATGCGGATACAGGCCCTTGGATTTGTAAGATGATCTCGAAGGTTGAGTCAAACCCTTTGCTGTATCCTGGTTGGAGAATGGAAAAGGGCAGACTGCTTAAGTTCGTGAAGTCAAATAGAGTCGAGGTGTTTGAGGACAACCACGAATGGAAATTAGTAGCAGAAAAAAAGAAAAGGAAAAAGATTTTGAGTTAATGTCATGACAATCCTTTGTTAGGGCATATGGGCGTGAGGAAAACGTTCGTTAGGTTAGGGGGTAAATATTATTTGCCGAATAGCTAGATATGTTAGGACTGCAAAGTTTGCCAACAGGTGAAGCCTGTGAACGAGAAACCAGCTGATCTGGTTGGTCCTCTCCCAAAATCGAGTAGGGTTTTTATCTATATTCTCACTGTGGTTGACGTTTTTCCCGAAATTCCCTTTGTTGTTTCCCCTGAGGTCTGCGACAGCAAGTTCGGTGTGTTTTGTATAACAAAAAGACATGAAGACTATGTCTTTTATTGTTTGGAGTGCCAAGGTTTGTCCGGCGAAGCGGATTAACCAAATTATAAAAACGACGGTTTAAGGCGTGTCTTCTTATTTCGCAAACTTTTTTTTCGCCCACATGTGATCATAGCGTTAGTGTTATGGGGTGTGGAATGAAAAGAAAGAACTATTTCCTATAAAAGGTATTTATTAAATATTCCAAAAAACTAAACCGAGCTTAAGGCGTCAAATAAGAATGAAGAAAAATTATAAATTAGTTCAAATATTTTCAAAGTTATTTTCAATATAGCAAGTAGTTATACGTTAAAGTGTTTTTCTCAACACTCCTCCTTCTACATCAATGAGTTTTGGTGTTGGCTTCAAAGTCAGCTAAGAAATCTATCAATATTTCCATGTTTGTCTCGTTTTATCTTGAAAATCCATTGTTGTTGATTAGATAGTTCCTAAATATCATTTTTTTAATAATGCATCCATTTCCTCCTGAACAACTTTCATCCATTTGTCTTTGTCTTTGTCTTCTCATGAAGCAATTTTCTTCCACAAAAACTTCTGCATTCAAAGCAAAACAGCAGTTTGCGAGCTTCGTCTTGGTATTTCGTCGTCGTCCAATCCACCTTTCGCTACTAAGGCCATCAAAAGCAAATCTAGTTCCATCGAATACTACGTCTCTTTCAAAAATGATATTCCGGTATTCTAAGCTCCATTGCTTGTAACCATTAGTACAGTATTCAACGAAATAGCACTTAAGTGACCTCGAGTCAAACTTGCTTTGAAGAATTTGCTTCGGAGTTTTTAAATATGCGACAAACCCAAATAATTTAATTTCCCAATATTATTTGTTTCTCCAAATCATAGTGAAACAGGAACTTTACCATTCAGTGCTGATGTTGGACTTCGATTTACTAGGTACACAGCTATTTGGACCGCAACGTTTTCCCTAGCATACAATTCAGCAACATGCACCTCGCTTTTTCCAAAATGGTGCGATTCATCCTGTCATATAGTTTTGTGTTCGATTTGCAACGAGTTTAAAAAAAACCACAATTGGTTTTTAATCAAATACTTTTTATTCAAGCTTCAGATCCCTTACCACTGGTGGGGGGAAATCTTCGGCTAAATGGTTCGCTAATACTAAACTTATAATTATTGATCGAAACCCTTTTATACGATCAAACTGCTAATGCAGCAAATTAATATGAGAGTATCTTCTACACAATTTGCAGAAGGCAAAATGTGCTGATATGCGATTCTACATGGATCGTCTTGCTTTATTATTGTTTATATCTACTGTTTGGATTTTGGGTGTGGGGACGTTTCTGTGTTTGCAATTCAATGTGCTGATATGCGATTCTACATGGATCGTCTTGCTTTATTATTGTTTATATCTACTGTTTGGATTTTGAGTGTGGGGACGTTTCTATGTTTTCAATTCAATGTGGGAACGTCCCAGGAACGTAACCCCTCCCTCCTTAAGTTTGATGCTCTCCTGAGTATCTACAATATTGTTTTCTATTTTGATCTCTCGGGTTTTCTTATGTTTGAAATACATTAATAGTATTACAATTACAATAATTATTAATGTTATACTTGTATACGATATAATATGTTTTACATTGTTTTGATATTTTAATTCTTTCAACGTTTTTAAATTTTCCATATGACTTATGTGCATATCTTCTAATGTTATGTTTATTTTTGAAATATTTAATGTGTTGTACAATGGAATAATAATATTTTGCTTAAATGATTGTTTTTCATTACTGTATGTAGTTGAATTAATCTTAATATTACAATCTTTAAAATATATAAGGTTATTTTTCTGAATTTTATATTCAATATTATTACAATAATTATTTAGATTTGTTTTAAATAGATTTTTTGTTAAAATAAGCCCGTCTTCTAATTCAATTAATTCTTGATCTTTATTTGATCTTATTTTACAATTTTCATATTTTGTTTCGTATAAATTTTGGGTACATGTTGGGCTTTTCTTTAACTTTTTTACATATTTTATTTCATTATTTTCGTATAATGTTTTGTTAAAAACTATATGATTATATTTTAATATTTCGACTTCAAGTCCTTGATCGTTTGGTATAGGTAAAAGCATTATGCTTTCATATTTATATGTGAATTCTGGTATTTTTAAAACAAATACTAACTGATTGCTTCTAGTTAATAAACTGCTTTCTATATGTTCTAATTTATTAATAGATATATTGAATCGGTTAATTTCTTCTTTGGTCAAGATATTCCTGCCTAAAATGCCTAATCGTGAAAAGATCACGTTGTCTTGTAACTTTTCTATTTCGTTATTTAATAACATTATGTCTGTATTAATCTGTAATGAAAGTATGCTTTTAGCTAAACTTTCTTGTTTCATATCGGTGGAGTTAATAAAGTTTCTTAATACGTACTGATGTTTGTTTATACGATCGGCCATAGTTTCTAATTCCGTCTGGAATTGTGTATTGATTTCTATTTGTTTATTCAATTCTGTAATAGCATTCTTATTATTTTCTTCTATTATTTTTAAATGATTGTCAATTTCTACTCTCTCATCGTTATCCATTACTCCAAAAAGAAAATAAAGTCCACTGCCTCCTAAATTTATTAAACCTCTCCTTTGTCTTGAATACGGAAGTACACTTTTTAATTTTGTCTTAGAATCTTCTAGAGCTTCTACCATAAGTCTTTTTAATCTTGGGTCCTGAAAATTATTATAACCGTTTTCTATAGAATATTCAATTTGTTTAATTATTTCACTATAGGTCTCTAAATTGATTACATGGAGTATCTTGTTATATTTTTCAATTAATTCAATGGGTTCTTGTTTTATTATAATGTATCCTGCTTGGTTGTGGATTTCTTGGAATAAAAACTCTGATTTCACCATGGTTATGATGAAGAGTATAAAAATGCTCATGTTTTTCATACTTGCTGTAAAGAAATTATATTACTATCGTTGTTTTGATATTTGTATTTTCTTTTGAAATGTGTTTTATGTATTTTTTTCTGATCTGCGTAATATTTATCATCTATCTTTTCTACTTTAGTTTTCTTATATTTTGCCGCTATTTTCTTTGCTGTTCTTACTACATTGCCTTTTATATAAATTTCATTATTTAAATCTGGTTCGACAAAGTCTGCTTTATTTTGATTACGCTTATTAATAT
The DNA here is from genome assembly GCA_949716465.1 of Chalcosyrphus nemorum. NCBI lineage: Eukaryota > Metazoa > Arthropoda > Insecta > Diptera > Syrphidae > Chalcosyrphus > Chalcosyrphus nemorum. Next base: position 38,633,599 of record OX454334.1, read on the forward strand.
TATTTTCTTTAATTTTTTGAATCCTTTTTCCTATTTCTTCTAACTCTTCTACCTTGATATTATTTTGAATAAAATCGATTGGTTTTCTTAAAGTCGTAGTATGAATTGTGTAGTTATATATACCTACTGCTTTAATTACTTTTTCTCTTAAGTTTAATATGTTCTTCTTCTTTTCTTGTGCATTATATATTCTTATATGCTCATTGAGTGTACCATGCACTCTTTCTACGTCTGAATTTCCTGTCTTATGATTTGGAGTGATAAGTTTTATTTTTATTCCTTCTTCACTGCAATATTCTTTAAATGCTAGGCTATTAAATTCATTGTCACATACTATTTCTTCCTAGCATTGAATTTCTAAGTTTCAGTTGCTCAATAATTTTGTGAGTGTTTCTACTTGGAATGGGAAAAGCTGTTAAATGCTTGGTAAATTTGTCTAAAATAGTAACAAAATAAATATCTTTACTTGGAATATAAATGTCCATGTGTACAAGTTCATTTGGTTTTAATGCAGTCTTGCTTATTTCGAATTTTATTCTCTCTGGACTTCTATCATGTTTTGCTGTTTGACATATATTACAATTGTTTATATATCTCCTAATTAATTCCCTTAATTTTGGAAAATAGTACTCCTTTTTAATTTCAAGATATGTTTCATATATTCCTCTGTGATTAAATTGTTCGTGAATTCTTTCAATGAGATTCAACGCATTATTTGTATTACTTAAATCTTTTAAAAGCGTAATGCATCTTAGTAATTTTAGCTTACTTTGATTGCTGTAGAGCTCAACATATTTTTCCTGTATTTCGCAAAATAGATCATCGTTTGGACAGTATATTGCCACGTTACCATGATCTGGTAAAAACTCCCTTAATGCTTCAGTAAAATAATCGCCTACTCTTTTTGATTTAATTGTAAGTCTTCTTACACCTTGATATATGAATTTAATATTTTTACTTTCATCTTCTGATTCTATAACTTCAATTTGATGCTTAAACATATTTGTAGGTAATTCTGAAATTCCTATATGATCATTTGTTTCTTCTATTCCACTATGGTTTGTTGCTAATGATAAGTTTTCTTCTCTATTAATTGCATTCACTTCTATCCTACTAAGGTAATCTGCAACATGATTTTCTTTTCCCTTTAAATATTCGATATCAAAATCGTATTCATTTAAACTAATTTTCCATCTTTGGAGTTTTGAGTTAGGTTCCTTAAGGTTGCTTAACCATATTAAAGGTCTATGATCGGTTCGTATTTTAAATTTACGACCATATAGATATGATCGAAAATATTTTGTTGACCATACAATACTTAATAGTTCTTTTTCAATAGTGCTATATTTGCGTTCATGTTCATTTAAGGTACGAGATGCATAGCATATTGGATGATTTGATTGTGAAAGGACAGCTCCGATTGCATAATTTGATGCATCTGTCGTTAAAACGAATTCCTTTGTATAATCAGGATATTTTAAAACAGGGTCGCTAGATATTATTAATTTGAGTTCCTCAAAGCCTACAATATATTCTGGGTCATTTATGTTAATTTTTGCTCCTTTCTTAAGATATTTGGTCATAGGTACTGCTATTTTTGAAGAGTCTGCAGTAAATTTCCTATAGTAACCTGTTAGTCCTAAGAATGACTTTATTTGTTTTGTTGTACGTGGAATTGGTATTTTTTCAATTGCTCTTATTTTTTCTGAGTTAGGTTTTAACCCGTTTGTAGTGATTATATGTCCTAAGTATTCTGTATCTTTGCTAAAGAATTTGCATTTATCTATTTGTATTTTTAAGTTATGTTCGTTAAGCTTCTTAAATACTTTGTTAATTGCACAAACATGTTCTTCTAATGAAGTGCTAAATATGAGAATGTCATCTAAATAGACGACACATATTTTTCCTACGAGTCCTTCTAAGACGTGATTAATCATTCTCTGAAAAGTAGCGGGGGCGTTTTTTAAACCGAATGGCATTCGATTAAATTCGTAATGACCATTTGTTGTCGAGAAAGCAGTTTTATGTTTGTCTCTAGGATTCACCAATATCTGATGGAAGCCTTTAGCCAAATCTAATGTAGTGAAATATTGGGCTCTCCCCAATTTTGTGAAGATATCTTCGATATTTGGTATAGGAAATTTGTCTTCCACGGTTAATTCGTTAAGTTTCCTATAATCAATTACAATACGCCATTTCTTTAGTCCTGAATTGTCTATCTTTTTGGGTACGACCCAGATAGGAGCGTTATATGGACTATTACTTTCTTTTATAATACCCTGTTCTAGCATTTCGATAATTTGTTTATCTACTTCTTGTCTATGAACTTCTGGATATCTGTATAAACGTGAATATATTGGCTTATCATCTTTCGTTTCAATCTTATGTGTAACTTCTCTAACATTGGTTAATATGTCTCCTTCTTTATAGAATAATTGTTTATTACTTTTAATTATTTGAACAAGAGCTTTCTTTTCTTCATTGTTCATACGAGGTTCTATTAATTTATCAATTATGTTTTGGGAATCACGCTCAACTTTACATAAATTTATTTGAATATTTGATAATTCCTGAATATAGTTTTCTAAAGGGTAATCCTTGGGTTTTGAGAGTAATGGTATCTCTATATTATTAATTTTCAATGTATGGGTATAATATGATAGTTCAGCTTGTAGAGGTATAAGTATATTATTTCCTAAAATTCCGTCGAATGAACTATTGGTAATTGGTGTAATTAAAAATTCCATGGTGGATTCATTTTTGTTAAATTCGCTTGGTAATGGTAAAATTATTTTAGTATTTATTAAATTTTCCTTATATAATGTTTTAAGGGTAACTGGTTTATCTAATTTGTATTCAAAATGTTTTGGAAAGATGTTATCTCTTAAAATAGAAGTTGCTGCTCCTGTATCTACTAAAAATCTAAGTTTTTTATTAAGGATATGAACGTCTATGCAGGGTAATGGTCTGTGGAGGCATGCATTTGAAAATTTTATGTATTTTGAGTAAGGTGATCTACTTCCATTGGTTCTGGAACATTTCTTTTATGTTGTGTAGAAAATGGGTTATGATTTCTATACTGATTAGAAAAATTGCCACTTTTGTTAGGTTGCCTATAGAACTGTCCATTTTGATTTCTTTGATAGTTCTGATTATTTCTTTCAAAGTTATTATCATTGTTATTAATATTTCTATTATTATTTTTAAAATTTGGGCTGTAAGTATTATTTCTATAATTTCTATCATTATAGGTATTAAAATTTTTATTGAAACCTTCGTTTCTATTACTTCTAATATTTCTACCATTCGTATCTTCTTTTGTCCAATGACAAGACTCTAATTTACTAAATGCTTCACTTAGTGTACTTATTTTGTGATTAACGATAATTGAACTCGCGTTTGGCGGAATTTTTTCGCAAAATTTCGATAATAATGAAATTTCATTATTAAGAGGATTATATTCCTCTGGTTTTTCCTCAGATAAATAATATTTGTTATTTAATCTGCAAAGGATATCGGAGTATGAATTGTAGAGCTGAGAAATATTTTTGCAGTAAACTTTATCTGCTTGCTCTTTTAGTTTTAAGAACGTTTCTTTCTCGCCAAAATTATTTACTAAAATCTTTTTCATCTCCTGCCAATCGCTTGGATCGCCACCTCGTAATACTACTTCTAAAGCAAAATCAGTGATTTTCGATTTGATTTCATTCACAATGAATTCTTTTGACCCTTCATTATAAGTAATTGTTGATTTAATTATAAATTCTGACTTTTTTATAAAAGTTATCAAACTACACGATTTACCATTAAAATATGGTAAATGTTGCCATTTTTACCTGTGTTTCTATAATTTCCTGGTAAATAATTTCTTCCTCAATTGCTGCTTCTGTTGTTCCTTCTCCTTTTTGTTGAATAGTTGCTAGATCTGTTCCAGGTCCTTCTGCAGCTGGAACTGTTGATACTTCAAGTTCTTCCTTCTTTGGTTTACGTGCAGATGGGATATAATATGGCTGATATTTCTTCATTAATTTTAGTTCATTGTTTTATTTATTTTATTTATTTCAATGGTTTCTGTATTTTATTTATTTCGCTGGTTTCTTTATTTTATATATTTCACTGGTTTCTTTTTTTTTTATATATTTCATATATTTCACTGATTTCTTTATTTTATTTTATTTTTATTTTTGAGTAACTAGCTTTTGAACCATTCTTGTTTTAAATTTCTTTTTTTTTTTTTTTTCTATTCAATTTAGCACTCCCTCTATGGGTTTCGTGAAATTGTCCGTTACGGATCTTAATTCACTATGCTTTTCACTGAACGATAAAAAAAAGGAATTGTTTTATTTTTTTTTGTCCAACACCGTTTTATCACTATTTTTCGGCACTATTTTCACTAGTTTGTGGACGTTTGTTCGGATCCCGAATTAAACTTTAAAAAGTACGATACATATATTTTATGTACCTTTCGGAGAAATCCTACCGACTGCGCCAGTTTTGTGTTCGATTTGCAACGAGTTTAAAAAAAAACTACAATTGGTTTTTAATCAAATACTTTTTATTTAAGCTTCAGATCCCTTACCACTGGTGGGGGGAAATCTTCGGCTGAATGGTTCGCTAATACTAAACTTATAATTATTGATCGAAACCCTTTTATACGATCAAACTGCTAATGCAGCAAATTAATATGAGAGTATCTTCTACACAATTTGCAGAAGGCAAAATGTGCTGATATGCGATTCTACATGGATCGTCTTGCTTTATTATTGTTTATATCTACTGTTTGGATTTTGGGTGTGGGGACGTTTCTGTGTTTACAATTCAATGTGCTGATATGCGATTCTACATGGATCGTCTTGCTTTATTATTGTTTATATCTACTGTTTGGATTTTGAGTGTGGGGACGTTTCTATGTTTACAATTCAATGTGGGAACGTCCCAGGAACGTAACCATATGTAATCGTAAACTCAAACTGAATTCCATTTCTTTCGAAAATCTCTTTTATTTCTTTCGAAATATATTCCCTGTCATTGTCACATCTATATCGACTCACTTTCAAATTGAAATGAGCTGTTTCCATCACCTCAAAACACTTGAAAAACTCTAGAACTTCACATTTGGGTTCCAAAATGTAGCTTGCTATGAACTGCGTATAATCATCAATGAAAGTAAGTACATATCTTTTTGAATAATGAGATGTTGGAGTAATAGGACCAATGATATCACTATGTATTAACTGCAACAGCCGTATAGCTCGACTGCGACGCTGGCTATGAGGTTCACGGGAATTGTTTCCATTCTAAATTTCCAATTTCTAAAATTCTATCGAAAGAGGAATCCTGGGGTGGAATCGGCTAAGGTGATTTGTGATAAGTGATAGTCACATATTTTGTTTTTGCTCCATGTAAGGTGATAGTAACTGTGATAATCACATTTTTGTGATCATTTCCTTGTGATAGCTGAAGAGGTGTCACTTTCATACAATTGAATTATTTTTTGCGATTCCATTTGGGTTTAGAGATCACAGAAAATGTTTATTATGTTTATCTCGATGGAATTATTTCGAGTTCAAGCAGTGATGACGAGGACAAAGAACACTATAGAAGTGTGCGAAAAAAAAATTTCAAAAAATAACCAAGTTACAGTAGCAGTCTTTATTTAGTTCATTGTATTGCATTGTGCATTTTTTCATTAAAAAAACTTAATGCTACAAGAATAATACATAATAAAAACAACATGAAAAGTGAATTTTTCTTTTTTTGAAACTGTAAGCATTCCTCTATCCTTGAATGATTGTTGTATGACTTCGCCAGGTCTAGTTTTGTTGCATATGTGTTGACAACATTGCTATTTGCGTTTTATTCACTTGAGTCCTAAAGATGTGTACACAGAAATACTTAATAATATATTTACATATTATTCAACATTTTATTTACTTACATTTTGAGAGCCAAATCAAATCTTTTATACAGGCGAATAAATGAAATCGGAATTTAATGACAGATTTGGATGTTAGGCAGTCCAGTGCTGCCTGCTCCTTCAATTTTTTTGATGATCACAATACACAGAGTTAAACATTTTTCTGATCATTTTTAATTATCACAAATCACACTATTACAAATCAACTTAGCCGATTCCACCCCTGTATGTTTGATCATTATCAGCCATTGTGATGTAAAGTTTTCTTTCTTTTATTATTCCGTGAATCCTGGCCCCATAACCTGTTAAAGGGCTTGGAATGAAAAGAAAGAACCATTTTCTATAAATGGTATTTATTAAATATTCCAAAAAACTAAACCGAGCTTGATCAGGTCTAAATAAAAATGAAGAAAAAGTATAAATTAATTCAAACAAGAAAATATTATATGTCAATATTTTCAAAGTTATTTTCACATATACACACAAAAAAATAAGCGCTGTAAATTTTACAATTGAAGGCAGTAGATCTAACAATTCTTTGTAGATTTGTGTAATTAACAGCGAATCTGGTAAAATTAGCAATTTTTGTAGATTTTACAGCGAATGCATTCATTTTTACGAGAACCATAAAGTTTCTAAATCAACTACAATCCCCAACTTTAAAATGACAACGATTTCGGCTGTTAAATCTTCAGATATAAATTTGTAAACTCTACTTAAAAATGTTGTAGAATCTACAGCTATTTACAGCAGGAGCTGTAGAAATTACAACAAGTTGTAGATTCGGCAACTATTACGAAAACGTAAAAAGTAGATACCATTTGAAAATATTCGCATAATAATTTTCAAAGGCCATGGCGTTGTGGTAGTGTATGCAGTCGCCGAGTGAGAGGTTCCACGTTCAACCCCAGCCAGATCACTAAGTATTTCTTGGACAAGAACCATCTAACTGGATTGTAAAAGCTATTTCCACCCATTTCTCGTTCTCGCACCATACCAATAAATTAGAACTTAAGCTTAAGTGCTATGAAAGCGATTTTTTTGTACATACAAATTGTTGTTGTTTCTACAGCTGTTCGACGGCAAAGTACTGTGAAATCTACAATTTTAGCTGTCATTTTCACAACTAGATTGTTAAATTTACAACAACACCTCTGTAAAATTTACAACGAAAATTGTCTGGTCGATTCTGACAATGAAAGCAGTAGAATCGACAGCGTTTTACTCTATTTTTACAGCACCTTTTTTTTTGTGTGTAGCAAGAAGTTATACGTTAAAGTGTTTTTCTCAACAGTTAGGGACTTGGATGTAGAGAGAATAGGTGAGCGGTTCAGGAAGCTTAGAGAGGATATAAATAGAAAATATTAGCGGCAACCAAAAAGTCCGCGAAAGCATACAATCTTCGGCGGCGAGATGTTCAATATCTTGTATGGCTTATATGGTGCAGTAACTTTGTTTTGTTTGAAATTTGTTGGACCTTTTGTAATAACAAAACGTGTCACCGTGGAAATACGTTCTGGAAGATGATACCGGGAGGGAACGCGGCACGCGAAAGATCTGTTCTCTCGATGATTACGTCTCAAGTCCTAAGGTAGAGTAACTTTTTTTTTTATCGTTTGGTCTTATCTTTTTACTTTTTTCTTTTTCTTTCTTTTTTTACCCCCTTCAGGTAGGGGTCAGAATATACCTGAGGTAGGCTTGCCTTTCGTAAAAGGGCGACTAAAATCCATCGTTAGTTTACTAACAAATAAAAAAATGCAATGAACAGGTTCACTGGAAAATCCACGCTCTACGGAGGTCGGCTCTAAGGATTCTGAAGAGAGCCATTTATTGCTTTTATGCGACTCTTTTAAAAAAGGAACAAGGGTAGTAAGATCGCCACCATCAAGATGTTTACAAATTACGTGCGGAACTAGAAGTCCGACGACATCTGAAATGTCGGCGCACGATCAGCGGACTTCAGCGAAATTAAATAGTCTCAATGAGGAAAATATTGAACTTAGAGCTAGACTGAATAAAATGGAGCCTGCGTAGAGCTCAAAAAAGAAATAGATGAACTTAAGGCAGAAAACAAAGTTCTTAAAGAAAACCTAGTAATAAGTTTGTTACGAGTGAAAACAATAATCCTAACATTGACTACAGAACCGACGAAGAAGAATTAGGTCGAGAAACCGATTGGATTCTGAAAAACGACCTGGCAAAAAACGCAAAGCCAAGTCCTCGCCGGAAGTTATAACTCGACGGGAGAACACTCCAAAAAGCCCGCTTGCGAGAGAACAATCAGACAAAGAAAACTCTCAACCAAATGGCATGAAACGAAAAGAACGTTTACCGCCACCAATAAACGTGATTGGAATTGTTGATTACAATAAATTAGAAATAATTCTAAAGACATTGTTGACATCAGACTTTAAGATTATATATGCTACCAATAATCAATGGAAAGCCATGGTTAAAGACTCTAACAGCTACCGCTTAGTATCTAGCTGAATGCCGAACAAATTCAATGGTTCACATACGAAAATAAATCAGAAAGATCGATACGGGTAGTAGCTAGAGGTCTCCATGCTTCATGCTCAAAAGAAAATGTCATCAATGACTTGAAAAATAAAAGTCCCTACATCATTGATGCTGTCAACATCGTCAAACGAAAAAAACAACAATTGGACGGTGAGGAAACTACGGTAAAGCCTCTTTTTTATGCTTACGTTTGATAAAATAGAAAACAGAAAAAATCTATCAAATAAAAACTATACTGAACATGGTCGTTAAAATCGAACCCGTTCGTAAGAACACAAGGACAATACCTCAATGCAAGCGTTGCCAAGGATACTGTTAGATCTCTTTTGATCTAAATAAACAACGGCAACGACTTATAGTTTTCAAGTGCGGTTTCTTCAAAAATTACAGTGCCTTAAATACTAATTGATAAATATAGAAGTACATTAATACAAGTATTTTATTACGTCTGGGCATTGAGATCCAATCCTGCATTTGATATTACAGGTGCCAAAAACCCAAAAGTAAGCGGAATATATGGTGAGAAAAGAAAATTCTAATGCCGAAATTGACAATTCAGCAGAATATCAATTTCGGGAATTTTGGGAATGGAAATCGTGGGAAAGAAAACCAGTGGGGTTTACAGTATGTATGAGAAGAATGGGATTGAAAACTGGAAAAGTATAGTGAGGCTAACAAAAAAGAATACACATTGATTTTATTATTCTTAGACATAATTTTAGTTTAAACATACTCCCCGACCTTGAGATCCTGGAACTCAAATACGATGTCCTCTGGTTTTGGGTTTTGCTTCCTTCTTCGTTCTTGTTTTGAAGACGATAAATATGATGATAATCGTAAGCGCAGCAAGCAGTGATAGGTAGCTAACGAAATATTGGTGTACGTCATGATGAGTAATTGGAGTCGGCAGGATTTGGTTAGTTTTTAAATCTGCGATCCCCTTTTGAATGGATGCCAAATCTTTATCACCACGGATCAGGAAGTCGTTGGGCTAAGATGATTTATGAGATAGTCCTGCTGGAGCATTATTCAAGAACTGGCTTAGGTTCAGTACAGGTACAAAAGATGTAGTAGCTTTCGTTAGGTAAAAGTTGTGGGCATTAATCGTCATTGGAGGTTGCTTAATGACACAATTTGAAGCTAATTCTAGCAGCCCCACACCCTTTAGTTTAGTGTTCAAGATAGTAGGACCACAGACTATTGAAAACATTTCTTCTTGTTTAAAACCAAATATCCAGTGGTTTGGATTATGTAATTGGATCCACATTTTTCCCGGTTTAACAGTTCTAAATATGCATTGCTCTGATAACTGCTTCTCGTGGTAAATGAATTGCGCATTGATTTTCCGTTGAATGAGTGTTGAAAATAGGATGCCGCTGTTTGCAAAGATATTTCTCATCATCGATTTGTAAACATTCCTTGTATTCGTCTTTAGACAATGAGAAATATTGATCCCGGTACGGGCTTATTGCAAGAAATGATTTTGATGGCTGAATGAATATGCAAGAATCATTGTATTGGACCGGTAGTGGAATAAGCTTGAAGATCTGGAACATTTGACTACCTAATAGTGGTAGTTGGACGAGAAATAGGATGGCAGAGGTCGTTACTCGTGTTTTATCTCGAAGTAATTCATATAGTTTTGGTAAATTCTGTTCATCATATCCGGGAAGGGTTACAGTTGGTGGTAGGTGCTTACGTATATTGTCCATTTCTCTTAGAAGCTGTTTTGGCGATAGAACTAGAGAGCTGATTCTTCCTTTATGAGTATTAGTGATGGTTTCGAGTATAGCTAATTGAGTCCGTTGAAAACTACATTGTCACATTTGTTCCTTAGCCCCTGAATGCCTTCTTTTAGTCCTAGATATTCGTTCAGGTAGTTGGTCATGTTGAAGTATACGAAGAGCTTCCATTCGTCAGTTATTAGGTTAACTTGACCCAAATCTTCAAAGTACATCCCCGGATTGTGAGTACATTTTTCAACTTCTACGGGATTTGGAGTTATTCCTTGCCCAAAAGCTGTGCCAATAATCATTAAGCCGAGCATGAAAGAAGATATAGGATGAATTTTAACCTTTCGCTTTGGTTGTGATGAACCCTCCAAGTTGATACACGTATTGGCGCTTACCAAAATGTGTTTCATCTTCCTCTTTTCTGACCGAAGTGGTGTTTTTGACGGGTTTCCATTGGTTGGAGATTGTTGAGCTTCGGATGTTGCTAGGTGTTTTGTTGACGTAGTTTCCTGATCTTCCATAGGTAATGGACATACCTTGTAGATGGATCTTCTTATTTCTCCTGTTAATGTTTTTATATCAACTGCCCTTGTCTTCTATCCTGTCCTGGGATTGTTTTTATTACTCTGCCTAATACCCACTTTAGTGGAGGCAGGTTATCTTCCTTTATCAGTACAAGTGTTCTGCTTGGATATCTTCTTGTACATGCTTCCATTTATACCGTTGCAGGATTTCTAGCAGGTATTCGCTGCTCCATCTACGCCAAAACTCCCGATGTATTGCTGTTATCCGATTCCATCGAGCAATGTGGGTTATGTCGGATGTCTTGAGATCAGGATCAACGATAGTAATTAATGGTGCACCAGTTAGAAAGTGTCCTGAAGTAAGGACCTCCAGATCGTTTGGATCTGTTGACATAGGTGTTAACGGTCTTGAATTAAGGACTGCTTCTATTTGTGAAAGTCCTTTTTTTTATTTCTAATGCAGACATTTTTTACATTGTTTTTTTAATGACGTTTCACTCAAGAATTTTCTTCTTATGGATTCCAATAGAACTTGTATTTCTTTTTAAACCCTATCCTAAGGGTATATTAAGTTTGAAATATTAAAGATAGACCCAACAAAGTATATATATAAATGATCAGCATCAATAGCCGAGTCGATTAAGCCATGTACGTTAAGTCCGTCCGTCTGCCCGTCCGTCCGTCCGTCAGTATGTCACCAGTTTTTGGGCCTTAAATTTTGAGCTAGTTTGATGAAATTTTGTATACGAGGTCTTTGTAAAAGTCCTTTTTTTTATTTCTAATGCAGACATTTTTTACATTGTTTTTTTAATGACGTTTCACTCAAGAATTTTCTTCTTATGGATTCCAATAGAACTTGTATTTCTTTTTAAACCCTATCCTAAGGGTATATTAAGTTTGAAATATTAAAGATAGACCCAACAAAGTATATATATAAATGATCAGCATCAATAGCCGAGTCGATTAAGCCATGTACGTTAAGTCCGTCCGTCTGCCCGTCCGTCCGTCCGTCAGTATGTCACCAGTTTTTGGGCCTTAAATTTTGAGCTAGTTTGATGAAATTTTGTATACGAGGTCTTTGTAAAAGTAAGCAATAAAAGTGTAAAAAATTTTAAAATCCGCCCACTGACACGCCCACTTTTCACAAAAATTAACTTTTTTTACTATTTTCATATGAAACTCGTAAAAACTTACTTGAGCAAATATGTAGATATCCACTTAACCTACAAATCGTCTATACATTGTATATGACCACGCCCACTTTTTATTGGCGTTTACTTCAAAAATTAATGTTCGAGTAAAAATAGAATAGACGAATACAGCCGATAATAGAAGAAAAGCATCTCATCCCGGATCATCAATTCGGATTCAGAAGTAAGCATTCTACAGTTGAACAAGTACATAGAATAACAGATGTAATCGAAAGATCTCTTGAAGAAAAAAAGATTTGTTCAATTGTATTTCTTGACGTTTCTCAAGCTTTTGACAAGGTCTGGCTCGGCTTAAAACTTAAATTACGACAAGTTTTGCCAGAGCACTTATATAATATTCTAAGAAACTATCTTATGAATAGGGTATTCCGTGTCAAATTTGGAAATGAATATTCAGATTTTAAGGAAATAATGGCTGTGGTGCCGCAAGGAAGTGTTCTTGGCCCACTTTTATATCTATTATACATTCGCGATATACCGCAAGTGGAAGGAACGAAGTAAGCCATTTTTGCCGACGATACTGCTATATTGGCAGTAGGTAAAACGGTCGATGAGACTACCGAAAAATTGCTAGAGGCATTGGACAGAGTAAATGAATGGACAAAGGTTTGGCGAATCGCACTCAATGAGACCAAATCTGTGCATGTAAATTTTACTAATAAGAAAATAATTAATTTGCCCCTTTTTTTCGAATTTGGTTCAAATTCCGTTTGCAAACGAGGTTAAATACCTTAGAATGACACTTGATGCAAGGTTTAAATAGAAATCGCATGTAGAGAAAAAGTGCAAAGAACTAGAAAATAAATATAGAGATATGTATTGGTTACTTGGAAAATATTCCAAACTTAATATAGAGAACAAACTGCTTTTGTACAAGCAGTATTGGGTTATGGTATACAATTCTAAGTAATATAAATATTCTACAAGCTTTTGAAAACAAAGTGCTAAGAGGTATTGTTAATGCGCCATGGTATATTAGAAATGACGATATCCACAGAGATCTCGGCATTAAAACAATCGTAGATGAAATTAGAAACTACGCGAGAAAGCATAAAGTTCGACCAGAAAGTCATGTATCACAGTCCTTCAAGTTTTGGATGAAAGTAATCTACTGCGCTGTCTTCAAAGAACTAAACCTCTGGACCTAGCGCGATAAGGAATCGCGTCTAAACTGCGGAACTAGCATGAGTTTCTAATGGGAAGCTAACCTGCCAATTGTTCTTAATTCGTGAGAAGAAAACTGCTTGATAAGTCGAACACTTAGTTGTAGTAACAATAAAAATCAAAAAATACAATAGTTTGTTGAAGGGAGGTTTTTTAGTGGGTAAGAATCCCACACTACTATGAGCACGCGAGTTACGTCAGCACCGAACATTGCCCCATCAGCCGGAAATGCTTACGTTTGCATTTCCGATTCACAAACGTCAAGTGCAATGATCGAGCATTGCAACATCGACCTTATCAAGGCCAAGTACGACAAACAAAAACAGGAAATGCTAAGGTGAGCATTATTCTGTTGTCGATGGTTCAATGCTTGATCATTGCACTTGACGTTTGTGAAACGAATGTAAGAATTTAAGAATGTAAGAAATGCTGATTGGACAAATGTTCGGTGGACGGAACACTCCGTGAACATTTTCGCCAGGAATAAAAAGTAGCTCCTAGGAGCAATACAAGACAAAGTTTAAGTCTTTAATTTATTTTATTTCGATCTTAGTTGATTATAAAATCAACCAATATAAGTCGCGCTGGGAATCCTCATAGTGTCTTTTTGAAGATTTTCAGCTACCCTCGGAAAAAAAAAATATAAAGTTGTGTAATGACATAAAAGTGAGATAATTATTTGAAACAAATATGTCAGAGTATGCTGCTGGTTAATATCTTTCAAATTCAGAGAATTTTTATTAAAAATTCAGTAAGGCTCTGTCACTATGAACTAAATTGTATGGTACGTTTTTTTGTAGTGATGGACTAACTTTTTTTTTACCCAGTCCATAAATAAAAGTGCGATATAGTGATATCGTGAAACTTCTTCCATTTGAAAATTGGACTATTACTTTTAAAATAATGCCCAATCCGCCCTTTTTAGAGCGACCATTAGCTTTAATTTTGTTGGCTCATTCAGTCTGGAAATCTTCTTAAGTCATCAATAACGGTTTCTGTAAGTACTGTTTTGTGATACATGATGTAAAAAGAGTCAATAAGATCTACAAAATTTTTCGAAGCCCGTTTTTAAGAAAGATATTCCGAATCGCAACAAATTCTAATGTGCCCCATGTCATGTTGATATGTACTTGCACAAGAAGTCATGAAAGTGATTTTAAATTGATTTATAAAACACATTTCCAACAAAACATAATAAATAAAGTGCACGACTGGGTCGTACGTACTTGCACCTTTGAGCTGTTAGTTGGAAATGAATGAAGTTAAAAAAAAAATTATATGAAAAATTTTTTTTTTTAAATTCTTCATTAAATTAAAAGCCATATTTTTGTATTCATTAGATCTTGCTCATGTTTTGATTTTGACCAAAATCCATTGAATATTAACCGACAAATGGCCATATTTCTTGGCTTTTTAAGCCAAAAACGTGGTACGCCAATTAATGGCATTTGTCTAGACTAGCTCAAATATGATTTTTTGTTAAGTTGGCTATAAGTAAAGTACCGTTTTCAGCAATTTTGGCCAAAAACGTGGTACGCTATTATAATAGACTTCACAAGACTAGCATAAATATAAAATTTTAAAAAAATCGGTAGAGCCGTTTTCAAATTGGCTAAAACCGCTTTACCCTAAGAAAAGTACCGTTATTATTACGTTTTTTACCAATTTGGCTATAAGTAAAGTACCATTATTAACGCTTTTGGCCAAAAATGAGGTACGCCATCTTATAAAACTTTGCCAAAATAGCCGAAATATGAAATTTAAAAAAAATCGTAGGAACCGTTTTCCAGCAAATCTGTTTTTTGTTAAATTGGCCATAAGTAAAGTACCGTTAATATTAGGGCTAGAACAAAAATTTCAATTTCGCCTCGAATTGCGACCCTACAAAGCTCAGGTATGAAGTTTGAAACAAATCGGTCCAGCTGTTTAGGCTGCAGTCCAGCGTACATACACACAGACTGACAGACAGACAGACCGACAGACAGACAGAATCGGCAGACCCACTTTTTCGAGCTTCTCTATCATCGTAATGTCAAAATTCATTGTTATCTCGAGTTCGAATTTTTCCACGAATCCAATACTTGACCTATGTATGTATATTATAGGTGCAAGTAAAAAGTGGTACACTATTTTATTAGACTTCACAAGACTAACATAAATATAAAATTTAAACAAAATCGTAAAAGCCGTTTTCAAGCAAATTGGCTAAAACCGCTTGACCCTAAGAAAAGTACCGTTATTATCACTTTTAGTCAAAAATTTGGTACGCCATCTATTAACATTAGCACAGTTTTATACACTCTAAAAATTTGAATGAAATCGGTTGACCCGTTTTTTAACAAACCGGCTTCTAACCAAATTGGCATTAAGTGCCGTTATAACAAATTTTGGCCAAAATGTTGTAAGCCATTTTACAGCATGTATCTAAACTCGATTCAGCATAAAGTTTAAACAAAATCGGTATAGCCGTTCTCCTGCAAATCGGTTTTTTACCAATTTAGCTATAAGTAAAGTACCATTATTAACGTTTTTGGCCAAAAATGAGGTACGCCATCTTATAAAACTTTGGCAAAATAACCGAAATATGAAATTTAAAAAAAATCGTAGGAAACGTTTTCCAGAAAATCAGCTTTTTGTTAAATTGGCCTTAAGTAAAGTACCGTTAATATTAGGGCTAGAACAAAAACCCCACAAACCCTGGATATGAAGTTTGATCAAAATTCGTTTACCCGTTTAGGCTGTAGCCTTTTTTGTTTTGTTTTTTTTTATAATCTGCACATGCCAAAGGGGATATGAATACCCTTTTACTGTTTAACAGGGCACGGGCGTTAGTTAATTTTTGGAAGAGAGAAGAAGGGATAGGAAAGAGTTGGTGTAGTGGTATTTGAAACTCAGGTGATATTAGGTTTCAATGTTTATTCTCCATGGGTGGTTTCCAATTAGATTGGGGAGAGAGTTGTGTGTGATTTTTACATTCGTTTGAATTCACAGTATTTTTTTCGCGTTCATGTTGAAATACACGAAGTGCTTTCTGAGCGAATTATTTAATTTTTAATACTGTGAAAATTGAATGGACTTGGTCGGGAATTGATCACCAAACCTCTCATCAATGACCGAATACACTACCACTATGCCGTGGCCTTGCTGACAGACAGACAGACAGAATTTTCAGACCCACTTTTTTTGACTTCTCTATAAAGGTAATATCAGAATTTATCAAAATCCCGAGATCGAAAATTTCCACGAATCCAAAACTTGCCTCATACTACGTATCGGTGCAAGTAAAAAATAAAATCGGAATAAAGTTCAGCTAATGACCCTAAATCGACCACTTGGTCCAAAATGCCAATCGAGCTGGACATAACTAAAATTTCTTGTTGCTTTAAAAAAAAAAAAAAGTTACTAATAAATTCAAAAACAGTGAATGTTTCTTGAGGAAAGATATTTTCAGCTTTCGTGTAGACATAATGGTACTAGGCGAGCCCAAAGTGAGTGCTTTGATATGGTCGCTAGAAATAATGTAAACAAAATTTGACTGTCAGAAGTAAGTACATGTGCTAAGTTTTCTAGAGTGATATGAGTTAAATTCAATTATGGAATATGTTGCCAAACGTAATTGCTCTCTCAAAACGTAGTTGAATAGATTAAATTAATTGTTAAACTATTATGGTTAAGTATTCTGAATAACACCCTAAAATTTGAAAAACGTGAGTAAAAACCAAAATTTAGTTAAGTCTACAGGGTGATCGTCCAACATTATTACGAAGTTATGACATTTTGTTTAAGAGGGTAGCCGAATTTCCTGAAGGGAACTGTTTGATGAATGGAAGAAATTATACTCTGGGTGACAACCAAAGTACTTTATAGAATTTTATTACAGAAAACTCGATATTGAGGAAGTCCCAGCTGACTGTAAGAATAGAATTTATTCAAGTTTAAGAACATTTAGGGTCAATTTTTCAATTTTCAGTTAAACAGTCTGATTGCTGTCTAACGAATAAATGTATTCCACTCTTTATCTACTAGATAAGTAGATGTTGGTTTTTCAATCATCGAATAACTCAAAGATTTTAATTGAACGATTTTGTCAAGCTCATTTGTGTCTAACTTCAGGAAACCCTCTTGTGTAAAAAAGAGCGGTCAATTTTACACCATTGGAAGTGCGTGTATTAATGCAGATGAGTTTAAGCTTAAAGAAATTATAGAGAATAAAAAAACGGACACAATAACAAAAAAGGAAAAAGAGGCTGCATGGGCCAAAATTACGGTTTTATTTAACGCTGCGTAGTTGTGCGTTCTTTAAAAACATTAAAATTAAAATACGAATCAATAAAAAAAATACAAAAAAGATGACAGCACAGATTCGCCAAGAAATATACTAAACTGGTGGCGGAGAACCAACAAATATTGTTTTTACACCCGCTGAAGAGAAAGTAAATATCCAAAAAAAATCCATATTTCTTACTGAAATCACAAAACCTAGATAAACAGAATTCAAAATTCTCACTTTTGACACTTCATAAACAGTCAATTAAAGTTTATCCAGCTAACTGATGACCAGATAGTTTTATTCGGCAGATAACTGATATATACTTAGATTTAGTGCCTATTGAAAAATGTATTTTTGTGTTATCTGAGTGTTAAGTGTAATCTGATTACTTATCCAGCGATTGAAAAATCGACCCTTAATGGGTTTGTAGGCAAAAAATGGAAGGAGTGTAGCAGAAATTCTGTTGTTTTTATTAAAATAGGAATAAATCGAGTAAAAATATAGTGATACCACCACGGCCGGCCCGAATCAATTGAGCGCCCTGTGCAAGCCTAACCTTGAGCGCCCCATTTTTCAGTCTTGGCGTCATAAGTAAAGAAAGAAAAGAAAAGTACCGTTATTATTACGTTTAGCCAAACATTTTGTAAACCATCTTCTAGCATTAGCAAAGTTTTATACACTCTAAGAATTTGAATGAAATCGGTTGGCTCGTTTTTTAACAAACCGGCTTTTAACCAAATTGGCCTTAAGTGCCGTTAGGAAAAATGGTGGCCAAAATGTTGTAAGCCATTTTAAAGCATGTATCTATTTAGCTTAGGTCGAAAGACATAGTATAAAAAAAAAAAGTAAGTTCAGCTTAGAGCGCTCGTGTAGAGCCAGTAAGTTAGTATAAGATTGATGTGTTCTCCAAGCTAGTTTTAAGCGTTTTCGTCTATCATTAAGTAGTTTTAATTTCTTAAAATAAAAAGCTTTAAAACTATATGTAGATCCTGGCGCTTGGCTGGTAGCTGTTCTCATTTTACAATTAGATTGAGTAATTACAGTAGAAGTCCAATATGATATAATGCGACCTGACTGGTAGTTGTTCTCAATTTATAATTTGATTGGGTACTTATAGTAGAAGTCCAAGATAACGCATGATATAATGTTGAAAAACATTAACTAAAGCGAAAGTGTTCGTTATATTAAACCATTTTTTACAACATTAATTATATAAAGTGTACGATTTGGTCGTACATATTTGCACCTTTATACTGTTAATTGAAAGTAAATAAATTCATAAACACACTTAAACTTAATCACTTAAAAGTTGTTTTCTTTTCACAAATTTTCCGCAAATATATTGATATAAAGAACATACATATATGTATAAATTTCGCACAGATGTGAATGTTCATGTTTTATGTAACAATTTGACCCTTACTATTTTTACTTGCACTGATAAATGAGATGAGAATATTGGTTTAGAAAAATAATAAAAACTAATTAGTAATTTCAAAATTTTTATTTCATTCATGCTTAGGCTGACCAGACGTCCTCTTTTTGTCCAAAACGAAAATGTACGGTATCTTTTTGGAAAAACATGCAATTTGTCCTCTTTTTACCTACCCTATCCTAAGGGTATATTGAGTTTGACACATAGTTTGTAACATAGAAAAGTATTGCAGGTAGACCCATTAAAGTATATATGTATAATAAATGATCAGTATCAATGGCCGATATGATTGAGTCCGTCCGCCCGTGTGTCTGTCAGCATTTTTTTGGCCTTAAATTTGGAGCTAGAACAATGAAATGTTATGTACGAAGTCTTTGGATATCGGGGCAGAACAGGTGTGAAAAATTTTCAAAATCCGCCGACTGACACGACCATTTTTCGAAAAGCGCACTGTCTTCAGTAATTTTACATAAAACTTGACAAAACCTTTAAAAGCAAATGTGTAGCTATTCATGTACTCTATAGATCTTCTATACAATGTATATCGCCACGCCCACCTTTTGGGGGCGTTTTTCTTATAAAAACTGTTTTTCGGTTGATTCATAAGAACGATATCACTTTTCAGGAACAACATTTAAAATATGTTGAACAATTTTCAAAATCTGACCACTACCACGCCCAGTTTTTGGGAAAATTCAAGTTTAAATATATTTCAAGAGAAATTTGAAAAAAAAAACCAGTGAAAACCTAGCTCAAAATTTAAGGCCCAAAAACTGGTGACAGACAGACGGACGGACGGACATGGCTCAATCCTATACTTTATGTGGTTTATCTTCAATATTTCTCTATGTTACAAACTATGTATCAAACTTAATATACCCTTAGGATACGGTATAACAAAATTCAAGCAAGTACCTATCATGATATATTGCTGGGAAAAAGAGCTATTATAGAAGGGAAAGGGAATCACACGATCCGTCCAGACAAATTGTAGCATTCTCTTTTTTTTCTCACTTAACTAATTTTTTAACATCACAACAACAAACTTTTTTTATTTCTAATGCAGAAATTTTTTACATTGTTTTTTTTAATGACGTTTTCCATTGGTTTCACTCAAGAATTCTCTTCTTATGGATTCCAATAGAACTTGTATTTCTTTTTATACCCTATCCTAAGGGTATATTAAGTGTGATACATAGTTTGTAACATAGAGAAATATTGAAGATAGACCGCATAAAGTATATATATTAATGATCAGCATCAGTAGCCGAGTCGATTGAGCAATGTCCGTCCGTCCGTCCGTATGTCACCAGTTTTTAGGCCTTAAGTTTTGGGGTAGGTTGATGAAATTTTGTATACTTGGTCCTTGTAAAAGTAAGCAATACAAGTGTAAACATTTTTAAAATCCGCCCATTGACACGCCCAGTTTTCGGAATAATCACTTTTTTGCAGTACTTTTATATAAAACTCGAGAATACTCACTTAAGTAAATATGAACCCATTTACTTCCTCTACAAATCTCCATTACAAGGTATATGACCACGCCCACTTTTTACAAGCTGACTTAAGTACACTACCCCGCCCACTTTTTGAAATAAAATTCTTTTGGGGTAATTTTGTCAAAAAAAAAATTAATATAAATGTAAACAATTTTTTTGTTTAAAAGGCTATAGGAAAGGGATAGGGTACCACACGATCCGCTCCAGGCGGAGTGTAGCATTTCAATATGCTTTAAGTTTGAACTGACTTAATCTGTTTTTATTTATATTATTATTTTTTTTAAATGGGGCCAATGGGACATGATTGGCAATGTTTTTATACCCTATCCTAATGGCATATTAAGTTTGATACATAGTTTGTAATATAGAGAAATATTGCAGATAGACCCAATAAAGATATATATAAATGATCAGTATCAATAGCCAATTCGATTGAGCCATGTCCGTTTGTCTGTCACCAGTTTTTGGGCCTTAAATTTTGAGCTAGGACAATGAAACTTTGTATGCGAGGTTTTTGCACAGCGGGACAGAACAAGAGTAAACATTTTCAAAATCCGCCCACTGACACGCCCACTTTTCGAGAAATTTACTTTCAGTAATTTTGCATGAAACTGGAAAAAACTTATAAGAGCAGTTATATAGCTATTCACTTACTCTACAAATTGCCTACTTTTTAGGGGTGTTTTTCTTAAAAAACTGTTTTTTTCTGTTTAATTAGAATAATATCACTTCTTAGGAACAACATTTAATCATGCTTATTTTGAGATTCGAATGAATAATCAATTCTTTCGAATGTCTCTATTCATTCGAAAGATTTTTGTGTATTTTGAGATTCGAATGAAAAAGGTTCATTTTCGAATGATAACGCAAAATGAACTGAAATAAATTTAACCCTCAAAGTCAGCTGTTTGACATTTCTTTCAATACAGGTTGACCATAAGTTGCTTTTCTTGGGTTAGAACTCTTCTCTTTGTTATTGAAATATTTTTATTAGTTACACTTTGACGCGTTTAAAGACGAAATTTAAGTAATACATTTCATGAGACATGTTTTGTATACCTTTAATAATATCGAGCACGAAAACAAAGCAAAATAAAATAACATCCATGCATATTTAATTACAAGTCTCTCCCACCATATAGTCGGCACGAGTCTGGTCACTCTACCTTTATTTTGAGTGCTGTCAGAAGTAAAGTAAACATTTGCTTGGTGATTTCTTTTTAATAATTAGAGTTGTTTTTAGATAAAATAAAATGCTGCTTTCTTTTGTGGACAGTGCAAATCAATAGAAAATCATAAAAACATTATAATAAGAGTAAAAAAAATAAAGTTGAAACATTATTTTGTGCATTCACTCGTCTTTCCTTTGGATTTTTGTTTACATAGAGCTTGAGTGGGACTATTTTATTTATACGAATTGCCGGCTACCAGTTTTTCTAATTGGAACGTGACCTATACCGACAGGATAGGCGAATGTGAATTAAAATTACTTCATTCAATTTTCTACAGAATATACAAAATATCTTACTAAATTTACGTGTTTGTGAATCTATGCGCCAGGAAAATGTGTGCGAATGAAAAATGACATTTGTTTCGAATGAATAGAATCTCAAAATACGCATAACCCATGAACTTTCGAAAGTTTGGATGAACTTTCTATTCTTTCTATTCATTCGAAAGTCAAAATACAATCTATGCGAATTCGACTCACTTTCGAATGAATTCGAATGTCAAAATAAGGCTGAATATATATTGATTTTAAATTTTAAACTCCGCCTACTACCATACCCACTTTTGGAGAAAATTCAAGTTTTGGAACGGTTTTATAAGAAATTTAAAACAAAAAATTATTTCAAGAAAGTACAATATTTTGGTGGAAAAAGGAGCTATATAAAATAGTTTGCAGGATTGAAGTTAGTCCTAGATCTATAACTCTTATTTATTCAAATATATTTTCAATTGAAGGCAGATAAAAGGATGCATCAATTTAGCGTTCGAGACTAGGTTTGCACCGAAAGATATGCAACAGTACTTTTGTACGGTGGCAAAATAATTATATAATTCCATTTAAATTCGGTAATTTTTCATAGAGAAAAATGATTTTTCAAACGCCAATATGTCGTTAACCGAGCGAAATATCAATTTTTTGCACTTATTATTTTGTTCATACTTTGTCGAGATCTTTAACAGGCGTTTTCAAATCTTGGCGCCCGGGAAACCGTAGAATCCCCGTTTAATTCGTCATCGCTGCCTCCAAACACATATCTCGTTAATTGAATTTTGTAGCTTTTCTGTAGCTTTATTCACACATCCATCTGCAAATGTGACTATCATAATATCACTCGCATGCGGTATATCGCCCGTATATAGTAAAAAGCCTGTGCAAAGTCTAAGTAAAGGGTGATTAAATGTTAAGGGCCGATGTTAAATGTGAACCACACCTAAACGTCAAGTTTTTTTCTGCATTTCATTTGACATTTCTCAATTTCAGACTAACTCAATTTGAACCATGGAAAGATCACAGTCGAGCAACGCGTAAAAGTTATTCGGGCTTATTATGAAAATGGGCGTTCAAATCAAAATTTACATCAAAAGAAAATCATCTTCACTGATGAGGCACATTTTCACCTCAGTGGATTCGTCAATAAGCAGAATGGCCGCACTTGGGCGAATGATAATCCAAGATTGATTGTCGAAAAACCAATGCACCCACAAAGAGTGACTGTTTGGTGCGGTTTATGGGCTGGCGACATGATCGGGCCGTATTTTTTCCAAAATGAGGCCGGTCAGGCAGTTACTGTGAATGGTGTTCGCTAAGGTGTGATGACGAACTTTTTTATGGCCCGAATTGAAATATATGGATGTGGACGATATGTGGTTTCAACAGGTCGGTGCCCTTCGCCACACAGTTAACGAAACAATGGCTCTTTACCGCGACAAATTAAATGGCCGTGTTATCTCACGTGGTGGCGATGTCAATTGGCCGCCAAGATCATGTGATTTGACACCTTTGAACTGCTTTATTTGGGGTTATTTGAAAGAAAAGGTGTACGTCGATAAGGCAGCAACATTTATTCACATTAACGGCATAGAACCTCAATTATGCCTCAGCGTCATCGAAAATTTTTACCATCGGATGGAGGTGTGCCGCCGAGGTCGCCATTTGGCCGATATTTTGTTCCATACATAATTGAACTATACCAATGTTATCATAACAAAAAGAAACGACAATAATTTTCTAAATAATTTGTGTTTTATTTAAAATCAACATCGGCCCGTAAAACTTAACTACCCTTTATATTGCAGGACAAATTTTTTTTTTCCATTGCCTTTATTCCATCGAGTGTTTATTCCTGAACCCGAATTAATGGGTAGGGGTAAGCTTTATTTGCTCTTTAATTGCGTGCAACCTTTTAACAAGACCTTTCTCCAAAAGTTTTGAAAATAAAGGTAAAAGTGAGATTGGCCTATATGAGGTGACTTCTTATAAGGTCTTACCTTGCTTAGAAATAACAATAATTTCTGCTATCTTCCAATGATATGGGATACACAATGCAGTTGGGGGAAGTGCTTTCAAGATTTGACTATTAAGTTTAAGAATACATGTCTCAATCTCTCTTAAGAGGGAATTTCCTTTTCGTCTACTCTGTTATAGAAATAAAGATCTTCCTTGGCAACCATAGGTGGAACCAGTTTGAAAACATTTGAAAGATATTGAATAAAGGGTTTGATCCATTTATCATTAGATCTTTCCAACGGCGGATTTTGCGCTTGAGGTCTCTTTAAATGTTTAGCAGCCTTCCAAAGGAAGTAGTCCGTGACTTTGTCAGCCGTAAGATTACAAAGGTGCTTAGCTAGAGAATTATTTCTAAATTCAATAATAGTTCTTTTTAAGCCTATTATTGAGTCTTTTGAATATGGTTTTATTGCCGGGATATCTTGTCGCTTGCCACTTTCTATGAGATCTTCTCTTTTCAAGCATAAGTTACTTGATTTCTGTGGGGTATTTCACTGAAGCAATTCTGCTGCCTATTGCACATAGGCAATGAATTGTTCTGTATCAATATCAATGTGAATTGTTGTGACTAGAATTAAGCCTGGAGGTTACCTTTCTTACTTAAAGCATGTATCCCTTAGGTCCTAGGGCCTCTACAATTCCTACGCGCCATCGTGTGCGATTTCTGGAAATATGCCTCAGCTCCCCCCAACTCTTTCCCAGTTGCCGTGCTTCCTTCTCCACTGTTCTGCGCCACGTACTCCTAGGACCGCCGCGTATCCTGCCATCCTGGGTAAGCGGGTTCCATTGCATCGCTTGGTTAACTTTCCTTTCGGAGAGTGTTGGAGTCCAGAGCACTGGCAGAAGAATTGGGTAGGGTCCTCTATAACCTCCTCATCGCCGCATACTCTCAGAGTTCTTCTTTTTTTTTTTGTTTTTTTTATAATTTGCGCGCACCAAAGGGGATATGAATACCCTTATACTGATGATTCAGGGCGCCTGCGTTTAGGAAAAGGGAGAAGAGGAACAGAGGAGGTACCTGTGCACATTGGCTTTAAATGCTTGAAGGCCATAACGGTGAGGAAACACAGAGCCTGGAAGTTCATTCCACATACGTGTTGTTCGGCTAATGAATGAATCTGTGTACTTGACAGTACCTCCGAAGTTGGGCGTGACGCGTATTGCGGGTGAAATTTTGAAGGAGGGGAATGCAGTTGGCTATTTCGCTGGAGCATTTTTTGTGGTAAAAGCGATCAAATAGTGAGAGACATGAGACATTTCTTCGATGTTCGAGTGAAGCTATGGAGTTCACAATGTTACTTTCACCTATAAGTTTTGACGCACGCTTCTGGATCCTATCTAGTAAGTGCAAATCGGTCTTGGGTGCACCTGACCAGATGTGGGCGTTGTACTCCAGTTTTGGGCGGATGTATGCCTTATAGATTGAAGCCAAATCAGTCGGGGTAAAGTATTTCTTGCACCGTTTAAGGAATCCTAGACATTTTGCTGCATTTTTGGCGACCTCGAATATGTGATCGTTCCATCGATACACATACCGAGGATGGCAAGTCTTTCGGTTTCCGCGATGCAAGTACCATTCATGGATAATGGTTGGGAGGTTTGGTTACGCTTGAGTGACAGGAGACAGCATTGTGTTTTGGATGCATTAAATTCTACTCTGTTGGTTAAACCCCATTTGATTATGCTGTCAAGATCGGAATTTAATTAGTTTAGCATACGTTGCCGTTCCTATTCTACGGCCGAAGAGCAGGGACGTGAGTTGGGAACGAATATGAAAAACTGAGGGTACTGTCATCAGCGAAGGAATGAATTGGATTAGAGGTAGCAGACAAAAGGTCATTTATAAAAATAAGAAAGAGAGTCGGAGACAGAACTGAGCCCTGGGGGACGCCAGCATTTATGTGGTGAAAAGCAGATTTGAAGCCATCCAATACAACTTGTATTGAACGCCCCGAAAGGTAATTTCTAATCCATTGAAGAAGAGACTCGTCGATACCATATGCAAGCATTTTCGACAAAAGAGCCTGATGCCAAACTCTGTCAAATGCTTTTGAAATATCAAGCGCAACTATCCTCGTTTCGCCAAAGTGGTGGAGAGATTGGTTCCACTTTCCGGTGAGATATGCCATCAAGTCACTGCAGTGGACCTGTTGCTATGAAAACCATACTGTCGGTCATTAAGGAGTTTTTGTGAAACAAGATATTTCATAAGCTGACGATTTATCAGCGTTTCCATGACCTTAGAAAGAAGGGACGTAAGTGCAATGGGTCGGTAGTTGGATGGAGAGGAAGATTCGCCTTTTTTAGGGACAGGCAGGACAAATGCTGTTTTCCATCTACTCGGAAAGAGGCCAGAATAGTAGGACAGACAGAAAAGCTGACACAGAGGTTTTGCCAGCGTGGAAGAACACCTCTACAGAACTATAGGGGGAATACCGTCTGGACCAGCGGATTTGTGTATGTTTAAACCTTTGAGGACTCCTGCGACTGTGCGAGTGCGAAAGTGGATTCGTCCTATAGAAAATTCGACGCTCTCAAGCACAGGGACAGACAAAGCACTATCTTGCAGGGTGGAGTTCGCTGCGAATTGTGCAGCAAGCAGATTGGCTTTGTCTAAGGAGCTGACAACTGGAGTGTCATTGTAAATGAGTGTAGGGATGGCAGATGAGACAGAGTTTTTAATGTTTTTGATGAATGACTAAAAATTCCTACTACCTTTGGGACACTGTAGAAATTTTTGCCTCATTTTCGGTCGTATAGGAATTTTACGCGTAGAATATGGGCACTGCAGTCTTTTCTGGCTTTTTTAAACTTTTTTCGATTTTCCTCAGATTTATTGGCTTTATAAGCCCGAAAACTTACTTCTTTTAACCTGATAGCCTCTTTACAGCTCTGGTCGAACCATGAGATTGTCTTAGGTTTGATGCTCTTTATTCTCTTGGGAATAAAGTCATTCATACCTAAGAGAATGGTGTCGGTGATCATATCAGCGGCGGCATCCACGTCACTATCGAGGAAGCATAGTGGCCAGTTAAAACTCCTAAAGAAGTTATTAAGGCCGTCCCAGTCGGCTTTCTCGTAGCGCCATACTTTTCTTTTGGGACAATTTAGCTGATATGATGTGATGGTTAGACCGGCCTAAGGGCGCTAATACATCAATGGTGTATTTATCAGGGTGTGAAGTAAGAAACAAATCCAGAGTGTTGGCGGAGTGACTTACAATGTCCGGAATACGTGTTGGCTCATTTACGAGCTGAGTAAAGATCAATTCGGATTTAGATGCAAACATTCTACAATTGATCAGGTACATAGAATAACCAATGTAATTGAAAAAGCTTTTGAAGAAAAAAAGTTTGTTCAAGCGTCTTTCTAGACGTTTTTCAAACTTTTGACAAGGTGTGGCACGACGGCTTAAAGTACAAGTTGCGACAAGTTCTGCCAAAACACTTTTATGACATATTGGTGTCATACCTCGCGAATAGACTCTTGCGTGTAAGACACGGAAATCAGTACTCACAATTTAAAGAAATATTTGCTGGAAATGCAAGGAAATGTACTAGGTCCGCTCTTGTATCTATTGTACACTCGTGATATTCCGCAAGAAGAAGAAACCATTTAAGGTACCTTTGCTGATGACACTGCCATTTTAGCAACAGGCAAAGCTATCGAACAAACAACTGAAAAACTGCAAGAAGCATTGAATAGGGTGAATGAATGGACACAAGTTTTGCGTATCGCGCTCAACGAAACTAAATCTGTTCATGTAAATTTTGCCTATAGAAAAATCAATAATTTACCTATCTCTGTCAAAGCGGTTCAAATTCCATTTGCAAATGAGGCTAAATACCTCGGCATGACGTTTGACGCAAAATTGAAATGGAAGACGCATGTGAAAAAAACGCAAAGAACTAGAAAACAAATACAGAGAAATGTACTGGTTACTTGGAAAGTATTTCAAACTTAGTATAGATAACAAACTGCTTTTATATAAGCAAGTGCTTAAACCGGTCTGGACGTATGATATTCAAGTCTGGGGTTGTACCAAGAAAACCAATTACAATATTTTACAAACTTTTGAAAATAAAGTGATAACAATATCCAAAGAGATCTCGAAATCGCCACCGTGGAAGACGAAATCAAAACTTTTGCTCCAAAACACAAGAACCGATTAGAAGGTCACGTGAATAATACGGTTCTACAACTCTTAGATGAGCGACATCTATTACGCCTTCTACAAAGAACAAAGCCTTTCGACCTAGCTCGATAAACTACAACCGCGTTAATTTGTCGGTATATGCAGGACCTTTCAATGGAAAATTACCTGCCTAACGTTTTAATCTCATTAAATAAAAGTAGTTGCAGTAATATGAAATATATTGAAGGGAGATTTTTTTAGTGGGTAAAAATCCCACACTACTATGAGCACGCGTTTTACGGTCCTAATAGTGTCTTTTTTCACCTACCGTCGGTAAAAAAAAAAAATTAAAATTTTCTTTCTTAAGAGACATTGGCCATGATGGATCACGCGAGACGATGCGTGACAGAAACGATGCGAGACAGTAAGCCGTCTAGTAAGCAGGACAGAGAAGTGCCTGCGAGAGGAGTCCAAAATGCATACAACATGTATACACCCAATACGTATACCTTCAAGTAATTACCACGTGGAATACAGAAACATATAATTGACGTAATTGAGCTGCCTCAGAACTTACACATACAATGAAAAGAACACGCATCACAACACGACCAATTTTATAATGCGCTATTGCAGAGCTGATTAAGGTTCGGGTGGAATCCAACAATGACTGAGTGAACAACCTTAAACAGAGTATACATGTTGTATGTAAGGAATGGTGCGTTAATGTCTAGTCCCCAACCCCCAGATCTGCGCGAAACTCTACCGGGTAGCCTAGTTTAATCGCGGTTTTAGTTATTGAAATGTATCCTTGTTTTGTCCGGAACATTATTGTAAAAAAAAAAGAGAAAAGACATTTTTAGTCCTTGTGAAAGGACGAGTATTGAGGATCGGAACATTTAAGGATTTTTCATTTGTGGAAGATAGAGGAATTGTCAGTTCAGATACAGAACCAGGATAAATATATAGAAAGATAAGTAGATTTGTTTTCCCTCGAATAAAAAAAATATACAAAAACCGAAAGTGACCCGACAAAAGAAAAAAACAACATTTATTCTTAGCGATCAGAAAACAACAACCTTTATTTTCTATCTTCTTACTTTTCTAATAGAGCATATTTCATTACATTGCAATTATGAACTGAAAACCAATTATATTTTCTGGTGTGGGGTTCGAATTTCCATTAATGCATTTGTGCTGTGTCGTTTGCAATATTCGGTCAATGCCTCTACGGTCGTATGTCTCCATACAAATATATAACTTCTCCCTCCTTTGCTTTAAGATTCTCCTGAATCTTGCGAGTTTCTAATGCTTCTAAGTCTATATCAAGTTTTGGCTTAGGTTTGCTAATAGTATTGACGTTTATATTTAATTTATTATTTGCTCTTAATATAATTGTAACTACAAATATGATTATGATTAAGATAATTATTATGGTTGTACTACTTATAATACTTATTTCGTTATATGTATAATAAAATTTCCAGAAAGAATTATTTTTCTATCATCACAACTATTAATAACATTTTCTTTTTCCAAATTCTTACAAACTATAATATCATCGTTAATTTGTAGTATTTCTTTTTTTATATTGCTACGGAGAGTACATGAATTTTGCATAAAACATGTTTTACTTACTTACTTACTTAAAGGGCTCCCGACCCTTGTAGAGTCCCTGCCTGAGACATCGTTGCCTTCCATCCTCTGCGGTCCCGAGCACGCTGCCTCCAGTTGTGAAGAACAAGTTTTCTGGCATCCGCATCCTTCTAAGTAAAGGGTGGTTAAATGTTAAGGGCCGATGTTAAATGTGAACCACACCTAAACGTCAAGTTTTTTTCTGCATTTCATTTGACATTTCTCAATTTCAGACTAACTCAATTTGAACCATGGAAAGATCACAGTCGAGCAACGCGTAAAAGTTATTCGGGCTTATTATGAAAATGGGCGTTCAAATCAAAATTTACATCAAAAGAAAATCATCTTCACTGATGAGGCACATTTTCACCTCAGTGGATTCCTCAATAAGCAGAATGGCCGCATTTGGGCGAATGATAATCCAAGATTGATTGTCGAAAAACCAATGCACCCACAAAGAGTGACTGTTTGGTGCGGTTTATGGGCTGGCGGCATGATCGGGCCGTATTTTTTCCAAAATGAGGCCAGTCAGGCAGTTACTGTGAATGGTGTTCGCTAACGTGAGATGATAACGAACTTTTTTATGGCCCGAATTGAAAGATATGGATGTGGACGATATGTGGTTTCAACAGGTCGGTGCCATTTGCCACACAGTTAACGAAACAATGGCTCTTTACCGCGACAAATTAAATGGCCGTGTTATCTCACGTGGTGGCGATGTCAATTGGCCGCCAAGATCATGTGATTTGACACCTTTGAACTGCTTTATTTGGGGTTATTTGAAAGAAAAGGTGTACGTCGATAAGGCAGCAACATTTATTCACATTAACGGCATAGAACCTCAATAATGCCTCAGCGTCATCGAAAATTTTTACCATCGGATGGAGGTGTGCCGCCGAGGTCGCGGCGGCCATTTGGCCGATATTTTGTTCCATACATAATTGAACTATACCAATGTTATCATAACAAAAAGAAACGACAATAATTTTTTAAATACTTTGTGTTTTATTTAAAATCAACATCGGCCCGTAAAACTTAATATTGCAGGACAAATTTTTTTTTCCATTGCCTTTATTCCATCGAGTGTTTATTCCTGAACCCGAATTAATGGGTAGGGGTAAGCTTTATTTGCTCTTTAATTGAGTGCAACCTTTTAACAAGACCTTTCTCCATAAGTGTTGAAAATAAGGGTAAAAGTGAAATTGGCCTATATGAGGTGACTTCTTATAAGGTCTTACCTTGCTTAGAAATAACAATAATTTCTGCTATCTTCCAATGATATGGGACATACCTTTGTTTAAAGCAAGCATTAATTATATGCTTGAGTTTCAACAATGCAGTTGGGGGAAGTGCTTTCAAGATTTGACCAGTTATAAGATCATAACCTGATGATTTTTTATTATTAAGTTTAAGAATACATGTCTCAATCTCTCTTAAGAGGGAATTTCCTTTTCGTCCACTCTGTTATAGAAATAAAGATCTTCCTTGGCAACCATAGGTGGAACCAGTTTGAAAACATTTGAAAGATATTGACGAAAGGGTTTGATCCATTTCTCATTAGATCTTTTCAACGGCGGATTTTGCGCTTGAGGTCTCTTTAAATGTTTAGCAGCCTTCCAAAGGAAGTAGTCCGTGACTTTGTCAGCCGTAAGATTACAAAGGTGTTTAGCTAGAGAATTATTTCTGAATTCAATAATAGTTCTTTTTTAGCCTATTATTGAATCTTTTGAATATGGTTTTATTGCCGGGATATCTTGTCGCTTGCCACTTTCTATGAGATCTTCTCTTTTCAAGCATAAGTTACTTGATTTCTGTGGGGTATTTCACTGAAGCAATTCTGCTGCCTATTGCACATAGGCAAT
The DNA here is from genome assembly GCA_949716465.1 of Chalcosyrphus nemorum. Lineage (NCBI taxonomy): Eukaryota > Metazoa > Arthropoda > Insecta > Diptera > Syrphidae > Chalcosyrphus > Chalcosyrphus nemorum. The sequence continues at coordinate 38,665,021 of OX454334.1, forward strand.
GAATTGTTCTGTATCAATATCAATGTGATTTGTTGTGACCAGAATTAAGCCTGGAGGTTACCTTTCTTACTTAGAGCATGTATCCCTTAGGTCCTAGGGCCTCTACAATGCCTACGCGCCATCGTGTGCGATTTCTGGAAATATGCCTCAGCTCCCCCCAACTCTTTCCCAGTTGCCGTGCTTCCTTCTCCACTGTTCTGCGCCACGTATTCCTAGGACCGCCGCGTATCCTGCCATCCTGGGTAAGCGGGTTCCATTGCATCGCTTGGTTAACTTTCCTTTCGGAGAGTGTTGCAGTCCAGGGCACTGGCAGAAGAATTGGGTAGGGTTCTCTATAACCTCCTCATCGCCGCATCCTCTCAGAGTTCTTCTTTTTTTTTTTGTTTTTTTTATAATTTGCGCGCACCAAAGGGGATATGAATACCCTTATACTGATGATTCAGGGCGCCTGCGTTTAGGAAAAGGGAGAAGAGGAACAGAGGAGGTACCTGTGCACATTGGCTTTAAATGCTTGAAGGCCATAACGGTGAGGAAACACAGAGCCTGGAAGTTCATTCCACATACGTGTTGTTCGGCTAATGAATGAATCTGTGTACTTGACAGTACGTCCGAAGTTGGGCATGACGCGTATTGCGGGTGAAATTTTGAAGGGGGGGAATGCAGTTGGCTATTTCGCTGGAGCATTTTTTGTGGTAAAAGCGGTAAAATAGTGAGAGACATAAGACATTTCTTCGATGTTCGAGTGAAGCTATGGAGTTCACAATGTTACTTTCACCTATAAGTTTTGACGCACGCTTCTGGATCTTATCTAGTAAGTGCAAAACGGTCTTGGGTGCACCTGACCAGATGTGGGCGCTGTACTCCAGTTTTGGGCGGATGTATGCCTTATAGATTGAAGCCAAATCAGTCGGGGTAAAGTATTTCTTGCACCGTTTAAGGAATCCTAGACATTTTGCTGCATTTTTGGCGACCTCGAATATGTGATCGTTCCATCGGAGATGGTTATTGATACACATACCGAGGATGGCAAGTCTTTCGGTTTCCGCGATGCAAGTACCATTCATGGATAATGGTTGGCAGGTTTGGTAACGCTTGAGTGACAGGAGACAGCATTGTGTTTTGGATGCATTAAATTCTACTCTGTTGGTTAAACCCCATTTGATTATGCTGTCAAGATCGGAATTTAATTAGTTTAGCATACGTTGCCGTTCCTCTTCTACAGCCGAAGAGCAGGGACGTGAGTTGGGGAACGAATATGAAAAACTGAGGGTACTGTCATCAGCGAAGGAATGAATTGGATTAGAGGTAGCAGACAAAAGGTCATTTATAAAAATAAGAAAGAGAGTCGGAGACAGAACTGAGCCCTGGGGGACGCCAGCATTTATGTGGTGAAAAGCAGATTTGAAGCCATCCGATACAACTTGTATTGAGCAGCCCGAAAGGTAATTTCTAATCCATTGAAGAAGAGACTCGTCGATACCATATGCACGCATTTTCGACAAAAGAGCCTGATGCCAAACTCTGTCGAATGCTTTTGAAATATCAAGCGCAACTATCTTTGTTTCGCCAAAGTGGTGGAGAGATTGGTTCCACTTTTCGGTGAGATATGCCATCAAGTCACTGCAGTGGACCTGTTGCTATGAAAACCATACTGTCGGTCATTAAGGAGTTTTCGTGAAACAAGATATTTCATAAGCTGACGATTTATCAGCGTTTCCATGACCTTAGAAAGAAGGGACGTAAGTGCAATGGGTCGGTAGTTGGATGGAGAGGAAGATTCGCCTTTTTTAGGGACAGGCAGGACAAATGCTGTTTTCCATCTACTCGGAAAGAGGCCAGAATAGTAGGACAGACAGAAAAGCTGACACAGAGGTTTTGCCAGCGTGGAAGAACACCTCTTCAGAACTATAGGGGGAATACCGTCTGGACCAGCGGATTTGTGTATGTTTAAATCTTTGAGGACTCCTGCGACTGTGCGAGTGCGAAAGTGGATTCGTCCCATAGACAATTCGACGCTCTCAAGCACAGGGACAGACAAAGCACTATCTTGCAGGGTGGAGTTCGCTGCGAATTGTGCAGCAAGCAGATTGGCTTTGTCTAAGGAGCTGACAACTGGAGTGTCATTGTAAATGAGTGTAGGGATGGCAGATGAGACAGAGTTTTTAATGTTTTTGAGGAATGACTAAAAATTCTTACTACCTTTGGGACACTGTAGAATTTTTTGCCTCAATTTTCGGTCGTATAGGAATTTTACGCGTAGAATATGGGCATTGCAGTCTTTTCTGGCTTGTTTAAACTTTTTTCGGTTTTCCTCAGATTTATTGGCTTTATAAGCCCGAAAACTTACTTCTTTTAACCTGATAGCCTCTTTACAGCTCTGGTCGAACCATGAGTTTGTCTTAGGTTTGATGCTCTTTATTCTGTTGGGAATAAAGTCATTCACACCTAAGAGAATGGTGTCGGTGATCATATCAGCGGCGGCATCCACGTCACTATCGAGGAAGCATAGTGGCCAGTTAAAACTCCTAAAGAAGTTATTAAGGCCGTCCCAGTCGGCTTTCTCGTAGCGCCATACTTTTCTTTTGGGACAATTTAGCTGATATGATGTGATGGTTAGACCGGCCTAAGGGCGCTAATACATCAATGGTGTATTTATTAGGGTGTGAAGTAAGAAACAAATCCAGAGTGTTGGCGGAGCGACTTACAATGTCCGGAATACGTGTTGGCTCATTTACGAGCTGAGTAAAGATCAATTCGGATTTAGATGCAAACATTCTACAATTGATCAGGTACATAGAATAACCGATGTAATTGAAAAAGCTTTTGAAGAAAAAAAGTTTGTTCAAGCGTCTTTCTAGACGTTTTTCAAACTTTTGACAAGGTGTAGCACGACGGCTTAAAGTACAAGTTGCGACAAGTTCTGCCAAAACACTTTTATGACATATTGGTGTCATACCTCGCGAATAGACTCTTGCGTGTAAGACACGGAAATCTGTACTCACAATTTAAAGAAATATTTGCTGGAGTACCACAAGGAAATGTACTAGGTCCGCTCTTGTATCTATTGTACACTCGTGATATTCCGCAAGAAGAAGAAACCATTTAAGGTACCTTTGCTGATGACACTGCCATTTTAGCAACAGGCAAAGCTATCGAACAAACAACCGAAAAACTGCAAGAAGCATTGAATAGGGTGAATGAATGGACACAAGTTTTACGTATCGCGCTCAACGAAACTAAATCTGTTCATGTAAATTTTGCCTATAGAAAAATCAATAATTTACCTATCTCTGTCAAAGCGGTTCAAATTCCATTTGCAAATGAGGCTAAATACCTCGGCATGACGTTTGACGCAAAATTGAAATGGAAGACGCATGTGAAAAAAACGCAAAGAACTAGAAAACAAATACAGAGAAATGTACTGGTTACTTGGAAAGTATTTCAAACTTAGTATAGATAACAAACTGCTTTTATATAAGCAAGTGCTTAAACCGGTCTGGACGTATGATATTCAAGTCTGGGGTTGTACCAAGAAAACCAATTACAATATTTTACAAACTTTTGAAAATAAAGTGATAACAATATCCAAAGAGATCTCGAAATCGCCACCGTGGAAGACGAAATCAAAACTTTTGCTCCAAAACACAAGAACCGATTAGAAGGTCACGTGAATAATACGGTTCTACAACTCTTAGATGAGCGACATCTATTACGCCTTCTACAAAGAACAAAGCCTTTCGACCTAGCTCGATAAACTACAACCGCGTTAATTTGTCGGTATATGCAGGACCTTTCAATGGAAAATTACCTGCCTAACGTTTTAATCTCATTAAATAAAAACGTATGGACATAAGTCAATACTTAGTTGCAGTAATATGAAATATATTGAAGGGAGATTTTTTTAGTGGGTAAAAATCCCACACTACTATGAGCACGCGTTTTACGGTCCTAATAGTGTCTTTTTTCACCTACCCTCGGTAAAAAAAAACATTAAAATTTTCTTTCTTGAGAGACTGGCATAGTGGCCATGATGGATCACGCGAGACGATGCGTGACAGAAACGATGCGAGACAGTAAGCCGTCTAGTAAGCAGGACAGAGAAGTACCTGCGAGAGGAGTCCAAAATGCATACAACATGTATACACCCAATACGTATACCTTCAAGTAATTACCACGTGGAATACAGAAACATATAATTGACGTAATTGAGCTGCCTCAGAACTTACACATACAATGAAAAGAACACGCATCACAACACGACCAATTTTATAATGCGCTATTGCAGAGCTGATTAAGGTTCGGGTGGAATCCAACAATGACTGAGTGAACAACCTTAAACAGAGTATACATGTTGTATGTAAGGAATGGTGCGTTAATGTCTAGTCCCCAACCCCCAGATCTGCGCGAAACTCTACCGGGTAGCCTAGTTTAATCGCGGTTTTAGTTATTGAAATGTATCCTTGTTTTGTCCGGAACATTATTGTAAAAAAAAAAGAGAAAAGACATTTTTAGTCCTTGTGAAAGGACGAGTATTGAGGATCGGAAC